>JADMNL010000025.1:77957812-79188125 GCA_016271365.2 Neoceratodus forsteri
TCCTCCCACTGGTCCATATTTAAGCCTAAGCCCTCACTTCTTCAGTGCCCTATATAACCCTGCTCCTCCATTCCTCTCTCCTTCTCCTCTGATGCTTTCCTTAGGGGATTCAGAGAAAGGTAAACCACAAAATAAATCTCGAAACTAATTTCCTTTAGCATAAAGACCTTCCTCTGTTGGCACCTCTAGTGAGGGTAGAAATTAGGAATCCAAGGGTAAATGCCAAATGAATGTTCTCACCAGCACAAACACTTAAGCAGCTAACCTAGTGAACACAAACAAAATGGTCACGTGATGTGTGTGTGATTTCTAATAATTTCTTCATAAAAAAGAGCTGCTCATAAATCCTCCTCCATCAAGCTGGGTATCCTTTTCTACTGTGTCTGTCATTGCTCATTGCACTCTCAAATGCACCATTGTTCCCTCTATTCAGACCTTCCCCTCCACTCCCTTGTAAACTCACACTTCTCTCACTATACCACATTCATCTGCAAATTTTGATTCAGCTACATTCCTTGTTATTTCTCCTCACTCCTCAAAACATCCTTACCCTCACTGAACACCCTTGGTTCCTTTAATTCCTGTGCCTTCTGAATCCACTTATCTTGGGCAATCAGCCTTCCCTGCCAATCCTTCCCTCCTTTGGAGCAACCACCCTTACACTATCTGCTCTTTACTGTTTCAGAGCTCTGCTCTACTCTAGGACCTCTCCACTCACACCAGCTCCTGCAACTATCCCTCACTCCTTCTCCCCTTCATAAGTTCCTTCAGTCCCTTCTCCCCCCACCTCCTGTCTGTTCAGAAGATGCCCCCCAACAGGTGTCTCCTGCATGGCATACGCCCATGTTGTGCCTCCATCCTGGCTTTTACTTCTCAATCTTCTGTAACACATGGTGTTGACTCCCATTCCTCCTAACCCTACTAGTGTGCTCACCTTTTTTACTTACTCCTTTTTGTGGTGTCTGCACGGTTTCATTCTTTTTTTGGTTATGCTTTTCATTAATTTATATTTAACACCTTTGTACTTGCATAAATTTGTAATTTTATGCTTTTAATTGTATGGTGGTATTTGTGTATTAGTTTGCACAGCTCCGTTTGTATATTGTTTTGTGCATTAACTACTGTTCATTTTTTTTTTTAACTTCTTTATTGCAGTGGTAATCATCTGTACATGTTTACAGCAGGAAAAATAGTTAACAAGGGCCATCTGTAATAAGTCACAGCACATGCATTTATCTCCCAGCTAAACATCTGAGCATGAGTTTAAGAGGGAATAGTATAACCTGATGATAAAGTGCTCTCTACTGGAGCCTGGAATACATCCAGCCCATGTACACTGAAAGAACTGAAACCAAAATACAACATTACTTGATCTTGTTGGGTCATCTGATCTGACTTGCATTACCAAGACCTGGCTGGATGAAAATGCTGGCCCTATATTGGCCTTGGCAACTCCAGCTGGGTTCTCGGTAATACACCGTCCAAGGCTGGATCGTAGGGGCGGAGGTGTGGCCATTATGTTTAAATCTGAACTGGGCCTTGTGGACGTTCCATTGGGGAACACCAGATCTTTTGAATATATCCTGGGCGGGTGCAGGTTGTGGGATTCTCTCGTCTACCGTCCACCAGGTGACGCTAATTCCTACAGGAGATTGCAGACTTCATTGTCGCACCTTGTGCTGAGATTTCAGATTGTCACTTGGGCTTACTTCAACGCCTGGGCTCACGATGAACTCTCCATTTTGGTCAAAGTCTCCTCCAGTTGATGAATACACTGGCCTGACACAGGTTGTTACCACCTCTACCCATATAGGAGGGCATTCACTAGATCTGGTCTTTCTCTTGGTATGGAGATCACTGACTTGGGGTGGAACCAGTCAGTTGGTCGGACCATTACACCATAAGGTTCAGTTTCAGGCCCTCTAATAGGTCTGCCTCTATGGAGATGGTCCAATACCGCCTTTAAGGGTATTGGCCCCAGTGACCTAATGGCGGTGCTGGACCCATCGAGTTTGTCGGGTGAATGCATGAGTCCAGATGGTCTTGTACTTGCCTATAATAAGGCTGTGGGAGATGCTGTGGACAAAATTGCTCCTGTTAGTGTTTGGCCTCTCACCATCCGGCCCAAGGAGTCCATGGTTTGATGGACCCTTGAAGGAATTAAGGCGAGTAGGTCAAGGCTGAGAGAGTCTGGCGGAAATCGGCCTGATGTTGACAGGCTTAGATTGTTAGCCCATTACGATGGCTACCAATCAGAAATCACTCGTAAGAAGGCAGAATTCCTGTCCAGAGAGATTTCTGCTGCAAAGAATCGACCGGCTCAACTTTTCCAGACTGTGGACAGACTGTGCAATCCAGTCTGTCTTCAGCCTAGAGAAGCTTTTTCTCAACTTAGATGTGAGGAGTTTGCTCGCTTCTTTGCAGATAAGGTTGCCAGCATCAGGTCCGGCATTGGTCCAACCTCTCCTTCAGGGGATTATGGTGGACAACGGGTGGTACTTAATTCTCGGCCTATCTGGTTGGATTTTCACCGCCCGGAATTCGTTGACATTGTGAAGATCATCCAAACAATGCGCCCAACTAGTTGTAGTTTGGATCCGGGTCCTACACCTCTGTTAGTAGGTTGTGTAGAAGTTATCTACCCAATCCTTGCTGACATTGTCTGGAAATCCTTGGAGAGGGGGGGTTTTCCTAACCCCCTTAAGGAGGCAGTAGTTCGACCACTCCTAAAAAAATCCTCCTTGGACCCAGACTGTCTAGCTAACTACCGGCCTATCTCTAACCTGCCATTTGTTGGTAAGGTTATTGAAAAGGCAGCTGCACTGCAATTGGATGAACATCTCACCTCCCATAATGTCTATGATACTCTCCAATATGGCTTCAGGAAAAGGCATAGTACTGAGACTGCCCTTGTTCGGGTATTGAGTGACCTCCTAATGGCCAGAGATCGAAAGGCTTGTACCATTCTGGTCCTTCTTGATCTTTCTGCCGCATTTGACACTGTAGACCATGAGGTGCTATTGGAGCGACTGCGGGTTTTTTGTGGGCTGTCTGGTACAGTCCACGAATGGTTTCGTTCTTACCTCACTGGTAGGTCTCAGAGAGTCGTCACGAATTTATTCCTCTGGCCTTCTCCCTACCATGTGGTGTACCACAGGGCTCCATTTTAGCTCCCATGCTGTTTTACAGTGTATATGCCATTAGGAGAATCATCGAGATACAGCTTGAGTTTTCACTGCTATGCAGATGATACTCAGCTGTATCTATCCTTCTCCCGATCAGAGTGATGCACTCTCCGTACTTAACAACTGCCTGGATGAGATCAGAATTTGGATGAGTTCGAGCTGGTTAAAACTTAATCCGGATAAGACTGAGGTATTGGTTGTGGACCCAGGTCATCCTGGGAGGGGTTTGGGTGCGGGACATCCATCAGGCTTATTACTTGGTGGTGTACCGCTCTCTAGCTCTCGACAGGTGCGAAATCTGGGCGTTATTTTTGATGACGGTCTGACCCTGAAATCACAAGTGTCAGCTGTTGTCAAATCCTCTTTTTACCATCTGAGGAATATCGCCCGGGTGAAACATCTGATTCCCCAGGAGGACCTTCCGACTTTGGTCCACGCCTTTGTTACCACCTGCTTGGACTACTGTAATTCCCTATACCTAGGGCTACCAGGGGTTGATATCCGCCGCCTGCAGCTGGTGCAGAACGCTGCAGCCAGGCTTTTGACTGGGACTCTTAGAACCAGTCATATTACGCCTGTGCGGTGGCGGATCACCTTTAAGGTTGGTTTACTAACCTTTAAAGCCCTACACGATCAGGGACCCAGTTACCTGAAAGATCTTCTGGTTCCCTATTGCCCCCTCTGCCCCGCCAATGAGGGATTGCTAGAGATTCCCAGGGTCCGTTTGAAGTTGTCAGGATCTCGTGCCTTTGCCTTTTCAGCTCCTACCCTGTGGAATTCTCTACCTCATTGGTTAAGAGAATGCCCGACCGTTGACAGTTTTAAAATTGCTTTAAAAACACATCTTTTTACTTTGGCTTTTTCTTTATAGTTCTGATTGTTTAATGTTGGATTCTTTTGTTTTATTTATTCTGTACAGCGCCTTGATTTTGAAAGGCGCTTTAAAAATAAACATGAATTGAATTGAATTGAATTACGACAACTGATGAACAGTAAAAGAAATGTAACAGTCCTGTGCTAGGTTGATTATAAAGTTGACTAAGGGTGCTTAATAAAGATCCTTAAAGTTATAAAATTCAGCTCCGGGTGGGTGGCCTTCAGTACATTAATACCCCCAAGTTTTCTGGGACAAGACCGAAATGCCTTCAAGTTCTTCCATAAAAACCATAAATGGATACTACACTCCCCTAAATGTATCAGGCTGTAGATGGAGGTCTGCAGTGATCTTTTCCATATGATATATACAGTAATTTTAACAATAGTAACCCATTCCTGCAATGTGGGGGGATCAGGCAAGAACCACCTTTTTGTAATAACTTTACCTGCCACCGCTAATAATATCCCTAGAAATTATTTTTGGCTATTCCATCTTCTTCCCTTGAGGAATAACCCCAAGATCAAACGTTCAAAGGTGGGATTCTCCTACATGTCTGCCATTTGTTTATACTATTGACCTAACTTCTCCCAGAAGGGCCTCAGTATGGAGTAGCCCAAAAAATATGATACAGTGTGCCCTCTTCACCACTTCCCCGCCTACATCTGTCTAAATGACCCCATGTGTAATGTTTTGTTCTAGTAGGAGTGAGAAAGAAACAGCTCATTATTTTCCAATGGAATTCTCGCCAAGTATTTAACACAGAGATATGGAAAACCCCACTCCAAATCCTCTTCCAGTCTGGGAGATCAAACGCCAGACCTGATTCTCTTTCCCAGGCTGACTGATACAGAGGTGGAGCTGTTCTTTGCTATAGATATATGATTGAACTAATTTCAAAATATGTTTTTTAGTAAGCAGGCCATCCACTGCCTGCATAATTACTAAGGGTACAGGGTGAGGGCCCCTCTGAGCATCCCCCAAATGGGTACTAGATCTGAGAAAGGACACCACCTGCAAGTAATGGTAAAAATCCACCTGTCTTAACTGGTATTCCTCCTTCATATCCATGAAGGACTTGATGGTACCCTGATGGATGAGAGAAGGGATACAGGCCAGAGCATTGCCAGTGGAGGAATGAGTAATCTGTCCGAGGAAGTGCAAATTGAGCACAGCAAACTATCTGGATAGAAGAGGTTAATGGACCCTGAATGCCTAGATCTTTTTTAACTGCCCCCCCAAAACCCTATAATGCTGTTGTGTCCATGGGTTAGCAACACTTAACCTAAGCAGTATTTCTGCAAGGATATTGAAACATTCCAGAGGATGTATAGCACGATTGCTCCGTAATTCCTGAGAAACTCAAACATTGTCTGGTCTTGTTTTTTGTATGCAACTCATGGCAATAATTGAATCATATGAAACTATAGCTTGAGGTTTGGCAATCCATCCCCTCCCTGTTCTCAAGGCCGCTGCAGATCTGACCAACCGATTATGGGTTTTCAGCCCCCCTGGACAAAATGACATACAGCTTTTTTAATTTTCATCCATTCAGATTGTGAGATGCCCAAGGAAGAGTTTGTAATAAAAATAAAAAACGAGGGAGAATGTTCATTCTGATGGTGTATATTTTACCAAACAGGGAAAGAGGAAGCATTTCCCATCTCTTAAGGTCAGTCAGCACCTCCTTAAAGGAGATAGGAAATGATTTTTGCATATTTCACTGCCCTTCCATCATCCTTTCCATGCCAGTTATGTATTCTGATATGCTTTGATGATTTTTTGATAATAATTTATCTTTGGGGAGCCTTCAGATCTACATTGAGTTCCACTCTCCTCACCAGCTACTACTCTTGATTTTCATAGCTCTCTGACATTATGTGACATCACAGACTCCCATTCCATGCTATTCATCTGAGTGGGCTGGAAAGAAGTTTGTGATGTTGTAGAATGTTCAGGCAGTATGAAAAGAGACAGCAGCAACTGCTGAGCCGAGAGGGATTCAGGCTAGTTACAACTTAGATTATTAATTTAACAAAAAAGGTCAAAGGTGTATCAGAATACTGGCTATCCAATAAAATAACAACCGGAGGGTATCTAGAGGTGTAAAACGATTTCCTGTCACCTTTAATGAGCCTCCCATAATTTGCCTGTTATAACTGTTTAAAGGTCTGTCAGTATATATACAGTAGAAGCTGCTTAAAGGGGACATCTCTGTGGACACCCTTGTGTCCCCTTTAAGCGACCATCCCAATTAAGAAAAGCTGGTTTTTTTTGTTGTTTTTTTTTTTTCATTTTGGCACCAAGGAAATGCATTACCCAAAAACAACAACCAACAAACAAGCAAACATACATACATAAAGGAAAGTACTGTAGACCAGTACTGTATAGTGATTTCAGCTCCTTTGTGAAATGTTTGTGTTTGTTATGAAATAATGCATCTTTATGTATTGTGCAGTGCTTTAAACTTAACATCACTTTTCTTCGCTTTCAATTACTTTAACCGTTTCACTCAATGGGAGGTGGATTCACTTACAAGATGCCATCTTGCCAAACACAGGTCAAACACAGTTCAGAAAGATAACGTTCAGTGGACGCTAATCACTAATCCCTCTTATATTGCTAGGTACATAATGAGGCGTGACTGATAAATCAACACCTCTGCACACAGCTGCCACAACTAAATGTCCCAATTAAATGGAAGGGCATCCCAATTAAAGTGAAACTGCTATCATAGAATAACATTAGAACAAAATTGGTGCCTGGCGGACTGTCCCAGTTAAGCGGACATCCCCATTATCTGCATCCCGATAAAGTGTCTTCTACTGTCCTCCAGATACTGATTCAGGGTTGAAACCCATTTAAAAGGTAGCAGTCGTGTAAGGGCTGGTATATGAGCACCATTGACTGTAAGGACTTTTGTTTTATCTACATTTATTTTAAAACCAGAAACCTGTCCATATTGCTGTAAGATTTTGTACAGGGTTGGGAATGTGCAGATTGGGTCCTGGAGATACAGCACGGTATCATCCACATATAAGAATTCCTATTCTCCTTTCCCCCGATTGTAATTCCCTCCAGGTCCGGGTGGGACCATATGAGTTCAGCAAGGGGTTTGATACTGAGAGTAAAAAGTATAGGAGAAAGTGGGCACCCCTGCCTGGTTCCTTGCTGTATGAGCAGAGGTCCAACACTGTACCATTAACTTTCACTTGTACTGTGGGTATTGAGTAGAATGCCTGTAGCCACCCACAGACCTGAGCACCAAAGCCAAATTTGGCCAGGGTAGCAAAAGAGAAAGTCCCAGCTAAGGTGACCAAAGGCCTTTTCAGCATCTATGGTGATGGCTATTTGCTGGCCCTTTGCTTTCTGCTCGTCATGGAGAATATTTAGACACCGTGTAATGTTGTCCGTCGGGTGGTGGTCTGGAACAAACCCTGATGGGTCCGGCTGTACGAGAGTCTTTAAAATATTATTTACCCTGTTGGCCAACATTTTTGTGACTATTTTAGAATCTACATTTAATAATGATGTAGGTCAATAAGAGTCACATTTGTCAGGTGATGTTCCTGTTTTAGGAATTACAGGTATGAAAGCTGACTGCCATGAACTGGGTAGGTCATCTTGATCTTCACAGGAGTTAAATACATTGGAAAGGATGGGAGTCAGCTGTTGCTGAAAGGTCTGGTAAAATTCCACATTAAAGTCATCAGGGCCCGGAGATTTACCTGGGATCATACCCAGGATAGCTTGGGCAATTTTATCCGAGGTAATAGAGCCTCCAGCATTTCTTTATCCATATCAGTCAGCCTAGGAAGTGTTATTCTACTAAGGAAATCAGAGATATCTCTGGTACAGTAGGTAGTGTGGATTCATCCGAGCTGTAAAATAGCTCATATTTTTGGAAAGCTTTTGCGATTTCTCTGGGGGTTACCACAGTTTG
This sequence comes from Neoceratodus forsteri, assembly GCA_016271365.2. Lineage (NCBI taxonomy): Eukaryota > Metazoa > Chordata > Ceratodontiformes > Ceratodontidae > Neoceratodus > Neoceratodus forsteri. Next base: position 77,965,815 of record JADMNL010000025.1, read on the forward strand.
TGCGGCCCCGCCTTGTTCCTCACTTATTTTCTTTTAACATACCGGTCTGCCTGTGCTTTATTGATTCTAAAAGCCAACAAGCGACCTGCCCTGTTGCTCTGCTCATAGTGTTTGATTCAGATATCATAAACAACCTTCAGGTTTCACATCCCACAAATCTTGAAGATCTTTCCTGACCTGCTGCAGCTCTGGATATACAGTAGGGTAGGCAACCCTAACTGTTCATGCTGCAGCTCTAGTTGCTTTAGATGTGTTTCTAATGTAGTTTGCTTCTCTATTCATTGCCTTTTAAGGCGGGAGGTATAAGATATGACACCACCCCGGAGCGTGGCCTTCAGGGCCTCCCACTGCCATTTCAGTGTAACCTCAGGATTCTGATTGAACCCAATATACTCTTACCGTATCCAGACTACTGTTCATTTTTCTGTACATTTTCTTGTTGCTTCACTAGTCAGTGCACTTACCAATTTGTATTGCTGACTTTCCTCCCACCTGTATTCCTATTCGCCTTTACCCCCATCACTTCTGGAAATGAGCTTCATCTCAGTGTGCCTTTACTGGTCAGCAAATCACAAATAAATGAAAAAAAAAAATAATGCCACTAGAAAAATTAATACATAACTGGTTTTAGGACCCTTCTGAAAATGAGATGTTTCATCTCAGCTAGGCTGCCCTGGGTAAATAAACTAAAACATAATACAGAGATAAGCTTTAGACCATCAGTTACACAAAACTATCCTTGAAACAAATCATTGGTAGCTTTTTCTTGCCAATACTATTTTGTGTTTCAATTGCAGACCTTTTAAAATGCAAATCAGAAAAGGTAAAATGAGCCAAAGGGTTTAAAATAAAGGCAACACCTCACAAACCTGTAACTACATGTTGTAAAACTGAGTCTTACCACAAGTTAATTTGTATTTTATTGACAGCATGTAAATAGAGATTTATTTCTCTCACAGAAGTAGCACAGTATGGAAAGAAACTGCAACATGTAATAGGGTCCTCTGGAACATTTCTAGTATGAAAACAAAAACCTGTTTATTTAATATTTATCACACTTCATTCTATTCAAAATTTCTTTTATTCAAAATAATTTTACTTTGTTAAGGGAAGCACTTAACTTTTATGTTCATTGCCAATAAAATGTATGAATTAGACATTTAAAGAGGCTCTTGTGGGTATTTTTTCCTATAGCTTATTAGCCATAAAAAAGATTTATAGTTGAAACTCATGCAGAAAATTTTAATTAAAATATGTTAGGAAAAATATTCTTTAGTGCATTTTAAGATTTAAATATCAGATTACCTTATTAGAAGTAGCTGGGAAATCAAACTAGAATTAGTATCGTGCACAATTTAATTCACTAACCGGTAGCTACTAAACATTTTAATACAGCAACATCGATTTGGCCATAAACCTTGTGGCATTTCTTGGCATTAGTTAGTTGGCATTTTATTAAGTAAAATTTGTAAGGATAATTCTTTTTGGTATGATTTCAAAACAAATAACTTATGTTTTATTTTAAAGCAGCAGTACAGTGAAAAATATTTTCCCCAAAAAGTTAGATTCAGTGACAGTTAAAAATATTAGTATATCTGCCAAATGTGCTTGCCTAGGTACCTCCTGTGCTGTGCACCGTGAGTCTTTTTTCTCTCTCAATCCTAACCCTAGCCAGCTCTACAGTACTACTTCTATGCAAAAATGTGGCAACCATCTTTTTTTCTTGAGATGAAAAAAACCTGAATTAAAACATTTATAAAATACTAACATTTTGGTGGAATTGTACACTTTGTGGCACCACATAAAACTGGAAGATGCCTGGAATCTGTTACAGTGGAAAAAAAAGAGGGTCAAATTTTGTTGCTCACTTTTGTTGCACTGCTGCTTAATGAGGAATGCTGTAAAGGTATTTGAATTGTAATTGTGTGCCCACTTCCCCAGGACTCCTATGGAAAGTAGACATTTTATCTCTTTGGGGCAACCCTGATGTGCAAAATATTTTGATAAATAATTAATGGAACAAAAATAATATTTGATGGCAGAAGGAAACAGGAGATCCATGAAGTCGGCCCTTTACTATAGCACCTCATCCCATCGACCTACTGTACTGGTGGGTTCTTCCCCTGCTCCCCATCCCTCAGTCATGTGTTGTTGTCTTGAGTGACTGAGTCCTTTTGCCCTATCCAAGCCATGTTTAAACCCATTTAGGGTAGCTCCCCCGCCACTTATTTCTCTCTCTGTTCCCTGCCCTGCGAGTCAAGGACAGCATGGCTTCTCCCATTCTCAGTATGGGAGGGAAAAAGCTTCCTTTACAGCCACTTCAGTTATGTTCTGTGATTGGCCAGTGGGGGAAGCCCGAATGCTTGGCAGCCTGTACCCTTCCTAATGGAGCAAAGTGCTTTACCTCCACTCAGTGCTCCACCCACAGACAGCGGTAGTGTGGCATTCTGGAGCTTTTGCTCAGGAATCCCGGTCGTTCCAATGGTAAAGCAGTGTGGTGTTGTCACTGCCTCTTGGTCAACCTGGATTACATTTTTCTTGCACAGTGGTCATTTATAAGTTTATGGGTCTGGTTGGAAGGCCTCTCATGGCTATAAGAGTGTTGTCTCACGTGTTCTTTGGACCAGAGGACTGCGAACCAAAGGTGAGCAATTCTGTGGTCCTAAAGACACGAAGCGACACTCTTATAGCCACAAGAGGCCTTCCAACCAGACCCGTAAAATTATTATACTTATACTGTAGATCGTATTATTATAGATTGCTAACTAAATAAAAAAAACCTTAATAAGGTGGTATCAGGAGTGGTCATTGAGAAGCCTGTTACAGTGCTCAGTGCATGAGGTACTCTTATGGCAATAAGAGTACCTCATACACAACTGAAGGAAGTGCTGTGATTGGTCAGGGATACTGCTGAGATCTATAATTCTAAGTACAATATTTCTGACAGGTAGTATGGGGGGGTTGGCATGCATGTGAGTTCTTTTTTTCTCTGTTGTGCATATCATCCCATTTGGGGGTCAGACCCATTCTGGGCAGAACCCCAGCTCCACCATTCAGCTTCCCCAGATACATACCCTTTCCTCCTTCCCCCATGGCTTGCCCAGGTTGTCTTTATCCTTCACAGATCCAAATCTGGTGGAGGAGAGTGCCTGGGATGGCAGTGTCAGATCTGCAAAGGGCAGGCCTACATCCTGCAATGAAAAAGGGTTTTTCTCCCATAGCCCCAGGGAGCGCTCACAGCATGTGTGGAGGGAACATGCCTCGGCTCCATGCATTGTGCCTTTTCCGGGAGAGCGAGCTTCTTGGTCCACCAGCAGGGGCCGCTGCAGCACAGGAGAGTACCAAATCCTGTCACCCAGATGGGACACACTACCAGAGGCAGAGCAGCTCCCCAGCCTAGCCTTCTGAGTGCTGGCTACAGTGTTCACTTCTGAAACCAACTGCCAGCATGGAAGCACAGTGCACTTTCACTGGACCATAAGGTGGCCCAAGAAATATAAGCTCTAAAGTACAATATTCATTAAACTGCCAGCCAATCAATGCTATGTACATATAATATTATATAGACAACATACCACCTTTTGTTGGATCATACATGACATGAGCTTTCAAGCCCATGCAGATCCCTTCTTCAAATGAAATGAGGAGTGATGCTGAAGGGTTATACCGTGCCACCTGCTGTGTCCATTCCTACAAGGCCAAATGCAGTAACAGACATTTCTTTACATAGATTGTGTCCCATAAAACACCAAGATGCAACTGAACCAATGGCATTGCACTGTAGCACAGGAGACCCAGGTTTAGGAGCAAGCTTGCCCCCACCACCCCTATGCCATTATAGTCAATGTGTTGTGGATTCTTAAAATCAACGGTCCTCAGTGCAAAGTACTGTAGTAAGTGTTACATCAAAAGCTTACAGGCAGCAGCGCCACATTTTAGTAAGCATAAAAGGCTGCATACCTTCTTAATGCAATGCATAGTAGATAATATAATTTCCCATCATGAATCAACAATGGCACGCTTAGATTTTACAAAAATCCAGTTGTGGGTGGGTTCCCCTCTAATTGTTTTCTGACACAACAGTTAAATAGGGCCGGAAAAGCAGAACATTCCAAATAAGTAAGAGTCCGAAAGTACCAGCCGCACTCCAAGATAAAATTTCCAATTTCTTTTTTATTTCATGTTTCACACTACGAGCTCCTGACCATGTTCAACATTTCACCCTGTGTGGGCTTCCTCAGAATACTCACACAACATATATCCCCTCTCTCCATAATGCATTATATCGTATAAACAAACTCGGTAGTCCATCAGTGTTTGTTCACATAATAAAGTAGCTGCCTTAGTATTAGCACCCAAAATCGTATTTGCGTTGTATGCAAATTACATTACTAAGACCCATACCTGGGTTGTCACATGGTGTGGATATTGTTGTGACCCTGGCAATTCTGCTCTTTAGAAATCACAATTTCTGTAGAAGAAAATGATAAAGAAGCATGATGTCCTGTTCCAACTCATAATATACCCACATAGACAAGTTTTCTAAGGATTCGAAGTAATTATGTACATAGTCTTACATCAATGTATATATATTTTTACATTTTACGCAATTCTCTGTCCACTAATAGTGTTTACATTTCCTTTAGACTAGTCTTCAAGGGAATCTAAATAGCATTATTGACATATGTAAAAATGCATAGTTACATGTTTGGGTACTAATAAGGCTGCTACTTTAGAAGTTGAACAAACATCGATGAGCTATTGAGTATACTTATATGTATAATTTATTATGGAGAGAAGGGAAATATGTGTGAATATTCTGAGTAGAGAGGTTAGAAAGAGTATGGAAGCAGCATTATGACAATGTTATGTATGGATGTTAACTGCAAATTTTTATGTATTTACATGTAGATCCTAGTCCCTGAAGAAGCCCACAGATAATGAAACGTTGGTCATGGTTGGGGAATCATAATGTGAAACATGAAATAAAAAAGAAACTGGAAATTTTACCTTGGAGTGCAGCTGGTATGTTTTGACTTTTACAGGCTTAGATTTAAACCAGACAGTAAGACTCACTTGGCCACATAAACAGTCCTGAAAGGCTAAAAACAGCAAACCATAGACACAAGTTTCATTCTATTTAGGACTCATCAGTGTGATATTTTCATTGTCTCAGTCCAGCACTGGTGTCAACCAGTTAATAGTGACAGTCTTGGGGGTCATGATGAGCCTGTAGTAAGTAAGAATTTTGATACAAAAGAATCTTACTGCAAAGTACTGGGGCAAGAGTAGGACTTAAGTGTACAGGCAGCACTGCCACATTTTAAGGAAGTTCACAATTACACACATCCTCCTGATTCAGTGCATCATGGATAATATACAGTACGCAACCAAAATTTATATTGGCTGCTGTCTGTGGAGGTGATGTGTTTAGACTCTGTTAGAAAGCCTGGAACATGCTTCTTAACAGTACCCCCTTTTAGTCATTGCTCAAGCAGGTCTTGGCATTATTGTTCAGGTGGACCACTTATGCACACCTAGCCCAGCACACATCAGCACTAGTCAGGAGTCAACAGAGTAATGCGCAGTGTATCACAAAATGCTGCAGAATACTGCAGGGAACAGTGTTGGTTAATGGTAATTAGTCCTTTTGTTTGCAGTATTTTGTGACATCTCACTTATTACAAGTTACCACCATTGAATCATAGCTGGTGTTGTGGTAGACACTTACATTATTTGGTGAGACAGGTGATCGGCAGATATGACCTTTGCATAAACAGAATGACAGACACAAAATCCCATGCCTCATCATGTCCTGGTCTATGTAACGCAAAATAAGGGGTAAAAATAGGGGTTAGCAGGGTGCATCATTAGTCTTCCTTTTTGTCATAGTTTCTTGAACCCACCTGGTAAAGAAATCTAAGCAACTTTCTCTGTAACCTATCCCAGTATACCATGCTGTTTCTTGTTCCACTGAGTAGTTAATGCACATGGGTTAGCATCTTAGTGACATAGTAAAATTTAAGGTTGGATGAAGCATTAGGTCCATCACATTCACAACTCCCACCCCACCTCATAAGCAAGGACTAACAAATATGCCACAGAAACAAGTACTTACACATAGGGATTCCATACCCACTCTACTACCCAGGATTCCCTTGGTGAGTAGAGTTTTTCCAAGTTTACCTTGAAGGACTTGTTTGTCTTTCTGTCCACTATCTCCACTGGTCAGTTGTTCCATAAGTTCACCACCTTTTGGCAGATGTGCTTCCTAGTAACTCCCTCTAAATTTACCACCTCTGAGCTTTTGGGAATGTCCCCCTGTCCTGCTGGAGCAAACCACATCAAACATGTTTGTCTGTTCCACCTTGTTGATACCCCTGAGTATGGGGAAGACTGATATATTGTCTTGGCTTACTGATAGAACACAGGTTGTCAGGGTAAATTGATATGAATCAAGTGAGGTGGCAGTGACTAGTGGAGTATCCCAAGAGTCAGTCCTAGGGCCAACACTTTTCAATATATTCATTTTGAGCATGCAGGTGTCGCCAGGTGGGTGGATGATTAAAATTTGTTGACAATGCAAACATTGGACCTGAAGTTGATACTCAAGACAATGTGGATAGACTACAGAGGGAAATAAATGAGTTACACAGGTGGTCGATTTTAAACAGGATGAAATTCAATCCTGAGAAATGTGCAGTAATACATTTTGGTTACAATAATCCAAAAACAAAATATGCCATAGGAGGCACAATCTTAAGGGATTCAGATTTTGAAAAAGCTTTGAGTGCTGTGGTGGATAGTAGTCTTAAACACTCTAGGCACTATGATATGGTAATTAAATAATTCAATCGTATATTGTCATATGTTATGAAAAATATAACTAGTAGGGACGTAGAGATAGGTGATCCTGCTTATTTACAGATCTATGATAACGTCCACAGCTGGAGTATTGTCAGCAGTTTTGGATACCACAAAATAGGAATGGTATAAACAAACTGGAACAGGTCCAGAGGAAATCAACAAGGATGGTGAGGGCATTGGAAGGGTTAAATTATAATGAAAGGATAGAAAGTTTAGGACTACATAAACTTGCAATGAGAAGACTGAGAGAGGATATAATAACAGTTGATAAAGTTATTAACTGATCCAAATTTGAGAAATTGTTTACAACTAGAGTTTAAACCCTTAGAGAAAATAACAAGGGGGCATACATTTTAGTTGGTGGGTGAAAACTTTAAAACTGAGAGAAGTTGTTGGTTCTCCCACAATGTTGTGGGTGTGTAGAATAGTCTTCCATCAAGTGCTGTGGACAGTGAAATTCTACTAAGCTTCAAACAAAGATCAGATCAGTACTTACGAGAGAGGGAAATAAATGGTTATCTCCACATTTAATTACATAGCAGTAGAGATGGGCGAAGTTGGGAAACTTCACTCCATGAATTTAGTGCAATTTGCAGAGTTTTGAGCAATCCATAAAATGCAAAGTTCCATCCGCGAAGTGCAGAATTTCGCCTGTGAACTGCAGAATTTCACCTGCATATAGTGAAATGTCACCACAAATGGCAGAATTTTGTTGTTCGTAGGTGAGATTCCGCCATTCGTGTGTGAAATTCTGCCATTCATAGGCAAAATTCTGCTATTTGCAGCAAAATTCCACAAAAAAAACAGCAAAGTCACATAGGCAAATGTTGAGGCTAATAGCAAAAATTTGTGGATTGCTCCTTGGAGGTGAATTTGCCAACTTCGCCGGAACTTCATTGGTGAATTAAAATTTTGCAACATCTCTAAATGGCAGACAGGTTTGGTAGGCGCATAACCTCGTCTTGTCTTTAATTTTCCTTTATTTCCTCCAGGGTGAACGTATTAAGGGCCTTATGTCTCTTCTCATAGCTGTTGTTCTCCGTACTCCTGATCATTTTTGTGACCCTATGTTGTACCCTCTCAGCTGCTTCAATTTTGTTTTTGAATCTGGGAGCTCAGAACTGCATGCAGGACTCCAGGAGGGTCCTAACCAGGGTCTTGTTAAGCGGCAGGACTACTGCTGCTGCTCTGCTAGTCACACCCTTTTGATGTACCCCTGCATTCTGTCTGCTTTCTTGACTGTTCATGCATGCCTTGTCATGCTTTAGCCCCTTGTCTCTCATGACCCCCCAGGCCTTTCCCTCCCTCATTACAGCAAGAAGGTTTCCACACAGTATGTAGGTCCTACCTCTGTTTTTCCTGCTCACTTATAGCAGCTTGCAGTGGCCTACATTGAATCCAAGAATCCAAGAGTCCAACTAGATGCTCAGCTTGTTCAGTTCCTCCGGAAATGTCCCCATTCTCAAGGCAGTTCACCACTCAGGCCAGCTTACTGTCATCAGTACACATAAACAGCCTGCTGGTGACTCCAGCTTCCACATGGTTGATGAAGATGTTAAACAGCAGTGGCCCCTGCAGCAGTCACTGAGGGACACTACTGAGTACTCCTTTCCACTCAGAATGGTTCCCATAAACCATAACCCTCTATTTCTTGTTCCAAAGTCAATTAGCAGTCTACCTTGTGAATGCCTCATGTACAGTATACCACACTGGTGTACTTTGGCTTGAAGCTTTTCATGCACCACAGAGGTAAAGGCCTTGCTGAAGTCCAAATAGACAATTTATACACTTGTGCCCCATCTACTTCTCCGATCAGCTGCTAATAAAAAGGTGATCAGTTGGTTTGGTAGAAACTCCGTGCCATAATGGGGTGAGAACGTTGGCCCCAATGAATTGATCCATTATTCTGCCTTCGATTATGGATTTCGGCAGATTTCACAGCACAGGTGTCAGGCTGACCAGCCTGTAGTTGCCAGAGTCTGAACTTGTCCTCTTCTTAAAGATTGGGATCGTGTGTTCTATGTTCCAGTCCTCTGGAGTGACACGTATATGGACAGACTCGTGAACGATTACTGCGGACGGCACTGTCTGTAATTCCTTTAGATGCACTCTAATGCCGGGATGCCAGTTTCAGAAACTGAATGCATTACATGATGTGCCCTCTCCTAGCAGCCCAGGGCCTGGGGAAACCAAGTCTGTTCCCAGCTGCTGCTCCGCAAGATGCCAGCAAAAGCTGCTGCCACCCCATTGCCAACCCACATTGTACATTCCTATAGCCTCTAACATTTATTCATTAGCTGATTTTTTTTTTTTTTTTTTTTTTTTTACAGTTTCTTTTCTGAGTGTAGCCCAGCTGAGATGCAGCATCTTTTTTTCCAGTGGGGTCCTGTGTCTACCCATTTCTGCAGCTTGGTAGACTAGAGCACTGGGAAGTTAAGTGACTTGCCCATGGCTGTACAGTGAATATTTGGCTGTAGTGGGGTTTGAACCTGTGATGTGCCAGTTTCTAGTTCAGTGCTGTAACCACTAGACCACACTGCCTTCAAAATCTGGCATCATTGTCATTTCATAATTTTTTTGAAGCACTGTTTTTGACAGTATAAAAAAAGCTTTTCTATAGGTTTTCAAATCTATCATTTAAAAATACATTTATCTAGTATAACCTAAATGAGATGCAATATCTCATTTTACTTGCGATCCTAATTTTATGCCATTTTACATCTGGGAAGAGTAAGTGACTTGCTCAGTACTACATAGTTATTAGGAATAAATGGTGAGATTTGAACCTGGATTTCTGGGTCCCCAAGACACTGCTTTAACCACTACACCACACTGCCTCCAAAAGTGACAGTGTAATGAGCATGTTTCTATACCATAGAAACTAGAAGCAGTGCACTGTTTGGCTTCTTGTGAATTATTTTCACTGTTAATTTTCAATGTACTGTGATACTTTGCTAGTAAAATGCAGAATTCACAATGGTAAAAATAGATTAATACTACAGAAAAAAATGGGAATTTTAGTGTAAAGAACTTTTAACTATTTGAAAATGTCACCAGATTTCCCAGTTCTGCTCACAAACCTCTGAATGTTGATTTTTGTTTTCAAAGCTTATACCATGCTAAGTAACAGAAACACAAAATGCATAGTTGATTTAAAGGGACGGTAGCCAATTTGTCTATTTGTTTAGCTAAAATAGCAGTTTCATTGCATGCTACATAGAATTAAACTCTGTGTTTAATTAAAAGATTTCTGTTAAAAATGAAAAACAAAAACATGGAAATGGCATTGTTTACATACTGGCAATAAATGTTCACTTAATACAACTGCCTGGCTGTGCCGTATTTTCGTGGTAGCACTGAAAACAGTGCCTCAAGTTATTTTCTTTACGTTAAATACAGCATTAAAATATTTTGAGTTGTAGTTATATTTTAGTAAAATCAGACCAAAATTGTTCAAGGGGTTGACTGGCTTTTCTGAGTTTGGCAATGTATTGATAGGAATGTCACTGCTTAGTTACTGTTGCTGGGATAAAGCAGAATAATATACTGCAAAGAGCCGTGCAAGACTCCCAGCAAACACATCCTAAATAAAAGGCTTACAACTATTATATTATAACAATTCCCTTTTACTTTAATATTTTCTAGTTCTGTTACTTTCTCCTTGGTCTACTACATATTTCAGCTAATGCAGGATTTGTTGAACTTTGTCTTTCAAAAATCATCTCACTGTCCCCAGTTCACATCTCAGTTGCTGTATTTATGACATCACCATCTGTTTCCATGGAGAGCTCTATTACGTCATTAATTGTAGGGAATAGTGGATGGCTAGCCATGTACTACAAGGCTGTGTTTCCATCAAAGGATTCTGAAGACATCAAAGGGACCTATACAGTAACCCATTTTTGGCCATAGTAATTTATTTGTATGGTGTAGTTTTAAAAACAAATTACAAATCATTGCGTCCCATCTGTGAAACGTTTCATTTTTTTTCCTTTCTCTCTCCCACCCCCCTTCCCCAGGTTCTGAATACCTTTTTCCAAAATACTTCGGTAATCCAACAGATTCTGTACACTTTTCTGTTGTTAAGTATCGCATTCTCACCCAGAGTTTTTGGGTTGTATGCCTAGCCCCCTCCCTCTATACCTAACCCCTAACTACTCTATCTACTCCTTCCCTCCTATGGGGTCTCTAACCTATTGTCTTTAACCAGTTCTAGAACTGGAGTCAATATATTCTTAAACTTATTGATTGCATCTATCTTCAGGCTGTGTTGCTTCTCTAGGGTAACACAATCGATAAATACATTTATCCCTAATGTAAAGTCTGCTGGAGTACTATTCTTCCAGTGTCTGGCTACGCATCGTCTTACGTTGATGAAGGCTATATTTCATATTCTTTTGTACATAGCCTGTCGGTAGGTATTAGTGTCTTGAAAAGCCTAAAAGGCACAGCTCAATCTCAAACTATATTTTATTCCCTGAATCTTTTTAGTACCAGTGATTTTTCCCATAATGGTTGTATTTTTGTACAACTAGCCATAACATGCATCAAGGTCCCTCTCTGAGTACTGCATCTATTACACACTGGCGAGAGCCCTTGAATCATCTTATTAAGCAGGTGAGGTGTATAGTATATGAAAAATATTAAATTGTGTCTGGTTTAGTCTATTATTAATTGATAATCTACTGAATTTCATTCTGACCAACCATTTATTTTCTGGCGTATTGTGTTGGAGATCCTTCTCCCAGATTTGTTTTCATTTATCTAAGGGAGTTGCTTTCTGAGTCATAATACTCTTATAGATTTTGGATATAATTTTATTATTTTGATCCTTAGTAGAAATCTAAGTCTGTGCGGTTGTTAATTTGGGTTTAGTTAACCTTCTTCCTACCAACTTGCCATACCCACTTGCCAGACTGTGCTCTTATTTTTAAATAAACATTTGTGTCTCAGGGAGGTCATATTTAACCCTGAGCTGTACAAAAGTCCCAACGTTCTCTTCCCTTGTATAGAAAACATACTGTAGGTCCCATATGTTATGCTTTTCCCAAGGGTTATACCCTGCTCTAGTGCATAGCCAGAACTCTCTAGTGATCCTCATAGGGCCATGCATGTTTATTCTTATATTTTCTTTCATTTCTTTATGATATGCAATCCAGGAAGTGACACCGATTCTGATGCATGAGTTTATTTTCTTTATCTCATTCCTACCATAGGATTTATATAGATGGTGGTAACTTCTCCCATTCTTGTTTGTTATTCTTTCACTTTTGGCCCATGATGGAGTGTTTTCTGAGTAATATTCTATATTGTGGCTTATTATTGTAGCTTGTCGATATCCCCGTAAATTAGGTAAGTTTAGCCCTCCTTCATCCCCTCTTGCCATTAACTTTTCCGTTGTCAACCTGGGTCTTTTGGTTTTCCATAAAACTTTTGTATTATCTTCTCTAAACTTTTAATCTGTTTATTGGAAATCAAAATAGGGAGAGCTTGTAAAACATACAATACTTTTGGTAGTATATTAATTTTTATTACCTGGACTCTACCCATCAAAGTCAATTTTTGTAAGTGTGTCCATCTCTCTAGGTCCAACTTTATCTTATCTGTTAATATATGTATATTATACTCCATTACTATGTTCATATTCTGTGTAAGAAAAAGTGCCTAAGTATTTCATTTTATCTGTAGCAACCCTAAATTTATTAAAGTTAAGAGATGGGATTTTATTTGGATTTAGCACTAATAATTCTGACTTTGTCCACTTTGCTTTATACCCAGATTATCCTCCAAAAGCAGTTATTATATCTGTAATGATAGGTGAGGCAATCTCTGGGTTTGCTATGTATAACAATATGTCATCTCCATAGAGAAAGATTTTTAATTGTCTCCCTCCTGCCATGATCCCTTTAATCTCGACACATACCCTAATTTGATTTGCTAGGGGTTCAATAGATAGTGCAAAAAGTACAAGGGGAAGAGGGCATCCCTGTCTAGCAGTGTTGCTCAGAAGGATCCGGCCAAATCTGGATCCACAGGTATCTGCCCTTTTGTGGCAGGATAGTGTATCTGCCAGATAGTTCCACTATCTGCCTGTGGATCCAGCCATCAGATCCCTGGTTTGATCTCACATTATCAGATGGCTAGATCCGGGGATCCAGTGCCAAATCCAAGGATCTGACACTAGATCCCTGGATCCGGTGCTTGATAATGCGGGATCCGACCTCTGTATTCATCTGGATCCTGGGACAGATCCAACTCGAATAGTGCCACCATCAGATGAATCACTGGCAGATCCATGGCAGCACTATCCGAGCAACACTACCGGCTAGTACCTCTTGAGAACTCAAAGCTCTCTGAGCACTCCTGATTTGTTAGAATCTGTGCTCTAGGCTGCTTGTACAGCATCTTGACCCATTTTATAAATGTTTCTCCTAAATTTGTAAGTTGAAGTACCTGAATTAAGTAATCCTACTCGACCCCATTGAGGGCCTTCTCCGCATCTAAGGATAGCAATATAATATCCATATCTATATTATTTTCAATTACATTCAAAGCACTCCTGATGTTATTGTAACTTCTCCTTTATTTTACAAAACCACTTTGATCATCCTTGACTATTAGTGATACAATCTTTTCCAGAATGTTAGTGAATATTTTATAATCTGTGTTAAGTAGAGAAACTAGACAATGTGATGTGCATTGTTTCAGATTTTTACCTTCTTCAGGAAGTAATATTATCAGTGCCTCCCTGAAAGAATCAAGCATTCCCCCCTTGCTCATGAAATGAGTTAAATAAAGCGGTCATTATCGAGATTATTTCTTCCCCTAATGTTTTATAAAATTCAGTAGGGAGACCATCTGGACCTGGAGATTTACCTTCTTGCATCTTTTTAATAGCTTCTTTACCTCTAACCTTGTTGAAACTGCATTTAGAGCTATCCTTTGTTGTCCCAAAATGTAAGGAATGTCTATTAAAAATTGATCATTCCTAAGTACTTTGGATTTCTCTAAAGAATATAATTTGGAATAGTACTTTTTAAATTCTTTATTAATAGACTCATAGTCTGATATTGTGGATCCATCCATTTTGATTTCTTTTATAATTCTCTCTGCCCTTTCTCTCTGTAGTTGGTAGGCCAAGATTCTACCTGACTTATCTGCCTGTAATTTTCAATAAAGTATTATATTCCTGTTTTACGTTATTCAGAGCTATCAGGTCTACTTCCTGGTTAGTGTGGATATGTTTCATTTCTGCCCTTTTAATTTCTTTCTCCATATTATTCATCTTTCTTTTCCTATCCAAAGTTTTTTTGATGTTATTCTTGGTTGTAATTCCTCTCATAACTGCTTTCATTGTGTCCCAGATATTATTTAGGGAAGTATCTTTATTCCAATTATGGGTTAAGTATATCTTTAGTTCTTTTCTTATATATTCCGCAAATTCTTGATCTTTATGTAGTAACAGGTCCATCATCCATCTTTTAGTTTTGGGACTGGATTCATATTCCAAAATACATTTTAAAACTAAGTGGTCCAATAGTTATTCCTTCATGGGAGACATTAAGTACATCTTGAAGTATACTAAATGACCCTTATATCCAGTCTATACTAGAGTATGTTTTATAATGTGGTAAACAGTATGAATATTCATAAATATGAGTATTTGTATACCTCCATTCCCAATGCTTTCATATTTTTAATATGATGTTAACTGCCTTCAAGAGGGTTGCGTGGGATCCAGATCTATTCATGGATGGATTTAATACTGTATTAAAGTCACCTCCTATGACGAAAGGTTGAGCAAATTGAGAAGTTCGAGTGAACAATTTTACAAAGAAATCAGGCAAGTCTTCATTTGGGCCATATAAACTTGCATATGTCATGATATCATTATTTATCTTAATGTGTACCATGACTCATCTATTGTTTTTATCTATTACTTTATTTAAAACTTTTACTTTGTATTTTCCAGCAAAAATAATGGCTACCTCTTTAATTTGCAAAACTTTTTTTTTAAATTCAGTATCCATGAAGTGGTTTTCTTGTAACATTAGACAATCGGTTTTGTGCTTTTTAATGTGAGTAATAATCCTTGTCCTTTTAACGGGATTAACATCATTGATATTCCAAGTTAGTACATTAAATCCTGTCATTTTAGGTAACCTTACCTTAAAATATATGGTTTCACTAATCCTCTAACTTGTCCCCATGCCTCATGAGTAATTTTTTAGAAAATCTTAGCCCATACTTTCTATCACTGTCTTGTAGATCTACCTGAAACTCTGGATGTACTCCTATCCTGGACTCTTCTGTTTTCCCTGGTGGTTTATTCCCTTGTAGGTCTTGTCCCTATTTTCTTTCCTTCCTCCTGCATAACTCCTACTCTTACCTTGCTTCCTCCTCCTTATTGAGTAGTCTGTACTTCTATTGACCCTAAAAAAAAAAATGTACAAAACAAAATAGAGCCTACCAGCCTGCTGGCATTGAGGGTTGAGGCACTGGACACCACACCTCACACTACGCTGGCGTCCCAGGTTTGGGAATGGACTTGGGCTGCTGGGGGTTGGTCGGGGGAGGTAGGATTGAGCATCCCCACAGATGCTCTCCTCCTCCTCCGGGGGCGGGGTTCTAGGGCAGCAATGCCCACAAGCACTGCCACCTGTGGAAGCACGGGCAGTGAGGCATAAAATGGTGCTATATATGGGAGCTGGGGGGGTGGGGAGAGCACTGGGGACACTTGACAGCGACATACGTAAGCACGCCGCCTATCTGGACATCAGTCCTCTGCGTCAGCACCCTCAGGAGGATGGGATCGGGAGAAAACCAAAGGCAAAAATTTCCTGGTCCCAAACAGAATGATGCTGGGTCCTCGCTATGTCAGAACCCAGCTGAAGAGACCAGAGGAATGGATTCCTTGGGGCAGGGAACAGGAGAAAGTAAAAAAAAATTAATAAATAAATAAATAAATAAAAAAACACAAAACAAAATGGAGCCTAACCTCTCCAGGCTGCAGCTTGCTGGGGCTCTGCATTAAGACTAGAACTATAATTACTTTTTCAACAGTTCCTTCTTGATCTCCCCCCCCCCCCAGTTTATGTTATCCATCTCCCTCGTATCTTTGTGTGTGCATTGTGTTTATATTTATTTTTTGGTGAATTTTTAAATCCTCCAGTATATAATACTAATGCCCCGTGAGGTCTGCAGATTTTCTTCTTTTGTTCTGGTTAGCCTGGCCCAAGATTCGGTACATGATAGACATAGTCTACTGCCTGTTTTGGAGATTCCAAGGTCTTTACTTTGCCTTTATAAGTAATTCTCAATATAGAGGGGGTAGGGTATGAAAAAAGGAATCTTTTTGTACCATAGGAATTTTTTAATCTCCTTGTAGGCATTTCTCTTCTCTTGGAGATCAGGACCAATGTCTGGAAAATTGAGATTTGGTTGTCTTCTCTTATGAAATTTCACAAACATCACTCTGGGATATTTTAAATTGGGATTCCGAATAGCCGGGGATCTGTGTGCTTTTCCAATTCCATCTCCTTATCTGGAAATCTCTTGTGCACCAGCTCTGTAAGCCACTTTTCACAGAATTCCAGAATGTCATCCTTTTCAGTCCCTTCTGGGAGACCCAGTTTCTTCAGATTATCTGTCCTAGACCTCCGTTCCAAATCCATCACTTTGTTTTGTGATTTCCTTAGCTCTCCTTGTTGTGTTCCTAGATCTTTTTTGATTATTGGGATGTCCTCCTCCACTGTCATGAGCCTGTCTTCATATTGTGACATCCTATTGTTTAAAATTTGAGCTTCCCCTTTAATGTCTTTGAATTCAACTTGCACCTCCGCCATTTTATTTTCCAAATTTGCAAAGCCTGTTCTGATTTTTTTCAAGGATATTTCTAAAGAAATCCTCAGCATTTTCATCTGCTTCCTTCAATTTTTTGCCTTTTCTCCTTCTGTCTTTAGGTTTTGCACCTTGAACTAAGTATCCAATCTTTGATGTGGTTTGGGCTAAGTCCTGCATCTTATTCAGACCTGTAGGGGAGAGTGTGATTATCAGGTTCTCCCAACTTGAGCTCATGTCTTGTTTATGTATACTGTCATATCTGCTATTCAGTCTTGCCCCATTCTGCACAGTCCTTTCTTCTTGAGACACCAATACTTTTTGAACCTGACCACCCGCCTATTGTTTTTCTGTTGTTTGCTCTGACCTCAATTTGAAAGAGTTGGTGTACATAGCATTGGTACATTGGCTTGCTACACATGAGCCCATTTCACTTGGGAAAGAGTTAGAATACTCTGATTCATGGGGATTGCCATTATAGTGAAATTCTTGAATTTCTTATTGGGTCTATTCCTGCTTTGCTCCTTTAATAAAGGAGTCCTGTTAGATGTGTCTCTGCTGTCTTCTGCCATCTGTTGGAGGGCCTCATTCTCTGTCCTTTTTTCCAATATAGTTCCCCTTTCTTTTATGGCCATGGACTGGGTTGTATTTGTATTTTGCTCCTTAGCATTCAGTGCATCCGAAAGTACATTATGCTATGTTCCATCCTCTAATATAGTTTATTGATTAAAGTCCTTTACGGCATTAATGACACTTTCAAAAGTTACCTCGGTTATCTGAGAGGTTGTGTTTTCAATTGGAGACACTACCTCTCATTCTTGAATACCTTGCATAGCTAAAATTGCCAACTGCTTGCTACCTGTCTGCACCACAGACCCCACAGTATCCAGTGTCCCAACCTTTTTTCAGAAGGGTTTTGGCTTTCTTTTAAGTTTAGCAGCATGTCAGAGGGGGTTGGGTCCTTTTTGTTAAATTCTGCCCTCCCCCCCGCAACACACACACACCTTATTTACTGTCCCCACAGTTTCCTTTGAGCCATGGCTCAATTGTATTGCTTGCTCAGCAACTGGCTGGTTTCCTTGGGATAGGGGAACGTCGGCGATTTCATTGCCGACTCATATCTACGGGAGTCCAAATTCCTCCCTCTCCCATTGCCAGGTGGATTCGATGGAAAAACCAAAACAGCAGCATTGCCTGGGTTCATGATTTTCTCTGGTGAATTTGGAGTGCTTTGCATGTTCCTATTCAGCATTTACTTACCAGTCCCCTCCCACCCTCCTTTAGAGCGCTCTTTGTAAAGTAAGCTCTGATTTCTTTAATAATTTTCAGCTGAGAAGACATGTCCCCACAAAACAGAAATAATCATACCTGCTGAGTATCACCAACAGAACCTACTCAAGAAAAAGGGCTCACTTTACCAGGCAAGTTGATTTACTCAGGAGATTCTTTTACCACTGCAGAGCTCCTCGCTACAGCTGCTCAGTGTTGTGGTACCACCCCAAAACTTTATATTTTTGTCTGAATTTCAGAAAACATACACCCACTCCTCATCCAGCTGCCAAAACACACGCGCACACACACACACACACACACACACACACACACACACGTCCTGCAATATTATTTTTTTGCAAACCAAGTGAAAAAAAAAAGCATCAGATTTAGGACAGATCCATCGTGGTTCCGGTGATAATCAGGCTGCTCACTTTGTGCTGGATTTTTTTTCTTAATCTGAGATTGTTTTATACATGTTTTTACAGGGCATAATATTAGAGGCTTCTGGTGGGTTTTGAGCAGCGGAGTGTGGGGTGGGTTTTATGTTTGTAATTGAGATAAAAATGAAACTTTTCTGGAGGGGGGACTTGTGTTGTAACAAATCGCTAAAGTAAGTGTGCAGGCATGAGGTAAAGTAAAGCAGATGGCATGAGTGTCCAACTAGTTCAAACACTACTGTTCCACAGAAGGGCACAACACTGGTTTATGACCTTTGAACTGTGGTGCAACAGCTTTTTAGCTAGGCATGAAATCCTTACACAAAAAATGGTAGCTACATATTATAACAGTCAGATGAGGTCAGTTGAGGACTCTGAATTGCTTTTTATACAGATTTCCTGACTAGGCAATTTAGATATGTTTTAAATCCCTGAAAGAAAACTGAAAATGTTGAAGTAACTGTTTTCTAGTAAACTGTAATAGCTGAAACATCACATTGGTAAAATATGCGCTGACATTCATAGTTGGCTTGAGAAGCAGTGAAAATTGCAAGACTGACCAGAAAGAGTTCAGAGTTGTTTGACATTTAGACAATGGGAATATAATATCCTTGAAGGTGATTGGCTGATGGCACTGCAATGCCATACATTTACGTGCCAACACCACCTACTGAGGAAAGCTCTCAGCGTGGACCTACCTTTGTACATTTTGTGCCCATCTTCACAGATTCAAAATCCTAAATTCTGAATTAGTCTGCACTTTATGTTGTTATGAGCCAGGTGGATAAAGTGAGCCAATCACTTGAGTGAAACCGTAGAAAGAGAGAGAGAACAACAGAAAGAAGAACTGCAAGCAACCTGATGAACACTTGACGAGACTCACAGGGCAGGAAACAGGTGCAAATCTCCCTGGGGCAGTGCGTTTGTGCTCCCAGCCATCCATCAGGGCTGTGCACACTGTGGAAGAGCTGTGTGACAGAATCTACCAGTAAAGATGTTTTAATATTAAAAACCAAAATGAAGCTGCCTTTTGCTGTATTTTCTAAGGGCAATAAGACACTCCAGGGTGGGCGACGTTGGGCTACAACCACATTTCCAGGGACTGTAAGGCCCTCTGCCTGCAGTGTTGGGCCTCACAATGCCCCAGAGCACTAGGGTATAGCCCAACACCACCTGCCCTGTCTTGTCTTACTGCTTGCTTAATCCATCCCACTGCAGCGAGAAAAACACAGTCAGATTATGTAGTTTGGGGGTACAGATATCAGCTCAAAAGCCAAACTTTGAACTGTCTCAATCTTTACAACACTGGTTTGAAAGGTACAAACTGATAAATACTTTCATTCTGTTTTCTGTTCTAAGTATCAACATCTATTTGAAATAATTGAAATACCCAAAGTTTAACAGAGTTTGATTTGTCCTCGAACTATTTATTTTAGCTCTAATCAGAATATTCACCAATTTCTGTTCCTGTGCAGTTTGACTGTTGCATGGCTTATACAAGTAAAGGAGAAGTGGATGTTTTCCCAAAAAATATGATACTGGCCAATATTTGTTTGAAACAGATGTGATCTTATCATTGCTTCACTGTATATGCATGTGTTTATAATAAAATACAATCATACTGTTTATGTAAATGTTTATTCTATTGTGATTAAATATAACACAAAACCATAACTGCAATCATTCTTTTTTTTATGTAATTTAATATTTATAATTGAGGGCTGCGGGCAAAGCCACAATCCGCTGAGTCTGCATTTCAACTGGTAAAAATCACACCACAGGACGAGTCTTGTAATAATAAATATATCAGTTTTATGTTTTTCCTCTTCTTTCATATTCTGCAACTTCCTCCAAAGTAACTGTTATGCAATTTGTGAAATGCTAATTAGCAAATTGGCAAAATTACAAATTGTCCCTATCCCCAGTTGGAATGCTAAGAAAGAAAACTAATCACAGTGTTGCCTGCCCTGTTTTGTGAAGTAATCAATAATCAGCCATTACTTTAAGATGTTTAGTAATGCAATGAAAATGAGACCATGTGGTTTGAAGCAGCCTGTTTTGAATGGATCCATTAAGTACCGAAACTCTGGTGCCGTGCCATGACTTTTAAAGATTACAATATCTTAACAGTGAAATAGATGTGTTACAACAGACAGGAAATGTGTAGAAGCCAACTAGAGAAGCTGACAACATGAGGTTGTTCTGTACATTTTTGCGTGATGGGGTTCACCACACAGTGACCTGAAGTAATTTTGATTATGATTTCATTTGTTATTGGTGACAGAAGAGTACACTTGGGAGTGCCGTAAGGCATATTCTCTCCAAAATAAGACAGTGGATTCTAAACACTCTGGTATTTGCATCTTACAAACACAGGAGAGTTTATAGTCAAAGAAACTTGGGGTGGGGTGGCTCACATTTGTCAATGTTTGTGCACATACCTTGGAGTGTTGAATTTAAGCAAAACACAAAGACCCCATGCTCATGGGAGTAAGGTCAGCACCACACAAAAAACTCGGACACGCTGGTCCCAAAATACGAAAACTTTTTTTTACATGTAGCAAAGTTTAAAAGAACGCTCAAAAGCTCTAATGATGACATACTATTGATACATAAGTGCGTATAGAGTGTTGCTTACCTGTGTTTTGGCATGCACGGCGGATGTGTGGGCAATTGTTTTGTTGTTACATGCTTTGGGATGCCTTTTGTAGTGTACCTTTCAGCTCTAACATTCAATTTATTGTCAGTTTACTTTAAGTGCATTGTTCTTCTGGTGGTACCTTGGCACGAAGCTTTGAAGTGGACTTATTTAGTCACTACAATACAGCTGTAATTTTGCTGCCTAATGAAACTGGACGTGGGTGAGCATTCTTTTAAAGTTTGCTACACATCAGTAAAGTTTTTGTATTTTGTGACCAGCGGTCCAAGTGTTTGTGTGGTGCTGACCTTACCCCCACGAACATGGGGTCTTTGTGTTTTGCACAGGAGAGTTTGTTTTAGTCAGTAGAAGAGACGTATGAGAATTTTCTTGCACTAGCGTGGTCTGTCCTACAGCTCAAAACTTTTTTGTGTCATTATAGACCAAACTAACTGCCATCATGGCAGTACCTACGTATAAAAGCCAAACCTTTATTTGCATATTTTGCCAATGAATGATAGCTTATCTCTCTGTATTGTGAGCTCTTTATTACTACAGGGAATTGGGCTGAGACTAACTAAACTGCATCTCCCTTATGAGCTAAATAAGCGTTTATATTTAAGTTTCTGTGATACTGTATGTAAGCTTTATCTCTTGGTGGTAGCATATTGCTATGGTGGAGACAGTGTGACCCGGAATGAAAATGCTCCATTCTTCTATTTATAGTGGCACTTTGAATTTGAGGTTGGCTCTTCTTCATCCCAATTGGAGAAATTTGGGGTACTGTCTGACTGCCTGAGACAGTGACATTGCATTGGGAGGGGACATTGGCATTAGAAAGTTTGGTTTCTCCATCATTTCATGTTCCATGCCATTTTTTCCTGTAGTGTCCCAAGTGCCATGCCTATAAACCCTAACTGAGATGACAGATATGCAAGTGTCTTTTGTGCATCATGCTGGTAAAAGAATTGAGTCAAGCCGAGGGAGAGTAATAACGACCAGAAGACGGAGCCCTTCCTCTCCACAATTTAAGAGCTCAGCCCCATAATGCTGCTTTAACTCAGTCAATCCAGTGAGGGTGCCCCAAGGTTGAAATCAAGACCAGGTATCTGTCATGATAACACAACATGCCATTACTATGATATCAGACCAACCACTCTAAATATTTTTGTTTCCAAAGACCAAATCATGTCGCATAACCATGCTTATGTTCTTTGCTCGCAGTGACTCCACTTTGTTAGCTTGTTTTGATTACTGTTTGGATGTATTTACCTTTATAGTTTGTTTTACTCCTGTGTATATTTTAGCCTATATGTGACCATTCCTGCTGAACTAGGTTAACCTGTTGCTTGCTGGTATCCACCCTAGGACTCCAGTGAAAACGAGATGCTACATCTCATGGTGTTACCCAGGTTGGAGTAATTTCAAATGAGTAAACAAATAAAATATGCATATGCACTTCTGAATTCAACACTGAGTTCCCAGCTACAGAGAAGCATAGCGATTTTTGGCAGAAGAAGCCAATTGGTCCATTTAGTTGGCCCCAGTCCCTACCCAACCCATTACTCATGCTGTCAGACCCACATCCTCCAGGGATGATGTTTGTCATTGTGGCAGGGTGAGGGCTTCTGCCCCAGTTCATCTTATATACCCTCGTCCCCACCTCTTTTGTCTAATCTTTTCTGATGTAAAACTACTGTCATAGCATTTCAATTTTATTTATGGGTTGGGACTTGATCAATCCCAGGCTTATGTCCCCCCTTCCCCTTCTTTCTTCTGTCTTCCTCTGTTTACTTACTATATCATTCTTTCTGTTTCTCGGTGCTTCTTTCTTCGAGGGCAGTAATCCATACCCTGGGAGGTAACCCCCCCCCCAATAAAAATTGAAATAAAATAAAAAAATGCAAATGCATGCGTAAGTATGGCTGCCTGGTGCAGCTGGGGGTTAAAGAAAACTATTTCAGGGGACTTAAAGGAGGGAGATTTGTATCACTGGTGTGTGTGTGTGTAGTCACAGCAGTTGTAGCCAAACCAGTCAAAAACAAAAGCCAGCACGCCTGGATCATGAAAAGTTCACTTCTGTACATTTGTGTATATATTAACACTCCCCCCCCCCCCCAGCACCACACACACATTCATGCTGCCTCTAACTGAAACACTTGGGTAAATCTGTAAAGGCCACAGGAAACGAGAGCAAGGAAAGAAAAAAAGGTTTCATTTTAGGCAAAGCATTAGAAAGCAGGACCACCCTAAGTATGATAATGATAAGTTTAAATGCTACATTGACAAGCATTTAAACTAGCAAAGAGGGGTGGCAGGCCAGCAAGGATGGTGCCTACTTGCTCACCCCCCACAGCTAGTAGTGGAACCAGTGAACCAGAGGAGTGGATATCTCTGCAAAGCAGTGTGCAAAAGATGGAGATTAGTGTCCAAAAGGTGGATAAGCAGAAAAGGGACAAAATTCAGCAGAAGGGCAAACAGCAAGGAGAACCAGGGATAAATGACAACGAAGGAAGGGGCTGGAGTAGAACAGTGAAGCAGTCTATTTATTTATTTATTTTTTATTTAGCTTTTGTTGACCGGGTAAGTGCACTAGACAAATCCTGCCTATTTTCAGGCACGACCCGGGGGAGGGGGATACAGATGAATGCCAACTGACCTTGAACCAGATTAAGCTGTCTAGGGAGGTCAAATCATGGAAAGCCATGTGTGCAAATGCCAGGAGCCTTAGCAACAAGATGGAAGATCTGGAAGCTGTCATGGTACAGTCAGACCTGGACATTGTGGCCATCACTGAAACCTGGTGTAATGATAACCATGACTGGGAGATGGCCATACCTGGCTACAACATATTCAGAAGAGACAGAGCAGGCAGGAAGGGAGGAGGAGTGGCACTGTATGTGAAAAATGACATAAGGGCCACACAGATCCAGGAGAAACAAAATGGGGGAGAGATACTGTGGGTTAAGCTGGAAAGGAAAATGGGGCCAGCCATCCGCACAGGTGTGGTCTATAGACCACCAGCCCAGGAGGAAGAAACAGATAGGGAGCTGATGCTAGCCATCCAAAGGATGGCAGACAAAGGTGAGGTAGTACTGGTTGGAGACTTCAATATACCAGACGTGGACTGGAGCATCCCAGCAGCAGCATCAACTAGGAGCAGATTTATCCTGGACTCCCTTCAGGGTGCCTTCCTCAAGCAACTGGTCATGGAACCAACTCAGCAGAAGGCAATACTGGACCTTGTGCTCACAAACAGGGACAGTGTGATGGGGTAACAGTGGGGAGCACCTGGGTAACAGTGACCACCAGTCATTGTGGTTTGAAATCACAGAAAGAGCAGAACCAAACCACACAAAACACGTATCCTGGATTTTAGGGGGCAGACTTTGGGAAAATGGGGAGATACTTGAAAGAGGCATTAAGGGAATGGGACAGGAATCAGGGTTGAGGAACAGTGGGCAGTATTTAAAATGGGGATTATAAGAACAACAGAATTATGCATTAAGCAGGTTAGCAAGAGGAAAAGGAAGAGGAGACCATTATGGTTTTCCAAAGAGGTAGCAAAGAAAGTGAAAGCCAAAAGATTGCATTCAGGCAATACAAAAGACACAGGCAGAAGGGATAGGGAGAAGTACCAGGAGAAACAAAGGGAGGCAGGAAGTCAGTAAGGAAGCCAAGCTCAGACAGAAGAACACATTGCAAAATCAGTGGGTGAGGACAAAACCTTTTACAGGTACATAAGTGAAAAAAGAAAGACAAGGGAGGATAGTGAGACTGAAGGGGGAGGATGGGAGCAGCGTGGGAGGATGACAACAATAAAGCTGACATATTGAACAGGTATTTCTGCTCAGTCTTTACTAAGGAAGAGGGGTAATGGGTCTGAAGGAGTACAAGGGGTGAGAATGGTGCAGAAATGGACACAAGTCCCTTTACACGAGAAAGGGTCCTGAAGGAACTGAAGTAATAAGAGCTGATAAAGCAATGGGGCCAGATGGGGTGCACCCCAGGGTCCTTAAAGAACTAAGAGAGGTGGTGGCTGAACCTCTGGCTATCCTATTCAGCCAATCACTGGAAACAGGGAGTACCCAAAGACTGGAGGACAGCAGATGTAGTCCCCTTATACAAAGTGGGAACAAAGAGGAAGCAGGGAACTACAGACCAGTCAGCCTCACCTCGGTAGTGGGAAAGATCATGGAAGCACTACTGAAGGAGAGATTGGTGGAACATCTGGTTATCAATGGACTACAGGACCCAAAGCAGCATGGTTTCACCAGGGGGAGGTCATGTCAGACCAACCTCATTGAATTTTTTGACTGGGTGACTAGGGAGGTGGATCAGGGGAGGGCAGTGGACATGGCCTATCTGGACTTCAGCAAGGCCTTTGACACTGTGCCACATAGAAGACTATTACACAAACTGGGGAATATGGGTGTGGGCAGGACAGTAGTGTGGTGGGTAGGTAACTGGCTGGGTGGCAGGACGCAGAGGTGGTGGTAAATGGCTGTCACTCCACAGAGGAAGAGTAACCAGTGGGGTACCACAGGGATCAGTGCTGGGACGGTCCTATTCAACATGTTCATCAGTGACATTGCACAGGATCTAGAAGGCAGAATTTCACTGTTCGCTGATGACACAAAGCTCTGTAACAGAGTAGACACACCAGAGGGTGTAGACAGAATGAGAAGGGACCTGCAGAAACTTGAAGAATGGTCAAGGTTTGGCAGTTGAAATTCAATGCAAAGAAGTGCAAGATAATGCATATGGGGCACAAAACCCTGGCACAATATATCAGTTGGGGGTGAGGATATAGCATGCACCAAGCAGGAAAGGGATCTTGGGGTTGTCATCTCTGATGACCTCAAGGTAGGAAACAGTGTGACAAGGCATCAGGTAAAGCAAATAGGATGCTGGGATGTATAGGCAGGGCATCACCAGCAGGAAAAGGGAGGTCATAATTCCGCTATACAAGACACTAGTGAGGCCCCACCTGGAGTACAGTGTACAGTTCTGGAGACCATACCTACGTAAGGACATAGACAGGGTAGAGAAGGTTCAGAGGAGGGCAACAAAGATGGTGCATGGGTTGCATCACAAGTCCTATGAAGACAGGTTGAAGGAACTGAACATGTACTCCTGGAGAGAGAGGAGAGAGGGATATGATAGAGACATACAAGTATCTTACAGGGAGGAACAGGGTGCAGGAAAACACTATTTTTAAGCGAAAAGATGTTTCAGGACTAGAGGGCATGGGATGAAGTTGGAGGAGGGACGATTCAGAGGAAACATGAGAAAGAATTTCTTCACAGAACGGGTGGTGGACAAGTGGAACACCCTGCCAGAGGAAGTGGCGGGGGCTGAAACAATCACGGGATTTAAGAATGCATGGGATAGACATAAAGGAATTCTAGAGGGCAGGGGTTAGCGGAAACAGACTTCTAGGAGAACAAACTGAACTTACAAGCTCAAATGGGCAGACTAGGTGGGCCATAGGCCCTTATCTGCCGACACTGTCTATGTATCTATGTATGTATCTATGTATCTAAGTAAATTTATTACTTGCAGGTTTTTTTTGTTCTGTTTTGTTTTTACCTGAAAAAGAAAGAGGAATGGTTAAAACAAGGTCCTGGGCCTGGGAACACCTGTGTAAACCATTCTTGCTGTACTTACCTGGAAGGACAAAGTGGCAGCTGACCCTAGGGAGGCTTTTCTTATACCATAGAACTGATGATGTCATTCAGGAGGTGTGCCAGAGGTGAAGCTAGGGAGGACTGATTTTGTATTAGATAGAATTCTTAATGGTATGATTGTAAAACCTCATAGAAGGCATGTTGTATATATAAATATCATATATTTTACCTAATCCTCTCTTAGGAGACCATGTTGTAGGGATGTGAAAACCTGTGAAAGAAAGAAAATTACAGTTTTATCAGGCTAATATGTGTTAAGTCAGGTAATTTAATATTCATGTGGTAAGGGGAGGAGCAGATAAGGGAAGCACTCCAGAGGTCTGCAACTGGAGCTTTAACAGACCACTAAAGAGGCAGGTCCAAGCTCCTGAAGACTAGGGTAGCCTTGATACAGGATGTACTCTTCTCTCAGCCATTGCAGAGACATCAGTCAGGGGGAGCCTTTTTTTTATTTACATTTTTTGTGGGTTTTTATGGCTTTTCTCCTGACGTGATGCGTGTGTGTGTGTGGAGGCACGCATGCACACGCCTTGTGGGACGCCCCTCCCTTCCAGTTGCGCTGTTTACCACCTGCACCAACCAACAGACCTCCATCCTGTGGCAGCGGGTCTACATGTGGGTGACCCCCCCCATTCTGGGAGAGGAGAGCCACCGCTCAATCCTGCTCCCACCCTCCTCCCAGTGCCAGTGACCTGAGGTCGTTCCCGAACCCAGATCGCCAGTGTAGCATGAGGTAAGGCGCCCAGCGCCTCAACCCTCAGCGCCACTGGGCCAGTTTCAGGGGGAGCCTTTTTAAGGTCAGATGCCTACAAACTGAGCCATATACTTATTCATAGTCCATGCAGCCATTCCATCTGATGTAAAACCCAGTTACAGTTTTTGTTAGTTTGGTTTGTTATTTTACAGTAAACATGCAGTAAGACAGAAGGCACTTAAAACATACAGTGTGATCTGTCTGTCCTCCCTGAACCTACCACAGCTGGTGTGAGAGTAAAATGTCAGCAGCCTCGATGCACTGATACCAGTGTGCAGAGGGATATCAGAGGCTCTGGTACATTGGAGAGCGATGACGGAGGACTAGTGGCCATGTTTAAAGGGGAAGAGGATGCTGTAGAATGGATTCCTACCTCTGCACCCCATGTGATGACCAGAATGATGGCTGGATGGCTGAAAGGTTGGAAGAACCTCTGTTACCAGGCTTAGATGATCCAGTTGTACAATCTAAGCTCAAGGAAGATGAGAAGGAGCTATTACTGCATGCAAAGAGTGAAGACGAGACTGGAGAAGAGATGTCTGATGAACTCCCAGAGAATAACTCCAAACTTCTCCAATGAATAGTCATTAAATAACTAAACAGTGAGGAACAGCACCAGGGAGCTGAGATGTGGAGATTGGAGGACCTACAGAGAGGTGAGTTAAAGTGGCAAGAGGACCAAAAGAGATGGATGGAGTCTCAGTAAGCTCTCAAGGAACATGCAACCCAAGACCCAAAAGAGGGATGGCTGCTGCTGGAAAGGACAATAAGCTAACCAAATTAGGCCCCGAAGATGACATTAATGACATTAAGGCATAATTATGTTTGAGAGGTGGCTAACGTGCATGCAAGTGGCCTGAGAACCAGTGGGTACTTGGAATTGCACCATACCTGACTGGAAAGGCTCAGCTTGCATACAGCCATATGGACACTGACCGGATTGATGACCATAGCATTCTAATGAAGGAAGTGCTCCAAAGGTAAGCTATTAACTCTGAGGTGCATCGTCAAAAGTTCAGCGGTCCAACATGCAAACCCAGTGACACCCCCAGTTGTGCTTTTGTACATCTGAAAGAACTATGTTCCACATGACTGCAGTTCGTGAAAAAGATAAAACATCTGCTCCTGGACATGGTGGTGACTGAGCAGTTTCTCCAAATTCTGCCCACTGCGACACAGCTATAGGTGAGAGAACACTGACCTGAGACCGGAGGAAAAGCAGTAGCCTTGGCAGAGGATTTTCAGTCACTGTAAAAGTCCACTCAGGGCCATATGAGGGACTGAATAAGATCTTCTACCTTTCATCCTGGCTCTAAGCCACGTTTAAAACCTGAGAGTAATACAACTGCAAGGCCCAAAGGTACTGGACTAATTTGCTACACTTGCCAAAAACCAGGTCACATAGCAAGAAACCCTAAACAGAAATCAGGAAGCAATCCTGCTAAGTTAGGCATAGCAAATCTGGGCCAGTATGCTGTTGCTACAACTATTTGGGACAGAACAGTACAAGGGCTGAGAGACTCTGGTAGCCACCAGACCCTGTCCATGAAGAACTAATGAGGAACTTCAAAAATGGAAAAGGAAAAGGTTTCACTTTAGGCAGTGCATTGGAAAGCAGGAACCCCTAAATATATTTATAACCTGCAGGGTTTTTTTGTTTGTATTTTACCTGACAAAGAAAGAGGAAATGTTAAAGCAGCAGTGCAATGAAATTGGGCAAAAATTAACACTACCCCTTTGTTACTGCAAAAGATTGCAGGCATCTTCCTGGTTTATTTGGTGGTAAAATGTTCTAGTTACACCAACATGTGAGTATTTTATAAATGTTTTAATTGATTTATTTATTTTTCCTCAAGAAATAAGATGGCCACCACAGTTGTCTTACAATTACATTGCAGATCCGACAAGGCTTAGAATAAAAAATAAAAAATAAAACGTTTATGGTGCACAGCGTAGGCGTTACCTAGATAAGTAACTTTGACAGGTGTGCTAATATTTGTATTAACTGTATCTGAAACTAGCTTTTTAGAAAAGCATTTTTCTTTGCATTGCTGCTTTAAAACAATGTGCCGAGCTTAGCAGCTCCAGAGTAAACCATGCTTCCTGTACTTACCTGGAAGAAAAAAGAGGAAGCTGGCCTGATGGAGGCTGTTCTTATATACCATGTAACTGATGATGTCATCCAGGAGGTGTGTCTAAGGTGGAGCTAGGGAGGATTGTTTTTGTATTCTATAGGCAGAATTCTTAATGGTATGATTGTAATACCTCATAGAATGCATATGATATATATTTACCCAACTGTCCCTTAGAAGAGCAGGTTGTGGGGACGTGAAAACCTGTGAAAGGAGGGAAATCACAGTTTTGTCCGGTTAACGTGTTAAATTAGGTAATTCATTAGTCACATGGAAAGGGGAGGAGTATATAAGGGATGCACTTCACAGGTCTGCAGCTGCATCTCAATATTTAACTGATCACGACTGAGACAGGTTTAAGCTCCTGAAGACTAGGGTGGCCTTGATGGGGCTGGCAGTATAGCCTAGAGGTTAGAGGAACGAGGTGTGAGCGAGCTTGATACATCCAGCAGACCAGACCTGAGTTTGATTCTCACAACTTCCACTTACATTCTGTGTGACTCTGAGCAAGTCACTTAAGCTCCCAGTGCTCCCAGGTCAACCCTGAAAACAGGCACTTGTGCCTAGTGGGCCTTACCCAGTTACCAAAGACTAAAATAAAATAAAATGTAGGATGTACTGTACTCTTCTCTCAGCCATTGCAGGGGCATCGATGGGGGGGGGGGCCTTTTTATGGTCAGATGTCTACAAAAATGAGCCATGTGCTTGTTCATAGTCCCTGCAGCCATTCTGTCTGATGTAAAACCCAGTTACAGTTTTTGTTTGTTATTTTACAATAAACATGTACTAAGATAAAAGGCGCTTAAAACATACAGTATGTATGGTTAGGGCTTATTGTGCAGAGAATACAAGCAGCTCAAAAACCTTGTTGTGCACATTCCAAAGTTACTGTGCATGTTCCAAAGTTGCTGTGCACGTGCCAAAGTTTCGGTGCACGTTCCAAAGTTATTGTGCATGTTCCAAAATTGTGCACTTCCTAAAAACCTTATTGTGCATGTTCTGTCATTAACTATAGCTGGAATTCCCTCGTGCTGACTCCTGCTGCCTGGTCTCACTTTCTCTGCTCACTGTACCTCATTCTTATCGTGTGGTTAAAAAAAAATGCCAGCTGTGTGTGTTTCTTTTTATGTTGGCATCCATGCACAACTCGCCTTGTGTTTCCATCTTGGGGCTGAGATACCAGCATGGACCTCTCAAGCTTCGCTCTCGAGGTCCACATGCTGGTATCTAAACCCCTCGATAGAAACACAGGCTTGTAGTGTATGGGTGCCCATACATTATTTCATATATTGTGGTTGGTCTGTCTGTCCTTTCTGATGCACCAAAGCTACAACTGTCTTCCACAGAATGCCTGCTTCTAATGGGGAAGTGGCTTTCATTTTTTTTTTTTTTTGCATGTTTGTGTAAAGGTCTTGGTGAATTTTCCACTTGATTTGAGAGTCACAGTATTAGTGATGTAGCTTTGATTCTGATTATCAGAGGCAGTAGAAGCCTCTGGTAAAATCTGAGAAGACTTGCCTTGGTTCTGGGTGTTTCTTTTTAATATAAAGAAGCACTTTCATTTCTTGAATACCATGTCATTTTTAAATTGAGGGTGGCATCACAAATCTAAAAATTCTTCTTTCGGACTATGTTAATAAGAGCCTTTGATTTTTGTGCAAGTGTATCTAGTTCAAGTTCTAGTGGATGTATGACACTAGGGGTGTGCAAGTACCTTTTTTCTAAATACTCCTGCTTGACTCCTGCAGGTACTTGGCACTTATTTGGCACAAAAACCCTTCTAGCCAGAGCACCACAGTGGCCCAGCAGCAAGGCAATATGCTGACATACAGGTGACCAAAGTTCTGGAGCGAGCTCGGGATACCGCATCAGGAGGCAGGCTGGATCACAGCCACTGCCGCTTAGTGCACTGCAGATGGGGAGGGATACGTGAGGCTCTGGTGCCACAGTGACTGTGCACTGCAGTCGGGGAGAGATACATAGGGCTCTGGTGCCACAGTGACTTCTGCAGTGGGTCAAGGCAGCTTGCTCCCTCTGCAGGGTGCCACTGCATGCAGCCGAAACCACCGGATGGGCTGTGCCTGGGAAGGATGGAGTAACCAGGGAGATAACTGGGGAAAATACTCAGGACCTTGTATAGGACAGCCTGAGATACCAGGACTCCTCTGGGTCCTAGTACCAGTCAACACTGGATCCTAGTCCACAAAGCAGACATACTGGGGAGGGGAGGTGGACCTTCCCAAGCCTCTGCCATGGAGGGGAGGATTTACCTCCTCCTGAGCCCCTGCCCGGAAGGAGGGAAGGATGGACCTCCCCCTGAGCCTCTGCCACAGAGGGAAGGGGAGGATGTACCTCCCCCTGAGCCCTTGTCATGGAAGGGAGGGAAGGATGGACCTCCCCCTGAGCCCCTGCCACAGAGGAGAGAAGAGGGGAGGGATAGACCTTCCCCTGAGCCCCTACCACAGAGGGGAGAACCATAGAAGATGCTGAGTAGGCATGGACCTGGGGAGAAAGGGGGTTGATGAGCCTAAACGGGGTATACCCCCAACAAACCTTGTTGGGGGGGGGGGAAGCTCTATGGGGGGATCTTTAGCCCTCCCCGTGGGCCAGTCCTAGTCCAGTGGTCACCACCTCCCCAAAACCCAATCATCTCTCACTCTCTACCCCACCCCATCTCGTCAGGGTCAGAAGGGTGGGGGAACTTTTTATAAATGGTCATTTGGGGCCTTTGGGTGAGAAGTCAGACTAGGGAGGGGAGAATGCTATAAACTGACATTTTGGGCTCTTGGCACTATGCTAGGCAACCAACAACGTTTTGTTAAACATCACTGTGTGAGGAAATGGTGGGGGACTGGCAATCACTGTGGCAGGGTAGCAATGGCCGTGGATGTGCCCTGGCCACCTGAGAAGGGATACAAGTTTTTCTTCTACTTTTTACATTTTATTTTTGCCTTCCAAAGGTTGAATACCGAAAATAATAAAAAGGCGTTAGTGGAGGAGTCCAGACCCACACAAGTAACGCAGCGATACCTCGCAGAATTACATGCATTATGATATACTACCACTGTGCCACTTGCATGACTGAGCACTGATCAGTACCTGACTGAGTGCCACTGTTGTCAGCTCATGCCTTCAGCCAACTCGTGGTCTCACCCCAAGCAACAAGCATGCAGTGCCTTCCCAGAGGAGAGGGGGGTTTGAGGGGCGTAGCCCTCCTAACATGAAAACATAGAACTAATTCGTATCCCATCAAGTTGCCGACTGATTTTAGTTGTGGCAATTTTGGTGCCGCAATAAGGGCAACAGTGAAAGGGGCGATCTTGATTTTAGATCCCCCCCTCCACTCCTCTCACCCTAAATTCCAACACAGTTCCTACCCCTTCCGGGGCACGCCACACTGGAGGAGATTACATTTCATTCTGGGGGGTGTGGAGGCAAGCCCCCATGGGGTGTGGGGCAAAGCCCTCTCACAAAGCCAGCCATTTCCCGGGAGGGAGCTTTGGTGCTGTACCTCCTGGGAGACAAAATGCCTGGCACTGCAGGACCTGCTGTACCTCCTGGGAGACAAAATGCCTGGCACTGCAGGACCTGGTGACACTGCCTACACCGTAATTTGCGTTGACAAAATGCATGTCAGCACTATTGGGTAATACCGAACTAATTATAGTTCATTTATAATAAGGTACTCTGCCCTCATACCCCCTCTTATTTCCACACATACCCCGAAACCCACTAACTAGCTCAAAACATCCTGTACTGTTTTAACATTTTATAGATGACTTGTTTTTCCCTTTTCTTTTCCCCCTCAGAAACTGATTTTGATTTGCATCAAAAATGCAAGTGAAATTGTAGCAGGTTAAATCGGTAATATCCACAAATTTATAAAAACTTAAATATGACACAGTGGTAACAAATCAGTGGAGTGGTCAGAGCAGGGTTTAGAGTGTGCTTAGCAGTGGACGGAGCGTAAGAGTATGGAAGGAGCGTGTGTAGGAGTGTGGAGGGAGTGCTGATGTGGTGACATGGCCTAGCGTAGTTATCAAAGGAGCATAAGTGGGTGCTGAGTCCTCCACTAACACCAATAACAATTACTCCATATTTGATACAGTGTAGCAAATACCCCATTATTAGTGGTGTTTGAGAATCAATATTTCTTAGCCACACACCCCTAGATACCACTCTTGCGCACATATACACTGTGGAAAGTCACCTGGTCTGTGATGGAGTTGAGTAACAGGATCATTCATGATGAATTGTTTCTTGTTTAAAGGTTATAGGAAGTAGACAGAACTAACAATTTCAGATTAAATGCAACACTTGATTGATTCAAACCTGTCAGACATTTCTTTCTCTGGAAGGCAGTCAGACCACACAGAACGCACAGGACAGTAAAGGTCATGATTTATCACTGTGTGTGTGTGTCTTTGACCATGTGTCTCTCACTGTCTCCCTTCATTTTTCTCTTTTAAGAAACACCCAGTGCATGACAATAGTCAAACTGAAAAGGAATGCCATGGTAAATAATATTTGTAGCACAGTGTCTTTTTTAATAGTGTAAGCAAAAGAAAAACTGAAACCCAATACAGATAAACTAATAGCACCAAAATGAGGGCATAAGTTGTTCTTGCCAAAACTGGCTCAATAGCAGACCTGAACTACTTTACACCTGCTACATTATTTAACTCTGCACCAGTTTTAGAGTGCAGTGTACCAGAAGAAAAAATTACTCACCTTAGTAATTGCTTTTCTTCTCATGGAGTCTTGCTATATTATAACATTAGCAGTCAGCCACTGCAGCTGAACTGCCCCGGAGAGGAAGGAGTTAACTCCAGAGGATCTGGAGTTCTACAGCGCGAGGGCGCTGTGCCCAAAGCTCTATCTGGCAGTTTCTGAATGAAACTGTCAGATCTTTACGAAGCTAACATCAAAGAACAGAAAGTCTGTGTGGAAAACTACACTAGCCCATGGCTACCTACTAGTAGTAGTAACAACAATATAAACAACAAAGAAACACCCAGAACCATAATAACAAAATTGATGGTATTATGGTTCGCTTTTACCACCCTTGACAAGCACATATGAACCCCCTTCCCCCAAGACTCAAGTCCAGGAAGGGGCAATATAAATAACCTAAATGAAAGCAACCAGATCCCTAACCCAAAGGAAAGAGGGTAAAGGGATAACTACAATGGCATGACACAGTGCTTGCACTAATTCGCCACCCCTACCCAAGTAGAGGTTCTGAGAGGGCAGGAGGGAGGTGGTAAGAATAGCAAGACTCCATGAGAAGAAAAGCATTACTAAGGTGAGTA
The DNA here is from genome assembly GCA_016271365.2 of Neoceratodus forsteri. Taxonomy (NCBI): domain Eukaryota; kingdom Metazoa; phylum Chordata; order Ceratodontiformes; family Ceratodontidae; genus Neoceratodus; species Neoceratodus forsteri. The sequence goes on from JADMNL010000025.1 coordinate 78,000,760, forward strand.
ATTTTTCTTCAAACACCATGAAGTCTTGCTATATTATAACATTAGCAGATTACACAGCAGTACCTCCATGGAGGAGGGTCAGAACCTACTTAGGAAATAGGCTCTGAAGCACAGCTGTGCCAAACCGAGCATCTCTCCTGGACTGGACATCCAGGGAATAATGCTTGGTAAAGGTGTGAACTGTCTTCCAGGTAGCAGCTTGACAAATCTCCAGAATGGGAATGTCCCTAGCAGCCGCTAGAGATGCAGCTGTACCCCTGGTGGAGTGGGCCCTCAATCCTGAGGGGGGTACTCTACCTAGCTTCTGATAACAGAATTGGATACAAGAAACAATCCACCTTGCAATTGTTCTCTTAGTGGCAGGTTTTCCTTTGCCAACCTCGCCATAGGTAAGAAACAGTTGGAGGGATTCGAACCTATGACCTCTGGTGCGCTCTAATAGTAGCTAAGGCTCTCTTGACATCCAAGCTGTGCAGTCTCCTCTCACCTGAGGAAGAATGCTCAGTGAAAAATACTGGGAGAGAGATAGATTGATTCAGTGGAAATCAGAAACCACCTTAGGCAAAACTTTCTATTAGTCCTAAGGACTACCTTATCTCTGTGGAAAGAGATAAAATCTTCTTCCACTGACAGGGCCTGTAACTCACTTATGCGTCTGGCAGAGGTGATAGCTACTAGAAAAACGGTTTTCCAAGTTAAATACTTGAGCTCTGCTGAAGACAGAGGCTCAAAGGGGGGTTGCATTAACTGAGCAATGCAAATATTCAGGTCCCAGGCGGGAGCTGGTTCCCGAAAAGGAGGGTTAGTATGAAGTAACCCTTTAAAAAACTCGGAGAACACAGGGTGAGAAGAAAGGAGGCAGGCTTCCTGCTGACACAAAAGCAGAGACAGCTGCCAGATGAACCTTCAGGGTAGCTGGTCTAAGGCCTAGGGAATTCAGACGGACCAAATATTCCAGAAGAATGGGAAGATCAGCAGATTCTGGGATAATCTGCCTCAGAGCACCAGATGGAAAACCTCTTCCACTTAGAATTATAAGTGGCCCTAGTGGAAGGCTTCCTAGAAGCCTTTAAAATATCCATGACACCTTGAGAAAGGTGTAAGTCAGCAAATTCTAGCTCCTCAAGAGCCAAGCCTTGAGGTGGAGGGATTTGAGGTCCGGATACCACACTCTCCCCTGTGCACAGGCCAGTAAGTCGTGGACTCTGGGTAGGCTCGAGGCAGGGTGGACTGCCAGGACAGAAGCAGAGGTACCAGGGCTGTCTGGCCCAATCTGGGGCAATCAGAATCACTCTGCAAGGTTGAGATCTGATTTTACTAGTACCCTGAAAAGAAGAGGAAAGGGAGGAAAGGCATACAGGAACTTCCCTTTCCAGTCCAACAGAAAGGCGCCAGAGGACTGAGCCCAGTACTGGAGGCCTGCAACAGAAAAAGAGGAAGTTGATGGTTGTCTGGGGCTGCAAAAGATCTATCTGAGGAGTGCCCCATCTGGCAAAACGGACCCCAGCACTTGTGGATTCAGAGCCCATTCGTGATGGCCCTGAGAAATTCTGCTGAGGGCGCCCGCCAGCACATTGTCCTTCCTGGGAGGTGAACCGCTATCAGGAGGTGTTCAGGAGTAGGCCAGAGACCACAACTTTCATTGCTCGTGCACAAGGCTGAAGACCGAGTGCCCCTTGCTTGTTGATGTACCACATTGTGGTGGTATTGTCTGTCCTGACTTGAACCACTTTGCTCTGGACAGAATCGAAAACACCTGAAGAGCTAAAAAGACAGCTCTGAGTTCCAACAGATTGATGTGGAGCAGAGATTCCTGAGGAGACCACACCCCTGGGTGGCAAGATCGCCAGGTGAGCCCCCACCCTAAGAGGGAGGCATCCGTGGTGAGGGTGAGGAGTGAGAAATGGGAATGAAGAGAACCCCCTGTCTTAAATTGCTCTGGACCTGCCACCAGTGGAGGGCTAGGATCAGAGTTTGAGTAACTGGAACCAGCTTGGTAAGGGGGTCCTTCCTTTGAGACCAATAGGCCCTCAAATGGAACTGAATGTCCCTCATCTGGAATCTTGCTCCCTGCACGACAGCTGTGGAAGCAGCCATGTGCCCAAGGAGTTGCAGAAAATGCCTTGCTGGTCGAGAGACCCGCAGGGTAAAGGAGGATGCCAGGGCGATGAGTCTGTCCACCCTTTCCGAGGGAAGAAAAGCCCTGGCTAACCTTGTGTTCAATTCTGCGCCTATGAAAGTTAGGACCTGAACCGGTTCCAGAACTGACTTTGGTAAGTTTAGCAGGAATCCCAGGGAAGTGAGAAGCTGCTGGGTGACTTGCAAATGAGTTTTCACCTGACCTGGAGACTGACCCACAATGAGCCAGTCGTCCAGGTAGGGAAACACAGCAACCTCTTGCCTTCTTAAGTGAGCCACTACTACAGCGAGACATTTTGTGAATACCCTTGGTGCAGAGGTCAGGCCGAAGGGCATTGCCCTGAACTGGTAGTGGCCTAAGGGCAGTTCGAACCTGAGGTACTTTCGGTGAGAAGGCCTGATCAGAACATGAAAATAGGCATCCTTGAGGTCCAGGGAAGCTAGCCCCTGGCCTTAGGGAAGGCAATATCATTGCCAGAGTCAACATTTTGAACTTTGGTTTCAAAAGATGCTTGTTCAGGTACCTTAAATCTAGAATGGGCCTCCATTCTCCTGTCTTTTGGGGTAAGAAAGTATCTTGAATAAGCCCTTGCCCTGATGGCAAGGAGGAACCCTTTCCACTGCTTTGCAGTCCAGAAGAGAAGAAACCTCTGCTTCCAAAGCAAGGGCTTCTGAAGGATTTGCAGGTGGAAAATGTCTGGCTCTCATCTTTGGAAAGTGTTTGAAGCTGAGAATCAGACCCTGGCTATTACCTCCAGAACCCATCTGTCCAGTAGTTAGGGACAGCCAGTTCGGCTGAAATAGGCCAACCTGCCCCCACTGGTACAGGAGAATCAGCCCTGGGCACCCCATCAGGGTGCCTGCTTAGCAGCAGCCTTAGGCTGAGGGGAGGGGGACGGCTCACTTGTGCCTCGCCTACCCCTGCCTCTGAAGAACCCTCTGCGAGACAGCAGAGGAGGCTTGAAATTGGTAAAAGGCCTGAAAAGGCCTGCCCCTCATCTCTGGGAGCATGCCTTTGTGGCATGGCATGCTTCTCCTTAGCCTGGGCACTTTTGTAGGTAGTTCTGTATTCATCCATCTTTTTCATATAGTTTTCTGTTTGCTCCCCAAACAGAAAATTTCCCACTACAGGAAAATCCATAGCCTTTGACTGGGTATCTTGGGACAGATTAGTGCATCTGAGCCATGCCAACTCACGAAAGCTACAGAAGTGGCCATGACCCTAGAGGAAACATCATTAACATCAACAGCAGTATGAAATTGAACTTTAGAGGCTTCAATGCCATCAGCAGCCACCTGTTCCAACTCACTAGCCAGCTGGCCATGGGCCTGCTTGCTAACTGCAATACTGTGTCCCACCTAGATTTCTGATATCTAGCCACATAAGCCATATAATTTGCCTGCCTGAGTCCCAAAGAAGCTGCCATATACTGTTTCTTCGCCATGGCATCAATCTTCCTGGAATCCTTATCAGGAGGATGTGAGGCCAGAGGAATATTAGCCTTGTCACAGGCTGCAGCTTGTACCACACCTACATGACTACACTGTTCAGTAAGGAAATCTGTATCCGAGCCTGACAAAGTATACCTTCTGTCCATTTTTTATCTACAGGAGGGACAGAATGAGGATTTTTAAAATCGTTGTTGTTTCCTAAATGACTTATGCAAAGGAATAGACAACCTCCTAGACTCTGGAATATCCATCATTTCCACATAATCAGGCTCCTCTTGCTCATCCACAGCCTCCTCTAAAGGAAGCTGGAGGGTTTCTGCAACCTTTTGTAAAAAATAAAGAAAGAAGGGACTCAGACAGAATAGGAGGAGATTCTAAAGGTCTGTCTGGAGAAATGTCCGGTTCAATGGGCACGCCCAGACCCCCAGCCACACATATATTGATCAATTCCTCCTCCCTCCTGTGGTTCATAAAATCCTCAACTTCAAAATCCTGAACCACTGGGACTGAACGAACCAACCTTTTACCAACTGTTGGTGGTTCTACAGATCCCTGAGACAGTGACTGGACAATCTGAATGGCTTTAGCTATCTCTGCAGCAGTTGGAGACACAATTTTGGACCCCAAACCTACTGATTTCCTTGTCTTTTTACTCGGGACTGGTTCCTCTGAACCAGCCTTCCTTTTGGCCGAGGAAGTCTCGCCCTGGTCAGAGGGCACTCCCTCTGGTCCAGTGGGTACTGGACCGGGCTGGCCATCCGGGTCAGGGACTTTTGCCTCTCGCCCTGAGCCGCCCAATCTCTTTTCCAGGGTGGCTGCAGGAAATTTTACACACCTGGCAGTCTGACAGAGGTGGTCAGCCCTCAGACAATAAACACAAGTGGTGTGTGGGTCAGCCTTGGCAAAGGCCTCCCACAGACATCACAGTGTTGAAACCCAGTGGGCCGGTTTTTCTTTTGGGTTTCTCAGACATAATGCCAGCCTAACCAAAACTTGCCCTTTTGATGGCAGTGCCAGGCAAGACACCCTTATCGGTTCCTAACCGTGTCACGGGTATTTGAAAAACCGTTATAATTCTGTTTTTAGAACCGATAAGAACCGGGAACCGCACTCTAAAACCCACTGTACACTTTTAAAATGTAGAAATAACAAACCGATCGGTTCAAAACCGAACCGATAATTAATTTTCCACACAGACTTAAAATTTAGTACTTACGGTTACCAGATAGAGCTTTAAAACCGAAATGCGGTAAAAATAATGACTTTTGCCGGTTCAAATGACTGAAAAATACTCGCTTGAACCGAGAATGAACCGAGCTGAAGGAGCTGATCTCCGGAGCGACTGTTCAGTGAAGCGGAGTAAAGAATCTGACAGTTTCATTTGAAACTGCCAGATAGAGCTTTGGGCACAGCGCCCTCGCGCTGTAGAACTCCAGATCCTCTGGAGTTAACTCCTTCCTCTCCGGGGCAGTTCAGCTGCAGTGGCTGACTGCTAATGTTATAATATAGCAAGACTTCATGGTGTTTGAATTTGTTTTTTTTTGTTAATCTGTTTATCCCCTCGGTCCAGGCACCCCCATCCTCCAGGCACCTCAGCAAGGGTGCCAATAGAAATTTCCAGGCCCAGGACACACCTTTAGGTCTGGGACCCCCCTGTCATCCCCAAGACATATAAATGTGAAATTTTGGGCCCTCCTGAGTCACCTGGGCCTGAGACAGTTGTCCTGCCCCCCCCCCCCGTCGGCACCCCTGCACCTCAACCCCATCACCCAAGCTTATCCTCAGACTTACTGAATGCATCTGCCACCAGGGTGTACTCCCCAGCAGGGGTCTCAGACCCTCTGCCATTGAGCAGGATCCACTTCTATGTCAGCAGACTGGGGTCATCGGGTGCAAGCCCTGCAGGTGACCAGAGTCATCCTGTTGGCCAGGATTTTCCTTAATGTCTCCCTTCTGGGATGGTGGACATGCAGTGAGATCATGACAGTTGTCACGCATTCCTACACGATGTGCATTGATGTCTGCTGCTCCTTCTACCAGGCTTGTGGGTCCAAACTGCCCTAGCCTCTGCTCGGAGCCAAGTGCACAACAAGCTGGCCCTGTACAGAATCACACAACATATTTCTGAGAAAATGACAATGTTTGTTTGATATGAAAAATTGTAGGAAGGTCTGTAATCTTTTGAGGTGTGATCTCAGAATGTCAAGACCAAAATAAAAGCAAAAGCCTCATTTATTTATTTATTTATTTCAAACAAAGGCTTTGGACTCAAAAGGTTATGTGGCAGGACCCCTTTTCTGAGAACACTGCAGGAAGTAATGGAGGCACAGAACATATCCATGCAAGCTTCAAATGCTTTAATTAAACCAGTGCAATGCATCTACTAATGGTCAAGCTATTCAGAGTGACCACCCAGCTGGATAACCTTTATACCCAGGTTGAATCATCTGAAAGACTATTATGCAACTGTCACGGTTAACCTTGTACCTGGAATGCAATGTCTCACATCTGGGAAGTGTAACAGATGCACCAATAAAGGAGAATATACATTTTCATAACTGGCGTGAGCATCTTGAAAATCGCCTCAGGGCTTGCATTAGAGTTTTAAGTCTTTGAGAAGATGTCAAAGGGTCAGAACAGATGGACTACATGGAAAATTCTTGAGATGCTTCAGATACAGTGCATGATCCCATTTACACTCCAGAGGTCTACAGGACAAGCCGTATGAATGATGACGTCTCAAAGATGTACTGTATGCCCATTTATTTGTAAGATTGGGCTAGGCGTATGAGACACAGATACAGTCTTGAAAGCAGCGTGGAATGCCGGGCATGTACAACATGGAAGCGCCAAGGCTTCTCTGTTTACAGATGTGTTTCACCACACATACAGAAAAGAAGGACTTTCTGTGTGTGTTTCACCACACATACAGAAAAGAAGTCCTGCCGACTACGAACAGTGGTTGCAGTGTCAGTGGCTCAGTAGGTAGCACACTCGCCTCTGAGGCCAGGCGATCAGAGGGCTGTGGGTTCAGTTCCCACATCTGGCACTTGGGTTATTTTCCCAGTACTGACACTGTACTGCAGCATGAGAGGGGTGCTGCACTTCTGAGGTGCCGTCTTTCAGATGAGACGTTAAACCGAGGTCCCATCTGCCTGGATTGGTGGTAGTTCAGGTGGATGTTAAAGATCCCCATGGCACTTCTCGAAAAGAGTAGGGGAATTTCCCCGGTGTCCTGGCCAAATTTCCCTCATTCACTAAAAATACCACCAATAGCTTAATCTGGTTCAAGATCAGTTGGCATTCATCTGTATCCCCTCCCGGTCGTGCCTGAAAATAGGCAGGATTTGTCTAGTGCACTTACTCGGTCAACAAAAACTAAATAAATAAAAAAAATATATATATATATGTTTGTTCCACTGGTTCGTAGTTTGCATTACTATATCATGACAAACTAAAGCTTGGGCATTGAAGTTAAATGCTTATTTTTCTGGACCTAGAGGAACCCAGGAAATCACTGAACCCTTTCAAGATGGACATCACAAAATTAATGAGTTGGCCTTTGTTTAAGTAACGAGGCGTGACAGGCTGTGCTTTTTGTTGGGATACTGGCACGCCTCAGGTGGGTTGAGGCATAAGGTCACAGGCTTACCACTTCCCTTGCCCAAAAAGTACCTTTATCCTAGCACAAAACACACTCTGGAGTGGCTTCTTGGAATTATGAAATGGGTCATTAAGATTACTAAAGAAATGTAAATTTTTTAAAATAATTCCTTAATGTTTGCTTGCATGTTTTATCAAATTGTTATGCATAGTTAGTGACAGAGAGTCAGTGACTATGTAAGTGTTATGACCCAACGGGGTGTGTGATATGGGGATACCTACATGCCCAGGGTGTATTGAGGCCTGATGCAGCAGGCAGAGGGCCTTACAGCCCTGGAAGTGCGAGTATCCCCCAATACCGCACATCCTGAAGAGACGTCTTGTTCTTAGAAAATGGGCTGTGTGGGCCTGACAGAACCAATTTTCTAACCGCGATAGAGTGGGGTTTTAAAGAGCTGCAAGTAGCCCCAAGCAGAGACAATAGTGAACATAGCTGAGAACTTTCAGCGTCAACATAAAATGTAGTGTCGAAATGTGAGCCACGTCTTGGCTCCTACCCCCCCCCCGGGGGTGTTAACTGATACCCACACCCCTTATGACTGCTGTAAGCCAGTCTGGTTGCAGGATTTTCATAACCCTTTTTCTAAAAAGTAGTATTATAATAACTGACACATCTACAAGTAAATAAAAAGAGCAAATGCAGCAGTCAATGAGTCAATCCGCCTGAAAATCTGCAGCAAAGGAAGGCTTCCAACCTTTCACACGTGCTGTGCCTCAGCTGTTTGGGGGGGGTTCCTCATTCTTCATCCTTCACAATTTAAAGATACAGGTCAAATTAATAGACAGTTATTCTGTACAAGCTTCATTTCACAAACTTTATTATCTTTGTCTGCTAGCTCATTCCCAAATTTCAATTGTATATTCTGAGTCAAAAATGTCAGTACAGTGTTCCAGACCCAGTGAATAGCTACTCATTTAAAAGAAGGGTACTATGCTGAGAAGAAATCCCAGACTCCTAGATAGACTGTGCAACTGTGCATTTTAACAGAACTCAAAATCAATGGGAATTTTATTTATGTATATATCTGTATGCATGTCTGTATATATCTATAGAGACGCGCATGCCCGGTGCAAATTAATGTGTCCCTATTTTATTTTAGACTGTGAGTTCTTTGCCAATATACCACACTGCATATAGACACAGAACTCGTGCAGGGCAGACGCTGGCTGGCCATGTTGGTGAGCGGAGGGTATATGCTGACTACTGTCTGACAGGGGGGTTGTTTAGCATGTGGGTGCAGGAGGAGGATGGGTGCTGTACACCACAGTGTATTATTGCCAGTTGGGAATCAGGTGAGGGTGAGGAACTGCTGGACAACAGGGAACAGTTTATTAGTGCCAAGGGGACTCAGGTGAGGGGGGGGGGAGGGACCACTAGACACCAGGGACACACTTCTCCTTCAGGAGGGAGATCTGTATACTCCCACCATGCTACTGCCACCTGGGTGATCACAGGTGGGGGTGCAGGCAAGAGTCATGATGGGAGGGTCTGCTGACTGGGGTGATGTGAGCACACTCTGCATGCTAGCATCCACTCCGTCCAGCAGCATGAAGCACTGCTCTCCCACAGGCCCTGCACTGCCCACTGGGCTACCTGCAGCATCCATTCCATCCAGCAGCATGAAGCGTTGGTCTTCCACAGGCCCTACACCGCCCACTGGGCTACCTGCAGCATCCACTCCATCCAGCAGCATGAAGCGTTGGTCTCCCACAGGCCCTGCACTGCCCACTGGGCTACCTGCAGCATCCACTCCATCCAGCAGCATGAAGCGCTGTTCTCCCACAGGCCCTGCACTGCCCACTGGGCTACCTGTAGCATCCACTCCGTCCAGCAGCATGAAGCGTTGTTCTCCCACAGGCCCTGCACTGCCCACTGGGCTACCTGCAGCATCCACTCCATCCAGCAGCATGAAGCGTTGGTCTCCCACAGGCCCTGAACTGCCCACTGAGCTACCTGCAGTATCCACTCCATCCAGCAGCATGAAGTGCTGTTCTCCCACAGGCCCTGCACTGCTCACTGGGCTACCTGCAGCATCCACTCCATCCAGCAGCATGAAGCGTTGTTCTCCCACAGGCCCTGCACTGCCCACTGGGCTACCTGCAGCATCCACTCCGTCCAGCAGCATGAAGCACTGCTCTCCCACAGGCCCTGCACTGCCCACTGGGCTACCTGCAGCATCCACTCCGTCCAGCAGCATGAAGCACTGCTCTCCCATAGGCTCTGCACTGCCCACTGGGCTACCTGCAGCATCCACTCAGTCTAGCAGCATGAAGCACTGCTGTCTCACAGGCCCTGCACTGCCCACTGGGCTACCTGCAGCATCCACTCCGTCCAGCAGCATGAAGCGTTGTTCTCCCACAGGCCCTGCACTGCCCACTGGGCTACCTGCAGCATCCACTCCATCCAGCAGCATGAAGCGTTGTTCTCCCACAGGCCCTGCACTGCCCACTGGGCTACCTGCAGCATCCACTCCGTCCAGCAGCGTGAAGCACTGCTCTCCCACAGGCCCTGCACTGCCCACTGGGCTACCTGCAGCATCCACTCCGTCCAGCAGCATGAAGCACTGCTCTCCCACAGGCTCTGCACTGCCCACTGGGCTACCTGCAGCATCCACTCAGTCTAGCAGCATGAAGCACTGCTCTCTCACAGGCCCTGCACTGCCCACTGGGCTACCTGCAGCATCCACTCCATCCAGCAGCATGAAGCGTTGTTCTTCTACAGGCCCTGCATTGCCCACTGGGCTACCTGCAGCATCCACTCCGTCCAGCAGCATGAAGCACTGCTCTCCCACAGGCCCTGCACTGCCCACTGGGCTACCTGCAGCATCCACTCCGTCCAGCAGCATGAAGCGTTGTTCTCCCACAGGCCCTGCACTGCCCACTGGGCTACCTGCAGCATCCACTCCGTCCAGCAGCATGAAGCGTTGGTCTCCCACAGGCCCTGAACTGCCCACTGAGCTACCTGCAGTATCCACTCCATCCAGCAGCATGAAGCGCTGTTCTCCCACAGGCCCTGAACTGCCCACTGAGCTACCTGCAGCATCCACTCCGTCCAGCAGCATGAAGCACTGCTCTCCCACAGGCCCTGCACTGCCCACTGGGCTACCTGCAGCATCCACTCCGTCCAGCAGCATGAAGCGCTATTCTCCCACAGGCCCTGCACTGCCCACTGGGATACCTGCAGCATCCACTCTGTCCAGCAGCATGAAGCGTTGTTCTCCCACAGGCCCTGCACTGCCCACTGAGCTACCTGCAGCATCCACTCCGTCCAGCAGCATGAAGCACTGCTCTTCCACAGGCCCTGCACTGCCCACTGGGCTACCTGCAGCATCCACTCCGTCCAGCAGCATGAAGCGCTGCTCTCCCACAGGCCCTGCACTGCCCACTGGGCTACCTGCAGCATCCACTCCGTCTAGCAGCATGAGGCGTTGGTCTCCCACAGGCCCTGCACTGCCCACTGGGCTACCTGCAGCATCCACTCCGTCCAGCAGCATGAAGCGCTGCTCTCCCACAGGCCCTGCACTGCCCACCGGGCTACCTGCAGCATCCACGCCGTCCAGCAGCATGAAGTGCTGCTCTCCCACAGGCCCTGAACTGCCCACTGGGCTACCTGCAGCATCCACGCTGTCCAGCAGCATGAAGCACTGCTCTCCCACAGGCTCTGCACTGCCCACTGGGCTACCTGCAGCATCCACTCCATCCAGCAGCATGAAGCGTTGTTCTCCCACAGGCTCTGAACTGCCCACTGGGCTACCTGCAGCATCCACGCCGTCCAGCAGCATGAAGCGTTGGTCTCCCACAGGCCCTGCACTGCCCACTGGGCTACCTGCAGCATCCACTCCATCCAGCAGCATGAAGCGTTGGTCTCCCACAGGCTCTACACTGCCCACCTGGTTACCTGCAGCATCCATTGCATCCAGTAGCATGAAGCATTGGTCTTCCACAGGCCCTGCACTGCCCACTGGGCTACCTGCAGCATCCATTCTGTCCAGCAGCATGAAGCATTGGTCTCCCACAGGCCCTGCACTACCCACTGGGCTACCTACAGCATCTACTGTGTCCAGCAGCATAAAGTGTTGTTCTCCTACAGGCTGTACACTGCCCACTGGGCTACCTGCCACGACATCCGGGATAAACTCCTCTCAGGCCAGGGAAACCTGAAACACTCTGACACAGGGGGTAAACTGTGGTGCACTGCAGGGGCAGGTGGTAAGTCCCGGGAAGTGGGTCATGGGGCCAGCTGAGCAGAAATTGGGAAAATAAAGAACAGAAAATAAAAAAAGAAACATTTAAAACACAAGAAGTTGTGTACAACAATGGAAATTAAATCTGAAATGTCCAACTGCTGAGGTGAGCATTGTTCAGTTCACTCTGACTTCCAAGTTATTACAGTTAGAAACATATTTTGAACTTTAATATTAGGAGCAGCTTATGGTTTGAATAATGTGTGCCATTCACTAAGTCTGAAAAGGTAGAAAGACTCCCCAACACTCACAAAGCAGAGTTAAAATAAGCAAGCTTTACAATTAGAACATCATTGTGTTGACTAGGGAATAGTAACGCGTTTGCTAGTGCCGACTCTGAATGTAGTTTGTGTTGGGATGGAACTGGTTTTAATATCTATAGTGGATTGAGCAATATAGGGAGGATATCTTTACAATGGAAAAGGGTAGACACTGTATCATTTTGTTTTTCTTTCCATACACACTTTATGCTCCTAGAGCCCTGTCAGGCAGCTTCGGCCCTCCTGATAGAGGGACTCTCTCTCCAGACCCACGTGCTCCCGCTAACACTGGCAGTTCCCCCGCAGCATGGCCTGGAAGGAGGTGGCGCACTACACCCCCCAGACCCAATCCAGAAGCTGGTGCCAACCCTCAGGAGTGGCGGCCATCATTGAGCGCTGCCAGGCTCTCTTGTCCTCCACTTTTTCTCCCGTCCCCCTCCCTACCAACGTTGGCACATAGCAGCGTGCCTCCCAACCCATACTGCCCTCCAGCCACTGCCAGAGGGCAGTCAGTGAGCGGGACGACAGTCTCCCTCCCCCCGAGAGAGGAGAGCAGTCCTCCGGACGCTTGATCCCCTCTTCTCTTGCCAACCCCTGGCAGCCTGAGCTGGTTCCCGAACCTGAGTCGCCGGCATGGCTCAAAGTATAGCAACCAGCACCTCAACCTCCAGCGCCACCAGGCTGGCTAGACACTGTGTTTTAAATGAAACTTTGGATCCTGAGTGTAGAATATAGCTACCTACTTGGAAACCACTCAGTCATTGCCAAATCCATGGAAATGTGCTTTTCCTCTCCCATAAGTACTGATTCTAGCCACACAGATTTGAATGTCAGGACTCACCCCAAGCAAAATGAAATTATATTCTGGGAGTTAATTGCATTGTGGGTTTTGCAGTTCCTAAAATACCTCTGACTGCGTCCTGACTATTTATAGCACCTCCAGTCTTAAAATGCCCTATCCTGTCCCCTTCACTCCATTGAAGCCAATCTTTTCATTGTCCCACAGTTACGCTTAATGACATAGGGTAAGAAAGCATTTGCGGTTGCTGCCTCTGTAATCTGGAATTCACTTCTTGGGCACTTCCATGATGGTGCTGTGGTGGAGATTTGTAAGAGGGAGTTCAAAATCCATTTACAGTTTTTTAACTTGGCATTTCCAACCTCAGTGTTTCCAACAAAGACCCGTGGATTGTACAGTCTTTTCCTTTTCTGAGTTACTATATTTAGTGTTTATGTATTTCATTTGTTAGTTCTGTGTCATTGCATTTGTCCTTGCTCTCTGTTTTATTGTAAAGCGCCATGAACCTTTGGGATATGGCACTTTGAAAATTTAAGTTGCCTTTCCTTGGAACTTGGATAACAGGATCTTGGATTGAAAACTGTTGTTCCTAGTGTAGCTCCCAACCACAGGAAATGCAACCTAGTTTGAAGAATGTATGGAAAATGTTTGAACTGAGATCAATGTATCCAGTTACTCTGGAAGTTTTAGTTCCCAGTGTGCTCTTGCTGTGAGACTTTGCAGATTGTAATATTTCAGATGGAAGACTACCGTGCCTTTTATCACTGGTCTTTTATTTTTTGATTGATTCACCGGATCAGTGCACTTGTCCCATGGACAATTATCAGGCACGACCTGAGCCTTGAAGATGGCACGCTACAGTACTGTAGGATTGCAGTACATACATGGCAAAAATCTTAAATGTAGTTAACAAAATAACTAAGTGATATTAGAGGAAAACACTGGAAATCGCTAAAATGTGCAGCAGCTGCTGTGCAAACACCCAAGTAGGGCTTTTAGCGCCAAATCAATTTTTTAAATACCAGCAACATTTGTTATGTACAGTGAAAGTGCCACGCCAACTGTCATGTCTGCAGAGCTGCCCTCGGCTATCTCGCACACACCTGGCAGCTTCCATCACACAGGTTATGCTACTAATGGCTGAGTTGGTAGCCATCATAGCATAACTAGTGTGACGGAAGTTGCTTGGTACACGGTAGATGGCCACGGTTGACTGTACAGACATGACGGTTGGTGTGGTACTCATCTGTACAGCAGTTGCTGCACTTTCTGTGATTTCTAGTGTTTTCCTTCAGTGTCACTTACTCTGTTAAGTATGTTGGTTTGGTAAACCACTCCCTCCTAGTAGATAAATTAAAACTGCTTGGTCTTGATAACCTATCCTGTAAATGGTTCTCTCCTTACCTGGCAAATACTGTAAATCTCAACTGATCAAGTGGAAGGGTGCCCAATCTACTCAGAAACCCATAACCGATGGTCTTCCACAGGGATCCATCTTGGGTCCTCTGCCGTTCTTCCTCTTCATTAATGTGCCTGGTAGCTGTGGCAGGGTTAATTTACTATTGTATGCAGATGATGCTCTATTGTACAGATGCTCTGATAATGTTGCCCAAATTAGTAGTCTACTTATTAGTGACTTCAGGGAATTAGAGAAATGGTTTGCTAGTAACAAGCTAGTCCTGAACACTAAGCAAATTAAAGCCATCCTGTAAGGTCCCAGTCACCTTGGTCCCACTAGACAACATTTGTTAACTATAAACATGTCCACTGGGGCTCAAATTGAGGTGGTTGACTCTATCAAATATCTTGGAGTATACATGGACCAGGAAGTCTCCTTTAAGCACCATGTGGACCATGTCTTGAAGTCTCTACACCAAAAAATTGGGCTACTCTACAGGCTGAATAATTATCTAACCAATAACTCTAAGCTTGACATTGCCATCAGTAGGCTGCTCCCAGTTCTACTGTATTGTGCTCCACATCTTCAGGCCCTGAAATGCACAGAAGCTAATAGACTAAATGTCCTCTATAATAAGATTGGTAGATTTGTAGCAGGTGCTTCACCGAGGAAGCACCATTGTGATGTCTTCCTCTTACTAAATTGAACCTTCTTTGAAGGATGATTCTATTATCCTCTCCTTTGCCTGGCATTCAAATTGGTAAAGGGTGTGGCCCCTCCTAGTCTTAGTGATGTATTAGTTATTAAACCTTCAAGGAGAGTGCTCTGATCCTCCAGTTGTACATTACGTGAGACACCAAGAACAAAGATCCTTTGCATCCTCTGCCTTTCTCTGTGGAATGCCCTCCCAGCACCCCCTCCAAGACTGCTTCTTGATTGGTGGCTTCAAAAAAGGGATTAAGCCTTTTTCCTTGAGCGCAGTCTATGTACCTGTAATTGTTGAGATATTGCCACTTATTTTTGAATTTACTACTGTGTAATCTTAGATCTGTCTGTGTGCTTGCACTTTATTGTATATGAACCAATATTGCTAACTCTGTAACTGTGTCGATATGTTATGGTTTGTACTGCTTATGTCACATCATGTGCTTCTTTATTATGTTATGTTTCCTTGTAATTAATTCCAGGTCGCCCCTGAAAAAGGGATTTTTAGTCTCAGTGATCCTACCTGGTTAACAAAATTCAATAAATAAATAAATGAATGAATAAATAAATGTATCACTACTCAGAAAACCAGTTTTGGACACTGTGCAAACGCACACATCCCATTAAAAAATATATAAAACCATAAAGAAACCTTAATAGTTTTAACATATTCGGTACTATAAATAGCACTCCTTATGAGACAACAGCATACAAGGAAGGCTATAAGAATTTGTAAGTCAATCAGAACAGAACCAGTCATCCAAACCAGCAGCTGCATTTCCATTATGCGTACACTTTCATACACTTCAATGCACTTGACTAAGATGCAAGTAACATACTAACTGCTATAAAATTACTAATACTATGTCCAAATGTGTAAATAAAAAAGATTACACAACAAAACTGGAAGTGGAAGCAGATCCAGGGAAGCACACGGACTCTTGTTTGCCCTATAAGCCCTACCTAGTAGTACTATACTGTAACTTGCTCAGCTCACTGAGCAAGTGGAGAATGCTAAGAAATACTGTACAGTGTAACTGTTTCCCTAACTATAATCTTTAACCTGAATCAACTGCTGCACTCAGTAGAATGGTAAAAACTAACCTTGTCAGTATTTCTCATTTCTTAAATGTCCTTTCTTATTCTTCATAGAGTGCTAAAGGTAGTGAGGGGGTGTTCAGAAGCACATGTAGATGCATTTTCCACCTGCATTTGCATCCATCCGATTGCGCCACCACTTTGAGCCCTATGGTCTTGTGATTCTTTTTCCCCACAAAAGTTTCTATCCTCCTTGGGCAGGATTGGGTGGTTTATTAGCCCTGTCCCTGTGCCTGACAGTCATCTGATTACCTCCACGGGGTCTGGAAGCAGACACCCCTTCGATTTCCCCCTGGTGGCAGGGTGGGAGAGGGAGGATCCCCTCTCCCAGCATATAATACAGTGTGGCCTCAGGACCAGAGCAATAGGTCAGATTGTCAGGGCAGAGGCAGGGCTTCATAAAGCCCAAGCCTCCATGTTTCCACTTTTTCTCCACTTGGATCCACAGATGTACAGTGAGCATGATGTGCAAGCTTCGAGAAGGCCCTGGCACTCTGTACATGGGATCCCTTCCTGATGTGTGACTCGCTTGCACTGCCACCAGGATACTGCCAGGTAACAGTAAACAGCAAGTCACAGCAACACCCCCCCCCCCCGGAGGGAGGAGAGCAGTCCTACGGATGCTCAATCCTCCCTCACCTGCCCAGCCCCTGAGTGACCCGCGTCCGTTTCCGAACCTGGGTCACCAGTGTGGCTGGAGGTGAGGTGCACAGTGCCTCAGCACTCCATGCCACTGGGCTAGCTCAAGGTCTTGTGTTTTTGTGGCAGTTTTCAATAATTGCAACAGCTTGCATCGGAAAAATGACACATGGGTCAAAAAGCAAAAAGGCAGCACGTGTTGTTTATTTTGATACAGGTTTCATGACCAAACTATGGAACAAATGCTATTAGACCATCTAATAGATGATCTGTCAGTGCAGATGGAAGTTTGCTTTGAAAATGCTGAGGAATGGATCCAGTGGATCCAATGGATCCAGTTTGCAAATCTTGCTGATCGTTTTTATTGCAGTTTTGAAGGTGGTGTTTGTTATATATTATATGACTGATCTCTCTTGTAAACCAGTTAGAACACAGGACAACTGTCATTTAATACTCAACAAACTATTACAGCCACATGTTAGACACTCTTAAAGTAGGTTATCTAAATTTTAGACGTACCCACAGTAGGTTATCCACATTTTAGAAATGCCCACAGTAGGTTTATCCACATTTTAGACATGCTCACGGTAGGTTATCCACATTTTGGAAATGCCCACCCTGGATTATCCATATTTCAGGCACACCCACAGTAGTTTATTCATTTAGTTCACAGGAAAAAGGCATGTTCCACTTCAACTACCACAGAAGTTTTAAAATCCTGGGTTCAAAAATTCCTAGTAGTATAATAGTAATAATATTTAGCTAGCTGGAGTTTACTGGGAATGACCAGATTCTATGGTTGCTTAAATGCCTCTGCCTTGGTATTTAATCACCACATCAGCCAGTTATTCCCTCACACACTCCACCTAACTGAATGTTATCACTTAATTATATAAGGAATAAAGTATACCCTGGAACGCAATGGTAGTTGCTCAGAAGTTGTCTCAGTACTGTGGTAAAAAATGTTGCAATATTAAAGTTATCCAGTTTTTTTTTTGCCGCAGTTGCAATATACCATGGTATTTTTTACCACAGTTGCAGTATACATGTCCACCGCTCTACCCCTTGAACAGGTCCACTCGTTCAAATACCTCGGCATAACACTTGACCCTGCCCTTACTCTCCATGGCCACATACATCGGCTCTGCTCCAATCTAAACTCCCGTATCAGGCTCCTCTACCGTCACTGTCAGTGACTCCCCCCCCGATGCTCTCCAACTTGCCATCTCCTCCTCAGTACTGTCAATGGTTGACTATGGAATTGTCATCTATGGGGTGGCCGATAACACTGCCCTAAAAAGGGTCAAAGTGTTGCTCAACAAAGCCTGCCATCTCTCACTGGGCTGCCCCAGTACCACCCACACCTGCTCCCTCTATAGCCAAACAAACTGGCTGGACTTTTGATGAGAGACTACAATACCACACCTGCCTACTAGCCAAAAAAATCTCTGCTCTGCTCACGGCCCCTTGCCTCTCCTCACTCCTGCAACTGATTCCCACATGCAAGGCACACCAGGAGCTCCTTCAAATCATCTTATCCAGTGCCAAGGCAAAAACCTCCCTGGGACAACACTCCTTTCCCAATCGTGCCCCTGCTTGGCTTAACTCACTCCCACCACACATTGTTGAGGAACCCAAGCTTGGCCATTTTAAATTCCTACTTCACTCCCACCTTCAAGCCTCGCGCTCTTGTACCTGTCCTTAACTCTCTCTACCCATGGTAATACTTTTTTGTCCAGTCCTCCAGCCTTATTCCCTCTGGCTGGAACATGGACACCTAGCCCTCCTCTTCCCCCCTTCCCCGCTGTCTCTCGTTGCCCTACCTTGGACAATGGACTCCGTCCAGCCTCTGACTTCCTCCCAACTGCTGTGCCACCCTATTTTTCCCCCTACCTAGCCCATACAATCCTTACCCATGGCGAACCCTATGCCCTTTTGTCCCTCCCCCCCTTTTCTGAACCTCAGATAATACCTAGCAATGCCTCTAATGCTATGATTCTGACCATGATGTTGTCTATACTGTAACGTAGTATGCTCACAATGTATATTGAACTGTACCTGTCTTAAACACCTGTATTTCGATTGTATGTTATATTTACTGTATTTTTTCTTTGCACTTGATGTTTAGCCTTTGTAAAGGAGTCTCTGACTCAAAGGACTGTAATTCCGAACTACCAAATAAAATAAATAAAAATACTGTGGTACCAAGATAACTTCTGAGTAACTACCAACGTACTTAATAAGATCCAGATTTTCGAAAGTCTTGGTGTAGGCATGATTCCTAATTCGTAATTTTCATCTGCTCCAGCATAAAAATAAATGTGCCACACTGTTGGATTACTAAACATATTGGCACATTTTCTGTCCATTTACCTGCTTTATGGCAGAAAATGATGCATGCGTTATTATTTCCATGCATACATCGTTTTGTGATCACAGCTTGTGGCACTTGCAAAGAGATGTTAGGCCATGTTTTATGAGGTTTAATATTTTGATGCAAGTAGCGCATTTTTACTAAAACTGTGACAGAATTTGTTATACACGTCCGGTGGGCCCTTGTAAAATCCTGCCCTAAGGGTATAATTTTGTTTTGAAATTATGAACTCTAACTTGTAGTGGATATCCCCTTGTAACTGAGTTAATAGCTTTATATTGTAAATTTAATTTATCATGAGTGGGTCATTCATAATGTCATAATAAAAAAGAATGTCTCCTCACTTCCTTCTCGTTTCCAAACTATGTAACCCAAGGTGCTCCAACCTGGTTAAGTATGGCGCAGTTTGAAGATTTTTAATCGATTTTGTGTATCTGCATTGTACGCTTTCTAACCTGTCCACCTCCCTCCTTATGTATGGACAGCAGACTTGACTACAGTAGTCCAGCTGCAGCCTAACGTAAGTCAAGTATAGCAGCTTCATCACCTCTCTCGTCCTACTTTTTGTATTTCTTTTAATAGCCCCAATTGTGCTATTAGCCTTTGCAACAATTTAGGGTTAGCTGAGCGGAATGCACTGGGAAAGTAAGACCAGACTGATTAGAGTCAACTAAGCATGGTTTAATGGTAGTTAACTGAGGAAAATATGATGTAAGAGGAAAGCATTTTACAGCCTTATATAATCAGTGAGTTATCTGATGTCAGAGCTAGAAAAATATAAGGCTGTAAAATGCAGAGGATTATGTAGGAATAATCCACTATTGGGTGTGTGCCTGTGGCACTGTTGTAATAACTGAACGACCTGTGTGGTTTGTGAGGCCCGAGGAACAGCTAGCTGAGGGCCTTCAACCACCCAGGAAGTGAGGTTTTTAAACACTGACACACAGCCAGAGTGAATTATTACGCTTACATTTGTAAAAATGGTCAAAAGTGTTACTAAAATCTAGTATTGTTCCCTTAAGTATTACACACCTATTGACCACAAGGTTAAGCAAGTGGACTGACCACAATACATCTTCTTTCTAATTATGCATACCAAACTAATTGGTTCTGATAAACATGAACATTAATTTTTGGAGGGGTAGCAGAAAACCAGCCGTTTTATGAACATCCACAGCAGACAATCATAACTGCATATACAGTAATTATTTATGGAGGCAAAAGTCCTCTTCCTGAAATCCTGCATCAATAAAAGGTGTGTTTTGGTGGGTGTCTTGGTGTCATAGTAATGAACATTTGGGATGGCTTGGGTCCTGGAGGAGATTGTCTTCTTGTAGCGCCTACCAGTGCCAGTCAAAGATATCTGAAACTGGTCAGTCCAAACATTACAGACTGGGATGGTATATGATGTCAGCCTATCTCTTTAATTGCCTTTTTTCCATTTTGCCCTAGTTAAGCAGCATGGAAGAATTCCCTCTGCAATGTAATTAGCTTCTGATTCTGATTTATAGAAATTAGATACAGTGTCCGTCTGACTCGAGGTTGTAAACTGTATTTTGATTGGGACTGAATGGCCCCTTTGGGCGTCAATCGGATCTTAAGAAATCTTTTCCAGAGAGTACTGTTTTCTCTCCGCATAAACTGAAACATGATTTTGACAAGCATTAATGAAAAACAAATTGTTGCATTACTTAGAAAAATAATTTAAGGGAAATTTGAATTAGTGGCAAACTGGAAAAGGCTTCAGTAATAAACAGAAAAAAAAATAACAGTAATTTCTTTTACAGTTTAAACTCATGCTTGAAGGAGCAGGCTTTGTTAGTGATTGTTTATCACGCAAGTAACACACACCCGATAGGGGTCACAAATCCCTTAAAAAATTGAAAAATGTGACGTGAAAGGTACTGTGCAAGTTCATAAAAAGTTAGTATAAATAAAATATAGAACTGTATCAAACCTAAAGCAAATCATGTTTCATGTCTATAAAATAATACTGATCGTGCCTTGCAATTAAAATAACTTTTTTTTAGATTAGTATCGTTACCCTAGCCCAAAGTGAAGTAATTTCCTGTCTTTACCATATAACATATTGCATGTAACTCATTTATATATCTTGGAACAGTGTTTATTAGACTGCTTGTTATAAGGCCAGCTTACATGGCTACATTTGCACTGCAGCACCCTGAGCACTCAGGTTGCGGTCATGCAAATAAGGCCATGTGGACACTTACCTGTCTGCAGTAAGTCTGTCCTTCCTCCTGTCCCTGAGCCATTGCAAAACAGTGGTTGTGTTCCGGAGGAAGTGGTGTAAGCAGCCATGTGGACAGGCTGTCCACTCACTCCAACACACAAGAGACCCTGCCAGCATCCTCCTCTGCCTCCCATGAGTCCTTTGGCTGGAACAATGAACTGTAGTGGTGTAGAGTACTGGCATGCTGGTTCTGGTTTCCTCCTGATTACTTCCCTGCAGGCCCAGGTGCCCATTCTAATCACCTGCTGCCCTCCTCACGATCCGCTCCCTGCAGTCCCTGGTTCCCCATGTATACATCCTACCCTTGCCATGGGTTCCCATTTACATCACCCACCCCAATGATCCACGCAGCCCCTCACTGCTGATGTTGCCAGGCAGCTGACTGCCCCCGGACTCACGGTCACCCTCCAGTGTGTCTTGCATCAGCACTGAAAGGGGCCACGTAAACACACAAAGGAATCAGCTCAGGAGGTCAGAGTGCTGGAACGGACTGCAGTGTAGTCCGGGGTGGCTTTGTAAACAGGGCTGTAGATAAAGCTCAAAGATACGTCAAAATGTCACATATCTGTTGCAGTAATCATAATGAGGAGCAATTTGACTACACAGATTGTGCAACTCATCTGTTTCTATTTTGACCACAGTGATACTAAAGATACTCAGAGTGCAATTCTCAGTCATGCTTTTGGGGAGTGGAGGGGGGAGCACACAGAGGCACCCTGTTGTGATGACCCATAATATTGCTATAGACAAAAGATTTTGTATGTGCCAGTGAGAGCTGATTCCCCAGTACATGAGGGTTAAATTAGGCATTCTGGATGCAAGCTAGGTTTGTGCTCAGAAACACCTGCTATTCAGCACGAGAACCTCTATGCATGGCACAGCACCGTGCACAAATGTGGGTGTCCATGCTCGTCACACAGCCCATCACCTATCCCCAGCCCTGACCCATGCCTTGGACCTGCATGTGGGCCAAGCCATCTTTGTTGTTTTCTAGCCCTCATCATCTTCCCTGGGAGTCCATTGCCCACTTCTCCATAACCCCCACCCACACACTATCACTGGAAGTTCAGTGGATCTCACTTCTATAGTCTGGTTTCCCAAAAACCTGCCACAATTTTCTGGTCCCTCTCTAATCTCTTCCCCCTTCTCAGCTCTAAAGAGGCCACCTGCACCTCAGCTTCACCTCTACCATCTGCTTGTTACAGTTCTGAAGGCAGGGGCACTGGAGAAGGGCAACTGGCTGAGTAGATGTCACCTTGCTTCAGTGTATGACACTGCATGCCATCGAAGGCAAACACACCCCCTTGTGGGCACCAGCACACTTGAATGTTCACTTAACGAGAAGATGATTAGGACCACCTGTGAGCATAACATAGGGTGTCACTGTGGGACTACCTGTGAGCATAACGTAGGGTGTCACTGTGGGACCACATGTGAGCATAACGTAGGGTGTCACTGCCAGGGAACTAGCTTAAAACTGTTGATGCAGTAATTTTGCATCAGTCCCTTGAGGCTGAGAATTTGGTGCTAATTCTTTACATTTTTTGTTTAAATTAAACTGTAAGTCACTGCTAAAACCCATCTATGGTCAGGTAACATAGAAACATAGACTTTGACGGCAGATAAGGACCGCTTGGCCCACCTAGTCTGCCCATTTCCCTACCTAGAAGATAACCTGCAGATCCTATTTAACCATTAGCGTATTTCTTCCTACCCCCCCCACAACAAATGCTTTATGTCTGTCCAATGCATTCTTGAATTCTCCCACAGTTTTAGACCCCACAACCTCCTCAGGACGGCTGTTCCATGTGTCCACCACCCTCTCTGTGTAGTTGCAAAAAATACTTCCTCACATTGCCCTGAGCCATCCCTCTATCTTCAAATTGTGTCCCTTGTTCTTGCACATCTCTTTTCTGAAAGATGCTACCCTCTTGGACTTTGTTGATTCCACTGAGGTACTTAAACATTTCTGTCATGTCCCCCCTCTCCCTCCTTTTCTCAAGGGTATACATATTAAGCTCCTTTAGTCTCTCCTCATATGGCTTCTCTTGCAGACCCTGCACCATTTTAGTAGCCCTCCTCTGAACTGCCTCCATCCTGTCTATGTCCTTGCAGAGATGGGGTCTCCAGAACTGGACGCAGTACTCCAGATGGGGTCTCACCAACTGTCTGTACAGGGGGATAACAACTTCCTGTTTTCTGCTGGTGATGCCTCTCTCTATACATCCCAATATCCCCCCAGCCCTCCCTACCGCCTTCTCACATTGCTTGCCAACCTTAAGGTCATCTGACATGATTACCCTCAGGTCCCTTTCCATTTTTGTTGTTGTTACTACCTCCCCCCATTGTGTAATCTTCCCCTGGGTTTTTGTTTCCCAGGTGCATTACTTTGCACTTCTTTGCATTAAATCCAAGCTGCAATACTTCTGACCATTCCTCCAACCTTGCCAAGTCCCTTCTCATCCTTTCCATGCCTCCTTGTGTATCAACCCTGTTGCAGATCTTTGTGTCATCTGCAAAGAGGCATACTTTTCCTTCTAGTCCCTCTGCAATGTCACTTATAAAGACATTAAAAAGGATTGCACCCAGTACTGAACCCTGCGGTACCCCACTAGTAACCCCTCTTTCTTCAGAGTGGACTTCATTTACAATTATCTTTTGTGTCCTGTTGTTCAGCCAGTGTTTTACCCAGGCTACCACCCTGGGACCCACTCTAAGGCTGGTTAATTTGACTACTAATCTTTTGTGTGCGACTGTGTCAAATGCCTTACTAAAGTCTAGGTGGGCCATGTCTACAGCCCCTCCCTGGTCTACTACTTTGGTCACCCAGTCAAAGAAATCAGATTCATCTGACATAACCTTCCCACTGTGAACCCATGCTGCCTTGGGTCCTTTGCCCCACTGGCCTCTAGGTACTTAACAATTCTTTCCTTAGAAGTGATTCCATCACTTTCCCTACCATAGAGGTCAAACTGACAGGTCTGTTGTTTCCTGCCTCTGTTTTGCTCCCACTTTTGTGAAGGGGAATCACATCAGCCTTCTTCCAGTCCTCAGGTACCACACTGTCCTCCCATGATTTGTTATAAAGGATAGTCAGTGGTGTCACTAGTTCTCTGCTTAATTCTTTTAGAATTCTGGGGTGAATTCCATCTGGCCCCATTGCTTTGTCCACCTTCGGTTTTAGAGTTCTTTCAGAACTCTTTCTTCTGTGAAAGGACTGGGATCAATCCTCTCCAGAGTGCTTCTATTAATTGGATTAGGCACCTCCCCCACTTCCTCTTTGTGAATACCGAACAGAAGTATTCATTCAGTATCCCTGCTTTTCACTGTCACTCTGCCCACCCACCATCCATTCTATTCAGCCTCACTATCCCTCCCTTTGTCTTTCTACGCTCTCTGATATACCTATAAAAGGTTTTATCCCCCTTCTTAACCGAGTTGGCTATCTTTTCCTCAGTTTGTGTCTTTGCTATTCTGACTACCCTCCCTGCTTCCTTCTGCCTTAACTGGTACAGCTCTCTGTCCTGTTCCTTCTGTGTTTCCTTATACTTCCTAAATGCTGTCTTTTTCTCCCTAACCTTCATCGCCACTTCTTTTGAGAACCATAGCGGCTTTTTATTTCATTTTGATTTGTTTATTTGCTTTACACAAAGGCTTGTTGCCTCTGTGATGGCAGTTTTGATATTTCCCCATTGTTGCTCCACCCCTCCTTCTGGCCTGTTTGCTAGTGGTTTTCTAAGGCACTCTCCCATCTTGCCAAAGTCAGCCCTCCTGAAGTCCAGAACCCTCACTTTTGTATGGCTTGACTCTGTAGCTGAGTTCATCGTGAACCACACTGTTTGGTGGTCACTTGTTCCCAAATGGCTACCCACTTCTAGATCTGAGATCCTCTCACTGTCCCCATTTGAGAGTACCAGGTCTACTATTGCTCCCTCACGAGTAGGTTCCAAAACTAGCTGTCTGAGACATGCCCCCTGAAGGGCATCAAGAATGGCCCTGCTTTTGGATTTGGCTGCAGCAAAGGTGCTCCAGTTAACATCTGGCATATTAAGGTCCCCCATCAACAGTATCTCCCCTTTCTCTGCCATCGTAAGTATGCCTTCTATCATATCCTTGTCCATTCCCTCCCTTGACATGGGGGTCTGTATACAACCCCTGTGTGGATTGGTGCCATTTCCAGTCTCTAATGTGACCCACAGTGCCTCCTCTCCTCCCTATTTACTCTTTTGTTCAGTTGCTTTTATCCCTTCCCTTACATGAGAGCTACTCTCTTCTGCCCTCCCTGTCTCTCCTGTAGGTTGTATACCCTGGTATGTTAACATCCTAGTCATGGTTCTCTGTGTACCATGTTTCTGTGACTGCTACGATATCCAGGCATCCCTCTTCCATCAACGCCACCAGTTCAGGGAGCTTCTTGGCCAGACTACGGGTGTTGTTACTCATTACCCTCCATTTCTTGATGGCCTTACCCCTTTTTGCCCCATCCCTGTCCTTACTGTGTTTGTCACTTTCTCCATTTACCCCTGCACTTCTCCCTATTGACATTTCTATGTTGGTGTCTACCTCACTTATTACCCTGATTTTTTGGGGGAGACTAGAATTTCCCTGCTCCTTTCCAGTGCCTCCCTCCTTGGCTAGTTTAAATGCTTGTCAATGAAATATTTAAACCTATCACCTAGGATCCTGCTTCAACTCCTGGACAGATGCAGACCATCATGCCAGTATAGTCCTGCATCCATCCAGGTCAACCCCCAGTCCCCAATGAAGCCAAATCCCTGAGCTCCACACCAGTTTTTCAACCACTGATTGAATCCCATGGTGTGGAGCACCCTAGCCTCATCCATGCCACAGACACGGGTATAGTCTCCTTATCCAAGAACACTATCTTCATAGTGCAGAAACCTTTTTTTAGTGACCTCGTTTGTCACTACAGTTTGTGTTATTGGCTTATTGAATCCTTTCTTAAGATCTAACAACTCATTTCTTGGATAAACAGATTGATTTTAAAATTCATTCTATAAATGGCAGATACAGTGCAGCAGTATTATGGTCGTATGAAATGCACATATTTTATGTGTGTCAGATGCCCACTCTTCCCTCATTTATCTCTCTTTCTCCCAGGACCACCATGGCTGCATTTGTTCCTCTTTTCAGGAAGCTGGGTGAGCAGCTGTTTTTGCGATCGACAGCAGTGCCTGCCCACTGTCCATCGGCAGTGAGTAAGAATGCCGAGCACTGCATCCCCACCACCTCCAGCACAAGCGTCCGCTTACTCACCACAGCGCCAAGCATGGACTCCACCAGTGCCAATGTGGAGCACTGTGTGAAGCATCAGGCTTAAGACTACATGTAAACATGGAGCTTCCAGATGGCAGTGCAGAGTCCTTCTTGAACGACATAAAAAAGATGACGTCATTACTTAAAAATCGGTCTGCTCTGCAGGGATTGTTTTGTGATGGGAAGGCTCTATTTCTTACTGGAGTACACTTGACTGCAAAACATCTTGCTGCTCTTGTTTTAGTCTTTGAGATGCATCACAACAAATCCAGGAACAGGTCAGCTGACATGTGAAGTTAGATATATTCTTTTTGGAATTCTTGGTAAGCCACAATCCGGTTAGTGTGAATATCACTTCTAAACATTGCCATGAAACAATGCCATAACTTAATGCACCTGTTTTTTTTTCTAAGTCTTCCAAGTAAAATCCAAAAAGTGGGGGGAGACTGTATGGATATTGTGGTACTATATATAACTCAGTATAACATGGGGTGCCTTGAGGTCAGTTTATAGTGATTGCCAAACATTAGGAAAATAGAAAATTAAAAGCTGTTTATCAGAAAGAAAACGGAAGACTGAAGAAATATCCCTTCACACCTTCTGCCATTTTTTTTTATTCATTCAACTTTTGTGCCCTTCTGCTGCTGCCTTGCGTCTGCATCAGGCCATAATCCAGTCTCCTAGTCCCATATTGCACTCCTTCTGCTGTCATACCAGTGGGGTTACACATGGGGTGGGACCCAAGAGTACCGGCACCATCATATATGGCATCCGGTGCATTCCAGTTTTCTTTGTATTCCTCGCATGACCCCCCCCCCATCACCCACACAGTGCCATGCTGCCAGTTTGTTTAATTAATATGGCAAAACAGGGATTGGGCGGATGACCCTCAGGTAATCTCACCCTCTGTGCCTAATCACATGAGCGAAAGCAAGTTGGCATGCTGTGGGATTGTGATTACCTCATGAAAAATGCCCCCCCACCCACGGGTCCCCTAATGGCTATTCTGGAATGCTGTAAAGGGTATCAGCAGCATTTGTGGTATTCAGATGGGTACCTTCAAATCACGTATGTTGAATACTAGTAAAGAAGCCTTATCCCCACTTCTGTCATTTGCATCTGAAATAATACTGGCATGTAATGACTTTGTATAATAGGACTACTAGTACTGTAGCAGTAATTACACCATCTCAGATTACATCAGTGCAAAATGAAACAAGACAGGGCAGTATGTGTTTGTTATATTAGGATTACATTGTGGTTTTTTCCTTTACAAATTTGTAATTATTTTGATTTATTTTACAAATTATGATGGTTTTATTGCAAAGATCAGTTTGTGAGGCAATCACTTTGTTTACAGGACAGAGATTTCTTAATATATTTTCTTTGGACATGGCATCCTGGTGCAATGAATAGGTCTTAGGACCAAGGCAAACATGCAACTTCCTTTACATTAGAACCATGGCCAAGAAAATGGAACTGGTAACCGTGTTCTAGGGGTTTATTTCCTTCTTTTCTTAAAGCCCTGTTATATTTCATTGACCTTTGTCAATCTTACCATTATTCCCTGGTTCACTACAGGTGTGC
This sequence comes from Neoceratodus forsteri, assembly GCA_016271365.2. Classification (NCBI taxonomy): domain Eukaryota; kingdom Metazoa; phylum Chordata; order Ceratodontiformes; family Ceratodontidae; genus Neoceratodus; species Neoceratodus forsteri. The sequence continues at coordinate 78,028,647 of JADMNL010000025.1, forward strand.
ATATGCATACACACACACACAATCAAGCGATTAATTTGTGTATAGCACAAATAATGCAGACATCTCAAAACAATGTACAAAGTCAGTTATCCATGCTAGAAAATTAAATAAAAAAGCAGCAGTGTGTGATGACATGTGCATTTCCAAAAAGCTAGTTTCAGTAACAGTTAATAAAAATCTGCTTTTCTAGGTACCTCCTGTGTTGCAAACAGTTTTTTTTCTCTGCCTTAACCCTTGCCAGGTCCACAATGCTATTCCTAAACCAAGTGTGGTGGCCATTTTTTCTTTAGACAAAACTCTAAAGCATTTTATGAAATACTCAAATTTTAGTAAAACTAGAAAATGTCACCACCAGGAAAACCTGGAAGATGTTTGGGATCTTTTACTGTGGGGGAAAAAGTAAGGTCAGATGTTTTGCCCAGTTTCTTTGCACTGCTACTTTAATTCCGACGATTCCAGAGCAAGTTAGATTCTGTGATAACATCAGATGTACCCGTACACGTATACACACTCTTCCTCCCTTCGTCTTGCTCTCTCCCTCTTTCACTGTCACACACTCTCTCCCCAGGTGAATTGAGAGTAAACCTGCTCATCCTCTCCCTCTGTATTCTGAATCACATATTTCAGGAGGCAATATGATCAGAGCTAATAAATCTAGTCCATTTTATCCTGCAAGTGGGTCAGGAAGTTAGCCACAACTACTGTGTTGAGGTACCAAGTGAAGAGTCAGTTTGCCAGCAAACATACCAGAAGCAGTCACTTGCTGTATCTAGCGTATGTGTTCTAAAGACTGTTTTTGAAAGAACTCTCTGGCTGTGCCAGCGGCAGTGCTGCCACTCACAATGCTGAGGACCTGGGTTCAGGAGCGAATTTTAGGATGTTGCAGAGCTGACTGGGGAAGGCCAATGAGTATCCAAGGGACAGCTCTTCTCCAAGAAGAGAGGGAGCTGGTGCCCACTACATTCTGACCCCTAGTGATGGCTGGAGGTCGGTGCGGCTGGGGCTAGTACATAAGCTGGGGATTGGTGGAGTGGCAGATGTCTGCATGGACATGTGCTGACATCGTAGCATGTCCATGGTATCAGGACACACCTGAAGAAGAGTGAACCCTTTCCTGCAGCAGCATGATCAGACCAGAGATCCGCTGCACCTCTCTGCCTGAACAGTACCAGCCAGCTCATTGGGTGAGTCAGGCTGATCCCAGTCTCTTCCTTAGTCCCTGGGGGAGCCCTGCCATGAGGGTAAGTGTAGGTGACTGCTGAGGAACGCCGAGTAAGGGGGAGAGCAGAGGGTCTGATTGTCTGATACAGGGGTGCGTCTCACCTGCAAAGCAAGAAAGAAACACAGTTCAGGAGCAAAAAAGAACCTTTTTTTTTTTTTTTTTTTTGTTTACACAAAACCCTTCAACAGTGAACAAACAAAGGTTTATGGTTCCTACAGACTGACGCATTGAATTAGAATACATGATAGAACTTTCAGTTCAATAAACAAGTCTCCTGATTTCTGTTTTGTTTTTAACAAAGTGTTCCATGTGTGTACTCTTCCCCAGAATTAGATTTTACTAGTAATGGCAGGGCAGAGCCAGAGTCCATAAAAATTAAACTTTTAAAACTTATTCTTCACTTCCAGAGATTGTTTTAAAAATAAAAGAAGTCTCGCTCCCCTTCAGTCTAGTGCGTATGTAGGCAGCCAGCCCTGAAGGCATCACGTGGACTATGCAGCAGTGTGCATTCACAAGAAACAGGGCAGAGGAAAAAACTCCACACACAACACTGAGTTTTATTCTCCTACTGCAGGTTTATTAAAGAGCAGCAGTAACCACCACAGTGACAAAAACAAACTTAGGCCTAGGACCAAGTCTCCTAATTTGTTTTGTTATCAACAAAGTATTCCTTTTACTTACTGTCCACCAGTATTAGATGTTACTGAGGAGTGACAGGGCAGTGCCAGATTCCACAAAACATCAAGCTTGTACAACTAATTATTCACTTCCACAGATTAGTAGTAATCAGAAAGAAGTGTGTGTGTGTGTGTGCATGCGTGTGTGTGTCTGTGTGTATATAATTCTAATGGGGTTGCATGGGGTATGATCTGCTCTTGATCTATAATGATTTATGTTTTACTTCAGAGTGGCAGAGAATATTTAAGCAGTAATGCATGAGAGGGTGTGTGTTTTAGGAGTAACCCATGTCTTGTGTGGTATGTCATGAGGTGCAGCCGAGAGGCTTTAACCATGCAAGAAGTGGGTAAATCTCACTACCCCACATGCCAGGAAGTGCATTATTTTGATTATAAAATGAATCTGTATAAAATCTTAAAAAAAAAAAAAAAGAGATTCAAAGAAAGTAAACATTTGATCAGTGTGATATTTGCCAATTCCATGTTGCAGGATTTCTCATGGTCATGTGACATGTTTTGACCAATGAGGTTACAGGATTTTCATGACTCATTTTCTGTGTGATACATACTTTCTTATGTACATCTTCATGCCAGTGGTTTTTACAGGTCCTGTAGAGCCAAGCTGAATCATAATGGTTGCAGTAACTACATCAAAGGTGGTAGGCAAGCTGTGTGTGGGGCGGCCTGCCCAATGACTAAGTCACAGTGCATTGCGCTGCCATATTTATAACATGGTTTTTGGAGCAGACTCGGGGAGCTAGAGTCTAGCGGCTAGGCGAGGCAAAAAAAAAAAAAAACAGAACTCAAATGCATTGGTGAAATTTAAATTTTAATGTGCAAAACATCCAAAAAGCACAATGTCAGTGCAGAAAGTGAACCACAACTTGACCTGCCCTACCACTTCAAGGCACTAAAACCTCTTCCTTAGGGGGTGTGGCTACTACCATTCACCTATGTGCTTAAATGCTTTTATGAACAAGTGCTTGAAATAAATCACAGTAAATTAAGACCATTTATTATAAATGGCCAGTGCCATTGGCTGAATTCTTGTCTGCTTGATTAATTCTTGGATAAGTATCCCTTGTCTCCACTTTATTGTGTGGAGAAGCAGCAAGCAGGCAAGGAAGCTGCCAACACCGATATTGGCAATATGTGCAGACACCTACATCAACTTAAATACAACAAAACGGTGACGTTAAAAATCCTGCATTTATCAATTTATTTTGTAACATGGGTATTAATCCCAAGTCAAAGCGAGTACATGGATATGCTTGAAGACATCAGGTGATGAGTTTCCAGCGGGGTATTAATGCCACAGTAATGCCCGCTCCTGCATCCCTCACACAAGCACTGAACATCAAGGGTGCAAGCAATATTTCCTGACATTGGAGTAAGTAGAAGAATGCGGCTGAACTGCACAGCGCGTAATATGCTGGGGCCCCCCCCCCGGCCCGTGAGCACAGTTGGTATATTAACGGTGCTAGAAATAGTCACCCAGACACATGAAATACAGAAATTTACCTCCAAATCACCGATATGTTACGTAGCATACAGCAGTACTGGGATCCATCAGCAATGTGGGCAAAGTTGAGAATGGTATGGGGCGACTAGCCTTCATGGAGAAAACCTACTTGCAGAGTGCCCAGATACACAAAATATGCAAACTAGGTAGTGCTACATCGCACCATTAGCAGCCAACATCGATAATGCCACAGAACGAGTGAAATAAAAAAAGATTTGCATGCATAGTCATTGAAATAAAACACACGATTCAACTAACCATTGTGTTCCCTTGCAATCAGAAACTTTATAATATTTATCAACAAAAACACCACCATATGAATAAATGTGGTTCTCACACAATCACAAGTTGTCTGTGTTTATATTCTAAACCACATTTTCTTCACCACTGCATATATATTTTCATATAACGTAGTACAGGAAGCAATGCAACAGTAGTCCCCTTCCACACTGCCCATGTTACAAGAGCATTAATCCCTTCCAGAGGAGGGCTCTACTAGGGATTAAAGCCTGGTTGGTGGTTGGAAGCACTCGTCCTGCGGCCTCACGCACCAACCCCCCCCCCAAACCAGGCATTAATCCCTAGTAGAGCCCTCCTCTGTTGGGGATTAATGCTTACATAATGAACTATTTTTATTCAAATTGCTGATTTTTAAACATTTTATTAATTGAATTTAAAAGTCAGGGTAAATTAAAAACCAACACAGGATTTGCAGAGATCGATGACACACAATACTTTTGATGACTAGCGCTATTGACAGCAATGCAAACTACATAACCATTAAAGCATGATAATTCTTAAAATCCACTTCAGTTTACCATTGTCACACCAGTGCATACATAACAGTGACCATACAACCATTACAGTTAATTTCATCATAAGAAATAAATGAATGTTCATCTGATATTTGTACCACAAAACTGAATGTGTGGAGAAGCCCTCGTTTCTCCAGTTTTTATATTTAACATCAGCACTTCACAAAACGCAAGGTGGAGGGGGGCTGCCCAGTAACTCAGTTACAGTGCATTGCATTGCTGTACTTACAACATGGGTTTGGAAGAAGACTCAGGGGACCTGGAGTTTAGTGGCCGAGGGCTAGGGCAGCCCATGCCATACTGGGATGGTTGAGCCCGGGTTTCACCACCACAGTGACCTCTGCTGTGGGCCAAAGAGACTGTGTCTCATAGTGGTTTGCTGTGCAAGCAGTAGATCATTAGAGGCATTGCACAGCATTGTGTGGGCGAGTCAAAGGGCCTGGGAGACGGTGGAAAACTAGCAGCTGCCTTCGTGGCAGCTCTGTACACTCTCGGACCATGTTCTGGCACCACTGTTTCCTCACCAGATTTTGCATTGTCAGCATGGAGAACCTCCCTGACAACCCGTCCTTGGGTTGGGGGGGGGATCCTTGGGGGACTCTGGCAGTGCAGTGACAGGTCGCTCGAATCCATCCCAGTGGGCTGCAGCTGGTTCAGGAGGATAGAATATGAGGGAAACAAGAAAGTGACAAGTTAGGGTCTCCTATTATGTTTTTTTAAGTATTGCAAATCACATTTATTAACTGTGAAAATAATGTGGTCTAAGCAGGACTTTTATTTATATTTATTTATAAAATTTTGTTAACTGGGTAGGCCCGCTGAGCCGCAGAGGTCCCTTTTTCAGGGGCGACCCGAAATTAGTTACAAAAGAAACAGTGCAAATACATGAAGGTGAAACAGTGAAAGACATAGGACATTAATACAAAGAGAGTGTTCAGTTGTACAGTATGCACTGAAGAGGGAGGTAGTTACAGCACATTTACACATTTCATCAGTGGCAGCTGTCAGAGTTAGGGCAAAGGGTTTATTGGGCAGAACCACGAAGGGAGAGTTGTCTAGCATATGGGACAGCAGCAGGGGTTGTGGTTTAGGAGGTGTGCCTACAGGCCTTTCAGGAAGGTAGTGAGGGAGGGTGCTTCCTGAAGGTGACTGGGGAGTTTATTCCATTGCACAGCAGTGATATGGGCAAATGATTTATTGCCAGCCGCGAAGCAGGTCCTGGGCTGGTCCACAAGTTTTCTGCCTGAGGTCCTGAGAAGATGGCTAGGTTGCTTTAGGGCTAGGAGCCCTGTTAGCCCTGCAAGGGGTTGACATCGAGAAGCTTAAATGTCCAGCTCAACAGGGAGTACTGGAGCCTGTGTAACGGGGAGGGCCAGTTGAATGAGGTGAGGGCTTCACAGTGGTGGGTACTTGGATGGGCATTCATGGTGAACCGAGCGATTTTATGGTACAGGGTTTGTAATCTAGAGTGGTCAAGTTTTGCTATGCCCAATAGTGTTGGGGCAGCATAGGTAAGAGTTGGGAGGAGTATACTCTGCGCGATTGCCAGTCTGGTCTCGGGTATCATATTCACACTTAGTTAATAGAGCAGGCTGAGTCTTTGGTGAATGTTTTTTGTCACTAGAGCAACATGAGGCTTTAGGGTGAGCCCCTGGTCCAGTGTGAGGCCCAGACATTTGAAGGATTTTACCACTTTGATTGTGGAGCCAGATACGTGACAAGTGCAAGGAGGTGGACTCGGGAAGGACCCAGGGAATTCGGACCAAACAGGAGCGGTTTGGTCTTGTTAGGGTTAAGGACCAGACGGTTTTCATCTAGCCGGGTTTCCACCTTGGTAAAGTCGGACTGGAGCAATGGCCTTAGGTCGTCCAGGTGCTGCTCAGTTCTGTAGAGGACAGCGTCATCAGCATACTGCACCATAGAGCTACTCCCATAGTGGTTGTGGAGGTCATTGACGAATAGGGAGAACAGGAGTGGGTCCAAGATCGAGCCTTGCTTAACCCCCTCATTTAGGGGAAGCGACTCAGAGATGGCACCTCTTCACTTAACCTGTTGGGTGCGGCCCGACAGGTAGTTGTGGCACCAGTTCAGAGAGTGTTGGTCAAGTCCGAAATTGCTCAACTTTGTTAGGAGGAGGGGGTGGTCTACCAGGTCAAAGACCTTGGTAAGGTCAATGAAGACTGCCCCTGTGGGGATGTCCTTGTCCAAGGCAGCTAGGACGTCAGTAGTGAACCTGATAAGGGCGGTGTCAGTACCATGCTTTTGCCTGAAGCCATGCTGGGAAGGGGCCAGGAGACAGTTAGCTTGTAGGTAGTCCCTCAGTTGGCAGTAAACGAGCCGCTCCTGGATCTTAGCAAGGGGGCAGAGGATAGAGATGGGTCTGTAGTGACCTATAGTTTCCCTGGCATGACCCTTGTGGAGAGGGACAGTGAGGACCTGCTTCCATACGTTGGGGACTACACTTTCTAGTAGTGATCGGTTTATAAGCATGGTGACAGGTAAGGCTATGGCAGGGGCAGCGGCCTTGAGTAACTGTGGGTCTAGGCCATCAGGCCCCAGAGAGTTTCAAGGATAGGAGGAGGGGTAGTACTTCTTTGACATGCGCCATCCTAAGATAGAAGTGCGGGGTAGATGGTTCCTGGGTATCCGTGACCAGCGGACCTTGAGAGTGGTGCAGAGGATTAGTCTTGTAAGAGCCCAGGTCAGTGAAGAAACTGTTAAAGGCAGCAGCCGACTCACCTGCATCAGTTAAGGTTTGTCCACTCTGGGTTAAATTGCCCAGCTGGGGTTTGTTTGGGCCTTTTATCAAGGAATTGATGGTAGACCAAAAGGACTTAGGGTCCATCAGGGTTTGACGCTGGAGTCTTTTGAGATAATCCCTTTTTGCCATTTTTGAGGCTTTCTTATACTGGTTCCTGTGGGACCTATATTTGGTTAGGTCAACAGGATTTGCGGTGCGCCTGGCCTTTTTCCAGGCCTTGTCTCTTACTTTCATTAGGTGTTTCAGATCGCGTGTGATCCACCTGTGGCATTGGCCTTTTGCGCGCCTTGTCCTTACTGGGGCATGGAGATTGGCCACAGCAGAGAAAGTATACTGGAAGAACTGGTTGGCATCCTCATCACTGTCAAGCAGTCTAATTGGCGTCCAGTCGACAAGTCTCAAACAGCTCTGGAAGGTTTCCACAGAGAACCTAGAGAAGTCCCTAGCTATTATGAGCCTGGGGGGTAGCCTGGGCGGATAGTTTTTCCTTATGGAGAAGGTGGGGGAATGGTCACTAAGGGCATCGGACATCATGCCAGCAACCTGAATGTTTGCTGGGCTGGAGGCGAGGATCCAGTCAAGGGTGGAGTGGTTCCTTGTTTTTGTGTTGTGTCTGGTGACCTCCATAATGATCTGGGTCAAGTTTGCATCAAGGAGCGTGAGTCCTTATGAACTTGCTCAGTGGCGGGTTCCCACTTAAGGTTGAAATCCCCTAGGATCAGCAGCTCAGTGGGAGTGGTCCCTGCCAGGGAGCGTGTTAAATCCTGAAGCGCTGAGTTGCCACCACTGGGAGAGTTGTATATTCAGCCTATTGTGAGGCATTTTGCTTGGCCCAGGACAGTCTTGATAAAGAGTGATTCGAGCCCTGAGGAGCATGGCTGGTGTGTAGTGGACAGGTAGGCCTCCAGTGAGGTGCACACATAAATTAGGACACCCCCGCCTTTTTCCCCAAGTCTGTCCTTTCGGAAGGTGACATAGTTTACAAGCTCCACTTCATGAGGGAGTATGTGAGGCTTCAGCCAGGATTCAAAAATAGCGAGTACATACGGTTTGTACATTTCCACCCAAGCTTGAACCTCGTGCATCTTAGGTTGGAGGCTACAGACATTTGTGTGCGCGACTCTCAGACCTTTGGTGTGACACCATAACGGGTCACTGGGGGACCCCAGCATTGAGTCGGCAAGCAGAGGTCCAGGGTTAGGTTGGACATCGCCTGAGCACAGTAACAATGCTAATACAATAAGGCTAAGGGCCCCCTGCCTGGTGAGGGAAGATAATTTTCTACAAATGACTGTTAAGCCAGAGGAGATGAAATAGCAAGCTCCCTTATGAGTGAGCCCATGCATAAGGATCAGGGTGTCCATATTTGAATATGCTGGGCAGACTGTAAGGTGTGGGAGGTGCCGGTCCTGTGCTCCCCTGAGCAGGAAGGGGTCATGGTAGGCAGCAATTTTTAAGTCTGCTCACAAAGTTGCACCGATATACAGTACAGCAAGATCAGGACAGGTAACCTGTATGGGGCTATGTTTAGGTTTGACCATAGGTGCTGGGGGTGCTGCTGAAGTGGGTGGGTTCCCCACAAAAGATTAATACACAAGATAGCCAGCCTTGGAATGGGTCCCAAGGTGGTAGCCTGGATAAAAAATTGGCTAGACAACAGGACACAAAGGGTAGTAGTAAATGGAGTACACAGTGAAGAAAGGAGGGTTACTAGTGGGGTACCGCAGGGTTCAGTACTGGGACCGGTCCTTTTAATGTCTTTATAAGTGACATTGCAGAGGAACTGGAAGGAAAGTATGTCTCTTTGCAGATGACACAAAGATCTGCAACAGAGTTGATACACAGGATGGAGTGGAAAGGATGAGAAGGACTTGGCAAGGTTGGAGGAATGGTCAAATGTATGGCAGCTCAGATTTAATGCAAAGAAGTGCAAGATAATGCACATGGGAAACAAAACCCAGGGAAGCGACACAATGGGGGGTGAGATACTGACAACAGTAAAAATAGAAAGGGACCTGGGGTAGTCATATCAGATGACCTAAAGGTGGGCAAGCAATGTGGAAGGCAGTAAGGAAGGCTGGAGGGATACTGGGATGCATAGGAAGAGGCATCAATGGTAGAAAACAGGAAGATTGTTATCCTCTGTACAGACAGTTGGTGAGACCCCATCTGGAGTACTGTGTGCAGTTCTGGAGACCCCATCTCCGCAAGACATGGACAGAGTGGAGGCTGTCCAGGAGGGTAACAAATGGTGCAGGGTCTGCACCAGAAGACATATGAATAAAGACTAAAGGAGCTTAATATGTATACTCTTGAGGAAAGAAGGGAGAGAGGGGACATGATAGAAACTTTCAAGTACCTCAAGGGAATTAACAAAGTCCAAGAGGGTAGCATCTTCCAGAAAAAGAGATGTGCAAGAACAAGGGGCACAATTTGAAGATAGAGGGGAACGGCTCAGGGGTAATGTGAGGAAGTATTTTTTCACTGAGAGGGTTGTGGATGCATGGAACAGCCTCCCTGAGGAGGTCGTGGAGTCAAGAACAGTGGGGGACTTCAAGAATGCATGGGACACGCATAAGGCAGTCCTAGGGGTGGGTAAGAGGAAGTAAGCTGTTGATTAACTAGGATCTGCAGCTTATCTGTTAGGTAGCAAAATGGGCAGACTGGGTGGGCCAAGCGGTCCTTATCTGCCGTCAAAATCTATGTTTCTATGACTGCAACTGAGAGGGGCATGGTGTTCAGGGCACTCAGTCCAGAGGCAGTGAAACTTGGAGGCAGAATAGTGTGTGCCTGCCGTCAGGGAGTAAGAAGCCCCAATGACAGTGCTGGTGTAAATTGCCTCCGGAGCATTAGACAGTACGAAGCCCCAATGACAGTCCTGAGAGCGCGGGTATCAATAGCCTTTGGAGCGTTAGGCAGGGTTACTTTAAGTAAGGATGGCTATTCCTTGCTTTGCATATATTAGCCAGTGTTGTGTTACCAGTATGCTCATACCCAGGGGGGCTTGTGGACTCTCAACCCCCACTCTTATCTTAGTGGCAGGATACTCCGGTCCCAACGCCCAGAACAAGCTGGCTGAGCTTCACTAGGAAAATGAAGCTAGTGCGCTTGCGAGGAGAGAGTGAGGTAGAGTGCTGTTGTGGTCGCGAGGAACAGGACAGGCAGACCGGTGATGATGACCTTTAGTGGCAGGATCTGATAAGCTGCTAAGGGGGAAGTGATCTGATAGGTTCAGATGCACGCGTGATCACCGATATAAATGTCAGTGTCGACCAAGGTGGGTGGCGGGGGTTCCTTTGGAGCAAGCCACGTGGCATGGCATCCACCATTTGACCGTACCTTCTGTTGTGGGAGGGAGGGCTCTCCATCGCTGGCCCTCACGACCGTCCACCTGGTGGCCGGTGGGGGGGGCTCTGTCCGTTTGTTCGCCTGGGGAGCGATCCTGGCTGTGGAAAAGCGGAGAGAAAGGAGCATGTTAAATAAGGTAAGGCTTCCTTTGTTTCCTAGCAGAGGGGAGGGGGTGAACAGAAAAGGGAGGGTTGGGGAGGTATTATTTTTCTATTTTTTTTTTAACTGAGGTTCGAGATTCGGGGTGGAAAAACAGTGGGCTCAAGAGACAGCTGCTCAGCAAATTAGCTTAAGGCTCCTTGGAGCACCTGGGGCACGTTTTAAAATACAGGGACCACAGCAGCACGTTATTAAGGGATTTTGTGGGGAAGGATACAGCACCGGCCTGTGAACCAGGGAACTTGATTAAAATGGACTGAAAAATAACCAGCAGTTAGCCTACAATCAGCTACTGCAACAAGGTGGAACAGATACAATTAATGGAACTGCTTCCTTTAATGGGAGGCAGTATAGCGCAGTGGTCTAAGGCTCTGAGCTGCAAATCTGGTGACATCCAGCAGACCAGACCTGGGTTTGAATCCCACAGCTTCCACTTCCATACTGTGTGACCCTGAGCAAGTCACTTACCCTCCTTGTGCTCCCAGGTCGCTCCTGTAAAAAAGCTTTCAGCTTAGTGTGCTATACCTGGTTAAACAACCAAATTAAAAAAAAGTTCTGATTCTTTCTCTGTTACTCCCACTAGTTGCCCTCCCCCCAGCTACTTACCCACAAAACAATCAACCCCCTTACTATATACCCCTGCACTACTCCCCACCTTTTGCTCAAACAACCCCCTACAGCAGCTGCCCCATAGCCCTTTGCACAATTGGGTCCCCGGTGCAAACATTCTGCCTCCCTCCTTCCACCTGAGACAATCTGTCCTTTCTCTCGCAGCCTCATGCCTCACTCCGCCTACCCCCCATGTTCGTACTCCCTTCCATAGGCAAAAATCTCCATGGCACAAAACCATACATTTGCTAATGTTTCTACTCCTACTGGCAGGGGACATTGAAGCCAACCCTGGACCCACCCACTCCGCTCCTACTACCCTTCCCATTCCTACCACTCCGATTACTCTCCCCAGAGGCCTTACACTTTTGCACCTCAGTATCTGCAGTCTCCTAAGCAAACTAACCACGCTGCAGCCCATAGTCCTATCACTCCACCCGGATGTCCTAATCATCTCCGAAACTTGGCTAAAGCCCCATCACACATTCGCTGAGTTAACCATCCCTGGCTACTCGCTACTTAGGCATGACCGACAGGTCAAGTAAAGAGATGGCAGCATCGCCATGTTTATTTCCACTAGGTTACAGTTCACACCAGTCCAAATTCCCACACTATCACCAGACACAGACCCCCTACTAATCAAAATATCTCTTCCTTACTCCACCCCAGTGTATGTCGCCGTCTCCTATTGTGCCCCTGGCACACCCTGCCTAGCATCCTAGACCTACTGGACACGCTAAAGACATCAGCCTCTTCTGGCGAGCTCCACATCCTTGGCGATTTTAATTTCAACTGGCTGACCAAAGAAAGCGGCAAGCTGCGCACCAAAATTAATGCTCTAAACCTCACACAGCTAATCTCTCACCCCACCCGCCTAAACCACAAAACGCAAAACCACTCCCTCCTGCACTGGGCCCTCTCCTCACACACACACAGGATCATTAATGCTGGTCTGCTACCAGACTCCCTAAGTGACCACCATATGATCTACATGGTCAGGAAAGTACATAGGCCCACCGCACCCCCACAGGATGCTCCTCTGGTCTTACAACTCCTAGATCTAGCATCTCTCCTGCGACCTAAACACGTGAGATTGGTCTTTCATACTGGTGGCTCCCTCCATTGACTATGCACTCAAAAATTTCAAGGCCAGATTCCTTGCAGTGTGGGACTCACATGCCCCTCTGCGTAAAAAAGGGTTAGAGGCTCCCACCTGCCCTGGGTCTCCGCTGCCATCATTAACCAATGCCACACCAGGGATCAGGCATGGAAATCTCACAAGAAATTAGGTACCCATTCCTCCCTCCAGCATTACTGTGCCCTCCGCAGCTCCTGCACCAAGCTTATACGTCAGGCCAAAAAACATTATTTCATGATGGCCTTCAACTCAAACCTCAATCACCCAACACAATTCTGGAAAACTATCAAATCCTTCCTCTCCCCCCCAACCCCGACCCTGACCCTAACCATCCAAGGTGTCACCATCTCTGACCCGGGCAAAGTTGCCTCTGCCTTCAGTATCTTCTTCACCAGCTATGCAGACTCTCTCCTATCTGCTATCTCACGTCCATCCTCGCCGTGCACCCCGCCAAAACTCCCCCGAAAATGCAGACCACTTCCCAGCCATGCAGCTTCTCTTTTCGTCTGATCTCCCCTGCCGGAGTGCTTCCAGAGCTGCGGGCACTCAACCCTAACAAAGGCAAATGCCCAACAGGCCTGGACGCCAAAATGTTGTATTTGTCTGCCCCCGCCATAGCCGCCCCGCTAGCTGACCTTTTCAACCTCTCCTCCTCTGTTGCAAAAATCCCAGTCGAATGGAAGCAGGCTCCTGTCATCCCCCTCCCCAAAGGTGGTGACCCCTCCTCGCTGGGAAATTACCACCCCATCTCCCTCCTACCAATCTGGCCAAATTGCAGGAATGTCTTGTGCTTGCCCAGCTCTCCTCCTGTCTAGATGCTTCCTCTTTCTTCACCCCATACCAGTCGGGCTTTCGTAAATCACACTCAACCATCACCTCCCTAATAAGGATCACAAATGACATCCTATCAGGCATGGACAAGGGACATGTCACCTCAGCCATTTTCATTGACCTGGCCAAGGCTTTCGATACCATCTCCCACTCACTGCTACTAACCAAACTAAAGGTTGCTGGACTCTCTGACCCCGCCACCAGCTGGTTTCATGCCTACCTTGTGGGCAGGCAACAATCTGTAAAAGTCGGCCCGCAAACCTGTAGTCCCCTGCCAGTCACTACTGGTGTCCCACAAGGATCTGTCCTGGGTCCGTTACTTTTTGCTGTTTTCTTAAATGATCTCCCGTCGGCCTGCCTGCACACATCCATCCACATGTACGCGGATGACACTGTCCTGTATGCCACCAGCCCCACCTCCAGCGATGTGGCCAAAATACTACAACAGGATTTCAACAGGGTGCAGCACTGGCTCTGCTCCAACCAACTGTTCCTATACTCCAAGAAAACCGTCTCACTAACCTTCGGTATGCAGGCAAGGCTCTCCCGTCAGGTCATTTGCCCCACTTTCCATACCTTGGATGGGACCCCCCTTGAGGCTTGCACCTCTTTCAGATACCTAGGCATTTGGTTAGACCAGCATCTCGATTTCTCCACACACATCGAATCAATTCACAAAAAACTCCACCCTAAACTTGGAGCCCTTTATCATAACATGGATTGTATCCCCTTACCGTCCCGGAAGGCAATAGTTCAAAAGATGATTCTCCCTTCCATCGACTATGGTGACATAGTCTATGGAGCTGCTCCCACGTCCTCACTAGCAAGTCTAGACACACTATTTCACTCCTTCTGCCACTTCTGTCTGGACTGCCCATGTATAACTCATCACTGTACCCTGTACAGCTCCCTAGCCCTGCCCTCGCTCCAGACCCGCAGACAGATTCACTGTGCAAGGACTATAGCCAAATACTGGTTCCAGTCCCTTCCCCAATACCTCATGTCTGCCCTCTCAACTCAGCCCCCTCCCAACTATTCCTACAGAAGCCAACCCCTGGCTCCTTCATGTCCCATTCATGCGGTCTGCCAAAGGTTAAGCGGCCTTCATATACCGCATGCCCAAAATCTGGAACGCCTTACCAACCGACATCAGGCTTTCATCTAACTCTCAGCAACTAAACATTCTCCTCCGTGCCCACTACACTAGCAGCTGCACTTGCTCCTAGTTAGAGCCAGGTGTCAGATCTTGGAATGTTATTTGTTGCTCTATCTTTATCATTAATTGTCCAAGCAACTTGTAAATGAACTGTAATCTTGTTTTATCGTAAATGTCTATGTAACTTGTATTGTACTGTATCACTGGTATTCCCCATCTGTACCCTGCCCCCAGGACACATCTGGAATCGAGCAAGCATCTGCTCAGTATGCCCTCCAGGCTAAACTCTTACATAAATAAATAAATAAACATCCAACAGGCAACATTATACAGGCCAATGTCTGCACCAAGGGAAAATAAATAAAATTAATTAATAGAACTGTTTCCTTTAACATCTTAAAGCAGCTTGGGGGAGAGACAATTTCTCGGTCTTACAGCAGCCCAAGCATTAAGCAGGAGACTCTCTCCACTCATATGCCGATGTAAAAGCAGTCCACATTTAAATTAAAAATGGTGCCAAACGCCAAGTTTCCTTTGGAGCAAGCCGCATGGCGTGGCATCCACCATTTGACTGTACCTTCTGTTGTGGGAGGGAGGGCTCTCCACCACTGGGCCTCACGACCGTACACCCGGCGGCAGGAGGGGGGCTCCATCCATTTGTTCATCTGGAGAGTGATCCTGGCTTCTGTTGTGGGAGGGAGGGCTCTCAACCGCTGGCCCTCACGACCGTCCATCCAGCGGCGGGGGGGGGCTCTGTCCATTTGTTCATCTGGGGAGCAATCCTGGCTTCTGTTGTGGGAGGGAGGGCTCTCCACCGCTGTCCCTCACGACCATCCACCTGGCAGCGGGGGAGGGGTCTCCGTCCGTTTGTTCATTTGGGGAGCAATCTTGGCTTCTGTTGTGGGAGGGAGGGCTCTCCACCGCTGACCCTTACGACCATCCACCTGGCGGCAGGGGGTGGGACTCCGTCCGTTGTTCGGCTCTGGGAGCGATCCTGGCTGAACCCAGGTTCCCAGAATACCATCTCGGTTCTACTAACCAAGGTACCAGGTCCACTTGGCTTACCTGAGCTTTGCTCACTGTATTTCTCAAAACCTGCAGCTAGAAACAATTGAAATAGTACTTGCCCCATTCTTTTACTTTCCTTGAAACTCCATCAAGGAAGTGGGGCTTGTCCCGACGCTTCCATTTTCAGTGCTCTCTGCAAGTTAGAGGATGAGGACTGTTTTGGTACAATGTAAGAGTACTGGCTGTTGCACTACCACCTGATCAGGCAGGGGCTGGGTGCTTATTTATTTCTCACTTCTAAAATTGTGTTTTAAACATATATACACACGACACACACTTGATAATAGAGATACAACTCTCATTTGTCTCGCTCCGGGATGTGCATTTTGAGAAAAAGTTGAGTGCCCTCGGGGATTCTCGAATTCCTGTTGTCCTGGTAGCACAGCTGGTTAGTGCAGCATAATGGTATTCCGAGCAGACCTGGGTTCAAATCACAACTGAGGCACATATTTCTTTCTCACTTCTAAAACTGTGTTTCAGACATTGTGCGGGCTGTCTGGTATTAGTGCATGCCTGCTGAGAAATCAAGGAAGGGCATTTTGCCGAGATGTGAAGGTTAGAGAACATTCCCACCATGGTGACCCCTAACAGCAAGGTTGGGACAGTATAATCCAGAATGGAAAAAATACTTCCAACAATTCAATGAATCACTTTGGTGACCAGGAACACTTTTAGTAACATGGCTCACTACTTCACATGCCATAAAGGGTGTTTTATGTGCACATTCCATTCTGTATGCTAGTGTTTCTCTGGCTTGTGAACCTAAATGTAAAATCACAACTTTAATGCGTTTGGGCAATCCCAGAAGAAAAGGATGGCCCCACAACTTCCAGCTAAGTAGTTGCAAAGGCTCTTGGGTAAATCAGCAAAAAATAGTGATGTAGATGCCGATGTATAAAATGGGTAGGGAAAATCCTGCTTACTGATTGGTGGAGAAGGTTCCAAAGCAGTGCTGATCAGGAGTAGTAACCACACAGCTTCACTTTTCTTAATTTTTTTTATAGTACACCCATTTTATAACTGCAGTAAGTGCATTAAGACACTTCAAGGTGTGGGTTACTGTTCCGGATACACACTTCCAGGTATTTAAAAGCACTCGGCACAACCACCATATACCTCACAATGCACCTGGGCATGGAGTACTGGAACAGTAATCCACTCCTTGTTGTGTCTTATTTATTTATTTTTTTTACTTTTATTTCCCTCCTTACACTGACCCCCAGACTCCCTCCGGAGGGGACTCTCGACTCACATTCTGTCCCACCCTGTCTGAAGGCTCAGTCCTACCAGTTGGTTGGCCCAGCTTCACTCCATCTTCCCTGGTGCTCGTTCCCCCGGAATTAAGCCCCCTGGGGTGGGACCGCCACTCTCCTCCAGTGACCTATCTGTAAATCTGGATGGGCATCCTGGGAAGTGCAGGAGCACCGACGGTAGCTGACACACTCGGCGTTGGGCATGAGAGGTGGTCCCTGGTCCCACCATCGCCTTCCAGAGGTTGGAGATCTTCCTTTTTCTGTTCCCCCTGAGCTTGGACATGCAATGACATCCTGCACGCAATGTACATGCACCCGCGCACACTCATTAGACGTCCACCACAGCTCACCTCCTTCTTGCGGCTGCCAGATACTGTGACCTCCAGCTACCGCTAGAGGTCACCAGAACAACGGCCAGCCGTCCCTTCCACCCCTAAGAAGTGAGAGCAGTCCTCTGGATGCTCAGTCACTTCCCGTCCCTGCCAACCCCCGATGTCCCGGGCCCGTTCCCAACCTGGGTCACCGGCGTGGCATGAGGTGTAGCGTCCAGTGCCTCAACCCTCAGTGCCACCGGGCCAGCTTGATGTGTCTTATTGCTTACTTATTTTCCTCCCACATTCTTCGCTTCTCCGAAGGACAGCTCTGCTCCATAGCCACAGCCTGGCATCTAGAGCTACCACTTTCTGTTACCAGCCAACAAAGGAAAATGTTGTATATGATTACCCTACATTCAAAAAAAACTCTCTACTCCTACGTGGAAATTGGTTGCTGTGTAATCGTTGTGTTCCTTTCTGACAATTTTGGTTTCTCCTGTTTATGACTACTTTATAATGACTAACTTTGTAATACTGTTGTAGTGGGTAGAATTACACTTTTTATTCTCCAACTCCTCTTTAAACTTAAGATGCTGTTTACATAGAGCTGGCAGATTGGCTCCATAAATTACTGGGCTTGTAAAGGAATTCCCCCCATCCCATATATTTAAATCCAGGCTGTTCCGATTGGGTTGGATTATGGATTCACATTAAACTGAAGAATGAAACATGATATCTGAAGGCTTCCTAGGAACAGCAACATTCTGTTCTTTCGGTGACATTTTGTGCTGTACATTCTAGTTCTTATCTGGCACTCATTTCAATACAGTGCGGCAGCAGTTCATTACAGCACTACTGTACTTTATTTTTCATATAAAAGCTTTACAAAATGCTTAACTAGTATGGCTGGGCAAACATTTTCTGACTAAAACATGAATTATCCTTTTTATGAACTTTGTTTCAAGCCTAGTAATTTGTGTAGTTGCATATTAATCACACACCTTGCTAATTGCTGTTAATGTGTTTTAAACCCCTGAAATGATGGTGAAGGTTTTTTCCGTTCTATAGGGTTATGTTGTTGAACGGGTTCAACCCATGCCTGTTCTCTAGTAAATTACACAGATGCTGTGCTCTGTAGTTCTCAATGCTACATCTTACATCCAGGTGATGTATTTTTTACAAATAATTACAAGGAGGTACTGTAGGATACATATGAACATACAAAGAAGCCAGCAGAAAAAGGCCATTTCATCTATCCAGTCTGCTCGTATTGCAGGGTCCACAGCTTGAGCTACTGTCCCTACCCCCTCCCCACTCCTCCCATCCTCCCTACCCATGATCCTTACCTTCCCCTTATGCCTGTCCCAGCCTCTCTTGGAGCTGCCTCGTGTTATGGTTGCCACTCAACTTGAAGAGACCCTCCTTATCCACCTTATTTATACCTTTCAAGTACTTGAAGGTCCCAATCATGTCCTCTCTCTATCTCTCCTTTCCTCCAGAGAGTACGTGCTGGCCCTCAACGACCTCAACCTCTCCTCATATGCCTTACCCTGCTGACCCGCTATCATCTTTGTAGCCCTCCTCTGGACCTTCTCAAGCAGGTTAATGTCCTTTTTGAGGTGTGGGCACCAGTACTGAACTCCATACTCTAGATGCGGCCTCACCAGTGACCTGTACAAGGGTAATATAACCTCCTCCCTCCTACTTCTGATGCCCATAGCTGTGCATCCCAGCATCTTGTTGCCCTTGCTGTTGCTTTCTTGCACTGTGTGGAGTGATTCAGGCCACCAGTGATCATCACTTCCAGGTCCTTCTCCTCCTCTGATTCAGATACCTAGACTCCACCAAGGTAGTACTCTGTTCTGGGATTCTGGGCTGTAATGTGCATAACTTTGCAATTCTTGGCATTGAAGCCAAGCTGCCAGATCCTGGATCACCTCCCCAGCTTTTCCAGAACATCCTGTAGGTCCTGTATCCCTTCAGCTTTGTCCACTCTCCCACAGAGCTTGGTGTCATCTGCAAATAGGCACATTTTGCCCATAATGCCATCCCCAATGTCATTGATAAAGACATTGAACAACAGAGGCCCCAGCACCAAGCCCGTGGGACCTCATTGGTGACCTCTGTGGTGCCAGATAACCCCCCACAAACCACCCTCTGGGTTCTGTCCTTAGCCAGTTTTCCACCCATCTTATCCCCAACCCTGAGATTCAGCAACTTCCTGGTCAACCTTTTGTAGGACACAGAGTCAAGGCCTTGCTGAAATCCAGGAAGAGGATGTCTGTAGCTGACCCCTGTCTGCCTTAGTGACACAGTTAAGAAGTCAATTAGATTTGTTTTAACATGACCTCCTTCCATGAACCCATGCTACCCTCACATCCTGGAGACCATGTTCCTCTAGATATTCTACCAACCTTTCCTAAAGTATGATCTCCATGAGCTTGCACTTGATTGAGGTCAGACTGACTGGTCTGTAATTCCCTGGATCATCCTTGGAGCCACCTTTGTGGAGGGGCACTACATGTGCTGTTCTCCAGTCCTGCGGTACCACGCCAGATTCTAGTGCACTATTAAACAGGCATACTAGCTCCTCAACCAGTTCCCTTAGTACCCTTGGATGTACTCTGTCTGGGCCTGGTGATTTGTCCACCTTCGATGTTAGCAGCCCCTCCCTCACTCAGTTCTCCTCTAGCACTAAATCTGTGTCATCCCTGCACTCCTCTCCTCTTCACCTTCCTGAAGGCACTGGTCTGTCCTTCTCCCTGGTGAAGACGCAGCAGAAGTATTCATTTAGTATCTCTGCTTTTCCCTCATTATCCTCCACCCACTCCTCCCCTTTCTTAAACATTTTTGTCCCTTTTCTCACTTATATAGCTAAAGAAAGTCTTCTCACCCTTCTTAATTCCTTCACCTCCTTCTGTGCCTTAGCTCAGTGGACTTTCTTACTTGCCTCACTAGCCAGTTTTAGGTAATTTTCCCTATCCTCCTCTCTCTCTTGGTCTTCCTGAATTTTCTATAGGCTAACCTCTTTTCCCTTACTGCCTGGGCGACCCCAGAACTGAACCAGCTGGATGCTTTTGCCCTTGTGTTCTTCCCCTGAGCCTAACGCATTCCTCTGTGACATCCAGTGTTCCTTCCTTAATGATGAACCACCTTTGGTCCACCCCCATATCTGCTCTGATGCCTGCCGGGTGGCTTCTTAGCACTTTGCCTATCTTCCTGAAGTCTGCCTTTCTAAAATCCAAGATTTTGGTCTCAGTCGGGATGCATTCCCTGCCCATATCCAACTAGAACCACACTGTGCAATGGTCACTCCCACCCAGGGGCTCCTTGACTGTTATTTTCTGTAACATGCTCATGCTAGTACGTGATACAGTAAGAAGCATACATACAACAAAGATACAGAACAGGAGAGAAGGCGGCGCTCCATGTGAGCCATATATCTCCACTCTTCCTTCTGGCTGCAAGTGAGTACATGTTTAATTTTCAACCTTTCCTTATATGTCATCCTCTGCATGCCCTGCATTATTTTGGTGGCCCTCCTTTGTGCCATTTGTGCCAGATCAAAAAGCTTTTTGAGATGTGGGCTACACCTTCTGCCTCATACTGGTGTTGCCCCTGCCTATGCAGCCCAGCATCCCATTGGCCATAGCATTTGCCCTGTTGCACTGGACTGATGACTTGACATCATCACTAATGGGCACCCCAAGGCCCGTCTCCTCAGTTGTTTTGCTTACTGTGACATTTTCACTGCAGCACTCAGCTTTTTTGTTGTTTTGTTTTTATTAGTATGTGTAACTTAGCATTTTTTCACATTGACTTGGAGCTGCTAGACCCTGGACCATTTTCTATCCTCTCTAGGTCTCTGTTTATTTCATTTAGTCCTGTCTACCCTGCTACATATCTTTGTAGAATCTGCAACAGGTTAACTGCTCCCTGTAGTATGCTTGCCAATGTCACAGATGAACACATTGAAGAGTACCAGTCCCAGGACTGAGCCCTTAGCCAACCTACTAGTCACCTTCCTGACCTCCAGATGAGTCCCATTCACCACCACCCTCTATGTGATCCTGACCAACCAGTTGTCTGTCCAGCTTGATCAGTTGTCACCAATACCCAGATCCCTCAGGTGTGTTTTTTTTTTGGTTTTTTACTATCCTCCTGTGTGGCGCTGAATCAAAGACCTTGCTGAAGTTGAAGTATGGGATATCTGTAGCCTGGTCCCTATTGACTACCTGTGACACAGAACTGAAAACGTTGATGAGATTCACAAGCCTATGTTGAGTATTTAGCTGAGACAGCAGTTCTGGAACTTGTGGACCACTCCCCACTGAAGTGGGAAGTAAATTCTAGTAAACATCGGGTACTATTTATTGTGGTTGGACATTACAATAAATACACTCTTTTCTACTCTGTGATTGTAGCAGTTCTTTCCACTACTTTTCTGATCTCTATGGAAGATACCTGAAATATCTCCTATGCCCAAAACATTTTGATCTTGGTTAAAAGAAAAACTTCCGGGATCCCGACCTTTTTTTTCCTGAATGAAGAGGTACGGTATAGAAAAAAACAAACTGTGATAAGAGAAGTAATGTGATGTACAGGGACATGAACCCAGGACCCTGGAATACTATCCTGATGCTTTACCAGCTCAGCCATCTGACCAACTGCAAATCCTGAACCTCCGTCTGTAACCAAGCTACAAATACTGCAGCTGGGAACAATTTAAAAGCAAACTCATAAGTTATAATGAATGATAGCCAATTAATTATTCTGATTGGTTAGTTGAGACTTTGAGGTTTATAATTTTAGTTAAATACTCATATTGTTGGAAAAAAGATTTAGCAAAAAAAGCAGTGTTTTTCCACAAGGATTAAGGCTGAACTTTTTGTTACAATAGTTCTGAAACTCCCCAGTGGCTTGCATAGGGTGGAGAATAAAGAGTAACTAAAAATACTGTGCTGCTAGTACTTTCCAGTAACCATTATTAATTTTTGTAACAAATTACACAAGAAACCAGAGAAAGAATGTCACATGGTGTTTACAAAAGTGTTGCCTTAGAAACATAGAAACATAGACAGTGACGGCAGGAAAAGACCAAAGGTCCATTCAGTCTGCCTGAGTTCTCTATTTAGCCCTGGGGCATGCTGTTCCCCCAGGGTTCTAGCTCTCCCCCACCCCCTCCAGTCTCTTCCCAATTCTGACGCCCTGAGCAACCACTATGCCCTTCATTCTGTCCCAGCCATGTATAAAACCACTAACGTTTTTTGCACCCGCCACCTCAGCAGTCTGTCTCTTCCACGGCTCCAACACCCTGGCCCAGATATTCAAAAGGGTTGCGACATGCGCAATAGGGTTGTGCCTGCGCAAGTCCGAACTTGCTCCATTCTGCCATATTCAGCAGGAGGCAGTTGCGCCACAGAAAACATGCTGAGCAACAGCGCAATGCAAATGAATGCATGCTGAACTGGAAGAGGAACCATGCATAAACTGCACAGCCCGATATTCAGCAGGGCTGTGCAGAGTTATCAGGCGCCACCCAACCCGCGCCTGCACAACTTTGAGCCAAATAAAAAGGCTTAGTTGAGGGCCACCACAGGTGAGCTGCTGCATTGCAGGCGCAACACAGCAGCTGCCACCTGTGGCTGGCCCCAACCCAGTCCCCTGCCCCCGCAGCCCGATCGCAGGCAGCCGACTGTAAATCCCTCCACCACCCCCACTGGCCCGATCGCGGGCATAGTGTAATCCCCACCAGCCCGATCGCGGGCAGCAATGTGTCCCCGAACACCATATCCCTGTTGGTCCAGTGGACGAAAATCCCGATCGCGGGCAGTAGTTGTTTAATAACCCCCTCCTCGCGCATTCATCCCTGGTGGTCAGTGAACGAAAGCTCAATGTGGGCAGTGGTTGTTTAATAACACCCCCTCCGAATTCATCCCTGGTGGTCAGTGGCACATCCGATCACAGGATGTAAGTGTTGAACAAACCCGCCCGAACATAGCCCTGGTGGCTAATTGTCCCACCACCCACGAAGCCCACCACCCGCTCCCTCCCCGGCGGCAGCCCGAGCAGCAGCAACACTAGCAGCTGCACTTGCTCCTAGTTAGAGCCAGGTGTCAGATCTTGGAATGTTATTTGTTGCTCTATCTTTATCATTAATTGTCCAAGCAACTTGTAAATGAACTGTAATCTTGTTTTTATCGTAAATGTCTATGTAACATATTGTACTGTATCTTTAGGTATTCCCCATCTGTACCCTAACCCAGGACACATCTGGATCGAGCAAGCATCTGCTCAGTATGCCCTCAGGCTAAACTCTTACATAAATAAATAAATAAACATCCAACAGGCAACATTATACAGGCCAATGTCTGCACCAAGGAAAATAAATAAAATTAATTAATAGAACTGTTTCCTTTAACATCTTAAAGCAGCTTGGGGAGAGACAATTTCTCGGTCTTACAGCAGCCCAAGCATTAAAGACTCTCTCCACTCATATGCCGATGTAAAGCAGTCCACATTTAAATTAAAAATGGTGCCAAGCCTAAGTTTCCTTTGGAGCAAGCCATGGTGGCATCCACCATTTGACTGTACCTTCTGTTGTGGGAGGAAGGCTCTCCACCACTGGGCCTCACGACCGTACACCCAGGCGGCAGGAGGGGCTCCATCCATTTGTTCATCTGGAGAGTGATCCTGGCTTCTGTTGTGGGAGGGAGGGCTCTCAACCGCTGGCCCTCACGACCGTCCATCCAGCGCCGGGGGGGGGCTCTGTCCATTTGTTCATCTGGGGAGCAATCCTGGCTTCTGTTGTGGGAGGGAGGGCTCTCCACCGCTGTCCCTCACGACCATCCACCTGGCAGCGGGGAAGGGGTCTCCGTCCGTTTGTTCATTTGGGGAGCAATCTTGGCTTCTGTTGTGGGAGGAAGGGCTCTCCACCGCTGACCCTTACGACCATCCACCTGGCGGCAGGGGGTGGGACTCCGTCCGTTTGTTCGTCTGGGAGCGATCCTGGCTGAACCCAGGTTCCCAGAATACCATCCTTGTGTTCTACTAACCAAGGTACCAGGTCCACTTGGCTTACCTGAGCTTTCTTTGCTCACTGTATTTCTCAAAACCTGCAGCTAGAAACAATTGAAATAGTACTTGCCCCATTCTTTTACTTTCCTTGAAACTCCATCAAGGAAGTGGGGCTTGTCGAGCACTTCCATTTTCAGTGCTCTCTGCAAGTTAGAGGATGAGGACTGTTTTGGTACAATGTAAAGTACTGGCTGTTGCACTACCACCTGATCAGGCAGGGGCTGGGTGCTATTTATTTCTCACTTCTAAAATTGTGTTTTAAACATATATACACACGACACACACTTGATAATAGAGATACAACTCTCATTTGTCTCGCTCCGGGATGTGCATTTTGAGAAAAAGTTGAGTGCCCTCGGGGATTCTCGAATTCCTGTTGTCCTGGTAGCACAGCTGGTTAGTGCAGCATAATGGTATTCCGAGCAGACCTGGGTTCAAATCACAACTGAGGCACATATTTCTTTCTCACTTCTAAAACTGTGTTTCAGACATTGTGCGGGCTGTCTGGTATTAGTGCATCGCCTGCTGAGAAATCAAGGAAGGGCATTTGCGCGAGATGTGAAGGTTAGAGAACATTCGCCACCATGGTGACCCCTAACAGCAAGGTTGGGACAGTATAATCCAGAATGGAAAAAAATACTTCCAACAATTCAATGAATCACTTTACGGTGACCAGGAACACTTTTAGTAACATGGCTCACTACTTCACATGCCATAAAGGGGTGTTTTATGTGCACATTCCATTCTGTATGCTAGTGTTTCTCTGGCTTGTGAACCTAAATGTAAAATCACAACTTTAGTACGGTTTGGGCAATCCCAGAAGAAAAGGATGGCCCCACAACTTCCAGCTAAGTAGTTGCAAAGGCTCTTGGGTAAATCAGCAAAAAATAGTGATGTAGATGCCGATGTATAAAATGGGTAGGGAAAATCCTGCTTACTGATTGGTGGAGAAGGTTCCAAAGCAGTGCTGATCAGGAGTAGTAACCACACAGCTTCACTTTTCTTAATTTTTTATAGTACACCCATTTTATAACTGCAGTAAGTGCATTAAGACACTTCAGGTGTGGGTTACTGTTCGGGATACACACTTCCAGGTATTTAAAAAGCACTCGAGCACAACCACCATATACCTCACAATGCACCTGGGCATGGTACTGGAACAGTAATCCACTCCTTGTTGTGTCTTATTTATTTATTTTTACTTTTATTTCCCTCCTTACACTGACCCCCAGACTCCCTCCGGAGGGGACTCTCGACTCATTCTGTCCCACCTGTCTGAAGGCTCAGTCCTACCAGTTGGTTGGCCCAGCTTCACTCCATCTTCCCTGGTGCTCGTTCCCCCGGAATTAAGCCCCCTGGGGTGGGACCGCCACTCTCCTCCAGTGACCTATCTGTAAATCTGGATGGGCATCCTGGGAAGTGCAGGAGCACCGACGGTAGCTGACACACTCGGCGTTGGGCATGAGAGGTGGTCCCTGGTCCCACCATCGCCTTCCAGAGGTTGGAGATCTTCCTTTTTCTGTTCCCCCTGAGCTTGGACATGCAATGACATCCTGCACGAAGTGTACATGCACCCGCGCACACTCATTAGACGTCCACCACAGCTCACCTCCTTCTTGCGACTGCCAGATACTGTGACCTCCAGCTACCGCTAGAGGTCACCAGAACAACGGCCAGCCGTCCCTTCCACCCCTAAGAAGTGAGAGCAGTCCTCTGGATGCTCAGTCACTTCCCGTCCCTGCCAACCCCCGATGTCCCGGGCCCGTTCCCAACCTGGGTCACCGGCGTGGCCTGAGGTGTAGCGTCCAGTGCCTCAACCCTCAGTGCCACCGGGCCAGCTTGATGTGTCTTATTGCTTACTTATTTTCCTCCCACATTCTTCGCATCTCCGAAGGACAGCTCTGCTCCATAGCCACAGCCTGGCATCTAGAGCTACCACTTTCTGTTACCAGCCAACAAAGGAAAATGTTGTATATGATTACCCTACATTCAAAAATGAAACTCTCTACTCCTACGTGGAAATTGGTTGCTGTGTAATCGTTGTGTTCCTTTCTGACAATTTTGGTTTCTCCTGTTTATGACTACTTTATAATGACTAACTTTGTAATACTGTTGTAGTGGGTAGAATTACACTTTTTATTCTCCAACTCCTCTTTAAACTTAAGATGCTGTTTACATAGAGCTGGCAGATTGGCTCCATAAATTACTGGGCTTGTAAAGGAATTCCCCCCATCCCATATATTTAAATCCAGGCTGTTCCGATTGGGTTGGATTATGGATTCACATTAAACTGAAGAATGAAACATGATATCTGAAGGCTTCCTAGGAACAGCAACATTCTGTTCTTTCGGTGACATTTTGTGCTGTACATTCTAGTTCTTATCTGGCACTCATTTCAATACAGTGCGGCAGCAGTTCATTACAGCACTACTGTACTTTATTTTTCATATAAAAGCTTTACAAAATGCTTAACTAGTATGGCTGGGCAAACATTTTCTGACTAAAACATGAATTATCCTTTTTATGAACTTTGTTTCAAGCCTAGTAATTTGTGTAGTTGCATATTAATCACACACCTTGCTAATTGCTGTTAATGTGTTTTAAACCCCTGAAATGATGGTGAAGGTTTTTTCCGTTCTATAGGGTTATGTTGTTGAGACGGGTTCAACCCATGCCTGTTCTCTAGTAAATTACACAGATGCTGTGCTCTGTAGTTCTCAATGCTACATCTTACATCCAGGTGATGTATTTTTTACAAATAATTACAAGGAGGTACTGTAGGATACATATGAACATACAAAGAGCCAGCAGAAAAGGCCATTTCATCTATCCAGTCTGCTCGTATTGCAGGGTCCACAGCTTGACTACTGTCCCTACCCCTCCCTCCTCCCATCCTCCCTACCCATGATCCTTACCTTCCCTTATGCCTGTCCCAGCCTCTCTTGGAGCTGCCTCGTGTATGGTTGCCACTCAACTTGAAGAGACCCTCCTTATCCACCTTATTTATACCTTTCAAGTACTTGAAGGTCCCAATCATGTCCTCTCTCTATCTCTCCTTTCCTCCAGAGAGTCAGTGCGGCCCTCAACGACCTCAACCTCTCCTCATATGCCTTACCCTGCTGACCCGCTATCATCTTTGTAGCCCTCCTCTGGACCTTCTCAAGCAGGTTAATGTCCTTTTTGAGGTGTGGGCACCAGTACTGAACTCCATACTCTAGATGCGGCCTCACCAGTGACCTGTACAAGGGTAATATAACCTCCTCCCTCCTACTTCTGATGCCCATAGCTGTGCATCCCAGCATCTTGTTGCCCTTGCTGTTGCTTTCTTGCACTGCGTGGAGTGATTCAGGCCACCAGTGATCATCACTTCCAGGTCCTTCTCCTCCTCTGATTCAGATACCTAGACTCCACCAAGGTAGTACTCTGTTCTGGGATTCTGGGCTGTAATGTGCATAACTTTGCAATTCTTGGCATTGAAGCCAAGCTGCCAGATCCTGGATCACCTCCCCAGCTTTTCCAGAACATCCTGTAGGTCCTGTATCCCTTCAGCTTTGTCCACTCTCCCACAGAGCTTGGTGTCATCTGCAAATAGGCACATTTTGCCCATAATGCCATCCCCAATGTCATTGATAAAGACATTGAACAACAGAGGCCCCAGCACCAAGCCCCGTGGGACCTCATTGGTGACCTCTGTGGTGCCAGATAACCCCCCCCCCACAACCACCCTCTGGGTTCTGTCCCTTAGCCAGTTTTCCACCCATCTTATCCCCAACCCTGAGATTCAGCAACTTCCTGGTCAACCTTTTGTAGGACACAGAGTCAAGGCCTTGCTGAAATCCAGGAAGAGGATGTCTATGGCCTGACCCCTGTCTGCCTTAGTGACACAGTTAAAGAAGTCAATTAGATTTGTTTAACATGACCTCCTTCCCATGAACCCATGCTACCTCACATCCTGGAGACCATGTTCCTCTAGATATTCTACCAACCTTTCCTAAAGTATGATCTCCATGAGCTTGCACTTGATTGAGGTCAGACTGACTGGTCTGTAATTCCCTGGATCATCCTTGGAGCCACCTTTGTGGAGGGGCACTACATGTGCTGTTCTCCAGTCCTGCGGTACCACGCCAGATTCTAGTGCACTATTAAACAGGCATACTAGCTCCTCAACCAGTTCCCTTAGTACCCTTGGATGTACTCTGTCTGGGCCTGGTGATTTGTCCACCTTGATGTTAGCAGCCCCTCCCTCACTCAGTTCTCCTCTAGCACTAAATCTGTGTCATCCCTGCACTCCTCTCCTCTTCACCTTCCTGAAGGCACTGGTCTGTCCTTCTCCCTGGTGAAGGCCTGCAGAGAAGTATTCATTTAGTATCTCTGCTTTTCCCTCATTATCCTCCACCCACTCCTCCCTTTCTTAAACATTTTGTCCCTTTTCTCACTTATATAGCTAAAGAAAGTCTTCTCACCCTTCTTAATTCCTTCACCTCCTTCTGTGCCTTAGCTCAGTGGACTTTCTTACTTGCCTCACTAGCCAGTTTTAGGTAATTTCCTATCTCCTCCTCTCTCTTGGTCTTCCTGAATTTTCTATAGGCTAACCTCTTTTCCCTTACTGCCTGGGCGACCCCAGAACTGAACCAGCTGGATGCTTTTGCCCTTGTGTTCTTCCCCTGAGCCTAACGCATTCCTCTGTGACATCCAGTGTTCCTTCCTTAATGATGAACCACCTTTGGTCCACCCCCATATCTGCTCTGATGCCTGCCGGGTGGCTTCTTAGCACTTTGCCTATCTTCCTGAAGTCTGCCTTTCTAAAATCCAAGATTTTGGTCTCAGTCGGGATGCATTCCCTGCCCATATCCAACTAGAACCACACTGTGCAATGGTCACTCCCACCCAGGGGCTCCTTGACTGTTATTTTCTGTAACATGCTCATGCTAGTACGTGATACAGTAAGAAGCATACATACATACAAAGATACAGAACAGGAGAAGGCGAAGTGCCCATGTGAGCCATATATCTCCACTCTTCCTTCTGGCTGCAAGTGAGTACATGTTTAATTTTCAACCTTTCCTTATATGTCATCCTCTGCATGCCCTGCATTATTTTGGTGGCCCTCCTTTGTGCCATTTGTGCCAGATCAAAAAGCTTTTTGAGATGTGGGCTACACCTTCTGCCTCATACTGGTGTTGCCCCTGCCTATGCAGCCCAGCATCCCATTGGCCATAGCATTTGCCCTGTTGCACTGGACTGATGACTTGACATCATCACTAATGGGCACCCCAAGGCCCGTCTCCTCAGTTGTTTTGCTTACTGTGACATTTTCACTGCAGCACTCAGCTTTTTTGTTGTTTTGTTTTTATTAGTATGTGTAACTTAGCATTTTTTCACATTGACTTGGAGCTGCTAGACCCTGGACCATTTTCTATCCTCTCTAGGTCTCTGTTTATTTCATTTAGTCCTGTCT
This sequence comes from Neoceratodus forsteri, assembly GCA_016271365.2. NCBI lineage: Eukaryota > Metazoa > Chordata > Ceratodontiformes > Ceratodontidae > Neoceratodus > Neoceratodus forsteri. The sequence goes on from JADMNL010000025.1 coordinate 78,058,055, forward strand.
ACCCTGCTACATATCTTTGTAGAATCTGCAACAGGTTAATCGTTCCCTGTGTATGCTTGCCAATGTCACAGATGAACACATTGAAGAGTACCAGTCCCAGGACTGAGCCCTTAGCCAACCTACTAGTCACCTTCCTGACCTCCAGATGAGTCCCATTCACCACCACCCTCTATGTGATCCTGACCAACCAGTTGTCTGTCCAGCTTGATCAGTTGTCACCAATACCCAGATCCCTCAGGTGTGTTTTTTTTTTGTTTTTTTACTATCCTCCTGTGTGGCGCTGAATCAAAGACCTTGCTGAAGTTGAAGTATGGGATATCTGTAGCCTGGTCCCTATTGACTACCTGTGACACAGAACTGAAAGCGTTGATGAGATTCACAAGCCTATGTTGAGTATTTAGCTGAGACAGCAGTTCTGGAACTTGTGGACCACTCCCCACTGAAGTGGGAAGTAAATTCTAGTAAACATCGGGTACTATTTATTGTGGTTGGACATTACAATAAATACACTCTTTTCTACTCTGTGATTGTAGCAGTTCTTTCCACTACTTTTCTGATCTCTATGGAAGATACCTGAAATATCTCCTATGCCCAAAACATTTTGATCTTGGTTAAAAGAAAAACTTCCGGGATCCCGACCTTTTTTTTCCTGAATGAAGAGGTACGGTATAGAAAAAAACAAACTGTGATAAGAGAAGTAATGTGATGTACAGGGACATGAACCCAGGACCCTGGAATACTATCCTGATGCTTTACCAGCTCAGCCATCTGACCAACTGCAAATCCTGAACCTCCGTCTGTAACCAAGCTACAAATACTGCAGCTGGGAACAATTTAAAAAGCAAACTCATAAGTTATACGATAATGATAGCCAATTAATTATTCTGATTGGTTAGTTGAGACTTTGAGGTTTATAATTTTAGTTAAATACTCATATTGTTGGAAAAAAGATTTAGCAAAAAAAGCAGTGTTTTTCCACAAGGATTAAGGCTGAACTTTTTGTTACAATAGTTCTGAAACTCCCCAGTGGCTTGCATAGGGTGGAGAATAAAGAGTAACTAAAAATACTGTGCTGCTAGTACTTTCCAGTAACCATTATTAATTTTTGTAACAAATTACACAAGAAACCAGAGAAAGAATGTCACATGGTGTTTACAAAAGTGTTGCCTTAGAAACATAGAAACATAGACAGTGACTGACGGGAAAAGACCAAGGTCCATTCAGTCTGCCTGAGTTCTCTATTTAGCCCTGGGGCATGCTGTTCCCCAGGGTTCTAGCTCTCCCCACCCTCCAGTCTCTTCCCAATTCTGGCCCTGAGCAACCACTCCCTTCATTCTGTCCCAGCCATGTATAAAACCACTAACGTTTTTTGCCGCCACCTCAGCAGTCTGTCTCTTCCACGGCTCCAACACCCTGGCCCAGATATTCAAAGGGTTGCGTAATATGCGCCAATAGGGTTGCCTGCTAAATCCAGACTTGCTCCATTCTGCCATATTCAGCAGGAGGCAGTTGCGCCACAGAAAACATGCTGAGCAACAGCGCAATGCAAATGAATGCATGCTGAACTGGAAGGAGGAACCATGCATAAAACTGCACAGCCCGATATTCAGCAGGGCTGTGCAGAGTTGTCAGCGCAACCCCAACCTGCGCCTGCACAACTTTGAAACTAATAAAAAGGCTTAAGTTGAGGGCCACCCACAGGTGAGCTGCTGCATTGCAGGGCGCAACACAGCAGCTGCCACCTGTGGCTGGCCCCCAACCCAGTCCCTGTGCCCCCGCAGCCCGATCGCAGGCAGCCGACTGTAAATCCCTCCCACCACCCCCACTGGCCCGATCGCGGGCATAGTTAATCCCCACCAGCCCGATCGCGGGCAGCAATGTAGCTCCCGAACATATCCCTGGTGGTCCAGTGGACGAAAATCCCGATCGCGGGCAGTAGTTGTTTAATAACCCCCCTCCTCGCATTCATCCCTGGTGGTCAGTGAACGAAAAGCTCAATGGCGGGCAGTAGTTGTTTTAATACCCCCCTCCGCCCGAATTCATCCCTGGTGGTCAGTGGCACATCCGATCACAGGATGTAAATGTTGAACAAACCCCCCGAACAAGCCCTGGTGGCTGAGTGTCCACCACCCACGAAGCCCCACCCGCTCCCCTCCCGGCGGCAGGCGGAGCGGCAGCATCCACCGCCTGCTGCCCGCCGCCACGCCGACTGACTGCCGGTGGGCTCACACCATGGTGCAGGCAAAGAGCCAATGGGCGTGCAGCCCATATCGTACATGACGTCAGATTTGTGAATGAATACATTCATTCATTCACAAACTGGACTGTCTTTGTCTGCAGTATGGGCTACATGCCCGATGGCAACGCTTTCACCAATGCAACCCGTAGCGCGGCGGCGGTGCGAAGCGTGAAGGCTGCGAGGCGGGGGTGGTTGTGAAATAGTGGAAGGAGGGACACACTAGCCACCAGGGCTATGTTCGGGGGTGGGGGTTATTCAGCATTTGCACATCCCTTGATCGAGATAGTGTCACTGACCACCAGATGAATGGTGGGGTTTATTAACAACGGCTGCCCGCGATCGGGCTTTTCAGTCCACTGGACCACCAGGGATCCGCTCGGGGGCCACATTGCTGCCCGCGATTGGGCTGGTGGGGGATTAAACTATGCCGCGATCGGGCCAGTGGGGGTGGTGGGGATTATACACTGTTTCGCCGCTATTCGGGCTGTAGGGCGTCAGTCCCCGACGGCTGCTGCCTGGCAGGTGCCAGGCGAAGTCCTGGGATCGGCGCACCTGCATGCTAATGGCAGCAAATGGGAATCAGATGCAAATGCCCCCGGCGCCTTGCATGAATTATGGCCCCATTTGCATGTCACCTTTTGAATATGGGGATTTTGCGCATGGCGCAATGGTACTTGCGCCACCGCAAGTTGAATGCTCCACTCTGACAACTTGAGGTGGTGCAAGTTCCACTGTGCCATGCACAATGGCTGTGGCCAGGGGGTGATATTCAAAGGAGTTGCTCAAGGGCACAACTTCTTTGAATATTGCTCTGGACACACCCCTGCGCAACTATTTTGTGCAGCACAAGGGCTTGCGCCACAAAATAGCGCAGTTTGAATATCCAGCCCCCTTTCTATAAAATAGTATTTCCTCATGTCCCTTCTGAAACTTCCTCCTGTTAGCTTCCACTGATGACCACGTGACCGCTAGGTGGTATTCAGGTTAAATAGTTCCCCACAGTTCATCTTGTTAATTCAATTCCAATCTCTATCATATCTCCCCTCTCCCTTCTGGTCTCCAGCGAGTACATGTTCAGTGCCTTGAGGTGCTCCCCATAGGACTTGCTCTGCTGGCCCTGAATAATTTTTTGTTACCCTGCACTGCACCATCTCGAGCCTATCTTTCCTGAGGTGAGGACCCTAGAACTGGGTGCAGAACTCCAGGTGTGGCCTCACCAAGGATCTGTAAAGGGGAAGTATCACCTCCCTTTTTCTGCTATCAATACACCTCCCGATACATCCAAGCATTCTATCTGCCTTGCTGCCACTGACTCGATTGCTTTAGAGAGCTGATGATAACTCCAAGGTCTTGTTCCTCAGCCAAGGTACTGAGTCTGATCCATCCATCCAGTACTGTGTCGCAGGGTTCTTGTTCCCTGGGTGCATCACCTTGAACATTTTTGGTGTAGAATTTCAACTGCCAAACCTTTAACCACCCCTCTAGATTTTGCAAGTCTCTCTGCATTTTCTTTATTCCCTCATCACTATCCACCCTCCTGCTCAGCTTAGTGTCATCTGTGAAAAGACACAGACTGCCTTGGATCCACTCACCAATGTCGCTGATGAACATGTTGAAGAGGACAGGACCCAGGACAGTTACATTTAGCTACATTGTAGCATAATAATTTAAGGTTGAAAGAACATGTAGGTCCATCGTGCCCCCTCCCCACACACACACACTTTATGAGCAGGTACGACTACAGAATGTATGCTGTGCAAATGCAGTATATACTAATTTAAAGGGGTGCCAACACCTTTATGAACTACTGTGCTACTGTATTTGATAGCTCTGAAGTCTGGGATCACCCACTGCATTAGAATGGTTAGGTGTCTGGGGCCAGATATTCAGTGGTTAGTGTGGGCGCTAAGGGGTATTTGCCCATACTAACCAGGTTTTGCATCAGATTTGAGAGTGGGATGTATATTCAGAGACCCCCACAGGATGGTTAAAACCCATTAGTTCCTGTGCACTAACATACCACTGCACCCATGCAAATGAGGGGTCCCCCTGCATATGGACATAGTGGCAAATTCGGTTGTTTGCACCAGCTGTAAATGCCACCCAAACAGGCACTAGGTACTGCCTTTGCAAACCTATTCTTAACAGGGTACACAGTCCTTGTGGTGGGACAGTGGTACTGCAACCACCTGCCCCCACCCCATTCCCTGAACACCATCCCAGTGAAACAGTCGATGCTTTGTTGTCCAGTGGCACTCCCCACCCTATGATCACCCACTCTGGTAATGATTGAGGCCTCCCTGGTGTCTAGTGGCACTCCCCACCCTCTATTCACCAATCCCAGTACTGATTGAGGTCTTCTTGGTGTCTGGTGGCACCCCCAGCCCTCTGATATCCAGTCCTGGTATTGATCGAGGTCTTCCTGGTGTCTAGTAGCACCTCCATCCTCCAGTTACCCCCCAGTATAGACTGAGATCTCCCTGAAGTCTGTTGGCACCTCCCCACCCACCAGTCACCTGTCCCAGTATTGAGTAAGGTCTCTCTCATGTCTAGCACCACCCCCAGCCTTCCAATCACCTGTCCCTATCTGGTGTCCCTTCCCACCCTTCAAGCCACTGGCTCAAAATGCATAGGTAGTCCCTGGTGTCTAGGGGTTCCCTCCTCAACCTCTGATTGCCCGTCCACGAAATGTTTAGGTTGCTTCTGGTGTCTAGTAGTACCCCCCAACCACTCAGCAACCATCCCAGTGCTGCCTCTGAGTCCCTGGTGGCTAGCACCCTCCCCGGACCAGCCCACAGCTGGTATTGTCCCCTGCCACCCAAGGGTCCAGTGGCAACCCTCCCCCCCTGCTGCCGACCCATGTATTGGAGTGCTTCCCTGCAGTGGTCCCCCACTGACTACCAGTTGCCAAATGGACAGCCGAACAATGCTAGTGCAATGGCCTCCCCGCACCCACCCATACCCAACACACCACCCACCAACTCCCCCTCATACCAGTGAAGGCAGTGCTGTGTGGGAAGCATGATACGATAACTGGCACAGCCCTCCTCTTACCTCCTTGGCTGGCTGCTGTGTGGGATGACTGGAAACTTGCATGGCAGCTAGCCAAAGAGGTAAGAGGAGGGCTGTGCCAGCCATCACATTGGTCTCCCCACATGGCACCACCTTCACAGGTACGGAGGGTTGGCTGGCCAGTGTGCTGGGTGCAGGTGGTGCAGTTGGGGCCACTGCAACACCATTGTTTTCCAGTCCAGTTGGTGACCAGCTGTCAGAAGGGGGAACCACTGGACACCAGGCAGCACTCTGATACATGGGCCGGCAGCTGTGAGGAGTTACTACTATACCACTGGGCAGCAAGGGACTGTATGGGCTATGTGCCAGTAAGGGGGGGGGCGCTAGCCAATGGGGACTCAAAGCTAGCACTGGAATAGAGGCTTGGTAGGTGGGGAGGGTACCACTAGACACCACAGACCATCTAATCATTTCAGGGATGGGCATTCAGGGGTTGGGGGTACCACTAGACACCAGGGACTAACTATACATTTCAGGCTGGGGGATCAGAGGGTGGGGAGAGGGCCCCTAGACACCAGGGCACCAGGAGACTGGACCAGGATTGGTGAGTGGAGGTTGAGGAGTGCCAGTGAACACCTGGGAGACCTTGTTCAATACTGAGTCGGGTGATTGGAGGACAGTGGTTGCCATTAGACAGCAGGGAGACCTTGATCAATACCAGGACTGGTGATCAGAGGGCAGAGGGATGCTACTAGACACCAGGGCAGACATTTACATTACAGAGTGGGTGATCGTAGGAAAGGAGGTTGCCACTAGATGCCAGGAAGTACATAAGCATAGAGGGAATGGGTATTCAGGGTGTTGGGGAGGCTGGTCGCCACCATAATAGGTGTGGCAGATGACCATAGGACAGGCACAAACCTGCCACTGCTTTCCGTGCAAATGAGCCCACAATGGGCATGTATATGGCCCCTTAGTGCTTTGCATGCCCAATGGGCTCATTTGCATTTTACAGCTGAATATCGCAGTATGGCTCCTGGCGCTACCTGGTTGAGGGGCACAAAACCCAGTGGCCTGTTTACAGCCCAGGTCCATGTCGGGGCAACTCAGCTTTCCTTAACACTGTGCAGACATGTTCCTACAGTCAGTCAGATAGTGTGGGTGCACTATTTAACTGAATATCTCACTCCCTGGGTCAGGCGCAAACACAGTGCAGTGCTTAGGACTCTGTTTTAGTACCTTTTTGAATATCTAGCCCCTGAAGTCTAAACTAATGGAACATCTGAAGTCAAAACTGATGAGGCAAGTTTCTTATTTTCTGTTTATTTAGGAGTTAATCTGCCTTTATTTTAATCCATTCCCACCACTACCGGGGGCTGAAGTAATTCCCCGCTGGAAGTGTGGGTGAGTAAACTGCCTTTTCAACCAGTGTTCGGTCCGCTGTAGAGCTAGCTGACGAGGTGATTGAGTGCCAGGTGGACTACACCCTCCCTTGGGATTGTGTCTCTGTTAGTCCCAGGGTTATGAAAACAGAGTGTGGATATTAATGCCAGTCTCCCAGGTAGCAGCGCAGCATGTTATATCCGTGCCACTGGACTGACTGACACATTTCTGAAGGTTTACTGTAACTGGCAAAGTGGTACACTCATATTGTTTGAGATGAGCACTTCTTACTGATTTGAAGGCACTGACTGAAACCAGAGTAAATGGCAGTGGACAGGTAGTTGTGAGACACACTGTGTATTTAAAATATTACAGACCATTACACATCCACTGAGATTTACAGTACTCTGACTGGTGAATATAGGCAACTACAGGTACTCTGTTTTCTTTTTAAATTCTTCAGTTTGGTAGAATCTGATCACAAGGCCCACTTCCTGGCAGTTCATTTGGTTTGTTGTTATTTTTATTTCCTTACACTTTTTATGACAGAATTGGATGTCCATAGACAACAGTTTGGGTGGCCAATGACAGTAGAAACGGAATTCATCAGCAGACCAGGACCGCTTGGCCCACTCAGTCTGCCCAGATATTCCCAGCCTAGTCTGTCTCCGCAGACCCTAACAGGTCTGCAGTGACCCTCCCTCCCTTCTCCCTGCCTAATTGCTAATGTTCACCTATATCTATTCCATGCTTCTTAAACCCCCACTGTTTCCACTTCCTCCACTTCCGCCCGCTGGCAATCTGTTCCAGGTGTCTACCACCCTTTTAGTGAAGTAGTACTTCTTAAACTCTTCCCCTCCCCCAGCTTCATCACTTGTCCTCTGGTCCTGGTGCTCTTTCTCATTTGAAAAAGACTCCCCTCCTGCACCCTGTTCACCTCTGTGAGGGATTTGTAGGTCTCTATCATGCCCCCTCTGTCTCCTCTCTTCCAGGGAGTACTGTAATTGCGGACCTTCCTCAGTGTCTCCTAATAGAACTTTTAGTGGAGCTCCTGCACCATTTTAGTTGCCTTCCTCTGCACCCCCTCCACCCTGTCCAGGGTAAACGGTCCATTACCACGCTACATAGTCTGCCATGTAAGAGGGATACGGCTGTTGGAAGATGTATTATTAATTAGAATGTTGTGTACATTGAGATGTGCCACACTGACAAACTTTACTTTGCAAATTAATTTGCAGTGTTTGCCAGATCTGTGAAGTGCTGACTCTGTGAAGTTTTTGGCAGGTGAAGTGGCACTTTTTCAAGCAGTCATCTGAATTCGCCAGCAGAGTTGCAACTGCACCATGATTTCACCTGACTCAGTGCCATTTCTTGAGGACAACTCCTGGTGCAACAACTAATTTCACAACTTTGCTGTCGAAGTTACATGTCGCCACATCTCTAAGTATATGTTAGTTTATACAATACCAGTGGAGATCAAAATGAGAAGATAAATGATTTATGTGTATCTAACCTCAAGATATCATATCTTGTTTATAGTGTACGATGGAACATTTTGAACAATAGAATTCAGTGACAGTGCAGGGCTGTTCCATGTAGTTTATAGTTGTAAGTCATCAGTTGAGTATGTGAGTGGTCTACTGCTGTGGAAAGCAATCTTAGCCAATCTGAATCGTAAAGCAGACAATTGACGGACAGTATAATTCTACTGCATTCCACAGTGTGACAGAACATCAACATTCTGAAACATCCCATATATTCTAACAGTTCACATTTAAACAACTTTTTCCCCGTAATGTGTTTTACTGTATGTGGTTTGAATGTGTTATGGCTTTTTAACCTCCTGGTTAAAAAAATAATAATAATTTGAAATCTTTTGTCCCCTCATTGTTTGGGCTACAGAAATTTTAAATGGATAATGTTTAATGCAAGTTCTGCTTAAGCAAATTTCCCATGCCATTATAAGCATGTAACAAAAAAAATAATGGTGGGGTTAAAAACACAACTAGACTGTGATTCCATTTCAGGATTCTGATAACATTAAACCCCCCCTAGCTTTGCTTACGTGATATGTGATGTCATTAGAATCTCTTGATGGAATCACAGCAGTTCCTTTCTGCATGTTTGACCATCCACTGTTCTATAAATAAATTGTAAAAAACTTTGTTAATGTACCAGTTAGGGTCAGAGCGACAAAAGTTGGGAAATGTGGTGGTAGGATTTACAATCCTGTCTCTCCCCCCTTCCAGGCATCACATCAGGTGTGGGGTGTGCCTTGGGATACTCCATCCTAGTGCTCACCCCATTGTCCTACATTGTACACATCTGACATTCTTTATGGATGGAATAGGGTGAGCATTAGGCTTGAGTACCCCAAGGCAGACCCCACACCTGACGTGATGCCTGGAGTGGGGGTTAGGGTTGTAAACCCTAATACCACATTTACCAACTTTTGTCACTTTGACCCTAACTGATGCATTAACAAAGTGAGATAGTATAATCATATCCTTATTTTGCTGTGGGAGCGTGCAGTCCTTTGAACCCTGCGCTCCCAGTCATACATAATTTTGTCAGCTCTTATTTTTCTGAGATTTGTCAGTTCCTTGGTATTCATTGGACTCTTCCCCTCCACCTCCGTTGTACATTTGTACCCAGTCCCCAATAATGTTAATAGCCCTGGTGTGTAGTGGCACCTTCCACAGTCCAATTTCACTATTGTTTTATATTAATTTTTCATTGGTGTTCAGTGGTACCCCTACCCTCCAACTGTGCCTCGGTCCCCTTTAATTTATACTTAATAGCCTTGGTGTCTAGTGGCATTCCCCACCCTCCCAGTTCTATATATTTTATTTAATATATTCATTGATGTTCAGTGTCACCCCTCCCACCGTGTCCCTATTGTATATCCCTGGTGTCTTGTGACACCCCCCCACCCTCCAGTCCCTATATTTATTATCCCCAGCAGGGGTTTTGACAGGCATATGCACTGTACACAGTGGAGTACAGTAAAAAAATCAGGCGGGGCAACAAAAAGTGGAAAACAAGGACATTGTAGGTCACATTGTGTCTGTGTTGCGCTGAGCCCTTTTACCTTTGTAGTGTATGGTGGAACACTGTTCCATATGAAAACCCATGCCTGGAACAGCGTCATTCTGCTGCAGTTGGTGCACTGAGTACGTCACTAGTGCAGCACAACAACATTGAACGAGGGCACACATGCGCATTTGAGCAGCCGCTGTGGTCAGGAGGTAAGCGGTGCGACAGAACTGCTGCCTCAGTAAGGCGTTTTCTTTACTGAGGACCTGTTTGGGGGATAAAGGAGTGCCACCCACGGTTGCCCATACACTATAAAAGATTGTGCCTGAGCAACCATACACAAACAAGGCAGTTGAACAATCTCGAAGGTTCCGTGGTAATGAACCTCTCGAGATTCGCTCTCGAGGTCTCCGGTTACCACGGAAACCTCTTGATTGTACAAGTGCCTTGTTGTATATGATTGCTCATACACAATCCTCTATATTTTAACAACCTATTAAAAAAAAAAATGTCCACCGCCAGTCACACCCACACCACCCACCCAACCTCCCACTATGCACCCACCTCCCCGCACCCCCTTAACCCCACTCCACATGCTCTCATTCACCTGAACTGCGAATAGACTGAAGATCCACTCTCCGATCAAAGATTGCATTTGCTGCTGGAACCAGCGGTGACTGCTGTGTGACAAGTAAGGTAACTGCGGTTGGAAAATGCACTGAACCACAGTTACCTTACTTATTAGACAGCAGTTGGGCAACCACACACAACTCGGCATGTGTTTTTAGCTAATCTTTTTTCTTTCTTCAGGGTCACGTGTTGATGCTGTCTTTTCCACACCTGGTATTCTTTTTGAAATCACCAGTCCATGCCAGAACCCAATAACATCAATGAGTGGAAGCCCTCAGTGAGTGTTACACCCCAGACTTCTACTCAACTGACGCCAGTGGTTTTCCTGAACCAAGTTGTTAAAAACAAGCATTTGCCAATGCAGAATGTTTTCTTGCATGTACAGTATTTGCTGGGTAGGTATTGGGCAGTGATAATGTAGAGGCCGAAATTAACAAATTATTAACACAAATCATAATAGTAAAATTGTCATGATTGGGAAGTGAAGAGGTTCACACATAACATTGTTGTCTTCAGCTATGAACTTGAATGTTCAAAATACTAGTTTTGATTACCCCAGCGTATGAACATGACAGGTGTCATTCATGAAATGTGACCTGAAACATTGTTTGGGAAATGACAGTGAACAAAGGTTTTGGAGGGGAATTTGATAATGACACCTGCCATGTTCGTCCAGTGGGGTTAAAAAACATATGCATGTTAAAAATGTGGGTTCAAAAATTCAGAATAATGCAATGGTCATGAGTAAATATTGAAAATGGCAATGTTTGCTCATAATTTATTTTTCAGTTTTCACCCCAGATGTTCAACGTATTCTTTATCACCCCCCCCACCTTACCATCCACACTGGATAAGTGCTTTAAATACCATCCAAAAGGTGATTTTTATGGAACAACTGTGAAAAAAAAGTTTTACGTGGGATTCAAAATATTACACCTGCTTTGTTCTTGATGTAGGGCAAACAAAAGGCTATGTTTAGAATTTGGGATCAAAATCTGGTAAAATAGCAAGGTTATGACTAAATGAAGAATTTCAGTGATTCTTCATAAGTTTATTGTTTTCTGAGATTTTGACTCAGATTTTCAGCAAAATCTTTTCATTTCCCCACCTTATGATCACAGCAGGTGGAATATTTTAAATCCTGTCCAAAACATGATTTTGCGGATACTGTGAAAACACTCCGGGGGGGGGTTGAAAACTTTTGCCTACCTTGTTCATGAGGTGGGGTTAAAAAGGCTATTTTATAAATGTGGGGTCAAAAATCTGGTAAAATAGCAAAGTTATGAGTAAATATTGAAGAATTTTTACATTTCTTCATAACTTTGTTGTTTTATGAGATTGACCCCAAATTTTCAACAGTCTTTTTTTTTTTTATTACCCCTCCTTATGGTCAAGATAGGTGGGATTTTTTAAATCCAATCCAAAGTGTGATTTTATAGAGTTACTGTGAAAACTGTGAAAACTCTTTTGGAGGGGTTGGAACATTTTCTCCTACCTGGTTCCTGAGGTGAGGTAAGCAAAAGGCTATGTTAGGATTTGGGGCAAAATAATTAAAACATGACAAAGTGATGAGTGAAAGTTCAAAATGCACTAAAAAGCCATTAACCAAACTTACCTTTTTTTCTCAGTTCCCAGTTGGGCTTGACTAGCAAGATGGTGGACTGGATAGATAAGTGAGGGGTTGGGGTGTGTGTGCTGATAGAGGGGTTGAGGTTGAGGGTGGGAGGCAGAAGTCATCGCTGGACCATTTTCTTGTTTTCAGGATGGAAGAAGGGATCATGAGGTGGGTGGGCAATGGCAGTGGGTGGGATTGTTTCCAGAGAGCAGGACCAGGGAACAATTGGGAGGTGGATGGGCTATGGCAGTGGGTGGGATTTTTTTCCATAGAGCAGGACCAGGGAGCAGTTGGGAGGTGGGTGGGCTATGGCAGTGGGTGGGATTGTTTCCAGAGAGCAGGACCAGGGAGCAATTGGGAGGTGGGTGGGCGATGGCAGTGGGTGGGATTTTTTCCATAGAGCAGGACCAGGGAGCAATTGGGAGGTGGGTGGGCTATGGCAGTGGGTGGGATTTTTTCAGAGACTGGGACTCACGAGGTGATTCGGAGTGGGTGGGTTATGCAGTGGGTGGGATTTTTTTTCAGAGACTGGTACTGGGAAAGTGATCAGGAGGTGAGTGGAATTTTTTTTAGAGACTGGGATTGGGGAATCAATAAGGGGGTGGATGAGCTATGGCAGTGGTTTGAATTTTTGTTTGCAGTGCAGGACCAGGGAAGCGATTGGGTTGGGGGGTCCTGAGTAGCAGGCTAATCATGATGCCACTTAGCTGGCTGCTGGATGACATTTTGTAAAGGAAAAGACACAGTTGCACTCTGGTGCGGCTGCATCCTTTCAACTACACAAAGTTTCCTCCCATCAGCCAGGCTGAGCACCATCATGATCAGCCTGCTGCTCATTGAGCTCGTCATTGGTGACCCTCCTGCAGCCTGAGTAGCACTGGATACAACACTAACACACCTTTGCAGCCCCTACTCTCCTGCATAGCATCAACATGTTCGCTTCACACATGTGTGCGCAAGCAAACATAAAATGGAGTACCACATATGAGAAGAAGGCATCCGCAACAAGGGACACAAAAAAAGAATGGCTACGATCAGTTCGAAATGAAGAAGTCTGGCAGAGAAATTAATAAGACTGCATACGTGCCCAAATTCCCCAGTGTGTTAAAGAAAGAAAGCCAGCTTCTTATTTTTTTTTGAGCTTTGGTGGTAACTAGTTCGGGATGGAGTTGTGAAATTGCACGTCTTCCATATTCCGCAGAATTTTGTAATCTTTACAGAAGTCTGACCCATTTTTCCACAGAAAATAGCAACTGTATGCAGTTTACATTGATGTCTGTTCTATATACAAGAGAAAAAACTGGGGGTAATCCACAGTTTACATTAACTTTAGTAAAAATATTGCAATTTAAATAAAAATTCCACACTTTACATATTGGTAGAATTTTGCTGAATTTTTAAATAAAGTCTGCTGAACATGTTGGAACTGGAATAGTAATGTTTGCCAAGTTCCACTGGCAGAATTTAAAATTCCGCACACCTCTAGAAGTACTGTAAATGACTGGAACAGTAAACAGCTGAGCCCGCTGTCATGGCAGCCTTCTGAACTATCTTGCTGCTCGCTGAACGGTAGTCAGTAAACGTGGGTTGGTAAGTATGCGTGTTGTATACAAGTGATAATCAAGTACTCATGTTGTATATGAATGCTAATTTAACTATGCTTCCTCACTTTAGTCGGTGTCCATATTTTCCAGAGACTCCTTCAAGCTATTACAGAGCTGCTGGGATGACATCCATACAGTGAAAGCAACAATATCTAGAAATGTGCAGCTAAACTGTCCAGGTTCAACACACAGCCAGAGCTACACTTTCAACAAACGGACCAGATTCTCTGCTGCCTAATGTATCAGCTGTGCTACCATGATGCCCTGCTTCCCTGTGGCATTCTTTTCCTAGCAATGAAATGGTTAAGGACGTTTATTAGTGCAGTCCTTTCCCAGTAACTTAAATTTCAATCTGCTATTCAACCTCACATGCACACGCTTTGCCATTTTACCTGTTTTAGTCAGAAGTACAAAAGATGCATTACTTAATGCTGTGGGCAACATTCAAAACTACGAGGAATGTAACTCTAACCCAGAACAGAGAATGAAGTGAACCATGGCATATAAAAAATAAGGAAATCCGAACCTCTTCTTGCCTCCCCAGTGCAAACATGGCTGTTGTTTAATAATGGCTAAAGAAAAGAGCAGCTGAAATATCTAGAGCTTGGTCTGCCCTGGGCATCTCTCTGCTAAGGGGCATTCAGTGCGTGATATTAGCTGCATGGTTTCCAGGCTGTAAGGGAAGGGTAAGCTGGTTACCCCGCGGGTTTCTGAAACAGAATCTTGTTGTATTGGAGAAATGACCTGCACCTGGGTTATGTGAGCTGGAACCACATTCTTAAAGCTCTTTAATGTTCCTTAAAACTTTTCTTTTGGAAAAAAGAAAAAAACAAATGTTCCTTATCACATAGCCCTCTATTAATGCTCTGCAGTTTTAGTTCTTTTTCTTTTCCTACGGTTGAAAAGTTATATTAGGGTGCTCATAAAGCCCAACTTTTTTTCATTCCTGTAATATAAGGTCTAGTGCCTTTTGTGGTAACTTGTTTGGAAGATAGAGAGACAGACAGATGGATTGCATACTCCAAGCTGTAAACTTCTGTTGATGATACTGTAATTTTAAACAGTTAAATAAAATGCTGGACCTTAAAGTCAAATTAGGGATGGTGTGTACGTACAACCCAAACTTTATATCTGGGGTTCACAACATTGCATATCTCTTTCTCAGTTTTCCTGACAAAATGTGGAAAGCTCGACAGAAATCTGGAAGAGGTGTTCAGATGGAGCAAAGGGGCATTGCACAACTAGTTTACCCTCCTTGTTCCACCCAAAGTAGAATTCACAGTGGGGGGTCAAGCATACGCCGACTTTTCTGTCATGGCTGCAAGTGATTGGGAATGGCAAGTTTATGACTGTTTAAAGAATAGTAAAAACATACTGCCTGAATCATGCCAAAAAGTGTGTGTTTGGGGGTTAATTTTTTAAGAGCTCTGGGGAGAGATTGTAGAAAAACACCTTAGCACCAGAAAACATAACCTACATCCACCCCAATGGCAAATCATGTTTTATGGTACTTTTTTTTTTTGTTCCTTCTCACCATCCATTTTTGGAGTTAAAGAGCTGTTGACACCATCTGGCCAAAATTGTTACATTGCAGAATTAGAATAAGCATATCCCCAGTAAATCTGATACCAAAAAGTAGATTTCTGTGTTACATTATTTTTAAGTTATTATCAATTTTGTAACCCTGATTTCACTACCTTTTCAAAAAAAGTGTGTTTCAGTGAAGAGCTGCTGCTGATGTCATCTAGGGACCTTACAGTCTAGTCTTCCCTGTCAGCAAGCTGATAGGACCTGTTTCTCTAAAGTTGTAAATATGTTTTTCATAAGTAAAGCAGGTAGCTTGAGTTAGTAAACATTGCTTTAAAAAATGTTGTTTTTCAGGCATTGTAACAAAACTGACAATATTTTGTCTGGGTACCTTTTTATCAAGGTCCTTTTTTCCTGGGTTGCTGAATGCTGGGTCATAGCACACTGTTGAGAGGTTTGCAGACTGAATAAGTTTCTGATGTGGTGAAAGACTGAGCTCATTCACACCTATCAGTCAATTGAGGCAACTTCTAAGAATTGCACTTTAGAACAATTATCCCATCTCCTTGTCAATGGGGGTGGAGCAGACTCATCTATGTTCTACTCCAAATTACAGTGATCATTTTATCAGAGCTAACACTTCCACCCATAGGAGGAATTAACACATGTAAGGCCCCTATTAAAACATTGTAGAGCAGGCAATGACAAACAGCAGTAAAATCAGTAGCACTCTAACTGGCTTCAGCAGTCTGGAGGCATGCTGACTTAGCATCCAGCAATCTTGGAGAAATGGACCACACCAAAACAGCATTAAACACAATTTTATCAACTTTATTACAAAACCTGAAACATATATAGTTTTTATAGCAATGTTTACTGACTGGTGTGCCTGTTTTACTTGTGAAAACCATTGTACACGATCTTTACAACTTTGGAGAAATGGGTCCTATAAGCTTGCTGACAGGGATTACTAGACTTTGAGGTCCCTACATGACATCATCAGCAGCTCTTTACTGACACCTGCTTGTATTGCACAGGTAGTGCAATCAAAGTTACAAAATTGCTAATAAATTTAAAACCAAGTAACGTAAAAATCAAGTTTTTGGTATGAGATTTACTGGGAGTATGCTTGTTTGGATTCTGCAGTGTAGCACTTTTGGCATCAATGGCTCTTTAAGAGTCTGAGTGCAGCATTTGGGAATGGCAGTGCTTGCACAGACCACGCCTCACATGACAAAATGCAGTAAGGGGTATTAAAGAGGCACTATGAGTACCACAATAATCTCAAGCAAAAAACATTGACAAGGATATATAGACAGAGACAATATATACTGCAGACAGACTTTGCAGATTGCATGAACCAGGTCACCTGCTTTCACCACTCAAGGCAGGGCACAACAGGTAAAGCTCTGCCTATCCAAGTAGTATTTCTAATACTGATTTAACTACCCTGAAGAAAAGCTGCAACTGCACTCACAGAAATGGATACGTCGTCCAAATGCTGGACTGTGTCAAAATACAGTTTTATTGCAGAATAATCTGTAGGGTGTAGCACAGAACAGACTGTGAGGCTGGGCCTGTTGGTGCAGTGGTTGGATTTCCATCTGCAACACCGGCGACCCGGGTTGAGGAATGGACTCGGGTCATCTGAGGGCTGGCCAGGGGGAGAAGGACGGAGCATCCCAAGGACTGCTCTCCTTCTCTGGGGAGAGGGATGGGAGTTCATTTGACACTTGACAGACCCCTGACGGAGGCCGGGCATACTGCAGCAGCTGATGTCCAAACGTTACGGGAGGTGGGATGGACGCTGGACATAACTGCATGTTACCACCACCAGAAAATGTCCCAAAAAATCCTGATCCCAATGGATGATGCCGCACCTACGTCTGGCCTCCATAGCTCTCTGTCACTTCTCCACACCAACTAAATTACGGCTCCATGGGCTGCTGCGAGCCCCGAACCCCCCCCCTTGGGGGGGAAGCCAGGGGCAATGCCAGTTTGCGGCTGCCACCCCATCATAGACAGGCAGACAGTGGTGTTGGTGGGCTCCCCACCCTGGGTGGAAAGCCAGGGAGCATCGGGTGGTAGGGCGGTGGCAATAGGAGAGCAAGGAAGTTGGTGGGATGGCTGGAAGGCAGTCAGGAGTAGGGGCAAAGGTGTACTAAATTTAAAAAAAAAAAAAGCTGTGAGTCACTATTGCCCAGGCACTTCGAGAATCTCTCTCTTTGACAGGGGGCATTTAACAACTGACCGCCCTACCCTCTCACCCCCAAAAAAGAACCAAATAGCAAGCAGATTAAGGCACAAAGGATTTTGCAACTTTTATTTGCAAAGGCATTTTTTAAGTGTACACAGCAGAGCAAATTAGTCAAGCCTCCCCCCAAATAAAACTGAAGTGCGAAACTTAGCTCATAATACCACTTAAAAAAAAAAAAAAAAGAATTAAAAGCATCAGAGTCTTTGTCTTCTAAATAACTTTCTTGTTTCTTTTTTTTAGCATTTATTTTTAAGTTTTACTGTGAAACAGTACAGCTTGTTATGAACATAGGCAAGCACTGTTACAACTGTAATGCTCGCAATTAGAAAAGAGAGAATACACTTTTACACTTAGGCCCTGTCCACGCTGCACTGAAAACCTGTAACATTTTGAAACCGTTACAGACTGAAAGGCCCTGTCTAAACTACCCTTGGACATCCCCTCTGTAATGTTACAGAGGGCCCAAACAATTACCATAACAGTTTGCGTTTACACTGGTAACGTTACAGAAAGTGTTTTCGTAATCGTTACAGAAACCTGTTGTGAGGTGGTTTCAACAACAGTTTTTGTAATGGTTTCAAAGCTCTGTTTAACTCTGTCCACACTACACAAGTAAAATCTTGTAATGTTTTCAAAACATTTTCAGTGGTAGTGTGGATGCACTGTAACGTTTTCAGTCTGTACCGGTTTCAAAACATTACAGATTTTCACTACAGTGTAGACAGGGCCAAAATGTTACAGTGCATCCACCCTACCACTGATAACATTACAAGATTTTACTTATGTAGTGTAGACAGGCCCAAAATATCAGTTTTCAACAACAGTTTTGAAAACGCTTTCTGTGACATTACCAGTGTAATCGCAAACTGTTATGGTAACGGTTTGGACCCGCTGTAATGTTACAGAGGGATTTTTCTGGTGTGGTGTGGACAGGGCCTTAATAAATTGTCATGCCCCAAACAAAGGTACAACACGTGGGGGAAACCATAGCACTGGTGTTAATATATTACCTAAAATTACCCAATACTGACCAATAACTGCCATAAGGAGGGGACACATTAAACTATAGGTCATACTCCATCGATCACTCCAAATAAGAACAGTAGGATATAAACCCCCTCACCCACCATGGATTGGAACACAATGCAAACAACCTCCTAGAAGATCCACTACCAAGGCCCCTGGAATTCTGCGGTTCTGCGGTTGTGGAATTTGCTGCAGAATTTGCATCATGCTGCAGAATATATTTAGTGCTGCAGAATTCATTGTTTTTGGTGAATTTTCATATAAATATGCTGTTTTTCCATAGTGTCAGGCTTTCTTTCCTGCCTCGTTTATCCTGAAGCCCCTCCTCTATGCTCAGCATACGATGTCATCAATGACATCACATCATATTTAGCCAATGACAGGACTGCATTCTGCCAGAGAAATGAATAAATCATGCGGCAGAAATCAGAAAATGCTGCCGCAGAAGTCAAGGAGCCCTGCCGCAGAAATCAGAAAATTCTGCCGCAGAACACCAGGGGCCCTGCCCACTACTAAACAACGAGGCATTGATCTATAATAGTAGTAGTCGTCTTTGTTTATAATAAATGTAGTACGTGGATGGGAACTTCCCCCATAGAAATGGCCGTCATGTATTTCCCTGTATAGCTGTGACTAACCTATCAATTAAAAGCATGTACCTGCACTAATCGAACAATTATAGCTGTATACATGCAGTAATCAAACAATTACAGCTATATACCTGCACTAATTAAAGCCATGTACCTACACTAATCAAACAATTAAAGGGGAACTGTCACCATTCCCTAATTAAAAACAAGTGACATACAGGTCCCAAATTTCTAAAACACACTGGCTGTCATTGTTTTAAATTCCCGAGACTGCTGAAATCTTAAGTTTATCTGGTTGATCCGGTGACCTTCCACCCTGCCATTATTATGCCAGAGTACCCCACAGCCAGCCCTCTGATGATGCGACTGGTGGGCTGAGATGTGGCGGACTCCTGTCTGTCAGTATAGCTGCCATAAAATATTAGCAGATGAGAAGTGTATGTTTACACTTCTAGGACTGGTACCGACTGACCGAGAAAATCGCTTTTCTTGTTTTCCTCAGTTGATCGATACCAGCCTTAGAAGTGTAAACATATGCTTCAAATCTATTAATATTTTACAGCTGGTATACTGACAGATAAGAGTCCCCTATGGCTTAACCCGTCAGTTGCATCATCAGAGGGCTGGCTGTGCAGGTTAATGAGATAAACTTAATATTTCAGCAGTCTCCGGTATTTAAAACAATGACAGCTAGTACATTTAGAAAGTTAGGACCTGTATGTCCCATGTCTTTAATTGGGGAATGCTGACCATTCCCCTTTAATAGGACACTACTGGTAACACAATTAACACATCATGAGGAAGCTAGCCAAACCAATTAAACTGCAAAAGAACGTGGAAAAAAGACACAAGACTCTCCCAAACCCAGAAATCCCTCAGACACCTACCTGTACTCACAAACCATTCCCTCCTTGCTGCAACAGACCTTCAGGTGCCATAACGTGATCACAAATGTGATCTCCATAACAATAACCATCTGAATGTATTATATTCAACAAACAGTGGGTAAGAGTGGACCACTTGGAAGTATACCCATCTTGGGGGCCAGGAGCCCAGAGGGCTTCTGGCCTTATAGCCCTAATTAGCCCCCTTGATGGATATACATCCTTGTGTACCTCCTTCCCCATTATTTATTCTACTGTATATGTAAGTGATCTTTCTGAAAACTACCCTAATAAAACCCAGTAGGGGTAACTGTGATTAACACCGTGGAAACTTCTATTTGTGCTGATACTATTCAGTAAACTAATGTATGCAGTCTACACCTGAAAGTGCTTACTTTCTTGTTTCATATACAGAAAGTCACTTCCCAAGCCCACGTAGCAGAACATGTTACTCATGTAACATTCCCCCCCCAAGAAAAAACCTGAAGCACAGACCCAGCTCTGCAGTACAGTTCACTTTGATCTGCCACACCAATAAGTTGTTCAAAGCAGCAGCGCTTGTTAGTAACCATATGTATTTTTAACAGTAATGTTTATCTGGCAAAAAATATCAATATATACATTTTTCTTTTCATTCTTTTCATTTTCTGTAATTTCTGAACCAAGATATGGGATTTTAAAGTTTTCAAATGTTCCCTCCCCAGTGCCATGCCTGCCATGAAAGAAATTGAATATCTTGGTAGAGTGTTATGCTGTTTACCATCAGAAACATGAGGTTACAGCACCATTCTAATACAGCCACAGTATGAATCGAGCATGTACATCTCACAGGTAACGTCAGCGGAAGAGATTTTTAAAAATTCTGAGTGGTAGCCATCTTTAAAGATCCAATCTCTACTATAACAAAAAGCTTAAAAACACTGGATTTACACCAGTTGTGTTTTAACTTTATTGCTTTCTAATTATTTATTTTAATTTCTCTGCCGTTGGTCAACTAAATGTTGTAGGTAATGCAGTCCTTATTTTATGGAGTCACTCAAAATGTATCTGCCTCTCCCTTGCTAACCACACTGTTGCTATTTTGTTACATCACCATCTGTTGCCATGGTGCACACTATGATGTCATAAACAAAGGTACTGTGAGGTTACAGGGGAGAGGTAAATGTTTTTTATATAGATTTTTTTTGATAGATTACCATGATGTGTTGTAAGCCTTGAAAGGGAACATTGATGATAAAAAAAATGCATTCAGTAGTAAAATTGTAATAGCTGAAACATTGTATGTATGAAAGTACATACTGAAGTGCAGAGTTGCTCTTTAATGATCTGAGCCATTAATTACAAAATTCACTGTAAACACAGTTATAACAATATCTGAGAACTAAAAATACACTGAGCGTGAATCTTAGAATGTCAGAAATACATTTTTGATAGCAAAAAAAAAAAAACCTATATGATGAAATGTTTTGCCAACTTACAAATACTGCTTTGTTAAGCATCGTTTTTAGTTTGCAGTGCATTGGTAACTTGCATTGTATTGTTTTTCAACCCTTAACCTGCTCATGAGCAACTTTTATGAAATGTTTACTTTTTGCAAGTGAACTGGAATGCATCCGCAGTTCTGTCACAGTGCAATGCAAAGCTGAGCTGCAGCTATTAAGCATCAGTTTTTGTAAACTTTTGTGCTGCCAGCAGTTAAGGATCTCATTGAGAAATGCTGAAGCAACTCACTAGTGTGACAGTTTAATGGGAAATGTACTGTGCCACTTTATAACAAAATTACAATACCCTCTTCTTCTTCTGATATAAAGAAGTAATCTTTTCTTACTCTGAGCTTTAAGATCTTCTGAATGGTGCAGCCATTGCATATAGCTGTCACATTTTAAACCGGAGGTGGGGTGGGGTGGGGGATCCTCAGATATTGAGCTTATGTCATGTGACTGACATTTAAGGAGACATTACAGCAAAGTACCTTATGGAACAACTCTGCATTTCAGCATGTACTTTCATAAATACGTGTCAGCTATTACAGTTTATTAAAGAATACTTTTTTTTCATTTTCAATGTTTCTTTTCAAGGTTTACAGCACAGTATGGTAGTCTGTCTACAAGGTCTATATAAAAACATTTGCCTCTCCCCTGTTAACCTCACAGTGCCTTTGTTTTTGACATCATAGTGCTCACCGTGCAACAGCCTGTGGGTGTCCCAAATGGTAATTGTGAGGTCAGCAGGGAAGAGTCAGAGACATTTTGAAAGACGTAGTAAAATATGTACTACATTACCTGCAATAGTTAGTAGAGCAACAACAGGGGAAAGATAAAAACAACAATTAGAAAACAAGTTAAGACATAATTGGTATAAATATAGTGTTTTTAAGCTTTTCATTATAGTAGAGAGTTGTGCTTTACGACTAAGTAGCATGTTTGTTTATTTAGAATGTGTCCACCAGGAAGCATACTGTTGAAACATACAGTAGGAACATGGGAGCATAGGAAACCCTAGAAGGAAAAAAAACTAAGGCTCTGTTGTGTTTGTCTCCCATCATCCAGGCAGCTGCAACACTTTACCAACCTAAACAGTTGACAAAACGGGGTTTGTATTCAGGCATATATGAATTCCATGTCTGCATTCTCTTTAGTGCTGTGCTCATTTATTGGGCAGAAGTAGTCGGGTTTTGTAGGAGTGGATTTTTTTTATTTTTTTTATTTTTAATAAGAAATCTTTATGTATACTGTGCCTTTCTTATAGCCAAGGTGCCTTACAAATATTACACATAAAACAAAAAATAAACACAAATCTAAAACAACTGGATTCATAAAAATACAATAAAATATTATCGGGGTATATATCTTAGACCATAAATAAGTCTTTAAGGCCTTTTTAAATTCCTCCACAGATGCACACTGCCTAAGCGGACAGGGTAGAGAATTCCAGAGGGCAAGGGCCACGTACATAAAAGCACAGGCCTCGGAATCTCTAGCAACCCCTCGTTCACCGAGCGGAGCGATCGACTAGGGCAGTAAGGTACCAGAAGCTCTTTCAAGTAGTCCGGGCCCAGCTGTTGCCACAGGGCAAGTGGAAAATGCATGTACATTTGCCTGTCTGACAAAAATCAGCCCACTCTGAAGGCATGATATCATTACAGTCAGATATTCAGTAAGAGGAGGAGCACCAGAGCATGGGGGCATGCTATAAAGCTTTGGGGTGGGAATTTAAGAGGGATGTGAGGAAATATTTCTTTACAGAAAGGGCAGTGGTCACCTGAGATGGCCTACTGGAAGAGATGGTGAGGGCAGAGGCAGTGAGGAGCTTCAAGCTTACGTGGGATAGGCACATGGGCATACTGAGTAGAGGTAATGGGTGGGGGGGCACTTGTGACTAAATAGGGTCCTGGGTATAGTAATAGGTAAGAAATATTAGAGCAGACTAGATTTGTCTACCGGTCCTTTACTGCCAAATACGTTCTATGTTTCGGTGTCTTTTGGTTGCATCAGAATGGCAGCAGGAAGCTCGTTGGACACTTGCCATGATGTAGATGAACCATTTTGATATTGCCCAGTGTCATAAATTCTGTGGTCTCAGACATTGGGTAATGATATTTGTGCACTTTGACTCTCTGTTAGACATGATCTTGTAAATTTAAAGGAAGCTATCCTAGCAGCTCCCATCAGTTGTAAACACAACTTAATTCGAGGTTCCCAGAGCTCTACATTGCCTTGTCCTCCTGTATTATAAATGTAACATTGCTTGATACACTGTGTCTTCCACAGCCAAGTATGAGAACTGTCATGTGGATTCTTGTGATTACAAATATAATTCACAGATGTGCCATTACCAAAAAGTGAACAAAAATGCTTGTTTTTTCCTTTTTCATATTTCCCTATTGCTGCCACCTTCTTCACTCTGGCTATTACTTTAGTGATTAGCCAAACTATATGGACAATACAGCCACTATAGATACCAGGCGTTTAATCTATATAAACGTCACTTAAAAACAAACAAAAATACTACAGCATATTAGTGCCCAGCATCCCCCGTATTAACAGGAGTGAGTTAAACCGCTCCAGATTACCTACCAGCAGAGCAGCAAGCTTGCCAGTACTGGGAATGGCTTTAGGCATTTGAGAATGCTCGATACTTTCAGGATACTGCACTAGCTGGAAAGCTGATCTGCTGTAAAATGGAGAACATGTTATAATGTTACTTCAGTAGCTGAAAACTGCAGTACCACGCATTCTTAGTAAAACAAAATGGGGTATAACATTTTTTCTGTAGGTGTTGTGTAGATCCTTAACTAAGCATGCCAAAAGGATGTCTGTCTGTAATCTGGAGAGAAAGGGAAAAAAATAAACATTTGCAGACAACTTTGCTTATGATTCTGAACATCCCACCTGTGGCCACTGCAAGCACCCGATGTAATAAATTAAAACACATCGGGGAATTTTAAGAAACATCCTTTTCCTTCTTGGAGTCATGTTACATCAGTTTCAGAACATCTGGGATGGATGGCTTCTGGCTTCTGAAGATTCATCCTTATTAAAGACTCATCTTCCTTTGTAGTTGCACAGTGTTTGCCCTAATCTGCTTTTTCTTAGTTCGGTATAACCTTCTATGTGGTCAATCCAGTATATAACTGGTATTTTATAATACATATAGATATATGCATACAGATGTATGGGAGAATAATTTTAGACGTCAATTGCCAGTGGTAAACTAGCATGTGTAATTTATTTTTCCCTTGGGGAAAATACTGAAAAGGATACGTTTCATTTCGTTTTTAGAAAAGAAGATTGCCTCTGGGCTCTCAGGTGGCACAGTTTTCTTCTTCTTTTCGGTTAAACATAAAGAATGATAAGCAAGAAAATTTGAAAGCTTTAAGGAGCCCATTTAATTTCAGTCACTAAACTTTGCTACATGTCCGTGCTGTAGAATGATTTGTGATCATATGGAACAGCAGTATCATATGCGACTTAGCGGTTAGCAACAACCAGATTTGGGGCAGGATTTTCAAAAGCATCCATCCGAGATGAGTCTCTCTCTATTTGCAAAACCAGAAATGCATCCGAACTGTTAGAGCATCTGTTGGATGTAAGGGCAAGAGAAGTGGGATGCTGGCAGCTTCGGTTTGTCTTTCAGTTAAGGCCCATAAATTTGGTTCAGCTTCGAGAATTCGGCTATACCACTGTGGCTCCCAGTGTAGTAACTGGTATGGGTAAAGCATGCTACAGAAATTTAGGGGGGAGGGGGATGAAAAGCAAAGAGGTAAACAGTGAAAATGAATTGCTGTAGTTTACTTGTGGCAGGTGCTGTTGGCATGCATCTACTATGGATTACTCTTTGTGGTGTTGTGACAGTATGTAAAACATATACCCCCTATCCCCATAGTCCCTACTTTCTCTCTGTGCCAATTACTATATTTGCTCAGGCTCCATTGATCATCAGTTTCTATAATAATATCCCTTGTCCCTCCCCAAAGAAAAAGAAGTTACGCATCACAAAAAAAAAAAAGGAAAAGACATTAAATAGGTTGGCCTGGTGGTGCTGAGGCACTGGATGCCTAACCTCGCACTACGCCGCTGACCCATGTTCAGGAATAAGCACGGGTCGCCGGGGGTCAGCAGGGGAGGAGAAGGATTAAGCTTCCGCCGGACTGCTCTCCTTCTCCGGGAAGGGGGGTCCTCTAGAGTCGGTGCCTGTTCACTCCCTGGCAGAGGCTGGGGGCAAGACAACACTCTGCAAGCATGGGGAGGAGCTGGGGCTGACACCTGGAGGGAGGAGCGCATGCAGACGCGTGCACGCTCCCCTCCACCTGGCGTCATTGCATGCCCACAACTCCTGGGGAGTAAAAAGAAAAAATGGAGTGGCATCCTGTGTCGAGCGGTTCGATGGCCATCTGACAACACAACGGCTCTGAGGGGGTGCCTAAGTTCTGGATCCAATTCAAGGTGGGTGAGTTGAGGGCTCCGCAGGGGAGAGCAGGTGTGACCCTGAGTGGAGCACAGTTGTGGGACGGTGGCCGGAATTACCTGAGGAGGTTGCCAGAATAGAGTGTACAGCAGGTATGCCAGGAGGAGGGAAAATGAATAGCAAAAAAAAAAAAAAAAAGAAAAGACATTAAATATAGGGCATTACTTCGCCCTTCTCAATATTTCCATCCATGGATGGATTTTGTTTTTGTTAAATTTTTCTTTCAAATATCTTTTACTCCACCCTGCCTTTTTCCTTACGTCATCAATCCCACTGCACCTTCTTCATATCTAAGTACTGGTTTGGGTTCCTCCCTCCTCTCTCTCCTTACTGCTCTCTCCCATCCCCTGCACTTCCCACTTTCTCTGCTCCTGGGACCTGCATACCTTCTTCATTCCCCACCCTCGCACCTGTGCTGGGCAAGCTGCTCCCCTCTTCCATCCACCTTTCCTTCTCTGTCCCAGCCATTAGATACCACCTAAGGTGCCTTCCCAGTCCCACCTGTCCCTACTTGAATCTGCCTCCCACCTCCTTTTTCACCTCCAGCATGATCCCTCTCATACTTAGCTGTGACAAAGGCAGACGTCTGTCAGGCTACAACGCTGCAACTGCCTCTTCATGCACCATGTACTTCATTCTTATCTGCCCGATTGTATGACATTGTCCTTGTCACAATCAATAGTAGTTTTTGCCTGATCATACTTCTAATGGTAGTTTTTAGTCTTTTTGGTAAGCGGGTAAGGCCCGCTAGGCACAAGTGCCTGTTTTCAGGGGCAACCTTGGAGCACTGGGCAGTTAAGTGACTTGCTCAGAGTCACACAGTATGCACGTGGAGGTTGTGAGAATCAAACCCAGATCTGGTCTGATGGATGTACCAAGCTTGTTCACAGTTCATTACTCTAACCTCTAGGCTGTACTGCCAGCCCCCAGTTGTTTCCAGTTTGTGCTTCTGTGCCCTGCAGTTGACTTACTGATGTAGTATTGAAATTTTGTTTTGCTTGTACTCCCCTCCCCCCTGGGTTGCACCTGGACACAAACCTCAGCTCAGTGTGCCTTTTCCAGTTACCAATTTTCAAATAAAACAAAATAAATGTTTTTATTTTACATTAATTGAGCTTAGTTTAAACATACACACTGCCCGCTGGCAGAAAAAGCTCTAGCAGTTAAAGGGGACAGGAAATCTGTGTCAGTTGGCAGCATTTAGTATGTTCCTGGTAACAGAACTAGCTGAGCCATATCTAACTGTACCTGAATAAACACTGATGCGAAAAACTGTGTTTTGAATTGTTTGCTCTTTATGGACAACATTCTGTGCAGCTCACTTCATGAAACCAGTAATTTGGAGTTTTTATTATGTCTCCGTTTATGTGACAGTGATGTGCAAGCCCAGGGTGGATCATGGTTTTGTATTTCACAGCATTAATTAAACATGTTAGAGCATGTGTTTTAGCAATGCAGTCACATTGTGATGCTCAGTACAGTGTTCTCTATTCAAAAGTCGTTTTGGTTTACATGACTTTAAAAAAAATCCAAGCTCATTCATGCACGAGTTTACGGACGATTCAGCATCACATTAGAAGTGCACATGTGGCAGCAGCGGACTGCCCAGGATTTCATTTGGGACAGGAGATACTAAAAATATTTAAAAAATCTCTAAAATGCACATTTTATGATAAGCGAGCACAGTGTATATGATGTGCAGTAATAAATATATGTGCAGGTATTGTTTTTAACTGGGGCTGTAAAAATCAGCTAAAATCTGGCAGTATCCCTTTAAAGTTTTTCCTTGGTAAGTTGTGTTTGAGAAAGGCTAAGAATTCTAGATTCTCAGGATCTAGCCTTGAGCAGTCCGGTGAGGCAGTATCATCCCAGTTGTACTGAAACACCTTTCCAAACCGACCAGTGTTGGAGGGTATCCATGAAAATACAGAGCTACTTCAGCTAGTATAGACCAAATGACTTCTGTGCCTTGCCATAATGTGATTGGATCACTATTTCTGCTAGTCAGTGGCTCTGTTAGCAGCCTGCACCATGTACTCTGGTAACCAGTGTGAGCCTTCTTCCAAAATGTCCGAGTGGTGCTAGTTTTCAGTATCAGAAAGCTCCCAAATGTCTTTGGTTGTCTCAGGTTCATCATTCGATAGGGTGAGGAAGGGGCTGCTGGCATTGAACTTTGAAGGTGGACAAATCACCAGGCCCAGACAGAGTATATCCAAGGGTATTAAAGGAATTGGCTGAGGAGCTGGCAGGGCCACTGACAGACCTATTTAATAGTTCACTAGAGTCAGGCATGGTACCGCAGGACTGGAGCACAGCACATGTAGTGTCCCTTCACAAAAGCGGTCCCAAGGATGACTCAGGGAATTACAGACCAGTCAGTCTGACCTCCATTGTGGGCAAGCTCATGGAGACCATACTAAAGAAAAGGTTGGTGAAATATCTAGAGGAGCATGGTCCCCAGGATGAGAGGCAGCATGGATTCATGGGGGGCAGATCATGTCAAACAAATCTGATTGACTCCTTTGACTATGTCATTAAGACAGTAGACAGGGGCCAAGTGGTAGACATCCCCTATCTTGATTTCAGCAAGGCCTTTGACTCTGTGCCCCATAAAAGGTTGATCAGGAAGTTGGTGGATCTTGTGGTTGGGAAAAAGATGGCCAGATGGATGGAAAACTGGCTAAGGGACAAAACCAGAGGGTGGTTGTGGGGGGAGAGTTATCTGGCACCAGAGAGGTAACCAGTGGGGTCCCTCAGGGCTCTGTGCTAGGGCTGGTGTTCAGTGTCTTCGTCAATGACATTTTGGATGACACTAAGGGCAAAATGTGCCTATTCACGGATTACACTAAGCTCTGTTGGAGAGTAGACACAGTTGAAGGGATGCAGGACCTACAGGAAGATCTGGAAAAGCTGGGGAGGTAGTCCAGGATCTGGCAGCTTGGCTTCAATTCCAAGAAATGCAAAGTTATGCATATTGGAGCCAAGAATCCCAGGACAGAGTACTACCTGGTTGGAGTCCGAGTATCTGCATCAGAGGAGGAGATGACCTGGAAGTGATGATCATTAGTGACCTGAAGCATTCCACGCAGTGCAAGACAGCAGCAGAAAAGGCAAACAAGATGCTGGGATGCATATCTAGGGGGATCAGTAGTAGGAGAGAGGAGGTTATACTGCCTTTGTACAGGTCACTGGTAAGGCTGCATCTAGAGTATGGAGTTCAGTACTGGTGCCCACACCTCAAAAAGGACATTAACCTGATGGAGACGGTCCAGATGGAGAGGGCTACAAAGATGATAGCCAGTCAGCAGGGTAAGACATATGAGGAGAGGTTGAGGGCACTGAACATGTACTCCCTGGAATACAGGAGAGACAGAGGGGACATGATTGGGACCTTCAAGTACTTGAAAGGGATAAATAAGGTTGATAGGGAGAGTCTCTTTAAGCTGAGTGGCAACCATATCACAAGGGGGCACAGTCTTAAACTGGAGGGTGGGAGGTTTAGGAGGGAGGTCAGGAAGTACTTCTTCACAGAGAGGGTAGTGGACACTTGGAATGCACTGCTGGAAGAGGTCATATTGTTAAAGACAGTGGGCAGCTTTAAGAGAGGCTAGGATAGGCATAGCGGAAAGGAAAGGATCATGAGTTGGGAGGATGGGAGGAGTGGGGAGGGAGAGCAGGGACATTAGCTCAAGCTTTGGACCCTGCAATATGAGCAGACTTGATAGGCCAAATGGCCTTTTTCTGCTGGCTTCTTCGTATGTTCGTATGTTAGACCCTTCCATGTTATGCTGATTCCTGGCACTAGAACCAAGTAAAGTTAGTAGAAGAGGAGGAGCAGTATAACCAGGAGGTTGTGTATGCACTTTCTTGCCAGTTTCTTTAAGTTGTTGTTACTACTTAATTAGAAGCATCCTCAACACTTTCTGTTTCATATACTCTACACATCCAGGGGGGGGGGGAACATATCTTTATAGCTGGTATCCAGTAGTGTTGCCATGCCACATACTGTATGCGATCTAATGCTGTCAGACCTGCCTGCAAATTGGGACAGAAACATCTCTGCCACTTCTGTAATTGGTATTGCACTCTGCTGCTGCTACGATGGCTCAGATGGACTAGTAGTGTTACCACCCACTCCTCCACACCATCATCACTGTCATTCTTTCCACCAGTGCCACCATGGCTATATCCACTACCAGCCTTGCTTTGTGGTTTGTTGTAGAAGATCATAAGTAATAGTGTGTATGACATTCAAGTAGACTCACTACAGGAATGACCATGCTAAGAGTTGCTGATTCAGCAGTGAAATATTTAGTGGCCTGTTCATGTGGTCACAGAAGTAGAACAAGCTTTTGCAAAACACATTACTGCATCCATGACAGATCGCCTCAATAGGCCACATCATCAAATTCCATAGTCCAAAACAGGATTCTATTCCACGAGTCTCTCTACCATAAAAAAGACATAGTTAAAACCTTGTGGAAACATCTTCTTTAAACAGTGCTGAGGAACATTGTGTTTCTGCTGGTAATAGTGGAGGAACTTAGTGCATTTGGGGGAGCAGTGGAAATATCTAGTGAGTTCCTGTACAGTGTGAGGCGTTTCCTTTAACTGTGCCTGTTTGTTAGCACATGACTCCCCACCAGATTTAGTGTGTGTGTGTGCAAAACATGGAGCATTCATCACCTTAAGCATGTTACTGTCCCTGTCAGTGCCTGTGATGAAGATTCCAACCCTCAGATAATAAGGGTTTATCCAGATGTCTAGCAGTGACCAGATGAACTGCTAAATGTTTTCCTTATTGTACTGCCTCTCCATAACTGACACATTCAGTAAGACAGTTACTCTATTGTTGTTTGTGCCTCTGTGTGGCTGTCTGCTTCAATATAACTTCTTGAGGGTCTGGGGGTGCCGGTGGCGGGAGGTGAGTGGTATTGGAGCTTGATTTGGACAAACCCAATGGTCAGTGAGACATACAGTAGCAAGCTTTTGTTTGCACTACTGCTCCAGATATCACTAATGAAATGCACATAGGCCCCTCTGCCTTTTCAGAACTGTCACCATCTGTATGCGTACTGCCTCATCCATTCTGGCGAAACCATGCCTGGAATGTATGATGGAATGTTGTACAATCCTCAAGCTTCACATCATGCAACAGTCTTCAAAAGCCGGTACCTTCAGTGACAGAGGATGGCTGAAGATCAAGGGCCATCATCTCCCCTATTAGTTACAGTATGTAGTTGGACAGAACTTGTGTGAGCAGGTGCAGTCTAGTGCATGCCCTTGATTACTTGGGCAGTATAGTTTTGTTGGGGGTGGTTGAAGTGGTGCTTTTGAAGCAGCACCTGGGGATGCATCAGTTTGCTGCTGCAGCTGCCATGGTGACTGCATTACATGAACAAACCATCCATCACTACTGCTTCCCATACCCAACAGTGCTTGATTCTGCTGCTTGCATGTCTGACCAGAATGGTGACTGACAATGAATGTGGCTGTTAAGAAGATGCCATGTTCATGTTTTAAACGGTCAGCCAGAACACTGGTACTCATGTTCGAGTTGTCTTACCCCACCTTATCTTTCTACCACACTGATTGCATCATTCTTTCAATGGATTTGTGGTGTATCTGTAAAATACTCCCACATTGCATCAGATCTGGGTGTTTTTTTTTGGCTACATAAGTGGACTATTGGGAGGGGCTTTGCAAAGAAATGGACGGTGACTGTAAGATGATTTATTTTTTCCCCCACAGTGACATAATGTGACTGTGGAAGGCCAGTGAGGGCAGCAGAAGGTACAGTATTATGCAATAGGCCTGAGAATGTGAGGGGTGGCAGGGGGCTGGGTCCGAGGCTGTCCTTAAGATTTCCTTGTCTGTCACAGATGCATTCTTGCTTTTCTCTTTTTCAATGTCTTTTTTTACATTTTGCCATCTCTTCAAGTGATGGCCTCCAGTCCTCAGTGTTGCACTTATCACTGCCATTAGTTAGTGGTGTAACTGACAGCGGACTTTCAAGCTCCTTTTGTCCTTCATCCCTCTCTCCTGCATTTGCTTCCTCATGCCCTTGCTCCTTTCCTGCTTCTCATACTTCTTTTTCCCCCATCCCTGTTTCTCCTTGTGTGAATCGTGTGCTTTCTCCTGTCCTTTGTCTTCCTCAAGGGGACCTGCTATGAAGCTGGAAGTGGGTAGGTTCAGGGAAGATGTGAGGAAGTACTTCTGCACAGAAAGTGATGGATTCCTGGAGCAGCCTTCCAGTGGAGGTGGTGGGGGTGAACACAGTTGTGGGGAATCAAGAATGCATGGGATATGCATAGGGGAATCATGGTGGAAAGGAAGGAAGGGGAGGGAATGGAGAAAGCACTGTAGATTAAGTACGGTCTGTGGTAATAATGCAGGTTCGGAAAAATGGGCAGACTGGGTGGGCCAAGCGGTCCTTATCTGCTGTCAAATTCTGTGTTTCCTCATGTGCTTCCTCCTCCACTGTCTCCTCACTTCCATGCCCCTGCTTCACAGCTCCACTTACATATTTTCATCACTAATATTGTTCATAAGCTGCTTGGGTGGTGGTGCCACTGGCTTGCTTTCATAGAACTGAAGAGTTGGTATACCTTGCCCTGCCTCAACCCTACTCTATATTGTCATAAACAACTGTACGTTTTCCTCTGGCGATGAGATAACTGTAGTGTCCATGCCAGAGCCGGTCAATATCCTTAGTGTATGAGATGATGACTGGGCAGCAGCACTTGATTGGATGGTACTGATGCTGAAGTGTAATTTGAGGCAGAGAGCATTAAATAGTGCTTCAGTGCATATTGGTGATTGTCTGCACCCTGGTAGCTGTGGTGGCAGCTGTTGTCATGTTTTTTGTACAAGACTGACAAGGGGTGGGTTTGCCTCTACAAATGTGCATGGATGTTTTCTATCCCAGTAGGGAAACTGGAAGGAGGAAGAGGGGGGAGACCACTTTGCTTCTGGATTGCTCAGTTTCTTCACCAGATGCACTGGATGACTGACTGGAAATGCTGCTTGCAGCGGAAATTGAGCCAGTGGACTAACAAAAAATTGTTTCTTTGGCTGTACTGTCACACACCCAGCCTTTATCCTCCTCTCAAGTGTAGCCCTTGCCCTGCCACTATAACTCATAGTCCCTGTCCCAACTAATCTCCACCACCACTTCTAAAACTGGTGATAGGTGGAACTGGTATGGTGGAACCTTTTCCTGTTCTTTTTCTGCATCCCACCCATCCTGTTCTTCTCCAGCTCTTTTCCTCATGGTTTCTACACAAGAAAATGGAAGATCTCACACACACACACACACACACACACACACACACACCTGTCACCCACTCTGATACATCCTCCTTGCCCTCACTGAAAAACCTGGGGCCAGATTCTCAGAGCCCATGAAAATCTAGTGAGAAAAACACAGTACAAGTTGGTTGCCACTTGCAGAACCACAGTTTCTCCCGCAGTCATAATATTCTCAGAATTAGAGATGGTCTACAATTGGTTCCACGATTTATGGCAGCTTGTGGGTGGTTTTTTCCCCACAGCTGCGTAAAAATGTTACAGTTGGTGGGCCCAGTTGTAACATCTCCCACAGCTGTAGTGGACTGAGAATACCGGTCTCCACAGCTGTAGAGATTTTGGTCCACAACTGGAGTTGCAACGTGGGACTTAGTCCCAAATTGTTTTGAAAATTCGTCCACTGGTGTCGCACTGCAGAAGCCTAATTCACTTACAGTATTCACTCACTGGCAAAAAAGTGAAACAAAAAAAAAGATGGATTTCTGTGCCCACACTACCAGCTGTCCAATTATTTGTCAAATAAACCCTTTTTCCTAGTCTACTAAATGTGCCACACCTTGCTCCTACTGCAGGGGGGCTAGAACATAAATATAACTTTCTGTGCCCTCTGCACCACCAGCTTCCATCAAAAAAATTGCCTACTAGATCTTTCATCAATCTTCCCTGCACTTTGCCAGTCTGCTGAGTTCAGTCTGCCCTGCTTCTGCTGCAGCAGGAAGTGCAGCTGCCAGTGCAGCTCACACTGTGTACGCTGTCCTCTGCAGTATAATTCCACTAGCCTGCCTACCTGAAACTACAGTTAAATGTAATGAGGATTAGCTGACTGATATTATAATGTAATGTACTGTCATTTTTATTATGTTGTTTTGCACACATGTAAGCAACATATTGGGGTAGCTTGGAATAGCAGGTTTTGCAGGTGTGGTCGTGTTGTGGCCAGTGGCGCCACTGCTTTTTCAGGCTGGGCTCCATGGCATGAATTAGATTGCATGCTGTCTATGACAGCAGTGCAAAAGCCTGCCACCAACTTAAAACGATGTAGCCGCTGCAGTGAGGGAGCTCCCCCTCATTGCAGGGGGTGCCTTGCCTGGTGTAACATTTCAATAAAAGATGGTGGCGGCTGTCGCCGTCCACCTCACAGTCCCAATCAAGCCGATGGTGGGGGGTGCCCAGTCCCCCTGTCAGCATGCCACCTTCCCAGTTCAGTTTGCCGATGGGGAACCCACTTCTCATCAGCATAATGGCCCCCTTATCATTTAATTTGTGTGCTGAGGGGGTGCCCAGTCCCCCTCTGCATCATGCGCCCCCCCAACATGTTTCTGTGCCAACAGGGGGGTTCAGTCCCCGTCGGCTTTGGTCCCCTTCCCCCAAAGTACAGGTGGCACACTGGGTGCCAACCCCAGTATGCCAAAACACACCTGCAAAATAAGAAAATTACCTCGTTTTTACCTGAAAATGAAAACAGTCCCTGGCGTGTCCAGTGCCCCTCCCAACCCGCGCCTCTCTGCTTACCCCACCTCCCTACACCCCCACACTGTGCCTCCCAGAACCTGGCGCGACGATCTTCGGTGGACCAGGAACATGTCTGCATTCTTCAAAGCCGACCGTAAACTGAAGAAATGCCTGTAAGTTGTATAATGGCATAAATGGGGTTTGTTTTTTCAACTTTGGTACATATCTCGGCCATTTTTGCTAATTTTGGCACCAAATTTTCAACATGGAGTTCTTGGGACCCCACCTCATGAATTTAGTCACTGTCATCTCGTTATTCGGTCCCAAAAGATCATTTCACGGTCACTGCATGGAATCATCTTTCGGGACTGATTAACAAAATGGCAGTGTCACTGTTCATGAGGTGGGTTCCTAAAAAGCCTATGTTGCAAATTTGGTAAAACCAAAAATGACTAATATTACGAGCATGCGTTGCACAGTTTCCACGCACGCTCATAACTTTGAGAATTTTTAAGATTTTTACTCCAGATTTTCAGCCATTTTTTCACACCTCCTTATGAACAGTACAGCTGTCATTTTCCACATCCTACCCAAAATGTGTTTTCTTACATCCGGTGCACAATGGCTCAGTCACTGTACGAAAACAATGTTCGGGACAGAGTAAGAGAACACAGTAATACTGTTCATGAGCAGAGGTCCCAGAATGCCTATGTTGAAAATTTTGTGACAAAATTCCACAAAATGACTATGTTACGAGCGTGCGTTGCGCAGTTCTATGCACAGTCGTAACCTCGAGAATTTTTAATATTTTTACTTCAGATTTTGAACATTGCCATTTTTGCACACCTCCTTATGAACAGTACAGCTGTCATTTTTCACATCCTGCCCAAAATGTGGTTTCACACATCTGGCGCACAATGGTGCAGTCGCAGTGGGAAATCAACTTTTGGGACAGATTAAGAAAATCACAGTAATACTGTTTATGAGCAGAGGTTATAAAATGCCTATGTTAAAAATTTGGTGAAAGAATTCAAAAAATGACTGTGTTACTAGCGTGCATTACACAGTTTTCAATCCCGTTTATAACTTCAGGAATTTTTAATATTTACACTCCAGATTTTCAAAATTGCCATCTCTTATCACACCTCCTTCAGAATGGTGCAGCTGTTATTTTTCACATCCTGCCCGAACCGTGTGTTCACATGTGGCGCAGAATGGCATGGTTGCTATGGGAAACCAACATGCCGGACAGATTAACAAAATCACAGTGCCACTGTTCATGAACAGAGGTCCCAAATGCTTTCATGAGGTGGGGTCAGAAAAAGGCCATGTTGAAAATTTGGAGTGCAAATACCAACAAATGCTTCTAACAGTAACATCCCACCCTGTACAGACTAACAGGCATTAGGGGAGTGCCTTTGGATTGTCTGCTGTAATGCTCACACCATTGCACCCCCACCCCCACTCTGCAGCCACCGACAGGCATCAAGGTGTGCCTTGGACTCTTCTGCCTCAAAGTTCACCCCATTCTCCTATACTGCACCCATCTTAATGTACTTTCTTATGGAATGGGGTGAGCGTAAGGTCCGAGGACCCCAAGGCACAACGTGATACTTATCAGAGTCTGCAGAGTAGGGTGAGGTGAAATGACATGAGCGTTATGGCCAATGACCCCAAAGCACACCTCAATGCCTGTCACTCTCTGCAGGGTGGGGTGGGGCTGACGTTGGTTCCATACTTCACTGCCATTCCTATTATGCATCTCTCTAACTCCTGCACTACCAATGCCAACGCCAGCAAGACAACATTTGGCATTGACAAATTCTTGTTTTATGCAGCGCCACCCCAGAGGGGAGAGGGAAAGAAAAAGGGGGAGTCAGACAGGAAGACTAGTTGCAGGCACTGGAATAAAATATGTTGCATTTGATTTTACTTCTGAAATTATATAAGGATGCAACATGAACAAAAGTGACATTTGGGAATACTGGAGTAAAGCACTGATCAGACATGGGCACTTAGAAAATAGTTTAAAAGAGAATTGGTAGACCATAAATTGCAGGTTTCAGTTTCATAGAATAACCACATCAAAGACTTATTAGGCTGAGCAACAAGGATTACACACTGCAGAAGTGTTATGCCCCCTCTCACCAAACCTCAATAAATTCTACCTTGTTTGCAGTATGTTCTAACATGCCTCTATTTAGATGCAGATTATGCCTGAGGCCAGGTGAAAAGTCATCTTGTTAAAATACTTAAATAAAAGAGACTTAAGCTGCAGTGATACCAGAGCTAAAACATGTTTGGCTCGATTTTCAAATGTTTATAGTTGTGTTACTTGCAACCCTAGATATTCATGTGGCCATGTAATTTGGAACATTTTCTTCATAGGGATCCTCTGATATTAAAAAAAAAAAAAAAAGTGTCTCTTCTGTGCAATTATAGTACCCATGGATGCATTCTGGACAGAGAAGACTGTTATAAGTCATGACTATGGTGGCCAGGATGGTGGCCACAATTGTACTTGAATATATAGTTTTAAAACAAATTTCTACAATGTAAATGCATCATAAGACCTCTTGCACATTGTAAAATCCCTTGGTTTCTATGACTGCAAATGTTAAAGGTCAATAAATCAACTCTACTGTTTGTGATTTCAAAATGTTTTTTGGGTTGAAAACAGTCACAAGGTACTAATGAGCTTTGGACATTGACAACTCCACACAAATGACTAGGCAATACACTTTTTCTGGTTCAGATCTCTAAATGATTTGAAAATCTAACCATACAACTGTCAGTGTCCTCTAGAAATGTGGACAGGCTAGAGTATCTGAAAACGTAGCCGCATTCATAATACTTTAGACAAGTCCGTACAGTAGTTATACATGGGTTGAGTGGGGAATTTGTTTTTCTTGTGACCCCCCAGAGATTCTTTTAATGATGTTATTTTTTAGAAAGGATTTTAATTTGTAGTGTTTTTTATTTTGGGGGGGGGGGGTACTCATGCATGTTGCCATATTCACAGTGCTAACCACATGAGCAGGCCAGAGTTCACGTTTCTCTGCACTTTTCCTTTCGGCGGATCTCAGCTCTGAGAAGACCACCTCTACAACTATACTGTAGGTAAGAGGGTAGTCCAGATGCCATGCTCATTCAGTTTTTACAAGTTCATGTGAGACTTTCAACAAGGAGAAAAATTATGGACAGTTAGGATATTTTTTTCTGTTAATCCCTATGTAATAGGATGAACAAACACACCTGTAAATAGAGCATAGGCAAAGGTACCTCTCGATAAAGCCTTCCAAGTCAATATTGTCACAAGTTGGTTCCTGTATCATTGCTGCTGTTGTGAAATAATAACTGGTGACTCCCGATATCAACCTGTTTTTGAGACCTGTAAAAAGTCATATCAATCTGCGAGTTGATACTGCAAAGTCATATCAACCGGCAAGTTGATACGGTTTTTACTGTTTCGCTCCCAGTTGTGTGTACCACACTAGCCTATGAGAACACTCACCAGCACCAGTTATTATAAAAAATAACTCACATGAAGGTGTGTGAGCTGCAGTTTTTTACACATCTTCGGTGTGTGACAATATATAAACTTCTCAAACTTCGCTCTCAAGGTTTACATATTATCACACACCTTGGGTGTGTAAAAAAAGCTGCATATCACACACCTACATATGCATTATTCTCTATTTATCCCTTGCTTCGCTTGTGGCACCTAACAGATAATGGTATGCTTTGTAGTTATGTTCTGTTTTCTACATTATAACTCTATCTATGCCATGCATTCTTGCTGTATGTTGACCTATGTGCATTGCTAGTTTGTTGCTTTGTACTCTGTGATTTACAATGTCGTAGATTTGTTGCACTGCCAGTGGTCCTAACCAGGATCAACTTATATGTGTGATCTGCTCCATGGAGAAAATAAATACCATACCATAACAAGAGAATAATGGATAGGCAACTGTGTGTTATGAAGTTTTTACACACCCGAGATATGTGATGACCCATAAACCTAGAGAGTGAAGCACGAGAGGTGTGGTCATCACTTGCTGAGGGTGTGTAAAAAAAAAAAAAAAACTTCATAAGCATACAGTTGCTTCTGTTTTATTTTTTATAATTGTTTCAGAGACATGAGCACAATTTCCCAGTAGCCATAAAAACTGAGTATAATGTCATACACGGTTATTATGGCGTTTGATCACACTTTTGATCAGCTGATAAAGGGATTCACCAGTTTTTCTAATACAGTAGAAACTGAACAGAAAGTTGCTATGGTTCATTTCAGATAAAGTTGCCAGATGGTAACTGCTTCAACCACTACTGACCTGGGCTGGATTTCAGCTGGTGAGGTACTGAGCAGTGCTCTATAATGTATTTTTGTTTAGGAAATAGATTGTGGGAAATCCTGTACAGTGGTTGGTGGAATCTGATCACATGACCATGGTTTGTTTCACAACAACCCTCACTTTGGCACTTCATAGAAACAGAAAATTGGCAGCAGAAAAGGACTGCTAGGCCCACCCAGTCTGCCCAAGGATTTCCCTGCCTGTTGTACCTCCACAGACCCTAACTGGTCTCCAGGGACCTTTCCCCCCTCTGTTTCAGTGATATGCCCATGTGTCTAGTCCATGCATAATTGAAGCCGTCCACCATTCTAGCCTCCAAAACATTGACTGGCAGTCTGTTCCATGCTTATACCACCCTTTCTGTGAAGAAGTATTTCCTCACATCCTTCATGAAATGTCCCTCCTCAAATTTCATGGCATGGCCCCTAGTCCTGGTGCATGTCCTCTTTTGGAAGAGGTTCCCTACACACTCTTCACCCCTGTGAGGTATTTGAAGATCTCAATCATGCCACCCTCACTCTCCTGTCCTCCAGAACGTACATATTGCGATCCCTCAGTCTCTCCTTATTGGGCTTCTCTTGCAACCCCTGCGCCATCTTAGTTGCCTTTCTGTTGACTGCCTTCACCTTCTTACATCCTTTGGTTTGTATCATTTCTCACTATACCCATTGTATAAGTGTGACTGCACACTTCATGATGTGTGGGTTGGTTCTGTAACGCCCCACTCCCCATGTGGTTGAAAGCACCTGGCTGTCCTACATGAATCACGAGTCACTACCAGCTGTGGATTATTATTACATAGCAACCCACACCTGTCACATATTACTGCTTACATTTTACATGTTATCTTTCATACAAGAGTACTACAAAACACTTCACAGATGCAGACTGCGTTACAAAATGCATAACTGTTCAATAACGCGTATTATAAAATGGGTAGGTAAAATCCTGCATCCTGATTGGTCCATTGGCTAAAAAGAAGTGCTGACCAGCTGGACACAGATCATAAAAGAAATCCTTGTTCTTTGGAATGTTTAAAAGTATAATGACAGTAATTTTATTTCTATTTAGCAAGAGTTTGCCACAGCCAGCTGCCATACAGTAACTGCACCTTTCCCTGGCTGACTGAACACACAATAGGAAAAAATACAGTAAAATAATAGACCCACCCATCGGCGCAGCAGTTGGATTTCTGCCTGCGACCCAAGTTCAGGAATGGACTTGGGTCGCTGGAGGGCCGGCCAGGGGGAGAACGATGAAGCATCCAGAGACAGCTCTCCTTCTCCGGGGGGAAGGTGGGGATGTGGACTGGCACTTGCTGACCCTTGGCGGAGGCTGGGGACACAGCAGAACATGGGCTCAGTGCACAAGGGCAGTGGCAGACGTCAGCATCAGCCTTGATGTCGGGACGTCACTCCCCCAAGAAAACCAGAGAAAATGCTTCCTGGCTGGCCGGATGACGGTCTCCAGCCCTCCGTTTCCACTGACCCCATGACCGGCACACCTCAGCGACACCCTGGGCAAAGTATAGAGTGCACTGGCCGACCCAACCGGTACCATCCCCCTCGGAGGAGGGGGATCCGTTCAGCGAAGGGATACGCCGGGTTACCTGGGGGAGTTGCAGTCTGAGGTAAGTGGCTGGTGTGGGGACGGGCAGGCAGTCGGGAAGGGCCTAGGGGGCCTGAAAGAGTGGGCAGCCAGGGAGGAGGGGGATAAAAAAAAAAAAAAAAAAAAAATTTAGTCATACTATTTCAGAGAATGCCCCTGTTTTATCTCTGTTTTTTTTTTATTTGCATCTGTCTTGATCTGTTTCAACCCCCCCCCCCCCCCCGATGGCCA
The DNA here is from genome assembly GCA_016271365.2 of Neoceratodus forsteri. Lineage (NCBI taxonomy): Eukaryota > Metazoa > Chordata > Ceratodontiformes > Ceratodontidae > Neoceratodus > Neoceratodus forsteri. The sequence continues at coordinate 78,098,779 of JADMNL010000025.1, forward strand.
CTCGATCACTTCTGCCCTCTGTTTTCTCCAACACCCTGCTCATTGCCTCATTTTTTTTAAATTATGGAAACACTTACTTTTAAAGTGTACAGCTCCTAGGCAGACTTTGTTTCTTTTTGAAAGCACTGCTGATTATCATGGTCATGCTGTCACATAGCTCCTCACGGCCAGCCGCTCACTACCTGCACATCCCGTCAGTAATGCCAACAGGTCCTCTCACTCTGCATACCTCCACACAGCTCCTGCACTTGAGGGATCAGGCACCAGACCATTTGTTACCCTAAAATCACATCCATGGACTGGAATTTCAAATCCCCTCACCATTCTGCCTCCTGCTGCCAGACTGGGGTAAAAGTAACACCAGCAGCCCTTTCATTCTCCACCCCTGCACGTTTCCCTATACATCTAGGCTTTTGGGTTTGTTCCTGTAGTACCTTGCTGTGCAAAAGCTCTCCATGATCAAAATAAAACAAGGGCCCTGAGAATCCTGACCACTGCCTGCAAATATGAAACTTGCTGTCACCTCACCAGGTCTGTCACTTTCAAGAAAAGTAAACAAACAAAAAGTCAATAAACCCTCCAAAAAAATAAAATAAAATGTGTGTGTGTGGGTGGGGGGTATAGGGGAGCCAATGTGACAAAACTCTTACAGTCATAACAGGAGGAACTATTTTATGTCCGAGTACATCAAATATCTTCCTATTTTAGTACTTAAAACTATACATTTTATTTTCTACACATGTGTAAAATACAGATTCCCATTTTATAAGCGCAATAAGACACTCTGGGGGTGTGCATTAGGCACTTCTAATGCAAGGCCAGAGGCTGAAGGCACTCGACCTGTGGTCTCATGCCTTACTATGTCCCTGGCCATGCATTACAAGTGTCTAATGCACACCCTGTCATGTCTTATTGCTAACATTAAGAAGTGGTATACATAGGAATCACGTATAAACAATATTACACATTGGGGTAACCCTAGGGTTCACAACAAGGGATGGAAGGTGGTGAGTGGGGGAAGGGGAGACCAGAGGATTGCTGCTTCAGAAGAGGGAGAAGGCTCTTGGCTACCAATTTGCAGACATCGTCTCTCCCCCCCCCCCTTGCCACTGATTGAAGCAAAGTATGTTCTCCCCAGTAAGGGGAGAGCAACCTGTTACCCCAGGACCCCAGCAGTGACCAAACCTGCTGTGTTGGGGGGGTGTAATCAGAAAGGGGTAGCTGGGAAAAAGGTGCTTGTAGTGAGGAACACAATTGTTATGGGAACCAAGATAGTGGTCTGTAACACAGACTGGGTGAGGAGGGTAGTACACTGTCTCCTAGGGATGTCAGTGGGGAAGCATGTTAGGGAAGTGTGTGTGTGTGTGGGGTACTCATGGCCAAATGTAATTGTCCATGTTAGACAAACCTGTCAGTTTGACCTCAGTGGTTGGGAAAATGATGGAATCACTTCTGAAGGAAAGAATTGTTGAGTACCTATAGTCCAGTGGGGCACAGGACTCAAGGCAGCATGGATTCACAACAGGAAGGTCATGTCAGACAAATCTGATTGATTTCTTTGACTGGGTGACCAAAGTAGTAGAGCAGGGAGGGGCTGTGGCATGGCCTACCTAGACTTTAGCAATGCATTTGACACAGTCCCACACAAAAGATTAATAAACAAATTAGCCAGCCTGGGAGTGGGTCCCAGGGTGGTAGCCTGGGTAAAACACTGGCTGGACAACAGGACACAGTGGATAATAGTGAATGGAGTCCACAGTGAAGAAAGGGGTGTTACTAGTGGGGTACCGCATAGTTCAGTACTGGGGCCAGTCCTTTTTAATGTCTTTATAAGTGACATTACAGAGGGACTGGAAGGGAAAGCATGTCTCTTTGCAGATGACACAAAGATCTGCAGCAGGGTTGATACACAAGGTGGGATGGAAAAGATGAGAAGGGACTTGGCAAGGTTGGAAGAATGGTCAAATGTATGGCAACTTAGATTCAATGCAAAGAAGTGCAAAGTAATGCACCTGGGAAGCAAAAACCCAGGGGAAGAATACACAGTGGGGGGTGAGATACTGACAACAACAAAAATGGAAAGGGACCTGGGGGGGTAGTCATATCAGACAACCTAAAGGTGGGCTAGCAATGTGAGAAGGCAGTAAGGAGGGCTGGGGAGATGCTGGGATGCATAGCGAGAGGCATCACCAGTAGAAAACTGGAAGTTGTTGGCCCTCTGTACAGACATTTGGTAAGACCACATCTGGAGTACTGTGTACAGTTCTGGAGACCCCATCTCCGCAAAGACATAGACAGGGTGGAGGCTTTTCAGAGGAGGGCAACCAAAATGGTGCAGGGTGTGCACCAGAAGGCATATAAAGAAAGACTAAAGGAGCTTAAGATGTGTAACCTCGAGGAAAGGAGGGAGGGGGGGACATGATAGAAACTTTCAAATACCTCAAAGGAATCAACAAAGTCCAAGAGGGTAGCATCTTTCAGAAAAAGAGATGTGCAAGAACAAGGGAGCACAATTTGAAGATAGAGGGGGGGACGGCTCAGAGGTAATGTGAGGAAGTATTTCTTCATAGAGAGGGTTGTAGCTGCATGGAATGGACTTCCTGAGGAGGTTGTAGAGTCAAAAACAGTGGGGGAATTCAAGAATGCATGGGACAGAGATAGGGCAAGTCTAGTGGGGAGTGGGAGGAAGTAGGCTGTTGGTTAACTATGATCTCCATCTTATCCAGTAGGTAGGGAAATGGGCAGACTAGGTGGGCCAAGCAGTCCTTATCTGCCGTCAAATTCTATGTTTCTAAACAATCTAGCAGGGGAGCCACTAGTAGCAGTCAAGGACAACATCAGGGCACTGGGGGCAAGGCTTAAGGGGTTGGCTGGTACTATGACCATCTTGGAGGTTTTCACAGTACACAGGAGGGGGAGGCAAGGAAGATGAAGATCTTCCAGTTCAATGATTGGTTGAAGTGGTGTGCCAAAATTGGGTTTTGTTTGCTTGGGGGATCAGGATGCCTCTTGGTGGAACAAAAGCCTGTTTAAACTAGATGATCTTCATCCCAATGGGAGCAAGGGCAGTGGGAAAGAGGTTTGAAACCTTCATCTCTAGGTAGTTAAAATAGTAGAGTTGGAGGGTGGGCAAACATCAAGTGGGGTACACCCAGTTGAAAGAGACCTAGAAAGCACACCCCCATCTAGAAGGGGCAGTCATGGAGATGGTGATAACGAAGCAGGAGTATAGATTGGGCTCTCATAGTAAGTACCAAAACTGAAAGGAGTCAAGAGTTGCTTAAAAGTTTATTTAAGGGAACAAGCAAAGTAGAGCTGGCCAGTTAACAGAGGAATGGCGACAAGCAAGGCTCATGAAGGGTGGTCTGCTTCAATGCCACAAGCCTTGGAAATAAAATCAGTGAGCTTCAGGCAGTGGCAGCAGATGGCAGCCCTGACATAATGGCAGTGACAAAAAGATGTTCATTCCTCAACAATGACTGGGGCCTCAAGGTCCCAGGCTTAGGGGTATGCAGATACCATATTTTGAATATTCGGGCTGAATATTGCATTCTGGGTCCCAAATATTTGGGTATTTATTACCTGTATTCTTTATTCGTGTGCTTGTGGTGAAAAAGATAAACAGTCCTGAACCCTCCCCCCAGCCCAGTCCTTAATAAAAATAGAACCCCCCCATCTTCTTACCCTCTGCTACAATCCTAGCGCCTCCCTCCTTCCCCCAACACCCAAAATGTCATATGTTTAAAAAAAAAATAAAAACACTAGACTATAGGGTGACTAAATGGATCCAATTCTGGTTAAACAATAGGACTCAAAGAGTGTGCATCAGTGGTTACTATTCTGAACAGAGACCGGTAGCAAGTGGAGTACCTTGGGGGTCAGTCCTCAGGCTAGTTTCATTTCAGATATTCATCTCGGACAGTACCATTGAGAGTATCTGAACAGGAAAGGGACATTGGTGTGATATTTAATAATAAGCTAACCTCGAACTCGCATTGTGAAAGCCAGTTTGTAAGGACAAACAGGATGCTGTATACAGTTAAAAAACATTTCAAGAGTAGGAGTAGTGAGGTAATAATGCCGCTATGTAGAAATTATATCAAACCACTATTGGACTATGGTAGCCCAGTGTGGGGTCCAATACATAAAGGGGCAATAAATGAACTAGAGAAGATCCAAAGGAAAACAACCAAACCGGTATATGATATAAAGAGTCTATCATGACCAAGAGCATCTAAAACATTTGGGATTAATGTCACTCAAGACAAGAAGGATTCGAGGAGACCCGCTGTTATGTTTTGACATTATGCAGGATGAACATCTATTAAGTGAGATGGGCTCTGAATTTAAAAACTACAGACTGGGTACTAGAAGCCACCCCCTACAGCTTGGGCCAGAAGGGTTTTAAAACAACTAGGAGAAAAGGCTTTTATACCCAGAGAGTGATAAGTCCCTGGAACAAGCTCCCATTAAATATTATTATTAGTGAAAATAAACAGTTCAAAAACAGGCTAGACACATATATTAATGATGGAAACATACCAATTTATGGGTGGCTGGAGAGGAGTATTTATGGGCTCATTACCTTTTTTCGCTCCTCACACCATTGTATGCAAGTTATGAAAAAGTCCCACGATTGGTGACTGGCACAACCCGCCTGCCTCCACGGCCATTGCCCATTGTGGGATTTATTTTTTTACACATATGAAATTTGGGGTGCTGGGGGGGGGAAGGAGGGTGGGATTGAGATTATAGCTAAGGGTGGGATATGGGAGCTGTGTTTTTTAAAGGATTAGGCTGGGGAGGAGGGTGGGGGCTGTTTTTTTTTCTTTTTTTGTTAAAACGTAGTATTTTCCAAATAGGAATAGGCTGCATGTTATTCACAAGGCACAGGTTAATGGGAGGGAGGGTTGCACTGTATGTCTGGTAAGGTGTCAGAGTGAAGGATGATAAGGAGACAGGGTGTGAGATCATGATAGAATCACTGTGGGTGCAGCTCACAGCGGAGAGATGAGGGTTGTTTGCTTGGATGTGATCTACAGGCCCTCAAGTTGGACAGAAGTGGTGGACTGGGCTATTGATGAAGAGATCAGGAATGCAGCAGTTGGGGGCAAATCATTAAGACTTTTAACATACCAGATGCTTACTGGAGCACCAGAAATCAGGCATTGGTAGACGTCTTCCAGGGTGGCTTCCTGACTCAAATAGTGGAAGGTCAGTCTAAGGACAGGACCATTATCAAATTAGTTCTGACCAACCAAGTCTTCATCAGGGGTCAACAGTGGAGGAGCTGCTAGGGTCTAGAGACCACAAAACAGTGTGGTTTGATGTAGTGCTGAAGTCACAGAGCCAGATGACCCAGACAATGATGCTTGACTTAAGGATGGCTGATTTCTGGAGGAAAGAAGAGGAGCTCGGAGGGATGCTTGTGAGGTACCAAGAACTGGATAGGGCCAGAGATTAAGTGCAAGGAACACAAAGAAGGGATTCTAGCTGTAACAAAAGGTTGCCTCAGACACATGGGCAAGTGGAAGAGGCAGAAGAGGCCCATGTGGTTTTCCAGGGAGGCTAGGGTAGCAATGAGGGGTAGAAGAACATGACATTCATAGTGTACAAGGCTGAACGGACAGAGATATGCAGGAAATTCTACCTTGTCAAGACAAAGAAACTAGTAATGTAGTGAGGAGGACCAAGGCAGAGGTAGCGCTAATGATTGTGGATGGGGTGAGGAGCAATGACAAGACCTTCTTTAAATAGATCAAGGAAGAGAGAAAAAAATAGTGGAATAGCGAGGCTGAGAAGGGGTGAAGCATGGGTGGAGGAGGAAGGGCAAAGAGATTATATTCTGAATAAATACAACTGCTTGGTCTTCACACACGAGGAGGAGGTCACTAATAGAGTTCAGCATGCAGGCAGGGTAGAAGTGCGGGAATGGGTAATTCCACAGAGAAAAGGGTGCTTAAGGGGATGAAAGGGTTACAGCTGAGTAAGTCCCGGGAGCCGGATGGTTTGCACCCGTGGGTACTTAAGGCACTGGAGCAGGCTCTGACAGCATCCGTATCAGACACATTCTGTGCTTGATTGTGATTATCACAGTCCCCAGTGACTGGAGGATGTCAGACATCACCCCCCTGCACGAGGTCAGGGATGGGGGTCGCAGAGAATTATAGTCCAGTTAGCCTGACTTCCATGGTCAGGAAGCTCCTTGAGTCTAAAATCATGGAGCAATTGACCAACTTCCTGGAATCCCATGGACTCCAGGAGAGCAAGCAGCAAGGCTTTGTAAATTGTAGAGGTACAGCCACACGAACGTCACAGATTTCTTCACCACCATGTCATAAGTATTACATAAGGAGTAAGTGCCAGACATCCTATAGCTGGAGTTTAGTAAGACCTTTGACTTTGCACCGCAGGAGGCTGGTAATGGAATTGGGGGAAATGTATGCTGCTGAGAAAGTCACTAGATGGGTGGGAAATTGGGTAAGAGGAAGAACCCAAAGGGTGGTACCAAATGATACCTACTTGAAGGTTGACTAACCTAAATATGTGTTCACTGGAGGCCAGGAGAGAAAGGGGGGAGACATGATTGAAACTTTATGATTTGTATTATTATTATGATTTCATACATTTCACCAGGAAAGACATACTGAGCTAACAACAGCTAATTTCCAGATGCGTCCTGGGGTAAAGGGATGTGATAAATCATATACAGCAAATACAATACAGCATACCAAGGAGCATAATCAAAACATTGAAGGCAAATCAGTATAATAAATATGTGGAGTAGATGAAACTGAAAAAATGTAGGCAAGGTAATTACTCTTACAAAAGTAACAGAACACTGAACAGGAGGGAAACAGAAGCATTCAGGTTTCTGATGCATATCAAGTAGACAGCCAGTGACAGTTTAAGCTTAGCAAGGGGTCCATCACAAAGGGCCACAAATGTGAGCTGGCAGAGTGGAAATTTAAGAAATATGTGAGGAAATGCTTCTTCACAGATGGTGTGTAATACCATATAAACTGCAGCACGAAAGGTCAAGTAGTTTACACTGGTATCACGCACTGAGGGTGAGTAAAAAAAAAAAGAGTCACCACACTGTTACCCAGATTTTATTTTCAGTAACTACTGATTTCACTTACGGTGTGTCAGCCTTCACAGCCAGAGCAAAACCAGGAAGACTGTGTGGTAACTCACATTTTACAGTATCAAATAATGACCTTCTACCAAATGATATTGTGGGTTCTTGTAATTGTAACCCCTCCCTCTGAGTGGGCTTACTTTTGTCCCTAGCCTGAGAGCTGGAGCCATTTATTGACCCCAGACTCAGTCCACATCCTCTTTGAGGCTTGGATGTTGCATGTGAATTTCTGTTCTCCAGTCCCTAAGCACAGTCAGCTGTGACTGGAAGCAACAAAAGGAGCGCAGCAGCGGTGTCTGTGTCAGACTGGTGCACTGGATGACCACGACTAACCGCTTGTGCACAACTGATATTTGTTTGGATTGGGGGGGAGGCTGTAGCGGTAAGCATAGTTTTAATCTTTTCTGTCTTCCCCCTACAATTCAATCTCTTTTTATTTGGGTACAGAGCAATAAGATAGCACGGTCAGTCTTCAGGTTTACTAAAGGTACCTTTCTATAAGAAAACAATGGGCCAAAGATCTGTTGCTCACAGGGCTATCACTTTTTTTTAATAAAATTCCTTCTGCAGTTACTAATTGTAGAACTGTTGGGTCATTTAAGCATCAGCTTGCTCAGTGTGTTGACTCCATTACAGAGTGCATCTGCTTTCAAAAATCGCTGTTATGTCTTACTGCATGCGTATATTATCTGGATGTTTATATTTTGTATTTTTGACAATGTATTGTAATGTGTAATGTTTTAAATGTTGTCGCTTCTGAAAACAGGCTTTTAGATCATCTTGTGAACAAGTATAAAAAAAAATAAAAAATGAAAAATGAAATGAAAAAATGGAGCAGTGGACACCCACAGCTCGCAACTCACACACAGCTTATGTTTGTTTGAAAATTGTGGGGGCCGGGCTGTGGTGATAAATGCAAGGACATTTGCATCTCAGTAGTGTGTAATGAAGAGGGGGTGTTAGCAAAAAAGCAGCCACTTGCTTCAGGCTGTAAAAATCAACCCTACCTAGTAATTATATTAAAATTACTTCACCAGGATCATCCCTTTCAGATGTACAGTAACATCTCATTTAAATGTGGTTCTCACTGTGAAGTACAGTAGATGAATTATCTCTGTATAAATTTTGCAGATCATCTGGGTTTCTGGCATCATGATGACTGGTTTTTAGACTTGCATGTTTGTTAATATTGTTCAATATTTATGTATAATTTTTGACCATGAAAGCAAGCACACTGAGCAGTGACAGCTCATTTCTAGGTGCATCCTAGGTCTGAGTTACAGGGACCTTTTTTTGACAGGGGAATGCTGCCCAGGGCACAGGGGTAACTACCCTGTTCTTACATTCAGCGCCATGGGATCTTTGACTTCCACCTGAACAGCCAACTGAGGAAAATGGGCACAAGTGGCTCAGTTTAGCATCTCATCCAAAGGGCGGCACCTCAACAGTGTAACATCCCCCCCACCGTCGCACTGCAGTGCCTACAATACTGTATTTGGTATTAGCCCAAGTTCCTAGTTTGGGGCTAGAACCCACAAGCATGTTACCTACTGAACACTGAAACATGATGCACTTTCCTCATTTACTAAGACTTGGGCTGTTTTGCTGACTGTAAGAAATGCAATGTAGTTTTACATATATATTAATTTTAAAGCAAGAACATTTATATGCATCACAGTAGTGAACAAATTGTTTTTCATTCAGAATAATCCTCAGTGATGCATGCTATAATTAGGTTATTTTCACCCTAAAAAGGATACTACAAACCTATGATATCTAAACAACAACAAAAAAAACACTTCTGTGAATTGCCTTTTCAAAACAATATAAAAATAGTGAGCTGTGAAGTTACGTGGAAGATTTAAATTTGACCGACCAACTGACAGCTGAGGGATGGTTGAAATGTACAGCAGTGTCATTACAGGAAAAGGAAAATAGCTTTCATAAACCACATTTGAATGCCACAGCATCCCTCTGTGCAGTATACTACCTCAAATAGTGCCAAGTAGCTGCAGTTCAGAATGTTTTCCCTCCATAGCATTATACCCACACAGTGTGGTTAAAAAGTCATGAAGGACACTGTGCCACACAAATGGCTGATAAAGAAACTCTGCAGCTTGAGGGTGGGATCCAGAGTGGTGAATTGGGTTAGAAGCTGGTTAACATATAGGAGACAGAGGGTGGTGGTTAACGGCACTCACTCTAATGATGGGAAGTTGACCAGTGGGGTGCCACAGGGCTCAGTACTAAGATCGATCCTCATCAATGTCTTCATAAGTGACCTAGTAGAAGAACTGGAAAGAAAGGTATGCCTTTTTGCGGATAATACCAAAAGCTGCAATAAGGTGAACACTCAGAAAGGGGTGGAGAGAATGCGCAGGGATCTCGGGGGAACTCGAGAAGTGGTCCAGGCGATGGCAGTTGGGGTTCAATGCCAAAAAGTGCAAAGTTATGCACCTAGGGCACTGGAACCCAGGAGCTGAGTACAGGATGGGGGGAGGTACTGACAGTCACTAAACAGATATATTCCGGGGTTCTCAAACCCCCATATGGCATCTTTTAGTGAGTTTCAGTTTCTAACCTGTTCAGCAGTGCTTTACACAGCTGGCAATGTTGAAGTCTGACTGCTTTGCAATTTAATATGCAGTTTAAAATCTTTATAGTGGAGTTGTACTACAGTCTGTTCCTTCTCAGTCCCAACCCAGTTTGCATATGGAGAAGCTGAGTTACCTGCATAATACAGCTTCGTTTTATGAAATAGTTTTTTTTTTTTAATTTGGACTACATCAGCCAACATGAAAATAGCCTAATGGAGACACTGACTACACTTTGTACGTGTACTGTGTCATATGTCATGGACTAGTTTCACTGCCGAGAGTGGCGATAGGGATGTCTAACACACGGAATTGTTGGGACAGTATTTGTAGCCTGTCCATAGCTAATGCTGCTTGATGCTCTCCAGCAAAACTCCTTTCTAACTAATTCTTCTGTTTAGGAGATGCTCCACAATGTAATAACTAAGGAAGAGAAGTGAACCATACTTCTATGACTTACGAATATCTGTACCAGTGCATTCTGTACTCTGAACCAAGAGACTGTATATTTTGTTGTTGTACTTGTTAAAGTCAGTAAACATAATGCGGAAAAAAAAATGGAACCTTGGGGTTATCATATCTGATGACCTCAAGAATGCATAGGGAGGGGTATCTCCAGCAGGAGAAATGAGGTGGGGTTGCCACTATATCACTCACTTGTGAGACTCCACCTGGAGTACTATGTGCTATTTTGGAGGCCACACCTCAAAAAGGACATAGGCAGGATGGAGGCAGTTCAGAAGAGGGCAACAGTTCTGGTGCAGGGTTTGCACGAGAAGCGCTATGAGAAGAGACTGTGGGATCTCAACATGTACACCTTAAAAGAGAGGAGAACGAGAAGCGGCATTATAGAGTGCTACAAGCACCTCACTGGGGTGAGCAGGATGCAGGAGCCGAGCCTCTCTCAAATGAGTAAGAGCACCAGGACCAGGTGGCATGCAATGAAGCTGGAGAGGGGGAGTTTAAAAGAGATGTGCGGAAATATGTCTTCCCTAAAAGGGTGGTGGAAAACTGGAACAGACTACCAGTGGAAGTGGTGGAAGCAAAAACTTGGGGGGGCTTCCAGCATTCATGGGATAAACACAAGGGTATATTAAAGGAAGCTGTCTTTAATACAGTTGCCACCCTGCATAAACTAACCCCGATTAGTGGTTTTACATAAATAAAATGCAATTTTATATGCCTGTTTACTACTTTTTAAATTTTTAAAAAGTCTGGCTATCCACAAAATGGCACATGCTATGTCGTCTCTATTTCATTGCAAGTGTGGTACCATACCACTTGGCTCCAGTACAAGTGTATTGGAGCCAAGCGATTAGCCAGGCGCTTTGCAATGAAATGGAGATGTGCACAGCCTGTGCCATTTTATGATCACCAAACTTTTAAACATTAAAAAAGTAATAAACAGGGCATATAAAATTGCATTTTATTTGCAAACCCTCTAATCGGGGGTTATATTGTGAGGGTGGAGAATCTGTATTAAAGACAGCTTTCCTTTAAAAAATAGGCAGTGAGGAGGGAGGGTCAACGGAGACCAGTTAGGGTCTGCAGAGATGACTTAGGCAGGGAACATCTGGGCAGACTGGGTGGGCCAAGTGGTCCTTTTCTGCCAGCAGTGTTTCTGCGATCATGGGGTGAGTGGTAACGACATTGTGGCAACCACAGGTGCCATGGCAACCATGCAGTTACCACAAGATGTCAGGTAGGGGTAGCTCAAACCACAGTTGTCAGTGGGCAACTGCTTTGAAATACCCATGGGGCGGCATCCTCATATGCAGAGTGTTCTGGCAAAACAGTATTTTGAAAATTGGTAATTTCTGTTTGTGCTTAAAAAATGTATACTTGTTATGTGGAGAATTTCAAACATGTTGTTTGTAAAATTAAGTGACTAGTTCTTTTGATATCATGGCAGCTACAAAATGCGATGTTGTTTTGTAATGCCTGATTACATCTGGGGACTAGGACGCAACAGATACAATCCGCCTACTTTTGTCCCCACCCTCTTGTAATTGGCTTTGGACCAAGGCGAGTACATCAGAAGAATTTATTTTATACAATAGACCATGAAGTCAGCTGGTATAGTATGGTGTCTGCACTTTTTTCCGCATCAAAATTAAAATTGTCTCTGATAAACAGTTTGGCAGGCTCCAGTAGAGTTGATTGCATGTTATTTATTTATTTTAAAATTTATTTACCCAGGAGAGCACAGCTGAGATGCAACATCATGGTTTCATTGGGGTTCTGCTTCTACCCATTTCTGCCGTTGAGTGGACTGGAACGCTGGGAGGTTACACAAGTTAACCAAGGTCACACAGTGAGCATTTTGGCTATGGTAGCATTTGAACCCGTCATCCACCAGTTCCCGACCACACAACCACACTGTCTCATTCCCTTCCTCAGACAGTAGGGCCAGGGTTAACTGTAGCTGGCATGTAGCTGAAAGATTCAAGTTTGAGTCTTTAAGACAAGTCAAACATAGGTGGCCATATTTTATTAAGTTTATTATGGCCTATAGAGTCCTTTCTATAAATTTTACCCTTTATTTTAAAAGTACAGTTTGTGTAGGTCTGTTGCAGGGTTCCCATGATGTCCTTGTCTTTGGGGGGGGGGAACAGTACTGTACCCTCCATAGCTGTTTTGGAGGGTACAGATTGTGACTGTCGCCATCTCTCTCTCTCTCTAGTTTCACGTTTGGTGGTAAAATTGGTTTCCTTGCATGCAGGTACCCCCAGAGGCTTAGAGCCATGCTTGAACTTCTAATTCTTTGTGTGATTCACATACTGTACATCTCTACTTGAATGGGAACACTGGTTTGTTGACACTTGGTGCATGGTAACACAGTTTTTAAACGTTTGGGTTTATTTTAAACACTAGGCCTAACAGATGTAGAAGACTAGAATGTTAAGTGCCGGGAGCCATTGGCACGAGTAGATCAAGATGGATGTCCTAAATGTACATATTATATGCTAGTACTAGTAGGATCAACTGATTTTTGTTTTTTCTTTCTTTCTTTCTTTCTTTCTTTCTTTCTTTCTTTCTTTCTTTCTTTCTTCCACAAAAAGCTAAGAATGCACTGCTACAGCAGAAAACAAGAGACTTATAAGGAGGTGCATTCAGTTAAAGGAAAACAAGACATTTAAATTCATACCCACAAAAAGACTGAAGCCTCTTCCTCACACTTCATACAGAAAAAGTAATGACATTTTGACATCCTAATTATCTCGAGTCAGATTTCAACAGGGTTCATTTAAAAATTAACAGCTTTGAAACTGTTAGTATCTGACTGTCATACTTGACATGTGCTCTGTGCACAAACCATGTTGATTGGTCATGTAGGAAACCTGATCCTATAGGACAAAATCATCATTTTCCATACCATTCATACAGGACGTCAAGCAGTCCTTTTCCCCCCTGGGCTTGTGCATCTTTAAATTAAGTATCATCCCCTGCAGATAGTCTTGAACCATAGATGCAAAAATGTTTAGCACATGTGTATGCCATTTGGAATAGTTTACGTGGAAGCAGTGTGGTCTAGTGACCATAGGACAGGTGACTGGAAACCAGGAAGCTGATACTCAGATCCCACCGGAGCCAGTTGCTCTATAATCCTGAGCTCAGTACTTCAGTTCGCCCACTGAAAACAGGATGATGCATCTCAGATGGACTATTATAAACACGTTGTAATACAGTATTTAATAAACTCCTTTGACTTTGTTTTACAAAAATTCCATTGTGGGGAATTTTCAGCATCGTACTTTATATATTTCAGTTTTAAGTAATAATCCAGTTAGCAGCAATACCAGTTTTCCAGTCTCAAGAATGAAAAAAAAAATTGTGCTCATTAAACTTCAACCCTGCCTAGCTACCATCGCTTACGCTAATATTCAAGCTTCGTTAACTGTGATCATTCTGCAGTGACTTTTAATTCCCTGCCTCCAGCCATATTATTGGCAAAGAACGTTACTAGTATACAAATATATATTAAATATCCCTTTGAGGACCTGAGTCTTCACAAACATTGTCATGTCAGGGTGATCCTGTCAGATTGTGATGTGAATTTGTCAATTTCTGGGGGCATTTCAGGTCACACAAACCAGTGCTGAGAACAACACTACTGTCTTGCTCTACAGGGTCATTTACTTGTCATACTATTCCATGTTACTCCTCATAAGGAAGGCTTCATCTGTAAATGATGGAGGCTATGACATAAGCTGGGATCTAATAACAGCGACCATGAAGGTGGGTGGTAACTTAGATTTCAGCCCCTGAAAATGTTTTTCATTTTGTTTTAGCTTTGCCTCTGGCCTAAGGCCAAAACCACTTCAAGTGCATGGAAACTACCAGCCGCCACCCAATGCCGCCATTGTTATTGTTTAAAGGTGCCGAATCCTTTTACTCAGAAACTCTATGTGCCAGATACTGTACGCACTGGAAAAAAGCAGGTTTCAACTGCAACAAAGAATTTAAAACAATGCTGTAACAATCTTCAGGTCTAAAAAGACATTGAGACATAAAACATGAATTTGAATCATCACTGAATGCTAATAGTTACCTGTTGGATTATTTTCATGCAACGTTTTGCAGTTGGAATAAATGGCAATCTGGCATTTTACTATAAATTATACTCAAATTCAGGTTTTGAAAGCACATCATGTCACACCATTATTTTTGCATTAAATAGCTTCATGTCTTAAGCAGAATGATTGCATAAAAACATTTTGGACTGGGTTTTTCTAGATTCTGATGCAAATGCATGCTATGCCTACGTCTGCATCTGTCTGTCTGTCTGTGTCACATCAGCCCCTCTGCTATTTTTCAAAACATGCACCCATTTGCAACAAGGCAAACAAACAATGCCTATGTGAACTTCACCATTTTTTGCTGCAGTCACATCTTTTTTGGATGGAAAATTTGGACACAGTTGGACCACCTGTTAGATGGCCTAACAATTTGGATGGATTTTCCTTTTGCACAAGGCTGGCGATTTAGACTGCTTTTAAGCTGGGTTTACATAGGCTGTGTATGAGCAGCTGAATGAGGGTTACATTTTACAAAATGGTGAGAGATTGTGTGTGTGTGTATGTGTGGCTGGGTGGGGGGGTATGTTAAATAGGGTCTGACTACCAGTTGAAATACAAATCACAGTTTGCATCAACAGGACTTAGCTGCATGACATTAAAAAAAACCTTAACTTTAGTCATGTCATTGTCGGCCCAGTGGTGCTGAGGGTTGAGGCACTGGACACCACACCTCATTCCATGCCGGCGACCCAAGTTTGGGAGTGGACTCAGATCACCGGGGGTCAGCCGGAGAGGAGAGGATCAAGCATCCAGAGGACTGCTCTCCTCTCCTGGGAGGGAGGATGGTGCACTCCGCAGCTCCCAGTGGAGACTGGGGGTATTGCAGCAGCAGAGGCACATACAAGGGGTAGGGGGGCATTGGTGGATGTCTTGTGCACAGGTGCGGGAGCACGTCCATTGCACCCTGGACATCCGTGCACGTCCACACCCCCGGGGCAAAACAGGGAAGGAAAAAACAAAACTGCCAGGGAGGTGATGGCAAGACTCCGGTGGCCAAGCCCACACGCCCAGTGCTGGCCCTGATCCTGACTTGACTCTCCGTGGTCCCCGCCTCCTCCTATATGGGCCTGGCAGGAGAGGGGGGACCCAGCACCCAGTTCCTCGGTTGGGGGATGGGTTCAGGCGGGTGGTGAAGGCGAAGTCGAGAGGGTCTGCACCCGAGAGATGCCCCTGCAGCAGGCGACCAGGAGGGAAAAAGAATGTACAAAAAAAAAAATGTCATTGTCCATTACTGAGTATTTACAATCCAGTAGGAGTACACCCCCCTTACACTTCATCTACAGCTGAGCCATAATCTAGAGCTACCCTCTTATGTCCCTGCTTGTGACATGATGGTCATTTCAGTAGCAACTGATGTCACAAACAGGATTTCATGACCTCAGCTCTAGACTGCCTCAGCTATAAGTGAACTGTAAGAGACAACAATCTAGAATATATGTAGATATCCTTAATACTGTATTGTAACATGGCACAAAACAAGAGACCACAATAATGAACATAGATTGGAGCAATGGCAACAGGTGACTATGGAGCAACCCATGCATTAATTCTCAAGTAATCCATGGTTGCTCCTGAGTCATCAGGAGCATGCTTAGGGAGAGAGAGAGAGACACAGAAATACACATGGAACACTCAGTCCCTGCCCCGCAACTCGGCAGAACTGCTATATGTGTTCTTTGCTGTCCTCTCTGTCTTGTTTGATCTCTACTCATTGCTCTCTGTGTTGTTTGCTTTTACTGTGTTACTTCCACCCACCCACCCTGCAGACTTTGGGGACTGGGCGGTCATTATACCCAACATGAACAAAATGTGAAGAACATTGTTTCTGAATGCTAAAAAGCTGGCATGGCCAATAGAACAGTAGAATTAGGCATCCTAAATTTAATATTCTAGTGCATTATGAGTAAAGTATGCAGATTTGCATATCTGTATAAGTCGCAAAACATTTACATATACAAGACGCCGTGTGTCGCATCTTACTTTCTTAAACATTACATACTGTATATATTTAGTGGAGTTACTTAAATGCAGTGGTTCCCTCTTTTATTAGACCATGTTTTCAAATGTTGTGCATTTAAATGTTTTGCGACCTACAGATATATATGCAAATCTTTGAATTTTACCCATAGTGTGGTACTGAATGAGAAGAAAAACCGAAGCTGATGAGTTTACAGAAGTGTTTTTATCAATGGAAGTAAAAGTTTTTTGCCTTTGTGTCTATTCTACAAAACATAGCGCTACAAACTCTGTTAAAACTGCAGTCACAACGCGAAGTATTCAGTGTGCACGCGCACAGTTGCATGTCTATGTAGCCTGTAAAACGTTAACAATTCACCACCATAAACAGTTCTGTGAAGCAATATTCTGACTTTCTCTTTGTGTACCACAGTTACTTGACTAAAAACAGCGTGTAGCTTGTACTTTCCATGTTACAAGCACATTCTGTTAAATCAGCTAAAAGTTGACAGTGTCCCTTTAAAGGGACACTGTCAGCTTTTAGCTGATTTTTTAGCCTCCTTTAAGAATGCTACCTGCACATACCCTTAGTACTGCACTTGGATGTAAACATTTGATTCTAATCCAGGTGTGGGACTAGACCCCATGTCCTTTTGGCCCAGAGGCGGATGTGCTACCAACTGAGCCAAGCTGACACCACCAATAATATACATTAGTTTCCCTGCACACACGTTCATGTGCATTGCATTAAAGATTAACATCAGTTTCATCTTCAAAGTGAAAAAGAAGGTGAAATGCCCTACAGAAGAATCTCTGTGATGAGATTGTGAACTCTTGGTTCTGTATATACATTTCTGGTTTTACTAAATAAATTTTAATCAGGTGAAAAACTTCAGGCTACATTGGTAGAAGAATAGTAGAAAATGCAGCTGTCATGCAAACATGCAAATCGGGCATAACCAAAAAGAGGTTCAGGTCTGGTTACCTACATTCCAATTTAAGGTTAGCCCAGTAATCTCTGTTGTTATGGACAGAGAGAGATAATGGGAATGTGACCTACATTATGCTGTAACTTAGGAGTGACCACCTCAGCAGTAGTTTGTGATCTGGGTATAGCTGTGTGGAAAGCGGAATTCTGCTGGCAGAATTCGTGCAGAATGGCACTTCCATTTCTGGAATGCTTTTCAGAATTTCAAGCCCCAGCTATGCCTCACGATGCTTGATATATGCAGTAAGCCTGGTAGATTTGGCTGCTTAGCTGCCCTGGAGTGGAATATATGAAAATGATAGCACACAGAATGCTGTTCAAACTCTGTCCTCGCGATGATGCTGCACTGTGCTGCTCAACGGCAGATCAGTTTCTCCGCCTGAGCAAGCAAGTTGCCCTGAGAGCTCTCTCCTGCTTCGTTTCAGTTTTTCTTTGATTTCTGACTTGTTTCACAGTAAACGTTTTATTTTTCATATTATGCTCTGCTGCAGTCAGTAAGTGAGTTTTTAGGCAATTTATTATTTTTTCTCTGGTCCCCTAGCGGTTCCCAGGAACTGGATAAACTTTCAGTTTTCAGTGGCAGTTCTTTTCATTTTATTTTTATTTTTATTCGTGTAAGCTGATGAGCAATTTTTCCCATTTTCCTAAGTGACAAGTTTAAAAAAAAAAAGCCATATAACATGAATACAACGCAGTACAGACCCAAAAAATACAGTATAAAAATGATGTCAATACTAGTGAAACAAACAAACATTAAGTGCATGTACATTCATTCCTTAACAACAACCAGTGTTTAAGTTTAGTATTGAATGTTCTAATGTTTGTGCAATTGGCAATATCATTGGGTATAGAGTAAAAAATCTAGTTGCCCTATATAACACTGACTTTTGCCCAATTATTTTTTAAAAAAAGGGAATTTTATACACATATTCTTTTAAACCATGTTTTGCTTTTTAACATTGTTATTTCTTTTTTACTTTATTTTTCTTCAGCTCCTCGCTCCTTTATGTTGCAGCCTCAGTTCCCAATATCTGGGAACTGAGTGGTTCATTGAGTATCTCATAGAAAAAGGAAAAAAAGTCTCTGCATGTTTTACCACTTCTCAATAGCGATACTGTTTTTAAGGGGCTTAGACCACAGTTGGGTGTTTTTCTGTTTTGGGAACTGTTTTTAGGGTCTGTTTGACTATTGCATGTCAGACAGACACAAAAAGAATAAGGGATCTATTGAGCTAAAAAATGTGTGGCCTGATCTAGCGCTTGGCAAAGGCAGATAGCCATGAGTAGTGTTTAAGGTGCTTCAGTCCACAGCATAAAATTTCTGATAGTGGGATTTGCAGCAAATTTTGTCCAAAACTTTAAAACATGGTCTAAAAAAGGTGGCATTGATTATGGCCTCTCAATCTGCCTCTGTGTCAAAGAGCTCTAAAGAGGGGCCTTCCTCTCATTTTCAACTTTACGGAAGAACCCCCCCCCCCACCGAGATTTTCTCTTGCTATGGTTTCTGAAAAAGGGAACCCTGATATGCCAGAGCACAAAAGCTTTTCTGAGCAGGTTCCAGATCGGTGCTTGCTAAAAAAAAAAAAAATAGATGTCGTTGCCCCTCCTGCTGAAGAAGCAAAGGAGCTGTCAGTGGACAGAATAAAAATGTCCTCTGTGAAAGACATGACTAAAGCTTGGCAGTTTGTTCCAGGCCTTTCAGGCTATGGGTTCCCTCATGAAAAATATGTTGCTGCACCTCCTGCTGAAGAAGCAAAGGAACCATCAGTGAACAGAGTAAAAATGCCATCTGCGGAGGACATGATTAAAGCTTGGCAGTTCTTTCCAGGCCTTTCAGATTATGGGTTACCTCTCAAAAAAACATGTCACTGCTCCTGCTGCTGAAGAAACAAAGGAGCTGTAAGTGAACAGAGTACAAATGCCTATTGTGGAGGACATGATCGAAGCTGGCAGTTCTTTTCCCAGGCCTACAGGCTATGGGTTCCCTCATAGGCAGGCTGGTTCCCCCTCAAACTGCTGCCCCCCCCCCGGTTCCCGGGAATCAGGAGTCTGGGTTCTTCTGTGATAAAAAAGTAGAGAAAGGGGAACCTAAGGAACCCTATGCTTCCCCTGACCAGGAATTCGGTTCCCTACCCCAGGTCCAGAGGATTTGTCCTCTTACTATACCTTCGCAAGGCAAATGGTGAGCACCTTCAACCTCTCCACCCAAGAGTTTACGGAGGATGACAAGGAGGCTACGTTTTTGGACCTGGTGGGATTAACCCCAATCAGGCCTGAAACAAGGCTAAGATTCCCCCATCTACCCTGCCCCGGATAAAGATTCCAGGATGCTGGACAGTATGTGGAAGAAAGTGTACACGTCTGCCTCTTTGCGGCTGAGACAGGCTATACACATGTCTTACACTACACTGTACCAGAAAACTCTCTGGAATTCTGTGCCAGCCATGAGACAGAAGGTCCCTGGGGACCTGGTACAAGATTTGGCCATACAGCCAAGTCTGCCCTAGATGCTACGAAATATCAGTTTCATATGACAGTGGATGTTAATGACACTACCTCTTCGGTTATGGCCCATGTCATATCCCTAAGGGAATTTGCCTGGCTGTGGCCACTAATTCATCCCAGAACACCCAGTCAGAGCCATGGATTTCCCATGCAAGAACACTTCTTGGTTTGGTGACAAGGCAGAGGCCTATATGAAAAAGGTAGATGAGTACATGACCACCTTCAGAAACAGTGCAGAGAAGAAGACCTCCACTTCCTGCAGGCTTCAGGGAAGGTAGGGTTAGGGAGTATTTCTCCATGTCCCCCGTGATTTCATACCCATGCCCATGCCCATTTCCTTTGATTACTCTTAGATGAGAGGTCACTTTAAGGGCAGGGGCAAAAGAGCTTCCAAACTAGCTGATCTGACCCCAGCCATTAAGGCTCAGTCCAAGTAGAACCCCTGACAGGTCTACCTAGGTCATCTCTCCACTACCTGTGAGAGGAAGACTGGCTCATTTTCTTCCAAGAATAGAAAAACATCACTACAGAGAAGTGGGTACTGGAAGGGGTAAACCAAGTATTCACACCGCAGTTCAGAAGTTTTTCCAGACAGTAGGTTCATAGGAACTTCACACCTCCCACTCAAACAGCAAGAATTCTACTGGAGATGGAGGTCAAAGGTGCTGCAGTCAAATGCAGTGGAAAGAGTTCCTTCATCCCAGTGGGGAAAGGGTCTCTATTCAAGGTACTCCCTCACTCAAAAGGAAAATGGGGAGTGGCTATTCCCATTTTGGATCTCTGGTTTCTGAGTCTCTTCTGCTTCCGGGGTGTTCATGGTGTGCTTATCCATAGTGGCAGCATACCTCAGAAGACAGGGAGTGTTTTTTTTCCTTACCTGGATGACTGGCCTGTAGCAAGGAAGTCACACAAGCAAGTCAAGGATTCCCCTCCAGCTAACCCAAAGTACCTTTGTGACACTGAGTTATTCTCGTAAATACCCAAAAGTCCCAAACAGAACTAGCCCATGGGCTGAACTTCATAGGGGCAGAGCTGGATGCCCTCAAGGGCAAGGCATTTCTGCCCCAAGAGAAAATGGAAAGTTTCTAAGCCTTGCATGAACCTTCATTTTGGGCCAGCCCCAACCAGCAAGGCTTTTCCTTCAGCTTCTGGGACATATGGCTTCCACCACAGTGGTGGTGTCAGGTGCCAGGTTTCAAATGCGAGATGTTCATCATCATTTAAGGGCTTATTGGTCCCAAAAGCGATACCTCTTGTCAAAGCTGGTGCTTGTAACAGAAACTCTGTTACAAGCTCTGGATTGCTGGAAAGAAAGGGACTACCTCATGGGGGGGAATGCCCTCTCAGCAGCAGTTTCCCAACAGTGGTCCTGACAGCGGATGCCTCCTCCTAGGCTGGGGACGTCACCTACATGACCAAACGGTAAGTGGAGCGTGGTCTCCACAGATTCCAGGGAGCATATAAATGTCCTAGAGCTGAGGGCAGTTTTCTCTTGCCCTTCAGGCCGTCACAGTTTGGGTACAGTTTAGTCGGTCCAAATCAGGAAGGACAATACCACCACAGTGTACTACATCATCAAGCCCTCAGAGCTGTGTACAGAAGCTATGAAGATCTGGAATCTGCCTTACTCCTTGAAGGTGCAACTTTCAGCAATCCATATTCCAGAGCAGGCCAGTGTCCTGGTGGACTTCTCTCAGCAGGATCAGCTGGGGGCATCATGAATGGTCTCCGATCAAACGGGTGCTGGCCACAGTCTTCAGAAGATGGAGCACCCCAGAAATAGATCTGTTTACTTCCAAAGAGAATTATCAGCTCCTTTTCTTTTGTTGCAGGCCTCCAACGGTGGTCTCAGTCCCTATGGACACCCTCATCCTGTACTGGTCAGGGAGATCCCTTTATGCTTTTTCCCTGTCCCCTCTGCTACTAAGAGATCTATTGAAACTGAGGAGCCAGCCTGCAGCCATGATATTAGTGGCCTCAGACTAGGCAAGACAGCCCTGGTACTCCCTGCTCCTGGCCCTCTCCACCAAACAGACCATTTTTCTCCCACAGAACCACAATCTACTGACCATGTTTCAGGACAGAGTAACCTTCCTGAACTTGAAGTCATTGCACCTCAAAGCATGGTTTTTCAAGAGTTAGAATACTCAGATTTTCATTATTCAGAGTAGGCCCTCAGGGTCCACAGGTTTTCCAGGAAGCCTGCTACCAGAAAGACATATGCTTCCATATGGAAAAAAATTTTTTCCTGTGGTGTGTTCCTAAGCATATCAATCTCTTACAGGCAGTTCTGCCTATACTCCTGGACTACTTGATCCAGTTACAGACCTTGGGTCTCAGTCCCTCTTCCCTTAAAGTGCTTTTGGCGTTATTACTGCCTATATTCCGGAAGGTTACCAAAAAGAAAGGTGGCTTCACATTTTAATTTCAAGAAATTCTTCTAGGGTCTACTGCATCTGTATTCCACAATCATGGAACCAGTCCTTCCATGGGACTTGAATCTATGCATACTCAAGCTCAGGGAGCACTCCTTTGAGCTATGGCTACTGCAGATATAAAGTATGTCACCTGAAAGTCAGTTTTCTTTGTGGTCATACCCTCTTCGAGCAGGGTATGCGAGCTGCAGGCTCCCCACACAGATCCTAACTACAATATTTTCCATAGGAACAAGATATCCCTCATGACTACTAGGAAACCCATTCGTAATGCAGTGTCCAAATTTCATTTGAATCATTTCATCACACTTCCAGTGTTTCTCGCAGCAAAGTCCAGCTCTTGCGAGCAGAGGATTCACAGCTTGAACGTTAAGAGAGCACTCAGTTACTATCTGGACCTCAAGTCCTCCCACTCACAACTGTTCCTCTCATATGGTGAAGTGGGCAAGGGCAGGTCAGCTTCTAAGAGGACCATTGCTTACTAGATAGTCTTCTGCATCCATTTCTGCTACTCTAAAGCTGGCAGTTGCTGCCACAAGGCCTTAGGGCGCACGCCACTCACTGCTGTCTCTGTGGCAGCTGCAAGGGATATTCTTTTGCTAGAGATTGTAAAAGCAGCCACCTGGAAAACTGTACACACCTTTACAAAGCACTATTGCCTGGATGTGCAATCCAGAAGAGATGCCAGTGTTGTCACTGCTGTCTTGCAGAACCTTTTTCCCGAATAGGTTCTGTACCCAGCCTTCCAAGGTATTGCTTTGTAGTCTGCATATGTCAAGCATAGTGAGGTATTCCTGGGGCTTGAAGAAAACATTACTTACCGTAGTAATATTGTTTCTTCCAGGGAATCCTCACTATGCTTGAATCTCCCACCCTGCCTCCCCTTCCAGAACCTGGAGAAGGTCCTACAGACATCAGCTCTTGTCTAATATTATTGAGCATTACTTGTTGTTCATTCACAAAACAGTTTTTTTGTGGTTCTATTTTAGTCTGCCATAGTTTGACCTTAGAGGTCAATCTTTTTGGGTTGATTGGGGTAGTTATTCTGTTAACTATACAGTATAGGTTAGGATAGTAGAGTAGGAGCTATTGTATTGTAGACTATCAAGATAGATCTGCCGTTGACCAGCCAAGTGCAGTACCACCGCAATAGCATTGCTACCTGGCTGGTTTTCAACCGGCATGGGTTTTTTCCAGGGACTTGCCGTTAAACACTTTAATGTCCTGTTTTTTTTTTTTGACATGCATGTTTCTATAGCTGGCAGCCCAGCAGGCAGATAGGGTTAAGTCTCCACTAACCACGCTCTCACAACACACAAGCACACTCATTTGGCGCCGGTGTCAGTGTAGCGGGAGAGCAAGTCAGGCGAGGGGAGTGGAGCCAAGGAGTCGGTGCGGAGTGTGTTGTTTAAACTTGACTTTAAGTTGTTAATATTAACTTACAAAGTGACAAGGCACAGTGTTTGAAACAAAGGTAGGTGTGTATTAGTATGCGTGATAGTAGTGGGAGTCGGCGAGCAGGTGGCCATTTTTTTTTAATTCCCAAGGTGGCAACCCTACTGACCATGAGGACAGAGTTTGAACAGCATTCCATATTCCATCATTTACATATATTCCATGCACTCCAGGGCAGCTAAACCTCTCATGCTGATTGCATTTGTCAAGCATAGCGAGAGATCCCATGGAAGAAACAATATTACTATGTTAAGCCATTTTTTTCTTCTTTAATTCCACTGAATTCCCAAAAACATTTCTGTGTAAACTGTGGAATAATTTCCGTGGATGACCTAAACCATGGAATGATATTCTATAGTTTATAGAAAAAGAAACTGCAGTTTATGTAAATTGCAGATTACTAATCCATGAAAAACATTCCACTTTCAAAATTTCACAGTTCCACTACCAACAGAATTCCACTGAATTAGGCTGAATTTTGTAAAATTCCAATAGATTCCATTCTGTCCAGATTTGAAAATTCCGCACAGCCCTAGACCTGGGATTATTTCACAGTTCAGTTACATTATTACTTGTGTGTACTGTTTTTTTTTTTTTTATGCCCTGGTTTGCCCCTGTAAATTGGCTCATACCTAGTGGACCTTACATGGTCAACAAGACAGTCAATTGGTCGATAAATTAAATAACTGCATTACTTTCTCATTACAGTTTACAGTTTATGTTTCAAAGCTCAACAGTAACTAATATTTTGCAAACAACTTTCTTCCAACTCTTATTTTTAAAATTTAAACCCAATGTGTTTTTAGTTTCCTTCACATTGATAAATATGCAGTTGTAAAAGAGCTTGTTATCAAGGCAAATACTCTGATATGTGAAGATTTTGATTATTTTATCACCAGTCAAATCCACTTTATCGGCATATTTCCTTCTGGATACTAGCTTTAAGTGTGGTTTCCATAATTTATACTTGGTAAGAAAGGATGGGACTAAAGAAACTAAGGAAATTAAATTAAGAAGTGCAGTATAAAACATAAAGCCAGCATTGTAACACTTAAGATCACCACACCTGCAACCCAGCTTTGGTAAGGGACCTGGGGTGCTGGGGGAAGGTGGGATGAGTGTCCCATGGACAATTCTCCCCTTTCTGGTGGGGAAGTACATCCTCCGTTGTTCCATCTGCCACCTGCTGGAAACTGGGTGGTAGAGCAGTGGAGTTACCCATTGGAGGGATGGGCAACTGCCAAATATCAGTAGCACGCCTGTTCACCAGTGCACATGTGTGCGTATTTGTGTGCCGGCATCCCTAAGCAGGGAGAAAATGGTGGAGAAACTCCAAACAGCAGGATAACGTTCAGCCCTGCACTGCAGACTAGGATGCTATTCCTGTCTGGGAACTCCCACAGTGGGTGACATGTCATGGGGAAACTGGAGGCTGGTAGTACGTACCAAGGGAATGTGGGGGATGGGGCTGGGGTGAGGGCTGGTCAGATGGGGACAGGTTAGCAGTGAAGTGGATAAAAATGGTTGAAAAATGTATACAAAATAAAATACATATTAAAAATTAGTTATAGACTTCTTGTTCCTACTACAGTAACGATAATTTAGTATATAATTAATATACAGTCATAATTCACCGGTAAGACGAAATCAAACGGGTGATATTTAAAGAGCAACTGACGCCTCAGGGAAAACTTTGGAAAGCATAATAGCTGTACACTGGACAGCTTCTATTTCATATATATTCTATAGATTTCTCCTCTCCATTATTTATTACTGAAGAAATTCCCACAACAGCAAGCTCTTTATCCTTTAGAGTTCATTTGTCTCTATAGCTTATTCCCTACTTGAAATCTTAATGCTCTGATGTGACGTCACAGTCTGTATCTATGGGAATAACTGTGATGTCACAAGAAGAGCATTATGACATCAAGATGGGAAGAAGCAATAGTTGCTGTTTAACTCTGAGAGAACAACTCTCCTGTTTTCATGCATATGACCTCAGTAAAAAACAATGGGGTTTAAGAAATACAGAGCTCATTAGAAATATAAGCTGCTTTGTGTCCAAATATAATGTTTTGCAAAGTTCTTTTCGAGGTGTCAGTGGCTCTTCAACATTTTTTTTTAAAGATCAGCTGAGTTTGCCTTTTAAGTATTCATTAGTGAAATATTCCAATGTTTTAGCTGTTTACATACAAAATAAATACCACCAGCTATTTTAAAGCAGCAGTACGAGATTATTTTTTTTTTCAGTATGTTGTTGGCCCTGCCCCTTGTGCACTAAACCTGGCTTTCTTTTTTCTCTGTGGTTTGTTTTCTCCCTGTAATTTGCTCTGTTTCTGTTTTTGGTTTGTTGACATTTTGATCCCACTCCTTGTTGACCTTTACCCCATGGAAGCCAACCAGAAATGCACAAGCCTGCTCAGTGCATCTGTACATCCTCCAACTCCCTGTGTTGTGTGCATGGTCTCAGTGACAGCTCTTACAGTAAAGTCGGGTATAACAAATGCTGAACGTGGCTGATGATATCATCAGCTGTTTACACTGAGTTAAGTCCTGTCTGTTAGCAACACCCTCCCATTACACAGTTTGTGATAAATAGTAGTGTACTGATAAATAAAAACAATAATACACAGTAACATACTGTAGCTGGGAGAAGACGAGGAACCAGAGATAGAACAGAGCAGCCACCATCAGAGGTTCAGGACACATGCTCACTGACAACAGCTGTAGCAAAGTTCAAGCCATCATGACAGGACACACTGAAAAATCAACTGTCGGCTGTGAGATTTGATTAAAAAAAAAAGGCAAAAGCAAAGTTCTGATGGGACAGGGGCTGGGGGTGAGCACAGGATGCCGTGCACAGGGATAGCGCATGCTCAGCTGATCAAACCGGAGAAATGAAAGATGAACACTGAATGAACAGAATACAACACCGGTCACAAGATGCGTATTGGATTAGGCAACTGAGCCATGAAGCTGTGAACTGTGAAAGGTACAATTTACGGTCTGCCAAAATCTGTTTAATAAAAGTTGCCTTACACTAAGAAGGTAGATGTTTGGGATGCTTTATTTTTCTTCTTTCATGTCTCCCGTTTGATCGGCTGAGCGTGGTGGGGGTGGGGTGATTGCGGTGATGTGCAGATACATTAGTGCTTTTATTCATGTGTATCTATCTGCACATTGCCGCAACTCTCCACTCCCCCCGTTCGACAGATCAAACTGGATAAATGTAAGAAGAAAAATAAAACATCACTTTGTCTTTTCTTTCCATATTGGAAGTAAATATGGCATTATATTTGAATTAAATGAAGATCTCCTTCCCGCACTATCACTGTGCTCGGTGTGTCGTGCTCACCCCAGCCCCCGTTCCAGCAGAACTTTGCTTTAATTGGCTTTTGTTTTAATTTTTAATCAAATCCCACAGCCAACAGTTGTTTTTTTAGTGTGTCCTGTTATGGTTGCTCAAATTTTGCTACAGCTGTTGTTAGTGAGCATGTGTCCTCAACCTCTCTGATGGTTGCTGCTCTATCTCTGGTCCCTTGTCTTCTCCCAGCTACAGTACATTACTGTGTGTTATTGTTTTTAGTACACTACTATTTATCACAAACTGTGTGATGGGAGGGTGTTGCTAACAGACAGGACTTAAGTCGGTGCAAACAGCTGATGATATCATCAGCCGCATTCAGCATTTGTTATACCCAGGTTACTGCACTGAGATGACTTCTGTGCTCATTCTCTGAATCTGCTAGCTCTCAGTAGAAGTCCCTGTACTACATAGGGACAACAGGAACATGCAGGACAGGGTACCACCGAAGTAAACAAAAGACGTACTGCAACGTGAGGTGGGACTTTGGCTGTAAGTGCGGCACTAGCCATATTTGTTGTAAAGCCACAATAATTAAATTAAAATTTAAATATCTACAAAAATAAAGATTGCTGGGGAGAACACTATAGATATGGAAACCAGAGCTATGGCTGCATGCTTACAGCCAAAAATCTGAAGTTCCATAATCTCTTCCTGATTAGCTAGTACAGTGCAAGCCTGTTATAAGGGACACATCTGTGCACACAGTTTGTGTCCATTATATCCAGTGTCCATTATATCCAGAGGAGGTGGAGCCTATGTGTTAGGTGTGCCTGTGTGTGTGTGAACAGGGGCTCAGAGTGATAAAAAACATATTATAAAGACTTCATAGGTTAATCAAAATCCTGCCTAGCATATATGTTTCTGTACTTTGTGCGTTTATTGTTATTTAACTGTCAGGGAACATGAGTTTTTTTATGAAGTTTTTTTGCAGAAAATAAGAAGATAGTAACTCTAGTGAGTGGATATTGGGGTTCTAGGACAGGAAGAACAAAGGCAGTTGTACTCTAAGGGTCTTATTAAAAAAATAAAATCACTTCCTTTTTAGTGTTATAATCTAATGAAAGTTTATATAGCTTGTGGAGAATTATTTTGTAAGAAATTGAGTCTCTGTAGCTCCTTCATCTAAATTTTTCATTTGCCAAATCTCCTTACCAGCTCTGCACCACCCCCAAGAAAATGCTCTACAAATACCTTTAAAAGCTTCAAAGTGTCCGTTTTAAGCAAAGTGTCTGTCCATTATAACCAGAGGAAAATGCATTGGATTTGATATATCTGGTTTGGGAAATCAGTTGTCCACTATAACCAACTGTCCATTATAGCAGTGTCCATTATAAGTGGAGTGCTCTGCACTGCTGCTTTAAATCTCATTTGAGGAATAATTAAAATTCAGATACGCCATTTTTAGATTGCTCCAGGGATTAAAATCTAGTAGTAATTCTGTCATATAACTGTGGGCAATACCTCACATTTATGCTACTGAGAGCCAGTTCAGGTTGGTCAGATGACTTGGTTTAAGTCATGATTTCAACAATTTAAGTCCGTTCCAAACAACACAGAGGTGTTGCCATTCTGTCTGTGACTAACTTCAGAAACTGCAATTTTTAGGGTTTTTACTTTGTCATACCACACCTCATTTGCAAAAGTATATTAAGAGCTGTTTTCTAGTCCAGCTCAGTGCTGCTGGCACTGGCATATCCTGTTACCCTGCTAAAGATTAAAATTTCCACTTTGAGCCTAAGACTGAATTTATAGAATGGGGCAGGTAGTAGTAGAAAGCACTGCAGAGGAAAAGGACTAGGAAGTAATCACTTTAGACAGAAGACATAAGCACAGTGCAGTAGGGCAGTGAGTAGGGAAAATAGGATCTTAAGGTACATAGAGAGGGGGCTCACCAGCAGGAGGAGGGAGGTGCTGCTACCAGTGTATAGGTCAATGGTTTGTCCTCATCTGGAGTACCATGTACAATTTTGTACAGTTTTGGAGTCTACCTCTAAAGAAGGACAGGGACAGATATGAGGTATTGCAGAGGAGGGTATCCACAGTGGTTCAGGGACAGCAGGAGAGGACATACAAAGAGAGGTTTTTGCAGATCTGAATATATACATGCAAGAGGTGAAAAGGGCACTAGGGGACATGACTGAAGCATACAGATACCTCCACAGGGTAAAAACAGTGGATAGCGGGGAACTGTTCTGACTGAGAGGGAACAGAAGCACCGGACAACTCCATGGAGCTGGTGGGGATGGGGACAAATTTGAGAGAAGTTGGGAAATACTTCATGGAAAAGATTTTGGAGGGTGAAATAAGCTGCTAAAGGAATTTGTCTGTGCAAAATCAATGGGGTGGAATCAAATGAAGGTATGAGAGATACAAGGGATTGGAAAAGACCTCAGCAAAAAGGTATGGGGAGTGAGGAGCCTCTCGGGGTCTCTCATTCAGTAGTACTTAGGTAGGAATGGGCAGCCACAATGGGCCACTTTGTGTTCACAGATTCTATGTTTTTATGAACTTGACTCCCCATTCTGGGGCTGGTAGACTACTGCGTAGAGCGCTGACTCTGAGGGGAAGGACAGCCTTCTTCATGCAGCACTGTATCCTATGAAGGGTAGAGGAAGGCACTGGGTGTTCTTGTTGACCACATATTGTCCCAACTCCCATCTCCAGGTTGGCACTTTGAGGATCAGCTGAAGAACTGGGAAGGTAGGAGGGCCTATACAGGAGAGTAGTGCCCCTAGTTTATAATGATATGGCATTATAAGTCTAGTAATTAACCATGAGCCTAGCGAGGCTCTGGATTGGCAATTAATGTCTTGGAAATTAACAATCCAGCTGCAGACTGTCGCTGTATGGCATGCAAGACTTGTGCCACACAGCTAGAGCCTAACTAAAACCAGCAAAAATGAAAGTTGTTATTGCAATTAGACTTATAATTGCAATAACAACCTCAAAGCAGGTCATTTCCAAAGGATTAACGACTGACTGGAGGGAGGTGCCCTAGGCTGCACCTCGGCTCACCCATCCCTCCAACTAGTTGTTAATCCTTCGGAAATGATTGGCTTTTTGGGTTGTTATTACTTAACTACATCACTAGTCCCAGGTTCACTCTGTGGCTATTACTCTCATTGATGAGAAAGTAGCATAAACCAGAGGCAGAAACAAGTGAAGTCTTCCTTGCCTCAGTGCTCATCATATGGGGAGGAGGCTTTCCACACGGGATAAGTGAGAGAACTCTGGCCAGAGACCAAGGGGGTAACCTGTAAGATTGGTGGGCAGGCTCTAGGGAAGGGTAAACACATTGAAGGGGAGGTAAGAAAGCTGAGGGGGGCATACATTTAAAAAACAGCAGTTTTCCCAACCAGTGGGCTTTCTGTTAGAGTCCAGATTAAACTGAACTAACATGTCAACAATTTTACCTTTACTGTATGTCTGTGGCTAATGTCAGAAACTTGGTTTTATAAGACATCGTTTGGGATATGGGAAAAAGTACCAAATGTCCAGTCGGGTCATTTTCTAGCATTTTAATTGTAGCAGCAGCCAAAAATGTTTGCAGTCGCAGTCTTCCTCAAATAAATAGAGAACACTGTACATTCCTTAATAAAGAGTAATTGTAAAGACAAATTACAATCAGGAATTACACTGGGCTCCAATTCACAGGTCCGTTCTTGACCAGAAAAAGAACTATGAGAGAGAACATATATAATGTATATATTTTCATTGCAAAAAAACTTTGTTAATGCATCAGTTAGGGTTGAAGCAACAAATGTAGGGAAATGAGGTGTTAGGGTTGAGACCCTAACCCCCCCACACCTGTACCACCCCACCCCACCACCACCCTCCACAGACCAACAGGGCCTGGAGTGTGCCTTGTGGTCATTGGGCTAACATTCACTCCATTCCATGTGCAAGAAAGCTGACATGGTAGTGTATAGGAGAATGGGGTGAGAGTTAGGTCCGATGACCCCAAGGCACACCCCATGCTCTGTTGGTCTGTAGAGGGTGGGGGTGGGGTGGGATGGTAGGGTGGGGAGGTTAAGGTCTCAATCATACCACCTCATTTCCCTAATTTTGTCCCTTCAACCCTAACTGATGCATCAACAAAGTTTTTTGCAATGAATTTCCTTACTTTTTGAGAAAGAGCAATCTTACCCTTATATCGTTTTGGGAGCGCAGGGCCATCTGGGCACTGTGCTCCCATGGTATCAGTGTTTAGGAGGGCCCTAAACTCCCATCTATACATAAGTGCACAGACATTGTAATGAGCTGTCATCTCTGTGTGAGAGCGCAGGGCCCAGACCAAGTATTGCATAAGGAATGACCCAGCAGTCCCATTACTGCGTAATGTTATCCATATTTTTATTTATTTAAGAGTTTCACCAGGAGAGCATACTGAGCAGACAACTGCTCATTTCCAGATGCGTCCTGGGTTGGGGGGGGTTCATGGGAGAAGATACAATAGTGTACATACTAAGTACAAAAGTAGAATATGCACAGTAACTGTATAATGCAGTCAAAATATACAGCAAATTAGAGAGCACAACTTCATCACATGTAACAATATAGACTTGAGTCCAGATGCATCTGGGGGGGGGTACATGGGGGAAGGTACATTTGTGTACATAGTAAGTAGAAAAGTAGAATATGCACAGTAAATATAAAATACAATTGTAATGTACAGCAAATTAGTGAGCACAATTTCACAGGTAACAACATGGGCAACAGCTGAGTTGGGCAGCCCAGCCTGCCTCGGTACGCAATTGCCAAGACATAACACAGCTAGCAGGATGAATCTGGGGCAGGAACAGATGGGGCGGAAATGGGCTTTGAGGACGGTGTTGAGGTAGCAATGGGAAGGGGTGTGGCATTTGGTAGAGGGTAGGGAATTCCATAGTTTAGGCAAGTGGTGAGAGAAGGCAAGCTGGCCAACAGAGGTGGACATGCGTGGGACAGACAAGGTGCGGGAGTCGTAGTGTCTGAGGGAGTGGTAGGAAGGGGGAGAGTGAGAAAGAGAGATGAGAGGGCATGGACTGAGACCAGAATTTAGCCATAAAACTAGCACAATGAGCCAGCCTCCTATCCTTGCGGGATGGGAGGGAGAGGGCTTGGTACAGGTCACAATGGTGGGTACGGTGAGGACAGTCAAGAGCGAAACAACAGAGTGGATGGGGGTATCCAGTCTGGTTAGGGAAGTTTTGGGAGTGGCAGTGTAGACTACATCCCCATAGTCAAAGATAGGGAGAGTCATTTTCTGTACTCTAGCACAGCGAGACGGCAGTGGGATGCACCCACAGTTGCGATACAGGGCACCCAGTTTGGGGTGCAGCTTCTTGTGGATGGCCTCACCCCGAGGTATCTAAAGGAGATACAGCCCTCCAGTTTTGTCCCATCTACTGTGCGGAATGTGGCAGGGGTGTAGCCAGGATTTTTAAACTTGTACTCAAAACTGATGCACTGTTGCTCCCTGTTATGTAAACATAAATCAAAATAAGCACTGCCATGCCACACCAACAATAGGCCACTCCTCCACCCCCATTTCCATGTCTAAGTTCAAGTAATCAGTTTCTTCCTGTAATCCTCCTTCCTTTGTTTTTCTGCATGCCTGGTAACTTGTTCTTGTTTGTGTATTTGGCTGGTGGCATCAGTGCCCCACAGCAAACAACAAAGGCAAAAGGGTTCAGCGCGACACAGACATAGTGTAACTCACAGTGTCCTTGCGTTCCTTTTTTTTGTTGCCCCTGCCTGATTTTTTTTTTTTTTTTACTGTACTCTGCTGAGTAAAGTGTGTATGCCTGCCAACACCCCTGGAATGTGGGAAGGGAGAGGAGCTGAGAGAATCCCTGCCTTGTGCCAAAGGTCATGAGACTGTTTTCTTGGCATTCGGGAAGAACTGATTTGCACAAAACCAGTGCTGGATTTTCTTGAAATTGCGCTATAGTCTGGTTGTAACATCAGAGCTAAAGGGGCCTGATGTATACAGGGCAGTGTTGTCAGCATACATATGGATGGATATGTGTGGGCAGGCAGTGGGCAGGTTATTGAGGAAGATGGAGAACAGCAGATGGTCAAGAACAGAGCCTTGAGGTATACCAGTGGTAATGGGGGGGGGGGCAGAGGAGAGAGCGTCTCCAGTCCTGACAGCCTGTGTCCTACCTACAAGATAGGAGTGGAAGCAGCTGGTGGCCTCACTAGAGAGCACTGCTAATGATAACTTGGATAAGAGAAGAGGGTGGGAAACAATGTCAAAAGCCTTTGCTAGGTCGACAAATATGGCCGAGGTGATGGGGCCCTGGTCCATGCTGGTAAGAATGGAGTCAGTGAGCCTCAGCAGGGAGGTTGTGGTTGGTGGGACTTCTAAACCCAGACTGGAAAGGAGTGAAGAAGGAGATGTAATCGAGGAAGGAGAAGAGCTGGGAGAGGACGAGGCATTCCTGAATTTTGCAAAAATGGGGAGTAGAGAGACAGGTTGATAATTTCCAGTGGAGGAGAGGTCGCCGCCTTTCGGGAGAGGAATGAAAGTGACATGTTTCCATTCCGATGGGATGGAAGTGAGAGAGAGAAAGAGAGATTGAAGAGAGGCAAGGGGGATGGCTATGGCAGAGGCCACCATTTACCCTTGAGGGGTTTAGTGCGAGGAGGGCATTAAAGATATCTGCTGGGGTAGTGTGGTAGAAGAAGAAGGAGGGGTGTGGGGTCTGGCTAGTATGGGGAGGGGCTGAGGTGGCTTGCCCTTGGGAGGCTAGGGGTATAGAGGATAGTAGTGTGGAAGTACATGAGGTAAAGGAGTTAAACTCGGTTGCCACTGCAAGTGGATCTGTTAATGTGTTATTACCAGCTTTTATGACAGGTGTAGGAGGCTCAGTTGGGGGAGTGAAAGAGGGATTGCACCACCTTCCAGAATTTGGAAGGGTGATTTATGTTTGTAAGGAAGGTGTATTTAAAATAGTCTGCCTTATCCCACTGGATTGCTCTAGTACAGGCATTACATAGAGTGCGATAATACTGGTAAGCCGTGGTGGAGCTGGTGGCTTTGTGGGACTTCCAAGCTTGGTCCCTAGCCTGAATGCAGTCCCTTTTCTCAGCAGTGATCCAGGGCAGGTGAAAGCCTCACACCCAGATCTGTCTGAGAGGGGCATAGGTATCGCAGACCGAGAGGAACTTGGACTTGAAATAGTCAAAAGTGGAGTCGATTGAGGTGGCGTGAGGGATGAAAGACCAGTTGGTGTTGGCCAAGTCATTGAGGGGCAGATCCACTGACTTGTGTGACCGGACCAGCATCAGACAAGGGGGACTTTGGCCTAATGGATTTTCCTCCGAACTATAGACTGGGTGGTAGTCACTTAAGGAGTCAGATAGAAGAACTACAATGATTATCTGGTGCGGGTGTAAGGTGAGAGCCCAATCTAATAGGGTGTGATTTTGAGTTTTGGCATTTAGATGGGAGGGTTCACTAATCAACTGGGTTAGGTTGAGAGCAGCAATGTCATTATTAATTTTAGTATGGGAGGTGGAGAGCCAGTTCACGTTGAAGTCGCCTAGGATATGGATCTCTCCATCAGCTGTGTGTGATTGTAGGGTAGCTAGGAGGTCTGTGATGGCAGACATGGGGGAGCTGGGGCAACAATATGAGCCAGTTATAAAACTGGGTAAGGTGTGGGGAAGGGAGATATGCACCATCAAGGATTCAATAGACTATGGTGGAGATATAGGAACAGGGGAGAATTGCAGGGATGAGGAGATGTACATGGCAATGCCTCCAACTTTTTTATTACCAGATCAGTGTTTGCAGGTGACAGTGTAGCTTGGGATGGAGATACAAGCTTCATGGATGTGTGACTTTAACCATGTCTCTGTTATGATCAGGATATCAGGCTTGTGGGATATGGTGATTTTTTTTTGCAACAAGAAGATTTTGGGGAGAAGGTTCCTGATGGTTAGGTGCGCTAACTTTAGGCCCTGTGGAAAATGAGGGTGCAGGTCCGGGGTTGGGATTAATGTCCCCTGCCATCAGTAACAGAAGCATTACTAGTGTCCTGGATAGGGCTACCATGGCTTTACAGTGGAAGGGCTGAGGCGGGTGAGTAAGAGCAGGAGTTGCTCCATGGGGGATTAGATCATGGCTCACAATTATGGGGACCAATCAAAGGGGGAATAAATGAAAGAGTGGAAAAGGTACAGAGATGAGCAACAAAGTTGGTGTATGAATGTAGAAATAAAACACATGAAGAATGTTTGCAAAAATAAAATTTGATGACACTTCATGAGAGAAGAATAAGAGGAGAGCTATTATTATGTTACAATATATGTAAAGACAACTATCTGTTCCAGGAATTGAATTTAAAAAGGAAGAACCGTAATACGGGAACTACAGTAGAGGCCATAAGCAGCGTCCAATGCCTCATAGGTTCCAGACGGAAAAACAAAGGGCTTTTTTCACTCAGCGTATTATCAATCCATGGAATAATTTATCTGAAGATGTAATCAACAGTAATAATAAGAATCAATTTAAAAAAAAAATTAGATCATTATATTCTAAGAAATAATTCATTAACATATTATAATTTAGGTTAGGAGCGCATATGGGCTTTTCGGCCTTACTCAGCTCCTCAAACATAGTATGAAACTTAAGGGTGATCAGACCAGCGTGGAAACAAGGGAAGTATGGAAGGACCAGGTGGCCGGGCGTTAGGCAGCAACGGGGGGATCTGTGGGAGGGAGGTGGTAGTGAAAGGAGGGGTGCAGGGAGGCAGATAAGGGAGGTGGGAATGACAGGCCAGTGGCGCAGGGAGGAGAGAGGGTGGAAGGGACGCGAAGGGACTGAGGAGGGGGGAGGAGAGCGACGGTGACGAGTAGCATGATAGGAAGTTAGGGCTACGGGCCCTGCACTCTCACATACCTATAATTAGAGATGCAGTGCAGGCCTAGACACATCCCAAGTGACCCCTGTGCTACAAATGATGCAATATCTCAGTAACCGTAGCAACCTTGGAAAAAATTCCACTGCAGTTGTAATCATGGACTGGTAACCTGCATGCGTGCTTAGTGAACTATGCTGTGTTTAGCAAAAAAAAATCCATATCTCAAAGCGTTTTTTAGATCTAGGCACCGAAAGGCGCCATGTTTGTCACAGTGTTATCCTATGGGAAATTTCTCAACTTTGGAATGGCGTAATTATGGAACCAATGCAAATTTTTACACCAAATAAGCATAAGTCACATCTGCAGGACACCCCCATTGTATCCTGCACATTTCAAACCAAAAGTCCTGTTTCTTAGCAGTGAACTGTTCGCAAGCCAAATCCGTATTCATGAGGTGTCCAAATCCCCGTTCGTGAGCAATCTCTGTTCGTGAGATAGGGACATCTGGTCATCATCTCACGAACGGGGATTTTTTTTGGCCATCTGGTCACCCCCTCGCGAACAAGGATCTTGACAGCTCATGAACAAGAATTTCTCATGAATGGGGATTTTGACAGCTCACGAACAAGGATTTTTTATTTTAATAATCCTTGTTTGTGAGCTGTCAAAATCCCCATTCATGAGCCGATCCCTGTTTGTAAGATAGGGCCATCTGGTCGTCGTCTCACAAATGGTACTTTTGACAGCTCGCGAATGGGGATTTTGACACCTCACGAACAGGGATTTTCAAACTTAAAATAGTGGCCATTTATTTGAGCAAAATAAACGGAACCAAAGTCATCAGTTTGTAGAGGGTGTCGCCCTGAACAAAACCCATACTTCAGTCTCTACAGAAGACATCCCTGTGGCAAGTTACAATGTTTTGTTTTTGATGAAAATTAGAAACAAGTTGATGGCTTGCAAGTGATTTTTTTTCATATGAACAGGGATCCCCATTCGTGAGTTGTCAAAATCCCCGTTCGTGAGGCCAAATCCTTGTTTGCAACTGTGCAGCTATCCAAAAGACTGAACTGAGCATGCTCAGAACCCAAACGTTCAAAGTTGAATAACTTTGGGACATATTAATATTTTTTCACCAAACCAATCCTGGCTTGTTCTTTGGGGCAAGCTCTTTCTACTCTGCAAATTTCAGGCCAACATTCCAAACCGTGTACATGCAGTGCAATCAGGACAAATGGGCAAAAAAAAAGTAAAAACATTTTTTTCACTATGCTCAGCGCAATATCTGCAAATCCAATCAAAATGAAACTTGGCACCTCAAGAGATCTATGCCATGGGACGGCGCATACCGAATTTCGTGCAAATCTGTTGAACAGTTGCAAAGTTATTAAGGTGCAAAATGTGGGGTTTAACATTAAACTGCCTACTCAACCCTAACTATAGTGGCGCTACTGCACCACTATAATTTATATATAGATAGATAAAGATATGTTTATTAGAATTTGACACACCATGAAGCCACATTAATTTATTTATTTTATTATTTATTTGTTGACTGGGTAAGTACACTGGTCCATGGGACCTTTTAAGGGAATGACCTGGACCTAGGTAGACAAAGAAAATGGTGGCGATAATAGCAAAATGGGTATAAACAAGCTAAAAATATATTTACAACAGTAACTGAAGGTACAGATAAAATCAAACTAATTTGAATACAGTTCCAATAAAGTGGCACAAAAACGAGTTAATTTGTTTTGTAAGAATGCAATACAGGTGTTCAGGTAGCATAGTGCATACAAACGATGCTAACATAGCACATATAAACTGACAAGGGAAAGGGGAAATTGTAAAAGCAGGAAAGGAACACTAAGCTGGAGTTTGTTTATAGGTGTGACCTGGGAGCACAAGGAAGTTAGGTAACTTGCTCAGGGTCACACAGTATGCAAGTGGGGGCTGATGGGATTCAAACCCAGATCGGCAGCTCAGTGCCCTTAACCACTATGCTATACTGCTTCCAAGACAGTAGCTAGTATCCTAGGCTGCCCTGTTGCAGTGGAATGCACTCACTAGGTGACCCAAAGGCTGTGATTTGCAGAGGGGATGGGAGGAGGGGCAGTTCTAATTCCCGTTGGAAGGGTGTTGCAGAGAGAAGAGCCAGTAGAAATGAAAGCGATTTTTGCACGTTAGAATTTACCTGCAGTACTTAAAGCAGAAGACTAACAGAAGAGCAGAGGTAATTTAGGAGTACCGTCAGTTCCTGTTATAAATGGACACGGTCAGAGCCAATTTTGTTTCTATCACAGGAATCGCTATACTGGGTGCTCGGAAATTGAATGTCTGATTAGTAATAGCACTTCAAGTGCTTCAAGCATTAGTGTGTAACATAATGACAGGAAATATGCATTGTTAACTTCTGAAATAAATAAAAAAATGTTTATTTAGTCTTTATGTGTATTTTTTTTATTTTCTCTGGATTGTATGTTTAAAAACAAACTACTGTTGAAGGATAGTTTTTTTTGTTCAGACACGGTGAGAGGGGAGTTGGTGAATGTGGAGGAGATGAGCTCTTAAGTACCTCAAGCACAGCCTATTTGCTCAAATTAGATTACTTCGCACCTAAGTGAGCTATTAAAAGGCGGTCAAGAATAATAAAAGCCAACTGGTCAGCCCAGAGCCATCAGCCTGATGGCAGAAATACCTGCATGCACCTGGAAAAAGGCATGAGTGAAAATGAGGAGGCAACAAACTTAAACAAAATACAACAGGAGTGTAGTAGAGAGGATTAGGGCACAGTAATTTTAGGCATATAACTGAAATGCGTGTATAAGCGAAAGACATATGTACTTCCTATTTTTCAAGTGGGTCCCAGGCGGACTGTTACAGCAGCAGGATATTGGCTAATATTTCAGAAGTAATGAAATGAGCAAAACCTATACATACTGGATCTACATAAACACAGTTGTGCAATAAAGTGCTGCTGATAAACACAGGGGGTTATGGAGAACGGGGTCTTGAGGGGACATTGGGTATTTGGGACTGCACACAGGGTAGATGGTAGTGGCAGTGGCAGGAGGCAAGATGATGGGTGTGCATAGTTAGCTTGAAGCATTGGGTGGTAGCAGAGGCCTTCACATCCCTAAGGAGGGAGTTCCAGGTAGATGGTGTGGCAATAAAAAAAATTGGAAAACTGTGCCCTTTACCTTGTGTTTTGTTATGCACCTGTCTTTAGTATTTTGGGGTATTAAGCAGAAGTTTACAGTGTATGAGATATCTAGAAAGTTTTTTTAAATAAACATTTCGTGTTGCCTTTCTTTCTTTAGTTTCTGTTGACCAGGAAAGGCAGGCTGGACAGTACTGCCTGTTTTCAGCCTGGAGGTGGGGGAATACAGATGCAAACCAACTGAATCTGAACGAGAATAAGCTGTTAGTGGTATGTTAGTGAATTGGGAAATTTGACCAGTATACTTGAGTAATTCCCTGGTATGCCAGAGTAATTCCCCTACTCTGTTTGAGAAATGCCAAGGAATCTTCAATATCCACATGAACAACCACCAGAAAAGGCAGACAGGACCTTTGGTTAGCATCTCATCTGAAGGACAGCACACCCCAACAGCACAGCATCCCCTTAGTACTTGGGTGCCAGCGCTCATGGTGTGAGCCCAAGCCAGGTGTGGGACAAGAACTCATGACTTAAGTAACATGTTTAGGCCTGCAACCACACTGAACCTTTTTCAAGACAGAACTTGCATGACTATAATGTTCCTGGTGAGAATTTACCAGGGAGTCCTATGACTTTGATAGTGCTGAAAGGGTCACATGGGACAGTATTTATTCAAGTTGCATTGTACCACCGGTAACCACTTGAGTGGGGCACACTTTTACATGCCACTGAGCTCTTCCTAAGATTTGGTGTCTCTTCTAGACTACTGCTCTCTGTAAGAGAAACCTAACTTCCAGTGAGCTCTCTGGTTAAAAGACAAAAATAGAAGGCCCCCCCCCAAAAAAAAACAAAAAACAACAGTACAATGTTAACTTGTTTTAACCTAAAGGGACACTGTCAGCCTTTTTGCATCAAATCATTTCTAGCTGAAAACTCACATCTTATGATTGCTTACCTTCTCTAAAATTCACTGATGTTGCTGGTTTTGTACTTGCCTCCTTTCTTAGTAGAACTGAAATGCATGCCAGTCGTGTAATTGTAACCAACCTTGCTCTGTTTCAAATCTGTGATCAGCTCATCTCCCGCTCAACGTTTTGTCACTGAAATGAGGGATATGTACATTTTTGGACATTCAAAAGCAGGAAAAGTGAGGGACCTAGACCCTCAGACTGAGGGACACATCCTCAAACATGGAGCTACAAGCTCAGAACACTGTGAAAACCTCTACACAGTTTATTTTTGAATTAGCATCTTAGAATATTATACATCTCTGCTTTAAAGTCTGAATTTACAGCACATTCTCTGTGTGGGCAGCACCTTTCCCATGAGGGATAAGTGAGGGACAGGGCAGTTTTAAGGTGTTAAATGAGGAACGTCCCTCATAATCGGGGACAGTTGAGAGGTATGTACTGCATGATTCCCAAACTCTAGATGAACCCCAAGCAGTGCAGCCACTTCTAATGCAATAGTCTACTCTCCTCCCATTGCATCTTGAGTGACGAGACTGGTACGTTCCTTAGTCCAGCATAGATACAGTGGAAGTTAAGCGAGGACTGTAAACACACACATTTTTGTGTGGTAACACCCGTAAGGTAGGCTGTCTGCTTTTCACTTTGAAAAGGAAAAAAAGAATTGGAATCAAACTACCAGTTACATCAGCAATCTCTACAGAATGTAAGCAATCATAAAATGTGTTCATTAAACTAGAGACACTTTGAAGCCTAAGGGGGTGTTGACAGTGTCCCTTGAAGTGCTTTTTTTAAAAATTACAACATGCACATCTGTTTGCCTCATAGAAGATTCCATCTCTCCCTTTCTTTCGTACTGAAGGAACCCCGTTATTTGAAAAAGAAACTTTTCAGTTGTAATCAAAAAGTTATTTTTAAAGAAGGCGCACTTAAGTTTGTTGTCACCTATAAGCATATTGTTGTTGATTGCTAGTCTGTTCTGTACTTTCTTTGAAATATTGCTGATTTTCAAATTGCTGTACAGTTCATTACCATCCATACTGCCAATGAGAGTCACTGACAGCTTGCAGACTGCTAAAATTACAAGTTGGCAGTGTGATTAAATTGTTTTCAGGAAAACCCAACAAAGTCATTTTATGTTTACTAATCACAATATCAAAAATATTTAAAATCATATTTTAACACCCAATAAAATATTGGCATGTACCACTGTCAACAAGTACAGTCATTACATTGTATGTTTGTTCTAATTTTCAGCTGGTTTTCTGAGACGTTTCTCCCAGAATTTGCAAAAGACCACTGCTGTGCTAAATCTGCTTTTCATTATGTTGACATCTACGATGTTAATGAAGCTGGATATGATAGCCTGTTTGTGCTGGTGCAAGGCTAATGAAGTCTGTCTGCGAAATCATATCCCATTAAAGTATATTAATGGCTGGGGTAATATGGTAGACTTGTGCAGTAGTTTTATTAAAATTGGAGCATTTCTACCAGTCTCTTTTCAATGTCCTACCTGCCTTCTTGTGTCTGCAATTTTCAGAGTAATGGGTGTTTCAAAAAAGGACATCGCTTTGTAATTGGCAGTGCTGCTCACTCCACAATGCACACACTCAAACACACTACATTTAGATGTAAATTGTATGGAGAACATGGCACAATAATTGAGGTACTGTAGAAATGACAAGGACATACACTGTGAAGAATGAGCCAGCTGGCCACTCTGATATAGCCTTGCCCAGACTTCATTATAAACTACCCATTTTTTATAGAAGAAAATGCTCCCTCTGCTGAAACTTGACAGCAAGGTTAGAGGTCTAGATGGAAGAAAGTATAACCATCAAAGCCACTCTGAAAGAAACGTCTGTGCAGCAGTATCCCTTCCACTAGTTTCCATAGTAATTATACAGAATACAATAGTACTATAATCACCGTATTGCATAATAACCAATACATATCACAAACCCGCTGCTGACACTGTATTGCAGTACAGTAAGATTGCTGCCCTCTTGAAGGTGCTGTCCTTCAGACGACACATTAAACAGAGGTCTCTTCTGACTGCAGTATCTCTGATGATTATGCAGGTGACTAAGATCCCATGGTATTTTTACAAAAAGAATGGGGAACTACTCCCAGTAATGGGTCACAGTGCAAGTAGGGAATGCAACAGGGAAGGATCAGGGAAGTATCCAAATAGGGTTGACTCTAAGGGTGAGCTATCAGAACAGGGCAGGGCTCATACTGGAGAGTGGTCTCTTTGAATGCAAGGAGCCTGGGGAACAAAGCAGCCGAGTTGCAGACTCTGTTGGCAGATGGTGAGGTGGACATAGCTGCCATCACTGAAACATGGGCCACCCAATACCAGGACTCGGATTTGATGGTCCCAGGATACAGGCTCTATAGGAAGGACAGGCAAAGCAGGGGGTAGATATGTATGTTAGGGAAGGGATATTGTGTAGTGGGGAGGAAGGAAGAGCAAAAGCATTACTGGTGATGGTGCAGGACTCAAAAGGGAGGAGGATTAGATTAGGGGTGGTGTATAGGCCACCCTCTCAGACAGAGGGCATAGACAGAGAGCTAGCACAGCAGATAAGAAAGGTCAGGGGGAAAGGAGACACTTTGATTGTGGGAGACTTAAATCTGCCAGGGATAGAATGGAGCACCCCTGCCACATCAAGCGCCAGGGAGCAGGTCATCCTGGATGCAGTCCAGGGCACTTCCTAGTCCAGCTGGTCAGGGAAGCCAACTATGAAAGGGA
Source organism: Neoceratodus forsteri (assembly GCA_016271365.2). Classification (NCBI taxonomy): domain Eukaryota; kingdom Metazoa; phylum Chordata; order Ceratodontiformes; family Ceratodontidae; genus Neoceratodus; species Neoceratodus forsteri. The sequence goes on from JADMNL010000025.1 coordinate 78,141,534, forward strand.
ACATTCTGGACCTTGTATTAACCAATGGGGATCTTGTCGGGGAACTGTGGTTTGAGGACCCATTGGCAGGGAGTGACCACCACACAGTGTGGCTCTCCCTTAGTATAGGGAAAGAGGCAGCCAAGACCAGGACAAAGGTGCTAGACTTCAGGCAGGCTGACTTTGGCAGGATGAAGGGCATACTGTCAGAGCACCTAGCTAGCATTGGCCCGCACTGGGTGCTAACCAAAGGTGGGAAGTAATCAAGCAAGTGTTAGCAGAGGCTACTAGTTTGTGCACAAGGATCCAAAGCAAAAAGGCCGGAACCAGGAAACCAAGCTGCATCAACAGGGAGATGCTGGCAAAAGTGAGGGAAAAAAGGTCAGCCTTCAGAAAATGGCAACATTTCAAAAAGGGGAGGATAAGGAGGAATATCAGAAGAGATCTAGGGAAGCGAGCAAAGCAGTCAGGGCAGCCAAGGCCTCAAGGGAGTTGAGGCTTGCACAGGGTATTAGAGAAGGGGTATGGAGTTTAAGTATATAAGGGAGAGCAGGAACTGCAAAGACCAAATAGTAAGAATAAAGAAGGGTGAAGGGTGGACAGAAAAGGGGGACGAACAGGCAGAAGCACTCAATGATTATTTCTGCTCTGTGTTTACCAAAGAGAAGCAAGGATCAGTACCACAGGGTGGGTAGGGTGGGCACTGGGGGCAGATTTAATGGACAGGAGATCTCAGTAGCAGGGTGTTGGAGGGACTAAGAGCCCTGTGAGTTGATAAGTCACTCAGACCAGACGGCATACACCCCAGGGTTCTGAAGGAGTTGGCAGACGTCCTGGCATAGCCACTTGCAGACCTGTTCAACTCTTCTCAGGGGACTGGATGTGTGCCATAGGACTGGAAGACTGCATATTGGTGCCCCTACACAAACATGGACCCAAGGATGAACCAGGCAACTATAGACCGGTCTGTCTTGCATCCATTGTGGGGAAGCTGATGGAGACAATACTGAAGGAAAGGTTAGTATCCTTTCTGGAGGTGGATGGACTCCAGGACAACAGCCAGCTTGGGTTTTTCTTGGGCAGATCCTGCTAGACAAACCTGGTTGACTTTTATGAGTGGGTGACTAGGGCATTAGACAGAGACCAAGCAGTGGATGTCCTGTACCTCGACTTTAGCAAAGCCTTTGACTCCTACCGCATGGGAAGCTGCTTGGAAACTGAGTTACAAGGGAGTAGGGGAGAAATTAGTGGACTGGGTAAAAACTGGCTCCAGCACAGGCAGCAGAGAGTGTTGGTGGGAGGGGAACTCTCTTCTCCAAGAGATGAACCAGTGGAGTGCCACAGGGCTCAGTCCTGGGTCCAGTGTTGTTCAACATATTTATAGCAGACATCTCGCATGGCATTAAGAACAAGGTCAGCCTTTTTGTAGATGACACGAAGAGGGGGTCTGGCTGAACTTGAGCAGTGATCAGAAACATGGCAGCTTGTGTTTAATGCTAAAAAGTGCAAAGTCATGTACTTGGAAAAAAGAAACCCAAGAAATGGTTATTGGTTGGGTGAGGTACAGTTGTCCACTACAGAGGAGGAAAAAGATCTGAGGGTGCTGATAACAGGGAAAATGAACCACTCAGCACAGTGTAGAAAAGCAGCAGCCAAAGCTAACAAGATGCTGGGGTGAATAGTAAGAGGGATCACCTCCAGGTGAGGAGAGATCATCCTGCCACTGTACAGAGCGCTGGTGAGGCTCCACCTGGAGTACTGTGTACAGTACTGGTGCCCCTGCTTGAAGAAAAATATCAAAGTGCTGGAAGGGGTTCAACGCAGAGCAACCAAGATGATCTGTGGACTGAAGGAAAAGCCACACGAGGAGAGGGAGCGTACTTAGCATATATTCCCCTGGAGGATCGGAGGAATGGGGACATGATAGAAACCTTCAGATATAAGAAGGGCATGAATAAGGTTGACATGGGTAGCATTCTTAAGCGCAGGAAGGGGAGGGACACTAGAGGGCATAGTCTGAAGCTGGAGGGAGGTAGATTAAGGAGGGAAATGAGAAAGCATTATTTTACAGAAAGAGCAGTGAAAGGGTGGAATTCCCTGCCAGGTTAGGTGGTGACCTTAACATCAGTGGGAGGTTTTAAGAGGGGGTGGGACAGGGTTAAGGGTTGTTCACAAAGGGAGAGGGTGGCGGAGGGAGGGGCAGCTGCAGTATAATGGCCTGCTAACTGCACACTCAAGCAGACTTGCTAGACCGTATGGCCTGCATCTGCTGGCAGTTTTCATATGTTCCTGTGTCCTAGCTAATGAACGAGTGTGGGATATTGTTGTGCACAGAGTTTGCTCCATTTGCCTACGCACTCACTTCACTCGCAGAATCTAACGTTATTGCCTTGTAAAGCATTTAGAAATATGTTGGGCTATATTCAGGGAGATTACTTCCAGTGTTAAAACGACTTTACTTTGCGTTTACAAACCTGATTCAGCAAAGTGCCATTGAACAGAAAGGGAGATTCCTGAATTGGATTAATAAGGGCCAAGTAAAGTGTGTTACTGCTGCAGGTACTGATCCTGAATATAGGCCACTGAGAATGAAGGGCAGCCTACCAAATCTGAAAAGACTTGACAGCCAGCACAAAGTGTGTCTACTGCTACACATGTTTTTGTTTTCTTAGTGTTTTGAAAGTGATTAATTAGGTTAAACCTTTATGAATAAAAATAATTTGATAGAGAGCAATTTCCTATTAAATATAGAAACATTTGATTGTCCAAGCATGGCTTCTCAGTTGGCGTGCTTGTGACATCATAGTCTGCTGCCGTAGAAAGCTCTAATGTGAAATAAATATACAGTAAAGTCAGAAAACATTAGCAAAAGTGTTTTATTTATAGATTGATGGAGCAGTCTCCCCCATGGAGGCACTCCTTTCCTGCATGTCACTCTTATTCCTTGAAGAGAGTCTCCTGAGCAGGTACTCTGAAACTGGCCACATTCGGGAGACTTTTAAAATTTTCTTTATATATATTATAACTCAACCCAATCAATAATATATTAAATTGACAACTGTGGCCACTCTTACAGTTGTAACAGTGTTCTCACTTTTTTTTGTTCAGTATTGCTTTTTGGCCCCAAGCTACCACCAGCTCCTGTGGGGTCTTGCTGCTGTGCTGTCAGTGATCCCACAGCCCCTGTAGCCTCTACCCTCACCATCCAGCCAGTGGGGATTCAACTGGGAAACCTGCTAAAGTTCAGGTCTCTGTACAGTTGTAGTATTTTTAAAGGCCTCACTGAAGATTTGTGTACTTAACATCTGCTCCTGTGGTTAAAATATGTTTATTTTTGCCTATTACCTTCTATGGTTAGTTTTTGTACATGTGGCATTGTTCACTCTGAACTCACCATATATCTAGTTTTTCTTTCTAGTCTCCTACATTTTACTTCTCTACTGTGCGATAATGTTCCATGATTGTATTATTTTACACAAGTGCTTTGTGTCCTTGTACTATCAAGTATGCTGCTGTACTTCATTGCCTTTTAACTTTGTATACTGTCCTACCCAGGACCTCCTTGTAAATGAGCTTGCTCAATGGAGCCTTTTACTAGTGAAATAAATAAGCACAACGCACATAGCAGGGCCCCAGGGGGCTGATGACCACCACATGGGTGGCTCAGTGCTCATTCATTTTCTTTGTCCCAAGTTTTCTTCCTGAAATCTGTCCCTCCACCCCATGGCGTGAGCAGTGCTTATGCCAGCTTCATATGTTCCAGCATTCTGATGGCAAGAGGCAAGCTCCTCGGCCATCCCCATGGAGTCACTGTGGTGCTGGAAATCACCATCAGCCTTAAGCATCGGAGGTGAACTGTTGAGTGGCCCCAGAGGAAGAACTGGTGGGTTCAAAGCATCAGGGTGTTGGTCGATGTTTTGTTTTGTACTCCCATGTCTTTGTGATAAACTACCACTGCAGACACTACCTTTTCAGTTTTTTGGGTTTTCAGCCATTGGTTTCAGTGTGGTTTTTCATTTGTTTACTCTGAAGCCATCTCATACTGGCCTATCCCTCGACATGGCAACCTGAGTTCACCCCTGGACTCGTGTCGCCAGCAGGACAGCTCAACTCACTGCTGGCAGCCCTCTCGCTCACATTCTTAAGGTAGTTGAAACACTTACCTTTGATTTGTAGACCTCCTACCCTAAGAATGCATGTAAGACCACTCTTCCAACTGCAGTAGTGACCTAGGCAGCGGTATTAACATATAGAAGGTGTGGTGTCATGGTTGCATTGGCAGCTGTACTATATTGTAAACCCTGGGAAAGACAACTGGAAAAAATACTCGACCATTAAAGTTTAACAACTGAACAAAATGTTTACAAAACTACATACTGAAGTAGAGACCTGGGACCCAGCATGAAAAGATTTGTATGTGCGTTTCAGTTGTTCATGCAAATTTCAAAATGAAAGGATGTTGTTCAGTTATTGAACTTTACTGGGGATGGGGGGGAGATGACGAGGGACCGTTTTCTTTTTTACAGGATTTTTCTGTAAATAAAAAGATGGGGGACTGTTTTCTTTATTTCAGGCATACATTTGCACAGTACTGGTGGTGATGGAGGGGGCATGATATAACTGGGGACACTGGGAGTTGGCTCCCCAGTGTCCTGCTTTGGTGGGGGGCTACTGCCAACATGGGGATTGGGCACCTCGTTGTTGGATGTGTTTTTTTCTGATGGGGACACTGGGAGTGGGCTCCCCAGTGTCCCACACTGGTGGGGGGTCCTCTAGTGCCAACACAGGGATGGGGCACCTCATGTCGGCCAAAAAAGAATCTTATTTTCGGCTCATGACCTAGAATCCTATGTCGCATCTTGGCATATGAAGTAGGATCCTAGGTCGTATGACATGGATACAAACTAGGATTTAATGATTCAGTTAAACACATTTTATGGGCATATTTCATCCTGTAAAGTGCTGAATGCATCAAAGGGGATTCCAGTAAGCAAGCTACATGTGTTGGCTCCTCCCCAGAATATAATTTTGGGAGGTTTCCAAATTTATTTTGAGGGGGCATAACTGAAAACAAGATGGCAGCCATACGAAGTAGGAATTTCTTCGTATGGAGCAGGATTCCTACTTCATTTCATACAGTTATCTTGAAGCGCTTACAGAGCATGCTCAGAAATGTTTGTTTTTTTTTTCAAATTTTTAAATTGCAAAAACTTGAAAACTGATTAATATTTTTCACCAGACTAGCAAAAGGTACATCTGTGGGGTAGCCCCTTTCCACCCTGAACATTTTACACCCAGAAACCAAACCCTCTGGGCTGTAAGCAAGTTCAAAGAAAAATTCCAACAAAGTCAATGAGCAAAAACATGTTTTTTTTCACCTCTTCATAACGCGGAGACTGCACATCCGACTGGAATGAACCCTGCCAGATCAAGAGATCTACCCCACAGTAAGGTGCATACCAAATTTCCTGCAAATCCATTGAACGATTACAAAGTTAGTAAAGTGCAAAATTTTGAGTTTAACATTGAACAGCCTACTCAACTGTAACTATAGGGGCACAGTCGCACCTCATATACATATATATATATATATATATATATATATATATATATATTAATATATTATAGGGGCACAGTCGGCCCCTATAGTTAGGGAGTTGAGTAGTCAGTTCAATGTTAAGCTCAAAATTTTGCACTTTAATAACTTTGCAACCATTAAATGGATTTGCATGAAATGTGGTATGCGCCTTCCTGTGGGGTAGATCTCTTGATCTGGTAAGTTACATTACAGTCGGATGTGCAGTTTCCGAGTTACAGAGAGGTGAAAAAAATCATGTTTTCACTCATTGACTGTGTTGGGATTTTTCTTTGAACTTGTCTGCAGCCCAGATGCTTTGGTTTTTTGGTCTGAAATTTTCAGGGCAGAAAGGGACTACAGTACTTCACAGATGTGCCTTTTGCTAGTCTTGTGAAAAAATAATAAGCTGTTTTTAAGTTATTGCAATTTAAAAATTTGAAAAAATAGTTTCTGAACATGCCTAGTAAGCAATACAATATAAATGCATGAAACGAAGTAGGAATTCTGGTTTGTATGGAAAAATTCCTATTTCGTATGGCCACCATCTTGTTTGCAGTTTTGCTTAAAATATTAAAATTTGGAAAAGCTCCAGAATGATGACCTGGGAAGGAGCCAACACATGTAACTTGCTTATTGCGACCCCTTAGGTGTATTTTGCACTTTACTGCTTGAAAAATGCCCTTAAAATGGATTTTTAATGCATCTTGAAATTCTTCCATTGTATCCACATAATACGAAGCAAGATCCTACTTTGTGAGCCGAAAATAGGGTCATTAATTTAAAAATAACTTTTTCTGCTGACATCAGGATGCCCAATCTCCATGTCAGCACTAGACAACCCCTCAACAGTTTGGGACACTGGGGTGCCCACTCCCAGTGTCCCCAATAGAAAACTATATATATATATATATGTATCTATATCTATATCCGACAATGGGGTGCCCAATCCCCCATCGGCAGTAGCCCACCATCAAAGCGAGACATTGGGGGGCCCACTCCTAGTGTCCCCAGTTATATCATACCCTCCATCCACCACCACCAGTACTGTCACTGTGGGACACTGGGGAGCTGACCCCCAGTGTTCTGAAATTTTATTTATTAAAATTAAACCTGAAATTGGCCCACCCAGAAGACTCCTTGGAAATGCTATCTGAGATTCTAGCAGACATTGCAGAAGTCTCCGGCTACACGATTATTCAGGCAAAATCAGAGGCCCTAATAATCAGAGGCTCCCCCTCCCTGTCAAAACTGAAATCCTATAACTACAGATGGAATAAACCCTCAATCACATACCTTGGAATTCAAATCCAAGCTAAACTTGACAATTTATACTCAATAAACTACCAGACAGTAACTAAGCAGTTCTAAACAGATTTAGCTAGGTGGCTCCCTCTGCCTTTACCCCTCATTTCTCGAATTCAGTCATTACAAATGAATATTCTTCCAAAAATCCTTTATTTAATGCAAAATATACCTCTCCCCCCCTCCACCCAGCAAGATTTCAAGCATTGGGACTCATTATTTAGGAAGTTCATCTGGGCGGGTGGGAGGCCCAGGGTGGCATTACTTAAACTCCAACTCCCTAAGGACAGGGGAGGACTGGCCTTATCTGATGTATATTGATACTGGTTTACCTCTCTAATATCTCATGTAGCAGCCTGGACATCTCCTGGCACTTTGGCTCCAGCGTGGGTCTCACTGGAACAATCCATGACAACTACACACTTTGATTAGGTTGGAATATTAAGGATGAATCTATCGAAACAACTCCCCACATGTTCTGTATTCACTAAGGCCATATTAAACAGCTAGACCAAATTTCTGGTACTCCCGGAGAACTCCCTCCTAGCAGGATGGATGGGTAATCCGGCATGAAGTCTGGAATTTATACCAGCCTTGACAGACCCCACCTTTGATAACTGGTGCTCCTTAGGATTGTCAAACACATGCAGATTCTACGAGGAAGGGATCTTCCTAAGCTTTGACCAAATTCAAAGTGTATATCGCCTTCAACGCTGCGGTTTCATCCAGTATCTGCAACTTAGACTTTATCTAGCTCAAAAAATAGGATTAGTGATCTCACAAACAGAAATTCCCATTCTGTACCCCTTTTTAACACATATCACTGGAGATGGAGACCGTAGCCATCTAGTATCCCAGGCATACCAGGCATTACAGAGCTCCTCCCCATCAAATGTCAACCTGGTACAATTTCAGTGGCAGGCAGAGCTATCTACAGAACTCACCCCGGGAGATTGGGGGCAGGAATGGAGAACACAACATAATACAACGACCTCATATTCCTGGAGGGAGTTTGCCTGGAAGGTAGCCATTCGTTACTTTTGCACCCCGCAAATAGTGGCAAAATACTCTGAGTCGAGGGACTCGGGGTGCTGGAGGTTATGTGGCTGTGAGGTATCCACACACACTCATGTATTCTGGACCTGCCCGGTCCTGAGGGGATTCTGGGAGGGAGTGGGAAAAACTATAGCAAACCTATTTACAGATTTTGGAACACTCACCCCTTAAGCAGCTATTCTCCTTTTATTTCCTAAACAGATTAAGCATAAATCACAAAAGTACCTACTTAACATACTTCTCACTACTGCTAAAAAATGCATAACCAAACTCTGGCTAAGCCCAGTGGCCCCTACCTTGGTCTCATGGGAGAACACAATCTATGATGTATACAAGATGGAGATCCTCACGGCCCACCTCCAGGACAGAACACAACTGATCCAGACATACTGGACCCCTAGGTTCCTGCAAATCATGCAGACTAGACCAACTTGATTCCTTGAGAGCGAGATGATGGACTGCGCTTCTTCTTCCTAGAATGCCTCAACGGTCTACTGGGAGTTTCCGGCCAGGCCAAGGCAATTATCTAACACTGACAATTTGATACAGTTATAGGAGAGTGACCTTCCCCGGGTCCCTCTTGGCTCCCTGACTATCCCCCCCCTCCACCCTTCAATATATGACCCTCCATTAAGGGAATAAGTCCCAGTGGATATTCTACAGGCCCAGATTTTGGACTTGGTTCTAGCTACCATGCTTATTAACTAATGTAGTGATAATATTATATGTGTATTCTTATAAAACAAATTGTAAGACCGGAATTGGATGTGAAGAACTGTGCCTTTAATGCAGATGTATGTACTGAATGCTGACTGAAATGAAAAGGAGAAAATAAGTAAAAAAAAAAAAAAAATAAACCTAAGAAAAAGAAATCAGTCCCCCAACATCTTTTTATTTTGCTGACATCGAGGTACCCAATCCTCGTGTTGGCAGTAGCCCCACAAGGTGGGATACTGGAGAGCCCACCTCCAGTGTCCCGAAATTATTTTTTATTGAAATTATACCTGATTTTTATTTTAAAAAAAAAAAAACTAAAAAATAAAACGGTCTCTCGTTGTCTCCCATCCTCCCTCCCGACCCTCCCACTGAGCAATGCACCACCCCACCCCACGCCCAATTCTTACCATCAGAGGTCAGCGGTTGCCATCTTCTGTGGACCAGGACACATCTGCACTCTAATAGTCGAACCGCAAACTGAAGAATCGCCGTAAGTGCCGTAGAATGGCTGTCAGTGGCATTTTGAACTTCTGTTGCTATCTCGGCCATTTTTCAATATGTATGCACCACATTTTCAGCATGGAGTTTTTGGGACCCTACCTCATGAACACTGTCACTGTCACTGTCATTTTGTTACTTGGTCCTGAAAGGTGATTTCGCAGTCGCTGCCCAGAATCACCTTCCAAGACTGATTAATGAAATGACAGTGCCAGTGTTCATAAGGTAGGGTCCCCAAAAGCCCATGTTGAAAATATGGTGAAAAAATTCCCCAAAATGGCCATGCTATGAGCGTGCATTGTGCAGTCTCTATGCAGGCTCATAACTTTGGTAATTTACAATATTTTAACTCCAGATTTTCAACATTGCCATTTTCACACAGCAACTCATGAACAGTACAGCTGTCAGTTTTCATATCCTGCCCAAAATGTGTTTTCGCACCTGTGGTGCAGAATGGCACATACGCTGTGCAAAATCACCTTTCCTGGCTGATTAATGAAATCACAGTGCCACCATTCATGAGGTGAGGTCCTCAAAAGGCCATGCTGAAAATATGGTGCGAATATACCTCAAAATGCCAGAATTATGTGCATCCGTTGAATTAATTCTACGTACGTGCATAACTTTGGTACTTTTCCTTATTTTGCCACCAAATTTTTAACATAGCCATTTTTTCACAACACTTCATGAATAGTACAGCTGTCATTTCCCACATCCTGCCCAAAATGTGTTTTCACACCTGTGGTGTGGAATGGCATTGCAGTTGTACATAATTACACTTTGCGTTATATTTCACAACTGCTCTGTACTGGGGTACATGAGGTGGGGTAATAAGATGACTATGCTGACAATTTGGTCACTGTTGTTCAACACATGGAAGAGCAGGGCCCTCTGGGCCCTGCACTTCTACACCTACATACATATGTGCATTTACAGTGGAATTTGAGCTTAGGATCCAAAGGACCCTGCACTCCCACAGTGAAGTAAGGATACCATTATACTGTCTCAAAAAGAAGTGAAATTCATTGAAAAAACTCTGTTACTGTATCAGTTAGGGTTTCTATTACAGAGACAAAAGTCAGGAAATTCAATCTAAGGGTTACCAACCCTACCACCCCATCCCCACCCTCCACACACCAACAGGCATTGTGGTGTGCCTTGGGATCTTTGGTCCTAACTTTCACCCCATTCTCCATACTGTAACATATCAGCTTGTTTACACATGGAATGGGGTGAGAGTTAGGGCAGATGACCCATTTGGAGTATGGTGTCCAGTTTTGGAGACCTCATTTAAAGAATGATATTGATGGTCTGGAGAGGGTTCAGAGGAAGGCAACAAAAATGGTTCAGGGAATGAAGGACAAGACATATGAATCTTGATTGAAAGAGTTAAATTTGTACCCTCTGGAGATTAGAAGGGAGAGAGGGGATATGACTGAAACATTTAAGAACATCAGGGGGATAAATGGGGTAAGAGATGGAGGTATTCTCAAAAGGAAATGAAGTTAAAATAGGGTCATAGCTTGAGACTTGAAGGAGGTAAATTTGAAGGTGATGTAAGGAGGTATTTCTTCATGGAGAGGGTGGTGGAGCTATGGAACCGTTTACCTGAGGAGGTGGTGGATACTGAGAATGTAAAAGTTTTTTAAGATAGCGTGGGATAGGTGCAAGGGTTTGGTGGATGGGAGGCAAAAATCTCTCTGATAAAAGGGAAACAGTTAAGGGCAGGAAGGATACTGGCAGACTAGACTGACCAGGATGATCTTTTTCTGCCATCATAATGCTATGAAACATCAAAACAAAAAAGCTAGGACTCAACAAGGAGCCATGTATTAAAAAGCACATTGTCCAGAGTAAAAATGTTAACTTCCAATCAATGATAAATTTACTATGCCCCCTGATGAAGACCCATGGTGGTCGGAGTGCTGGGGTTTGTCTCCTCGTCTCTGAGTGGATCTGTACTGCAGTAAATAAATGTCATTGATTGGAAGCTAACATTTTGGCTCTGGACATTGTGCTTTAAATACACAAGTTCTTTAAGTGCTAGGTTTTCTCGTTGTGCTTTTACTGTATATTCTTATTGAGTCAGCTAGCCACTATTCAGTGGGTACATCCTGTGTTTCACACAGTGCACAGGTACAGAAAGTAGCTATACTTTTTCTTTTAAACTAAGCAAGTTATGCTGCTAATCACCTCATCAGGGATGACATTCCACACAGATACTACCCTCTGCATGAAAAAGTTCAGTCTCTGGTTACTTTTCTTTTTTAAATCATCTCTTTGACCTCTGACTCACCGCCTTACACTTGCTATCAGGCATTCCTCCTGGCTTCAGTCCCAACTGGTACTTCCCCATCATCTCACCAGCATGGATCCATACAGGCAGGACCTGAATGGTACCAGGTCAATATAGCACTACAAAAAAACGCGCTGTGCAAAGCACAGAAACATTTAAAGTGACAGGGGTATAATAGCAGTAGGGAATTACCACTACCCCTGTCAGTGACTGCAGAGTAGAGGAAGGGCTGAAGAAGCCTATGCTGCTGTGCCTGGTTGAGCTGCTGTCATGGTGGGAGTTGCTAAGGCACTAGCGCACAGCAGTGAAAAAGACCCGGGACCACGGTTCGGTTCTCCCCTGGTCTCCTGATGTTGCAACTTAGAAAAAAAACACAAAAAAAAAACAGATTTTCCACCCTTCCAAGTTTCGCCGCATTCCCAAAGTCCACACTCCATCAGAGTTGATTATTTGTAATCCAGGGGGTGCAGAGAGCGAAGCCCACCGCAAAAAAGAAAAAGCCCCATTGATTACAATGGGGTGTGCGTGTTGGTTGTATGGTCGGTGTTTTGACTGACCTTACTGCGGCACTCGCCATTTTGCTTGTGGCATTTATTGCTGCACTGTTTGTATCCATGACATAATGACCCCGTGCCAACCCAGATTACTGGTGCTATCCTGTAAGCTCTCTCCCCTTGCTTTGACCTAGCTTTCTGCAGCCATGACTGCCATACACACTCTGGGCATATACCACACTGTGCGGTGGAGCAAGCTCACTTGATCTCTGTGAGGGGCTGCTGGAGCATGAGGTGTCAGACCCCCCCCTTTCCTGGGCTAGCTTGCACTGCTCCTACAGCACTCCCCAACCCTGGGACTCTCCAGTTCCAGCTACAGTATCTGGGTTCACTGCAGAACATTGGGTCATTGGCATGTAAGCCAAACCGGCTTCCATGGGCCATCAGGCAGCCTCAGCCTGTAGTCACTTTTCACTAGTTCCCTAGCCAAATTATTCCTATTGTTCCTCATTTTATAGTCCCAACTTTCCTCATGGGACTAAATTCAAACTTTGCACTAAAGTAGAATTAATAATTGCCTTGTAAGTTAGAATATTGTCTCCCCTTGCAGGAAAAGAGAGAAAGAGAACAAGAACAGGCACAGTTCAACCAACCTTGCTCAATAATCCCTGCTCTCCAACCCCTTTATCAGTCTCATTGTCCAGCGCTGTACCCTCTGCAACCTACCCACATAAACCCTTACACAGGGGGACCAAAACTATACACATTATTATGTGGCAGAGGAACATTTCTGGCAAGTCAGTGAGGAGAACAGCTCTACTTCTTATTTTACATACAACCATCTCATCGCACTGTGCATCCGATGTCCTCATCCCCAGCCAAACTATTTCTACATAGTGGGGGAGCACAAAAAGTATTGCATTGAAAATCTCAACGAAAAACACATTTTGACTGCATCCATAATGATATTATGGTGATCTATTGCCATATAATATGACTGTGGGTACAGTAGTGTTTGTTTCTTACTGTTTCACATGCAGATTGGGCAAACAGAACTTTGCGGTCTTCTCGCCCAACCAGCACGAGAGACACTTGTGAAACCATAAGAAAACAAACTTTACCAATAATCATATGCTCAAGGTGTGGTCTGATCAATGACCTGTATATGGGCATCACAGTCTTCCAGTCTCTGCTAGAGACATTTTGTCTAATGTTGCCCAAAATTGTATTACACTGTTTTACAGCCATGTCACAGTGTGGCTCAGAATGAAACTGCTTGAAATCATAACACTCAGCTCTTCATTTCAGATTATCTTAATGGTTTATTACCCATGCTATAGCTGACCCTAGTATTTTATGCCCAAATTGCAGTATAACACATTTCTTAATGCTGAACTTCATCCTGGCCTTTGTTGCCCAGTTGGCTGTTTCATCAAGGTCTGCCTGCAGGCTCATAACTTGCTTATAGCCACCGATCACTCTGCCTATGCTTTGGGTCATCTGCAAATGTTGCCATACAACTCTCTATAGCTTCCCGAATATTACTGATATTTAGATTAAAGAGAATCGGTCCTAGCAATGTCCCCTGAGGGATGTCACTAGTCACTGGACCTAATTCTGAGACAACTCCATTTATCCTGGCTCTCCATCAATGCACAGGTCTACTGTCCCAGCCAATGTTAAGTTTCTCAATGATCCCCTCATGGGGAACAGTACTGAAAGCTTTTTTTGAAACCCAAATAAAAAACATCCATGGATTTTCCTTCATCTAAGACTCTGCCGATTTGATTGAAAACGTTTATTAAATTGGTTTGGCACTATCAACCTTGTGTAAAACCGTGTTATGGGTAATACCCCTATTTATAATAAACTTCTCAATATGTTCCTTAATTAAACACTCCGTCAGCTTCACCACAATAGAGGTTAAAATGACAGGTTGATAATTACTCACTTGCAATCTTTTGCCCTTTTCTTCATCACTATTGCATCATTCTGTACTGATTAATGATGAATGCCAATGGACCTGCTATTTCTGAAGCCAATTCCATAGGATGCATGCCATAAGGATCTGGTGATTAATTTGGATTCAGTTGCAAACATTTGCTAAGGATGTCACTTTTGTCTAATTTTAGCTTGTTACCAGGCTGTAAAAAATGTAAACGATATCTGGTTACTGTTGTCATTAAATACCGAGCAAAAGTAACAATGGAGCATTTCTGCTACGTCACACTCATCATCTGCCTATTTCTTGTCGTCATCCAGTGGTCATATAGATACAGTGCAGGGATACTGCTAAACACAGTTTGGATTGCTGGAATTGTGGGGGAGTCAGAGTCCAACATGCTGCAGCACAAAGACAGGAACCCACTTCTTTGTAGCACACTACACCATCAAACCTGTGACTAGCACAGGAGTTCTCGTAGGCAGCAGGCAAACACAGAGCCCAGGATTGCAACCCAAAATGCATTGAGGGATCAGGGCTGTGACCCTGTCAATGGCAAAATCATTTTTTAAGCAGTAAGCAAAATGGAAACATGGTATATGATTTCCTTTACTAACAATCACATTTTTAAGGAGACATTAATTATATTGGTGTCATAAGCATAGAATAGCACCACACATTCTGTAACAAGAGCTTATAAGCCCTTTTTTTCTGTTAAGCAAACTGTAAGGGGCCACTGGCTCCATTCTCCTGGCAAAATGAAGAAGTGGTAGTATGATTTATTTTACTAAAAGTCACATTTTTAAGAAGGCATTAATTTAAATTGGTGTCCTAAACACAGAATAGTACCACACTGTTTGTAACAAGAGCTGGTAAGCCCTTTTTCCGTTAAGCAAACTGGAAGGGACCACTGGCTCCGTTCTTCTTGGATGTCTAATGTAGTTGGCAAATACACTGGATCTTGTTTAAGTTGGACTTCATTGTCTTCAGACAAAGTAAATACCTTGGCATGGCCACTTAGTGAAAGAAAGACAGAAACCATTTTACATCCGCTCAACATGTAATCATCAGTTTCTTAAAGTACACCTCATTATTGTAGTTGACAAATCGCATTCAGTCATAACCATCTTCAGAAACGTTTTCATTGATGGGGGATCCATTTTTATAGTAATTTCACTACTAGTTTCATCAAGTCTTACCTTCCAAACCAAATAGTGTTGTGTGTCAGAAGACATTACAGAAACCTTCCACTGAGAAAATGTTAAGCCTGTGCGGGTTAGCTTTTTGAAACATTTTTAAGCCAGAAGTTGGCTTGTCAAGTGGACCTTTACAACATCTGTCAGAACAAATTAGAAGTGAAGAACAGACTCAGTAATGATATATAAAAAATGAAAAGTCTTTTAGTCAGACTTTAGCATCATTTTTCATTTAATGTCCTTTTCTTGTAATTTAGGATTACTTTAAAATTATGATTATTATTTTTATTCAAAAAGATAATGCCGTAATGTGGGCGGAAACAACAGTTTTGAACATGAAAGATTTTTGTTTAAGAAAACCTCTCCATGGAAGTCCGCCAGTTTCATCAGCCAATGTTGTCGATCTTTTCCTTTTTGTAAAACCAAATAGTGACTTCTATTCTGGAAAATTGCATCAGATTTTTTCCTTAGGCATTTACAGATTTTCTGATTATAATCAAATGGTAGCTAACTCCAATGAAACTTTAGATTTTTCAATGGGGATTTACACCACAACTGTTTTCTATTTTAGCTAAGCTTGACAAAAACCTACTGACAAATGATTTGGTGCATGTCAGCTACAGAGCAGACTTTAAGCAGTTTGAATGGTGAAACAATTCAGGTCATTCCAGATTTCAAACCCGCTCCTGTTTAGCATCAAATGGTGTCAGATAATCCACCCATGCTTCATCCTGTGCTCCACTTGTCTAGTGATTCAGAGCCAGACTAATTTGCTCTTATATGGAAAAAAGATGCTTCCTAAAATGTATGTTTAAAAAAAAAATGGTGGCAAAAAATGGAGGTTAAATGTCAAGTGGGTTAACCTGATTTTCATTTTACCATATACGTACCCTGGATAGCCCAGTTGAGATGGAATATCTTGTTTTCAGTGATGTCCTGCCTTTTTCTGACTGTTAGAGCTGGGTGGACTGAATCTCAGGGAAGTCGCATGATTTGCTAGAGTGATCACAGCGAGAGCTGGCACAGTAGCATAGTGGTAGCGCCAGTGCTTGCTACACTGGTGACCTGGGTTCAGAAATGGACTTGAGTTACTTGGTGGCTGGCTGGGAAGGAAGGATTGAGCATCCCTTGGACAGCTGTCCCCCACTGGGGGGGGGGGAGCCTGTGGGTAACTGGGTGCCTCCGACACTATATTCTGAAGTTGGAGCAGGTAAGTCCCAGAGATGTTCAGGTGAAGAGGTTGGGGGGGGGGGACCAGTCCAGATAAGGGCAGGCTGACAATCAGGAATAGAAAATGACTGAAAAAAAAGTGAGCAAGTGGCTCTGGTGGGATTAATTTGATTTTGGACATCACCTGTGAAAGTTTAGTAATTTTTTTTTGTATCATTAGTTTTTCCTTCTTCCTTATCTGGCTTAGCCCTCCAGGAGTCCTTGACAGTTACCCAGTTTCCCCTGCCTTGGGCCCCTTACCAGCTCCACAGGTTGCCCCTTCCCTGTGATAGGGCCAGGGGAAGTCTCACTAAGCGAGTAGGGGATGGCAGGAGGCTGTGCCAGGCTGGGGTGCATTGGACATTATTGTAGACTATTGTTTTGCATCAGTGAGCTTGTTTTGGACAAACAAAACTAAATTAAAATGCTGTCCAGGCATAGTTTTCTTCTATTTCTTCCCTCTCAGCCTTCAGAATGTCGATAGCAAGAACTCCATTCATGCATCTACCCAGCTGGGCACCATTGTGTAGAGTCAGCCGAAATCTTCCCTCCACAGTCACTCCCATCATGCACTTTCACCTCTGGTACCCCAAGTGGTAGTGTGGCAGCCACTGTCCCTAGAGAAGGAGAGCACCCTCTGGGATATTCGAGCAGTCTCTTTCTGCTGATCCTCTGGTGACACGTGCTTAATCAGAGCTGAGTTCTCGACATCTTGAGTGGCGATGCTTGAGCTGTACCAGTGGGCCAGCCCTCGCAATTCTGTACTTCTAACCATCAGATCACACGATTCTCAGTGATTCATAAGTGAGCAAACCCTCTGCACTGAGTTGTAAATAGAACATTAAACAGGGATAAAATAATATAACTTTTTTATTATGTTGTTGTACTACCTATACAGCAGTATAAAATATGTTTTACCTTAAAATGCATATGCAGTGGGCATCATCATTCAATTTAAGAGTTCTGTGAGCAGCATATTAACAGTCCAGCAGTGCATGCCCCAGTGCATGGCCCTGTAAACCATGGAATACTGTTCTGTGGCCTACTGTATGTAAACTACAGATCACTAATCCACAAAAGCAAAAATCTAACCCTCACTACAAGACAGTCTGGAAAGAATATTGAGTAGTTCTTACCATGTTTTATTTTGTGATTCCATGTGCAATTCAAAAGTGCTCTCATCCCAGGGATATGCATATAGTGCGCCAGACTTGATTGGATTACTTCACTGGATGTGAACACCTAATGTTTTTCCTGATTGGCTATCAGGCTTCATCACAAGAACTACTCTATATGTTTTCCAAACTGTTTCTTGTAGTGGGTGTTAGATTTTTGCTGCTCTATATTGTTCACCATCGTCTGAGCACCACTGATTTCCCGGTGCATGCCATTTGCTTTTGTGTTCTTAGATTACTAATCTGCAGTTTTAAACAGAAAACATTCCGCTTTCGGAATTTCAGCTTTACACTACAGGGAAATTCTGTGGAAGTCAGCTGAAATTTCTAAAATTCTTGCTGCATTCTGCTGAAACCAGAATTTGAAAATGCTGCACTGCTCTAAGGCCTGCTGTTCTTGTGCTGCCCAGTTCAGCTGTCCTTCCCTTGGTGAACCCATGCATCTAATGTCTGCCATTGGTGACAGCCTGTACTAGCTGCCTCCCCAACCCCTATCCCTTAGTTTAAATTACCTTGACTTCTCTGTCCCTTGACATGACTAGTACCCCCCACCCTCCATGGCATAACTGCAGTGCATCTTTAAGCTAGTCGATATTGGATATACACCAAGCACCTCGTCTGAGGCTAGAACCTACAGCCTTCCAACTTTTCTGGCCCCACAGTAGAGGGTACAACCTACTGAGCCACTGGCACGGCTACATTTCCTAGCTGCAGTGCAACACTGATGAGCTGCAGTATTCCGCCCCATGCCTGCTGAAGCAACGACACGTGTTCTTTTTGGTCACCACTATAGAAGGACACCAGGTTACCCACAACATAACAGAATTTCGTCAAAAACCCAACTTGATTCAGAGCTGATTAGATTAAAATGTGGCCTGCTGCATGGAAACATTTAAAAACAAATGAAAGTGACTAATGAAATGCTTTATCCAAGTTCGCCTTTAGATTTGATTGACAGCTAGAGTCCTAATTAAATTTTCACTGTAACGTACTCAAATATAATGTCATTAACTTTGTACAACCAATTCCAATTGCCAATCCAATTGTTTAACCAGGTGAGACACACTAAGCTGAAAGCTTGTTTGCAGGTGCAACCTGGGAGCACAGGGAAGTTAAGTGACTTGCTCAGGGTCACACAGTATGCAAGTGGGGGCTGTGGGATTCAAACCCAGGTCTCCAGATTTGCAGCTCAGAGCCTTAAACCACTGCGCTATACTGCCTCCCTAACCACACAGTATATCTGTGCCCATTTTAAACCATGTCATCAGTGCTGTTTTTAGAAGCTGATTTACACTAATGCAAAACCTCACTATTCTGTAGCCAACAACTTAAGTTGTAAAAATAAAGCACACCAGCCAGATTAGTAGAAAGGTCTCTGTCGGCCTCAAGGGCTCATGGGGCAAGTAGTTAACACCCATTTTTATGGCTTTGAACCGAGACAAGAGTATTCACTCTGTCATGGACTGGATTCAAGTCTTGTCATTGCAAGCTTAGCCTTCAGGATTTATGTAGTGTAGCTCCTCATGTTTACTGCAGACTGAATGACAGATCCAGAAAATTCCAAAAAGGCCATATTTAAGCACCAGTTGCCAAATTGCAGTTTGCTATTAGGTTCTGGATTTGGCTATTTTTTCCAGGCTCTGAGCCACCAAATTTTGACGCTGATTGCTGTATGTGTCTAAATGAAATTTTGGCTTTGCCTACAGATTTGGGGATTTCATTACAAAATTTCAGAAGCAAGTCACCAAAAAAGCACAAGGTTTGATGCTGAAACTTAAACCCTGAAAGGGGAAACGTAGGCTGAGCTCTGCCACTAAGGGCTAGATTTTCAAAACTCATGACTCAAGCGCATGTTCCTATTTTGGACACAGCCTGCATCAAGGCAAATGCTCCAAAGACTTGCGTTCAAATCTCAAATGGTTTGATGCATCTTCAGCATTTTCCTGACTTTTCAGCACAAAAATGATGCATGCTACATTATTGTGACACATGCCAGTTTTGGAGTGCAGCTCACAGCACATGCGACATGAAGGTAGCCCACAATATCAGTGATCTAACAGTCATTTTACACGTAGTACACATGCATAAAATTTGTGCTGCAACTCTAAAATTCCATCCCTTTGTCTTTGAATGTAAGCATTAAGTTATCAAGGAATGCTGCTTGATGCAGTGAACATCAGCACCTAAAAATTGACCATGTCATGCAGTAAGCATTCCATTGCTGGTGAAATAAGGCAATATATAGCAAGATATATTATTCAGGACTTCCAGTGCAACGACTGAGTGCATGGTGGCACACCTGTAGAGCTCCGTGACCCTTCGCCAGGAAAACTAGATTATAGCCTTTAAAAGTGGAGATAAGCAGTAATAAATGATTCAAAATAAATGGCTACTAGTAGGGCAAAAGGGAATACAAACAGATTCGCCAGCTTACCAGTTGAGCTGGAGATATCAGACCAAGAAACCTCCGACTCACGCATCTCCACGCGGTCTTGTCCGTCGCCTTCTACCTCTGCAAGTAAGAAACCTAAAAACCAAAAAGATAAAGCTGCAACAATTATGCATGGGAAATTAGACCAAATCCTAAGTGAGTTGTGGGACGGGACATCAAGTCAGATTTCCACAGTTTTAAACAAGATCAAGAACAGATCTGAGCAGAAGTAAATTAACTGTTCCGGCCCCGTGGATGCCCCTGTGCAACTTGGCCCTCGGGGGGTAGCTGCTAGGTCCCCCATCAGACAGATATTTGTAATCCTAGAGTTTAATAAAATAAAAACTACAGCAGAGGGTCACAGTAGTGGAGGAGACCCAAGCAGACCAATCCACAGCCATAGCTAATCGCCTGCGGTTGCCCCTGTGCACCTTGGCCCTTGGAGGTAGCTGCTGGACCCCCATCGGACAGACACTGAGGCGCTGGAAGTTGCCAACAGACCACAAAATCGTCGACTTGAGAATTTACAGTGCATTAAGTGCCACAGCCTTCTCTATAATCCTCTTTATTGCTGAGATGGGAAATATCAAAGAAATAAGCGATGGATGGACCTCAAGAATGAACCTTTATTCATAATTTCTCTGGTTCACTTTAAAAATGTAGGACTGCATAAGCACCCTAACTAAGAGCAGGCGAGGGGTCAGAGGGTTCCCGCTAATAGATTCTTTGAAAGCGCCATTCGTTCTTTTTGTTTTTGGTCTAATAATTGTTAAGTTGAACCCTATCCCCATCATGATTTATAATATCCCAACTTTTATATTGTTTGTAACATTTTGGGGGTTGGATATACCCCAACAGGCACTCCAGCAATGGAAGTGCAGTCACCCATTTGGTGACCGTAGGATTGCCATAATTCAGAGATACACCCTGGGTTTTGGAAGTCACCAGCAACCCTTTGTATATAGTTAGGCGTAGGTTAAGTTGTTTAAGGTTTTATAGTTTTTTCTCATGGGAAAATGGGGTCCAGGGAGAATCCCACTTGGGTAGGGGGCTTATCAATTTAGAGAGAGAGAGAGAGAGAGAGAGAGAGAGAGAGAGGACCACAGCGAAACATGTAGTATGGGGAGGACAGCTGAGCTCTAGAAGGGTCAGCTAGTCAGGCTTAGAAATGCTCTTTTCCATGGCCAGTCCACATAGCATCAAGGTAATCTCACAGAATGTAATTGGGGTAGGAGGCCAGATCAAGAGGGGGAAAGTAATATCATATTTTTTTAAAGACCCATCCCAAAAAATACTGCTCCAGGAGACACATATGAACTCCATGGAACACCAGAAATTAGCCACATTGGAATGGCTGCAGTAATCGCAAGCTCCTATCATTGAGGCAGAGGAAGGGATATGGCCATTCTAATTCCAAATTACTCTGCTTTCCAACTACCAGACTCTTTTCACAATAGGGATGGTACGTTGGCAATGGTGAGAGGGATTTGGTGGGGAGTACCATATACGGTTGTTAGTATCTATGTCCTTCCGGGAGCTGACACCTCGATGCATCAGGAACTATTTGACAAAATTATCCAATTCAAACAGGGGACATTGTTAGTAGGGAGGCACCTGAATCTTCTGATGGACCCTGGGAGGGATAGTTCCAACCCAAACACCCCAAAGGTGACAGCAGGCCAGAAACGTGGAAGGAGATTAATAAAGGATTTGGGCCTCATTGACGCCTGGAAACATCAGCATTGGGGAGACAGTCATTATACCCACTACTCTCCTGCACATAAATCATAATCCCGAATTGATTATTTTTGATCATGGCAAAGCATTGAGATCAGGTACAATGGGTAAATATATTACCAATCCTGCTGTCTGATAATGCCCCCCTGATGATAGAACTTAAAACAGCCTCAGACAGGTGCCCGGGGCAATGACAATTTAACAGTTCCCTCCTTAGGAATCAGGATTGTGTTAAGTTTATAAAACGGTAAATCCCAGAAATAATTAATCAAAATAAAACACCAGATATGTCTTCCGGCATCCAGTGGGACACCCTCAAGGCGGTACTTTGAGGTAAAACTATTAAATTTACCTCACAGGCCAAGAAAAAGAGGGAACAACAGCAGAAAGATCTGGAGGCAGAACTTCAGTTGTGGCAAAGTGCCCATATGCAAGGAGACAAATCTACACAGGAACAGATGGTGGTTATTCAGTCTAAATTGCAAGATATTTTAAATTATAAGACAGAACAGGTCCTATTGTATATTAGACAAAGGTACTATGAAGAGGAGCCAAAGCATCCAAATTATTGGCTTTTCGGCTGAGAGTACAGAGGAACAGGGGAATGATAAAACAAATAAGGCACCCACAGACCAGACTGATCCTCCCCAAGACTAAAGATATATTGGAGGGGTTTAAATATTTTTACAAAACCCTGTACTCGCAGGATACTGAACCAGAGGAGGGAAGATATACCTCCTTTTTTCAAAACGTAGCCCTACCCCAACTGTCAAATGAGCAAAGGGAACAGTTACTACATCCCATTGTCTATCAAGATGTAATGGGCGCTGTTAAGTCAGCTAAATTGGGCAAGAGCTCTGGCCCAAATGGTTTGACTACCAAATTTTATAAATCCTTTATTAAGGAACTTCTGCCATCTCTGAGGATGGTGTTCCAGGACCTGCAAGTAAATGAGACCCTCCCCCACCTTACTGGCAATATGCTAATATAGCTACAATTTTAAAACCAGAGAAAGACCCCCTCAACTGTGAATCATACAGACCCATTTCAGTACTTAATCAGGACTACAAATACTATGCCAGCATCCTCGCTAACTGATTAGAAATTATAATGCCAGCCATAATCAACAAAGATCAAATGGGCTTCGTCCCTAAGCCGAGAACAACTGATTACATAAAAAGAACCATATATATATATATATATATATTAGAAAAAGTAATACAATCGCCTTCCCCCTTCCTATTATTAAGCATGGACACTCAAAAAATATTTGATCGTGTTTCCTGGAATTCTTAAATGTTATCCTCAAATATTTTAATTCTCCCCAGATTTTAATTTATTTATTTATTGAACAGTTTCACCAGGTAGGGCACACTGAGCAAAAAGATGCTTGTCTCCCGGTGCGACCTGGGGGGGGATACATGAGAGATAGAATATACATTACAAGAGTTATATGTAGGAGATCATGGTACATGATTCAGAGTGTACAGGGAATACGTAACATTGAGTTTACATTAGGGTCTTGGTACATTGCTTCATACAGGTTTACAGAGTGCAGATACATAAAGGGGGAGGTGGAATGTCGTGCCTAGAATACAGACAATAGAGTGATACTGAGAATTTCTACTGCTGGTGACAGGACTTGTTGTCTATGGAGAGGTTGAGTGCAGGGTGGGTAGGAAGGTGCAGGGATTCTGAACACGCCCATAGCAGACAGACGTAGTCAGAGGGATAGCTGTGTTACTGGGGGCTGAGCAGAAGTACTGGGGGGCAAGTGCAGGGTTGGATGAGCCTATATGCCAGCATGAGATAAGAAATGCTAGGGCCACTGGTCAGGCTGCATAAGAAGAAGGGGGTCGAATGAAGTTTGTTGATGGGGGAGGGTCAGGAGTAGGAAGAGCTTGTGGCATAGTAGTTAAGTAGGGCAGAGGATATTGAATGTCTAGAGGAGGAGGAGTGGCGGATTTCGGCCGGTTGGGCATTCCATAGCTTGGGGAGTTGGTAGGAGAAGGCTGATTGGCCTGCGGTGGTCTGCCAGAGAGGGATTGACCATAGCCGGGAATCAAGAGGACCTAAGGGCATGGGAAGGGGTTGGTAGGGAGGAGAGGGTGGAGGTGAGGTAGGAAGGGAGAGCACCAAGCCAGAAGTTGGACACAAATTTGATCCTGTGAATTAGCCGATGGTTGATTAGGGATGGGAGGGCCAGTGAATGATGTAGCTCACAGTGGTGAGTACATGGGGGGGATCTAGGGCAAATCAGCAGAAAGCATTGAAAAGTGGGTCCAGACTGGCTAGGGTGGATTTTGGGGCCGAGCTGTAGACTATGTCGCAGTAGTCGAAGGAAGGTAGAATCATTTTCTGGATAATTTCGTGTCTCACCGAGGGCGGGAGACAATTGCGATTCCTGTAGATGGCGCCAAGCTTGGGGCATAGCTTTTTCTGGATAGCGTCCACATGAGTGGAAAAGGACAGGTGACGGTCGAGCCATACTCCAAGGTACCTAAGAGAGGGCACATCCTCTAGAATTGTTCCATCAAGGGTGTGGAAAATCGGTTGTGAGGTGAGTCTGGATAGTCTCTGCCTAGAGCCAAAAGTCATGGAGACTGTCTTTTCTGCATTGAGAGAGAGTTGGTAGGAGTTAAACCAGAGCTGTACTTTGTTGAAGTCAGCCTGGAGAGTGGAAATGACTTCTTCTTGGGTTCTGCCAGAGGTGAAGAGGACAGTGTCATCCGCGTACATGTGTATAGAGGTAGTAGAGCAGGTTTTAGGCAGGTTATTTTGTAGGACAGAAAAGAGAAGGGGGCCAAGAATGGAGCCCTGTGGGACGCCAGTGAGGATAGGGAGTGGAGATGAGATGGAGTCCGCTGTTTTTGCTGACTGTGTTCTACCTTCCAGGTAGGCTCTGAACCAGTTAGTGGCTGATGTGGATAATCCAGCAGTGGATAGGCAAGTTAGTAATAGAGTGTGGGATACTGTGTCGAAAGCTTTAGCTAAGTCGATGAAAATGGCTGAAGTAATTTGTCCTTTGTCCATCCCTGTAAGGATGGAATCTGTGAGCCTTAGCAGGGAGGTGGCTGTAGAGTGTTTTTTTTCTAAAGCCTGCCTGGAAAGGCGTGAGGAAGTGTGACTCAGAGAGGAAGTGAGAGATTTGCAAGAGTACTAGGTGCTGCTGTAGCTTCGCTAGGGCGGGGAGCAGGGAGATGGGGCGGTAATTTGATGTGGTGGTAGGGTCTCCTCCTTTTGGTAGAGGGATAACAGTGGCGTGCTTCCACACCTTGGGGATTGATTCAGTGGCAAATGAAAGGTTTAGGAGGGCAGCAAGAGGAGATGCAGTGGCGTGGGCAGGTAGGAAGAGAAGTTTGCTATCTAACCCGTCCAGTGATTTACCCTTTTCGGAGTTCAGGGAGAGTAGGACATCTAAAGTACAGGTGGGCGCAAGGTGTTTAAAAGTGAAGTGATTTGGTCCTAGTGGTTTAAGGGTTTCAGACTGAGAGGGGGAGGTTATTTTTGGGAGAGAGGCAAGTAGGGTTGTGGCACAGGTGGTGAAGTAGGTGTTGAATTCGGAGGCGACCGTGAGGTGTTCTGTGACGAGACTCCCTTGTGTGAGTAGGTGGGGGGTTGGGAATTGAGGACTGAGGGGAGAAGAAGGAGTTGATCATTTTCCAGAATTTAGAGGGTCTACCGAGGTTGGCGTTTAAGGTGTTATTAAAGTATTCGGCCTTGTCTAAGCAGGTAGCCTTGGTACATTTGTTACAGAGTGCACGGTAGGAGATACTGTCACTAGAGAGGAGCGTAGATTTGTATAAATGCCACGCCTTGTCCCTGGCATTCTGGCACGCAGTTAGTTCGGGGGAGATCTAGGGCAGGTGGGCTCCCCGGACTCTAACTCGCCGCAGAGAGGCATGTTTGTCCCAGACACTGATACTTAATACTTTGATACAGACCCTATATACTTCCACTCAGCCAGCAGTGAAGGCGAACGACTCCTTTTCGGACACTTTCCCCATGACTAGGGGTACTCGACAGGGCTGCCCTCTCTCCCCCCTACTTTTTGCACTGTATATGGAACCAATAACCCAGTTAATCAAGAAAGACGAGGGTATAACTGGAGTGGAGTTGGGAGGGTGAGTTCACAAGACTGCATTCTATGTGGACAATTTGTTAATTTACTTAAGGTGATGATAGAAGGTTTGGTACCTATTATTGGACCAACAAGTGTCTTGTACAGAGATGTAATTATACACAAGCTTTCGGGTCCTCACAGCTCCCTTCTTCAGGTGAATAGCAAAACTGGGCAACATATGCAGTGTTTATATCCACTGTGGGGCAACTAAAAATCAGGAAGTGAAGTAGAAAGGTGATAACGGGGACTAGAGATGAAAGTCTAAGATGCAAAGTAAAAAAATGAGAAGAAATGGGGAGGGGGCTAAATAGGAACAGGTCAGTAGGAGATGAAAGGAAGCTAAAGGGAAGACAAAGGCACACAGATAGGATCTGAGATCAGAGGCTGGCTGTAAGGATAGAATAGACAGGAGATACCTAAGAGATGCAAGGAAGTCAAGAAATTAGGAGAAACAAAAGAACAAAGGCCTAGATAAACAGAGTGTGAGGTGGTAAAAACAGAGGTGTGAAAACAATAGGGAGTGGGTGGGACTGAGCTAAAGAGTTAGTAGGAGAGGCAGGGAGGATGTGAGGTACAGGTAAAAAAAGCAGATTAGGCAGAACTCAGAAAAAATAATAAGAGAAATACAGAACCAAAGTGCGATAAATAATGACATGATTTAGTTCACAATAAAAAAGAATTACAGTTTACCATAGTATGTCATGAAACCAATGTCCCAATTCAGTCCAGAAATGTTAGATTTAAATTGTTTAATATATTTCAATTCCCATGTCCTTCTATCCTGTGTGTTTCTGAAGTTGCCTCGTAGTATCAAGACAGATAAATCCAAGCGAGAGTGATCTGTTTGTGAAAAATGGTTTCCTACGGGTGTGCTGCTAATCTGGTTTACTATTGTGTGATGTGGTGATTCATCCTGGTTTTCATTGGTTGGCTAGTTTCCCCAATATAGCATCCATTAGTGCATTTCTTGCATTGAATTAGGTAAACCACATTGCTGGGTTGACATGTGTAGGATCCATTAATTTATATTATGATGTTCTGGCTTGTCTTGATGGTGGCCTGTGTGCATATGTGGGTGCAGGTCTTTTTTTTTCCAACTTTCTTTGTACACCTACATCCCTGGGCATCCTTCAGGAGTGCCCACTCAAAATTCACCTTACTCCCAGCCTGAACCCTCTGCATCTCCCAGGGTCTCCTCCCCGAACGACCACAAGCAGGCTTGACTCCCAGTACCATCTCTGGGGCTGATTCCACCCTCCCTCCAGTGACTGACTCCCTAAGTATGAAGTGACTTACCTGTTCTCGATGGGTCAGCCATGGAGAGAGATCCGGGCGCATCTGGGCCGGGGTTTGGGATATGGGCGATTCTCCTGGGGCCACCGTCATCTCACTGACGGTGTAGGAGGCATTTCTTTTTCTTTCCTCCCATGAGCATGGCATGCATTGGCATCAGCACGCAGGCTACCCTCATAGACGCCTGTCTCGCTCATCCCCTAATTTTTTGTCCCACACATGTAGTACCCCCAGTCTCCACCAGGGGCCACTAATGCACTGGGAAACCCCCTGAATACCTCTCTGGGAGAGGAGAGCAGTTCTCCGGATGCTCGATCCAACTCTCTCCCCTGCCAACCCCCGGCACCTGGGCTCACTTTCGAACCCGGGTCACCGGTGCAGCGCGAGGTGTGGCGTCCAGCGCCTCAACCCTCAGCGCCACCAGGCCAGCTGGGTGCAGGTCTTAAATCTTGCCATGTTGCATGGTGTTGTCCCTCTTGTTTTCTGGTTATTTTGAACTGCTGGGAG
The DNA here is from genome assembly GCA_016271365.2 of Neoceratodus forsteri. Classification (NCBI taxonomy): domain Eukaryota; kingdom Metazoa; phylum Chordata; order Ceratodontiformes; family Ceratodontidae; genus Neoceratodus; species Neoceratodus forsteri. The sequence goes on from JADMNL010000025.1 coordinate 78,169,067, forward strand.
TTTATGAATTATTATGTTCGAGAGGTTGGGGGGCTGCTTATAGGCAATGACAAGTGGTTCAAGGAAGATGTCCTTCAGTGTTTCATCTTCTCTCAGCATTGGTTGTAGCTCTTTGATAATTTCCTGAAGAGGTTTTAGCATGGGGCTGTAAGTGACCACTAGGTGTGCGTAGTCAGTTTGATGTCTTTGCTTGTATTCCAGCAGATTGTCTCGTGGTACTTGTATGACCCATTCAAATTCTCAGTCAGTTTGTCTTGGAGAGTGGCCCTGCTGAATTAGGGAATTCTGAAGTATGGAGAGCTGTCTGTCTCTTGCTCTCTCATAAGTGCAGATTCGATGGTATCGAATCGCCTGACTGTAGATTACAGACGTTTTTGTATGATTTGGGTGGAAGCTGGAATTATACAGGTAGCAGTGTCTGTCAGTGGGTTTTCTGTAAAAGGCAGTTTGTATATGTCCAGTTTTAGTGATACTGACTGTGGTGTCAAGAAAATGTATGCTGGTGGTGGAGTATTTAATAGTGAGATGTATGGAATGATGAAAGTTGTTAAAATCATGATGACATTTTTTGAGAGAGTCTTCCCCTTCTGTCCAAATCAGGAATATGTCATTCATAAATCAGAGGTAGACAGATGGTTTATAAGGGTGATGCTTAAAAAAAAATCTTCCTCTAAATAGGCCTTGAAAAGATTGGCATATTGTGGTGCCATTTTAGTGCCCATGGCTGTCCCCATGATCTGTAAAAAGTGCTTGCCATTAAAGGTGAAGTTGTGTGTCAGAATGAATTTTATTAGGGTGCTGATGGTGTTTTCTAGAATGTCTCCTGTGGATGTGTTTTCCTTTAAACTTTTCTGACATGCTGCTATGCCATCTTCATGTGGGATGTTGGTGTACAGGGCAGTGACATCCATTATGGCTAGGATAGTGTTTGGTGGCAGTTGTCTAATTTGTTTCAGTTTCCTGAAGGAAATCGATAATGTCCTGAATAAAACTGCTAGTAGCCCTTACAAGTGGTTTTAAAATGGATTCAATGAGTCCTGAAATTTTTTCATTGAGTGTGCCAATGGGTTTGTGTATCTTGGGTAGCATATAGAATGTCCCTGGAGTAGGTTTGTTTGGAATTAGTATTTTTAACTGTTTTTGGATGTTTAGTAGAGACATGATGATTTGTTTGTTCTTCTGTATGTTGTATAGTAGGGTCTTCAGTGAGTTCTCTATAGTAAGATGTATCTGACAGCTGTCTGTGTGCCTCTTTAATGTAATCTTCTGTGTTCATCACAACCATAGCTCCACTCTTGTCAGCTTGTTTTATTACAATGTTATGGTTGTTATTCTGCGTTTATATTGCCCTCTTTTCTAGTGGTGTAATATTGCACAGTAGTTTCTGCTGTTTGCTAAGGATTTGGGAGTTTATTCTTCCACGAAAGCAGTTGATATAGGCTTCCAACTTGGGGATGCGTCCACTCCGAGGAGTTCAGTCTGATATTTTCTTTGTGCTGTCATCATGTGTTGTTTGAGTGTAGTTTTTATCGAAGAAGTATTCTTTTAGATGAAGCCATGTGAAAAATTCTTCTATCTCCCCACAGAATCTAATGTTATCAAATTTCTGTGTGGGACAGAAAGTTAAGCCCCTGGATAATACAGATGTTTCAGTTTGTGTGAGTTCTTTATTAGATACAGTAGGTTGATTACTGATGATTGTTGCAGTGTAATATCTTGTTCAACAGTGTTAGTGCTGTGGTTTACTTCCCCTGGATGAGTCAAGGTTGTTGTGGCTGCTGTCTTGTAGTTCTCTGAGTTTCCTCCTCTTCTGTGATAGTGCTGCATGGAGAGCTTTTTGATAATGTATTTGGAGATCTGGTAATATGTTGTTGTTTGCTTGAAGAATGTGTGAAAGTTCAGAAAATGTATTTCTAAGGTGAGATTTTCTAGCGTATATCTGATGAATAAGGTGATTCCTGAGTTTCTCTCTCAAAAATTTCCATCATGATTTTAACAACTTTCATCATTCCATACATCTCACTATTGAATACTCCACCAGCAGCATACATTTTCTTGACACCACAGTCAGTATCACTAAAAATGGACATATACAAACTGCTGTTTACAGAAGATCCACTGACGGACACTGCTACCTGTATAATTCCAGCTTCCACCCAAATCATACAAAAAAATCTGTAATCTACAGTCAGGCGATTTGATACCATCAAATCTGCTCTGATGAGAGAACAAGAGATGGACAGCTCTCCACAATTCGGAATTCCCTACTTCAGCAGGGCCACTCTCCAAGACAAATTGACTGAGAATTTGAATGGGCCATACAAATGCCATGAGACAATCTGCTGGAATACAGGCAAAGACATCAAACTGACTGCACACCCCTAGTGGTCATTTACAGCACCATGCTAAAACACCTTCAGGAAATTATCAAAGAGCTACAACCCATGCTGAGAGAAGATGAAACACTGAAGAACATCTTCCCTGAACCACCTGTCGTTGCCCATAAGCAGCCCCCCAGTCTTTTGAACATGATAATTCATAACAAACTCCCAGCAGATCAAATTAACCAGAAAACAAAAGGGACAACACCATGCAACATGGTAAGATGTAAGACCTGCACCCACATTTGCACACAGACCACCATCAAGACAAGCCAGAACAACATAATACAAATTAATGGATCCTACACATGTCAGTCCAGCAATGTGGTTTACCTAATTCAGTGCAAGAAGTGCACAAATGGATGCTATATTGGGAAAACTAGTAAACCACTGAAAACCAGGATGAATCACAACTGTTACACAATAGTAAACCAGATTAGCAGCACACCCATAGGAAACCATTTTTCACAAACAGATCACTCTCTCTTGGATTTATCTGTCTTGATACTAAGAGGCAATTTCAGAAATGTACAGGTCAGAAGGACATGGGAATTGAAATATATTAAACAATTTAAATCTAACATTTCTGGACTGAATCGGGACATTGGTTTCATGACACACTATGGTAAACTGTAATTCTTTTTTATTGTGAACTAAATTGTGTCATTATTTATCACACTTTGATTCTGTATTTCTCTTATTATTATTTTTTCTGAGTTCTGCCTAATCTGCTTTTCTTACCTGTACCTCACATCCTCCCTGCCTCTCCTACTTACTCTTTAGCTTACTCCCACCCACTCCCTATTGTTTTCACACATCTGTTTTTACTACTTCACTCTGTATTTATCTAGGCCTTTGTTCTTTTGTTTCTCCTAATTTCTTGACTTCCTTGCATCTCTTAGGCATCTCCTGTCTATTCTATCCTTACAGCCAGCCTCTGATCTCAGATCCTATCTGTGTGCCTTTGTCTTCCTTTTAGCTTCCTTTCATCTCCTACTGTTCCTACTTAGCCCCCTTCCCCATTTCTTCTCAATTTTTACTTTGCATCTTAGACTTTCATATCCAGTCCCCTTTATCATCTTCCTACTTCACTTCTTGATTTTTAATTACTCCACAGTGGATATAAATGCTGCTTATGTTGCTCAGTTTTGCTATTTACCTGAAGAAGAGACCTGTGAGGGCCAGAAAACTTGTGTATAATTCCATCTTTATACAAGTGACTTGTTGGTCCAATAAAAGGTATCAAACCTTCCATCATCTCCTGTTTTCCAAGGACCAATATGGCTGGAATCTCTTAATTTACTTAACAAAACCCCACACCTCTGTGCCAAGATTGTTTGACAGGCTCACAGAAGTAGAGAGTCTGACGGGTTATAAACTCAACACCTCAAAAATGGAGGTCCTAAGATGGCAATATGATCAAGACCCGGGGATAAAGTGCAGTTTTCCTCTGAAATGGAACACTAAGAACTTTAGAAACCTGGGAATTCAGATACCTCAGGAATTAGAGAAGCTATATAAAATCAAATCTTTATTTATCCAGGTGGACACCATTGAGCAAGCTCATTTACAAGGTGGACCTGCATCACACAAGGTCAGGGTACAATACACTTAGGAACAGGCAGTAATACAAATCATGTGAATACATAATAAGGCAAGCTAGGTAACAGTAAGGCAAACGGTCTAATTTGGGCACATATTATAATATTTCTAACTATATACATATCATGTTCAGGGAGGAAAAAAGGGGTTAATGATAAGGGGGCTATATAAGGAGAAGGGGATACAGTGTCAGAAGTAATTGGAACCTCACACTAAGTGAAGTTATCAAGGGGTGAGGGGGTGTAGGGGCATGGGTCATAGCGAAGCAAGGAATTCACACTTATGTTATAGGTTAGAAGGTTTGAGAGATGGAAGGGAGGGCAGGGTAGGGAGTAGGAGTTAGGATATAGGGTTTCTGAATGGTAATGTTTGTTGTATGCAAAAAGAGGGCAGAGGATGATAGTACACAGAAAGAGAGCAGCTATAGGTGGTGAAAACAGTGACATACTTCTGTGACTGTTTTTGCATATAAAGTCTTGAACAATGCAAGACTTATTGGGGATCTTAATTTCAAGGATTTCTGCAGCTTATTCCAGAGAGTTGGCAGTGAGAAGCCTATGTCCACTCTCCCAAAAATGCGTAAAGACCCTGGGAATCCTCAAGGAAATTAGGGAACAGCTCCTTAGGGCATAGTTTCAAAGCTCCCTTATAGGCAGTAAATCATGATATACTGTGGTAATTTTCCAGTAACCGCTCCGATTGTACATACGGCTGCATTTCTGTTGCACCTGTATTGTAGGGAGGTCCACCCTGCTGCAGCGTATAAAGAGCAGTGGTGGGTGGAGAAGGGGAGGCTGGTAATGAAACGCAGTGCTCTGTGGTATAGGACGTCTAATTTACCCAGATATGAGGCATTACAATGACTATAGATGAAATCAGCATAGTCAATTAGGGAGATGAATGTAGACTGGACTAGCTGCTTTTTTGCCTCTGTAGTTAGAAGGCGGTTTATCCGATAAAAGAGACCAAGCCTTTGCCTTAGTTTTTTCATCAAATCCTCCCAAGTGTTCCACGAAGGAGAGTTTGTGGTCTAACCAGACCCCAAGCTATTTAAACTTAGTAACAAACTCCAAGTTTTCTCCCAATAAGGTGGTGATAGGGGGTAGAGTGCCAATAGTAGCAGGTTGAGCCACGTGGTTGCCAGGTGAGAATATCATTGGCTTTGTTTTCTTGGCATTGAGGAGCAGTTTTTTGCTAAGAAACTGGTCCTGCAAGATATTGAAATCAAGTTGTAGGTCTTTACAGGCAGCTTCAGGTGTTGTCCAGCTTAGATAGAGTACTGTGTCATCTGCAAACAGGTGAATGTTGGCCTCCTTGGTGCCAAAATCAGTGCTGTTAATATACAGTATATAGTGAACAGTAGTGGTCCCAGGATGGAACCCTGGGGGACACCTCTCAATAACAGTTTAAGGGAAGAAAGCTCCCCTTCTGCCTTGACCTGCTGGTGCCTGTCCGTTAAGTAGTCCTGGAACCTGCCCATCGAAATGGTGTCTAGACCTAAGGCTTTTAACAAAGACAGAAAGTAGGCAATGGTCGACAGTATCAAATGCCTTGCTGAGGTCTAGGAAAACAGCACAAACAAACCTTTTGTTCTCTAGATCACATTGCCAATCATTTGTTACCTTGACCAGCACCATAACCGTACTATGGTTAGTTCAGAAACCTGACTGTATAGGGTTTAGGAAGTTTGTGTTTTCTAGGAAGGCTCTTAGCTGGGCATTCACTATTTTTTCTAAAAGTTTTGACAGTATGGGGAGTAGCGAAATTGGCCTGTAATTGTTTAGATCACAGGGATCCCCAGATTTAGATAGCGGGATGATGTGAGCAGTTTTCCGTAGATTAGGGAGAGACCCCTGGGACAGTGACAGATTAAATAGATGAGTAATTGGCACAGCTAGAACATGTCAGGCAATCTTTAGGTAGTAGGGGTCCAGGGAATCTGCACCAGCACTTATCTTAGTGTCCAAATGAAGGAGAAGGTCTTCAACCTCTTTCAGAGTAGCAGATGAGAAGGAAAAGGTGGCATTTGTTAGGTTGGGCTCAGGAGGCAATACAGTCATCTGGGAGCTCAGCTGCAAGCGGGCGAGTTGTCGAATGCTAGTCCTCCTGGGCAAAATGATTGTTGAAGGCTTGTAATATTTACTTTTTATCACTGATAATGACATTGTCCGAGGAGATTTTTGAAGGGAGTGCATTTCCTGTCATATAGTCAGACCTTTTATTGTAGTCCAGAATTTGGTTGGGCATTTTGAGGCGGAGTGTAGCTCTGTGTGGTAGAAATTAGATTTGGCCTGTCTGATCAACTTAGTGCAGGAGTTTCTGGCAGTTCTGAAGAGACACCAATCTTTGGCTAGCTGTGATTTGCAAGCATTTTTCCAAAGCTTTTCTCTTTTTTCTAATGCAGACTTAAGGTCTGCAATGAACCAGCGAAATGTTCTAGGCTTTGTGTGGGTTTTGACCAGCAGAGCATGGGTATTGAGGGCATTAGTTATAATTTCCTGGAAGATGGCGTATGCTTTGTTTACTGATTTAGCAAGGAAAAAGCTCTGCCAAAGCAGAGAGGCTTTTAGATCATTGATATAAGCCAGCGGGTCAAACTTCCATTTTGATCTTTTAGTAGAGAATTTTGTTGTGGATATAGGCTTAGGGTTGGCTCTTACACCAGCAATAAAACAGTGGTCGCTAATATGGCGTGAAAGATGCCAGCATGGGAGAAGAAGTGCGGTTTGTTTACTAGTAAAACATCTAAAAGGGTGCTTCTCAAAGGGTTTTTCATGTTAATGCGTGTTGGTTCGTTGATGAGTAGTGAAAGTCCGTGGGAGTCACAGAAAGATCTGAGAGGTTGCGAAGCACTGGACGCCAGTCATAGTTAAGGTCTCCCAGTATAATTGTTTCGAGGTTACTAGTGACCATAATAGATGAAAGGTGGGACAGGAGCTGCTATCCAGCAGATGGTGATCTGTAGCAGTCGATGATACGGATGGCTGTCGCAGATGAGATTTCAATTTTTAAGAACATGCATTCAAATCCGTTGGCAATCGAAGAGGAGTCAAGAGTGGAGACTGTAAATTTGTCCTTGATGTAGATGACAACTCGGCCACCCCTAGTTTGTCTGTCGGCTCTGAATAGTAGATAGTTGGGAATGCTGACCTCCTTGTCAGGAGTGGATGGCTGGATTCTGGTTTCTGTGATAACAAGTACATCAGTTTCAGTGTGTGTAAGCCAAACCTGGATAGAGGTGAGTTTTTTTAAAAGGCTACATGCATAAAACTAATTCCTTTTAACTTAGTGAGTGCTGCGGGTGATGTAATGTCTTTTGTTGGACCAGGATTGAGTTCAGCGTTGCCTGAACAGAGTAATAGGAGGAGAACAAGTTTCCTCAAAGCAACAAGGGATATTTTGGAGAGTTTAGTCCTTTGTCGGTTATATGAAGCATCCGAATATGTTTGCAGAAACCTGTTTTTAGTACTATGTTGTCCTAGTGATGCATATCATAGAACCCTTGCTGCGAAGCACCAAGGAGTATGATTACTGAAAGGATACAGTGGATTTCCTCCCACGGGCATCTGACTTCTAGTGGTTCCCCGAGTATGATACCCAACTTGGAGAAGGTGCAGAAGTGTAGGGGTAACACAAGAATTAAATAATGGCTTAATCTGTAAACACTCTTGTGATGAAGGATGTACCTCCCCATTTAGGTAGATCCTGCCCAGCGGTTTCCCTATTAGTGTTATTATACATAGGGCGGTAAGAAGTTGGAGCCAAAACACCACAGCCATGGTTTCAGTATGTGGACTCAGGTGAAGAAGCTTTGAAAGAGGCACAACCCCTTTGAGACAAGCTAGGAGAGCAGGATTTCAATTTTAGGCAGTGCCTCAATGAGCACTAACACACCACTAGGTTCAGTGGTCTAGAGATATATGGACAGTATAAATAATTAAGAGAGGAGAGTAGGATAGGCAGGTGGAAGACCAATGACAGTGGGGGGCGGAGCAAGGCGGTCTATATGGAAATGAATGGGAGAGGGGATGGGCGAAAGTTTGTGGCTTTTCCATACCTCTCAGGGAGTGTAGTCCGAGCAAGTGGTCTCAGGTGGCAGCTTCGGGAGCGCTGCCCGCCTGGTGGCTGTGGTTCTCTGCGGTGTCTGAGCTGGGAGCCCTGTAAGATTCTCGGCTACAGAGAGAGAGAGAGAGAGTTGGGTCCAATTAATACTGGAGCAAGACAATAGGCCAGCAATCCAGTGGAAAACACAGTTTACAAGTGAATAGGAGAGTGATTTCCTTAGCACCCTGGAGTCTTGTTTGCAGCTACAGAGGCAGGAAAGGGCTGTATTACTAATATAATGGTAGTAAGCAACTGGCAGAAGATTCCAGGTTTAAAAACATTTGAACATTTAAAACAGAGTAATTTTAACAAAATTCAGCCCTTTTCAGGTGAAAACAACTCTTTTTTGCAAGGTTTACATTCATATCAGTGGAGAAGGGAGGAGAGCCAATCAGAGCATGCCTAGAGAAGGCGCTTGCGTTCCAATTGGTTTGCAGCTTTGCCATACCTCTCAGGGAGCATAGTCTGAGCAAGTGGCCTTGGGCAGCAGCTTTGGGAGTGCTGACCGCCCGGTGGCCACGGTTCCCTGCGGTGTCTGAGCTGAGAGCCCTGGAGGGTTCTTGGCTCTCAGGGAGCATAGTCCGAGCAAGTGGTCTCAGGCGGTGGCTTCGGGAGTGCCGACCATGGTTCCCTGCGGCATCTGAGCTGGGAGCCCTGGAGGGTTCTTGGCTCTCAGGGAGTGTAGTCTAAGCAAGTGATCTCAGGTGGTGGCTTCAGGACGCCGACCGCCCAGAGGTCGCGGTTCCCTGTGGCGTCTGAGCTTGGAGTCCTGGAGGGTTCTCAGGGAGCATAGTCCGAGCAAGTGGTCTCAGGTGGTGGCTTCGGGAGTGCTGACCACCCGGTGGCTGCGGTTCCTTGTGGCGTCTGAGCTGGGAGCCCTGGAGGGTTCTCGGCTCTCAGGGAGTGTAGTCCAAGAAAGTGGTTTTGGGCGGTGGCTTCGGGAGCGCCAGTCACCCTGTGGGCACGGTTCCCTGCGGCATCTGAACTGGGAGCCCTGGAGGGGCTTATCCACCTATGATCAAAAAGCTGAAGGCGGAAAAACAGAGATGGCAGTATCTCCCCATTCCACTTATACAAAAAGTAGATTCCATTAAAATGACAATGCTACCTCGATTTCTCTACCTTTTTCTAAATCCTCCTATTTCAGTTCCCTCTGCAGAATTTAAAAAATGGGATGAAATGATTTCCTTCTTTATATGGCAGAGGAAAAGACCAAGAAAGGCCTTTGGCCTACTGCAAATGTCTAAACTTAAAGGTGGACTGGCCCTACCACATTTAAAAATGTACTACTATGCAGCCCAATTGACTCATGCACTTCAGTGGTGAGACTCAAACACAGATACCCACTGGAAATCCTTAGAATTAGAGGGAGAAGCTTTGGGAATTGAGCATGTATTGGGATCACCCACTCCCAGGGGAATCAAGATAAAAGAACAAATCCAGTCTAGGTTTACCAGCCTGATCCTTCAGGTGTGCTGCTTGAAACTGGACAAACCCCAAATACAGAATTCTGCCGTAGCCCTAATAATTCCAGCATTTGACCAGTCTTTCCTCCCAGTGAGATTTGACCACACTTTTGGTGGCTGGAGGAGGAGAGGCTTGTGTCCCATATTTCAGTGGTTTAAGGATGGTGTGTTTCTCTCGTTTGTCCAGATCCAACAACTACACCATCTAAGAAACAATGACCGTTACCGCTTTCTCCAGATTCAGCACTATATACACCGGAGGTGTGGAACTACATGGGAAATAGAACAAGCTCACCCTCTGGTCCAACTACTGATAGAAACTAAAATCCGGCAAATGCCTTATCATATTGTCTCCTCTCTTTACAAGACCCTTCAGCCACAAGAAAATGGGTCACTGACAAAAATTCAGAAGTCCTGGGAGGGAAATCTGGGGATAGAGATCTCCGAGGCTGCTTGGAACCAGATCTTCGCTACACAACACAGTACGAACAGTTTGTATGTATGGAGGGAATATGGCTGGAAATGTACAGTGAAATTCTTTAGGACACCTCATATCACAGGGAAGTACGATAAGTTTAGAAGGTTGGGGGGGGGGATGTGGGGACAGCTTAGCTACACATAATCACGCATTCTGGGGAAGGCCAGTGATACAGGAGTACTGGAATCAATTGGAAAAGGCTGTGGGTGAACTCTTCCCAGAGATCTCACACTTGTCACCAAGCCTGGCCATCCTCCATTGGTTTCCCTCAGAAATTAAAAATAACTACACGAGGAGGATCCTGGCGATTTTGCTACTTGCAGCCCAAAAAGCCATATCCAGGAGATTGCGTCAGCCTACCCCTCTGGGTAGGGGAGACTGGGAGGATCTGGTCCATCAGATTTATGAGATGGAAAAGCTCACAGCAGTGATTAAACAAGAAAAGGTTAGGTCCTTTTGAAATAAATGGCTAGTATGGGTAATGGACCTCAGGCAGGATATTATACCTCGAGGTTCCGATGGCTTCATGTATCCAGGCTGTCCTTCTTTTCATCTTTGACTCCCTAGTGGATATATCAGACCCTCTCATAATATCATTACCAGTGAACTGTATTAATACTGATTTACGCCCTCTGATTGTGTGTCATTTAGAATGCTCACAAATTGACTTGTAATTTCTGTACCATTCATGATGTATTTTCCTTGGACCTCTTAATAAATAATATAACATATATATATATATATATTATATTATATTATTCAGTGCTGCTTTATCAGGTGTCAGCGTGGCTCAGTTGGTAGCACATCCGCCTCTGGACCAGAAGGTCGTCAGTTCTCGTCCCACACCGGGATTGGACTTGCATCTAAAAATCGCTGCCATCTGAGTGCAGTATTGGGGGTGCTGTACTGCTGGGGGGTGCTGTCCTTCAGATGAGACATTAAGCCGAGGTCCTTTCTGCCTATCCTGGTGTTGTCCTGGTGGGTGTCCAGGTGGAAGTAAAAGAACCCAGGGCACTCTTCCCAAAGAGTAGGGAACATTCCCAGTGTCCTGGCCAACATTCCCCTTCCCATAAACCGGTTCATGCAATTATCCAGGCTCTGTGTGGGTGATGATGTGCAATATGGCTGCCATCACACATTCAGTCACTTCACTACCAGTCTAGCATTGCTTGTAAAGCACTTTGGGATACACTGTGTATGAAAAGTGCTATATAAATGCTGATTCTTCTTCTTTATCCACACAAGGTTATCGTTATAAACTTTACTCTTACTCTGTGACCAGTACCTGCTTCACACTGGCCAAGCCACTTATCATTTGATGAGCTGTTCAGATGCCCTGCTGCCTGCTGTAAGTACACCAGTTGTACTACTCCCTGGGTCCCCTGACTTGACCACATAATTGGGGAACAGGATCCATCTGCGGTGGTGGTGGGCTCTGATATGACCCCTTCCTCTGATGAGTGTGATGGTGGGCTTGGATGCCCTCTGTCCATTCGCATGCTGTTTATCTATTTTCTGCTCACCCACCATCCAGTCAGCCCCTATTCAGACATGCAACCAGACATTCACTGAGTGACATGAGCTCCAACATCCCTGTTCTGACTTCCAAGGGGGGAGGCATAGAGCAGCACAAATGCCACCATATTTCCCATGGAGGAGAACAACCCAATAAGAGACACCATCTCTGCTGACTGGCTCCATCCTTGGGATGTGAACTGGTGTCGGTAGTGTGGCAAATGGCCCCCTAACGTTCACTTTTTTTTAAAATAAGCTGCACAAAGCATTCCAATTTCATGCATGCACTAGCACAAAATGCCCTGGCAATTGATTCATACACATGACTATACAGATTTGTATCTGTGATGACAGTACATCAACTGATATGTGTTTTGCATATTTCTAATAAATATGCTTCAGCGTGCACACACACACACATTTTCTCTAACTTTGCTTCAGTGAGACATTTAACATCAAATAATTTACTACATATCATTCCATTCTGTGACATTTGACCTACACACTGCTATCGTCTCATTGATGCCTGCTCATTTATGTTTGGCTGTATTTCTTAACTAATTGCTCCCGTAATCTGACACTCTCATGTAAAATGTTTTCTTTGGGCTTTTAAAAGGGAGTTTTCTAAAAGAACTGCCGTTCTTCTGAAGAAGGGCTCTGCGTGAGTTTGAAAGCTTAAGGATTTTCTTCCGATCTTTGTTGGTCCAATAAAAGTTATCAAATCACCTTGTTTGTGTATCTTATAGTACAATCAACTAAGAAATTTCATTTTGCAATTTGTATTTCTAGAAAACCAAAATGGTGGATAAACAGAAAGGGTTGATCTACTCTGCCAGAATCCTAGACTTATTTGTGGGCTGAAGTGGTTGGATTTTACGTTATTGTAAAAACGATATTACATTCATATGTGACCAGGAAGGCATAGAACATTAAATTCCACCTGTTTCCAAGTGCATCCAGGGTAAAGAAATTCAATAAATAGAGAATAATGCATAGGCAATTGTTAGGAAGTTTTTTACACACCTGAAGTGTTTGATGTCCTATAAACCTCAAGAGTGAAGCTTTATAAGCACACAGTCGCTTATGATTGATTTTTTGTAGTAACTGTGCAGGATCATAAGCACAAAAGAAAGAAGACAACCAGGAAGACAAACGTGAGTCAGGTTTCCCACTGTCAAACTGTAGAAAAGGAAAGTGAAGCGTGAACTGCTGTAATAAATAGGTATGATGTCATACCCGGTTATTACAGCGTTAGATCATACTGATAATTAGTGTGATAAAGGGGATCACCAGTTTTTATACTCTACTTCTAAAATAACAGAAAGGATACATTATCAATACTTAGTAATATACATATGTAATGAATAATGATACATAGTGAAGGATACAAAATAAGGGAGACGTAACAAGCAGGGCCAATAATTTATGGTGAATGAGATATTCAGATTCCAGTGTTAGGATTTGAATTTCCAGTATTGCGATGATGATTTCCAGTTGAATATTTGAATTTTACTGAGACTCTCCAGTCCAGCATTTAAGTGTAAAGACAGCTAAAATGAAAGCAAGTCAAATGTACACCTCTTTAAACTACGCAAAATGAAACCAGAACAGGAAATAATTAATAGCTACAGTTATTGGGAAGAACTGTGGAATGTGGCATGCCTTTTTAAAAAACAACATGGCAGGCCAGCATGGTGTCACTGAGCGTTGAGGCACTGGACACCACACCTCGCACTACACTGGTGACCTGGGTTCGGGAATGACCTCGGGCTGACAGGGTGCCAGCATGGGGGGAGGGAGGGTGGAAGCAGGATCGAGCATTGGCTCGTCTCTCCTTGGTAAGGGGTGGGGTCACCTGCCCGTAGTCCTGTTGTCACCGAACGGAGGTTCAGTGCCTGTGCAGGAGTCAATGGCGTGACGGGAAGGAGGGACATCCCAAATGGCGTGCGTGTGTGCCTCCACACGCATGACATAGGGGATGCGTGGGTGTAGGGATCAGGAGAAAACCCGCAAAAACCCAGAAATTACATGTGAAAGAAAAAAACAACATGGCAGGCAAGATTGCAGAATGAGATTTGAATTTCGAATTATAAAAAACATTTTTTTTTAAACTGAGTGCCCCACACCCCCTTGTAATGTTGAAATAAATTTATTAGTACAATCCTACCTGATAAACTAATAAAAAATAGTCTGCTCATAAAATCTCCTATGTCATATTGTTCTCTGGAGGTGTGTTGCATGCCTTAAACTACCCCAGTGCATATAATGTAGATGTGTGGATGTTGACTTGCCAAATGGCTGCCACTACACATTGTTACTTCATTACCCATCTAGCATTGCTTGTATAGCACTTTGGGACACAATGTGTATGAAAAGCGCTATGTAAATGGTGATTCTTCTTCTGCTTGATATAATGTAAAATACCAAATTCTAGGAAATTCTATGAGTTCACCTGTGTCCACACAATCTGTTTCCTGGAAGTTTACCCTTTTGCCGGTGAACACAAATCAGTATGGCCTTGATGATAAGAATAAAACTGGCACCATGTAAACAGCATGCATAGACTATTTGTAATGCGTCTTTCAGAAAACCAAGGCGCCTAACAATCCATTAAAACACCACATAAAACAATAAATACAGACTCTTATGAATACTTATAAAATCCAGATAAAGTCACATAGGATAGGCTTGAAGCCATAAATGTGTTTTAGGGCTTGTTTCAATTCCTCCACAGTCGTGCACTCCCGTAACTCATGGGGTAGAGAATTTCAAAGGGCCAGGGTTGTGTGTATAAATGCCCAGGCCCCACAAGATTTTAAAGAAACCCTTGGAATGTCTAGCAACCCATTGTCAGCTGAGCGGAGCGATCGCCCAGGGCAGTAAGGAACGAGAAGCTCTTTTGGGTAGTCCGGGCCCTGTCCATGTAGGGCTCTATAAGTCAGAAGTCTGACTTTAAAGGTGATCCACCACTGCACCGGCAGCTGGTGCAGTTCGTGCAGCACCAGAGAGATGTGACAAGATCAGGGAGTCCCCGTCAATAACCAGGCTGCGGCATTCTGCACCAGCTGCAGGCGGCGGATATCCACCCCAAGTAGCCCTAGGTAGAGGGAGTTGCAGTAATCAAGGCACGAGGACACAAAGGCATGGACCAACATAGAGAAGTCACCGGACAGAACAAGGTGCTTAACCCTAGAGATGTTCCTCAAATGGTAGAAAGAGGATTTATCGATTGCCAACACCTGTGATCACAGTGTCAGCCCTTCGTCAAAAATATACATGAGTAAACCAAAATAAACATGATTTTAAAAAGGATATGGGCTATACTTGATAGTGGAGAACTGCTGATGAAGGAAAGGGAAACCTCACATGGATACTTTCATTAAGAAGAGGTTAAGAATGAAGTAAAAGTAGGAGAATGGGATGATGGGAGAACAGGCGAGAATTGTAAGTGTGTTTGGGGCTGAGGGATGAGAAGAAGCTGGTACATGTAAGTGAGTGACAGGTGTAGATGGAGGTGAATTTTCAGAATAAAGCTTTTAGACAGGATGGTGGGAGAAGAGCGGGGAAGGGGAGATCTGACCATAGCAGAGGGAGTTGGTAAGAGGAAGTTGCCTGCCCGACACAAGTTTGGAGGCACAGAAGGGACAAAGAGTGTAGGTTGGAATTATGGAATGGATGAGGGGTGGGTCAGGTGTGAAGGGAGTTGAGGTAGTGAGGAAACAAACTAATTAGAATTTAGACATGAGGGATACACCACAAGAGTGACATCTGTCCTCAAATGAGAAAAGTGAGGGGTGGAGTAAAGGGAACATAGTGAGTACAGGAATGTGCAGTCAAAGTCAAAGCAGTAAAAAGAGTAGAAAAAGGTCCTGTCTGGCCGTGGTGGACTCTGATCCTGTCTGGCCAGGGTGAATACCATAAACACAGATCTCCATAGTCAAATTCTGAGAAGATCATTTGAATTTTAAAATCCTTAGGCAATCCATCATTTTCCCCCCTCTATTGTACACGTATGCTAGGCTAATTTAAAAAAGCTGTTTTTCTTCCTACTGTATTCGCCATGCCTATGTACCGTCTGCCTTTGCCACTAAATCATGTGAGAAGGGACCCTTTGACAGAGACCCTAGTGTCTGTTGGCCCAGGGCTAGCAGTAGTGGTGCAGATCATGGTTGAGTGCTCAAATACAATTTTCCCTTGATCCCTTAATATATTGTACCACAGCAGGGAGATATGAATAAACAGACATTTAGAAGCCATTTGACAGACAGAGCTTGACTGACAGATTTGCTGTAACCAAAAAAAATCCCAAAACAAACAGAAGCTGTAAAAAGGGATACTGTTTATATTACTGCTCAAGTAAGCTGAGTTTCTTAAAGTCTACAGTGTGCACTTGACGTCCAGTGGAATAAGTGAAAAATATTTCATTCTGAAATTAATATCCTATCCACCAGGAATCAAGTTGTTGAAATGGAACATCTTTTCCCACTAGAGGATATTTCTCCTCCTTGACCTATGTACTATATGTTGGAAGAGTCATTTAGTACGATGAGGGGGTCCTCTGTGGAATTCTAGACATTAACAGATTAGAAAAAACAATATTTCCTCATACTTTACAATTTCCATACATAACTGTGCTGCAGTTGAACAGTTCTGTATAAACTTATCCAATTGTTAAAAAGAGCAGTACAGCACTGATGAGTTGTGGAATCTGCCAAATGCTTAGAATATTATTAGAACCATGACTGAAAATATCTTTGATCCTATTTTATCATTTGTAATCAGTGTTCATTCTGCTCTTGTCCCCCTTACTATATTCCACCTCACCCCGGGATTTACCTGGAAATGAGACTCCGCTCAGTGTGGGGGTTCCCAGTTAACAATTTTCAAATAAATTCATATAGATCACTATGCATACCTCCACGTATCCGTGCTCAGTGTAGTATCTGCACTAATCAGCTGTGCTTTCAATGTGCTGCAAGTAGGTAATCAAGTGTGTAGTTTCCAATCAATGTGTGTACATTTCATTTTCCGCAACAAGCACCCAAACATCTGTATGTATGTCCTCAAATGTCTGTGCAGTTGCACCCAGGTAGTGACTGGAAAAGGCACTTGGTTCCAGTGCACTTAACCTGGTTACCAAAGTGAAAATAAATAAATACTGTGTCAGTAATACAGAAATTAAATCATCTGTGTTTCCTCTTTATACTCAAATACTCAGACAGAAAGACCCTTTCCCCTTTATATTACCAAGGGGATGCTGGGTTTTACCTCTAGTCACAAAGAGAGAAAGACAGACATACAATAGGACGGCCTCTAAAGTTGATTGCAGCTGTGTACTCCTAGATATAGGGAGGCAGATGGAACAATCACACTAACTCAGAGTGACTGACAGACAGACAGATGGACGGACGGACAGACATAAACAGATTATGTACATGAATGGACATTTGACAGATTTTATTTTTAATTTTTGATTTTATCCAATATTCAAATCAGACTTTACCTTTGTCCTGCTGCCACTTTGCCAGTGGGGTTCTACACTGCTAGTTATGATTGTGAACCAGGAGTTTCAAGATTATGGTTACACTTTAAGTGTCCGTTTCAATGTAACTAATCATTAATGACATGCAACAGGTAGTAGCTCTATTGCTTTCCTGCGGGGACATCCACCCCAACCCTGGCCTGACTATGTTTCATGCTGTGGACGCTACACTATCCACTGCAGCCCCCTCATTTACCCCTTCAGTCCTCCCGAAGGGTTTCAAGATCCTTCATCTAAATATCCGTAGTTTGTTGCAAAAAATCGACCTTCTGCAAACCATGGTGGTCGCTCTTAAACCAGATTTACTAATCATCAAGGAAACTTGGTTAAAGAGCATGATCCTGGACCATTCGGTCTCCATCCCTGACTACTCCCTCCTGAGACAAGACCGTGCAGGTAGGGGTGGTGGCGGGGCCGTGTATGTCCTCACCTTCCTTCAGTATTCTCTTATTTTTTCTTCCTTCAGCCCTGCATACCTCGGCACCTTAGCTATTCATATACCGTATATACTTGCGTATAAGCCGAGAGTTTTTAACTACTTTTTGATTCCAATTTATAGTACCTCGGCTTATACGCGGGTCAGCCCAGAAATAGAAATAGAGCTCATTCCCAAACCACCTTCAGCAACATTGTATATGGTACCCTACGGTGGTTAGTTGCAGCCAGAAAGACAGAAGCAGCAAAGGACCTGCATTTTTAGTAATGTTGCAGCCAGTGTTGCGAGCGAGGGAGACGTGTGCAGGAAGGCAGAGATGCCAGTGAAGACAGCTGCACTTGCAGCAATGTGAGTGTAGAAGCAGCAGCGAGAGTGGCGGGTGCTGACAGGGAGACAGACGAAACAAAGGACCTGCATTTTAGGTGATGTTCCTCTCCGTCCACACTGCTCACTCACTCCGGCGACCCACCCGACTAGCCTGTCAGATCCACTCCTCTGTCTTCTCCAGCCTCCGCTGCACTTTTAAATACCGTACCACTGTACATACAATCTCTTGGGGCAACTGTGAAAGGCTGGTTGCACAATACAGATACAGTAGCATTTCTTCTGGATTGCCCCATTCTATGGTTTTACTGCGCCTAAAGGAAATCCCCTCCAACCACCTGGGATCCTAAGAGGGCTGTTTGTTCTCTCTAGGCACTTTAGCTTTACTTTAAATTGATTATCTGAGAATGCATTAGGGGGTCCTCAAATGCTAAATATCTCCTTTTCTGTTACTTTTCCACTCTGTTAGGCTCTGCTAGTTCAGTTCATGATCTTTCTTTCACTAATTTTACTTTGGGTAAATGTTTTCTGTGCAATAGAAACAGCTCGGCTTATACACGGGTCACTGATGTTTTCTTTACTTTGAACTGAGACATTGAGGGGGTCGGCTTAAGCATGAGTTGGCTTATATGAGAGTATATATGGTAACTCTGCCCTTCACCCTTCCAATCTTTATTGCCAGCATTTACTGTCACCCAAATACCTAGCTCTCTATTGCTGTCGACCTCATAACCTCCATTGCAGCCCTCTCTCGCTCTGGCGAACTCTACATTCTAGGCTATCTCAATTTAAACTGGCTGTCTCCTAAGACAACCAAAATATGTAATGACCTTGGAGCTCTTAAACTCTCGCAGTTGATCTTGGAGCCCACTCACCCTAACCATAAGACACAAAATCACTCCCTAATCGACTGGGCTCTTACCACCTTCCCCACAGAGTCATTAGCTCTGGCATCCTCCCAGACGCTCTCAGCAACCACAACCCAATATTTGTTGTCAGGAAAGTACACAGACCTAAATCTCCACATAAAACCTTGCAACTACTTTCTTTCAAATCCCTAGACCTTGAATCTCTCCTACACAACCTATCCCTCTCTGACTGGCCCCCCCTTAGTCTCCTCCCCCTCAGCTGATAAGGCTCTAGCCTACGTCAAATACATTTTCCTAGCAAACTGGAACACCTTTGCCCCTTTCAAACAAACCAGAGTTAGGGGTAACCACCTACCGTGGATTACTCCTGAACTCCTTGCCTGTCTCAGGGCTAGAGACCATACCTGGAAGTGCCATAAAGTTACCCAGCTTCCTAGTGACCTCATGAACTACCGTAAGCTTCGTATCGCCTGCACAAGGGCAACAAGGCTAGCCAAGTCTGAATACTTCAAAAATGCTTTCCTCACTAACATAAATTCCCCTTCCAAGTTCTGGAAGGTGGTCCATGCTATCTTTACCCCTCAGACCCGCACCCATGCTAAAAGTAAAGGACTCTCTTGTATCTGACTCGCATGCTATAGCTGCGGAATTTAACTCCTTTTATACCTCCTGTGCCACCAAACTGCTGAAGTCCCTCCCTGCCTTCCCCCCTCACCTGTCACTACTGCCCCCTCTCCCCCCTCAAATATCACTCCACTTCCTATTTCCTCACACAATTCCTTCTCATTGTCTCCACTCTCCCCCAATGATACTCTAAATGCCCTTCTTGCCATCAACCCCTCAAAAGGCTCCTCCCCTGATGACCTGGACCCAAAACTCCTCTGTCCCTCTGCCCCGGCCATTGCTTACCCTCTCTCTCTAATCTTAAATCTCAAACTCCAAAGTTCCTACCCCATGGAAGCATGCAGTGGTCCTTCCCCTACCTAAAGGTGGAGACCCCTCATCCCCTGGCAACTATCATACCATCTCGCTTCTCCCTACCCTAGCCAAACTACAAGAACATCTAGTTCTCCTCCTTCCTATCCGATACCTCCTTCTTCACCCCATTCCAATCTGGTTTCAGGAAAAAACACTCTATTACCACCACCTCCCTACTTCAGCACACTGACTCCACCCTCACCAGCATGGACAATGGCCAAATCACTTCAGCTGTGTATGTCGACCTTACCAAGGCTTTCGACGCTGTTTCCCACTCCCTTCTCCTTGGCTTCCTCCCATCTGCTGGTCTAACCCTTCTGCCATTAACTGGTTTAAGGTCTACCTCACTGGTAGAACCCAATCTGTTAGGATTGCAGATGCCATCTCGCCACCTCTCCCAATCTGCACTGGAGTCCCTCAGGACTCTGTGCTTGGTCTCCTTTTATTCTCCATCTTCCTAAATGAACTGTCATCTGTCTGCTCTCCCTCCACCGCCATACACATCTAAGCCGATGATGCTGTCCTGTATGCATCTGGCTCATTCCCAGTTGAGGTTACATCCAGCTTGCAGTACGAATTCAACAAAGTCCAGCGCTGGTTTGCAAACCACCAACTATTCCACAATGCCAAGAAGACTGTCTCCATGACCTGTGGCTTCAGGCAGAGACTCTCTAGGCTTCCCTGTCTGCCCACTTTTCACACCCTTGATGGGACTTTACTCGAGGACACCTCCTCTTTCAGATACCTTGGGGTATAGCTAGACCAACACTTCAACTTTTCTGGACACATTGAAGCCATCCAGAAAAAATTGTGCCCCAAGCTTGGTGCCTTGTTCAGAAACCATAGCTGCATCCCTCCTACGGCTAGGCTTGAACTTGTCCAGAAGATGATCCTCCCTATTTTCGACTACTGCAGTGTAATCTATGGTGCTGCTCCCAAGTCCTCCCTGACCAGATTGGACACTCTCCTCAATTCCTTCTGCCGCTGTGCCCTTGATGCTCCCTCTCGCACCCACCACTGTGATCTCTATTGAGCCCTTTCGTTCCCCTCCCTTACAAATAGGCGCCTCTCTCACTGTGCAAAATTCATCTCCAAACACTGGCTGGGTGATCTCCCTTCCTACCTCTCCCCCTCATTTATAACACCCCCTCCTCCTCCTTCTCACTGCCTTAGATCTACTGACATTCGCACGCTGTCTGTCCCCCGCTGCTCCACCCTTATCAGCCAGTTTAGTTATTCTCACCACTTCCCTAAAATATGGAACTCCCTACCTCCCCAAATCCGATACTCCTCCTCCATCTACTCCATCAATTCTGCCCTGTCTAACTGTCTTGCACCTAGCTGTACCTGTTATAGTACTAATTTCCTTCCTAGCTCCTCAAGTCCCCCCCTCTTCGGAACTTACCCATTTGACCCTTCTAGTACCTACTCCCCCGGATCTACAACCTTCTCCCTCCCCATCTCCTACCCCTGCTGGCCTACACATATTATATATATAGACCCTCAGCTACTGAAGCTCACCATGGGATTGTCTCTAGTCCTCCTTGGTGCCTGGTCTCACACTTTCTCCCTTCCCCTACCCCCTCCTCCTTTTTCCCTAGCCTTCGCAGACCCCTTGCAGGGCTCTCAGCATCCTGTGGGGGTCCTACTGTGCCTGGGCTTGCCTCCTTTTTTCACCTCCCCTTTTTACATTTTCTTGGAAATCATCTGGCCTTCCCTTCCCTCTTGCAGGGTTCCTCACATCCTGAATGGTTCTCCTTGGTTTGGCCCTATCTCCCCTCCTAGGTGTTGCTTTCACACTTACTTCCTCTCTCGCTCCCATACCTAAACCCCTACTGTAATCCCCCCTTCTCCCTACACCCCTTTAGTCCTCCTCAGTCCCCTTGCAGGGTTTCCCACATACTGAAGGGTCTCTCTTGGGGGACATGACTCTTTCCCTCCCCTCATTTCATCCTCTCTCTTCTCCACCCTTCCTTTCATGTTCAGCACTTGTTCACTTATTCTCTAGCACTTATTCTGGTTCTCGCAACTCAGCTATGTATGCAACACTGTTTGTAATACTTAAAGGAAAACTACACCCTCATATCATTAAAATGTTATTTGTTTCCATGTCAACAGACAACTCCTTTGCTGTAGCTATTAGGGCTATATGTGTTACCTTTAATTTGTTCTCACTGCTCGTGGTAGCCCCCTTTGGCTGCCCTGGGGTCTCCATTTCATGGTTGTTGAAGTCTCATTGTCCATGAGACCTGCATTAGCATATGAGAACATGTCAGATCACCCATTTATACCATGCATCTGTATGCTGAAAGAACAAATACCCTGCAAAAACTCTCTGGAAACTCATAAACTGAATGAAGTTTAAAAGGAAAAAACCTGCATTATAACTCAGTTTGCAAAGCTCACTGAAGGTAAATATGGTATTTCACACCTTTTTGCAGCTTGTTTCTTTTAAGACTAATTAAACAGACAGGCATACTGGGGAGTTTAAAGGGTGATTACACATCATGTTCTCATATGCTAATGCAGCTCTTAGGGACAATGAGATTTCAATAACCATGAAATGGAGCCTCCCAGAACAGTAACAGGGCCTAGTATGAACTGTGAAAACAGACTAAAGCTTTTGCATACATCCTTAACAGCTACATGAAAAGAGTTGTCTATTGACGTGGAAACAAATAACATTTAGAAGATATGAGGGTGTAGTTTTCCTTTAACTAAGTAATTGTATGTTAATGTTGATCTATGTAGCTTGACTGTATAATGTCTCACCCCTATTGGACCCCTTCCCCCAGGTCACACCGGGAGACGAGTGACTTGTTGCTCTGTGTGCTTTCCTGGTGAAACATTTCAATAAATAAATAAAGAGGGTGATGACACTGTAGTTACATGTTTGTTGCATGCAACTACATTGCAATGCAGTTGCATATAGTTACACTGTAACTCAGTATAGTTAACTGACTCGTAAAGGGTAACCTGAGATTCAAATCCCATCGCAGCCACTGACTCACTGTGTAACTCTGAGCAACCTTGAGCAAGTCTCCGTCCCTACCTGTGTATCAGTGAATCCCAGCTGTGAGATTTGGTAGGAGCAGGATCCCACCGCAAACAAACTGCTCTATCTCTGTTAGGCTACCCTGCCTGGTCAGTAACTTGGCAAATAAAACTGGAAACCTCATGCGGTGTGAATACTAGTGGAAGTTACTCAAAGGGTATAATTTCTGAATGCTTTTACACTAAATAGTGAGTGCAGTCAGCTGTTTCTGTGAGTAGCCATGGGCCATCTATGGTGCATGCAAATATGTGATCTGCTAATGGGCTGGCTATACACTGTCTTAAGAGATATGGGGCCCGATGTTGGAAAATGAGCGAAAGCAGAGCGTAAATTTTTGTGCTGCATTTGCCCATGCCCGCGACCCTGAGGATGCGGTATTCAGTCAGATAGTGCACTGGCACTATCCGACTGAATATAGGAGTATGTCGGCATAGCACTAAGTCAAGTAGTGCTTCCCCGACATTGATCTAGGAAGTGCAGGGAACAGTGCCCCCAGACCCAATAGCACCAAGAGCCCCCAGTGCAGTATTGAGTTGGCACCATGCAGATAAGCCCAGTGGGCATGTAAGGTGCTAAGAGGCCACATGTATGCCCATTATGGGCTCATTTGCATAGGAATCAGTGACAAGTTAGCACCCCTCCTGTGAAGGCCCTCCCACCCCGATTGCCTGTCCCCATAACAGTAAATATTACCTGGTGTCTAGTGGCATCCCTATCCTGCCCCATAACAGTAAGTATTACCTGGTGTCTAGTGGCATCCCTATCCTCCAACCCCAGTCCCTTAAAAAAATAAAGCAGTCCCTGGTGTCCAGTGGTAGCTCCCGCCATCCGATCCCATCCCCATTAAAATACAACATTCACTGGTGTCCAGTGGTACCTCCCACCCTCCAGTCCCCATCTCTGTTAAAAATAAAGCCATCCCTGGTGTCCAGTGGTACTGCCACCCTCCTGTCCCCATCCCCCTAAAAACTAAAGCAGTTGCTGGTGTCCAGTGGTTCTCCCCCACCCTTCGATCCCCACCCCCCCCCGGTTTCAAGATGGTCCTTGGTATCTAGTGGCACTCCCCACTCTCCAGTCACTCACCGCTATCTAATATAAGCGGCCCCCCACACTATCACCAGGTGAACCATCCTGCCATCTGCCTTGTCATAGTCACTGGCACAGGGGACACATGTGACCAGCATGGCCTCCTCTAGCTGGCTGCTGTTTGCAATGACAAAACACGTGTCCTGTGTACTTTAAGGGAGCATGCAAACTGTCTGCTGAACCATCGCATGCTCGATTGCAATATACCTGGGACAGCTCATTCCTTGTCATTGCATATGGCGGCTGGCCGAGGTGGTGAGAGGAGGCTATGCCGGTCACCATATGGGCTCCCCATGGCTCTGACAACTACAGTACAGCGGGGGTGGTGGGGTGGTATACTTGATGTGGGTGTTGCAAGGGGGCCCCCTAGATGCCAGGGACTTCCTTTCATACATTACAGTGAGCGATTGGAGGGTGAGGGTGCCACTAGACACTAGGGACTATCTTGAAATTTAAAGGGATGGTGATCACAGGGTGGGGGGAACCACTGGACACCAGGGACTGCTTTAGTTTTGCAGGGATAGTGATCGGGGGGGTGGGAATCACTTGACACCAGGGACTGCTTTATTTTATATGGGGATGGGGATCTAAGGGTGGAGGTATCACTACTGCTTTGTTTTTAATGGGGACAGGGATCAGAGGGTGGGGGTACCATTGTACACCAGGATATGTTGTTTTTTTAACAGGGATAGGGATTGGAGAGTGGGGGTACACTGGACATCAGAGAATGTTGTGTTTGGCCGGGGACATGGATCGGAGGGTGGGGATTGGGGTCGGGGATGCCACTAGACACCAGGTAATTTTTATTTTTTACATGAATGGGGATTGGAGGGTGAGAAGTACCACTGGACACCAGGGAATGTTGTCATTATTAGGAGGATGGGGATCGGAGGTTGGGGGATACATTGGCACTAGAAGGTGTTGTCTTTTTTTACAGAGGTGGTGATTGGAGGTTGGGGGATACATTGGCACCAGAAGGTGTTGTCTTTTTTACAGAGGTGGGGACTGGAGGGTGGGGTCTGCCACTGGACACCGGGGAGCAGGTGTACCCCCCCCAACTGCAGACTTGGTTGTTTGCTGTAGTGGCTCCTTTGGCTGCTAGGACTGCCTGGAGTATGTTGGGCATTTTCTTGGTGGTGTTTGTGCTGCACAAAGTGGCCTGTGTTTAACCTGTTATGCAGTGCAAATGCACTGAATATAGTGCTTTAACTTTGTTCATGTCCCCACCCCTCCCTTTGCCCTCTGAATACATTATCTTTTAGCGTGCTTGCTATCCATTTTGGCTCATGCACCGTCCTTTGAATACTGTGCTCAGGCGGAAATTCCACACAAATGTTGCGCAATCACTTTGCCCACAGAGCAAACTTTTGAAGCTTGCCCACGGACGATTGCATTTAGATTTAAGGCACTTCAGTCTGAACAACTGTGGTCGTATCTCGAGTGATGGCTTACACACAAGTATAAGACAGTGCATGAGAATCTTTGTTTAGAACAATTTCCAGGGCTGAAACCTGTGCATCAGTGAAGACTGGGGCAGCAGAGATTGCACTGTTGCCATATTTTACTCATTATAGGGACTAAACTTGTGATTTTTTATTTGTAATGAGTACTTTGTTAAAAAGTGTATTTCAGTTGATGGAATGCATATGGTCAGCCTTTGAAAACAGTCCCTGTATTGTGACCTCACCAGTGATTTGCACAGTCACATCTGGCAGCGAGGGTGTTCTCCCTGATTTGGTTATACTGTACACACGGCTGTAAGCCAGGTAAGACTGCCCTTGGCTGGTGACCTGAGTTTCTGGAAAAATGTCAGTTTCATAAGTACTCACATGGGGAAGTACAAACACACATGCGTTTGCAAGCATTAAGGCACTTTCTGAAACTGGGACTCAGAATCGGGGGGGGGGGTCCTTAGTAGGGAGGGATTAAGTCTCTCCATTTCCTTCATCCTGTTTGCCATTTTTATGTTGTCTTGAGCACTCACAAGCAACATCTTGTGGTAGTAGGAGAAATACAGAGGTGTGTCAGTGTTGGTGAATGCAGGGCACACTTTAATAGGTGCGTCCCTCATTCCCCAGTGAGCCAGCATGCTAGCGTTGACACAAGAATTATGTAAAGTGCCACCAACTTGAAAGAAATGTGCTGCTGCAGTCAGAGACAAGCTCGTCATGCAGTGGCACAGATGACACGCCTCCCATACGTACCTTTCCTGGTGAAACATTTCAGTATATATGGTGGCAGAAGAAGCTGCTGCCACACAATCCCAAAAAAAACGACATCAGTGGTGCAATCCCCATGTCGGCATGTCACCCACCATACCCCCCACATTGTGTGGCACACTGGGAGCCCACCCCAGTGTGCGCCCCTCACACAAAGCCGACCGTGTTGGCATGTTCCTCCCCATGCCTATTGTGGCATACTGGGAGCCCACCCCAGTATGCCCAACATAACCCCCGAAGTCATGGAGCACACTGAGGCCCACCCAGTGTGCCCAACATTATTTTATTTCACCTGTAAAGAAGCGGTCCCATAATGTTTTTTTTCTATACCTGAAAAAAGAAAACAGTCCCTCGACTTGTCCACAATGCACCCTCCTCCAACCTGCACCCACCCTCTGTGCACCCCACCTCCCCACACACACACAGCCCTCTCACCTCATACTTACATCTGGAGGTCTGGCGCTGCGATCTTGGGTATAGCGAGAACATGTCTGGACTCTTCAGAGCCGAACTGCAAAATGAAGAAATGCCGGTAAGCTGTATAATGGCATCAGTGGGGGGGGGGGGTTCAACTTAGGTGGATATCTCAGCCATTTTCTTCAATTTTGGCTCCAGATTTTCAACATGGGGTTCTTGGGGCACCACCTCATGAACACATGCACTGTCATCTTGTTATTCAGTCCCGAAGGGTCATTTTGCGGTCACTGTGTGGAATCACCTTTCAAGACTGATTAATGGAATGACAGTGCCACCGTTCATGAGATGGGATCCCAAAAAGCCAATGTTGTAAATTTGGTGAAAAATTTCTAAAAAATGACTCTGTTACGAGCCTGCATTGCACAGTTTCCCTGCACGTTCATGACTTCGATAATTTTAAATATTTTCACTCCAGATTTTCAACATTGCCATTTTTTCACACCTCCTTATGAACAGTACAGCTATCATTTTTCACATCCTGCTTGAAATGTGTTTTCACGCATCTGGCGCACAGTGGCACGCTCGCTGTGGGAAATCAATGTTCGGGACAGATGAACAAAATCACACTGCCACTGCTCATGAGCAGAGGTCCCAAAGTGCCTATGTTGAAAATGTGGTTAACAAAATCCCTAAAATAATTGCGTTACAGGCATGCGTTACGCAGTTTCTACACACGCTCGTGACTCCACCAATTTTTAATATTTTCACTCCAGATTTTCAACATTGCCATTTTTTTACACCTCCTCATGAACAGTACAGCTGTCATTTTTCACATCCTGCCCAAAATGTGTTTTAGCACCTGTGGTGCCAAATGGCGCAGTCGCTGTGCAAAATCACCTTTCTGCTATCGAACCAATAGTGCCACTGTTCATGAGGTGGGGTCACAAAAAGCCCATGTTGAAAATGTGGAATGAAAATACCAACAAACACCCAGGGCGTTAGGGTTTCCAACCGTAACACTGCACCCTGTAGAGACTGACAGGCGTCAGGGGTGTGACTTGGGGTTGTCAGCTGTAGTTCTCATGCCATTCTACTTCTACCCCCACCCTGCAGCCAGTGACAGGCATCGAGATGTGCCTTGGACTCTTCAGCCCCAAGGTTCACCCCATTCTCCTATACTGCACCCATCTCAGTGTATTTCCTTATGGAATGGGGTGAGCGTAAGGCCCGAAGACCCAAAGGCACACCGCGACACTTGTTGGTATCTGCAGGGTAGGGTGAGGTGAAATGACATGAGCGTTATGGCTGACAACCCAAAGGCATGCCCCAATGCCTGTCAGTCTCTGCAGGGTGGGGGTAGGGTTGGTGTCAATTCAATACTTCACTGCCATTCCTATTATGCATTTCTCTAACTCCTGCACTACCAATGCCAGCAAGACAACATACAGCATTGACAAATGCTTGTTATGTTTTACTTCTGATACTCCTCCTATCATGGATACTGCTGCAGTTGCACTAATTATCCTGCCGGGAGAATGGAAAAGGTAGATGCCTCTGCAGCTGACAGCAGTATCATTCCAAAGTTGACAAGCTGGGAGTGGGCATATGTTGGGCAACTGGATAATGCATTCTTCAGAGAATGCCATCATTGTTTTGGGTTTAGATCATCCAATCATTTATCTTTTTTTTCTTTTTGTTTTTTGTTTATTTAGCTGTTTATTATTCCAGCCCTTTTGAAGAGGCCCTTGATCTCTCATCCCTGGGGTTCTGAGCTCCCCACTACTTCTAAGTTACCTCTCAGTCCAAAAGCAAATTTTAAGATGGGACCCACGGGCACAGCAGGAAGGGCCTTCACAATCATGGCACTTGTTTCTTTACTTTCTGATTTCCTCTTCAATGAACCATCTCCCACTGGTGCCATGTAGTGTTACATTGCTGCCACACCAGCAAACACATAGCTTTCCTCTCAGACAGAGACAAGTTCTACCTTTAACTGGCCCCTTCCCTCGCGAGACACTAGCTATAGTGACACCATGTGCAAGAACGCACACAGAACCTCCCTTCCTTCACCTTACTTGTACCAGTCTGCAATCTCTTTATGGTTTTCTTCTAGGTTCTTGCCACAAAGTAGTCACCCTTTGGCTTAGCTACCCTTCAGTAAGGTTGTCTGTGCTTGTACGGATCTGTTTATTCACAGGCTATGGGAGTAATGAGTTCTGGATTCATTTTAGAGCAGGGGGCTCTGCCACTTACACTTCAAGCCCAGACCCATCTCCCCCCGCCCCTTGGAGTTATGCCAGCAAAAAGATGACATACTTTCTAAAACTGCAGTGCTGCTTTCGGAACACTGAATCAGGAAGTTAGTCCTGAAACTCGGAGGTCCTGGGATTCCAGATACTTTTTTACAGCTCATATAGGGTTTGAGCTCTCACTTAGGAAGTTGTATCAGCAGAAAATGTACACCCCAGCTCCCTCTACACACACAACATAGCACTACAGCAAAATTGGGGTGGACATGCTAGCTCCATTCCCTCTCAGGATGTGTTAGGGAAAGGGGAAGTAAGTTTTTCCTGTGTGATATAGGGGCCTGGTGGTGGCATTTTCTGTAATGAGATGTACTCTTCTTCTGTAAAATCAAGGAAAAGGGGGTGTTTTTAAAACATTTGCAGCAAGAAGGAATAAGGAAGGAGTACTTATTTTCCAAAAGTGCTGACAAGCATGGATTCAACTACCACAGTTTACTTTGAGTGATACTGCTGGGCATTGGGGCCCTTTGAAAAGGACCATTGTCTTAATTAAAAGCAACTAATGGGGGAAAACAACATATGTGCTATGAAGATTTCCCTCCATAGAATGCAAATACTTGCCCATTTAATACCAAAAATTAAGGTAAATGGCCATTTCAAGACTACACCACAGTTTCTGAATAAATAATGGAAAAATAATAGCTTCAGGAAGGAAAGAAAAAATTACAACTTTCTTTTCTTCCATACACTAAAAGAAGTTCCCTTAACTATGATCCGATACGCATCAATGACAGTTCACCTGTCACTCAGTAATGGCATTTTGTTCAGTAACTGACACCAAAACCAACAGGCAGGAGCTCCAGATTGCCTCCTGGCAGTTCTTGATTTCCACATCTGTCTGCTGGCGCTTCACCTTTGTGCATATGTGTTTGTTTTTTCCTTTCGGCCTCCCCTTTGAAGCTGTTAATAACTGCAGGAACATAAACATGTTACAGAACTATTCACTCGAGAAAACAATGCGATACGAGTCCAAGTAGTACACTAAACCATCTTTCAGGGAAGCCCTTTAAATTATTACACCTTTGCACAGCATATTTACCTGCTTATAAAGCAGGGTGTAGACATGATGGTTCTACAGTCTCTTTCTGACCATAAATTACCATGTTACTCGATAACTTAGCACAAGATCAAATGCAATGGCAACATAAAATGCAGTATTAAAAAATACACTGAGAATGATACAGTGTCAGGGTAATACCTTTTACTTGATTGACTGAAGAATTTTTATTCAGTCTTTATGAACCTCTAAAGCCTCTTCACCCACGTGGAAAGGCAGCTTAGCTGCTGACTCATTTCCTTGGTCCCTGATGAATAGGACTTAGACATCCCAAAAGCTTGTGCACAAATATGTTTAAGTTAGTCTTGGAAATGGTATCACCCAAAAAATGGTATACTGAACTCTCCTGTGACTAATGCAGTGTAATGAACCAAGCTGGTCATAATTCAGACTCCTACTAGCTATGCTAAGGGAGCCCTGTTTAAACCTACTGATAGAGCTCTATTTTTTTCTTAATTTTAGCCCTGCAGGAAAGGATCAAATTTAGCCAGGGGTAAGGGTATAATTAAAGAATAGTACACAACAAGGTGTGTGATAGCAGGGGATACCATCCCACCTCTGGTGCATTGTGAGGCATGATGCCATAGGCCTAGTGACTGCAGCCAGCTAAGAAGGGATAATATCCCATGATATTGCACATCTGGGAGTATAATATCGCTATTAGGATTTTTTTGACTGATGGCATGACCTACTCTACTTTCAGACTGGGAATACAGTATGTATGGAGATATCCTGGCTGAAAGTGTTTTCAACCAATCAGATTTGAGGATTTTGACTATCTATTTCATAATTTAAAATGTGCTTCATGTGAAAGTCATCTGAAAAGCCTACACATAGTAGTGATAAGTATTTACTTGGGTGGCCTTAATATGTAATTGAGACTCATGATATTGACTCCAGCCAAGTAAAATTAAAATATACTAGAGGCTCTACCATTTCTACTGTATACAGTATGAAAATTGTTGTGAAATGTAAGGTACTACCAAAATGATTATGGGTGCTCAAACTTTGCCCTTTAATGTTTCCATACGGATTTAGTCATTCTAACATCTACTTGCCAAGAATGATATAGCCAAAAAGTGGAAAAATTATTCTTCTCCTTGTTGAAGAAGCAAGACATAAGAAGTTTGATTTTTCACAAATGTTTGCATGGTGGTGCAGCTTGACGTGAACTGGGACATACATTATGTTTGAACTAGGTGGCCCTTAAGAAAAAACAGTACAATAACTATTGTTTGCCAGATTCAGTGCACTTCTAGTATGTACCACAAATTGGGATGCATCTTGTTTTTTTGTAAGGTTGAATCAAGGAACCTTCTGTAAGTGTTGAAGGAGCTGAATGAATGAATGAATATAGATTCAGTGAAGGTATATGGTGGTCATCTAAAACAAAAAAAAATTGTAGACAAATATTTTTATTGAAAATGTTAATTTCAGTATTACGCCATCTGTGTACAACCAAACTACATAATGTATATTGTATTCATGCTCTGTTATGTTTCACAGAATGTAACATTGTATTTATTGAAAATCCACAACCAAGTGCACTATTAACCCCCATTTGTGATTACTTATAATTAAATATATTGCATACAAAGTCCTTTGTTGGGGGAAAACAGTGCAAGTGTCTATTCCACTCTTTTTTTTCTTTTTTCCCCTGCTGGGGCAGGCAGATCTTTCCTCTGCCCCCCCCCAGCCCTGTCATCCAGCATCCTAGGGACTTACCTCCATCCCAGTCTTCCCCCATAGCTTGCCCCCATTGGCAGGGGTTGATGGCTCTGGCCTGTCAATGGAATGGATCTGATTTCCAGGAGAGGGCCCTATAGCCTGGGTATGGAGCCTGCAAGGGGTCAGTGTCATTCTGCCCACGAACAGACATTTTATCCTTTTCTCTCTCTCTCAGAGAGGTGGATGGTCAGTGCCATCCAGACATGCCTACACATGCTCCTGTGTGTAGGACATTGATGGCTGATGTTCCTCCAGTCCCTGTGTTGTGGTCCTGGCTGTCTGTACTCCCAGCCATTGCTAGTGGTCAGGCAAATGCCAGGACCAGTGTCCCCTCCTCATTAGGTGGATTCTGTAGCTACTTTTTGGGGACATTATGCAGAAATGTGTGTTACATTTTTAAATTTATTTTTTCATGAGACAATTTTCTATTTTTTGTATGGCAATACGAAACAAGAATAGGGCCATATAAAACAAGATTACCTTCATACGAAGAAAGAACTTGGACTTCGTTTTTTCACATTCTTTTCTTGTATGAAGGACATTCTTTGTACGAAGGAATCCTTTTTTTGTGAGAATGATGCAATCTCACAAAAAAATATTTCTTCATACAAAAAAAGGACTTACAACATTCTTTTTTCATATGAAGGAATCTTTTTTCATGAGAATGACACAATCTCACAAAAGATTCCTTCCTAAAGAATGTGGAAAAAACTAAGTCAAATACTTTTTCTTATTAAGGAATCTTTTTTTCGTGAGATTGTGATAGTCTCACAAAAAAGATTCCTTCTTATGAAAAAAAGAATTTGGACTTAGTTTTTTTCCACATTTCAACTTTAACAAGCCATAACTCCATCACTATTTGCAGTTGAGAGATAACCTATATATATCAAAAGAAAGGTCTTAATAAGTATTACAGCACTAACACATAACACCCCCAGAAAACTTAGGGACCATATAAAAAAACATAAAAATGAAAATATGAAAATTCCCATAGGATAACATTGTAACTTTATCAAGCCATTAAGTCTGTCAATAACTGGAGTTAAGGGACAATGTATATATCCAAAAAAGGTCTAAATGAGTACTACAGTACTAACATATAATCCCTTAAAAACATCCATGGGTTACATACTGCATCCCAAAATTAGCTCCAACCTTCATCATGGTGCCAAATCCACAATGAAAGTCCAGTCATCACCAAAGGTGTATCTAGTCTTGTGCTACAGCTGTAGCAAACTTCAGAGCAAACCAACAAAAATGTACTAACTTATGGGTAAAAAATGAAAAACACATTGTTTGCCCATATACAATCAAGCATTTACAGTTAAAAATTACAAAATATATTTTTCCCTTTGAAGAGAGACCCACAAAAAAACAATTACAACCAAGCACGTAAATTGCTTTCCTGGAGGACCCTGCACTTCCACAGCCAAATGGATCTTTATCTGTGTGTGTCTTTGTGTGTGTGTGTGTGTGTATATATACACACACAATAGTGGCGCACTACTGTGCCACTATAGTTAGGGTTGAATACCCCATTTAAGGTTAAATCTGAAATTTGGCAGCTTAATAACATTGCCAATGTATGACATATTTGCCTGAAATTTGGCATGCACGGTCTGGTACCATATATCTCTGGACCTGCCAAGTTTCATTATAGTCAAATATACGGCTGTGGAGCTACAGAGCACCAATAAATGCACAAATTACGTATTTTTGTGCATTCTTTGCTCACGCCTACAGCCTGCATGGTTTGCGTGACTGGTCCAAAACCTTCAGGAAACATGCAGCCAGGGTCCCTGATGTGGCTTTCGAAGATTTCATGAAAAAATCTGAAATGGGTCAAACATTACTCAAAATAACAAGTTTCCCATTATAGTCAATGGGAAAAGTTAAACAACAGTTTGCGAAAGTGTCGCAAATGCACTTTTTATTTTCGCGAATGACCCTTGTAGTGTCACAAATCAGCCATTTTGTTTTCAGTTGGTCACAGAAATGCTTGGCATTTAAATTTGGACCCTCTAGGGACACCATTCTTGTTGTGTTCACCTAGTCGAGCCCTGAGGATGCTAGTCATGTCTTTTTTTGGGTGTAAAACACCCCAGAAATGTTTTTTACATTTTTGTAAAAAGCAGTGTCACAAAGTATTTTCGCATATGTAACACTTTCATGATTTCATTTGCGAAAGTGTCGTGATTTGCGCGAAAGTACTTTGCAACACTGTGGCCAAAACAATAGGGAATCTTTGCCACCCTGTTGCAAAATAACGGTTTGGTCTTTGGGGCTGAAATTTGGAGGGAAGAAAGCCAAGATCCACAGATGTGTCTTTTCATGGTTTGGTAAAAAAATATTAGTGGGTTTCAAAGTTACGGCACTCCAAAATTGATAATGTTTCCCATAGGATAACATTATGACGTCCACCGCACCTTTTGGGGCCTGTATCTCCAAAATGGTTCGAGATATGAACTTTTCGTTGGAATAATGCTTAGTCCCCCACTAGGGGGCTAAGTATAAAACTAGCCTGGAAAGTGATAAATAATATGAGATATAAAATTTTTTCTATGTTATACGGTTCCTGAGATATAAGGAATTTAGTATTCCAAGTGCTTATTTTCTGCTTTGAGGGACATTATTATGCATGCATTCTTTGTATTCACTGTGCCTCTGAATGAACCTTTTTGGGGAAAAAAGGGTGTGCTTTTGCGTTACTGTTACCGTTAGCATTTCTGCTTGTGTTTCCGTTACTGTTTGCGTTAGCGTTTCCGTTTACGTCACCACTTGCATTTGCATTACTTACCATTTGCGTTTCTGTTACCGTTTTTGTAAGCATTTACTTTTGCATCACTGTGTGCATCACCATTAGCATATGCACTTGCGTTTGCATTACTGTTACCATTTGCATTTTTATTACTGTTTTTGTTTGCTTTTACTTTTGTATCACCATGTGTGTTACCATTTGCGTTTGCGTTTGTGTTTCCTTTGGCGTCATTGGTGTTACCGTAAGCATTTGCATTTCTAATTGCAGTACCGTGACCGTGTGCGTTTCCATTTGTGTTTGTGAACGCTCTTGTGTTTCCATTTGCATTAGTGCTTCCTTTGGCATCATCGTTGGTGTTACCATTACCATTTGCATTTCCAATTGCGTTACTGTTTGCGTTTGTGTTGGCCTTAGCGTTTGCGTCTTCGGTAACGTTTCCATTGTCGAGTGTGTTACTGTTTCCTTCTGCGTCGCCGTTCCCATTACCATTTGCATTTCTGTTTGCGTTTGTGTTACCATTTGCATTTTCATTACCGTTTGCATTTCCTTTGCCGTTAGCATTACCGTTTGTTGCTGTTACCATTAGCGTTATCATTTGCGTTATTTCTGTTTTCATTTACATTTGCATTTTTCTTACCGTTTGCATTATCATTTCTGTTTGCATCACCATGTGCATTACCGTTTGCACTTGCGCTTGCGTTGCTATTAGCATTACTATTTTCTTTTACCTTATTGTTGCCATCACCATTTGCGTTAACGTTACTGTTTGTGTTTTTGCATTTGCATACTGCAATGCAAAACATGTTTATGCTATTTTTTGCACTGTGTTCCGTGTTGTATAGCACAGCCAGTGTGTGATTGATTGGTCTGAAACTTGGCACATTGAAAGACCTTTGTTCAAGGAATATGCCAGTTTTTCGTTTGGTGAAAAAATGTTGTTCCGTTCCAGAGTTATAGCCATTTGAAGTTGGCCCGCTTAGCAGTTACAGATTTTTTTTGCTGCCGGGTCCACCATTTTAGTGCATTTTCAGCTGCTATTTCCACCATTTTGTGGTGGAAGACTTCTTAAAGGTGCAGAAATGTAAAAATTGAATATCTCTGGAACGGTTTGGTCTTTTCACATGAAATGTGGTGAGTGTTGAGTGGATGTCCTGGGCATATGAATAATGCTGTTTACATGTTGAACAAATTATTCACTGCAGAGATACTGTATGACACAGTTAACATTTTGTGCATAGCGTTCTGCATGATGCTACTGGCTTGAAATGTATAGCGTAGGTAGCCCTAGTGGTACAGCGGTGCCTTGCAGTGGTTTGATGTGTAAAACATTTACAGGTGCAGAATTATGCCACTCTGATGAATGAAAATGTGGTTCATTTTGCTTCAGTAACTTCTAAACTGTGTGTCTGATTTGCCTGGTATTTGGAATGTACAAAGATTTATAATACATATTTGACTGTGATAATTTTCAGGTCACTGACACTTATGGTTGCTGAATTGTGTATGTTACATTGTTTGCTCATGGTGCTCTGCGACGGTTGAACGGGTGTACACAATTCTGGACACACTGTGTGCTATGGTACATGTCTTCATTTACTAATTTTCACTTCAGTCAGTCATACAGTTTTTGCGCACTGAAGTGACAAAAAATCACATGGTGGGAGTGTGGGGCCCTTCGCGCCCATGCTTTCACCACCACATTCCATTCACCATTTATAGTGCACGTTCTCAAAAAGAAGGGAAATTTATGGCAAAAAACTCTGTTTAATGCATCAGTTAGGGTTGTTCCACAGCGACAAAAGTGAGGTAATTTGGTGTTAGGGTTGACACCCCACGCCTACCCCGCCCTCTGCCAACAGGTATCAGGATGTGCGTTGGGGTCGTCAGTCCTAACTCTCACCCCATTCTCCTATATTGCACCACCTCAGCTTATTTACACATGGAATGGGGTGAGAGTTGGGTCTGACGACCCCAATATGAAAGCCCAGAGCCTTCTGGGCTCTTCACTTCACTAGGCAGATGGATTCAGGACCTTTGTGAATGAGGATATGATTATACTATCTCAAAAAGTAAGCACATTCTTTGCAAAAAAAAAAAACTACATTTATGCACC
Source organism: Neoceratodus forsteri (assembly GCA_016271365.2). Classification (NCBI taxonomy): domain Eukaryota; kingdom Metazoa; phylum Chordata; order Ceratodontiformes; family Ceratodontidae; genus Neoceratodus; species Neoceratodus forsteri. The sequence continues at coordinate 78,205,501 of JADMNL010000025.1, forward strand.
AGTTAGGGTTCAGATTAAAGTGACCAAAATAGGGAAATGTGGTGTTTGTGTTTCCAACCTTGATACCCCACCCCATCCTCCAATCAGCAAAGAAAAAAAAGATTATGGTTTTGGCTGTCCTAAGTCTTGATGAATCAGGCCTGGGATCTTCTTTGGGGTTGTCAACCCTAATGCTCACCCCTTTCTAATATACTACAGTTTGCACATCTGAACTTATTGCTGATGGAATGGGGGGAGTGTTAGGGTTGATAACCCCAAGGAAGACCCTATCCCTGATTCATCAGTATTCAAGACAGTCAAAATCGTATTTTTTTTTTCCTTTTGCTGCTTGGAGGGTGATGATGGGGTGTTAAGGCTAGAAAGCCTAACATCACATATCCCTATTTTTGGCAGTTTAATGCGAACCCTAACTCGTGCATTAATACATTTTTGCAGAGAATATACTACATGTTAAGTTGTTTTATTTTAAACAGCCAGCACATTACTAAACTTTGTATTTTCTATAAAAATACTTATTGTCTATAATTTCTTGTTTTAGATGGCCTCCATGTACTGTACTTTAACAAAATAGTGCCAACCACGAAGTATTGCTAGAATATTAATTGTGGTGGCTATTTTAGCTGAATAAAATCTATTTACATATAAAATTACTCAGGAGTGGAGATCTTTTTCAGTTAAATGCATTGCTGAGATTGGTGCTGCAACATACTTTGACCTTGAACAAATACATCCTAATTCACAAGACAGGGCATCCAGGGAAAAATCCCCCTCCTTTTTTCATATGGATTCAGTTCCCACAATGGGAAGAATTTTCATGACCATTTATTTTAATAAAATATATGTTCCTTTGCGATGTACACATCTGAATTCTAGGAATGTATGTTTGGAATAAAACAAGCATTTGCTGGGTCAAGTATAAAGAACACTGGGGCATGAGTGGAAGCAGGCAGGGTGGAGATTCAGGTGGGATGTGAGAAAGTTTTATTTTACGGAGGGTGGTTGAGCTGTGGAATAGCCAACCAGCAGATGTAGTGGGTGTAAGAACCATTAATGGTTCAAACATGACTGAGACTGAGTAAATGGCTTAATAGAGTGGTAGTTATACAATAGTTGACCGGTGTAATGCAGTTGTGGTAAAAAAAGATACCATGGTATAATGCAGTTGGGGGGAAATAAAATGCATTAAACAACATGAAGGTTTTTCTTACTATATAGCAGTTTATTTTTCTTTCTTTGTTTTTGTTTTTACTGCATCTGCATTATACTGCAGTACTGGTCAACCTTGGCATAACTACCACTGTAGTTTCATGGGGGAAAGCAGTAAGGTAGGTGGCAAGATGGATGGAGGAGATGGCAATAAACCTGACTGGTACCATGATGTTTTCCTTTAATTTGAAAGTAGCTTAGTGACACACCAGATGTGCCAGTCAATTACCAATCAGAAGACTAGGGTTCAAATCTAAGCCGATAACAAATAATTGTGTATTTAAAGTGAGACACAAGGGTTTGAACTGTAGCAGTAACAAGCATTTCATTCAGAATTTTTATTTGTTTAAATTTCACTTGGTTGGTGATTCATGGTGGCAGTGGAATTGGAATAATTAATTTTAGGGAAAACAAACTTAGCTATGAGCAGCAACTTGAACAGGGAGGAAATGGTTCTGTCAAGACATGATCTTGACAGGAAAACATTGTGGTAACTTTACAGAGCGTGAGCATGAGTTGAATGTCAGCTAGGCTCAGAAAATTAATTTGCATATTGTAATAATGCATAATTATCTGCTGTAAGTGTTGTTAGTAATTGAAGTAATGTTGATTTTTTAGGATTTTACATTTTTTTTTAATTACAGTTTGGGGTTAGATGTTACACAAATCAAACATCATGTATTGGCTCGCCATAAAGTAAAAGTGTTCCTTCATCAAGGAGTATAAATACAAGGCTGAACCATTCATGACAATGAATGATAAAGTCTCAGAGGGAACAAAGCACAACCCAAAACAAGTCTAAAGGGTATCTGCTGGGTAATTGAAAACTACATGGACTATATAAACATGCTTTCCTAAATAGAGAGTTAAGTAAGCACTAAATCATGGGGGAGGGGCATTTCTAGAGAATTAATGCATGCCCCACTTTATTGTCGTCATGCCTTTCAATGCACCTGGAAAGTGCATTAATGTTCCAGAAATGCACATCCTGAATGCATTATTGTGCTTATAAAATTAAAAACTTCTTTTAATGGAAAAAGGGTTATGTTTTGAGTAGTTAGGCTGCTGCAAGGTAGATTACGTTAAGTTCATGACCATCCATGCATTTACTGGGAATGCAGGAATGGTCCTGTAATGTGTTTTGACCAATGAAATTGCTAGGATTCTGGACAATTCTGAAGTTCATTTTATAATATATAATAGGAGGAAAGGAGACATCGCTATACTGGATTACTGTACTGGAGTTTAGAGATGACAGAAAGTATATAGCCCGTATAGAAATCCACTCCCACTACTCAATGGTTGTATCCTTGGATTTCCTTGTCTGTCATGTATTTATCTAAGTTATTTTTGTAAGTCAGCAGTGAGTGACATTACTACCCACATCAGTAGGCTAGTCCACATTTCAATGACCCCTTGAGGTGAAGAAGTGTCCTCTGTTGGTGGTCTTGTACCTAGTGGATTCTAGCTGCTTGTTGTGCCCTCTTACGCTGTGTCCTGTATTCTTGAGTTAAGGGACTGCCTTAATGTATTGTCCATTACAATTTTAAAAACCTGTAGCATGTGACCCTTTAGTCTGCTTCTCTCCAATGTGAACATGCTTTGCTGACCTTTCCTCGTGAGTACTCTTTTTAAGGCCAGTTATTATTTTCATTGTCGTCCACTTAATCCTTTAAAAGGATGTCATTTCTTCCTTCTGTACTGGGTTCCAGAAGGAAGAATAGTAATGCATGTGTGGTCTCATTACTGATTTATAAAGGGGGACAGTTACACTGGGGCATGTATTTAAGCATGTCTTCTTGATAGTATAGATTCTCCTATTTGTTTTGCTAATTATTGTGTGGCATTGGTTCTCTACCTTTATAAAATGGGCAGAAAGTTTCTTCGAGTCCTGATTGTCTGAAAGCCTTTTTCAGTCGTGTCCTTATCAGAACATAACCCTGCAACTGGCAGTAACTGTGCCAACCAAAATGCAGCACACAATTAAATCAATGCATGCCACCCAGCATGCACCGCTCTGCAGCTGCTCAGCTGCTCAGCTCCTCAGCTAGCCATCTTATGGAACCACGGGAGAGCGGTGTCACAGCACTAGAAAAATCAGTACTTGTGTCCCTCACAGTGTCAAGCAGTAAGAACAGGACACCCAGTTACATCTCCCACATAGTTTTCGGTTTACTTCTCTAACCTTTCTGCCAGACTGCCGATTCACAGCTCTCCCGCTAATCTCTGTGAAATGCAGCAGTTTGTCATAAGTCCCCGCTGCGAGACTTCCCCAGCACACACAAACTGTTTCAGTAATTGCCCAGTTCACTTCTTGATTTTTAAATTGTCTGACTTGTGCTGTGCTGTGCTGCTTGCTAGACAACCACAACAAAGCCAGTGAACCAATTCCCTCGGCTTTCAAATCCCACCACATACCCACTCCTCCACTATGAGAACAGCGAGCGTTGCAACAGCCGAGAATGAAAAAAAACAGACTAACTTCTCTGCCATTACTTGTACCAAACTTTATCAAAATTAAAAAAAATCAATTAGGAATCACCAGCCTTCACTTATGAGCACAATCCAGGAAGTGCTGTCTCAAAAGTGCTAACTACAGCAGCTGCATTAGAACACACTCACTGTCACTGAAAGCAGACAGCCTGCCTCACTCAAATGGCCCTGCAAGCATTTCTAGCTACAAAGAGGGGGAGGGGTGTCTAAGGATTAAACTCAGCATTGATGTACAGATAATGGGAGCACTGTACTGCTCATGACATACTTATAAAAGTATAGGGGGACTATTTTTTACTATTCCACCTAATAAAATCTCCATTTTTTAATCTTTTTCATTTTTTTTTTGTTGTTCTTTCATTCCCAAATAGTTACTTGGAGTGCCCATTTTATAAGCACAATAAGACACTCTGAGGTGTGGGTTATAGCCTTATAAGAGCACTTCCCAGGTGTTAAAGGCACTCAGTACCTCATAGCACACCCGAGGCATGCTCGTATCAGGCCATAACCCACACCTTGTTGTGTCTTATTGATTGCTTAGTTTGCTATTTTCGATGACACCCAGGTCTCTCTCCTTGGTTGCCTTTCCAAGAGTGGTTCCATTAAGACTGTATTGCTGTGGAATGTTATCCTTGCCAAAATGCATCATGTCACACTTTCCTGTATTAAATTGCATGCTGTTTTCGAAGGACCATATTTCTACAGTATTTGTTTTAGGTCATTCAGTAATTGTCGGATGGTGTTTTTACTAACCCCTCCCCCCAATCTTTGTTTCATCTGCAAACACATTTGTTCATCATTTTATGTCTGTTGTTATATTGACAACAAAGATAGCAAATAGAGTTGGACCAAGGACGGAGCCCTGGGGAACCCCACTAGTCACTGCGCCCAATGAGGATTATGTGCCATTTATTCTCACTGTCTCGTTTCTGTTAAACAACTAGCTGTTTATCTATATAATTAGGAACTTGGTAATATTATTGCCAATTAATTTAGTAGTCATTTTTTTATGAGACCTTGTCATATGTCTTTAGTCAAGGTAAATAACATCAACGGGTTTGTTCTCATCCATGTGTTTACTAACATTCTCATAGAATAGCAGGAGGATGGTTTGGCAAGAGCATTTTTGTTTTCAAAAACTGCGCTGATTCAGTTGGAAAGAGGGGTACAGTGTCTGTTATTTCATGTTCTAGCATGTCCACAATTATACCTTCCATCAATTTATCTATAACGGAGGTTAGACTGATAGCCTGTAGTTTTGAGGTTTTGACCAATCCCCTTTCTAAAATGTTGGGACAACTGTTTACCCGTGCCAGTCCATTGGTATTTTGCCTGTAGACATAGAGGAACTAAATAATTTCTGGAGTAATGTTACAAGTTCTTTACTATTTAATTTAAGGATCTTGGGTTGAATTCCAGCCGACTCTGGTGATTATTTGTTTTGATTTGGGTTAGTCTCTTTATAATACTGTATATGACTTATCGACAAGCAGCTCATTTTGATTACCGCTTAGTATTTCATTTCTCATGGGTTTTCATATGGTATCTGTTTGGCCATAGACGGAGCAAAATAATTCACTAAATTTGCTTGCCATTTCACCTGGCCTGCTAACCTTGGTTCCATTAACCTCCAGGGGCCTATAGACTTATCAACTAGCTTGAATGAGTTTGCACGTAGAACAAATTATTTCATGTTGTCTTTTGTATGAGCTATTCCCATCTGTGATATCTGGATTTCCTTATTTTTCTCTTGACCATTCTCAAGGCTGATTTTTATTTTGCTAAATTGGCATGTGTGTTGTCTTTTAAATTTTTTTTTTTTGGCGTATTTTTAATGTGCTTTAACCACTTTCTTTGTTAGTCATCCATGCTTTTTTCAATTTGAGTTGTATAGTTTGATTTTTGATACTATATATGTTTCTGTTCTAGATCGAAGAACTTGCCTCGACTACTTGTCCACATTGTGTCTGTGTTATCTCCCAAGTTGGTGTTTGCTAATCAGTCCCTTAATTCTCTGCATATTTCATTATGGTTGACTCTATTATAATTATAGGTTGTTAGTTTCTCACTAATTTTCTGGTATTGGTACTTAGTCCAAACTGTACCATTCTGTGGTCACTAGTGCCCAGTTCCTCACACACCAAAATATTTATGATTTTAGAGGGGTCTTCTGTAAATACCAGGTCTAAAATATTTGCTTGTCTCGGTTTATTTACTACTTGTGTTAGATCATGGCCTTGTAGTACTGTACATCGTAACATTTCTATCCAGCCACACTCTGTACCTCATTTATTTTCCAGTATGTATCGGGTAGATGAAAATCACCCATTATAACCGCACTTCCTTTGTTTGCTGCCTGCTTCATCTCATGTATTAATTCCTCATGCTGTTCCAAGGTATTGTTTAAAGGTCTGTTGTATAAACAAAGAGTGATGTTTCTGCACCCAGATTCATTTATGATGACCCATGTATTTTCTGTTTTAGCAGTTAGTTTTCCCAGAAATGGTGATTGAATGGCTTCTAAGTTCTTTTCTGACATGCAGTATAAAGAAATGCCACCCCTTTTATACCATCTCTATCCCGTCTGAACAGTCGGTACCTATCTATATTATGGGTATCATTACTCTATGCATTCCACCAGGTTTCTGTTATTCCTAGAAGGTGTTTTATCCATTTCATGGCATAGTTTGAATAAAGTATATTACTACTGCTACTACTAAAGGAAGCATTTTTGATATGGGAAGCTTGGACAGCATATAAAGGTCTGTCCTTTTTGTGAATCCACAGCCAGTGTCTATTTTTTCCTGCATGAGTGAGAGAAATGACTAACTGTTCCTTACAGTTCTAGAAAATATTTACTTTACGAATGAAAATGGTTCATTGATGGTGCTAAACAAGACATAGGTGATTACTTGGCCTCCGCAATGTGTGAATTTAAGAAAGGATCAGGAGGGGGAGGATGAAACAGTTGACAGCTATGTCTCATTTAGCATGCCCAAATACATTTTTTCATTTGTAAATTGAATATTTTCCAGGGAAGGCAATAGCCACGTCTCTCATTATGACAGAAAAAAATGGGCACTGACTTTGGATTAACAAAAGGAGTAGACATTGATGCACATTCTGAGCTTCCCACACCACAAATGTTTTCTATACTCCTGTTAACATATCCCTCATTTAGATGAATGTCAGTTCATCTTTTTTTTTTATCATAGAATAATTTTTATTGTTTACAAAAACATCACATATCATATTCCAAAACAGAAAAACTCCAGCTACAGTAAAGCATTACAGAGTTATTTGCACATGCCAGTATTCATCACTCAAGAAAATATATCTAAGGTTTAGAACTACCCCATATAACTAGTAACAGCATCTTCTCCTATCTCTCCTAATGCACCATATCTCACCTATAACTCATACTCCCGCCTAGGTCACATAGGTGCCTCATCCTCAGAGTTGGATTTTCCAGCTACATACACGGGCCATCCATATAGCTAAAGTCCAGCCCATCACAGGAGAGTATAGTAGAATAGAATAAGTCAAACCTCAGCGTAGTAGCAAACAAGACCTCCACTGAGAGTGCACATAGGGATCATCTCCCTGTATTTATATTACGGGTTACATGAGCAGGGGCTATCCCACTACCAGTGGCCTGGGGAGATGGTTACCATAGCAGGGGGAAGGGGGAACCTGGCACAATGCCGAGTTAAGATAGGCCTCCCACTTGGAAAAGTACGTGGGCAGCTGTCCTCTAGCAGCATAAGTAAGCTTTTCAAAAGTAGCTAGTCTGGCGATAGCTGAATGCCATAATGAAATGGGCGGAGGTAGAGGTTGCCGCCAATGTCTTAAAAGGAGCCGCTTAGCCTCCAACAGAACAACCAGGACCCAATTCTGATGCTGTAGTTTTAAATGCCCAAGCGGGGCCTGCTCTCCCAACAGTAGCATGGGATGCAAGAGGTCTATGGGCTGCCCCAGCACCCCTGAGTAGTCCATTGCTACCACTGACCAGAAAGGAACTAAGACTTGGCATTTCCATAAGAGATGCAGGGTGTCCACGGGACTGTGTTCACATCTCCAGCATCGTGCATGTGGGAGAGCCCCCCACCTGAATAGGACAGCAGGCGTTCTGTACCATCTAAGGAGTATCTTAAGCTGAATTAACTGTCTTCTAGTGTCTTTATAGGTGGAGTGCGCAGCATGAAGGCAGCGGGACCAGGTCTCTGGACCGATATGACTTCCTATTTCAGTACTCCATGCCATTCTGCACGTCTCCGTATGATCTGATTGTGCCTCACGCCAAGTACTGTAGAACCTACCTGCTAACCCATGAAAGGAAGGCTTTAAATGTAGTGAGGACAGGCAATGCCATCTCAATTCCCCTTTAGCCATCCAGTCGATGGCCTGCACTGCGCTGCAAAGTTGCAGGAACTTCCAAAAGTCCTGTGGCTTTAACGAGAAATGTGCTCGAAGTTGTTCAAAGGACGTAAAGGCACTAGCATTTAGTAGGTAGAGGTCCTGCACGATATGGATCCCTTTCCCTTCCCACGAGGCCCAAGTCAGGGGTTTGTCATCCACCCTAACAAGTGGGTTGTGCCAGAGGTCTAAATACCTAAAGGGTAACATAGCACCTTGTTTCGACGTCCTGGCCGCCATCATAAGACGAAACCATGCTCTCCTAGTAGCGTCCATGACTGGGGTGAGTTTGTCTGGGGATATAGCAGTGTTAGTTAAGAGTAGGCTGAGAGGGATGGGCTAACAAATTTGCTTCTCTAACTGTATCCATGGCTGTAAGGTACTAGGAGCTGGAACAAACCATTTGACTGCCTGGGCAGCTAGGAAAGACCAGTGATACCCCCGAAACCAGGGAAGCCCTAAGCCCCCCCGTGACCAATGTGCTCACAATTTATGAACTCCCCACCTTGGTTTCCATCCTTCCCATAGAAAACCTTAGATTAACTTGTCTAATGTTTGTAATACTTTGACAACACTATGGGAAGGTTATTTAGCAGATACGCTACACGAGGCAGCATAAGCATCCGAAGTGCTACCACCTTCCCTAAGAGGGACAAATTTAGTTGTTTCCAGCGTGCTACTTCAATTGTCAGCTGTGCAATTAGAGGGGTAAAATTCCTGGATTCTATATGTCCCCAGACAAAAGGGATGTGTATACCCAAGTATTGCAGGTTGTTGGGAGCCCATGACAATTCCGTCCCCTGCAGACAGTCTTTAGTACATGCCTCATTCAAAGGGGTAACACTGGTTTTCTTTTGGTTGACCTGCAACCCTGATATACTGGCAAATGATTGCAAAGACTCCAGTACCGAGGTAAGGGACTCTTGTGGGCGGGAAAGAGTAAGGAGTAAATCGTCCGCATACGCCGTTGCCAGATAATTGCGATCACCCACCGAGATACCCTGAATCACTTTGTTGGCCTGGAGTACTCGTAGAAGAGGATACAAGGCCAGCAAAAAGAGTAATGGGGATAGCGGACATCCCTGACAGGTGCCCCTCTGCAAGGGAAAGGGCACAGATATATTTTTATTGGTAAGTATTCTAGCCGTAGGTTTATTATATAAGACATGGACCCACTGTTTAAAATAGGTACCAAAACCATACAAGTCGAGTACCTCGTGCAGATAGGGCCACTCAACTGAATTGGAAGCTTTCGAAAAGTTGACAGCTATAGCTGCCATAGGAGTGGAAGATCGGAGAGCTAACCATTTGATGTTGAGCAAGAGGCGGATATTATCAGCCACTGCCCTACCTTTAGTGAAGCCGGCTTGAGAACGGTGTACAATAGAGGGTAGGACCTCCATCACACGATTGGCGAGTATTTTGGCTACGATCTTAGTGTCTACAGAAATTAATGAAATAGGGCGATAATTTGCACAATTTAGCGGGTCGTCTGATTTCTTCGGAATGAGAGTGATTAATGCCTCACGCATTGTTGGTGGGAGGGAACCAGTCGAGTGCACTTCCCGGAGGGCAGCAAGTAGAGGGGTACAAATTTTGGAGCTTAATAGTTGATATAGTTCGGTGGTCATACCATCCGGCCCTGGAGCTTTACCCTGAGCCAACCAGGATAGAGCCTCGTGAATTTCTGCCTCTGTGATAGGGGCGTCCAAGGCACTTTTTATGGCTTCTGGTAACTGGGGAATATGAGCCATCAAACAAAAGTCCCTCAGATGATCCCTCATATGATCCTTCTCATAGGTGATCCGGGATTGATACAGCTGCTAGTAATAGTGTGTCATACACTCATTGATTTGCTTGGGGCCCGTAACTATCTCCGCATTAGCAGCCCTGAGGGCATGAATACGGGAGGCGGCCTGCTGCTTCCTCAATTGGTATGCTAACAGTTTCCCGCTCTTATCCCCACCCTCCCAGTATGTATGTTTAATCCTGGTCATTTGCCACTCAACTTGTTGGTGGAGTAGAGTGTTTATCCGGTATTTTAACCCGACTATCTCCTGCAATTTGGTTACGTCAGGGTCCCCGACAGTGGTTATCTTAAACTGTGACTCCATGGCTGAGAGTTCCGCTTGGAGCCCAATGAGTTCCGCCTTTCACGCCCTATTTTTCTGGGCCACATAAGCTATAATGTGCCCCTTAACACGGCTTTGAAGGCCTCCCACACCTTGGTCGCGGACGTTTCCCCTGGCCAATTGTGTGCAAAGTAATTCCGAGCAATGTCCTGGACCATGTTCCGAAAGGAGGGATCTTTAATCAGTAAGGGGTTGCAGCGCCACCTAGTGCCAGCACCCCGATGCCCTGCTAGCTGAAAGGTGCAGGAAACGGGAGCATGATCTGATGCTATGATATCCTTAATCTCGGTCGCTACAATATCCTGAGCTGTGCATCTGTTCGCAAGCTAGAAGTCAATACGACTGTAGGTTGTGTGCACCAACGAGAAAAAAGAATAGTCCCTCCCCGTGGGGTGGTCTCTCTGCCAGACATCTATCATGCCCCATTCTCTCATCATTTCCAGCAGTGTACCCACTGCTTTAGGATGAGTTTGTGGGGTGGACTTAGACTTATCCAAAAACATATCAAGGGCCAAATTAAAATCCCTCCCTATCAGGAGTGGGCTATTGTGATAGCCCTCGGTGAGAGATTCCAATGCATGGTTAAGATCAAGGAGTACCTCGGGAGAGTCCATATTTGGGCTGTAGATGTTTGCTAGCACCATATGCCCCCCCGAGTAGGAGAACCTAGCCCCTATCCAGTGACCCTGAGTGTTTTATCAACCATCCATGGACATGATTTCCTGATCAAAACGGATATACCCTTGGACTTATTCTGTGCCAAGCTGGCAATTACAGTCCCTACCCACGCCTTTTTGAGCCAACCGACAGTCCTTGCAGTAAGATGCGTCTCCTGGAGTAATGCAATGTCCGCATGCAAGGAGTGAAGGTGTCTAAGAACAGTGCTTCGCTTGGCTGGGTGATTTAGCCCTTTCACATTCCAGGATATGAGCTTAAGCCCCATTCTGGAGTGCGTCGCTGCTACGCTGAGGTTTCCGTGAAAAATGAAGTACTCACCTCAGGGGTCCCAAGAAAATGAGATAGGATAAGTGGTCAGGATACCTGAGGTTTGATAGAGTATTCAGCAAAAGCAAGACCAGAAGAGTGTACCAGGCAAAATGTGACACAAGTAACCTAGTAGCGGAGAAGGAAACACAAACAGGAATAAATATACCACACTCTAAACTATTGGGTATTATATAACTTTGAGGATACCTACTAAGTTGTAAGTTATACAGGAATACATTAACTATTTAATTCCTACAAATCTCCAATATAATATATCAACAGGTAATAAACACTAAGCTAACGAGTCTTGGTGTGCGCACAGTGGTGCTATTCCCTGGCCAAACGCAAGGGTAGGCACTCTGCCGTGCTAGCCAAAGGCTCGAATAGGGAAGAAAGAGGTCGAACCATTCAGCTGCTTACAGGTCCAACCCCAGCCGTGCCTGAACAAGATACCATCGCCAATACCACCCATACAATGACATTGGGTGGGGCATCTAAGTCGGGTAAAGAGAGAGAAAAAGAGAAAAAAAAAAAAGGTTTTGTAAGGGAGGGAAGGGGCCAAGACTTTCACTCGTCTTCTGCCCTACCGCCCTGCATCCCACTTTACTTTCACATCTTCTAAGAGGGACCCTTTAAACCCTGGGCGGTGCCGGTTATGGAAAAAGAGGGGGGGACACCCCCAGTCAAGAGATATTCTCACATATCACTGGGATCAATACTGGGCAGTCCTTACACACCTTTCTAGCCAGACAGGGTGGCAACACTTCGCCACTTCCAAACCCCCAGATCCCACTTTGACTTCCACAAGTATATGCCCCCCTTTACAAAGACCCCCCTTTACAAAAACCCTAAGAGTCAGCGATGGGGAGAGAAAGAAAGGAGAAAACTGGACCCCCTGCACTCTAAAAGATAATATCAAATAAAGTCCTTTTAATCCTTCAGTCCAGTAGAGGAGCTCCGTCATTCAATAGGGATTCCTTGCTTGCACCCTGCAAACCCTTTGATAGCACTTCCGCAAAAGATAATGTCCCTGGCTTGATGAGGGGTGAGGAGTTAGTTGTAAGTTCTTCTGTATCTGGCAGATAATCAGCCCAGGACCCCATTTCCACCGTTTCCATTATGGTCTCATCTGGTATATCTTCTGGGTCAGGTTGCTCCTTGTGTAGTAATTCATCCTTGGTTAGTTTGGCAGGAGGTGCCATTTCTTGCCCTCCTGCAGAGTCCAAGTCACTATTGGACCGGTGCCTGATCCGAGGCACAAAACTGGTGTCCCGCTGGGGTTTTGTGGAGGAGGTATCACTAGGGACCGCGACCTGGTCGACTACTCGCCCAGAGCTCTCCGTAGCTATATACCAAGATTGAAAAGGGCTGGGGGATCCATTTCCTGAGGGACTCATCCGACCTCTATTTTGGTGCCCCTGGATGTTTCTGCCTTTAACTGGGCTCCTGCCATCCTTGTCAGGGTACCAAAGCTTCCTGGGAGAGAGAGTTTTAATAGGCAAGCGTGGCCAGTTCTTGGAGATCTAATTTTCAACCTCTCGGGGAGACTCTGCCACTATTTCCTTCCCTTCCTTTGACACAGCCAGGTAAGCAAGCTGGCGGAATCTATATTTGAAGCCGTGTTGGGCCAGTACTTTTTTAACAGGGGCAAAGACCTTCCTCCGAGCTGCCACCTCAGTGGAGAAATCCCTATAGAAAGAGATTTTTGCCCCGTGCCACATCACCTCCTCTAGATCCCTGGCTGCTCACAACACTCGCTTCTTCATGGAGTATCTCAAAAAGTATGCCACTATGGGACGTGGCACAGGTTTCTTCGGATGAGGGCCCCCAGGAACCCGATGCGCTCTCTCCACATCTAAAGACCCGTGCCACCTATCCCCCAGCATCTTCGGGATCTCCTCATTTAAGAATCTCTCCACATTTACCCCTTCCAATCCCTCAGGTATGCCCAAGATCCTGATGTTATTCCTTCTGCTGCAATTTTCCTGGTCCTCGGCCCTCTGCCCTCTGCCACAAAGTGGCCAGCTTGCTCTCGTGATCTTGAAGGCGTTGAAGGAGTTTAGCTTGGCCTAGTTCCAAACTTTAGGTCCTTTGCTCCACCACATTAAATTTGTCTTTCAAAACCTGCACCTCAGCCTCACTTCTAGCAAGAGTGTCCGATAAAGAATCGACTCTGGAGAGCAGAGTCTCCAGCAGGGACATAATGTGTTGCAGGGAAGAGTGGACATCAGGTCCATACGCAGCGGGCTCTGAAACCATAACTAGCAATCCCCATACAACTTATGCCGGCAAGGTTTTCCAAAAAGGGAGCGTACAGCCAGGGTTTACCGTGATTTACATTCCTCCACTTCAAAGGGCGTTAAGTCTAAGTCTGAGTGCTTGCTAGCCATGAGGAGTAACAATACAGGCACCGACCAGCCTTGCAGTGGTGGCGTTCTAGTCACTCAAGTGTGAGGAACGCGTGGCCTACATATGCCCGGCCGAGTCCCATCTGTGATCACCAGTTTAGAGACGTAGCCGTGCCCCGAACGCTGCGACCGTCTCACCGGACCGATACTGGTGGCTTCAGAGGTGTAGTGGGGTGATTTCAAATAAAAATTGCGCTTAGATGCCAAACTATTGCCCCGAAACGGCTTGGCAAGGGCTCGAGCTGCGATACTATGCGGCCATACTCTCCGGCGTCCAAGCCACACCCCCCCGAATGTCAGTTCATCTTACTTGGATCTTTTCCTCTTTTCCATGCAGTATGCCATACTTGCCTGGCTTCCCTTTTCTCTAACTTGACTGTTTTGCACATTATAAATGTTCTCTGATCAGATATACTTTACAATGGCACCATTCAACTGGGGTTGGATTTTAACAAAAAATAAAAAGTTGTGCGTGCTGCAAAATAGTTACACAAGGGAGGGCCTCCTTGTGCAGATGCAATCTTTTTCTGCATATGCTCAATTTTTAAAAAGGTTGCCTTTTTGCAGCCTTTCCACAATTTACAGTGGCTTGCACATACTTTTTGCGCAACTGCAGAAAAATGCTGCACATCTTACCAGGCATACCATTTTTCCTGCAACTGTGGGGGAAAAAAATGGAAAATGCTGCCCGTGCAAATGAAATGCTGAAAATAGCATTTTTTTGCAAGTGTAGGGATTTATCTGCACCTGGTAGTTGTGCACAGGGACTTAGTCCATGGGCCAAGTCAGGCCTTTTGAAAATATGGCCCCTGAAGATTCAGTTAAAAAACAGAACCCTGAAACAAAAACATAGGCTTTCAAAAATGGTTCACATGTAATTATAAAATGGCATGGATAAATCCGGAGACCTCATTGGATGACAGCCATTACATGACTGGCAGTATAGCCTAGAGCTTAGAGTAATGAGCTGTGAATAAGCTTGGTACATGAAGCAGACCTGGGTTTGATTCCAACAGCCTCCAGCTGCATACTGTGCGACTCTGAGAAAGTCACTTAACCTCCCCAATGCTCCTGGGTCACCCCTTAGAACAGACACTTGTGCATAGTGAGCCTTCCCTGCTTACCAAAGAATAAGAAATAAAATAAATGACCATGCATTCACATACTGACGATGCATGGTCAAAAACTGAATCTTTGTTACGAAGGCTGGAAAACCTTATTACCTACAATAAGCCATTTAATAAGAACAATAGGCCACTCCAGGGTGTGCAGTAAAGGATTAATGATGCACTTCCCATGGGTGTAAGGACACATGGCCTTTGGCCGTGTGCCCTACTGTGTCCCTGGGCATGCATTGTTAATCCTTTAGTGCACACCCCATCATTGCTTACTGCGTACTTGAAGTGCTCGTCCCTGATTTCTCTAGTGAGGAATCCTTTGTTTAGGAAGGAGGCGTCTCAGTCATGAATAGGTCAGAGCTCCAGTGAAGGTGCTGGTAAGAGTATTAGAGGCAGAGCTAAGGGAGACGAACATGTGAATGAAAAGTATGTAGCTATAAAGGCAGGCGGAGGTGACAAAGTCATGAAGAGATATGTAGGTCAGGAGAACAAGTTTGAACTGAATATACTGCTACACTGGTCATGTAGCTCCTTTAACTTGGGGATGATGAATGTATTGAGCAACAGTGGCTACTTTATGTACTTCCACGGTGGCAAGGAGCTAGAGACCATGAATGGAACAGGGCTGTCTGTACTCATCAGTGGTGAGGGAATCTTGTCACTGCTTTATACAGCAGGCACAGTATGTCTGCTTGGTTGTCTTTGAGATGGGCTCCCATTGCCAGTTTGTTTTCTGTCATCGTGATCGGCACAGCTTCAAAACACCTTAAGGAAAATATAACTGGCTTTATTCTTTCAAACTGCTGACAGATGGGCCTGGCATATTCAGTTTACAAATCCACAGCTTAAAACCAGTACATAATTAGAAAAGGCGGCACTTTGAATTTAGTCTAGAAATATGATAGTCAAATGTCACACTGACGTTTTCTTTGTAAAACTGACAATAAGCTAGGTGGTGGCATCTTGGCATAGACTACATTTTCAGTGTCACACTGGCTGTAAGCCCCAGCTAGTTAGCTTAAATATCTTGACTTTCCTTATCTCATTCAATCTAGTATTGCACTACTTTGCCGGAATGTTGGTTAATGGCATTTGTGGTTAAAGATGAGAACAATGATTTGCCCACCCCTGAAGCTACTTAATCAGTCTGGTTTATATAAGAAGACTTCAGTAATTACAGATGAAAATGATAGCCTGGTTCCCAGAATGGCATTTTAACTCTTTCACTATGAGTGTTTCTGTGGAAGTCTCTTAATCTTACTGCACGGTCATCAGTAGTTTTGGAAATGTTGCTGAGCAGGCCTGTGTTGCTTTTCTGTTGCCAATATTTAACAAGCATTTGTCAATGCCTTTGGGTCATCAGGCATAACGGCCATGCCATTTCACCACACCCTACCCTGCAGACACCAGCAAGTGTTACGGTGTGCCTCGGGATCTTTGACCGTTATGCTCACCCCATTCCATCAGGAAATACTGTGAGATGGGTGGAGTATAAGAGAATGGGGTGAACTTTGGATCCGAAGAGTGTCCAAGGCACACCTCGATGCCTCTCACTGGCTGCAGGGTGTGGGTGGGGGTGGAATGGTATGAGCATTACAGGTGACAATCCCAAGTCACACCCATGGTGCCTGTCAGTCTCTACAGGGTGGGGCGTTATGGTCGGAAACCCTAACGCCTCAGGCGCTTGTTGGTATTTTCACTCCAAATTTTCAACATGGGTTTTTTGTGACCCCCACCTTATGAACAGTGGTAAAATCAGTTTGTTAGCCGAAAGCTGATTTTGCACAGTGACTACGGCATTTGGCACCACAGGTACGAAAACACATTTCGAACAGGATGTGAAAAATGACAGCTGTACTGTTCATGAGGAGGTGTAAAAAAAAAAATGACAATGTTGAAAATCTGCAGTGAAAATAGTAAAAAAAACTGGTGAAGTGACGAGTGTGCATAGAAATCAAAGAATCTATCTCTTAATGTAATTACTTTGGGGATTTTTACAGCAGATTGTCAACACAGGCATTTTGGGACCTCCGATCATGAACAGAGTCACTGTCATATACTTAATCTGTTCCGAACACTGATTTCCCACAGCAACCACGCATTTCTGCACAGAAAGTGTGAAAACACATTTCGGCCATGCTGTGAAAAATTACAGCTGTACTGTTCATAAGAAAGTGTGGAAAAATGCCAGTGGTGAAAATCTGGACTGAAAATTTTACAAATTCATGAACTTACGAGGGTGTGTGGAAACAGCGCAATGGTCTCCCATAACACAGTCATTTTATGGACTTTTGTCACCAAATTTTCAACATAGCCATTTTAAGACCTCTGCTCATGAACAGTGTCATTGTGATTTTCTTAATATGTCCCAAACATTAATTTCGCACACCGACTGCGCCATTGTGCACTACATGCACGGAAACACATGTTGGGGGAGATGTGAAAAATGACAGCTGAACTGCTCACAATGAGGTGTGGTAAAATGGCAATGTGGAAAATCTGGAGTGCAAATATTAAAAATTCACAAACTTACAAGCGTGCATAGGAACTACGCAACGCACTCTCGTAAAACAGTCATTTTGGGAATTTTTTTCCCCAAATTTTCAACATGGGGTTTTTGGGTGAGTACTTCATGAACTGTGCACTGTCATTTCATACATCAGTCCCAAAAGGTGGTTTCACGCAGTGACCGCAAAATCACCTTTTGGGACCAAATAACAAAATGACAGTTCAAGAATTCATGAGGTGGTGTCCCAAAAACCCCATGTTGAAAATTTGGTGAAAATATGCCCGAGATATGCATCAAAGTTGAAAAAACCCTATCTATCCCATTATACAGCTTACTGGTATTTCCTCAGTTCACAGTCGGCTTTGAAGAGTGCAGACGTGTTCCCGGTCCACTGAAGATGGTCGCGCTGGACTCCGGAGGTAAGTATGGGGTGAGAGGGGGTGTGGGGAGGCAGGGTGCGCGCAGGTGGGGGTCAAGACAGTCAGCGAAGGACGGTTTTTTTCTTTCTCGGTCTTTTCCTTTTGGGAAGACGACGCGGGATGTTTGCCACGCTGGGGTGGGCTCCCAGCATGGCAGCTGGAAGTTATTTTTGGGGGGCCAGCAGAGCCGACGGGGGATTGGGCACCCCTGTCGGCCTTACAGATTGTTGCCACACTGGGGTGGGCTCCCAGCGTGGCACCTGTAACTCTGTTGGGGAATGGGAACCCCGCCGCCATACTGTGGGGGATGGCGAGCACGCTGGGGTGGGTTCCCAGCGTGTTACTTGTTTGTGGGGGGGAGAGGAGCTGTCTATGACAGCTGTTGCACTGCAGTGCCAACATGTAGGCACTTTGCATATTGCCGACATCAGTATGCAAATTGCTTACATGCTGCAGTGCTTTTCGTTCAACTGTACGCCGCTGCATTTGCAAACGCTGTCATAGACAGCTCTTGCATTCATTGGCGCGGTGGGGCCGTGCTTGCAAAAGGCAGCAGGGCATTGGAAGTAGGGAGGCACACCTATGAATTCTCGTATGGTGGCACTATGTTGCTTGCATATGCATGCAAGCAAACATAAAAATGGTGGTTTAAAGTGAAAGATCTACTTTTAGCAGTTGTCTTTGTTTGGAAGTATTAAGAGGTTACAGGACGAAGGGAAATGAGGGATGAAGTGGGGTCTGGTGCTCAGAGTACCGAACTTTGAAGATCCCAAGGTCAGCGTCACTGTTCTTACTGTAACTGATTTTGTGTGAACTTGAGCAAGTAAGTTAGCCTCCTTATGCATTAGGGGCCAGATTTTTTGGGCATGGATCAGTAAAAAAGAGGGATGTGCAACTCCCCAGTGTAGAATGATACCTCTGCTGCACTGCTGACCTGCAAACAAACTGCTGCATTCAGCAGTTTCTCAGGAAGGGAGCCAGTTCATGGCTGTGCGGTTAGGGCTGTTCTAAGCAGAGAAGGAGTCACAGGTGGTTACAAACCTCAGATGTTTTATTGCAGGCCACAGCTGCCTCACAGCTTGACCTCTCAGGCATTATTACCCAACTTCCCCTTCCCTGACCTAGAAGCCCCTCCTGCAGCTACTCTGCTATCAATCACAGTACATTAGCAGTACAGACTAATGCCACAATAACAGGTGTAGCATGTGTGGAGAAGAACCTCTGCAAGCTGCAGTAAAGAGGGAGAAGGGTAACAAAAAAAAGGATTGAAAATCGCATGCAAGAGGCAGGTATTACAGAAGTGCAGCGGGCCCACCCGTGTGCAACTTCTCCTGCTGCATGTGTTTGATCTGGGGGCTAATGAAAATTGGGCCCCAGTCCGCGTAAGCTATAGCTCTGGGTAGAAGCAGTGCCCCATTGAAAATGAGAAGAGGTGCAAAATTGTATGAAAACTGAAAAAAAAAAGCCAGTTTAATTTTGCCAACTGGGTATGGTCCACTGGGCACAAGGCCCATTTACAGGGTGCCCTGAGAGCACAGGAAGTTAAGTGATAGGGTCACACAGCATGAATGTGGAGGTTATGGGAATCACATTCTGGTCTGCTGGATGTACCAAGCTTATTCACAGCTTGTTGCTCTAACAGTCAGTCTATACGGTCAGCCAGGCATGCCTCACATTCATGTCTTGTAGCATCTCAGAATACCTTCATACAGTGCACGTCTAGCTACACTAGCTACCTAAACAGAAAGAAGCAAACCCAAATGACATTAAAAGCCTGTTTTGCCTTGGATCCAGTGCCTATCATCATTTGCATACTGTCTACAGAGATAACAATGACTTCCTTTATTCTCCTCTTGTTATGCTTGTGACTGACGAGCTGAAACACAAAAACATAGAAACATGGACATCCAGAGAACAGCAACACGGATGATACTACATTTAGCACACTTACCATATGAAGATAGGTTAAAAAAACTAAAACTTCACTCACTAGAAACAAGGCGGCTGAGGGGAGACCTCATGTTCTTTATAAAATTAAAAAAAAAACAAATGTGATGCAACAGTGTGGAATTAATTTTACAACAAGGAAATGAGTTCCTAGATTACATACTAAACAACTGACTATCCCTAAAGCGAACACCAACAAGAGACTACACTATTTTACAATTAGGGCCCCCAGAACATGGAACTAGTTACCTAATGACCTTGTCACCAGCACCAATTTTGAAACATTTAAAATCAAACTAGACCTATGGTTAGAAATCGCTAATAAATAATGATCCACAAAACTGGGGGGGGTACTCTCGATGGGCAGATTGCCTTCTTGTAATCCACTCTACCAGGTAATACCAAGTAATGGACAGTGCCAGCAGAAATGGACCAAAGGTCCAGCCAGTCTGCCCTTGGTTCACTATCAATCCTCAGGACCTAAATGTCATCCAGGGTACTGAACCATTCCCTAGAGAAGCCTCCACACACCGAGTATCAGTTAAGGTAAAAGACTTATACTGGGGATCTGCAGAGAAACTGTTATTTTCAGCAGTATTATGACAGACCGCATGGCAAGGCATGCCCAGGCCATGCACGTTGCGCTGTGCCACTACCTTTGCTAAACTGGTCTGTGCCAGTAAAATTGGGTTTGGGGGTGAGTGCTGGAAATACTGCAGATAACTGAACCACACAGGTCTCAGCTTTTGGTGGTCTCTCTAAGGAAACCCCCATGTTCTCTGCCACACTGGGAATCCATAACCAGCCCAAGTTTAGCAGCAGAACGCAGTTGTATTAAAGGGGCACTGTCAGCTTTGCCCTTCCGTTTCTGACCATTGTTGAGTGGTGTGCCTCTAAGCACACACTTGTCAAACTATGACTCTAGAATGCCCCAGTTTATCCAAAAAGCAATTTTTATTACCTGCTTAGCTCATTTTGCAACTTTTTTTAGATGAAGCGGTCTGCGCTAATTCAGTCACCAACCGGAAGCATATACCCACCACAAACGCGCGTCTGGCATGGAATGCTATCCAAAGTGAAACTTCTTGCATGCCTATTGTAAGAAGCATGTTATCCATTAGCAAAAACCCATGAAAGGGTAAGGGATTATAGGCATTTAATCCACACCTTGGGTGCGTTTTGTGGCACGAGGCCACAGGCCAAGTATCCTCACGTCACCTGAGGCATTGATTAAATGCCTATAAACCCATATCTGGACCGGGTTATTGTGCTTATAACATGGGTTCTGTTTTAAAAATACAACAATCAAGAAAGGTGTTTTTTCCCCACTGTAAATCTATAAACTGTTACTGTATCCTGCCGAGTTGCAAAGTAGTCCCCAGAACTCATGCATCTGTTAGTTACTTTATGAATATACAAATGACAGAAATAGAGTCCTCAAATGATCTGGGCTATTTGTATGTTCATAAAAGAACTCACAGATGCATGAGTCACGTTGATGACAAGGTCCTGAATTTCTCCGTGTTCCACACACACTCGCTCACACTCTCTCCCCCCACAATGACGTGCGCTGCTCTCATCAACTTTAACATATGCCTCTTCCCAGGCTGTCTCTGCCTGTCCCCGTACCATGGTACTGCACACTTGCTTGTTGGGAGGGGGCAAGGGAACGGGCAATAGCGCTGAGCTTCTGGCTGCTGCTGTCTCCCGGGGAGTTGACCCGCAGCCAAACAGGCAAGCACCCACGCTCTTCTGTCTTTCTCTCTCTCTGTCTCTCTCCCCTACTCACTCACACGGAGGAGGAATAGCACACACTGTGTCAGGGGCTCCCTAGGCAGCAGTGCACAACAGTGACAGTGCCCCAGACTATATTTCTGCCAACGGGGTTCCTACGGGTGCACTCTCTTGTAAAACAACACCTACTATTGCTTTCCCCTGTGTCTTTCTCTCACTCCCCACTGTGCAGTCTCTTTCTCATTCTCCTAAAGCTGTCTTCTGTAGATAAAGTCATGACACAGAGAGAGGACACTGAATGAAATGTCCCGGTGTCTTTGTTGCTGACTGACTGTGTATCTCTTCCTTATGGTGTCACAGGAGGTGCAGGGTTCGGTCCGGGTGCTGAGCGGGCGGGCATGAAGGACAGCATGCTGTCATACCATCATGCTTGTTTTGTAGCTGACAGACAGAAACAGGGGCACACACAGAAGGTGGATTCTGAAGTGCTGTTTAATTTATTTTTTATGCAGTCTTCTGAGTTTGATATTTATGTGCTTGCTCAGTGCTGCTACGTCTGCTGTTTCGGTAAATTTTTAATGGCTGCCTTTCAGTGCTCAGTTTTCCCGCACATAACAAGTGCCAGTCTGCCCACGGATATTGCTTGCCAGACATCTCACACCAACTGTGGATTAAATAATTAATTTAATCCACGGTCAGGTGATGTTGTTTGGTCAATTACCTTTCCCCCTTTTTTTAACCCATGTTATAATGTACATTATCTTATATGTAATCACACTTCGTGTCTTTTTAGAGAAACAGAGCACTGATATTGCTGTGAAATGCATTTTAAAAATGGAGCCAAGATCCTGCACATGCGCGTGAGCGGCCGGAGTGAGATCCCGTGCATGCTACTCATGCACATGCGTGGGATCGCGACTCTGTTTTCAAAATGTATTTTGCAGCACTATCAGTGCTCAGTTTCTTTAAAAAAGACTCATAGTGCTATTACACATTACAATGTACAGGATAACATACTTATTGCAATAGATATGCAAAAAGTTTCACTTTGGGACAGTGTACCATGCCAGATGTGCATTCATAGTGGTGGGTATATGCTTCCAGTGGACGGCGGAATTAGTACAAATTGCACTGTCCGAAAATAATTGCAAAATGAGCAAAACAGGTAATAAAGATTACATTTTGGATATACTGGGGCATTCTGGTCATAGAGTCAGAGTGATAGTGGAGTGGGGAGGGAGGGCAGGGACATTAGCTCAAGCTGTGTACCCTACAATACGAGCAGACTTGATAGACCAAATGGCCACCTTCTGCTGGCTTCTTTGTACGTTCGTATGTTTGACAAGTGTGTGCTTAGAGGCACACACTACTCAGCTTTGGTCAGAAACTGAAGGGCAAATCTGACAGTGCCCCTTTAAAAGGAAATTTAACCTGGGAAAGAAAATAATTAGTGGATTCAACAACTCAACACATGGTCCATTTAGTTCCCCTTCAAGCAGGCCAGTCTACCCCTCGTAACCTGGCATCAGGATTTACTGTGTTTGATGAGGTTGTGACTGCAACCAGGGTCATACAGTGCCGTAGTTAACTGTAATTCAGCAAAGCTGTTCGGGGACTGGCACCTGTATTCAGGGTACACTTTGTGTTGTTCCCACGTATAATTTTAGAAGACAAGGTTCCTTACCCGGTGCACTTCTTTGTTTTGTTTATGTGCAAGATAATGTAGAAATCAAGAACACTTACATCCATAAAAACAAGCTGGCCAAAGGTCAGTAAAGTGCCTTTCTTGTTCAAAACAGGAGTCCCGCCTAATGTCGTCACCTGACATTTTTCACACGCTTGTGCTTTTTGAAAAAAGGACTGTGCAGTGGATTGAGCACAGAATTACATTTGTAGTACCGACAAAGATGCTCGATCTGCAACAGATCCCCTCTCCTATGTCAGTACAAAAACGGGAACTGAAGGCAACCTGAGGAGCGCTGGTGAGTGTCCACATGACGGCATTTGCAGTGCATCAACCACTGCGCGTGGGTTGATGCACTGCAAATAAGGCAGCATAGACAGGGCTCTGGTCTCCAAATAGACCCATGCTGGTGGCTTATTTGTCATCCATTTTTTAAGTGGCTCCAGGAACGTGGCTGCATAAGACTTAGGTAATTTTAAACCTGTCCTATAGTTTTTTTGGGGGTAATAATTTTTGCTTTTTTTTACCCTTGCTGTACCACCCTTCCATATAAATTTAAAGATTACGTTATCTAATTCAATAAAAATATGCTTGGGAATAATAGAAGATATGGCCTGAAACAAATAAAGCATTCTGGGTAAGATATTCATCTTTATAATTCTAATACACCCCAGCAATGCCACAGGGGAGACTTTTACAGTTGTCTAAATGCCGACCAAAGTTGGTTTAGTACTTACATCTATTAAATTATTGATTTTGATAAATAAATACCAAGATATTTTATAGATGTATTTTAAATTATTTTGTGGCATGTATATTGTGTAATATTACAATCCATAGGATATATAGGCAAAGCTTTTGATTTGCCCCAGTTAACATCATATCCAAATACAGTACTTTCCTATAGTCCTGTACCTTCTGTAATGTAGTTTTTATTTCTGTTTCTGGTTTTCTCAAGTACAGGAGCACACATCACCTGCAAACAATGATATTTCTAATGAATTATTCCCATATAATAAACCAATGATATTATAAGACTGTTTGCTAATGGCTCAATGACTGCTATAAATAATAACAGTGATAATGGGCAACCTTCTTGAGTTCCCCTCTGTAACTGAAATGTTTGTGATATGTTGCCATTGGTCAGGATTTGTGCACATGGTTTATTGCATATAACTTCAATACAAGTAGATCCAAAATTAACAGCACCTAAAACATCAAATAAATATGACAATTTTACTCTATCGAAAGTCTTTTCTGTGTCCAAGGACACCACCATGGAATTCGGGTCTGTGGCCAAGTGAATTAAATTTAATGCATTCCTTATATTATTGTTATGGTCCCTCCTTCCTTTGATGAAGTCCATCCGATCTGGATGTATCATAGATGATAAAACTAATTCTAACCTTATCACTAAATTTGATGACACAAACAAAGGGCTGGTAGCCTGTATTAGCAGACATTGTAGCGGGGGAGGGACCCTGTTACTGGGGGATTTTAAGATGCCAGGAGCAGATTGGAGTACCATGGCATCAGCATCTGCAAAAGAACAAGATACCGGATGCCTTTCAGGATAAGTTTCTTACTCAGCTAGTGGAAAAGCTGACAAAGGAGGGTAGCATCCTTGGCTTGATACTGATGAATGGGGACCAGGTAAAGAACTTAGTAGTTGAGGACCTCCGGGCACGGAGTGATCACTCAGTGGTTTGGTTCACCTTAGACTTAGGGAAAGAGTGGAATCAGTCCAAAATGACTGTGGTGGACTTTAGGGGACCTGACCTTAGGGGAGCTGACTTTGGGGAGATGGCTGACATAATCAGGGAGCATTTACAGATAGTCAGTGGGGGATAATGAAGTTGGGTCTGCTTTGGGCTGCAAAATACTGTACCAAATCCCATCACAAGAGGGCTAGGGCCAAAAAACCTAGTTGGTGGTCCGAGAAGTACAGCAGGGCATGAGGGAAACGTGGTTAGCCTTCAGAAGGTACATACATTCCCACAGGGAGTCAGATAATAAAGAGTACTGCAGGATCTTGAATGAGGTAAATAGAAAGGTAAGTGCAGCCAAAGCAACTAAGAAGTTTAGGCTAGCGCAGGGGATCATGGAAGAGGAGAAGGAATTTTACAGGTATGTTAGGGAGAGAAGGAAGGAGGGGCAGATAAACAGGTTAAAGAAGGGAGGGGGGGTAGGCTGAAGGAGCAGTAGAGCAAGTGAAAGTACTCAATGAGTATTTCTGCCCAGTCTTTACTAGGGAGAGGGAAGGTCCATTACCACAAGTGGAAGGCAAGATAGAGACAGTGGAGGGGGGCACTTACTGATTGTGAGACCCAAGTGGGGAGGGTCTCAAGTCCATGAGGACTGATAAGGCCCCAGGACCAGATGGGATCCACTTCAGAGTTTTTAGGGAACTGGTTGATGTCCAGGCTGCTCCAATGATGGAATTATTTTGTTCCTTCTTCCAACCAGGATGTGTACCCTGAACTGGAGGATTGCACATGTTGTGCCATTACAAAAGAGTGGACCAAGGGATGAACCGGGAAACTACAGACCGGTCAGTCTGGAGGCCATCCTGAAGGAAAGGATGGTGGAGTTCCTGGAGGCAAATGGCTTTCAAGATGAAAACCAGCATGGGTTCGTCCTGGAGAGTTCATGTCAGACCACTCTAGTCGAATTCTTTGACTGGATGACAAGATCCCTGGACAGTGGAAAGCTGGTTGTTGTCCTGTACTTGAACTTCAGTAAAGCTTTTGATTCAGTCCCACATGGAAGTTGATATGTTAGCTGAGGAACTTAGGGGTGGGGGATAAAATGGTGGGCTGGATAACAAACTGGCTCAGTGAGCAGCAGCAGAGGGTGGTTGGTGGTGGGGGGGTGGCATCGACTCACAGGAAGGTCATCAGCGGGTTTCCTCAGAGATCCATGTTGGGCCCAGTACTGTTCAATGCATTCATTGCAGACATTGGTGATGGAGTAATGAGCAAGATGATTCTAAATTGGGTGTGGTGGTAGACAGCAAGGAGGGTAGGAAGTAACTCCAGGAAGATTTGGTCCGGTTGGAAGATTGGGCACACATTTGAGGTTTAATACTTGGAAGTGCAGCGTGCTACATCTGGGATTCAGAAACCCTGGGTACAACTGTCATTTGGGGGGGGGGGGACAGCTGCTGGCATCTAAGGGGAAAAAGACCTGGGGGTGGTCATAGATGCAAGGATGAATAATTCAGAACAGTGCCGAAGAGCAGCTACTAAGGCAAATAAAATACCTGGGTGCATCTCTAGGGGAATTACATTGAGGAGAAGGGAGGTCATTCTGCCCCTGTACAACTCTAGTGAGGCCTCAGAGTATTGCATACAATTTTGGAGACCTTACTTAAACAGGGATGTTACTCTTTTGGAGAGAGAGCGAGAGAGAGTACAGAGACATCCCACAAGGATGATCCACGGCCTGGGGAGATTGTCCTACAAAGAACAACAGGGGTAGTTGAACATGTACTCCCTGGAGGTCAGACAGGATGGGGGGGTATGATAGAGGTCTTCAGACATATGAAGGGGATTAATAGGGTAGACACAGAGGGTCTATTTATGTTGAAAGGGAAGGGAAATATGAGGGACATAATCTTAAGCTAGTGGGGGGGTGAGGAAACATTTTATGGAGAGGGTTCAGGCACCTTGGAATGTGCTACCAGGGGATCTGCTGGCAAAGGAAACAGTGAAGGACTTCAAGGTGGGGTGGGACACATACATGGGCAAGGTGCAGTTTGGGGGGGTGGTACAAAACAGCGTGCTAAGGGATGAGCCAGGTGGTACGGAGAACATGAAGGGGGGGAAGCTGCTGAAACTTAATCAGGAGCTGCATCTTGGGCAGACGAGATAGACCAATAGGCCTAATCTGCTGGGAACCTTGCATGTATGTACATTTTAGTACTTTTTTTATGATCAGCAATTCAGTAGAGATATCGGTCTATAAGATGTACATTGTGTTTTAGCTTTACCTTTCTTAGGTATTACCAATATCAGAGCTTCAAAGGAAGGAGGGATCCTATCCTCAAAGGAGTAAAATACTTATATTACACATGGAATCAGTAACTTCTTAAAAGAATTCGATGGAAAAAAAACGTCTAATCTCAGGGCTTTTCCTGACTTCAGTTCCTGAATGGCTTTATCAATTTCTTGTGATGTAATTGGTTTATCTAACATAGATTTTTGATAATCACTTACAATAGGTATATCCTTAAGCAATAAGCCATGAGGGGGTGTGGGTTATCAGGGGATTGACCCAAGAGGCACAGCCGAGTGGGTAAATCCGCGCCAGCCGTGTTAAATCTCCCGATAACCCACATCCTCCGAGTAGCTTATTGCGATTATACCAAGGTTAATTTTTTACTGTAATAAAATATAACTTTTAAAGAGGTTGCTGTGTGTTTTTATTTTTATCATATTTATTTCTGGGCTGCAGGTGATTAGGATTTAGATGATTACAATTTGCTCATCAGCAGCCAGTGGTTATCAGAGGATTTACACCGGTGGTAAACTGCCAGTCTGACCTTTTCATTGGCTGCTCACTCATGTCCATGGTATAAAGATTAACTATCTGGAATACCTTGAGTCTTATGTAATATGTTATAATATTTAACAAATTCACTATTGATTTCTTCAGGGTCTGATATACAGCAACTATGAACACATAGATTCTGTTAATCTTTGAGATTTTGTTTTGCTTTTCAAAGTTTATTTTTACTTGCTTTTGTCTTTCTTCTTGCCCAAGCATTGTGGCAAAAACAAGTCTTCATTTTAAACATTGTGTGGCACGCAATAAGACATTTGCAGCTCGATCGATTATTTCTTAAAGACTAACGACCAATCCAGTAGCCTTGCAAGTCTGTTAGGCTCATGAATATTTGCTAGTCTTACGACAAATCATATATTTTGGCAGGACACTGCTATAGGCAGCTACTATGCAACATCAGTCAAACTTGGGTCCCACAGATTATCAGGGGAAGGTCAACCATGCTTGAATCCTAGCATAATAATAACGGAATAGACGAGGCACATTTTATTTATATGATGCCCAATCAATCAAGGGCCAGAGTGTTTTACAGCTACAGAAACTATTAAATCATATGTTAAGACAATAACACTAAAATAAATCTGGTTCCATTAAAAGCTTTCTCAAATAAAAATGTTTTGAAAGAGTCCGTAAAGACCTTGACTGAGCTGGCTGCATGAATACGATGGGGAATAGAGTTCTAGATAATAGGTGCCGCCACCCCAAAGACTCTGTCACCTGACAACCTGAACCTTGTGGTGGGGACCACTAGCAGTCCAGTTTCAGTGGAGTAGAGAGGGTGGATTGGTTGATAGGGTATCAGGAGTTCTTTTAAGTAGTCTGGTCCAAATCAACTTGGATAGAAGTGAATAATATTTTTATAAAGCACCTTTCATGCTCTGTCTGGTTTTCAGTTGGTCAGTGCTTAACTAAGGCCGTTATTAAACCAGTTTCTTCCACAGTTCTGCAGTAGGAAAACAATGCATCAAGCATCTCTGCAGCAGCTTCTGTATGTACTGTCATGCACTGATTTCCTGTAAAGTGATGGCCAGTCTGGTGGTGTGGAGGGCCGAGGTGCTAGGCGCCTCTCCTCCACCCATACTGGTGACCTGGGTTTGGAAATGGACCAGAGTTTCTCAGGAGCTGGCCGGGAGAGGAAGGATTGAACATCCCAAGGACAGCTCTTCTCTGTCAGGGTTGGGTGTTCCTAGTCCCAACACTTGCTTGCCACTTGGTGGAGGCTAGAAGGCAGCACAGGTGAGACCAGAAGTAGAAAGGGGGAGTCTACTGACGCAGCACGAAAGTGCACCAACACACACTTGCATGCACTGCATCAAATACCAACATGCCAGGGGACAAACAAATGGGGGACATGGCCCTGGCTCACTTTGCATGCCCCCACAGGCACTGCATGACCCTTCTGTAAAGTGATGGCTGGCCCAGTGGCAGAGGGCTGAGGTGCTAAATGTCTTACTTCTACCCATGCTGGTGATCTGGCTTTAAACATGGACCAGGGTCACTTGGGGGCTGGCTGGGAAACAGAGGATTGAGCATCCCAAGGACAGAGCTCCTCCCTCGGGGTTGGGTATTCATAAGTCCCGTCGCTTGCTTGCCAATTGGCAGAGGCTGAGAGGCAACACAAGTGGGACCAGCAGTAGAAAGGGGGAAGTCCACTGATGCAGCACAAAAGTGTGCCAGATTGGGGAGAGGAACTAGCTCTGGCTCACTTTGCATCCCCTGCAGGCCCCACACAATGCTACGTGGCAGGCCACCTACTAAACATGGCTCTTTTAAGCAGTGGTTAACCTGTAAGTCAGTGAGATGGCACGGTAATGGGGCTGGGGGAAGGCACTAGGTCCAGGTGGAATGGTAGTAAGAAAAAATAAGGACAAAAACTGTTACATAGGCTGAAAAGGGGAACTAACTGCAGTGTAAGCTAAAAAGGGGGAAAAACTGTAATGCAGGCTAAAAAGAGAAAAAACTGTAATGCAGGCTGAAAAGGGGGAAAACTGTAATGTAGGCTGAAAAGGGGGGGAAACTGTAATGTAGACTGAAAAGGGAAAAACTGCAGTGTAGGCTAAAAAGAGAAAAAACTGTAATGTAGGCTGAAAAGGGGGGG
This sequence comes from Neoceratodus forsteri, assembly GCA_016271365.2. NCBI lineage: Eukaryota > Metazoa > Chordata > Ceratodontiformes > Ceratodontidae > Neoceratodus > Neoceratodus forsteri. The sequence goes on from JADMNL010000025.1 coordinate 78,235,218, forward strand.
GAACAGTAATGTAGGCTGAAAAGGGGGGAAAACTGTAATGTAGACTGAAAAGGGAAAAACTGCAGTATAGGCTAAAAAGAGAAAAAACTGTATTATAGACTGAAAAGGGGAACAAACTGCAGTATAGGCTAAGAAGGGGGGAAAAACTGTAATGCAGGCTAAAAAGGGAAAAACTGTAATGTAGGCTGAAAAGGGGGAAGAAACTGTAATGCAGGCTGAAAAGGGGGGAACTGCAATGTAGGCTGAAAAGGGAAAAAAACTGTAATGTAGGCTGAAAAGGAAAAAGAAATGCAATGTAGACTGAAAAGGAGAAAAACTGCAGTGTAGGCTGAAAAGGGAAAAAAACTGTAATGTAGGCTGAAAAGGGAGAAAATGTAGGCTGAAAAGGGGAAACAACTAATATAGGTTTAAAAAGGGGAACGAACTGTAACGTAGGCTAAAAATGGGGAACACTAACGTAGCCTGAAAGGGAAAAAACTGCAATGTAGGCTAAAAAGGGGAAAAAAACTATATTGTAGCTTAAAAAACTGTAACGTAGGCTGAAAATGGAAAAAAATAATGTAGGCTGAAAAGGGGAAAAAACTGCAATGCAGGCTAAAAATGGGAAAAACTAACATAAGCTGAAAGGGAAAACTGCAATTTAGGCTAAAAAAACTGCCACGTAGGCTGAAAAGGGGGACAGTGTAATGCAGGCTGATCCAATGATGCAGTGGCAGGGGGTACCACTTAACTTACATGATGGTGTCCTGGGGTCACAACTGCTGTGTAGAAAAGAGAGCTAGAGTATAGTCCCGTAAAATATGGTTATTTTTTATTATGCAAGTCTTAATGAATCATGTAACTTTAATTGGTTAGCTAAGGTCTTTACTGGTGAATAAATCCTGCAATAACCCACAGCTGGAAAAGCCATTTTTTGAAAAGCACATTAAAACATAATTAAACACATTATAAAATTTATGGAACACGTGTCGATTGTGTAATCATCTGTACACTTTGATACACCACACGAGATGTGGGTAAATTCCCCAATAACCCACGCCCTGTCATGCCTTATTTAAGCAATAAACCATGAAAGGGTGTAGGTTATGCTGGGATTTACCCACATCTGGTGTGGTTTGGTCACAAGGCCACAGGCCAAATGACCAAATCCACACCAGAAGTGTGTAAATCCTAGCATAACCCACACCCTGGAGTGGTTTATTGTGATTATACAATGGCCCCCAATTTTTTAATAACAAAAACAAATACAACAAAAATCATATTTTTTAGTATTTTATATAATTTTTATTAACATTATTGTTCTGCCAGGAAAAAATAGTTCCCTTTTGCTACCTAGAATAAATTCTCACTGCCATATGGTTACAGCATGAGAGAGCCTACGAGCCTTCAACTTGTTTTAATTCCTCCCTCCGCTGTCCTGCAACTGAGTCAGTCTGATGTTTAAAAAAAGAGACAATGTGGTTTTAGTTGCTTTTCCCTATTTTTTTCCTTCAGAGAGCCTGGTAGTTTGTATTCTTTTTTTAAAGAGTGCGGTGCTAGTTCTGTGTTTGCTTTGGCTTTATAGGTTCCTCTTTTAGGTGAACTTTTGCTTGCAATAACCTTTTTTTCTCTGATCATAGAGACAGGAAGAGTGCCATGAGTGGAAGCCGACACGCGTAGCTGGCAGATGAAGAGTGGGATACTGTATGGCGAGGGACAGTTAGCGAGCCGCGATGTTCATGCAGCTCAACTTGTAGCTCAGTTTTATTTATTGTTAATAACAATTTTCAACTTTAGTAACTGCTGGGGCATGTGGATCTTATAATGGGATGGGGGACCTAGCAGCATGGCAGTGGAGGTGGCAGGCTGCAACGATCGCCAGAGAGATCGAGGATTAAAAGAGCTGGCAGCTGAGAAACTCATTTATAAGTTGGCATGTAGCACAGAGAAAAGCCGCGGTATGAGTTTGGCCTGCATTGTGTTTTACAGGTACACCATATTATTAGAAGATTATGAAGTGTACTACATTTGTTTGGGAAATTATTTTTTGATATTTATACTCCATTTGGGGACTGCTGGTGTATCAATTTGAAAGTCAGTTGTTTTTTAAAAGTGACTTTTTTTCCCTGTTCTGATTCGGCATGACAGCAACATGGTGGCTTTATTGCTTGTGTTTTGGGGGTATCGGATTGAGTTAAGGGGGTACTACTGATGGGGTTGACTGGATCTTTTATGCGTTATACTGTAATTTACTCATGGGTGAAAGAAATGGCCATTCAGATTTCTACATTTTAGAGTGCCATTGTATAATGCTTAATTATAGTTGTAAACCAATGGAACTATGTACAAAGAACTCCTCTTAAGTTATAGCTGGTTTCTCTAATAGCTACAGAGATTACTATTCTCAGTTGCAAAACAAGACAAGTACAGGCAGTTGGGCAGGATACAGAAATGCAAAATCTACCAGAGTTACAAAGCTCATTAAGTTGAAGTGAACGTTGTGATAATTCATGTAAATTATTGTTTTTTTAATAACCTCTAAAATCTTGTACAGGTACAATAATACTTGATCTATGGAACCCCAGAGCAGACTGACAAGAGATGGAGATATTGTCCTACAAGATGCTCTCCAACTCTGAAGTGAGAGAGAGCTGTGTTCTGCTACACGATCATCCCCTTGGTGCATCAGTAGCATGGCTGCATATGCAAACAGATACTGTGTGTGCTGTCAGCAGAGTGTGGAGACGAGCCCTGCATGGCATGGTGCCATGTCACCTGAGGGATGGGAGTAAAACCAGTGAGAAAAGCTCTTTATAGTGTAGATGAAGTTGGTCCTTCCCACGTGTCTGACGAATGTTGCCCAGACTGGTAATGATAGCTTGAGTGATGTCCCCTCTTCAGCGCTCTGTAATGGGTCACACACTGACCCATGGAGTTAGGTCAAGCCCTGTCTTAGGGCAAGCTGGTGGGTTTGGGAGGGGCTGAGACAGTTCAGATTATCACCAGAATGGGTGGATTAGCAATAGAGATAACTCAGGATGGGAGTCCAACATAGGCTAGATGAGAAGAGGTTCCTATAGGGGTGGTACTGTAGAAGTCATTAATAAAGTTTGTAAAAAATCGAAAGCAGTTTTTATCATCGTGATTTAGATTCTTCTGTCAGAATTGGCCATTGCAGGAAGAGACATTCACCAGATGTTTAGGGCCCTTTGAAACTCCAGCCACAAAAGTTCTTTACAGAAAAAATGGTTACATATGGGCAGAGCCACTGGATTATGGTTTTCCCTGCCCTCCCCCCAAAAAATGATACAGTCCTGTAATTTGACTCTCTAAATACATGTGCTGTACAAATCATATGCAATACCCTGCCTACAAAGTTTGGGTAAGCCCTCTTGGAATAAACAGGAGGGCTTTGAGGGTGTCTATCTTGTTGGCATATGGCTTTCAGGGCTCGGTTGGTTCGAAACAATGCGCTACCTCCACCGGAGGTGATTCCTTTCTAGGCAAAGCCAGCTGTGCTGCCCCTCAAGAAATATACATGCATTGTACAGTGGTACATGATGTTCCAGTCCCCTGGAGTGGGGGAGTGTCTCTGTTAAGGCTGCATTGGCAGCAGCTTACATGCCAACTAGGCACCTCACACACCTATGGCAACTGGCTCAAAACTTAATTTACATGAAAATGATCAAACAATCATTTCCTGGGGATTAATAACCTGTTGGAAGGTCATGCCACCCCCCACCAGTTGATCATTAATCCCAAGGACATTATTTATGTGATTATTTCTAATTGCAACAACAGAGTTTTCATGATCAAAAACAATTGACAGTTTTTTTTATTTTTTGATGTGCATGAGTGTAGTGGATTTAAGGACGTAGAAGGACAAGTTTCCTGAAACTTGGCATTTAGATTAGTGAAGATATGAAAACTCGATAAAGTGTTATATTTTTATAGCATGAAGTAGTAGCAGCATATTTACTACAAATTACTATTTCTCAGGTTTGTCTGGCTGATTTTCCTGTTGTTACTTTGGTTCTGTAAATGATAGCATGTTTCAGTTTGGCTAGCTGTGCTGGGCATGTCTAAAACATTATTGACTGGCACAGCAGCCAATTAGTGAGCTTCTTCAGTTTAGTAATATTTAGTTAGACTTTAATTAACAATAATAGCCCAGTTTACCTTGAGTTTTCAATGCACCCTTCAGCACCATTGAATTGTTGTTCTTTGCATTAGGTTATAGGAAACTGGACATAACGACTTCAGGTTACAACGAGATGGGAACAAGTTTATTATCCTCCTGTGCTTTACTTGAGCAAAGCTCTTGCATAAGGGAAGGTTACACTACTAGGAGGGACTAAACTGTTTGCCATGTGATTAAGGTCATAAGATGAATGAAAATTAAGCTGAAAACTACAGTTACTAATTAAATATTATGTGGTGATACCAAAATTCAGAAAACGTTGAAAAATATTTTTTAGTAAATGTTTTTTTAAACTATCTTATAATCTTATGTATTGTTACAAAAATAAATAGTATACAAAAATAAAATAGTATCGATACAGTCTGTTTTTACAAAAAATAGCAACAACACTATATGTTTGCCATTTTTTAAAATATATGCATTGATAATGTCCTGAAAAAGCAGTTTTAAGAGTATATATATATATATATATATATATATATATAAATATTAGTATAGCTGGACTCCAAGTATGGCTGGACTCCAAGCTTTCATTTAAAAGAAAAAATTAATTAATTTAAAAAAAAAGTTACATTTTCCAGCCCCAAAAGTTCCAAAGTTACACTTTTGAAAAGATCTTGGGCCAGATATTCAAAACTTTGCGCTGGGCAAAAACCGTTTGCGCAGGTTTAACGCGGGATTAGCGCGGGTCTGCTATATTCAAAAGGCCAAATAGTGCGGGCAAACTGCATTAGTGCTGGGCAAAATTATAATGTATGCAAGGGGCAAACTGACATGAATACAGGCGCAATGCTATATTCAGCGATTAGCGCTGTGCTAAGCGGTTTTGCGCGACTTAACGTGACACTTAGCGTGGTGTACATTACTGCCCAGGAAAAGCTTGTCTTAACCCTGGGCAATCAGCTTTGCGCGACACAATGGCTTTGTGCGGTGTTTGCGCGGGTTTAGCGCGACCCTAACAAAGAAATATGACGCATAGAGGAAGCATGCTGCTAACTGATGGCATCACAATGATGCCATCATCTGCCACCAGTGCCAGCCATGCCAGGCAGTAAGTGGTGACCCTGCTGCCAATGGACAGCATGGCAGTGTGGCCATACAGCACACACCTGTGGACCACACTTCTGTGGACACCAACAGATGCCAGCACACATGCAGCACTGTGGGCATGGAGGATGTTGAGGAGTATGTATGGGTGGCGAGGCTGTGCCACAGACCAGATGTGGCCACAAGGCTGGGACACATCATGCAGTGCACATGGGCCAGTATTGGGAATACCCCAACACCAGTGTGCCTTTCGGATAATATATGCCCCCCCCCAGCCACATACCGCACAGCTGTACAACTGCCACAGCACACAAAGCCAGAAATGTACATGTCACTGTGAGCATCCCATGCCACAGGTACAGCATCTGTGGGTCACACAACAGCATAACAGTAATGTCCACTGTCAGTAAACACCTGCAGGTTGGGCCTCTCACTGTGTATAGTGCAGTCATCATCACTGCTCTACACACCATAGGCAGTGCTGTGTCCACACACTACTGGCCCCCTTGCTACTGTAGTTTCTACTGTGCACTGTAGCATGACCTAGAGTGTGACAGTTGCATGCAGCACCACCACCATCTGTGCCTATGCTGTGTTGTCCCAGTACAGCTGCAGGCAGCAGCGCATGTGGAAGTAGTGTTCAAAACTGTATAATATTCCCCAAGCTGTTTGCGCAGCGATAACACATTTGCGCAGGTTTAGCGCAGGGCTAAACAGTTAGCCCGGTGCAAACTGCATGCAAATCAGGTCATAATGAGATGCTAATCTGGATGTTTGCCCACAGACTACCTAAGTAGGCTCATTTGCATGTCACTTTTGAATATGGCAAAGTTTAGCTCCGGGCAAACGGTTTAGCCCTGCGCTAAACCCGCGCAAACATGTTAGCGCTGCGCTAACAGTTCGGGGAATATTTTACAGTTTTGCACACTGTACTTTCACATACACTGCTGCCTGCAGCTGTACTGGGTCCACACATTTGCTGGCACACACATTGGCCACATAGTTCATCTCTACCTACCTTCACATCGCAGTGCACTGTGTTGCAGTTGTGGTTTGCACTTCCTGGTTGCCTTATTCAGAGCTGTCTTATTCCAGGGCTAAGTTTGCCCTGCACTCCCAGCCCAGTTTGCCCGGCCTCATTCCCATGCTATATTCAGAAGCTGTTTGCCCTGGGCTATTCCTTTTGAATATAGCTTGCTCTGTGCTCCGGGCTAAGTTTGCCCACCGGGCAGTGCTAATTTTGCCCCGGGGCAAAATTTTGAATATCTGGCCCTATCTCTTTAAAATGTGATAATGTTGGAATTGTTAGGGCTAGAGACTTTTTTAAAATGAAAGCTTACAGTCAGCTAAATAGATACAGCTATAAAATAGCACTACAGTTGATGATATAATTATATATAAAACATAAAATATTATATATCAATATAAACAACATAAATGGTTCACTAAATTCTTAAAACCCTGTCTTTTTTAACAACATATTATATTGATGTGTACAGACCTGCAGCACCACAGTAGAACTATTTCCTAAGGATCTGTACAAGTTGATTAGACACCAAGCTTTCATTAAAAAAACAAAAAAATTATGTTTCTGAGATTAACAGTTCAAATTTTACAGCTTCAAAATATAATTTCAAGCATTATAAAATATCATAAATGATTATTATTGGACATGGTCAGAAGATACTAGTGGTTGTTATGTCTAGAGATTCAATGAAGTTTTAATTTGCCAGCAAATTTCTATCAGAGTCCCCAAATCTGCCTCCATGGATCATTTTGTGAAGTTGACCTATTTATTAAAAAATTGCCAATGGTAACTTCGCTTGCAAAAGGTGCCATTTTGTCTGTGGTGTCTAATACTGTACCCTCCCCCCCCACAATCACCGGCCCAATGTAAAATAAAATTCCCTGGTGTCTAGTGGCCCCACCCCAATTGACACCCGATGTAAAATAAAATTCCCTGGTGTCTAGTGGTCCCCCCCCCCCGGCCAATCACCGACCTGATGTAAAATAAAATTATTCTTCCCTGGTCTCTAGCTGTTCTCTCCCTATCCCCAATCCCCTGTAATAAAAAATAAAAAAAAGGTAGTCCATTCCCTGGTGTTTAGTGGGCCCTCTCCTTATCTCCGATCCTCTGCAATAAAAAAAAGGTTGTCCATTCCATGGTGTCTAGCAGACCTCACACCCCTGCAGGTAGTGCCCCATCACCCCCGCTGAGCCAGCAACCCGAACAGTCCTCTGTTCTCCACCACAGCCAGCTGCCAACTGAACTGTTAATGAATGAGCATGTGCTTGTACAAGTATGCGCTGATTTATTGACATGACAGCTGTGTTGGTGGCTGGCTGTGATGGACTGTAGACAAGAGCTGAGTGCTGTTCTGATCATTGACTGAGGTTCAGGACAGGGGGGGGAAGGCATAGTGGGCCACTTTCATGGCCCACCACACCATTCCCCCCTCCACAATCCCAACCTCAAGCCAGCGACCGGCAAAGCCCTCCACTCTGGTCTTCATCACAGCCGACTGCCGACGGAACTGTCAATGAATGAGCGCAAACTGTCTGAATGAGTGCATACTTGTACAAATACATGCTCATTCATTGATGCCTCAGTTGGCGGGTAGCTATGGTGGAGAGTGGAGGGCTATGCCGGTCGCCGGATTGGGGGCAGGGTGAGGGGCACTACCTGCTCAGGTGTGGGGTTGGGGGTAAGTTTGACATCAAGGAATGGACTACTTTTTTTTATTACAGGGAATCAGGGATAGGGATGGAGGTTTGCTAGACACCAGGGAATGGACTACTTTTTTTTTTATTATTACAGGGGATTGGGGATAGGGAGGGGAGTCTGCTTGACACCAGGGAAGTATAATTTTCTTTAACATTGGGCTGACGATCGGCGAGTGGGGGGGGCCACTAGACACCAGGAAATGTTATTCTACATTCAGCCGGTGATTGGCGGGGACCACTAGACACCAGGGAATTTTATTTTACATTGGGCCAGCGATCAGCGGGGGAAGACCAGTAGACACCAAGGATTTTTATTTTATATTGGGGGGAGGTGACTACTACACACCAAGGAATTTTGTTTTACATCAAGCTGGCAATCAGTGGTGATGGACCACTAGACACTAGGGAGATGTATTTTACATTGGGGTGGGGGAGGTGACCACTAGACACCAGGGAATTTTATTTTATATTGGGGGAGGTGACCACTAGACACCAAGGAATTGGGGGAGGTGACCACTAGACACCAAGGAATTTTATTTTACATTGGGGGGAGGTTACCACTAAACACCAGAGAATTTTATTTTACATTGGGGGGGAGGTGACCACTAGACACCAAGGAATTTTAGTTGAACAGTGCCAAACTCCGCATTTCGCTGTTTTTTTTTTTGTGCCAATTTGGACTTCGCACCACGGATTAACTCCACAAACTGAGGAAAATCCACAAATGAATCTGTGGGTTTCTCAACTTTGCCCATCTCTAGTTCTGTCTAAGAATAAACACATTCTTTTCTAGTTCATAGTTTGTATACACAGGTCTTTAGTTACAGTTGCTGTCAGACTGTACAACAAAGTCAACATACAGTTCAGAGTTTTATTTTACTCTCAAAATTGATTAGCGCTTTGCTCATAAAAGTGTTAAAACACTGAAAATGCATAGCACTTGCTTCACTGTGTTTAGCAAACATAACACTTCTGGAAAACCTATATACATACTTTCTGTACAGTTAGTATTATCCCAAGAAAAAAAAAACTGCTAATCAATTATTTAAAACTCTGCAATTGATGATATGTCAGGGTATTGCATGCTCTCTGGTGAATTTGTCAAGTTCAGTAGTTTTTTTGTCTCAAGTCAGGAATCTGGGGATCACCACATCCTGATGGTGCTACAACTTGTAGCCTCAGTGGCAAAATCAGGAGTCTGTAGTGGGGCATGAGGGAAGGCAGACAGGTAGAGCTGATGTCTACCCCTTAGCAGTGGACACAGCAGTAAATACATCCCTCTCTGAGCGGGAGACTGGGAAGCAGGAACTCCTCTGATATTTCTACCCCGAGCACATTTTATGTCTGAAATACTTTACTTTTAGTATGCCCAGCTCACCTCTGATTGGCGGCTGCTGGAACCATGTCTACCATCAGATGAACTGTTACATGGACATCGATAGCATCAGGTACCTCCACTCCTTTCTGGTTCACATACTCTCACCCATTAGTATGTTGGGTCCTGGCTAAATAGTCAGCACCTGCCAGAGCTTACCAGATAGACAAACCTAAACAGGGAATAACAGATGACTCCAGTGATGCTCTGGGTGATGGTAACCTAGGTAGTAACTTTGTGGCTCATTTATTTCCAGAAAAAAGAGACTACTGGGCTAAGGGAGATTATTTACTTCAGATGCTGCAAAATTCCGCAAACCAACAGGCTCCACCAACCTTTACATGATTCTGGAAACAGCCAAGATCCAAGGTGCAGCGACAAAAGTGAACCCCTGAAAAGGGAAACTCTCTTACAGGCCTGTCTCTGCTCTTTGTTGTTTTTTCCCACCATGGCCAGACAACCAAAGTCCTGACACAACAGGACACCCATGCCACAGTCAGACTCTGGGCCTGCCATAGTACCACCCCCTGAGCCTGGCAGGTCCTCCTTGGCCCGTCATAGCCAGCACCACGATCCTGGATCCTACATTTCTCTCTTGACTCTGGAACTAAAGTCTGTTTATTTCTGTGCTCCCATTGGGCATAGCAAGCTATTTCTTGACTGGGGTCCACTGTTTAATTAGTTTGCAAAGGTACAGAACACAGGACAGTCTGTTTCCCACAGCACTATCAGGAAAAAAGAAAAGAGCTGAAGTGGCAAAAGCTGGGGCTGAAAAGGCTAGGAGCTGCAAAATATTATCCCCTGCCTGCCTTCAGGAGCGGGTTATTCTAACAACCCTGCATTTTGGGGGGCAGGGTGAGTGTTACAAACACAATTTCCCAGAATTTGGCATTATATATCACAGCAGTGAATCTACTTAACATGTACCATAAATATTATCCTATACATTTAACTTTCTTTTATTCTGTATGTTGATACACCTAATAAATGCACAGCATAGGACTCCTAATAAAGTCTGAACAGAAGACTAGCAATCAACAGTACAATCCCAGCATTTTAAATCTTGAAAACATTATTAGATTACTTCATTCACCATACATCGGTGCCCCTGCAGATGGGTAGAGCTGTAACTATGCTATATTCATAGAAACATGACAACTCTTAATGAATTCAACAGCATCCATATACAGCCAATGACAGTTTCAGAACTGGTCCTACTAAGTGACGGAATGTTGGTGAAGACACTGAGTATATTCCCTACTCTTTTAGAAAAGTATTTCCGTCTGGATAGAAATTTGGGACAGGCAGAAACAACTTTAGTTTAAAAGAAAATGCCGTCCATTTAAAACCTCTTCACCACTGGAAGCTACTGTATTCTCTTGATATGGAGTGTTATGAAAAGTGTTCTGTACTTGATTAGTCCATTTAATATCATTATTGTAGCGCGCTGTAGCTTGCAATGCAAAGCACTGCCCAGCACCTATGACCTTCTTGCAGGTCAAGACCATACTTCTGCTCAGTCTATGTAGATGTGAGCAGCCAACCAATGGCATAGCGTGAGGGGTGGAACAGTGGCGTAGGGTGAGTGTCCGACATGCTGTCCACCCATGAAGTGGTGGCAGGCAGCAATTTGTTGTGGAGCACTGCAATAAAAAGATAGCAAGGGTGAAAACTTTGAGGTGGACCCTTTGACACTGATATTCGGGATAAGGGCAGAAGGTTTAGCTGACTGGACCCCCTTGTCCAGATGGGTGCGAGTCCTGCTGGCTCTAGCCAGGCAATGTATTCTAAATACTTGGGTATCGGCTGCTACCCAGTGTGTGCAGCAATGGAAAACTCTGTCAGTTCAAGTCCTGGTTCTAGAGAGATTGACCTTCATGCTGAAAAATAAGGGAAATAGATTTTGGCAGGAATGGGAGTGTTTATAGGATCACTCTCAGTGATGAAAGTGAGCAGGAACGCACAGGAACTCAGTTCCTGTTCCTTTTTTGCAGCAGGAACTGAGTTCCTGTTCTTCTTCCCACTAACACTAAAACTGAAATTCTTAAACCAGCAACATAGTGACAGTTTCTGTATCTGTGGTCTGCTATCAAGGTTTCCATAACACCATTTGACTTGTACAACAATGCTATTTTCCTAGAAATACTTTAATATCTCTAACTGCATCTACTAGCATCAAATTAGATAGTTGTGTCTTGACACCGCTATCCTTTGGATTGAAGATTTTCATTCTGTGTTTCATAATTGCCAGTGCCTGAGTTCCTGTACTTCCTGTCTACCACTTGCACCACTGATCACTCTTATTGGAAGAGGAGCGTATCCTTAATGAGGGGCTCTAAACAACTCTAAATAGCTGCGCTGGGGACGCAAAGGAAGAGGGGGGCTTAAGCCCCATCAATGTCTATGAATGACTTGTAAGTCACCAAGCAAATGGCACTAATAATATTCTGCAGCGTACAAACACAGGATGTCTCGTGGGTTTGTGTTTGTTTTACTGTTGGTAATTGCATGTAAGGGGGTGATTATTTGTAAAACTGCTTGGGGCAAATATGACAAGAAGCATGGTATGTATAAATGCAGACTGCTCCAATAAAAAATTTTTATGCAAAAAAAAAATTAGCAAAATGACTAGACATTAATCAAAATTAACACTCCAAATGACCGATTGAATCACAGTATAGCTATTAGTAGGGAGAGCTTCTTTTTATTTAAGGTGTTTTAATTTCTTATCTGAAGAGCAACATCTCTGGAATTATATCACCCATATACAGTATTACAGTGTCCACACTGAATATGAGCCCAACCTCCTAGTCTGGGAATGGAATGGATGACCTTGCCTATGGGCCAAAAGAGTTACCAACTAAGCCAGACTAACAGTACTGTAATCCCATGGATCTTGTAACTTTTTAATAGTTTGCAGAACTTAAAAAGTCACCTTCATGTTAAAATGTTCTTCTCTAAAAGAAACGTGTCTTCCAGACTGAAAACGTAGAACTAATGCTGTCAGAATGCAGTCAGGCCTTGGCAAAGGAAAGAGCTGCTGTGTCGCTCACTAGGATTTCCTTTTATAGCTTTGACTCTACAATTTATATAAAACATCTCTGCTCTGGTATTTCATCTGACAGACAATAAGTTAAAACCCTGAAGCAAGAGGGATCAACTAACACTGCAAGATATTTTGCATAACAATACTACAAAAGAAGAAGAATGTGTTGAAAGCAAGAATTTACAGTCATATCCTGTGGTACTCTGGCTTTATATGCAGGGAAAAGATATGAATTACAGACCTGAAGCAAGCAACTTATCCAGTGTTCTATAGACACTTATAACCTTAAAGTGAATAATTGAGTTAAGTATAACATTTCACTGAATACATTTAAGGCTTTCTGTAGGTCATTAAAACTTGAAATTATTCAAAGTCACATTTAACTCCTCCATCTCTGGAGCCATGATTTTTGAAGTTGCAGGGCAGAAGTAGGTAAAGGCAGATTGGACGACACTGTATGGAGGTGTGCCTCAGTCAGCTAAGCTACATCCCCTTGCTTTTCATGGTAATGAGTAATGATATAAACATGCACAATAGAACCATGATTTACGTAGATGACACCCTGTCTAGTCCAGTTGGAAGGAGACTCTGACCTGCACACTGCAACAAACTCTCTGACAATGACTTGGAGGAGAAACTCCAATGTGATCCTTATCTCCAAAACAAAACAAATATTCCTACCCACCTCAACAAACCCTTTAGCCACTAACCACCCCCAAGTGACAGAAAAAATATTATTGAGAGTAAGAAAATAAACTGTCCTAGGACTCTGATCACTTATGGCCTCAAATGTCCTAGATAAATTGAATTTACTGCTTTGGAAACCTGTGGGAGACTGTACTGTCTCAGTACCCTAAAAGATGCAGGACTTGATGAAAAAACATTCTCTAGTCTGTCAGAAACCATACTGTAACATCTACTGGAGAATGCTACCCTAGCATGGCATAGCAGCCTTATTAATACATATTCTGAAATGTCCGTCAGAGAAAGCAGAGACCTTTTTAATTTGTAAATTTTGATTAATATATTCAAGGATTCTGTTTGTTTTTGTTACCCAGGAAAGTAGGGCTAGAAAATATTTCCTGTTTTCAGCTTCATCCTGTGGGTAGGGGGCCGGCTAGTGCTGTGGATACAGGAAGTAGCATTTGATGCTGTCAACTCCTACTGCAGGATGGCAGATTCCTGTGGATGGTGAAGGAGCTGTTAAGGCAGGGGAGCTGCTCTCCCTGCCTGCCTATGGAAGCCAGGAGGTTGCACAATCTGTGGATGTGATAGCTTAAGTGGCTAAAGTTTGTGAATTTGGTCCAGATTTGTCACAACTGGATTCAGAATGTTCTAAGAGAACAAACTATAATGGAATTACTGGCTCAGAAGGAGGCTCATTGTGTTTTCGAACAGTAGACTATGGGCAGCACAACTTCAATTAAGCTCTGGAAAGGAATCCACAGAGTGATTGTTAGAAGGGACTCTGAAAGCATCATTAGCACATCTCACTGTCAGTGCAACATTGGTGCCACTTGCTAGCCAGTGTCTGTGTTTTGTAGTGGGGTAGAGTGACTCATAAGCACCTACAAAAATGAGGTTTCCTGACAAAGAAACAGAGCAGTGGTCCCCCAAACAAGGTCTACTTGGTGATGGCTGAGTGAAATTGTGCAACTGAACAAGATGGCTACCAGAGCTGGAGGATGCCACCGAGGAGCAACCTGACCTTAATTCCCAGGTAAGCACCATTCAGTTACCTGAAGGAATCAGTACAGAGCAGGTGACACTAAATAAAAACAGGACTGTACCTGACAATTGTTTGGTTGTGAGTCATATGAGAGCCTGGCAGTTAAACATGGTCTCCACAGATGCAGTTTTGAGTGTTGCAGGGTACAAACCTCTGGCTAGGAATGTTCAAGTGGCATCTACAGTAACTGAAGACCCTGCAGTACAAGTTTCTAAACATTACGAACCATCCTTAGTTACATTGTGTGTGTGTGTGTGTGTCTATATATACACACATATATATATATATATATATATATATATATATATATATATATATATATACACACACACATCTATGCTTCCCTCTTCCCTGGCAGAGAAGGGACACATTACAACATTCTGTAACACACTCAGAGCCAGGAGGACAAGACATGACTCAGGAAAAATAGTCAAATCTTCACATTTTGGAGTGTCAAACTGCAGATCATTCATAGAGAGTACTGCAGCATCCTTTTCTAACAGACAGATACCCAGTCAGGACTTGTAAAACCCTCTTTATGATGTCAGACCTATTAGCAGCACAAGAAGAACCATGGCAGAGGAGGCACACTGTTTAACTGTGGTATAAAGGGGGTTTGGAACTGCCTCCAGATAGTTTACATGGCCAGAACCTTACTTAAGGACTCTGTGAAGTTCGTTGCATCCGAGCTTTATGCCTTAATTCATGCTTTAGGGGATGCATCCTTTGATATTACTTTTAAAACAATAGCATCCTATGAATATGCCAGATGTTGACTGGAGCACCTTTGCTGCAGCCACGTCCAAGAGCACGGCCATTCTCGATGTCCTACAGGGGGCATGCCTCAGACAGCTAGTTTTGGAACCCACTCGGGAGAGAGCAATCTTAGACCTGGTACTCTCAAATGGGGACAGAGAGAGGATCTCTGATCTTGAAGTGGGTAGCCATCTGGGAACAAGCGATCACCAAACAGTGTGGTTCACGATAAACTTAGCTGTAGAGTCAAGCCACACAAAAGTGAGGATACTGGACTTCAGGAGGACTGATTTTGTCAAAATGAGAGAGTGCCTCAGAAAAGCACAAGCAAACAGGCAAGAAGGTGGGGTGGAGCAACAATGGAGAAACATTAAAACTGCTATCACAGAGGCAACAAGCCTTTGTGTGAAGCAAATAAGCAAATCAAAATGAAAGAAAAAAACACTATGGTTCTCAAAAGAAGTGGCAGGGAAAGTAAGGGAGAAAAATATAGCATTCAGGAAGTATAAGGAAACACAGAAAAAGCAGGACACAGAACTGTACCAGTTAAAGCAGAAGGAAGTGGGTAAGGCAGTCAGAATAGCAAAGGCCCAAACCGAGGAAAAGATAGCCAACTTGATTAAGAAGGGGGATAAAACATTTAATAGGTACATTACGGAGCAAAGAAAGACTAAGGCAGGGATACTGAGGCTGAACAAAGAGGAAGGTGTTTGGGCAGAGAGCGACAGTGAAAAAGCAGGGATACTGAATGAATACTTTTGGTCAGTATTCACAATGGAAAAGCAGGGGGAAATACCTAATCCGGTCAATAGAAGCATTCTGGATAGGGGGGTTGATATTAGTCCTTTCACAGAAGAAAGGGTTCTGAAAGAACTCTTAAAACTGAAGGTGGATAAAGCAATGGGGCCTGATGGGATTCATCCCAGAATTCTAAAAAAACTAAGGGAAGAACTAGTAACACCACTAACTACCCTTTTTAATAAATCATGGCAGGATGGTGTGGTACCTGAGGACTGGAGGAAGGCGGATGTGATTCCCCTTCACAAAAGAGGCAGCAAGACAGAGACAGGAAACTACAGACCTGTCAGTTTAACCTCAGTGGTAAGGAAAATGATGGCATCACTTCTGAAGGAAAGAATTGTTGAGTACCTAGAGGCCAATGGGGCACAGGACCCAAGGTAGCAGCATGGATTTACAGCGGGAAGGTCATGTCAGACAAATCCAATTGATTTCTTTGACTGGATGACCAAAGCAGTAGACCAGGGAGGGGCTATGGACATGGCCTACCTAGACTTTAGCAAGGCATTTGACACAGTCCCACACAAAAGATTAATAAACAAATTAGCCATCCTGGGAGTGGGTCCCAGGGTGGTAGTCTGGGTAAAACACTGGTTGGACAACAGGACACAGTGGGTAGCAGTAAATGGAGTCCACAGTGAAGAAAAGAGGGTTACTAGTGGGGTACCGCAGGGTTCAGTACTGGGGCCGGCCCTTTTTAATGTCTTTATAAATGACATTGCAGAGGGACTGGAAGGGAAAGTATGTCTCTTTGCAGATGACACAAAGATCTGCAACCTGGTTGATACACAAGGTGGGGTGGAAAGGATGAGAAGGGACTTGGCAAGGTTGGAGGAATGGTCAAATGTATGGCAACATAGATTCAGTGCAAAGAAGTGCAAAGTAATGCACCTGGGAAACAAAAACTCAGGGGAAGAGTACACAATGGGGGGTGAGATACTGACAACAACAAAAATGGAAAGGGACCTGGGGATAGTCATATCAGACAACCTAAAGGTGGGCCAGCAATGTGAGAAGGCAGTAAGGAGGGCTGGGGGGATACTGGGATGCATAGGGAGAGGCATCAGCAGTAGAAAACAGGAAGTTGTTGGCCCTCTGTACAAACAGTTGGTAAGACCACATCTGGAGTACTGTGTACAGTTCTGGAGACCCCATCTCCGTAAAGACATAGACAGGATGGGGCTGTCCAGAGGAGGGCAACCAAAATGATGCAGGGTCTACATCAGAAGACATGAAAGAAGACTAAAGGAACTAAAGATGTATAGCCTCGAGGAAAGGGGGACAGGATAGAAACTTTTAAATATCTCAAGGGAATCAACAAAGTCCATGAGGGTAGCATCTTTCAGAAAAAGAGATGTGCAAAAACAAGGGGGCACAATTTGAAGATAGAGGGGGGGACCGCTCAGAGGTACTGTGAGGAAGTATTTCTTCACAGAGAGGGTTGTGGATGCATGGAACAGTCTTCCCGAGGAAGTCGTAGAGTCAAAAACAGTGGGGGAATTCAAGAATGCATGGGACAAACATAACGCAATTCTAGTGGAGGGTAGGAGGAAGTAAGCTGTTGGTTAACTAGGATCTGCAGCTTATCTGTTAGGTAGGGAACTGGGCAGACTAGGTGGGCCAAGCGGTCCTTATCTGCCGTCAAATTCTGTGTTTCTGTTTCTATAGAATCCTATCCAAACTTCTTGAAAAACTAGTAAATTCACAATTCAGAGTCCACCTTGAATCTGAACACTTGCTGAACCCTCTTCAGTCTGGGTTCAGGCCTAAACACAGCACAGTATCGGCCTTGGCCAAAGTCACTAACCACTGGCAAATTTCTCTTGATGCTAAAAACCATGTCTGTGCCCTCTTTTTAGACCTAAGCAAGGCTTTTGACACTGTTGGCCATCACCTATTATTGGTGATGTTAAATAACTTTGGCCTAGATGACATCTCTTTAGAATGGTTTTCCTGCTACCTCATAGGTAGGCGGCAGCAGGTAAAAGCTAATGGTGCTCTCTCTCTCCTTTAAAAACTCTTCAGAGAGGAGTCCCTCAAGGATCCATTCTGGGACCTTTGTTATTTACCATATACATTAATGACATTAACTACAAAATTAGCACAGCAAGCTTCCATCTCTTTGCGGTTGATACTGTGCTTTATGTTGCCAGGCCATCACTTCAGCTCACCTGTCTTGAGCTACAGACCTTCTCCAACAAAACTTGATTCCTTTGAAGTTACTCCTGAATGCAAAAAAAACTAAAGTTATGCTCCTTTTGCCCCACAACAAAGAACCAATTTCTAACCCCTTGAATGCCAAATATCACATTAAGACCCTCCTGGGTGAGACACTCGAGGCAGTAGAGAAATTCAAATACCTAGGCTTCTGGCTTGACTGCAAATTCTCCTTTGTGTCGCATATTGAGGAAACTGCCAAAACATTACGACAAAGGCTTGGGCTGTTCTACTGAATAAAGCATCTGCTTACCTATGAGGCCAAAATAAGATTGGTCCAAACGACTTTCCTCCCCTTGATTGACTATGTGGACTTCCTTTACGGCCATTGTCCTAAGTCAGCTCTATGCACCCTGGAGACGCTTTATCATAGAGCCTTATGATTCATCACTAATGTCCCCCGCAGTACTCAGCGGTGGCGTAATGCATCCCTCTGGGTGTATAGAGCTATTACAGTGAACCCCCTTTACATCTGCATACTCTTCAGATGTGCTCCTGCACGTATCGCTTAGAAAGCTCTCATATATAACATTTGACATTCCTAGAATAAGAACCCGGTTTGGTTCTTCATCTATAAGCCATTCATTACCCACCCTCTGGAACACTCTCCAAAGGACACTTAAACTCAAATACACTATTGGGATATGCACCTTCAAATCCCTGCTCAGACATACTTTGAAGGATGAATGCAATTGCTATGCTCAACCTCCCTCGTCACAGTAATGAATGACTCTAGGCCGTCACTATAGTACTTCACATTTTACTTCATCCTCCCAATCCTCTCCTCCTGCCTACCTTTCACACCTGTCTTTATCCTTTCCTCACACTATTTACTCCTTCGCCCTTATATTGTTCTTTTCTTACCTACTACCAGCTATGCCCCTCTCCATTCCAACAAATGCTTATCTGTGTGAATACTGTTATACTGGTTGTTATTCCTGTAGAGTTGATTAAATTCTAGGATAAACTGATATTGTTCCTTTACAGATTTTACGATCTGATTGTATGTAATTACTACATTTGTATGTATTATGTATTTTTACTTTGTGTTTTGGAGTTGTATTCTCATGTTAGTACAGGTCCTCCTTGCAAATGAGTTATCTCAATGGTGTTTTCCTGGTAAAATAAAAATTTAATTGAATAGATTTTGGGTGCCATATAATAATATAAAAGATAACCCTGTCTGAGTTCCTTTTATAGCAATCCCCTGACCAAACCTATCTTTAAAGTGGCAACAATTTTGTTTAGAAATGAAGGGGTTTGTGTGTCAGACATCATGTACTGGTTGAGACAGAGGTGTGAGATTCTAGACAAACCCTCCCCCATTATAGACTCTGAGCAAATTAGGACAGGTGAGTGGAAATCCAGGGTGAAATTGAAATACTCAGATATGGACATACATCTGCCTAGTAGCTTTTTTTTTTGGGGGGGGGGTAGAGAGTGGCATAAAAGAAAACCCAAGTCTTGCCATAAATTTGACTTCCACATACAGGGGGCGCTGCTGAGCAGTCGATGAGGAAGCAGCAACTTTCTCAAGCTCCCAGACCAAATCAATTAAATTTATTATACATCTTGTTATTTGGTTACCAGCCTGTGCTATTTGAGGGAGCATTACCCTGCTTGGGTTAATCCTACAAGATAGACAAGTCTTGGGGGTCAGGTGCCTCTTCCTCAGATTTTTTTGCACCTAAAGGGCAGACACATGAAGCACGGCCTGTGAAAGAGAATAAGACCACAGTTTCTACTGGGTCTTTACTTGAGCAGAAGCTACCCTGACCACTATTCAAGATACGCTACATCAGCTTGTTGAAATGGTCCAAGACCTCAATTGGAAATTCGATGCCCTTACACCATGAGTCACAGCATTGGAAACCCGCATGGATGCTTGTGAACAGGTGATGTGGGGGTCGGAGGCCTCAGTTACTAAAACGGTTACCATGACGACCCAGTTGATTAAAGAAAATACTCTCCTGAAACAACATTTAGAGCCTGTTGAAAATCAACTCTGGGATAACAACGTTAGGATCATGGGTCTTCCTGAATCGGCAGAAGGTAAGGGTCCCTGCCTTTTGCGTGGTCTTTGCTGCTGACTATTCTGGGGTTCTCTGAAACTGACCCACCATTGTCGTTAGAGAAAGCCTGCCGTGTGACTCCCCGATGGGCAGTGGCTGAGACATCTAGCCCCTGTACTTTGATGATCATTTGCACTGGGGTGGAGGAGAGGGACAGAGCACTCAGGATGGCTCGCGGTAAGAGAACTTAGAAATATGGAGATGCCATTCTGCAAATATTCCCTGATCTTTCATAAGTACTTGTCAGCGTCGTAAAGCTTTTGATAAGGTGAGAAGCCAGTTGCAGCAGGCGTGTGTTCAACATCAGCTGCTATTGCCTGCAAAGTTATGACTTGTGTGGAATGGAAATCGGTATTTGTTTTCAAACCCCAAGGACAACAATAAAATGGTTCGGAGGATCGCGACAGACTTGGCTGAAGAGGGACGACTCCTCGGATGAAGCATAACCTGTGTGGCAGTGTTTGCCTCTTTGGGAGTTTGGACACTGAGCTGTGAGCTCTACTGGGGACTGCTTTCCCTTTTAATTTTTTGCTGTTTTCTTGTTCTGCATGCACTGAATGTATACCAGGGCAGTAAACGCCTTTTAACTTGAGTTTCAGGTATTTACTGATTATATATGGGTGTGGGAGTTGGGGGCTTTCTTGCTCAGCCTGAATGTTGTTTTTTTTTTCTTAATATGGCAATTTCTTACCTTCTTAATCCTTCCTGGACCGAGCACCCATCCCCAAACTCTATGCCTTGTGCAGCACTTAATTCTTTCGGCTATTTTCCCACTGGCTCACAGTTCCCGGTATTTGTTCTTATAGCCATTGTGTGGGCCTTGATATTAAAAGAGGGTTAATTTGCCATGTAGCTGACTTTTCAAAGTTTATTTAGTGTCATGTTAGCGTGTGACTTGTTACTTGTCTGGCATAGGTTCTGTACATTATATTGCATGTTACTTTGTCAAACTTCTTAGTACAAACAATTATGTTTTACAATTGTATTATATTATACTTAGTTTGCCGCTGAACGTTTACCAGATTTGACAGTTGTTAACGCTGTTTTCTTATATATATTTCTTTATGTTATTGGTCCTGGGAGTCGGGGATTAGATTTTTTTTACTGTACTTGTCCTGATGCAATGAGGGAATTTTATGACTGAATAGTCTTTTTTTTTTTTTTTCCAACTCTAGTTTGTCATCTCCAGAACCCAGAACTCTCTCAGGCTACTCAGCTCACCCACCACTTCTACCACCCTTTGTGATCCTACTTCCTCAAGGTCATTACTTTATCCTCGTCGAACCCCCCCAGGATCCGCAAGGAGATCGAAGGGGCGGAGGTAGAGATCCAGTGTTGGGCATGTGTGGTGAGCACTGTGAGAGCCGTTGCCTATCTGGGCTGGAGGGTTTTTTCTTTCTTAATCCCTCCCCTAGACGTGGGTCATGCAGTGCCACCCAACTCATTGCGTGAGTGCTCCCACTCATGTCTGAAAGCCAGCTGCCAAATGTCCTTCCCCCGTTACGCACTCCCAACATTTGTAGTACACTCAGTCACTATCTAAGCGGGATAAGGCCCCCCTCCCTCCCAGGAGAGGAGAGCTGTCCACTGGATGCTCAGTCCTCTCCTTCCCTTGCTGACCCCCAGCAGCCCAGGCTCGCTTCCGAACCCGGGTCACCGGTGTGGCGCAAGGTGTGGCATCTAGCGCCTCAACCCTCAGTGCCACCAGGCTGGCTTGAATAGTCATTTTGATAACATGGTATGCTGTAGTCTCTGCCCTTTTTTGATTCCCCCTTACTCTTTCTTTGGCTACGTGCATTAGGGCAATGGCTCATTTGTGTTGATTATTTGGTCTCCCCCCATGTTGTAACTCAGGAGAGGGTGTTTTATGCATTATCCTTTGTAAGACAATGCATTACTTGTTAATTGTACTGCTGTTGTTATCCCTCTGTGGGAGCTTTTTGTAAGTTTTTGCTTGCAAAATTAATAAATGAAAAAAAAAAACTTAGCTACAGAAGCTTACCTGAGCAATTTAGGAATTGGCATCCCTACCACAGCAACTGTGTTGATATTTGAAATTGTAACCAGTGGGTTCAGACAGTTTTTGTACTCATTGACCGATCCATTGGACTCTAAATACAAGAGGATCTCACCCATGGACATCTGTATTACTCTTGAAATGATTCCAGCTGTGTTTTCACAGCTTGTTGAATGTTCAACACTTGGATCAGTCATGGCACTGTTCTGAATGTTAACCTTTTTATTTAGTCATGGGAGGACAGACTTGGTGCACAGTACAATGGGTAAAACGTCATCAGTGTCACATGGGGACAGAGGCATTATGGGAAAAGAAAAGGTAATAAAAGAAGCAAAAATGGAGATCCACAGGGGCCATAAAGTTAGCAAATTTAGAAAAAAATCCAAACATCGAACAAAGGAAAGAATGCAGCAGGGCTACACACATAAATCAAAATACTTTGCGTAACATTTTTTTGTAAATTTTTACTGTAAGTCTCCCTTAAGAAAATTATAAATGTAAATCATGATGAAGTCCGAACTAATAAAATTGTCACAGCTTAGGTGCAGTAAGTTTGCTTGTGTTAATGTACAGCTTGAGAGCCTAGCTGCAGTTGCAGCAAAAGACATGGCCAGAGAGTTCCTGAAATTTCTGTGATATCTCTAGAAAAATTCCCCACCAGCCTGCAGTACCACAACTGAGCCACCAGAGAGAATCTCTTTAGATTAAATTGCGAAATATCCAGTATTGGAATTACGGGGGGGGGCTGTCCAGGGCTTGGCCAAAAAAATTCTGACGTGAGCCCCTGTAGCTCTCGCATTTGTTTTCATTGACTTATTATGGGAAGAGGGGACACATTTAAAGACAGGGGCCCCCATATTTCCAATGCTTATAAAGCATAATTCAGACACTAAAAATATTTGGAAACATCTGCCCATGTCTGTTTAACTGCGCATTAAGTTAATCTGTTTTCCCATTACGGCTGGAAAACCGGCCTGCAGAGCATACATAACATGTATCTGATAGGGTTGTAGATGCAGAAGCATCTTGCTTTATTTATTTTATTTATTTAGATATTCAGAAAAACCTTTCAGCCTAAGCTCTTTTACAAAGGGTCCATGTCATAATAACAGTGACAAATACAGAAAAGCAATACAGTTCAAGGGGAGTACACAACTAAAAACAGAGCACCATTCTAAAATATCAAATAAATCAGAGGACACGGCATTAACATTGAACAAGCAGTTGATAGCAACAGTAAGCAGTAGGAAGGCTAGGGCTTACATGAAGTGCAGAGAGAGAGACCCCACACATCAGTGTTTCCCGATCAGAGCTAAATGGGAGGAAAGCCCGGGAGGGGGGTGTTGGAGGAGATGAGAAAGTGGTGATCAGCCTTAAACAGGCTTTGTCAACAGTACACTGAGTGGGGGAGGGGTTAAAGGGGGCAGGAGGAGAAGAACCAGTGGGCTGCAGGTAGAGGAGGGAGAGCAGGTGGGGGGTGGCAGGGGAAGGGGGGGGCAAGGTGAGGCGGAGCCAGGATGAGAGTCGGAGAAGGAGTTGAAGCTGAGACAACATCATATGTTATATACGAGAGAGGAGCTTGCTGAGTCTAGCTACAGGTTAGGTGTTCAGCTTTAACATGGAGTTGGTCACATTACTGTTGGTGTGACCAGCACAGTGTGATTTGTAATGGGGTAGATCCAGAATTTGTTAAAGGGATAGCAGCTATCTCAAGGGGTAACATCTTCCCAAAGAAAGTATAAAAAAGTCTTTTTTTTAAACTCAGATTAGGTTGAAACCATTGTTATTGGCTGGCACATGGGGGTAGTGTATGTTACTTCTGTACTTGCTGCTGACTGCAGTTACAACTTCTCTCCTATGTTAGTGGTAATGTTCTTATTTTACCAATCTCAGAAGAGAGCTCAACTTATTTAAATAGAATGTTTTGGGGTCTGAAGCCAGCAAGCTTTCTAAGCAAGACAGTGTAACAGTTTTACAAGTAGTTTTTAGCATAACGCTTAAATAAGGGGTAAGAAATATGAGGCTAAGATTATTTAACACGTAGTTTGTATTTCCAGACTTTTTTATTGTATAAGGTATGAAAAATATAAAACATAACATGCAAATGTAAAATATGACAAAATGAATGATGTTAACCTTCCCACCACTGAACAAGTCAAAAATAGTCTCAGCGTTCTCACCGTAAAATAGAAGCCCTGTAAGACAGAAATCAGAAACACAAAAAATATAGAAAATGCTGGAAAATAAAGGCCTATTTTCAAATCAAGATGTACTAAAGGTTTATGATGTTGTTCCCTTTTGTTATTTATCTAAACAAAGAATTGTAATTTTGCCTAAAATCATATTAAAAGTTACTCATGTGATTACTTTTTTAAACTGAAAACATATGGGGGAGCTGCCAATTTGCCTTTGTGGGAGACTGCTATTATGCTGTACTGCTAACTAGAGGCACATTCAAATCACATTTGGTTTGTGTTGCCCCTTCTTCCTGTCTGTCTTGCAGTCTGACTGAGCTGTTTGACAGAATGGGCAATTGTTGATGCTAGCTGGATACAATATCATAGCTTATGAAATAGGTAGAAAGAATGCTGGCTCCTGATTGGTCAAGAGGTACTTTTTAGCCAGGCTGTTATCTCAGCACAATGGCCCAGCTGAAAGTAGCTCAACAAAAAATGCGTTTAAAAAATACATCCACCTTACTAAAAAGGTCCCATTTCATAACTGCAATAAGGCACTCCAGGGAGTTCATTATGGTGAGCTATCGGCCCTTCTCAGGTGGAGGAAGCACTCAGCTTTGCTTCATGCTTCAACCCACCTGAGGTGGGCTGTTATCCTGTAGATCAGTGTCAGTGGATCAGTAGGTAGCACACTCGCCTCTGAGGCCAGGAGATCAGAGGGCCGTGGGTTCAGTTCTCACATCTGGCACTTGGGTTAATAGCCCAGTACTGACACTGTAGTGCAGCATGAGAGGGGTGCTGCACTTCTGAGGTGCCGTCTTTCGGATGAGGCGTTAAACCGAGGTCCCATCTGCCTGGATTGGTGGTAGTTCAGGTGGAAGTTAAAGATCCCATGGCACTTATCGAAAAGAGTAGGGTAATTCCCCTGGTGTCCTGGCCAAATTTCCCTCATTCACTAAAAATACTACTAGTAGCTTAATCTGATTCAAGGTCAGTTGGCATTCATCTGTATCCCCTTCCCCCGGGTCGTGCCTGAAAATAGGCGGGATTTGTCTAGTGCAGTTACCTGGTCAACAAAAACTAAATAAATAAATCCTACCATTACACACTGTCATGCTGTATTTCTTAATTAAGCTAGAAACTTATAAATTGTCAGCAGAAAAAGGTTCTACAGTCCATGCAATATGTTGAATGTGAGGGTCCATGTGGTCTGTCACTCTCCCCCCCCCTCCCCGACACTTTTGATGATGTTGCTACCAGTTCTGTGTCTATCATACCCATGTTTGAATACCCCCACAGATTTTGAACAGACAACATCTCATGGTAATCTGTTCCATGCACCCACCACCCTTTATGTGAAGAAATACTTCTGTAAGTCCCTCTTAAATCACCCCATCCCCACTGGCTTGATTGGATACCCTGGTGCTTGTTTCCACTCAGTGTGAACAACTCTCTACTGTCTACTTCATTTATCAACATCCATGTTGGTCCAATAAAAGGTATCAAATCATTTGTTTCTGGATCTGTTTTTTAAAAGGACCAATACGGCACCTACAACATTTTTTTATCCCCTGGAGGTATTTGTGCAGCTTGACCATGCCCTCCTTCTTGTCTCCAGTGTGTACTTGTTGAAGTTACCACATATAAAAATGAACACTTCCTGGGGCTTTGTTGAAAGGACCAAAGGCAAGGTGTGTAGTTTGTTGTTGTTGCCCTTTTATAGTGCTTTATGCTAAAACACAAAGGACTGGCACTGATATAAGCTGCAATCACATTTATTGTTACAATAAAGTAAAATATCACACAAGACATACTCACAGTTTGCTAAAGTAGCAGCAGCTACAAGAAAAACGTGTGCAATCCCCTAACCAGTTTTCACCATGAGGCTTCATCGGAGGCCCATAAGCTGCTGTTGTGCCAATTAAATACAATATAATTAAAGTGACAGATGTCAGTTTCACCACAATAACATTAATAATAAACTACAGTCAATAAGATCCTAATACAAGATCTATAGGGTTACAAGCAAAACAACAGTCTAACAACACTATCCAATAGGAAACTACAATTGCAGGACAACCAGAAATAGCAGAATAAGTTATAAAAAGTCCATTTAGACTCCGGGGTAATTCCTGGAGTACATGCCCATCTGGCTATCCCACATGTAGGCAGAGGATCCAGTAATATGCTAATAGAAAAAGAACAAAAAACAACTTCCTGTTGCTAGCCTTGCTTGTAGAGGAGAAAACAGCTAACTAAAAGAAGCTACATTTTCTTATTAATTTAACACTTATATCTCAGTGGGAGTCAGTGTCTGTTGAGATTAAGCAAGACAGATACGTTATTAGAAGTAGAAGGGGTCTTATTTAGGGTTAAAAAAAAGAAAGAAAAGAAAGTCAGTGTGTGTTCTCTGCTGGAAAGGGTACTGTATCAACTTACTTTGCTTAACCAGTAGGAGGAGAGAGAGCTTAATTGGGGCTGTGGCTTAGACACTATAAAAGCAGGTGACTCAAATTACAACTTCCTGTTGCTAGCCTTTTTTCTTACTAATTGCCCTCCATCCCATCCACCCTAAGCCAGTTCTACTTTTATAACCACTGGATTTGACTCTCAACAGGAACTTCCTGTTTGGCAGTAGGAAGGAAGGGATCATAGAGAAATATTGGTTTTGTCAACTCTAAAGGAAAAAAAAGCTCACTCTCCCCCTCAGCTGGTGGTGGTCTGACACTGAGCAAAGAAGAAGGAGGCTACTGAAGAATATAGGAAGTTGCTGTCCCAGAACAGGAAGGGTGAGAGTTGTAAGGAGAGGAGAGAGAGTAAGCATACAGAGCAACAGAAGAGGGGACACAAAATAAGACATAATAGGAGTGGTGCAGTGCAATGGCTGTGGGGTAGCAGTGTTCCGGAGGCATTCTGGAGGCTGCAATGCTGCCCTATTTGCAGACACTCTCTGGTCTGAGGAGGAGCTGCCCGGTCCCCAGGCTGACCTGGCTAGGATTTGTGAAACCTCCTCCCCACCCAGGGACAACCAGGGCCAATGCCACTACCTCAGAGGTTGCCAAGAAGAGGAGAGGCTGGACCAGGGTGGGCTCAGGGAGGGAGAGGTGGTGATACAGAGTTGCATCCTCAGCTGTCTCTCCACAATTCATTTACTCTTCCTGGTGGATAGTGGTTCCTCTGGGAGGCACATGCAGTGGAGACCAAGGAGGATGCTGGAAATCTTCACAAAGGAGACCCACAGGAGGGTGGCATGGGACCCCATAGGGGAAGGAAACAACTCCTGGTGGGGACTCAATTATTGGGAGGGAGTAAATGGGGGAGGCAGGGGAGAGGGAGGTAAGGTGCCTGCCTGGCGCCATGGCTTGGAGGGACAGGAAGTGAATCCTCAGGATCGTGGGAGCAGCTGCACGTGGGAGGGAGCTGAATGTCATTGTCCACCTAGGGACAAATGACCTGGCTAGGAATGGGATCAGAGCAGTGCAAGAGGAGTTTGTAGAGTTGGGGAGGGGCCTTAGACAGGTAGTGCATATGGTAACCTTCTCAGAGGTGCTGCCTGTCTATGGCAAGGGTGATGCTAGGGTACTCCTCACCGAATTCAATAAATGGTTGAAAAACTGGTGTGGAGCTCAGGGTTTTGGCTTCACTGGGGACTGGGGAGCCACCTGGAGGGATGCAGACCTATACTGGTGCAATGGTCTGCATCTGTCCAGGGGGAGAACCAGGATCCTAGGTGAGAGGTTTAAATGCTTCATTGGCAAGCATTTAAACTAGCCAAGGGGGGAGGCACTGACAAGGAGCAGGGAAATCCCAGCCTCCCCCCACAAAACACAGTAATTAGTGGGGTATTGGACTTTAGGAGGGATGACTTTGGGAAAATGAGAGAGTGCCTCAGAAAAGCACTAGCAAACAGGCAAGAAGGAGGGGTGGAGGAACAATGGGGAGTAATCAAAACAGCCATCACAGAGGCAACAAGCCTTTGTGTAAAGCAAATCAACAAAACACAACGGAGTAAAACACCGCTATGGTTCACAAAAGAGGTGGCAGGGAAGGTTAAGGAGAAAAGGATAGCATTCAGGAAATATAAGGAAACACATAAGGAACAGGACAGAGAACTTTATCAGTTAAAGCAGAAAGAGACTGGGAAGGCAGTCAGAATAGCAAAGGCCCAAACCGCGGAAAGGATAGCCAATTCTGTTAAGAAGGGGGATAAGACCTTTTATAGGTACATTAGGGAGCGAAGAAAGACCAAAGGAGGGATACTGAGGCTTAATAAAGGGGAGGGAATGTGGGTAGAGGGTGACAATGAAAAAGCAGGGATACTGAATGAATATTTCTGCTCAGTATTCACAAAGGGGGGGGTACCTAAACCAAACAAGAGAAACACTCTGAAGATGGGGGTCTATACCAGTCCATTTACAGAAGAATGGGTTCAGAAAGAACTAATAAAATTGAAGGTGGACAAAGCAATGGGGCCTGATGGTATTCACCCAAGAATTCTAAAGGAACTAAGGGTAGAACTAGTGACACCGCTGACTACTCTCTTTAACAAATCATGGGAGGATGGGGTGGTACCTGAGGACTGGAGGAGGGTGGATGTGATTCCTCTTCACAAAAGTGGGAGCAGGACAGAGGCAGAAAACCACAGACCAGTTAGTTTGACATCAGTGGTAGGGAAAATGATGGAATCACTTCTGAAGGAAAGAATTGTTGAGTACCTAGAGGCCAGTGGGGCAGAGGACCCAAGGCAGCATGGATTCATGATGGGAAGGTTGTGTCAGACAAATCTAATAGATTTGTTTGACTGGGTGACTAAAGTAGTAGACCAGGGAGGAGCTGTGGATATGGCCTACCTAGATTTTAATGAGGCATTTGATACAGTCTCACACAAAAGATTAATACACAAGTTAGCCAGCCTTGGAGTGGGTCCCAATGTGGTAGCCTGGATAAAAAATTGGCTAGACAACAGGACGCAAAGGGTAGTAGTAAATGGAGTCCACAGTGAAGAAAGGAGGGTTACTAGTGGGGTACCGCAGGGTTCAGTACTAGGACTGGTTCTTTTTAATGTCTTTATAAGTGACATTGCAGAGGAACTGGAAGGAAAAGTATGTCTCTTTGCAGACGACACAAAGATCTGCAACAGGGTTGATACACAAGATGGAGTGGAAAGGATGAGAAGGGACTTGGCAAGGTTGGAGGAATGGTCAGATGTATGGCAGCTCAGATTCAGTGCAAAGAAGTGCAAGGTAATGCACCTGGGAAACAAAAAACCCAGTGGAAGAGTACACAATGGGGGGTGAGATACTGACAACAGTAAAAATGGAAAGGAACCTGGGGGTAATTATATCAGATGACCTAAAGGTGGGTAAGCAATGTGAGAAGGCACTAAAGAAGGCTGGGGGGATACTGGGATGCAAAGGGAGAGGCATCAATAGTAGAATACAGGAAGTTGTTATCCCTCTGTACAGACAGTTGGTAAGACCACATCTGGAGTATTGTGTACAGTTCTGGAGACCCCATCTCTGCAAAGACATAGACAGGGTGGAGGCTGACCAGAGGAGGGCAACCAAAATGAAGCAGGGTCTGCATCAGAAGACATATGAAGAAAGACTAAAGGAACTAAAGATGTATAGACTCGAGGAAAGGAGGGAGAGGGGGGGACATGATACAAACTTTCAAATACATCAAGGGAATCGGCAAAGTCCAAGAGAGTAGCATCTTTCAGAAAAGGAGATGTGCGAAAACAAGGGGGTCATAATTTGAAGATAGAGGGGGGACAGCTCAGAGGTAATATGAGGAAGTATTTTTTCACAGAGAGGGTTGTGGATGCGTGGAACAGCCTCCCTGAGGAGGTTGTGGAGTCAAGAACAGTGGGGGAATTCAAGAATGTTTGGGACAGACATAAGGCAGTCCTAGTGGGGGGTAGGAGGAAGTAAGCTGTTGGTTAACTAGGATCTGCAGCTTATCTGTTGGGTAGGAAAATGGGCAGACTAGGTGGGCCAAGCGATCCTTATCTGCCGTCACATTCTATGTTTTTAAAGACAGGTTAGTTACAGTACTAGAACACATACCATACACATTGCAAATAATGTTTTATCTTGATTGCCTATTTAGAGGTATATAATAATTTTTTTTCATTCAAACCAGGAACATAAAGAGCTCCCATCTGTACTATCCACATTGCCTCTCTCAAGGGTCAGAGCATCAAGATTGTTTCCTCTTTTGTCCAACCCTTTTATAGTGCTTTATGCTAACCAATTTGGAAACCCCAACACTTAAGAATTTTAGACATTCTGTAAAGCTTGTCTCAAAATATGATTTTGTTAGTCAAAAAAAGAATCACCTGGGGAGACTGCAAGGCTATCTGCTGGAGTCTGATGTGTATCGAGAGACACACTGCCCCTTTTGATCTGAAATGGACTGAATGAGGCACTCTCAAAACATATTTCACAACAGACACATAAAAAGAACTCATCCTTTTCAGTTGAGGATATTACCCCACTGAAAAAGGGACTAATTTTAATTTCTTTTGTCCAGTTACTGCTGGCCTGGAGGAAACTGCAGCAGATACTACAATGGTGAACAGGGAAAGTGGCCCCTGGCCGTAGCCTTGGGGGTGCCCAGTACTTCCAACCTGATGGCCGACTCAACTGCTTAGCAAACTCTTCAGGGGGATAGGGCTTGTCCCCAAAAATTAACACTATATCAGTCAAACAACCAACAAACTGCTTCCTCAGAAACGGAGCATACCATTTTGCCAGAAAAGGAGTTTCAAAGCCTTAAAGAGGTGTCAACAATTTTTCAAGGCGTAATCATTTTTTATGTTCCAGGTCGCCCCTGACAAAGGGACATTCGGGGCTCAATGGGCTTACCCAGTTATCAAAGTTAAATAAATAAATGTAGCGCAAAAGAAAGGTGGATTCCAGCATTGAAAAAAACAGAAAGGGAATCAAAAACTGCTTGTCCAGTATGAAAAATGCTGGTTGAAAGAACTAAAAATAGTTGAACAGGAAGCCAGACCTGGGTTTGAATCCCACAGCCCCCACTTGCATACTGTGTGACCCTGAGCAAGTCACTTATCTCCCCTGTGCTCCCAGGTCGCACCTCTAAACAAGCTTTCAGCTTAGTGTGCCACTTCTGGTTAAACAATAAAATACAACGGAAGTGTTAACTAATACACGTTCTTCGCCTCCCCTGCAAAGACAAAATTAAATATTAGACAATACCTTGAAATATATAAAAAATCTGCATGCTGTAGGACTTCCAGCTGCTCTTGATGCAACAAATATTTTTAAAAATCACTTGATTTGCGAGAAGATAACCTGCCTTGCATTGCAGTCTTTTTGGCTCCTTTTAATGAAATAGTGTTACCTCTCAGTCTGATTTAAACAGCACCTTACCTGCCAGAAAATGTAACCGGTCCATGCTCTGCCTTTCTTTTTTCCATTGCTTTCAACACTGATCACAACTTAATTTTGCAAATAATATGGACAAACTGCACATTACTGTTTGAAGATTATAAATTATGAATCTACCCAGATGTTGTGGCTATTACCACAGAAAGGAGAAAGTTATTTTTTTGTGTTCCAAGTGGATTAACATGAATTAGGAATTGCTCCACCATTTCTATTCCCATCTATGTCTGTTTAATTTTTAAGGGAAACCTTTTCTTTGATCCTGACCATCAGAGGGGATGTATTATGTTGTGCAAGACTGATGAGAGCAGGCTGAGCAGGAAGCCAAAAAAAAAAAGAGCTGAACTAATGGA
Source organism: Neoceratodus forsteri (assembly GCA_016271365.2). NCBI lineage: Eukaryota > Metazoa > Chordata > Ceratodontiformes > Ceratodontidae > Neoceratodus > Neoceratodus forsteri. The sequence continues at coordinate 78,267,121 of JADMNL010000025.1, forward strand.
ATTGTCAGAGGCACGAGTACAAGAAGCTTCAGAAATTCTTCCATCACTGGAGTTATAAAATGTTTAACTTTTCCTGAAATTACTCTCATTTTCTTTTATATATATGATATATTATTAGGCATAAATACTAAGAGATATTCATCCTGTTTCTTTCAGTTTTTTGGAGACCGCGTTTCCCTCTGGGGTGCTTTGATTTATTTACACAGGATAATACTAGTTGTTGCTTGCACCCAACTCCTACTAGTTTTAATCATTTTTATATTTTTTTTTAAATAATTCTAAGATGTTTAAACTTAAAACACATATTTTACTCTCTCTGGATTAGAGGATCTCTACTTTAAATTAAATACATTCCTTTATATTAGTTTAAATAATACTAATCATCATGAATTATCTGTTAAGACAGAATGGATGTTGGGTTTAGGATGTAATTATCTTTGCTTTCATTTTATGTATACAATTTCTTTTTTCTTTCATCATTTATCTGTAACGGGTACTTTGGATATAGGTCAAAAAAGTGACGCAAAAATAGCACCGTCAAAATCCGCGCAGAGAAAATATCGGAAGACATAACAGCACTGAGGGGAAAACAGTGCTGGTACAGACAGAATTGGGACTCAGGCTGGGTGAATGTTGGGGGCTGGGCACATTGTATAATGAAACTGCGCAGGGCATGGGACTCGGGGTAGAGTTTTGTTGGAACATTTTAGGCAGGGGGGCTTCATGGCCTCATGCCTGACAACACACCCTAAGTGTGAATTAAATGCCTATAGCCAGGGCCCCTAGTGCTCTGTGGCAGAATTTTCTGATTTCTGCGGCATGATTCATTCATTTCTGTGGCAGGACACAATTCTGCCATTGGCTAAATATGATGTGATGTCATCTGAGCATAGAGGAGGAGCTTCATGATAAACAAAATGGGAAAGAAAGCCCGACACTATAGAAACACAGTATATTTAAATGAAAATTCACCAGAAACAATTAATTCTGCAGCACTGTATATATATATTCTGCAGCATGAGGCAAATTCTGTGGAAAATTCTGCAACTGCAGAATCATAGAATTCTTCCAGGGGTCTTGCCTATAACCCCATACCCTGTTGTGGGTTATTGCTAACATAATGAACTAGTGGAGACCGGGTCTTGGAGTTTAACATTTAAGAAACTGGTTAGTGTCAGCTGATAGGCAGGGATATTGTGAATACCAGAAGGCATATTGGGTCACAGGTATGGGCAAGAAACAAGTACTCGAATCTGAGAAGCAGCAGAAATTTTCAATGAGTGCTAAATACATATATATGCCCTGCTTCTGTTCTACTGGCTCTGTGGCTGCTGTATTTGTCTACATACATCCACCGCACTGCCAGTATCACATGCATTGCTTTATAAAGCTCTTTTTCTTATAGTTCATATGAAAGGCATGATAGAAAGATATGTTCTATTTTATGCTGTTCTAGCCTGGTCTAAGAATTGGCTGTTTGGTCTAGTTATTGCAGTTCAGGAAATGCCCTCCTTTACCATTTGTAGATTTTAATTGAAAAAATGTATTTTCTGTTTATTATCTGTGACTTTGCAAGGGCACCAGTCACCTTAAAGAAAATGTATAGGGGAAAGAATTAAGCAGAAGTACCATGAATATTGTTTGGCGCTGTAAATATTAAGTCCAGACTGGATGGATTCATATAAAAACCTCTGAATGACAGGGGAAGGGTGTGCATAGAAACATAAGGGATTAGTCAGGAAAAAATAGAAAGCACATGGCGACAAGCAAACAACTTCTCATATATTCTCTGTTGGACATATCCCTCCAAATGGTTAAAACTACTTTGTATAAGTCTCATTCCTTAGTAGATGGACTCTGCTACAATCTCCTCTGTGATGCAGATGGTGCAGCAATAACCAGTGTGACTACAAAGGGACTTAAGGCAGCCATAGAATCATAGAAGCAGCAGTCCATAACACTTGACTCCTAGGACATGTAGCAGAATCCTTGCTAGATCCCCAGAGCCTTCAGAAGTTCTGAAGTTGTTCTAAACCTTAAAGTAACATTCTTCCCAACTAAGGGTAACTAGCATAAAATATCACATCCGGCTCTTTCAAAGATGACAAAAAACAAGGAAGCATGTTACTGAAATATTTGATAAGTTGGTCACACGTTTTAGTAACTGATGGTAATTACACATGAATTGCATATTAACTCCTCATGAGCTCATATTTAGTTACATGTGGCATTCATCTGATGTCCTTTGGCAGTGCTTATAGATTAAATGGTAACACTAATGCAGTAACCATACATGAATTATGCATGAGTTCATATTAAATTACACAAGTTGTTCATGTGAAGTCTGTTAAAACTTCCCAAGCATTATATTGTACTTGTATCATGTTCAGTCTTTTACTTTACTGTGCATATGAATAATCTGTGTTCAATCTGAACTCCTGTAATGCATATGTAATACCACCACTTAATGTAAATTGTTACAAAATGTCTGCAAAATAAAGATATTTCCCAAAAGAAATCAAGGTCTGAAAAAGAGCGAACTTCCATTTTAAAGAGTAGCTCTGCACTTCAGCATGTACGTTCATAAACATGAGTTTTTGGCTACACTATTACATTGTACTAGAGAATACATTTTTTTTCAGTTTTTCTTTCCATGGTTTATAACGTAAGTTGGTAGTCTATCCAAAATGTCTATATGGTAGTTTTTACCTTTCCCCAACTGACCTAATACCACATTTTATAGCGCAGTGTTCATTACTAGCACATTTTATAGTGTATGTACTCTGTGTTAACAGAATGTGATAGTAGTCATGTGGTCAGTTGAGGAAAATCAGATGCCTCTTGAGAGATTTAATAAAATACAATATGTATGGATTATATCATCTAAGTCATAGACCAAGTAATAAATAACCTAGAAAACATTAAAGTTGAACATAATTGTTGTAAATCTAATGGTTTTAAAGCAGCAGTATGTGTTAGCTGAAAAAAGATGTCCTTATAGACACTAGTTTCTAGTATTAATGCACTTTTCTCGAAAACGTCAATAAATCCATTTTTATGTCGTCGTATTTCACTCCTGAACTGAGATATGGGATTCTGACGTCTTTAAATGTCTCTGCTACAGTATCTGCCCATGCCCACTATGAATAGATTAAACATTTTGGTGTGGTGCCAGGCTGTTCACCATCAGACATGTGTTAGCACCCTCCTAATACATCGACAGCATGAATCCAGAATGTAAAGTTGAAAAGTAACACCAAGGGAAGGGATTTTTTAAAAATTGCTGGTGGTGGCCATCTTTTAATGTCCTGAGTCATTAATTATCAAATTAGTTATAAAAGCTATATTCAAAACATCTGTAAGAAACCAAATATACTGATGATAAATCTTGTTATGTTAGAAAAATATGAATGCTAGAAAACTGTATTAGGAGATTGTTTGCTGGCTAACAAATATTGCTGGTGTAAGGTTTCTATTTTAGTAGAGAGCTGTACTTTAACAAAAATACCAAGTCAGGACAAAAAGCAGCAGTGAAACACAGGTCCTGGACATTTCCTTTTCCCTGTTTAATCTTTTAAAGGGAAGACATATTCTGATTTTTACTTAATGTTGTCAATTTAATTCTTTTAATTAATATCTGATCTTCATTAAGACTGTTTCATTTTGATTTTCATGCACATAAAATGTAATAGTATGCCATGTTGTTGAGATTATTCTCTTTAACAGCTTCAATGGGAGCGGACATAGTGCGGTGGGGACTCGTATGTCCAGAGGAACGGCATTGGGGTCACACACTCATCAGCACCACTTCGTTTCCTACCAGAAAAAACACTGAATCTTTTAAAAAGCAGATAAAGTACGACAAAATAAAGTCAAATAAGTATATAAATCAAGATCACTCACGCACTACTGCTTTAACACTTTCCTTGGGGTTTCCTTTGATTCTTTTGCTTGAGATTCAGATTTGGGCCCAAACAGAACTGGTGCTTCCCAATGGTGAGAAAGTTAAGGATTTGTATAATCGTGTTCAAAGATATCTTCTCCATATGGCATCACTCTTTAGACTAGTGCTGCAGGTGCCACGACCCTGTGGGAATGTTAGAACTTTGAGCTGCCTATGCCAAAGGCACACAACCAAAGTACTACCTTGTCAACCAATCAAATCTTTATTTAGCCAGGCGAGAGACCATTGAGCAAATGCTCATTTTCAAGATGGACCTGAGCATAAACAACATTAATCAGAGGACTAGGACAACACAGTATACATGATTAAAAACGGCAATTGAGTACATTCAAAAAATGGGCAAGCACAGATGTAGTGAAGTCAGAACATGGTTTACAAAATCAATACAGTATTAATTTAACTTTTTTTTTTAGTCTATCCATGACACAAGTATTCAGAAACAAGCCTGTTCAGTGTAGCAGTCTAAACTCAGTTAGTATGCAGCTGGCAAGGACAATGCTGTAGTACACTATAATAGTTTAACAGTACAATGAATTAAGTACAAAGGCTAAGAATATGCATACTACAGAAACAAGGATAGTTCAGTAGTAGAGGCTCATGTTTATTTTATTTTATTTGCTTTTGGTAATTGGGTAAGTGTACTAGACAGAACTGCCTATTTTCAGACACTGAAGGCAGTTATAATGAGAGAATGAGCTAAGTGGATCACATTTGGGAAGGAGTACAGACCAGGTAAGCTTAGGGCTGGTAAGCACCATTTCAAGTACAGAGTGCAGCTCTGGACTGCTCACTTGCACTGGATTCATACAAATGAACTGCACTGAACTAAGCTCTGTACTCAAAATGGCACCGCAAAGTGTGGCCACTGTTTATGTACCTGAGGGTTTTACAAAGTTAGATACCGCTACTTTTTTCATGCAAAACCCCTAATCCGGGGTTTATCCATTAAGTGGTATGGTTATTTCAGTAAAGAGTGTTTTCCTCTAAGGTTGACATACTGCTTACAGATCTCATGAGTTCACATCAGACACCAATGGCAACAATTCATCTTAATTTTATGGTATGTGTAAAGGATTCCCAAGACCCGGCTTTCAGCCATTTTCTTTTCAATTGTGGTTCAGGAAGAGGGCATCAGCAGTCCATGGAAGCCCATACAAAGCCCAGAGAGGAAAGGCACATGAAGGGAATCAGCCAGTCACCACCACCTCACACTCCCTTTTCTTAGCTATGATCTCTTTGGACTGTAAATTGGGTTTAACTTCCCATCCTGTATGTGTGTATTGTCTTATTGTATATGACTGTCTAATATATCTATGGTTCATAATGATTCTTTGTATTTCTTATGCAAGCAATAACACATGATGAGGTGTGGGTTATCGTCTGATAAGAGCCTGCCCAGGTGTGTTATAAGGCATGAGGTGCTTGCGCCGAGTGTCTTTTGCACCTGGGCACCTCAGAGTGTGTTATTGTGCTTATAAAATGGATCTCCCAGTAAAGAAGTTAATTTTTCAAAATGCACATTAAAAGTGTATATAAAAATTACAAAAAAAATATGATTGTAGTAGGAAAAAACATAGTCCCTGTCATTGTGCTGTAATTGAGTTGTTTTAGCATTTACTGTGATGTTTCTGGCTCCCTACCCCACCCTCAAGATACTCAAATTATTTTTTCTTTTAACTTTTTTTCAGTGTTTCTGTCTTGCTAATGTTCATTGTGCTCTACCTATCCACATTCTGTTAATTCTGGAATGCTGCAGCGAGTGGCTAGTTTGAGACAGGGATAGCCTGTGACTGAGTCAGCCAGTGAAGAATGACTTTCGGTCCCTTCACTCCGAGATTTTATTTATTGTTTCTGTGTGGTTTTCTCTTTCTTTTACATTGTATTTGTTTGCGGGGTGCCTGATTTCAAAGTGGGACACATTACTTTTGTTTGGGAGTTTTATTCAGTAAGGTTGTCTGAGCCGACCGCTGAAGAGTTACTTCCGGTTTTCCGGTAACCTTTGAATATGACGGTTGGCAGTGTCATCAGGTTTCTGGAATCACAATGATTTTGCTATGCTGTGTACTTGTTTATTTTAACAGAAATGGAATGTGTGAAATATTTTGAAGTGTTAAGACTGTAGACGAGGTACGTGAGCCAACCTCTAAGAACAGACTTCCGGTTTTGCGGTCGATTTCTGAAGGTCTAGTTATCACAGTTACTGCAGTTGCTGCGTAGAGATGGGCAAGCCAAAAAAGAAAAGATAAGGTAGCAAAGTTCTTTTCCTGCTTATAGGAGGGAAAGGAATGAAAAAAAAGTTTTCTTTCGGTGATGTGCTGTGTAAATGATGGCGCAAGTAAGGGATGTTGTTTTGAGGAACAGTGAGAGGAACAGGCACTGGTGTGTGTTTGCATGTGAAAGCAGTTTAAAGCTTTGGGAAGTTAGTGATATTTCACTGTTGTGAAGTCGAACAGAGAAGAAAAGTGCTGGTTGAGATAGATATCGGCTGATGAGGACACGGGTGAAAGGTCCTTTCAGCCAATCAGTGTAAGGAATTTTCTTGACCCATTTTATAATTCAATGTACTGTTGTTTCTCTAATACTAGTGTGGCCTCTATCCCCCAGGATGAGCCCATCCCCATCCCCCTGCGTACCGAGTGCATATCCCAGCTCCTTTCAGTACCACATGCTTATTCTTTCTGGTAGGACCCAGCCCTGCCAGACTCACACCTCTCACCTCTGGGGTTAGAGGCAGGAGAACCCTGGATGGAGAGGGTGGTAAGTGGTGTGGGTCAGGGACCAACAGTGCCCTGGATCATCCTGCTTCTTCCAGGTCTTCTTTGTCCTTCTGTCCTTCTGCACAGGATGTCGGCCGAGGAGGAGCCCTAACCATGAGCATGCAGCCAAACTGTATGGAGACTGGCCATCGTCCTCCCACCTGCATGTGTCCCCTGCTGCACTGCCATTTGTGGTCACCCAAATGGCAGTACAGCAGCGGAGATGACTTCCGTCCCTCCCCAAATGAGGTGAGCTTGCTCCAGGATGCTTGATCTTCCGTCCCTAAGCCAGCCCCCAACGACTAAAGCCTTTCTCCAACTCAGGTCACCGGTATCCCAACCAGTCAAGACTACCTGCAGGCATATGCAAATATGCACCCTGCATACCCTAAATTATTGTAGCAAGAGCACTGGCTTTAAAGTTGGGACCATCCTGTGGGTAATGCTTAGTGGTGGTGGTGCTGCTGCAGAAAAATTATTTTTAAAAGTTTGTGTCTCATTTTTGAAGGTCTGGGGGAAGTCCTGTTTGCAGCAGCATTGCCTCCGCGCTGACAGGCGGGCAGCTTATTTGCATTTCTTACTTGTTAAATAAATCCATTGCTCTGTATTTACATTTGTGCTGCTAATTGCTCCCATTATCTTCATGTCTTCAACTTCCACCCCATCACACCCTTGGCCAAACTGGATGAAAACAGTGGCTCAATGTTGTTTACCTAAAAACAATAACAATATGACTTTGTAGTCATGTGGCCATTAGAACCATACATTTCCAGTTTTAGAGAAGTCCACTTGAGTTTGTGGGATCCAGATTTGGGAGGCAGTATAGTGCAGTGGTTTAAGGCTCTGAGCTGCAAATCTGGTGACATCCAGCAGACCAGACCTGGGTTTGAATCCCACAGCTTCCACTTGCATACTGTGTGACCCTGAGCAAGTCACTTAACTTCCCTGTGCTCCCAGGTCGCTCCTGTAAAAAAGCTTTCAGCTTAGTATGCTACTTCTGGATAAACAACTGAAAAAAAAAAAAGATTTGGTCCCCCTCCTTCTCCCCCCACCACCACCACCACTGGTGCAGTTACAATAGTACTGGAATTTGGGTTTTATGTTAGGATTTGGATGTTAAAGATCCAAACATTCTGTCTTCTGAACCCCTAATGGTTGGACTTGTGCAGCTCTGCTTCTCCCCCTTTCAAAACCACAACCACAACCACAAAAATGGCCTCAGAAAATAACTGTGCAATGAACCTGTAATTTGGAAAGAAGACAAAATGATGAAAGGTGTTGACTATGTTTTCACACCAAACCAGTGTGGAGTTGAATGCTGAGAGACTCTAACACAGAAGGTCCATACCCTGGTCAGATGTAAAGGAGCATTTCTGTCAAGACGGCTTTCAGTGAATGGCTTGTGCTGCCATTCTGTGCCATTCAGCCGAATCCCAACCCAAGAGGGGAGAAGCAATAAAAGAGTTACGGTGCAGAGACTGGCTTGTTTGCAGTGTGTTGTGGGAACAGTGCAGGGGAGAGAAATATGAGAAATTATTCTGATTGGGCTTAGCATCAGCAAAACTACTCCTTTAAATTAATCCAGTGAGAGCCATGAAACCACAGTGTTTCATATGGCACTTCATAAAACTCTATTCATAATCCATAAAACAGTCTTTATTAGATTAAAAACTCAGTTCCTCCTATCAGGAAGTCCCTCATTAGATACATTCTAGTTTTATAACCTTTAAGTTTCTACTTAATTGTCATGATTGATGCAGTGCTTTATTAAAATAACTAGTTTTTTATGTTATGTGCATGTTAATTATTTATCAGTTTGAACAAACTCTGTTTTAATTTATAAAGGCAAGATTTTTTTAATCAACTAGTTATGAATATCAGATGCACTTTATACAAATATGGTTTCAAACAGAAATGAATAACAATTTTCTAATTTGAAAAGGAAGTCTGGTGCCTATTTCCATCTTAGTGTAGCTGGATTGTGGAACATTACCCAGTATTGATGTGAGAAAACTAATCTTCTAAGTTCTAGACCCCAACTGCCTGCCCAGTGAAAGTGCACCACCATTTCATTATATGGAGAGGGGAACAGAAAGACATTTAACTAAATGATATCTTGTAGCAGTATTTTCTTACCCTGTAGCTATCATACTTTCATTTTCTTGATTTATTTTGTCCTCATCTGCATTATTGTACTACTGAAATACAAAATTACACATGCACCCAATACAAAGCATCATGGGTAGTAAATGTAAATTGTACCATTCAAAGGGGGATGATCAGCCACTCACACACCAGATAGTTTTCATAGAAAATGTTCAGATTGTATATCAGTATATGCTACCACCAAGCCAATGTTTTGCCCCTCAGAGCTTCCTCAGTCTGGCCGTGCAGTGCTGTTAGGAATCCCAGATAAATATGAAATTTGAAATAAGTCTGGAGAGACCATTATTGAATATAGAACTGAATATCAAACAAAGAAAGTTATGCTTACAAAGTGGAATAGAATACCACATAAATGACCCCTGCAGCCCCGACAAAGCCCTGACAGGCAAAGTGTCAGGCTTGGTGTTGGTATATACTGAAAAATTAAATTTGAACATTTTCTACAAGCACAGTTTGGTGAGTGGCTGATTATCCCCTTTGAAGACTACAGTATGTGACTACTGAGGCTCAGTCTCATGCGCTAGCTTTTTTATGTCCATTAGAGGAGTAGGATTGCCGGGGAACCATGCTAGTGTATGTAAGTCCTCATCAAGTAATGTTGGCTGGCTAGGCTGTACATGGGACCAATTGTTGCCAAAAGGCCTCTCAAACTATCTGCAAAGGCATCAAACGGCATATCACAGTTATTGCTGTTTCAGCATTTGTACATTATCGTTGAGGCACCATATTTTCCAGCTTAAAACTGAACCAGCCCAACTTGTTTCATGGTGACATGTATATTCTACCCATGATGCTCTGCATTAGGGGTTCGTGTAATTTTGTATTTCTTTAAAAAATGATTTTTCTGCCCAGGCCCTTCAAGGGTACCCCTTGCTTCAGTTCTTTGCTCTGAGGTCCTTGGCGTTTTTATTTTATGCTCCGTTAATATATGTTACTTTTTATAGTGGTATTCTGGTTTATATTATTGATGTATTGATTATTTATATTATATTATAGTATTTACCATTTGCATTTTGTATAGTATTGTTGCTGTCCATTTGTGTTTATTTTGATTTGGCATGTCCCAATGTGTACTGATTTATTATGGGATGCTTTAACAGTTGCAGCCAGTGACAACTTGCTGTATATCCACATGTATTGTGATATACAGCAGCACATCTCATTGAAATGAATGGGATTTCCGGTAAGAGATCACAGTATATCTGGAGGATACACCGCAATGTGTCACAGGCCTCAGTTGTAGTTTTTGGTGTACTCCCCTGTGTCATACTTAGAAATGAGCCTTGGATCAGTGCGCCTTTCTCCATCACCAGTTTGTAAATAAATACATAAATAAAAAGGTAGGAGACAAACCATAATGATGTTGAGTTTGTTTTCATTAAAGAGCCATTCACACCTCCAGGAGAACTTTGAAAATGTTATATCTGGACTCAGCTCAGCACATATTTCACAATAGTTCTGTATTTCTTCTCCCCGTTATTTATTTCTGAAGTCATGTAGATGAAAACAGGATCTTTGTTCTTTGCAAGTTCATCAGCTCCTGTGCTTAATTCCAACCTAATGTCATAATACCATGTTTGTGACGGCACAGTTATTACCATAGCAACAGACTGTGACATCACATCAGAGGACTATGACTTCAAGTGACAAATCTGCTCTATGTTCAGATGAACTGGGGGGATAAAGATCCTGTTTCTGTGTCAAGTTCCTCAGTAATAAATAATTTTGAGGGGAATTCTATAGAAAGTATGTGAAATACAAACTAAATTATAGCTAAATATTTTATTTTCCAAACTTCACCCACCAGCATTTACAGCTCTTTAATGACCCTCCTTAAATTGGATGTATGCTTGCAGCTCACTGCACTACTAAAATACATTATTAGTAACAGGGCAGCAGGCAAAGTCAAAGCCGAAAGTGATCAATGCTGTAGAGTTTAATAATGTTTTCACTTCACACTCAGCATTCATTTTCCTTTTTTTAATTATTTGATCACTCTGACCCCTGAAGGAAAGTAGGTGTGTGTGTGTGTCTGTGTGTGTGTGTGTGTGTGTGTGTGTGTGTGTGTCCCTTCCTGGCTAAAACTATGCCCTCCCTCCTCTGATTATCAATTTGAGTGAGCTGACAAGCACTGAGCAGATGCACTGGCCTTGGAAGACAGAGTCTTAACTGCTGTCAATGTTACAAAAACACACACTGCTTCTTCTACTCCCCCAGGGTTCAATGAGATTCAGAATCACAGTACAGTGTAGCCTACTGTCCTAGTAAATTCAGGAGTCGGAACTGGTATGCTGACACAGTGAGTGGGTTAGTACTCACAAACTAGCACTAGCATGCTAAGTCATTGTATAGTGTACGTGCTCGTATCTTAACCTGACCTACTGTATGTGTCCATCAAAGACAATCAATTTGTGTTTGTTGCCTCTTTTACTATTGCTCTCTCCCAAAACTGCATTAGTCAGCCATGCAGAATACCGCATACTAGGCCAAACCACCATTAAGAATTACCAATCCAATTATTCCATGTATTACCATATCCAAATCCGGGGATCCCAGGATTTGAACTTGCAACCCTCTGGCTTGGGAAGACTAGCTGAATCAATAGGCTTTTATCTGAAGACATTTTCTATGTTTCAGCCTCAAAGTGCAATGCTACTTTCTTCATTGATAAAGCAAAGCTTTAAATAAATCAGTTGCATCAGACGCATCAAAAAAAGAATTACTGCTAATATGGCCAAGGATGCAGACTCAGGACTTTAGGTATTCCATAGAAATGGAACAGCCATCTGTGAGAAGTCTAAAATGATTTTTTGGGCAATTTTAAACAGAGCCTCTTTCAGGTGTGAAAAGGACAGAATGCCCCTTTAACTCATCAGTAAGCATATTTATTGGCATACTCTAAGCTACGGTCCGAGGCCACTCTGGAGTGACTGAAAATCACTCCAGTGTGTGCCAGCTATAAAAAGTCACAAGCAAAATGAGTTCAGTCGTTGGTAACAGAGATCCTGCTGTGCGGAGTACAGATCACAAATCAAGTTGAAATTTAGAAATCCTACTATAGCTCGAGAAGGCTCCAGGGCTAAAGTCTAAAAATGATGGAGGAAACATGGAAATCCAAACGAATGTTTTCACAAGCTACAGTGTTTACTTGAAGCAGAGACTGACTGAAAGTGTACTACTGTAGTTATTGGTGGTTTCATAGTTTGTTTTTATTCTCTTGAGAACAGAGTTTGACTCCCTTTACAGATTTTTCAAGGAAAAAAATACCTTTACGTCAGACTGGTGTCAGAAAATCTCCCTGCTAGTCTTCCAGTCTGGCGTGATAATGGATACACAGTTGAATATTTGTTTTCCAGGTGTTAGGTCTTCTTAAAGTTTTATAGTCAGGTGGCCACTATGCCAAAATGTTTAGTGGCCAGCAGTCTGGTAATTTATTTATTGAAATTGTTTCACCAGGAAAAGCACACTGAGCAAGAACTGCTCGTCTCCCGGTGCGACCTGGGGGAAGGGGTACAGTGGGGGAGAGGACAAGGGTAGTCCGTGTCCTGACATGTATACATACAATTACAGTTGAAAACATTTGACAGAAATAATTGGGAGTAAATGACAATTTAACCTTACTTATAGTATAGTAGCAATTACACGGGGAAGTCATGCTTTATACCTTGAGAACATATAATTAGATAATACAGCTGCATATGTTTGACAGGAATAGGTGAGTGTGGATTAATACATATACCCTAATAGTCGAGAGTAACAGTTACAATAAGGAAATCCTGCTAAGGTAGTGGGTTGTGGTATATAATGAGATGGGGTAAGTGCTAGCTAGCTAGCTCAGAAGTTGTGATCAGGTGCAGTAGTTGGGTGTGGTTAGTGAAGTAGCTCCATTGGGCCTACTGGGAGAAGAAATATAGGAGTGTCTGAGGTAGCACAGATTAGAGAGTTAGCTGCAGGAGCAGTTTATTGAGCAGTGGTTGGCAAGGGTATAGGATAGTGAGCGGATAGAGGAAGAGTGGCGAACTTCAGAGGAGAAAGAGTTCCAGAGTTGAGGAAAGCGGTGAGAGAAGGCGGCCTGGCCAGCTTGGGTCCGACGTCTGGGAACTAACAGGAGACAGGAGTCTAGGGACTTCAGAGCGTAGGTGGGTGCCAGAGGGGGCGATAGTACGGAGGTCAGATACACTGGGATGGCCCTTTAATGTAGTTGCATAGAGTAGGTGCCCCAAACTCAGTGGCTACATGGCAACTTATTGTTAGCTTTATTTTGTTGTGCTTTCCGATGATTTTAAGTGGCCCACAGACTTTGAACAGCCCACTTGTTTATCAATTCAGTTCTTTGACCAGGGACTTTTTTCTTTCCTTTCTTTTTTTTGCAGATCCAACCTTCAGATGTACAGTACCCATCACAAACTGGGGAAGGTGGTACTTCCAAAGTCTTATTTATGAAAGAAAACATTTTGTTTGTTTTGTTGAATTTTGTTGACCCGGTAAGCCCACTGTGCCTAGAAGTCCCTTTTCAGGGACAACCGGGGGATACAGATGAATGGCAACTGAATTTGAACCAGATTAAGCTGTTGGTGGTATTTTTAGTGAATGAGGAAATTTGGCCAGGACACCGGAAATTTTCCTACTCTTTCGATAAGTGCCATGGGATCTTTAACATCCACCTGAACTACCACCAATCCAGGCAGATGGGACCTCTGTTTAACGTCTCATCCGAAAGACAGCACCTCAGAAATGCAGCACCCCTCTCATGCTGCACTACAGTGTCAGTATTGGGATATTAACCCAAGTGCCAGATGTGGGAACTGAACCCACAGCCCTCTGATCTCCCAGCCTCAGAGGTGAGTGTGCTACCTACTGAGCCAGGGACACTGATCACTGACATTTGAACCCCATAATGAATTAAAGCACACAGTTGTTGTGTAGCAGCTATGTTTGCATGTACAGGGTGGCGTACGAACAGAAATACCACATCACGTGCACACCACCACATTGCAAGGGTCTTGAGTAATACAGGAGTATTTTAATGAACATTATGTGAACAGTTTTATGCAACATAACAGCATATCAAGACGATAATTCTACAAGAATGCTGTGTATCAAAATGATCTCATCAGGTTTCTCACTTTCACTTGGTGTTCAGGAGATTGAAGGTTGCAAGATTTATAACCCAGTGCCAAAGAGCTGTGGAGTTGGAAAAATGCTGCACTCTGCCCAGATCTTGCTGTAAAAATTGTACTTGTAAAAATGATATTGCCAAGTGGAACATTCCTCTGTTGAAAAACTAGGGGTGTAAATCAAATTAAGCAGCAGTACATATTACAGTAAAAATCTTGGCCTGTACTTTTATATTCCATTTTAGATTGTCTGCTGTGTCCTGTCTAGTACCCTTTGTTACCCATTTTGAGATTGCCTTAGCACTTATTTTAATATTTGCAATATTAAAAGGAGAGTGCCTTGTCTCATGCCAGATTTTCATCGATATTCTCAGCTGTTTTTGTAAGAAATGTGATGTTAAACAGCGGATGTTCAAAAATAACAGAGAATACTGATTAAATCCAGAACTGAGCTGAGCCATATTAAAAGGAGTGCACCGTTTAATATTTCAGATGTTGAAAAAAGGCGCTAAAGCTATCTCAAAATGGATAAAAAGTGGTATTGTACAAGACAGAAGGTAAGGGGCTTATGTTCAGGCTAGCGTATTAGCGTTATGTCCATCTAAACCATGGAGTTCTGTAGTAGAACACAGATGTATTGTGTCACCAATTGAAGAGCTGAGCAAGAACATAAACTACATCATATGGTTCTAAAATGGTACTTACTACCATTGTGTGTGTTTCAGAAACACCAACTAGGTTAACAAGAAAGCCTGTAGAGACTGAACAGTGACTGAACAGGAACTAGTATTTAAAAATCAGTGTCTACAAGGAAAATGACTTACAGGTTCAGTGTAGTTCTCCTTTAAGGTTCTGAGTAGTATTGGTCCAATACCAATGCAGGGCAATGCCCGTCAGTGTGGTCTTAGTACTAATGGTCTTTATAAAATACTGTCCGTCTTGGCAGCTGCCCTGTGCGTAAAGGGAATTGTGGTTTATCCCTATCTAGAAAATTAGCTTGTGTGTGGCAAAACCAAGCAGTAGGTGCAGTCAACTCTGGAACACACCATGTCCATGATGAAGGGCCTGGAATTCGTCTATTTATTGAACTTAGTTGACCTGGTAGGCCCACCGAGACTAGAAGTTCAACTTGTCACCTGTGAAAATGGGCAGTTTTTTGCTCATCAGGTTTACAAGTATAAAAAATAAAAATTAAAAAAACTGTAAGTCCCTTTTTCAAGGGCCACCGGGGTGGAGGGAGAGCGATACAGATGGTAACCAACCAAAACTGAACCAGATTAAGCTGTTGGTGATGTTTTTAGTGAATGGGGGAAATTTTGCCAGGACACCGGGGAAATTTCCCTACTGAACAGCAGGGAGAACCTTTGACTGTTTCAGTCATGGATCCTCTCAGTTCACCTGAGACTCTGCAGAGAGAAGGAAGGTTTTCTCAATGATCCATAGCGATGGATCCAAAATTTGTTAAGGAGATTTGTTTTGAACCAGAAACATCCCAGGCACTTATGGAGGATGAAGGCCAGCTCCAACATGAAATACTACAAGAAGAAACTTTTACAGGATTTAGAGTCTACAAACCCACAACTGGATGATGAAAAAAAAAACAGAAGAGGTCTGAACAAAGCCCTTTAGTGATGCCTATGAAAAAAAAATTATTTCAAGATATAGAATTGAGCCGTGACAGACCAAATGTATGATCTCGTGGTTCCTCTCTGAATACTCAGGACTCTTATCTTGTTTCCTTTTTCAGCCACAGATTCATTATGAAAACCTGAACAAGCTTTAGAAAAAGCTGGTTGAATGCTTCAGGATGGCATTTGGGTCACGGACCCGAGTATTCCTTTACCTGAAGCTGAAGTCACTGAGAGCAGGTCCTTATCTCCAACCTAAAGGGGAACAGAGAGAGATTTAGGAACGTATGGTCTGCAGCTAGCAACAGAGGTTTTGACAGATGGATCAAAGAGTGCGGCACCTCCAAGTTTCTGTGTCAGATGCTGAATCAGAGCTGGTTAAACAGTTGGCGACAAAGGGAAATAATTATGATGTCATTCAAGAAACTGGACTGATTTTGAGTACAGAGCAACAAAATATTCTTCCACAGTGACAAGGTACAACTTCTTCTCTTTTGAATGTAACTTTAACTGGGAATTCAGATGGAAATAATAGGGAACCAGGCAGGCCAGATAATAAGGGCCGGCCAACTAGCTATGCCAGTTTATTTCGAAAACCCAAAGAAGCTGCAAAGCGACATTTTGTGGTTCAATTATATTATAAAGGAGGCCTGGATTTACCACCAGATAGGAATTGTGTGGGGGAAAAAACTAATAATTGAGACTCCACATTTCACTCCAGCTGCTTCAGGTTATCATAATTTTTTTTTCTATTCAAAATTTATTAAAGTTTTACAATGCAGAGAGTAGACCTACAGTATCCATGATTTGGTCAACAGATATTCAGATACATAAAGGATATATTCTCTCTCTCCATCCCTCCCTCCCATGTACCCAGCACAGAGCTATATTCTGGTACCACATCAGTTAGAGTTAGAGGTAATGCTACCAGTAGATTGTAGGGAATACAAGGATTGCAGGGGACCCCAAATTCTATTGAACTTCTTGGACTTATTTTGGAGACTAGCAATGGTCCGTTCAGTTCTGAGATTTGCTAGAAGTTCTTGTAGCCACTCTGTGTAAGTAATTTCCATGCTATCCTTTCAGTGCCTCAGGACCACCTTGTTAACAGATAATGATATTGATGCCATATGGTATTTTCTGTTAAGAACTGGAATAGTTGAAAAGTCCCCCAAGAGGCATATCTCCCCAGTAAACAGGTCAGACAAACCTAATAGGGGATCTGCCCTGTGTTTGATAATGGCCCAAATGGGGGCTACTTTTGAGCAACTCCAAAAGATAGGAAGATGGTGATCATGATTTTGACATAAGCTTC
The DNA here is from genome assembly GCA_016271365.2 of Neoceratodus forsteri. NCBI lineage: Eukaryota > Metazoa > Chordata > Ceratodontiformes > Ceratodontidae > Neoceratodus > Neoceratodus forsteri. The sequence continues at coordinate 78,284,067 of JADMNL010000025.1, forward strand.
AGAACAGCAGGATTGTTAGATAAATTTTGGGATGCATATTACGAAGTAAAAAACACTCCACTCTGGAAACCCTTCGTAACCATCCCAATTACAAGACCTACAGCAAAAGTGGTTACCGTTTTGTTTAGAAACAAGGGAGTGAACATTCTTGACATAGTTTACTGGCTAGAAAAAAGATGCACTGTAAATGGTTTACCAAATGCAATTATCGACGACGATGGTTTCTGGACTGGGGGGTGGAAATTTTCAGTATAGCTTAAACTCACAGAAGAGGGGATACAACATTTACGGAATTGTTTCTACCTTGGCAGAGACCAGGGTATTCTTTTACCCTGGCCAACCACGGTCATGTTACAGATTTGGTTTCACCTCACACCTTAATTCAGATTGTGACCAGCTAAAATGTTCAGTTTGTGGGACCCTAAGTCACTCAGCCACTACATGTGTTGTTCCACCATCCTGCAAGAAGACCATGTGTTTTCTTCCTGTCCTTGGGCAGCCCATAATACCTCCGACTACGTGGAACATGACTTTTACATTAATAAAGCTTCCAGAGTGCATACTACTGTACAACATCATCAACCAAATTCCCCAGTTCCCCCTGGAAGACCACAAAAAAACCTGTACAGTCTTGCCCATATCCCAGTAAATCTACCTCCCTGGAGCCAAATTTAATAGAACTCATTCAATTGGAAGAACATCTCTAAGCTGTCACTACTGACTTTCAGCCTGTACCAAAAAAAGGTCTTCGAAGGGGATACAGTCAAAAACACAGTTAAATCCCTCTATGTCCAATCAGTATGAGCCTTTGCAAAGCCGGGGAGAGATAATGGATGCAAGGATCCAGAAGCCTCTGTACAGCCATCGCAAAGCGAACCCCTGAAGGGAACTTTACCACCGAATGGTGCTGAAATCATAGCTACTGTAAAGAAATGAAATATTATGGTGAATAAGAAAAAGACTTCTTAAAACAACTTTTTTTTTCTTTTCACAGTGCTTTCATTCACTTTGAAGGTAGCCAGTTTGAATGTAAATAGTATAAAGTCAGATTTTAAGAGAAAAACTACTTATGCAGTGTTACAGTCACTACCATATGACATTTTCCTTTTACAGGACACCAGACTTTTTACAGACTATGATACACATAAGGCTTCCACTGAATGGTGTATGGGTAAATCTTTATGGTCTCTTGGACAAGATACATGTTCAGGTTTAGGTATATGTTTTTCAGGTACAGACTACGCATTACAAAAATTTGTCGACATCGAGCCTGGGAGGACACTATTAGTGGACATCATAGTACAGGGATTTCATTGTAGATTGATAAACACATATGCTCCTCAACAGAAGAGACTCTGTGTAGCTCTTTTTCAAAAAATTAAACCTTATCTGTTTACAAATAGACAAATTCTTTGGGGGTGAATTTCAATACTAGTTTGCAGAAAAAAAAAACACATTGTAAATCATATTGCAATACAAATGAATTGAAAACCATACTCAAACAAGCAACTTTAAAAGATGCACTGGCCACACAGGTCACATGCACTTTTTTAAAGGTGCTCTACAATCTAGAATCGATTATTGGTTTGTAACTCAGCCCATTTACCAATCTCAGTTGTAAAAGTTTTACCGGTAGAAACTTCAGATCATTGTCTAATAAATATACAGATTTCACCACACCCTGCAACACTACCTGGTAAAGGGGGTTGGAGGTTCAACACTAGTTTATTGGACAATTCTGAGTTTTTCTTACTGTTTAAAGGAGGCATAGCAGATAGCAAATTAGTACTATATTTATATGATTCCCCTATCGATTGGTGGGAAGATACAAAAAGTTGTCTAATAGATGTTTTTAAACAACAGTCTCAAACTATAGCAAGGAACAGGAATCAGGACTATTTGACTTTAAGGAGTGAGTTGTATAAACTATTCTCATTGGTACAAAATGGTCACCAAATTGACCCAAAAGAAATTTCTAACATAAAGCAGCAACAGACAAAGCTTCAGTATAATAGACAAACAACATTAGAAAAAGAACAGCATTTTGGTACTCAAGGATAAAAAGCTCCCATATAAGGATAATAAATAAATCTGCCTTATTACATGGACTATCATGTCCAGGTCTGGGAGAAGTAAAATGATAGGGTATGCAAATGATTTATGCGTTGTTTTTTCCAAATGCTAATACAGGAAATTTAATTACTAAAGTGTTGATACCCCTATTGACTATAATGGGTTCCAAAATAAATATCGAGAAAAGTATCTGTCTAAATTTATCAGGAGTTACTACTGCAGATGACACCATAGGGGGTATAACTGTTTCTGATTCTCCACAGAAAATGTGGGTATTTATTTTGGAAGTGAAAATATGGCTGAATATAATTGGGAATTGTGCATCAACAAAGGGAGGGGAAAGTCAACAGGTGGGCAAATTGGAGAATGGGGAAGAAAAAAAGGATTTTTTTAATTAAAACGTTTTTTATTGCCCATTTTCCTTTTCATTAGTCACATTTTTCAGCTCCTTAAAAAATTGGAAATGGCCCTTTTAGCTTGTTTTTTCACTGGATTTCGGGGCAGTAGACTAAATCCAATAAAAAGGAATATATAGTATTTAGATATAAGAGAGGGGGGACTACAAATGATAAATCCAATTATTTTTTTCTTCTCTACTTTTGTTAATACAAATTTAAAACCTATTCTTCTAAATATTGATAAACCATGGTGAGTATGGCTAGAGGAAGGTTTACAGGAGGTTTTGTTAGAATGGGAACATTCTGCCTTCATTCATAAAAACGAAAGACGCTATAAAACATTAGTAGATTGAGGAATTATTTTTGATTTTATACGTAGATGGAAATTATCAATTGCAAACGTGAATGGGCACCCTAGAAAAGTTTCATATCAATCAATATTATTATCACATTTTCATGAAGATCCATTTTTGAATTTTCAAGAGAATGAACAGTGGAAAATGGGGACAGATAAATGGATTGGAGAATTCACCAACATATGTGGGATATGGTATGGTTGGGAGTTCATGGAAAGATTAATACAGAAGGGAACCATAAACACAAAACTTTGGCAGATAGATATTGCCCATGGCAGACATGTCACACAAATAGAAACACCAGAACATTTATATTTTGACTGTCCTTTTATCCAAGAATTTTGGGACATTTGGTCAAAAGGATGGAAAGGATACCTTTTTCATTCTTGGAATGACAGACAGTTGTTTTGTAGACTTTATCCCTTACAATGGACAAAATATAATTCTAGTACCTTAAATGTCATCTCAGCCTGTATTCTATATTGGGGTTTGGCAACTTAAATGCAGTTTCATTTTTCAGCAAAAACAGATGACAACTTGGGAATTATACCACATATTGAATGACAACATTTTTCGAATAAAAGACTTGGAGTCTATACAACTAAAGAGGGGAATATGGGAAAGATACTGGAAACATTTTTAGATGGCAGACTTCCCTTTAAGGAGCTTTATAGTTTATTTTTTTCTCCCATGTTTTGAGTATGAAGAAATACTGTTTTGTTTTGTTTTTTACTTTAAATTTGGAGATTATGAAAATTATTTGTATGTGCTTTTTGTTTCTTTTCCTTTTATGTATATATTGTACTGCTACATTTTGTAAGTATTTTGCTTATAAGTTATGAAACAAAAATTCCCCTACTCCCTTAGTGGGGAGGGGGTATTTTTGGCATAGTATGAATTATTTACATATTGAATTATGGTATGCTGAAATATTTATCGTTTTGATTTTCTTTTATTATCTTTTGTATGAAGAAATACTATTTGTTTTTGTATGAAGAAATACTATTTTTTATATTTTGATTCTCCTGCTCTTTTCGACAAGTGCCATGGGATCTTTTAATGTCCACCTGAACAACGACCAGTGCAGGCAGATGGGACAGCCTTGGTTTGATGTTTCATCTAAGGGACAGCTCCTCAGGAGTGCAGCATCCCCCTCATGGTGCACTACGGTGTCAGTATTGGGATGTACTCCGGGTGCCTGGTGTGGGGCTAGTGGCAGGATCCTCCGGCCTCAGAGGAAAGTGTGCAACCTGCTGAGCCACTGACACTGCATCTTGTTGAACTGAGAATTATCACAATTGGAACCTACTCAGGTCCTGGAATTTACAGAGTCAGAGAGAAATTCAGTAGCAGGCAGAGCTTTTTCTTCCTCGGCACAGAGTACAAACTCTTAAGGAATATACTGCCTTCATTGTGGTACAGTAGAGCCAACCATGATGCAATGAAGTAACTTGCAGTAAATGACCAGTCACAAAATACTGCAGTAAAAAAGGGGCTTAATTGACATTGAATTACACTGTTCCTGGCAGTATACTGCAGCATTTTGTGATATACTGCAGCATTACTGCATTGCGTGCTGGCTGATGCTGCTTATAGGTAGATTCAGAACTGCTCAATGATTACTCAGATTACTGGATCTCGTGTACTAATCCATATCTGTAGTTCCATGAACTTGTTCACAGATGAGGTAGTACAGTGGTGTTCAAAAGGTACAGGTATCAGACAAGTGCTTCACTAACACAAAGGAGGCCTGTAAAACAACCCTTAGGGAATGCTTGGACTTGGTGTCAGGAAATGCAGAGCACGAGGAAGGGCATTCTCTTCCTTCAGCCTCAGGTCTTAATGATACAAGAAATATTCTCCTGTTAGGTTGGGGAAGACACCCAGAGGGCAGATTTGTGGAATGGTGCATGGTCACCATCAAAAAGCCTGGAGCACATAAGCTGCTAGAGCTCAGAGCCTTATTTCTCCCCTGACATCCTATTCCTCTTGGATAGAGGGACACTCAGTTCAGATAAGGACATACAATACAACCACAATTTATTTAACAAGTAGGGAGGGTCCAGATCCTTCAGGCTTGGCAATAAATCTATGAACATCTGGAATCTCATATACAGTTGGAGTACAAGAATATCTGCAGTGTGCATTGCTGGGATGGACAATGTCCTAACTAGAGTCACTAATCAGAATGGCACATGCTACTCATAAATGGGTTTTGAACCAAACTGTTCTAAATTCAGTCTTCCAAAAATTGGGGAGTTCCTGAAATAGGTCAGTTTGCATCTTGTTAAAACAGGAGGTTGTCCCTAGTTTGTTGCAGACCCCCATCTCTGGCAACAGTCCCAGAGGATGCACTCACAGTAGCTTGCCATGGAGGAACATATTCTTTTATGCTTTCTGTCCTTTTCCTTTGAGGCAGGAAGTACTTCTGAAAACAAACAGGACAGCTCACAGCTGATAGTTCCAGACTGGGCAGGACAACACTGATACTCTCTGATGAGCCTGTCTCAGTGGATGTCAGTCAATCTTCCCCTGAGTCAGAACCTTTTGTCAGTATCTCAGGGCAGCGTGTTTCCCCCAGATTCTAAGATCCTGAGAGCATGGTTCTTGAAGAGTTACAGTTTTCAAAGCTGAAACTCTTAAATCAGGTTTTGGAAATTGTGAGAGTGGCATAAACCCAGCAACAAGAAAAACATACAATTCCAAATGCAAATGATTCACTGTTTGGAGTGGTAATGAGTCTAAAAACCCAGATAATGAAGACCTTGCTGTGGTTTTAGAGTACATGATGGATCTGAGATTTAAAGGGTTATGGTCAGTCTCACTTAAAGTTCTTCGTACTGCCACTTATACTTATCAATCAAGTTCAAGTTCAAAATGTTTGGCATCTCACCCAGTTTTTAAAAGCCTATTTAAAGGAGAACTGCACTGAACCTGAAAGCCAGTTGTTCCTATAAAAGCTGCATTTTAAATACCGGATCCCATTCTGTTATTTCTTTATCCTTATTGGCCTTTCAATAAATACAGCGTGTGTTTCTGAGTTACAGATTAGTGGTGAGTACCATTTTAGAACTCTATGATGTAGTTTACATCCTTCTCTGTCACAGAGTTCTACAGGAGAACACAGCTACATTGTGCCGACTATGGAAAAGCTGACCAAGGACATAAACTGCGTCATACTGTTATAAAATGTCCTTGTTAGCAGTGTGTAAATCAGAAACACCCACCATGTTTACTTAAAGGCCAGTGAAAATATGACTACTGGATCGAGACAGCCACACCGGGGGTTGCAGGTAATGGGGAAGTTGGCTATCATGGCTGAAGGGGTGAAAAAAGGTCCGGAGGCCCTTAAGGTGGATGAAATGTCACCCTGGTGGCCTGCACCCAAGGGTACTGAGGGAGCTGGCTTCAGAACAAGGGAAAACCTTGACCTAGCTGTTTAATGACTGACTTGAGCCTGGGGCAGTGACACGGGAGTGGAAGTCTGCAGACACATGGGGGAGAAGGAAGAACAAGAGCAACTACAGGCAAGTTAGTCTTACCTTTAAAAACAACAAAGGGATCTGAAACATGAATGTCTCATGATGCAGCTACTAGTGGTAGCTGAGCACTCATGCTAATGTCTCAAGAAAGAGTAGCGCACACATCAGCATCAAGTTTGAATAAATTTATTGCACCATGTGCAGCATACTCAAACATGTGCAAACATGTATACAATTGAAGTACTTACCAGTAGACCGGACTGGTCAGACACCTCCAACTCTTCTGGTTAGTCTTACCTCCCCTAATGGAAACCATAGTTATGAAAATCTAGTGGCCTGCTAAGATGACAGCAAGCTGCAGGACAACAAGCAGCATGTGTCTGTGTCCGTGAATGGGTGCCAGACCAACCGGATACTGTTTTGGACTGGGTCACTAGAGCCGTAAGTAAAGGATGGGTGGTAGATTTGCTCTTCCTTGACATCGGCAAAGCCACACAAGAGGCTGCTGAAAAAGGTGGAGGATTTAGGAGCAGAGAAGTATGTAGTCAGAGTAGGTGGGGAACTGGCCAGGGGGTAGGCAACAGAGGGTGATAGTAAACAGGCCAAATCTATAATCATTAGTAACATTGAGGAGAGTATCGAGGCAATCTGTGTCTCATTGCTGATGATACAAAGCCATGCAACAGGATAGACAGCAAATAAGGGGTGAAGGAACTACAAGAAGGACCTAGAGAAGCCAGAAAGGTGATCAAATATCTGGCTGTTGAGAATCAATGCCAAGAAATACAAGGTGATGCACTTAGGGAAAAGGAACCCACACACAGAGTATTGGATCGGAGGTAATTTTCATTATACAACCAAAGGGCAGACTAGATGGATCATACGGCCCCCATTTGCCATCACTTTCTATGTTTATTCTAAGTTTACCCCTGTATTTAGTAAGGTGCGTCTGTTGTGAGCATCTCCAAAGGATTTAAGACAACACTTTGGTTTCCTTAGAATGAAGAACAAATAGACAGTAACAAATTAGTTGTGACTGGAAAAAACTGCATGCTGGTTGTGAAACATACTGACTAAGTGTTTGTGTTTCTGAATGGACTGTGGTTGATTGAAAGATGCTCAGTATCTTCTGTAGCACCTGCCTTTCTTTAATTGTCATTGAACATGTTATTGTTGGGCACATGCCATTACAAAAGAAAACAGATAACTTGAAAGAACAAGTCAGTCACTTAATACATAACTAGATTGTATACAAATAGAAAGGGGTACAGTTGATAGACCGTGTGCCTGACCATAAAAACGTAAAATATAATTCAACTAAATCAGGTTCTGTGGTGTGGTTCAATACAAGAACTGTGCCAGAAGTGAACCACACAAATGCGAGAGTCCTGGACTTCAGGAGGGCCAATTTTAAAAGAAGGGGCATGACTAAAGGATGCCATGGTGGGAGTGGGGGGGGGGATTGGGTGGAGTGGAGGAACTGTGGAAGAAACTAAAAGCAGGGATAGTGAAGGTAACAAACCTCTGCATCAGGCAAATAAGCAAATGCAAGAGGAAAAAGAGACCACTATGCTTCTCAAAAGAGGTAGCTAGGAAGGTAAGGGCAAAAGAGGTAGCATGCAGGAGGTATAAGGAGACACAGAGGGAGGAGGATACGGAGGTGTATCAGGAGAAGCAGAGGGAGGCAGGGAAAGCAGATAGGAGTGCAAAGGCACAAACGGAGGAGAAAATAGCTCAGGCAGTAAAGAAAAGGGACAAGACATGTTTTAGGTATGTAAGTGAAAGGAGAAAAACCAGGGGAGGGATTGTAAGGCTAAGGAGGGAAGGGTGTGTGGAAGGGGACGAGAAAAAAAGCAGACATCCTTAACAAATACTTTTGCTCAGTGTTCACAGAGGAAAGGGAAGGAGAGGGACCACAAATAAATGTCAGGGACATCACAGGAAGGGAGGTGGATTGTAGTCCACTTACAGAGGAGAGAGTCCTGAAGACACTCGCAAATCTGAAAGTGGACAAGGCAATGGGGCCAGATGGTATACATCCGAGGATATTGAGGGAGCTCAGAGAGGGGCTGGTTGCTCCTCTGACAGTCCTGTTCAACCACTCACTGGAGATGGGAGTGGTCTCAGAGGACTGGCGGAGGGCAGATGTAGTCCCACTTCACAACATCGGTAGCAGGGAGGAGGCTGGAAATTACAGGGGTATCAGCCTGACTTCGGTGATGGAGAAATCAATGGAATCACTACTGAAGGAAAGGGTTGTGGAACACCTTGAATCCAGTGGCTTCCAAGATCCGACGCAGCAAGGATTTACAGGGGGGAAGGGTCATGTCAAATATATTTGATAGATTTCTTTGACTGGGTGACCAGGGAATTAGATCAGGGTGAAGCAGTGGATGTGTCCTACCTAGATTTCAGTAAGGCCTTCGACACCATTCCACACAGGAAACTCGTAAACAAACTGGCAGCCTAGGAGTGGGTACAAAGGTGTTAAACTAGGTAAGAAATTGGTTAGGGGATGGGCAACAGAGGGTGGTGGTAAATGGAGTTTACTCCGAGGAAGGAAGGGTGACCAGCAGGGTGTCACAAGGATCAGTAAAGAGACCAGTCCTCTTTAATGTCTTTATTAGAGACATTGCAGAAGGGCTAGAAGAGAAGGCATGCCTTTTTGCAAATGACACTAAGCTCTGCAATAGGGTAGTCAGTCTGGGGGAGGGGGGAGTGTTTGTGGAAAAACTGAATAGAGAGCTAAGAAAGTTTGAAGAGTTGTCAAGAATGTGGCAACCAAGTTTCAGTGTGAAGAAGTGCAAAATTATGCACTTGGGGTCAGTGACAGCGCTGGGGGGTTTAAAACAAGAGTCAAACTAGACCCACTGGTGAAAAAAATATGGGTCTAAAGAAGAACTTACTGGGTCAAAACATAATCAGTGGCAGTTTCTTAACAGTTCACGTTCCCTTCCTTTACATATTGTTATAGAGTAGGTGCATCAATTTGGACCCACTGGCAAAGGAAAGAAGAATCAATTTTGGAAAGGATGCAACTTTTGCCCTTTTGGTGCATGTTAGGGCTGTCACTGCTTGGGGTGCAGAAACCCAGGGGCAGAATATAAAATGGGGGAAGTGGTACTGGCAACCACCAAACAGAAAAGAGACCTGGGGTAATCGTATCTGATGACCTAAAGGTGGCCAAACAGTGTGACAAGGCAGTGGAGAGAGCCAGTGGGATGCTGTGGAGAGAGCCAGTGGGATGCTAGGGTGTAAACGGAGGGGTGTCACCAGCAGGAAGAGGGAGCTGGTGATACCGCTGTATAAATCACTGGTGAGACCTCACCGCTAGAGTACTGTGTCCAGTTCTGGAGACCACATCTCCAGAAGGACGTAGACAGAGTAGAGCCAGTCCAGAGGAGGGCAACTAAAATGATGCAGGGTCTGCATCAAAAGTCCTATGAGGAGAGACTGAAGGACCTCAATAAGTACACTCTGGAGGAACGGGGGGGGATATGATAGAGACTTTTGAATACCTCACAGGTATAAATAAGGTTCAAGAGAGAAGCCTTTTTCAGGAAAAGATGCTCAAGAACAAGGGATCATGCTATGAAGTTGGAGGGGTGTAAGTTCAGGAGAGATGTAAGGAAGTATTTCTTCACAGAAAGAGTGGTGGATGCCTGGAACAGCCTTCCAGTGGATGCGGTGTGGGCTAAAATGGTAGTGGTATTCAAGAAGGCATGGAATAAGCATAAGGAAACCTTAGTGGTAGGGAAACACCATGGTACATGGCAGGTAGGTCTTGCAAAACAAACCTGATAGGTTTCTTTGATTGGGTAACTAGAGTGGTAGATTGGGAGTGGATGTGGCCTACTTGGATTTTAGTAAGGCCTTTCACGCCATCCTGCATAGAAGGCTAGTAAAGTTGAGCAGCCTGGGAGTGGTACATAGGGTGGTGAACTGGGTTAGAAATTGGTTGAGTGGGAGATCACAGAGCGTTAGTGAATGGGGCTCAATCCTTGGAGAAGGAGGTGACCAGCGGGGTGCCCCAGGATTTGGTGCTGGGACCAATCCTCTTTAACGTCTTCATAAGCGACATTGCAGAGGGGCTGGAGGGGAAGGTGTGTCTATTTGTAGATGACACAAAGATCTGCAATAGAGTCGGTACTCTGGGGGTGGTGGAAAGAATGATAAGGGATCTATGTAAGCTTGAGGAATGGTCAGGGGTGTAGCAGCTGAAATTGTATGTGAAAAATGAAAATTATGCACCTGGGGTGTGAAACCCAGGAGAAAGTACTGGGGACAGTTGTTGACATCCACCAAGCAAGAAAAGAATCTCAGGGTGATTATAAAAGATAACCTAAAGGTGAACAGACAGTGTAAGAAAGTGATAAGGAGGGCCAATGGAATGTTAGGGTACATAGGGAGAGGTCTCTCCAGTAGAAATAGGGAGATGGTGATGCCACTTTACAGATCACTGGTGAGACCTCATCTGCTCATCTGGAATACTGCATCCAGTTCTGGAGGCCACATCTCAGAAAAGATATGGACAGAGTGGACGCAGTCCAGAGGAGGGCTACAAAGATGATACAGAGGCTGCACCAGAAGGCATATGAGGAGAGGCTAATAGACCTTGACATGTATTCACTGGAGCTGAGAAGGGAGAGGGGTGATATGATTGAAACTTTTAAATACCTCAAGGGTATTAATAGGGTCCAGGAGGGGAGCCTCTTCCAGAAGAAGAAATACTCAAAAACTAGGGGTCATGATATGAAGCTGGAGGGAGGTAGACTCCGGAATGTGAGGAAGTACTTCTTCATGGAAAGGGTGGTGGATGCTTGGAACAGCCTCCCCACGGAAGCAGTACGGGTACAAACAGTGAATGCATTCAAAAATGTGTGGGATAGACATAAGTGAACCCTAGCGACAATGACGAAAGTGTAAACAGGAGACAATTGGGGGGTAAGGTATACAGGCAGGCTAGATGGGTCAGGCAATCCTCATCTGCCGTCAAATCCTATGTATCTGTGTATATAAATGGGGGGGGGGGGGCGTGGAGATCTAATAGGGTCTGCAGTGTCACAGTAGGTAGGGAAAATGGGCAGACTAGGTGGGCCAAGAAGACCTTCTCTGACATGCAAGTTTCTTTGTTACTACTACAATCCACAGTATAAATTCTATTCCAGTCTCTACTTGATTCTTTGAAATACAGTATATATAAAATAGTTGTCAGTAAATTTACATATGCAGTTGTTCAAAGAAGGTGCTCCACAAACAGCATGTAGACCGAGGTAGCACCTATGGTAATCACAAATCTTAGTTATTGAGGAGTCAAATAGACAGAAAATGTTAAGTGTTTTTGTGTCATCAAAAACTATTAAGACTAAAGAGGGTGGCAAATTCCATACATTAGCAAATGTAGTAAGCTGCATATAATCTGGACTGGCCAGAAATCCCTTTAAAAAAAAGGACGTCCAGTTTATGACTCAAAACCAAACAACTGCACAATAAACAAGAAAATGTAGTCATATTTCATACCCAGATACAAAGAAAATTATACCATTGATAGTTCACTAAACAGTTCAGTTATCTTTATATAAGAATGGTTTATTTTTTCCTAATACATTTTATTATGTGGAAATAACTAGCAAGTTGATTAAGGGGCCTGGATCATCAGATAAGCAAGAAAGCCATCCAGAATTGGAGTTACCCAAATCTTCCTCAATTTATTGTACCACGGACAACTCAAGAATACACACGGCAAATTCTCCATTCCCTCAATTGCTCAAGAACTGGGTGTCTGGTGAGCAGTTGGAATGTGTGCAAACCTAGGGTATAGAACATTACTAGGAAATATTTCAAGTTTATTGCACATAAGGCAGACCTGTTATCAGGATCCCTGATACAATTTAAAAATCTAAAGCCAAACTTGACATCACTTGAAGTGTACGAGGGACACAATTGTGACTATGATATTGATTCAAGATCCAGTTCTTGAGTATGTATTCTAGTCTTATTCTTGACATATTTTTTTTATATTTCAAACTAACAGTAATTGCTTGTTTACCATATTTATTTGAATATGTCAAATCATACTCTTGTAGGATTGTCATAACATTCGTTAACCAAGGAAACTTAATGTCATATTGTTCCAACCATCTCTTTCTCCAGCAGTGCCAACCTAAACAAATTACCCTTAGTAATCTTGTGAGTCTAATTCAGTATCCCAGTATTAAAGCATCAGCCAATGTTTTACAACTATCCAGTCCTAGCTCTGCTTTTATATACAACTTTGGCATTGAGTTATTCAGCAGAAGAGAAGATTTAACTAGTCAAATGGATTGTTTTCTAGTTCCAAAGTCTTATAAAGGGTCGTATTTTAGCTCCATAAAGTGCTACTAGTTAAATTTTGATGTGAGAACTTGAACAAGGGGCCTAATACTATTCTCATATTTCTTTAATTAAAACCAGTATTCCCATTATCAGCACCACTGAAAACAAAAAAAAAAGTTATCCTTAAGTAAAATGCATTTCAACAAAGTTATATGAAATGTATTTCCCTGAGAAAGTATAACTCCCATTTAATTGGGTATTAGCTTAAGGATTATTACCATAATAGTGTTTAAATTTGTTGATGTCTGTTTTATACTGTAGGATACTTCTGGTTCAGGATGTTTCATAAGGACCAGCTAGTTATTTATAAAGCAGACAGCCTTCATGAATCACCACAAATATATACTATTAGCCGTGGACCTCCGTTTAGGTTGTTTGTATCGTTTCATAAAATAGAAAAGAAAATATGCGTTTGTAGATTAGTTTGCAGTATTTGGTGGGAGGAAGCCAAAGGATCCTTTTAAATTAAACCAGACATTAAAATAAGACATCTTCCATTCATCACTCTTGACCTTTGTCCTCCTGCTAGATTCTGAAGAAGTTCTCATTAGTCAGTCTGCCCTTGGAAGATAAATAAAAAGGACCTGTCAACCCCTGCCAGTTGGGTTTGGTATTATGTAACTGATCCTATTTGTTATAGAACATGCCTGTTTTTATCGTGACCCATTTTAAAAGTGCAACAAATTGCAGTAGAGCTGTTTTATGTCATTGGTATCAGACCCTAAAATCAAAATAAAGTTTAGTTCACATTCACAGTGGAGCTGATGAGGAATCTTCAATCACACTATATCAGAGGCTTTACAAAATTCAGGGACCTGGTTGCCAATTGTTACTAAGAAATTGTAGGTGTCCATTAAAAATTATGTTTATGCAGCCGGTCCGGTGGTGCTGAGGACTGAGGCGCTGGATGCCTTATCTCGCACCACGCCGGCAACCCAGGTTCGGGAATGAGCCAGGTCATCATCGGGAGGGGAGGGAGGGGTGGGGTAGGAGGGAGTGGAATGAGCAGCCACAAGGCAATGCTCTCCTCTTCTGTCCCGGGAGGGATCCTGTTAACCGGTAGTTTCACTGCCCCAGGTAGAGGCCTGAGGGTAGCATATGTGGGTGGGGGGCACGGAGAGGGAGGGCATCGCGGAACTGTGACATGCGTGTGCCCGTGGCATGGAGCGGGGGTAAACAGGGGCACGGAAAAACTGGGGAGCAAATGTAGATTAAAAAACCAATTATGTTTATGGGCCACCCAGTGGCCCTATGGAAGCGAGTCGTGCTTCCATGCTGCAGATCCATGCTTGGGAGCGAACACAGAAGCCAGTGCTTTGGGCAGTCTGGCTAGAAGATGTGCTGCCACTTGCAGCGTATCTCAACCTGGTTAAGGGGAGGTGGCATACCCAGTGCCACAGTGGCTGCTGCTGCTGGTGGGCCAGGAATCTTGCTATTGTAGCAGAGAGTCCACTGCCTGCATCTGAGGCATGCCTTCACCAATGCTTTGCATGCCACCTTGGAAGAAAATGGAGCAAAGTGGGAATTCTGCCCCTCGGGATGTAGGCCCTGGAGGAGAAGGGGAACAAGTAACCCTGCCAGCAGGGGGAGGAGGCTGCCATGACATAGAGATGGGGTAAGTAATTTCTGGAGATGGCACATGTCAGGGTTATGGAGGGGTGGGCTGAAGAGAGGCCAACTGAGGGCATTCAGGTTTTGGATGCCTATCTTGTTGAGTAGCAAAAAGGAGCCACCAGCACAGGAATCTTGGCTCCTAAAGATTTTGATTGAGAGGTAGCCTTACTACTAAACTAGGAAAAAAAATGTATACCTTGCTGTATTGTCATAAATAAACGTGCTATGATATCAGAACATTTGTATCAAAGTGCTTTTGGGAGATACTGCCTCTTTTTACTGACTGCTGCATTTAAATTATTGCTGCAGGTAGTGAAAAGGGGCAGTGCCTCCTGATCCCAATCAGTACACCTACAGTAAATATGAATCAAAGAGCAGCTGATGCCTTTGGGGAAATTTTGGAAAACATATATAGACACAGTTTAGCTTGTATTTCATATTATCTCATATAGATTTCCCCTCCCAATTATTTATTACTAAAGAAACCCCCACAAAAACAAGATCTTTATTCCTTAGTGTTCATCTGCCTCTATAGCTGAGTCCCTACTTGAAAACATAATGCTCTGTTGTGACATCACAGTCTGTTGTTATGGAAATAACTGTGATGTCACAAGCATAGTATTATGACATCAGATTGGAAAGAAGCAGTAGGGGCTGATGAACCCTTAAGGAACAGCTATCCTGTTTTCATGCATTTGACCCCAGTAATAAATAAATGGGGATAAGAAATGCAGCGCTAATGAGAAACATACGCTGCTTTGTATCCAAATATTATGTATTTCAAAGATCTTCTCAAGGTGTCGGTGCCTCTTTAAATGACAGCCTCAGTAGTGATACAAATTTGGTTTATTTACATATAGCGGACAAGCTGATTTTCTGCTTTTGTATCTCACTGTTTTAGTGGAGACCTATAGCGTATACTGATGGAACATTTCACGTGAATTACTATGGCGTTGTATTGCCATCTTGTTTGTTTGTGTGCCAGGCTGGTGTTTGTGACCTAAGATGGCGGTGGTGCAACCAAGGTCTAAAAAGAGTGAAATTATTATTTTTTGTTTTAGCACTTAGTTTTATCTACTGGTTTGCAACAAGGTATGTTAGAATGAAAAGAACAGTCGGGTACAATGTCATCTGGCTTACACAGGGGCCCTCTGTGATTTTGTACCTATACATTCCATTCCCAGCTTAAAGTGAAACACACTTCTGATGCATTTGTATCGTGATTAAGTGCCACTAGTTGCTCAAGTAATGTGCGCTGGTCAGACCTAGTAGCAAGCAAAGGTTAAAATAAACACAGCAGAGCAACAGCCCCATATAATTGACTAGTAGACTATTCTCAATTGTAAATATTACCAATAAAATAAGTGTGAGGTTGGTATGGTGCCCCAGGTCATGAGTTTTTTAATGCCTCCGGACTGAAAGGCCTCAGAGACAAATGTCATGACATTGGCACTTACTTGCTTATATTTAAAAAATGTGACTCAGTAATATTTATATTTATATTTATTTTTATTTAACCAGGAGTAGCACACTAAGCTGAAATCTTTTTTACAGGAGCGACCTGAGAGCACAGGGAAGTTAAGTGACTTGCTCAGGGTCACACAGTATGCAAGTGGAAGCTGTGGGATACAAACCCAGGTCTTGTCTGCTGGATGTCACCAGATTTGCAGCTCAGAGCCTTAAACCACTGTGCCATGGTGGCAGCACAATATGCTACCTTTGGGGAAGTCAGGGTTTGATTCAAACCAGAATTCATCTGGAGTAGGGTGCATCTTGAGGGTGAGGGACTTAGCTGCCAGGAAGGAAGGGAGTGATGGCAGGTGCAGGCCTCACAGTATCTGCCCACCTCCTGCCTTCAGACCATGAAGCTAGATTTACATTGGCTATGAAGGTAGTCACACACCCATCCTCCCGGCTAGGGGAAGGGTAACGTTGGGTGACCCAATCATCCGGACAGGGGCAGAGGTGACTGTAATGATAGTTAATCAAAGTTAAAAATGTGTAGACACTCCTTCAGTACCGTATGTGTGTTATTATTAGAAGTGTGTAGTTGCAGGAAGTACCCTAGAAGGCAGGCTGGAGACAAGGGTCTGGATTCTCAAAGCGACCCCTCGATCAACGTTGGCTGCAGCAAACAGCAGCTTCCATTAATCACCAGTGTGCCAGGGACCCTGTACTGAATTCTGTAAGTGGCGGGCTGCCGGCACCAAACTCAGCACACTTGCAGCCATCCTGCATGTCAAACACATGATGCATGGGAGGGGATTGCCACGAGCCACAGGAAGGTCCTGCAGCTTTAGCGGCCACTGACAGAGACCCACTGGCTGGTCACCAAAGATGCTGGCAGGATTGGAGTGGTCAGGACATGGAAAGTGGAGGACAGGATGAATCGGGATGGGAGGACTGGAAGTGGCAACAGACCCCTGGTGGGAACAGTGCATGGCAGTCTATGTGTATGGGGGGGCAGTCACATGCCTGGCACCATTGATAGGGACCCAGAGGGCACGTACCCACCACAGCTGCTCCACTGGTGGTCTGCAAGTGTCTGGGTGCTGTGTGTGCATCGGAGACTGCAGGTGACCAGCTGCAGCAAGGAGGCACAAGTTCCCTCCCTCCCAGTGATAGCTCTGGGGGTGGCACATGGGCTGTTAGAGCAGCTGCGGACTGGTCTAACAGTTTCTGACCATGCGCTCTGTGGGGGGCTTTCAGAATTCCATTTTAGGGGATGCTGCAGTACTGCTCTGGCACAACACCCTTCTGCCATGGTGCACCAAGGCATCCAACGCAAGGATGGTTCAAGCTCGGCTGACGCAGGTGGTCCCCCAACTGGCACAGGCTACGTTGCAGAATCCGGAATGACACAAGGTGTGATGCAGGGAACCCCTCGCATCATTCCTGGTGCTTTGAGAATTGGGCCAACGATATCTACTATATAGGAGTGCAAAGTGTGATGCAGTAATTAAAGAATTTAAGTCACCAGTTGCATCCAGCGGTGTCTCCTGACAAAAAGGGTAGAAAACCCCAAAGCGTTGAGGCTAGTTCCACTTCAATTGGGAGCTGGATTTCTTTATTCTTTTACATTTTGTTATACAATGCAGTGATTTGCAAGTACTGAATACTTTTGCACAGTAAAGCTTCTATTACTCTCACTGAATCTTGTGTCCAGAGTGCTGATTCCAATAATAGTGATGAAACTTTAATTTTTTTGGCACTCTCCTTCACTTGTGAGCGCTGCCTGTATGACTTTACAAAGTCCTTGGTATGTAAGCTGGCACAACAACACTCTAGGTTTCCCCTTTCAGCAGACAGGCTGGAGACTATTCTGGTAGCCCCAGACTTCAGATTCAAGCACAGTCCCTGGGGCAAACAGGTCTCTCACCAACACACAGCTTAGGGATCTTTCAGACACTCTGACCCCTGTTTCAGTCTGGAATTCAGCTCTGAGGAAATCACTCCCTTTCTCCCTTTTAGAGACTTTCAGTTTGGTCTACAAATTCAGCAGTCCCAGCAATTCAGTAGAAGTTCAGGCCAAGCAGAGGTAAAGCAGGCCTCTCCCCAAATCCCCAAGCTGAGAATAGAGCCTCCTCTCAGTACAGAAGCTTGCACCAGACTGACTGTTAAGCTGTTTCTCTCAACTGAAGGAAAAAGGAAATCTGTAATCCAGTTGGCTGCCCAAGCTGTCAGTCCATATATCCAGTGTCCTGATTGGTTGAAATGGGTGCCAAGCACATAGTTCAGTTTCTCCCAGCAGCCATAGTAAAGAAGGACCCATTAGGACCCCTTGAGTTCCAATTGGCTCACCAGCAAGGTCAAAGTAGAATCATGGCGGCCGCATGACCAGAATGTAAACATTCAACATTAAAGTTCACTTTTAAACACAACAGTTTAGATCCAGCAATAAACAGTCACAGCATTCAATAGGGCTGCATCTATACATATAAGTGACTATACAATGGAACCCAGCGGGGTGCTGCCCGGCTGGTCGCGAGCTCTGTTCGTCCCGGACCCAACACAGGCTATACACCACATACACAGACAGCTTCTCTTAAAGCTATAGCGTAGTGGCATTAATTCACACATGCAGGAACCAGAAATACAACACTTTACTTCTGGGTTTACTGTTTACAGTACTGGACTTAACCAGGCTCTTAAAGGCAGCGCACCAGCTGGCAACCTTCCAGGCAGGGAAACTGCAGTGTCCAAGGAGGTAACTAAAGTAAGCCTGCCATTTTGGCGGGGGGGGGGGGTTACAGACATGATGAGTCATGCTGCTTTCTTTTCCTGACAACTTTTCTGTTTCTATGACAAAGTCCACAGGAAATTGACATACAGTATAATGTCTGTGTAAAGTAACTTTTCTTTGGATCAAAAAAGAAGGCGTTCCCAGTTTTTCTGGCAGAAACTACACCTGTATCTTGGGGAAGAAAATAGGAAATTAATTCTCTCCAGTCTGCAGCTTGACTCTAGAGTTGCTTCTAGCAAGAATATTGACAAGTTGTTTTTGACTTTTCCTATGGTTTTAAATTTTGAATCTGAAGCAGGCACGCTGTCCCTTCCCTCAACCCTCCAGAGTCCCGATCACCCTCCATTTCTGGACTGAAGCAGAATTCTCTCCCAAACCATATCATGACCTTTTCGAAACAAATTTTAAAATGGAACTAATAAGCGGCTGCCAGCTTGCCCAAAGTAATGCATTTCAGTATCGTTCAAGTTACCTGCATTTCTACCCTGAAACTGGATCATCACGTGCTGGTGACCAGGGCTCAAAGTGCTGCCTAAGGCAGCACTCTTCATCCTCGTGGAGGGAAGCACATCGTCACATCCTAGCAGAGACATCTGGGACCAGGCTAGGAGTCCATCTGGCACATTATATGCTGGTATCTTCAGTTTCAGGGGGCTGTAGTAGAAGATGCCTTAGGTGGGGAGAAGGTATGCCCAGTGCCTCCGGTGTTCTGCGGCAGAATTTTCTGATTTCTGCGGCAGGGCTCCTTGACTTCTGCGGCAGCATTTTCTGATTTCTGCGGCAGGGCTCCTTGACTTCTGCGGCAGCATTTTCTGATTTCTGCGGCATGATTTATTCACTTCTCTGGCAGAATGCAGTCCTGTCATTGGCTAAATATGATGTGATGTCATCGATGACATATGCCGAGTATAGAGGAGGGGCTTCAGGATAAAGGAGATGGGAAAGAAAGCCTGATACTATGGAAAAACAGTATATTTCTATGAAAATTCACCCAAAACAATGAATTCTGCGGCACTATATATATTCTGCGGCATGACGCAAATTCTGCGGCAAATTCTGCAACCGCAGAACCGCAGAATTCCAAGGAACCTTGGGTGTGCCACAGATACAAGTACACCGATGGCCGGGTGTGAGCATGTGGTATTATCTGGGAATAACTACCCCTTCAGGCAGCCCCGTACTTTATGCTGGCTCATCCCAGGACCTTGGGCCCCATCTGGCAAGTTCCATTTGACCTTCTGCCTGCCATCTAATAGTTGGGCCCCACCTCTGGGGGAGGGGTATGCCACAGAGTGCCTTTCAAGCCAGGGCTGGGGTAACGGGAAGATGGGAGGCATGATGGGGTGCAGGACTAGCATACCAGACAGGAGAAGCAGCAGAAGGGAAACTAGAGAGTGCCATAAAATAAAAACTTTCATTTCAGCTTGATGCTTCGATTTGGTGACCATCAACAATGTCAATAATTCGTTTTATAATAAGTGGGGAGCATTTTCTTCCGTAGAGACACCTAGTTATAATTAATTTGCCGTTATAACATGCTGGTTATAATGGCGAACATGCACCGGGTTTCTCTCGTACTGAGCATGTGCAGCCATCGCTCCTTCACTCCTCGGTGCCGGCTGTCATTCCCCAGCTCTACACAGTTCACCGCACTCAGAGTTAGCAGCGGCAAGTTATTTTTAAAACACTTGGCAACATGTTTTTACATCAGCTAGATAAGAGGGGAAAGAAAACATGGAAAAAAAAAAAGAGCAATTCTTTTTATCACGAGCCTCAAACCGTACTGAAACCCGACCGGTCCGTGGCTCTGTAGAAATATCTTTATTTTATGTAGTTGCTGTGGCAACAAAATGCTCCCCAGCAATTATATAAAATAAAATAAAATATGGGGTGGTGTGTATAACGAGACTTTATACACACATCCCCATTGTGGGATGCATTTCATAAACCCTTCGGGCTTCGCCCTTGGGGTTTTTATAGCATCCCACAATGTGTGTGTGTGTGTGTGTGTGTGTGTGTGTGTGTGTGTAAAATCTCATTATACACACCACCCCATACTTTATTCTCTGTGTTAAATCACAGAGAAACATTTGTGTTAAAACACACAAGCACATGTTCTCAAACAGGCTTCAGTTCTAGTAAACGCTAAATCTCCAGAGTAAATTTGAAGAATATTTTTAAATCTTGAGGTAGGGAGGAGGAAGAGTAGCCAGTGACCTTTAAATTATCCATCTTCAGAGCAGGCAGTACTGGGAACGGGACTTGCCTCTCAACATAAAAATCATCACTTCCAGTGTGTTCTGCCCAGGGCAGATTTGTGGCCTTTTGTCTCTGCATACTGGTGTACTGTCAAGAAACGATGTTTACTGTCGCAGCACAGGAAGACTTTAAACATGCCGAAAATGTTGACTTGAAGATGCTGGACCTTACAGCATTTGAACAGACGTGTCTTTGTTTAGATAAAACTGAGGTAAACCTGTCTAAAGGGCTGAGTATTTTTCCACTCTGGCAGTACTTGCAGTATGTGGGAAAAATGAAGTTAGGCAGCTTCAATACTTCATTCGTCAGCTTAGCTGGAACCTCAAAACCTCGGTAGTTTACCCTGGCATTGTTGACTGATTTACACGACTGTGAACTAATTGTGACTTGTTGATTGCACATAATTTATTGTCCTATCTGTCAAACTTGTACTGGCAACTTGACAAAGGATTTCAGTGTCAGTTACTGTGGCGTCTCACATTACAAAGTTGCCAGCATGAACATGGCTTGAACAAAAACAGTATTTCACCTTCTGCACAGTTATGATCATGTTGAACAATCCGAATTGAAGATGGATTAATTTCTGTATCACTCCACATGGTCTATGGGGTGTAATGAGCATCCCCACTAGGGTAGTGGTGAATCCCCAAGCTGTCCGTCAGCGTAGAACTCTGCACACATTAGGATTCCAAGAGCAACAGTTGCTCAGGGTTTGCTGTACCACTGAAGGGTAGACTGCATAGATAGCATTCTCCTAAGAAAAGCAACTATTGTTTTTTGGGATAGGATTGTGCAACTGGAGGCAGGTTGGGGCTACCTGGTGACAGGGAGCACCCTCAAAGTTAAAAATCATGCCTGTTAAGTTGCTGCTTTCAAATTGTCTGGCCTGCTTCCTAACACTCTTTTCCATTCCTGCAGTGCAAGAACTGAGGACCATGCCGGCCCGGTGGCACTGAGGGTTGAGGCGCTGGATGCCACACCGGCGATCCGGGTTTGGGAGCGAACTCGGGCGCCGGGGGTCGGCGGGGGGGGGAGAGGATTGAGCGTCCAATGGACTGCTCTCCTCTTCCAGGGGGAGGATATCAGGGCTGTTCAGCATCCCAGCAACCCCCGTTGGAAAGCGGGGGAGCTGCTGGATGCAGACTGGATTTGTGGGCGAGCGTGGCAACACCAGCAGGGCTGCCGTACACTATGGCATCATTGCTTGCCACATTTGGGGGGAGGGAGCTTGAAGGAACAACTACAAGGAGAAAAAGCCCCTCCAGCCCGGACAGGCAATGGCCCCACAGTGTCCACCATCCACATACCCAACACTGGACCTCTACATCTGCCCCTTCCATCTCCTGATGGGGCCTGGGGCTCCACGGGAGAAAGTAACCTCTCTGGTGTAGGTGGAGGTCACAGTGGGCGGTATAGCGGGGGACGAGTTGGGAGCCTGAGAGAGTTCCGGTGTCCTGGAGGTGATAAAAAGAGATGTAAAAAAAAAAAGGAATTGGGGACCATGTGGCTTTGCCATATGGGTTGTGCAACAGAGGTCTTTAATCTTTAATCATGGCCTGGTGCCTCAAGTAAGTTTCTTGTTTGGAATGGGGAGGAACACAGTTAGTCAGTCAGAAGAGGACCTTTATTAATCTTGTTTTCCTTTTTTCTCCCCAGTGTTCTTTGGCAACAAACCCTCCCTCCTTCCCTCTCTCCTATTTATTTAGTGGACTTGACTGCTTATAGATAGCTGCCAGAGTACTGAACAATCTTAGCAACTGGCTGGTTTTCCCCCGCCTGTCTTCTGCAGCTTGCTGTCTAACTAGCAGCTTACTATCTAACTAAGGACGTGAGCTGTGCAGGGAGGGATTGTCTTAGTGTCCCTTATCTTTCACATTGGGGCAGCGATACTCAGGGCAGTGTAAGCGGGTTTGTTTTTAATGTGAGCCTGCTGCTTGGCGCTATGAGCGCTCCACTTATGTTTCCTGTTTGGGAAGTGATCCTGAAGGCAGGGTGAGCATTCTGTAGTTTTAGAACTGAACCTACTGGTTGGCTTTATGAATGCTCTACAAGCACGGTCCGTTCACACCATTAGTGGCACCATTGCCAGTGGCCAGGCAGCGCAACGGTTTTCTTGCCTTTTTTTTTACAGCTTCTTCCCCAGACTAGCAGGGTGATCACTTTAGGAGACTGCAGGGTACACACTTCAGAGGCTGTTCTTTGCATGTTCTCTCAGTGCGTTGTGATGTCATGCATGTTGGTGTGAAGCCACCATGCTAGCACAGGCCCTGTTTTTCCTCTGTAGGGTTATCCTGAACTAGTGGCAGCTGTGACAC
Organism: Neoceratodus forsteri; assembly: GCA_016271365.2. Lineage (NCBI taxonomy): Eukaryota > Metazoa > Chordata > Ceratodontiformes > Ceratodontidae > Neoceratodus > Neoceratodus forsteri. The sequence goes on from JADMNL010000025.1 coordinate 78,307,182, forward strand.
TTTGAAGACCTTGAACCTGCCGTGTTTTTATTGCATGGGGCATGTGGTGCTTTCAGTGGGGGCAAACAATTCAGGACATGGTTCTTGTTTACTTATTAGAAGGAAAGTTGAAGTCCCACAGGCACAGTCAGTTGCATGTTGGGCTGACCTGGTGGCTACCTGCCTGTTTTGGCATAGGATTGTTTTGCAGATAGAGGGACGTAACATAGAAGCCACAGTTCTGGTACAATAGTAACTGGGGTCATACAGGAGGTTTTAAGTTATTTTTCTTCTGGCCATTAGGCCAGTTGGGATCAGTGGCACCGTACTGGTTTATTGGAGACTGGTTGTGTGTAAGAGATGCAAGACCTGCAGAAGGATGATGAGACCTTCTCCTTTGGGGTCATTCTGTCCTATCTGTGTAACACAATCTAATGTGTCTATTTTGGTACCCCTAGTCAAACCCCAGAACTGGGGGGGCGGGGCGGCGCACTTGTAGTACCAACTGACAGTACCACAAATCCTTGTTGCTACTTTTAAATGAGCTGCTGAGTTCTGATGTTCTGCAGAACATCCCCACCAACACACCTGAACCCAAGGAGGGCCCCCTCAGATCGGGGACCCATATAGGTATGTCCAGTTGCACTTTAGCAGAGTGATCCTGCTCACCCAGATTTGCAGGTGATCCCTCAACCTTGACATCACTGAAGATAATGATCCGGGGGAATGGGGAAAATCCTGCCCCAATGGCACCAGATTTATCGGATGAGGAAGACCCCTTAGAAGGGGAGGATGAGTGGATGGCACCTAAGAAAAATATTCTGATACCACCGTTGTTTGATGCAGTCATTCTCTTATAATGGAAGCATGATGAACACTGAAGTTGAATGAGGTGCAGGGCATGGAAACCTTGGAAGTAAATCCTTTCCTGTCCACCATGGCATCTGCTTCAAAGTCCTTCTCCAGCTTTGTACATTGCAACCAGATTATTAAACAGGAATGGGCCAGGATGAATAAGCGTAAGCAGCTTACTAGGCCAAAAGTGAGATATTACTCGTTCCTGAAGGAGAGCTCCAAGAAGTGGGAGGTGCCCGCAGTGGTAGTCTAGGCTGTATACAATTTTGTTAATCACACAACCGCACCTATTGAAGGTTCCATGGCACTATCTGACACTAATGGCAAGAAAGTGGATGCTTCATATAGATAGGCATTTGCCTGGAATGAGGTAAATCTTCAACCGTCATAAGCATCTTTTATTGTTTCCAGAGCAGTAAACTTGTGGGTTACTGCTCTGGGCAGCTATGTCCCTCCAGGCTCAGTAGGGGCAAACATTTTGCAACTTGTTGGAAGGTGTAAAAACACCAATTGTACTGTCACACCCATTGGCGCTCTTTTCTGTTGAAGCATGTAAGCATACAAGCACCACACGTCTGCTTCAAATGTTTGTGCAAACTTTTCCAAACTTTAATATGCTTCTGAAATTGCCACATCCCAGTCCAACAATAGATATCTTGTAAATTCAAAGATCTTCATTTATCTTCAAAAGTGGTTACACCTCACTTCATAACGCCATAAGAAACATCAACTCATAGGCAAGTTACAGACTTCTTCTTCCATGAGTTTGTTAGCCCATGCTGGACAACCGGCTGGTGGGGGCAACTTGAACGCACATACCTGCGCACACATGATCAGTCTGCGTATCACTGACTACTCGGCTTCATCTGAGTATAGATGTTCGCAATAGCTAAATTTTGTAAGCAGCTGTGGCAGTGTGTTAATTGAGTCCTAGTCGAGCATTTAAACATTTCAGCACAAAGAAATTTGTAACCTGCCTGCGAGCTGACTTTTCTTATGGCATTTTGGAGCTTTGGAGCAGGGTGTAACCACTTTTGAAGATGAATGAAGATATGTGGTAAAGTACTGTGAATTTATGTGATGTCTGTTGTTGGACTGGGATGTGTGATGATTTTCAGAAGTATATTAACGTTTGAAAACGTTTGCACAGATATGTGAAGCTGAAGGGGTGCAGACTTAAGGGAGATTGAAAGGATCCTTAAAGATCATCTAGACAGGATAAGGCCGGATATGGATGCTGACAGCAGGTGGGGGATCATTAGGAGGGGAATACAGGAGGTTACCAGATCCTGTGCAAGGGAAAGGCGTAAGTTCGGTAAGGCCAGAAAACCCTGCTGGTGGACCTGGGAGGTACAGGAGGTGGTGAGGGAAAAGAAGGCGGCCTATAGGCACTTCAAGTGGTCAGGGAGTGAAAGGGACCAGGAGGAATATGAACTGGCAGCCAAGAGAGTCACCAGGGTGGTGAGAGCAGCTAAGGCAAAAAGGAGCAGTCCTTGGCCAGTGGGATCCGGAGGGGGGGACAAGGGGTTCTTTAGATACATAGGGGAAAAAAAGAAAGTAAAGGGGCAGATCAGCAAGATAAGGGTAGGGAATGGTTGGACACAGGAGGTGGGGGAACAGACAGAAGTCCTAAATGAGTACTTTGCCTCAGTTTATACCAAGGGGGATGGATGGGCTAGGTCTTGTAAGGGGAGCGGGGGCAAACCGGAGCAAGGGGTGAGACCAGTAGAATCCAAGGGCCCTGATGGGTCTGGGGAAAGGAAGTGGCTACCAAAGACAGGTGGGGGCCCAGTAGCGCATGGTGAAAAGGGGGAGAACCAGGCTGAAATCCCAGTAGAGAGAGTAAGGGAAGCCCTCCGGTCCCTTCGGATGGAGAAAGCACCTGGGCCAGATGAGATACATCCCAGGGTGCGGAAGGAACTGGCAGATGTCCTGGCAGTCCCTCTAGTGGAGCTTTTCAACATCTCTCTGAGGACTGGGTGGGTGCCCCAAGAATGGAGGGTGGCCCATGTCGTGCCGATCCACAAGAGGGGATCAAGAGAGGAAAATTACAGGCCCGTTACCCTGACATTGGTGGTCAGCAAGGTGATGGAGGGTACTGTCAAGGAAAGGCTAGGGGGGTTACTGGAGCAAACTGGGGGCTTGGACAATAGGCAGCATGGCTTTGTCACGGGAAGATCATGCCAGACAAATCTTGTTGAGTTCTATGACTGGGTGACGGGGGCCCTGGACCAGGGTAGGCCAGTGGACATCCTCTTTCTGGATTTTAGCAAGGCATTTGATTCGGTACCCCACAGTGGCCTGCTGGCTAAGATGGATAGGAAATTGGCTCTCTGAGCGTACTCAGAAGGTGGCGGTTGGAGAGTTAGCCTCATCCCCAAAGTGGGTTACTAGTGGGGTTCCCCAGGGGTCAGTGCTGGGCCACTCCTGTGCAACGCTTATATCTCAGACATCAGGAGGGCAATCAGGAGTGAGGTGAGTCTCTTTGCAGATGACTCAAAGCTAGGTGCAGTGGTGGATGGGGAGGAGGGGAGGGTGGCCTTTCAGGAGGACCTGGAGGCTCTGGAAAGGTGGTCGGGAAAATGGAAACTAAAATTCAATGCGGGAAAGGTTCTGCACCTGGGAGTCAGAAATCCAGGCCAGGGGTATACCATGGGAGGAGACATGATTCAAGTCACGGAGGGTGAGAGGGACCTGGGAGTAGTGGTAGATGTCAAAATGAACAACTCGAAGACCTGTAGGAGTGCAGCGGCAAGGGCAAATAGGATGCTGGGATGCATCACCAGGGGGATTACCTCCAGAAAGTCGTAAGTGATCCTTCCACTGTACAACTGCTTGGTTAGGCCACACCTGAGTATTGTGTACAATTTTGGAGACCACATTTAAAGAGGGACATTACACTCCTAGAGAGGGTCCAAAGGAGGGCAACCAAAATGATCTTGGGCCTGGGGGAGAGGACCTATATGGAGAGGCTCAAGGAGCTCGACATGTACACCCTGGAGGAGAGGAGGGACGTGGGGACATGATAGAGGTCTTTAAGTACATGAAAGGGATCAATAAAGGAGGCCTAGTCAGGGTGCTCCAAAGGAAGGAGGGTGGGGCAACAAGAGGTCACAGGTGTAAGTTGGAAGGGGGCAGGCTCAGAGGGGAGAGGAGGAGATGTTATTTCACTGAAAGGGTGGTAGAGCCCTGGAATGCACTGCCCGGGGAGCTGGTAGAGGTGGAGACTGTGGATGGATTTAAGAGGGGATGGGACAGGTACAGGGGGAGGGTAAATCTGACCAGGCACAATACAGGTGGAACATCTGGGACTGGGGACAGTATAACCCAAGGGGGAGGGGGGACACCAAAATCGGCCCTCAGTGCGGGTACTGAAAATCGAGCAGACTCGAGAGAGCGTTATGCCTATTCTGCTGGCATTTTAGTATATTAGTATGTAAGTGTGGTGCTTGCCCGGGGGCTTGTATGCTTCAGTAGAAAAGAGTGCCAATAGGTGACAGTACAACTGTTGTTTTTACACCTTCCATCTGGTTTCTGATTTCCCTGTACTGGGGCACCTGCTTGGATTAGTTTTTAAAACCCTAGTCTTTGGGATCGTTGATAATCCTGTGATTTCATAATTTGCAACTTGTGTCCATGGCTTTCGCCTTCCTACGGGATACAGCAGTTGACAGTTTATGGAAGTCAGCTCACTCCATTTACCACATTGTGGCGCTCTGCAGAGTGTCATTGACAGTTTGTGGAAATCAGCTCACGCCACTTACCAGATTGTGGCGCTATGCAGACTATCACAGCTGTCTGGCTTGGACATTAGGTGGTGGACCAGGCTTCCAAGGTAAAGCTGTTTAACCTGTCTTTTGCTGGAGGATTGTTATTCAGGCCTGAACTGGACAATATTCTGAAAGACATCCAGGAGAAAGGCAGCTGCTAGTGTCCAGACACCAACAGAGGGCAAACCAGGCCTTGAGAGGGTGTGGGTCTGGCTGGCAGCAGCAGGCCAGAGGCAGTTTTTGACTCTTTTGGAATTTTGGAAAATAGACACATGGGGGAGGAGTGCCTATTCCGGATTCAAGGGTAACAGTAACAGAGGATCCTTCACCCGCACATGAAATGGAGGTGCAGGAAGAAGAGGAGCTGCATCCCAATGAAGGTACGTGGGCCCATCTCTGCCCCCTTCCCTTGGTGGATGCCACACAGTTCTCTATAGTAAATTTGAGAGATCATTTCCTGCTATCTCCAGTACCTCAGAATCAACTGAAAAGACAGATCACCTTAGATCACATGACATGGATTGAAGCAGTTTTTACTGTTCCCTAAATGAGGAGGGCCTGGGATTCTACTCCTTTTATTTTGTAGTCCCTAAGTACTTGGGGGGGGGGGTGTCCAATCAATTCTGGACTGAAACATTTAAACAAGTTTGTCAGCCATACAACCTCAAGATAAAGTCCATGTGGTCCATCATACAGGTGGTCTAACAAGAGAATTATTTGGTGTCCATAGATCTGAGGGGATGCCTATCTCCACATTCCTGTCAATCAGACATACCAGTTGATCCTGAGGTTCATGATTCAGGGGTAGTATGTTAGTACCAGGCACTTCCATCCAATCTGGCAACAGCAACAGCACCCAGGGTATTCCCAAAGTTTCTGATCGTACTGATGACACTGCTGGGGCAGAAGGGTCATCACATATACCCCTACCATGAGAACTTGCTCATCTGGGCTACAGGACTGACAGAGAGATTGGTGGAAAGGACCTTGGAGGTTCTGAAGTCACATAAGTTGAGTTGTCAATCAAGGGAAAAAAGCTTCTTGATACCATCTCAGAGGTTGGAGCACCTGGGAGTGATGTTCCAGATGAATGAGAGGAAGGTGTTCCTTTATTCATCCAGGATGGAGACCTTAAGATAAGAGATGCAGTAGCTGAGAGCTCATTCGGTAGTCTCAGCCCACAATCTTCTCCAGATTCTAGGCCTGATGACTGCGCGATAGAGCTAGTACTATGGGCATGTTTTCATGCATGAGTTCTTCAGAACAGGATGCTGGAGGTATGGTCACCAATCTCGGAGGACTACCAGGCTCTGATTCCACTAGTTTCCTCGATACTGCAGATGGTAGCATGGTGGGAGAACCCCAAAGAGCCTCAACAAGGGAACTTTCCTGGAAGATCCACAAGAACTGATTCAGGTGACTGATACCAACCTTTGGGAGTGGTCCTGGACCAAGTGCTGGTTCAGAGGATATAGAACCATCAGAAGCTCCAGGGCCATGAAGGTAAGGTCAGATGCTATCACCATCACATACATAAACAACCAATGGAGCATGAGTAGCCAAATTATGCTGTAAAAGCAACCAGGGTTCTGCAGTGGGCAGAGATGAACCTTCTGTCTCTGTCTGCAGTTCACCTAGCAGGGGAACTGAATGTGCAGGCCAACTGGCTAAGTCATGAAAGAGTTCATCCGGGGGAGTGGACTGTGAACCCGGAAGTGTTTTATCTTCTGTGCAGATGGTTTGTTGACCACAGATTGACCTTTTTTCATCAAAGGAAAATGCTCAGGCACCGAGGGTCTTCAGTCATTATTGGTGCAGTCATGTAGAGGTGGTGGATGCCCATTCCCAGCATTGGGACTTCCATAAAGTTTGTTTGCCCCACTCTCGCTAGTCCCCAAGATAATTCAAAAGATATTGCTGTCAGAAGGAAGCTTCCTCATGATAACTCCAGAGTGGACAAGAAGGCTGTGGTTCTTGAACCTGGCGAACCTTGCTCAGTGAGCTTTGTTTCGACTCCCACTTTACGAGGACCTCCTCATCCAAGGCCCAGTCATGTATCCAAAACCCAGCAGTGATGCAGCTGGCAGCCTAACTTCTTAAAGGAGGAGACTATTAAAATGGGGTTTCTCCAGGAGGGTGGTAGATACCCAAAAGGCTTCCAGGAAAGTTTCCATGTTCACAGCTTACTGCCAACTCCACCAACTCTGCTTTTCCACTGGTCCCCTTGCCTGGTTCTCCAGCTACCTCTCTGCTAGATCCCAGTGTGTGAAGATAAATGGCTCCCTGTTCAATACTCAGCCTGTTCATTTCGGGGTACCCCAGGGTTCCATTCTGGGCCCTGTACTTTTCAGCGTCTACCTTAACACTCTCCTCAGCTCTTGCACGGGAAAATTGCTTTATGCAGACGATGTGGTTCTCTTTGCATCCCACCCCGATCCCTCTTCTCTCCAGGTATCCCTCCAGCACACCTACAACCAAGCTGAAAAGTGGTTCCTTGACCACCGACTTGTCATTAACCTAAAGAACACTAAGTCAATGCTCTTCTCCTATCACCAGAACAAGGCCAAGAATGCCCCCTCTTCATTGTCCTCAGCACTGCACCCGCTGGAACAAGTGACCTCTTACAAATATCTAGGCATCACTTTTGACTTGGCTCTCACCTTCCACACCCACATCAATGCCCTATCCTCTGCCATAAATTCTCAGATAGGCCCATTATACCATCACAGAGATTGCCTCCCCCAAGTTGCCCTCCGGCTGGCCATCACCTCTTCCGTCCTGTCGCTGGTGGACCATGGCTTGCCCACTTTATGCTGCGGCGGACAATACCGCCTTGACTAAAATCTCGCTCTCAAGTCAATAAGGCCTGCAGGCTCCTGACCGGAGCCCCTAGCCACACTCACACTTGCCTGCTCTACTCCACTGCTAAGCTGCTTACCTTTGAGGAGCATCTGCACTACCAGACCTGCCTACTCGCCCACAAATCTCTTCTAGGGCTCTTCTCCCCCCGGAGGCTCTGCTTCCCTATAGCATGCGTCCTTGTCTCTTGCCACCCATAGCTCTGTCAAGTCTACCTTTCTGGTGCCCAGAACTAAGACCTCGTTAGCCCAGAGGTCCTTCCATTACTGAGCCCATGCTTGGTTCAACTCCCTCCCACCCTGCATCACAGTCATTGCCAAAATTGGTCCCTTCAAAATCATCCTCTGGAACCATCTCTTCGACACTCATTGCTGTAGATGCACCTAATTTATCCCACTGTGGGATTCTCCTGTCAGGCCTCCCTGACTTGACAACGCCCTCCAGACAGTCTATCCTCTCCCCTCCTCTCCCCTCCCTATCCCTACCTCCATCCTCTCCAAGTAGTATCTAGGTATGTCCAGGGCTGTACCCCCAATGTAACCCTTGGGTACCTTGTATTTGACTGTAACCTATTATAAGTAACATTATTATGTAACCTATGTCTACTCTGTTTAATGTTCTGCATCTGTACTGTTCTCACTGTTGTAACCACACTATGTAACTCTATCTACCCCCCCCCGTGACTAGGTGCTTTTGTAAATGAGTCCATGACTCAAAGGTTGTAAATCCGACTTTTCTAATAAATAAAAATGCATTAAATCCCATATATGGTTGAGCTAGAGAGAGAGAGAGAGAGAGAGAGATCATTCAATGCTATGTCCTTCAAATCTTGGATTTTTTCAGCCGGGGTAGACAGTGGTCTAGCATTGACTACCCTGCAGGGACACATGTCTGCTCCTGGGCAGCACTGGGAACATCTGTGGGTTTGTCCCTGTGGACCAACCTGGATGTTATCCACTTTCACAGGGTGGTCAGCAGAAGTTGGCTGTCCTTGGGCTGGCCCAGTGGCACAGAAGGCTGAGGTGCTGGCTCTTCACTTGTCTTCACACCAGCGAACTGGGTTTAGAAAAGGACCAGGGTCACTCAGGAATCGGTTGTGGGGACAGGGACTAAGCACCCTAAAGGATGTGCAGTCCTCCTCCAGGGAGAGAGGATGATGGACTCTGCTGGCGACAGCCCCACCTGGGTAATCACAGGTGGCGGTGCACACAGAGACATACGAGGGGGGGGCGCCTAACTGAATGTGACACGTGCACTTGCATATGCATGTGTATTTATTACCCATTGACAATGAGGAGCAATACAGAAAGGAGAAATTCCTTCATACTTACCATAATTTCCTTTTCTTTTACCTCCAACATTGTTAGTGGGGGCCTCTCCCAGGAGCCTTCAGCTCCTCTTGAAGATTATCCGCTATATCTATGGAATTTTGATTTCAGCACAGATAAATTGTCTTTGATTGCAACCGGATATTAGAAATTGACTGCTAGCTATAGACATCTCTTATTGTTTTATTGGATTTACCAAGTTCGGGTTAAAACTCATTACCTCCAATAGCTCTATATGAAGTCCGAACTATCCATCGTTTACCTGACACAAAATGGCCGCCCAGGAGGTAATGAGTTAACAGGTTATGGATTTTTGAGTATTGATTGGTGCTTCACTGTTCTAGGTTAGTACTTTACTAATCCTCTTCAGTTATATTCAAGGTTCATTTTCCATTTCATTTCATCTATTTATGGTTATAACTATTGTCCATAGCTCCTTTACAGTGGTGACCTGTAGAAAGCATACAATTTACAAAATACATTCATAAATGGTGACAGTTAGTGATAAAAACAATCACTCTGTGTAATTATGTAGAAGCTGGAAGTGCACTACAGCAACAACTCCCCTGTGTAGAAATTGAACTCAAGAACCAGTGTTTAAAAACTTCAACTAATGCAGGTTTTAAATCCACTATACGAAATTTAGCTGAAAGTTGAACCCACAGAATGGATACATACTGACTATAGAAATACAAAGACCTATGGGTTTTTGTTTTCAGAACCACCATTACCCAGAGATTTTAATTCCTCAGGGAGGAATTAACTCTCCTGACAGAGCCTGTTCCCTAGATATTCTGGCACGTAGCCCAGCGCACTCTTATACAGTATGTTTACATTAACTTGCATAACCTCCCTGTAACAGGAAAGAAGTCCACCCTAGACTTTCATAAAGATCACAGTGGTGGGTATCCCTAGGGCACTTAAGAATCAGTCTGACGAGGTGGTTGTACAGGTCCTCAAGTTTTTGTAATCTGTAATTTGTAGCGTGTCGTACAGGATATCTGCATAGTCAAATAATGGAAAAACTGTACCTGAATAATTTTTGGGATTGTTTCAGAGTCCAGACAATTTTGATTCCTATAAAACAGCCCGACTCTCTTATCCACTTGCATGACCAATTTATCGGCATGCTTATTTCCCAGTTCTAAAGGGTCTAGCCAAAATTGCAAATATTTTTAAGTGTGTACACATTTAATTGTCCCACACAAAAGATTAATATACAAGTTAGCCAGCCTGGGAGTGGGTCCCAAGATGGTAGCCTGGGTAAAGAATTGTCTGGAGAACAGGACGCAGAGGGTAATAGTAAATGGAGTCCACTCTGAAGAAAGGGGGGTTACTAGTGGGGTACCGCAGGGTTCAGTACTAGGGCCAGTACTCTTCAATGTCTTTATAAGCAACATTGCAGAGGGACTGGAAGGAAAAGTATGTCTCTTTGCAGACAACATAAGGATCTGCAACAGAGTTGATACACAAGGTGGGGTGGAAAGGATGAGAAGGGACTTGGCAAGGTTGGAGGAATGGTCAAATGTATGGCAGCTTAGATTCAGTGCTAAGAATTGCAAAGTAATGCACCTGGGAAATAAAAACCCAGGGGAAGAGTACACAATGGGGGCGAGATACTAAAACAACAAAAATGGAAAGGGACCTGGGGGTAGTCATATCAGATGACCTAAAGGTGGGCAAGCAATGTGAGAGGGCAGTAAGGAGGGCTGGGGGGATACTGGGATGCATAGGGAGAGGCATCACGAGTAGAAAACAGGAAGTTGTTATCCCTCTGTACAGACAGCTGGTGAGACCCCATCTGGACTTCTGCGTGCAGTTCTGGAGCTCCTTTCTCTGCAAAGACATAAACAGGATGGAGGCGGTCCAGAAGAGGGCAACTAAAATGGTACAGGGTCTGCACCGGAAGACATATGAAGAGAGACTTAAGGAGCTTAATATGTATAGCCTCGAGGAGAGGAGGGTGAGGGCGGACATGATAGAAACTTTCAAGTACCTCAAGGGAATCAACAAAGTCCAAGAGGGTAGTATCTTTCAGAAAAAGAGGTGTGCAAGAACAAGAGTGCACAATTTGAAGATGGGGGGGGGGTAGCTCAGAGGTAATGCAAGGAAGTATTTTTTTTACAGAGAGGGTTGTGGATGTGTGGAACGGCCTTCCGGAGGAGGTTGTGGAGTCAAAAACAGTGGTGGAATTCAAGCATGCATGGGACAGTCATAAGGCAATTCTAGTGGGTGGGGGTAGGAAGAAGTAGGCTGTTGGTTAACTAGGATCTGTAGCTTATCCATTAGGTAGGGAAATGGGCAGACTGGGTGGGCCAAGCGGTCCTTATCTGCCATCAAATTCTATGTTTCTATGTAATGGGGTCCTGTTTGCATCCTGTATTAAAACATTTGTACAGTCTTTTATTTTTGAAGTTGTGCCAGAAAGCATAAGCTTAGTCTTGCAAGAGTTCAGTTTCAATTTCAAGTTACTAAAAAAAAGCCTGTAACCCAGCAAAACTTCACTGTAACTTGTCTTGAACCCCCAAAACTGAAGGGATTGAGGTGTAGACTACTGTATCATCTACATATACTGTAAGTGGTAAAGTGAGTCTCCCACACTACCCTCCAGTCCTCTCCGATATATCAAAAAAAAGGAGTGGCCCCAAAACCGAGCCCTGAGGCACCCATCTCGAAATGATCAGTGGGAAAGACTCGGCTCCATTTACCACAGTTGTTTGACTTCTCTGTTACAAATATGAGTGGAAACAATTTTATGTTTCCCTTTTCAGTCAGCTAACCTGTGTAACAAGATTTGGTTGTCAACCATGTCGAAGGCTTTGGAGAGGCCAACAAAGATGGCCCAGTAAATTGCTTGAGTCTATTGCGTTGTTCAGATCATCCTAGACCCTTGACAAAGAGACCACTGTGCCATGATGCCTACAGAATCCTGACTGAAAACTATCAAACAGATGATGGTTCTGTAAATGGGCTGTTAATTGTTTAGCCAACAGCCTTTCCAATAACTTGGAAATCAGAGAAAGCAACAAAATGGGGTGATAGTTTGTCAGCTGGCCAGGGTTGCCCCTCCCTTAAAAACTGGGACAACTCTGGCCATCTTTCAGACTTGAGGAGTAGTACCTGAAGAAAGGGACCAATTGCATAATTAAGAGGTTCAGCTTTGTGTGTGTGGGGGGAGCTGAATATTTCAGCATAGCAGGGGTCAGTTCATCCAGACCACAGCTTCTGTTGTTTAACTCCAACAAAGTTTAAGTACTTCATGCAGTTATATCATACTAAATGAGAAAGGGAAGTTGTTTCCTGGATCTCCATAGTTCCATGGATTTTGCTCATTCTGTGCTGCTTGCCCAAAGAAGTTCCCAGATTCAACAATTTACTGACTCTGTCTGAAAGAGGAGTCCCCATTTCAAAGTCTTCATCAGCTAAAATCTGAATATTTGTATTGGGTTTATTCTGGCCACTTAGATCCCTTATAATGGACCTGGATTTTTCATGGTCTCCCACAACCTCCATTGTTTTATCCCTGTACAAATCTGTTTTTGCATTTCTCACCCCAGCTACATATTTACTCCTAAATTTCCTATAATACTCACAATCTAGCAGTGCCTTAGAGATCCGAGCTTTCTCCCATGCTTTCTTTGTATCACTTTTTAGTTTCATTACATAGGATGAATACCATGGGGCTGATTTATTTTTAACGTTTCTGGTCTTTAGAGGTAGATGTTTATTGTAAATTGCCATTAATTCCAAAAGGAAATATGGCTGCCCCTTACTAATATCGGGGATCTACTTTAGTCTCTCCCGGTTTATTTTGTGCATATCTGACACAAAGGTCAGATAGTCTAAGGCTTTAAAGGATCTAATTTTAATAAATTTTGGCTGTCCTTTGACCCTGTTTCTACCTGTAATGCAATATATCACATTGTGGTCACTAAATAATTGTCCATCGCACCCGACTCCTTGTAATCATGTGGTTTATTAAGAACAAATCAATAAGTGAAGAGTTCTCGGGATTTGTAACATTTATGCAGGTGGGATCCGAGATCAATTGTTCCAACCCTAAACTTAGTGTGACTGTTTTGATATGTTTAGATTTCACTTGGTCTAATCAGTCCGTGTTGTAGTCCCCAATCAACAGTAACAATCGGGTTGAACTATTTCTAAAGTTCTTTATGTTACAAGGATTGTTAGTGGGAGCCAGCAAGGTTAGAGGGTCAGTGGCCTGACACTCAAGAAGAATGCAGAAGAGTTATTCAGCAAGTCCAGTTCTGACCCTTAATAAGTATGCTCCCCTTATTAAAGTTCGAACTAGGACCAAAACCTGTAAATGGTTCACCCCTCAGATCAAGTCCTTGCTTCTAGAAAGAGATAAGCTCTGGAAAAAAGCACGTAGACTGAACACTGCAGAGGATTGGAACCAGTTCAGGAGACTACGAAAGTTATGTACCAAAACAATCAGAGAATCGAAGGCCACCTTCTTCAAATCCGAACTCGACTCTGCCACGAAGAGCCCAATCAAGCTCTGGAACACAATCAGTGATCTGCTAGGCCACTCCCCAGGAAATTCACTCCCGACCAAGATTACCTCTGGCAACTTGACTATAACCGAAAAGATGGATATACTTGACGCATTCAATAACCACTTTGCTACTGCAGGCATGGCATTTGATAACTCCCCTGCAAACATACTTCGCTCCCAGACTGCCAGCCAACTGCCTGAAACTCCGATAGCTTCGCCGCCTTTCTCACTTCAACCTGCCACACTGAAAGAGGTAGAGGACCTCTTGCTTCAGTTGGATACTAGAAAAAGTGCTGGGGCCGACTCCCTTGACCCTTACTTCCTAAAAATTGCCTACCACGTACTAGCAATACCCGTCACCCACCTTTTTAACTTATCCCTGTCTCAGGGCACCTTACCACCTATATGGAAGACAGCACATGTCATACCACTGTTCAAATCAGGTGACCGTGATATCTCAATAACTACAGGCCAATTTCCCTCCTTCCGGTCCTGTCCAAGCTCCTAGAGAAAATTGTAAATGCACAGCTGAGGACTCACCTTGAGTCTAGGGAACTGCTAAATCCTATGCAGTCCAGATTCAGAGCTAAACATAGCACTATCTCAGCCCTCGCCAAAGTTACTAACGACTGGCAGCGTAATCTTAAGAGCAAAAACTTTATTTGTGCTGTTTTCCTTGATCTAAGCAAGGCTTTCGACACCATCGACCATAGTCTGCTCCTCTCCGCCCTTCAAACCATAGGTGTGGACCCCTCCTCTCTGCATTGGTTCACTGACCATCTTACAGGGCGCCTTCAACAAGTTAAAGCCGAAGGAGGCCTGTCCCCTTAAAAACTCTGCAAAGAGGGTACCTCAAGGTTCTATATTAGGGCCCTTACTTTTGCAATCTACATTAATAACATCGACTACTGTATAAAGAGCCAACATCCATCTGTTTGCAGATGATACAGTTCTCTCGTGAGTCCAACACCTGAAACTGCCTGCAATGATCTACAGTCAGAATTCAACCTTTGCAAAGCCAACTCCTCCAAAAGCTACTCCTTAATGCCAAAAAACTAAAGCGATGGTCCTCTCTCCTTTATCCGTACAGCTAACCCTGTGTCCAGTGGGACAGTTCCCAAATTACCACAGTTCTAGGTGAAAACTAGAATTTGTTACAAAATTCAAGTATCTGGGAGTTTGGATAGACCAAAGACTCTCCTTCATTGAACATATCGAGGACTTGCTAAACGACTTCGCAAAGGCTTGGACTGTTTTTAGAATCAGCCAATTTCTCACCAGAGATGCCAAGAATCAACTGGTCCAATCCATTTTCCTATCATTGGTTGATTCGCTGACTTCCTCTACAGCCAATGCCCCAACTCTTACATGGCTAAACTGGACACACTCTACCATCGAGCACTGAGGGTTTATAGCGGGACTCCTTGACACACATCACTGCACCCTATATCGGCAGCAGTGGGATGGACATCACTAAAGTTCAGGTGCCACAGAAGCGCCGCTCTCTGGACCTATAGAGCCATCTCTAATAAGCTGCCTTACTATATCTCCTGCTGTCTTCCCTGAGTATAATTGGGAAATCAGCGTTAGAAGTTACTCAGCTATTACACTTAAAGTACCCAAAGCAAAATCCCGCTTCGGCAGGGCAGCCATAAGCTTCGTGCTACCTACCTTATGGAACGATCTACAAAAAACCCTCAAATTAAGCACTCTAATCGGTATAAATGCTTTCAAGATGCTTTATTTCCAGTACAATCAGAGAAGTATGTAACTGCTTCACCCACTCAGACCAATGCCGGTGTCTGCACTGGTATATAAGCCACGCCTAGACCCAATTTTAAGTACTGACCCCCAGCTTGCTCCTCACCAGCCTAATTTGTTCTCTCTTATCCCCCTGTCTTATCAACACTAGGCCCATCCATCCCCTTATTCTTCCTTTCCCAACCTCGGGATAGGAGCTCACTACCCTGGGTTGTGACATCCTACCTGCCCGTACTTTATAGCATTCAATCCAGGGGCTCACACATCCTTTTCTCCATCCACCTTCTCTACATCCAGCTTTACCAACTCCTTTCTGTGCACGTGTCCTCCTAGCCTTTCTCCCCTACTTCCCCTACCTTCACCTCTACCTGGTGTATATTTTATTTTTTTTTCCTACTTCCTCCTGCAACCTTAGATAACCTGCTTTATCTTCCTATAGACACTTCTATGTATGTAAATACCGTGTAATCTGTACAATATCTGTATAATTCTATGTACATATGAACTTCTTTTTCTTCCTCTCTGTAAAGAGTATTATCTGTATTGCCTTGTAAATACCTGTGTTGACCTGTATATACAATTGTTCATGCTCCACCCAGGTCCATCTTGCAAATGAGCTTCTGCTCAACGATGAACACCTGGTTAAATAAAGACTTGATTGATTGATTGATTGATTGACAGCACTGCAAATGATAATTATTCTCATGTCAGAAAGTAGGTTTTTAGTGGCAGAAAGAGTTAGTTGATTGGACAGCATGGAGACTGACAGTTAAATTGGCATGTACAGGTACTGTGTGGACAAAGGTGACTAAGCAACTGTTGCTGTTCGAATCCAAATGTGCCCAGAGTTCTATGCTGATTAACAGCTTTGGGTTGAACCACTACCCTAGTGGAGGTACTCATTACCCATATGTATTTAGTCCCCATTAACAATGTGGGAGCTAAAAGAGATGGAAATTAAGGTAAGTATTAAGGAATTTCTCCTATCTTCATTCTTCTTGTTAAGGACCCACATTTGCGGCAGCTTTGCACATGGATACATAGAATTTGATATGGAACAAAAAGACCCAGTATCCTATGTAGTCTGTTCATATGCCTTTCTAAAGCCATACCTCACCTACACTGTGCTGGAGTTATTAGTCAATGGCCCTAGTGACTTTTCAGCCCCCCTTCCCCAGAATACCCCAGTGTACACTATTGTCTTGTGTCTGTCCCACCCATGTTTGAACCAGCCACAGACTTTGCATGGGCCACGGAAGTGAGTAATCTATTCCAGTCATCCACCGTCTTTTCTATAAATAAAGACTTTCTTACATCCTTCTTGAACCTCCCTCTCCCATTAATTTACACGCATGATCTCTCATCACAGTGCCCACATTCCTTGCAAACAGCTCACTGTAGTCCACCCTGTTGACACCCTGCAAGCACTTATAAGTCTTTATCACTGTTACTGTGGTTGCACTCCTCTAAGATTGATACTGCTATCTTCTGCCTGCTCCTGCCAGTATATTGCTGGATGTGTCTTTCTTGCGGACTGCGGACTGTGCTGCATTCATTATAGTTGTTCATGATCCTGTATTTATATAGAGTAGTACTGTGCCTGTTAATTTTATAATGTAGTACCATATCTATTACTTCTGTATTAACTCATACTAAATGAATCTGATAGAGTTCTTTCACTGGATGAGCAAGGAACTAGATCAGGGTGGAGCAGTGGACATGGCCTGCCTATATTTTAGTAAGGCTTTCAACACCGTTCCACATGGGAGGCTAGTAAGCAAACGGGGTAGCTTAGGAGCGGGTCCAAAGTTGGTAAACTGGATAAGAAACTGGTTAAGGGATAGGCAGCAGATGGTGGTGGTAAAGGAGTTAACTCACAGGAAGGGAAGGTGACCAGCGAGGTGACTCAGGGATCAGTGCTGTCTTTATGAATGACATTGCAGAGAGCTGGAAGGGAAGGTCTGCCTCTTTACAGTTAACTCCAAACACTGCAGTAAGGCAAACACTCCATGGGAGGGGGAGGATGAGCAATGACCTGAGAGAACTTGAGGAGTGGTGAAGGGAGTGGCAGCTGGGTTGCACATCGGATGACCTAAAGGTGGCCAGGCAGTGTGACAAGGCATTTGGGAGGATGAGAGGGATGCTGGGGTGCATAGGGAGGGGTATCACCAGCAGAAAAAGGGAGGTGGTGTTGCCTCTGTATAGATCGCTAGTAAGACCCAACCTAGGGTACGGTGTCCAGTTCTGGAGACCACATCTCAGAAAGGACATAGAGTGGAAATGATCCAGAGGAGGGCAACTAAAATTGTGCAATGTCAGCATCACAAGCCCTATGAGGAGAGATTAAAGGACCTAAATATGTATATCCTGGAAGGAGAGGATATGATAGAGACCTTTAATTTAAATACCTCACAGGAGTAAACAAGGTACAAGAGGGAAGTGTTTTTCAGAAACATGGTGCTCAAGGACAAGGGATAAGAAATTGGAGGAGGTAGATTCAGGAGAGATGTAAGGAAGTACTTCACAGAAAGAGTGGTGGATTCCTGAAACCATGTTCCAGTGGTGATGGTGAGGGCGAAAACAGTGGTGGGGTTAAAAAATGCATGGGATAGGCATAAAGGAGTCTTGGGAAAGGGAAGTTGGGTGGGTGAACAGGGTGGCGATCAAGTAGGATCTGTGGTAATACTGTAGGCTGGGGAAAAATGGGCAGATTAGGTGGGCCAAGTAGTCCTTATCTGCCAACAAATTCTCTGCTTCTGCTCCAGTTTTTTATTGTAATGTTGTTTTCTTGTACTCTCCCAGGTCATACCTGAAAATAGGCATTTAAGAGTGTGCCTACATAGTTCACAAAAACTAAAATAAATCATGCTCCCCCTTTCCCTTCTGACTGCCACATACCTCTCAACTGTCACACATTACGAGGTATATCACTGATTTTATCCCTCAGAAACCCTCTTTCCCATATTGAGAAGGTGACATTCTACACTGACCACTGAGACTTTTAAGCAGAAATGTATAATAATATAAGATGCTAGGTTATCAGCAAACATTATAAACATTAGTGCACTTACTTCCACAGTATTCTGAGCTTGCAAAGTCATGTTTGATGATGTGTCACACATTTTGTCCAGTTGTCACACGTCTTGTCACATATTTGGGTGATAAAAGGTTGAGAGGTATGGATTGCCAGTACATACATGTTGAGGCTGGCCAGCCTCTCCTCGTGATTTCTGCTGCTGCTCTGGGATCATTTTTGAGGCCCTTCTCTGGACAGACTTCTGCTGGTCCCTACCCTTCTTTAGGTGTGGGTTCCTGAATTGTGCACAGTAGCCCAAGTGGGGTCTCACCAGGAATCTGTACAGGGGCAATATCACCTCCTGCCTCCTACTGGAAAACTCTTATCCTTAGTGCAGCCCAGCATCCTGTTAGCTTTCTGAATTGCTTTGTTGCATTGGGCTACAGATTTGGGGCTATCACCGATGATGACTCCAAGATCTTTCCTCAGAGGTCTGATCCACTCTTAACCCTCCCATACAGTTCTCTGTGTTGGAGTTTTAACTGCCAGTGGGCCCAATGCATCATGCCTGCATGCCATGGATACACAGCTTGTAGGTGTCCCTACGAGGGAAAGCTGCTCAACAAGTGTCCTGCCCAACCCTGTCAGCATGCACAAATGGGATGCATGCGCTTTCTGTGCTGTATCCCATGGTCGCAAGCAGTACTGCATGCTGGGCCAACTGGGGGATGGACCTGGGGTGGGGCATGGCTGTACACCATTCATGGTGGTGCACAATGCCTGAGAGGGGACACAGGCTATTCTTGCAGGCACCCGGCCATAGCTGCTATGCACCTCGTCCTACCAGTGGATAGCAGCCCAAACAGGTCAAGCATCTGCTTCTGTCCTGCTACCCTAAGACTTCTGATGTCCAGCAAGGGCTGGGAATGCTGGGAATGCTGGACAGCAATGTCCTGTATTATGCGGCCCCTTTATGTACTGCAGTACACCAGTATCCACAATCCCCTGCTCCACATGGAGCAGAGGGTCCAGTGTGCAGGAGAGATGGGCATCTGACTGGATGCCCGCTGGTGCCCGCTACACCACCTGCATCCCAGCACTGGCCCTGCCACACTCCTACTTGCATGTGGGGAGAGGCCACAGAGGGTGTACTAGGTTAATGAATGGTGCAAGGTGCACAGCTGTACAGAGGTGCATGCCAAAGCAGCTCTGGTATATGCCTATATCAAGTATCCAGCCCACTGCTGTGCATAGGGCCAAATGTACATAACTTTGAACTTTTTAGCCTTAAATGTAAGACTATTTGTCATAACCTGGTGCACTTCTCAGACTTCCAGGCCCATTTTCATGTCCATTGCTCCGTTTTCAGTATCCCCTCTACCACAGATGTTAGTGTTGTTTTATTTGATCATACGAAATATAACATACATTCCCAACTCATTGCTTTGGGTTATGTGTTAAGGGACAGTATTCCTTTAAACTGCAGTTGCATGGGTTCCCCTGATAGAACTGTGAGCAGTAACAGATTTGCTTTTAGCAGCAGAACAGATACAGTATTTCACTCATTCTTGTAAACTTTGAGGTAATATTTAGCAACCAAGTTATTGATGCAGTCAATATTTTTGTAATGTGACAGGATGGCAAATGTATGGTACATGACCTAGGGAATATTAGATCTATCATAACAGCTGCAGTCGATCTAAAGTTGTTTTATTATAATAACAGCTGTTACAAGTCTACAAGCACTCTCAGCTAAATGATGCTGTAATAACCTCACTGTGTAAAAAAAGTTCTAAAATAAAAAGAATAAATAATCATTTCAATATATTGAATTTAAAGTATGGAGAGAGCTATTCAAGAGCGTCTGCAAATAGGTTGTTTGTGGTTGTTTGGATGACCTACAAGTGGAAAAGGGATATCATTGTCAAAACTGAACTACCAGAATGCACACCAGTGATGTCATATAGGGAAGCACATAGAATAAAGCTCTGTGGGCCTGAGGTATAGACTACAGGACCAAGCTTGAGAAAGCTATGCTAAGATGTTTCCTTTCTAAGCTTAAAGCATGCCAGATAATTCTTTAAAAAATGTAATTACTAAAAAAATAATAAAAAGATGTTTTGAAACTTTATTTTTTTGCAAATTATGTTTACCATGAATAATTAACAGATATGCGCACCTGTCAACACGGATATTTCATCTCAGTTCTAAGTACTGTAAAACTAGCTCCTCTGTCCTAAGGTCATAAGGGAAACCAAGCTTAAATGCAAAAACTCTTTACAAAGGGCCAGCTTGTCAGTTTGTACATACATAGATACATAGACAGTGTCAGCAGATAAGGGCCTGTGGCCCACCCAGTCTGCCCATTTGAGTCTTACCCATTTACATGGGTAAAGAATTATTCAGTGGTTACAGTATCTCCGTTCTCAACACTTTGTCTTTCAACAGTATCTTTGGAACTTTCTGAGAGACCTTTGGACAGTCTTCCAGAAAGTACTCAGACAAAGCATGCAACTTTGATCATATATAGCCACTAAGGGGCTAACTACGGGACAGATCGCTGCCAAGTCAGAAGACGCTGGGTGATTGACTTGGGAGCCATAACAGATGCTGCAAAAAAAGACTATTTTTCCTATTTTCTATTTTTGCTTTAATAGAAGTTGTTTTTGTTTGCTGTTTGCTTTAAACCGGGGACCAGACTAAGAGAGTGTATTCGGAACAGCTATAACAGATGCTGCAAAATAAATAGTCAAGTGGGGATAAAACATTTTTTAGATACATAAGTGAAAAGAGAAAGATAAGGGAAGGGATAGTAAGGCTGAAGGAGGAAGGTGGGGGACACGTGGAAGAGGACCACCAAAAGCAGATATTTTGAACAGATACTTCTGCTCGGTATTCAAGGAGGAGGAGGAGGAGGAGGAAGAAAGTGGGCCAAAGATCGAGAACAAGGATATGATGGGATGCGAGGTGGATACAAGTTCTTTTACAGAAGAAAAAGTACTTAAGGAACTATCAACGTTAAAGATAAACAAGGCAATGGGGCCAGATGGGTGCACCCGAGGATACTGAGGGAACTGAAAGGGGTGCTAGCTGCACTGCTGACTTCCCTTTTCAACCTGTCATCAGAAACAGAGGAGGTGCCGGGGGACTTGAGGAGGGCAAACATAGTCCCACTACACAAAATTGGGAATAGGGAGGAGGCAGGAAATTACAGGTCCATCAGCCTGATGTCAGTAGTAGGCAAGGTAATGGAATCACTACTGAAGGAAAGGATTTGGGGAATACCTGGTTCCCAATGGTCTACAGGATCTGAGGCAACATGGTTTCACAGGAGGGAGGTCTTGCCAGATGAACCTGATCAAGTTCTTTGATTGGGTGACCAAGGAGGTGGATCAGGGAGTGGCATCTACCTGGATTTCAGATAGGCCTTTAACACCATTCTGCATAGGAGACTGATAAGCAAGCTGAGGAGCCTGGGAGTAGGGCCTACAGTGGTAAAGTGGGTGAAAGCTGACTGAGCAATAGGAGTCAAAGGGTGGTAGTAAATGGCACCCACTCTGGAGTAGACAGAGTGACTAGTGGGATGCTGCAGGGGTTGGCACTGGGGCCAGTCCTCTTCAATGTCTTTATAAGTGACATTGCAGAGAGAGACTGGAAGGGAAGGTGTGCCTGTTCGCGGATGACATGAAACTCTGCAACAGGGTGAACACACCGGGGGGGGGGGGTAGATAGAATGAGGGATGACTTCAAAAAAACTGGAAGACTGGTAGTGAGTTTGGCAGCTGGATTTTAATGCAAGTAAATGCAAAGACATGCATATGGGGCACAGGAACCTGGGGGGGGCAACATACCAAATGGAAGGAGAGGTACTAAATGTCACAAAGCAGGAAAGGGACCTGGGGGTGATCATTTCTGATGACTTAAAGGTAGCTAAACAGTGTGACAAGACTGTGGGAAAAGCTAGTGGAATGCTTGGATGCATAGGGAGAGGTATCACCAGCAGCAGGAGCGAGGTAATACTGCCCCAGTATAGGTCACTGGTGAAACCACACCACAAGTACTGTGTTCAGTTCTGGAGGCACCATCTCCAAAAGGACATAGACAAGGTGGAGGCAATACAAAGGAGGGCAGCCAACATGGTGCAGGGCCTACATCAGAAGCCCTATGAAGAGAGGCTCAAGGATTTAAATATGTACACACTGGAAGACAGGAGGGAATGGGGGAATGTGATAGAGACATTCAAGTACCTAGCAGGGATGACCAAGGCACAGGAAGGGAGCATTTTCCAAAGGAAAAGATGCTCGAGGACAAAGGGACACAACATGAAGCTGATGGGGGGGGGGGAGGTTTAGGGGAAACGTAAGGAAATACTTCTTCACGGAGAGGGTGATGGACACTTGGAACAGCCTCCCAGAGGAAGTGGTGGTGGCTAAAACAGTCACAGGATTTAAGAATGCATGAGATAGACACAAGGGAATCTTAGAAGCAAGGAGGGGGTGTAAGCCAGAGTCCAAATAGGGTCTCTGGAAGCACTATGGGTAGGGAATTTTGGGCAGACTAAGTGGGTCAAGTGGTACTTATCTGCCAACAACTTCTATGTTTCTATGATCATAGTTTTAATTCATCAACTTCCCCTGAACTAATATTAAATAAATGAAGCCCAAATGCTGTAATGTAGTCTTACAAGAAACAATTCAATTTCCTTATTTAGCATGCACTATAGTGCTATAATCTCTAGTAGCCTGTTACATGAAAACCAGGGGGCGAAGGCTGGAGCGCTGTTGGAGGAGGTCCATGGCCCAGGAGGACAGACTGGTTCTGATGTCTCACTATGTTGACTGTCAGAAAGTAATCGCTCAAAAGAAGATGGCTTTTTTGTTGAAGGAGATTGTTGCTGGGAGAAATGAACTGGCTCCGCTCTTTTGGACAGTAGACAGGTTTTTACATGTGGCCTGTCTAGAGCCTGTGAGAGCCTTTTCACTCGCAAAATGCGAGGAGTTCGCTCAGTTCTTCTAAGACAGGGTGTTCTCCATTAGGCCCTGCGGTGATATAGTAGGTAGAGAAAACCAGGCAGACTAGATGGGCCAAGGGATCCTTATCTGCCATCAAATTCTATGTTTCTAGCACTGGGATCACCCTAAGTGGGCCATTACAGCCCAGCAGAGTGGAGCCTTGGGGTCAGGGTTATGTTCAGTGGTCCTGGGGGGAGTTTCAACTGGTGACAGTGAAAGAGATGTGTGGAGTGATCTGTGAGCTGCGGTCAACATTTTGTAACCTGGATTCAGGCCCAATATGATTATTGGTGAGCTGTGTTCGGCATTTGGACTCAGTGTTCGCTGAGACTGTCTGATGCCCCTTGTCGGACGGGGTTTTCCCAGTGTCAATAAAAAGTGCATTGGTGAAACTTCTTCTGCAAAAGTCATCATTGGGCCCTGACACCTTGGCAAATTACTGACCAGTCTCCAGCTTCCCCTTCCTGGGAAAGGTTATTGAGAAGTGGTTGCACCGCAGCTCCAGGCACAGCTCACCACCTTTAACATCCGTGAGCCCGTCCAGTCTGGATTTAGGTCAATGCGTAGCACAAAGACTGCACTAGTTAGGTGCACAGTGATCTGCTCAGAGTGAAAGATAGAGGAAAATTGTCAGTTCTTGTTCTTCTTGATCTTTCATCAGCGTTTGACACTGTGTACCATGGGCTGCTATTGGACCAGTTCAGGGAGTATGTAGAACTCACCAGCAAAGTCATGGGCTGGTTTGAGTCCTATGTGAACGACAGGACCCAGAGGGTAGTGTTGGGAGACTACTCCCCACACCCGATGGCTCTGTACTGTGGAGTACCCCAGGGCTCGGTCCTGTTGTCCGTGCTGTTCATAGCTTATATACTGCCCCTGGGTGGGATCATTAGGCAGTATGGGCTCAGGTTTCATTGTTATGCTGATGATACCCAGCTCTGCTTGTCCTTTGCACCTGGGACATTGATTGCAGTCGATATGCAAAATAATTGCTTGTCGAAGATTCAGAACTGGATGTCATCAAGCTGGTTGAGACTGAACCCAAAGAAAACTGAAGTTCTAGTGGTCAAGCCAGGTCAAGGGGGGAGTGGAAGCCAATGGTAGGGAGATTAGGCTTTGGATCAGTCCCTGTAGGTCACTGTCTGCCACCAAGATGAAAAATCTGGTAGTCATTCTGGATGATGGGCTGATACTGGAGGCTCAGGTGTCAGCGGTGGTCCAGAGTGGCTTTTACCACTTGCAGAATACCAGCCAGATTAAATCCCTTGTCCCACCTGATGACCCAGTCATGCTGGTACATGTGTTCATGACTTTGAGGCTGGACTACTGCAACACTCTATACCTTAGGGTCAACTGAGGTATGCTGCGATGTCTGCAGCTGTTGCAGAACATGGGTGCTCGGTTGCTAATGGGCCTTTCCAGGTCCTGTCATGTGTCACTGTTGCTGCACGATCTGCACTGGCAACCAGTGAAGTGGCATATCTCCTTTGAAGTTGGTCTGCTGACCTATAAGATCCTATATGGGCTGGGCTCAAGCTACCTGTTAGAGCTCCTGCATCCACACATACACGTGCGTCCTCTCTGCTCTGCTGAGGAGGGTCTCCTGGTAGTCCCTAGGGTGAGATTAAAATCTTCCAGGGACCGGGTGTTTGAAGTAGAAGCCCTGGTCCTCTAGAATTCATTGCCCAGGACTTTGAAGGAGGTCCCTTCTGTGGAGGAGTTTAAATAGGGTCCGAAAACTTTTTTATTTATGCAGGATTTTGGTGTGTTTTTCCCCTAGACATTTTATTATTTTAACATATAACGGAGCTCGAAATTATCACTGAATGAGCCATGAGAACCACTGCCTGAAATTACTCTCTCTGCAGCAAGTGTTGGTGCAGTCAGAGTGCATTTCGCACATTTGGTATTTGATTATAGCTGAACGTGGCTGTGTGAAGCTCCCTGCTCTGACCTGTTCTTACCGCTTGTTGCGAGGAAGATTGTGCATGAAGAGTGCAGGCTGTGTGAATTGGGAAACTCTGTCTGAGCTGGAATCTGCAATTCAAATCTTTTTGTGGATACGGGTGGCTGCCCTACTGTCCTGCTGGGGTGTCTGTTAGAGGAGGAGTCGTTGAAGCAACTCCTGAGATGTGAGAACTGGGTTGACTTGTGCATGGAAGTTCATTTCAAAAGCTCCAGTGTCTTGGATTCGGGAATTGTGCGTTGGGTCTTGGACTGTGTCTTGGGAGGCCTGAAGCTAGTGCTTTTTGTAAACATCTCGACTCTGCAGGGGATCCCGGAGTCTGCTGCCTCACGGAGGCTTGGGGGATCAGTGGTCAAGAAGCTGGCTGCTGATCCTGGGGAGCCCCCACACTCCTGGGGCTGGCTATTATTTGGCTTGTTCCAGGTGTTGTGGTGGAACAGTGATAAATTTCTGGTAGGGGTCCTCTAGTTTTTCAAGTTCAGTAGGCCTAAAAAGACTCTAGTCATTTGTTGGATGTTTCTTTGTTGAACCCTTCCTAGCCTGAGTCATTTGGATTAATTGACCGTGCTGGATTACTGGATTTTATTGATTAGAGTTATACCAAACTGGATTTACTCAGCAGTCTCCCCTTCATTTGGATGACTTCTCTCCTGGACCTTTTTTTAGTTCACCTGCTTTGTGGTTCCCGGTGGTGAGAGGACCAGGGTGTCCACATTTTAATTTTTATTTACTTTCTTTATTTATTGTTATGTCTATGTTCATTTTAGTTTGTATTTGATTAATTTACTTATTCTGGGCAGTGAGTGTGCCTGGAACTCACCTTTTCCTTGGCTGTGAGAGGGAATTTATACCTGTGTTTGTGTTTTTACATCCTGTGAGAAGGGATTGTGATATTATTTTACCAGGGTTTGAATTCATCCAAATAGTGGGAGTAGGGTAGTATTTTATGTTTATTTTAGTTGTTGGGGATTGTTGTTTAATTTTATTATTGTTTTTTTGAGGTTTAGGAATTTTTTGTATTTAATTGCAGTTTTGCTGTGAGTGAATTTAAGAAGCTGGGGGTCTATGGTTCCCCATCGTGTTTTTTGTAATTAACTGATGGAATGTACTTGCTTGCCCCCCACCCTGTGCTATTCAGCCTCCGCCCTCTGCCCATTCTCTTCCCTCCCCCCACCTGTTCATATCTATCAGTGCTGTTGAGCACTGGGAATTGCTCGCACGAGAAGGGGACGGACTGGGCAGGGGGTTGCGGACAGCGGAGTTCGTATAAGTGGTGCTCTCCCATTGGGGTGGTCAGGTCCAGAAGACGCCCTGGGGCAAAATGGTACCTGAAATGTGGTGATTCTGTTCTGGTCCCCATACCCAAGGGCACCTCTTTTATGGGAGGGCAAGTAGTTGGGGCGGCACGCCAACATCGTCCAACTCGGGCGCTGTTATGCAACGCTAGATCTATTCAGAACAAAACTGCTCTTATTTCACATTTTATTGGAACAGCAGATCTGGTTTGCATTATCAAGACCTGGTTAGATGGGAATGCTGCCCCTATTTTGGAGGCAGCTATTCCCTCCGGGTACTCGATTATACATCGCTCGAGATTGGACTGCGGGGGGGGGGGGTTGCGGTCTGTTTCAAGACCGAATTGGGCCTAACTGGTGAGCCAGTTGAGGAGCCACATCATTGAGTGTACTGTGGTAACTGGTGTGGGGTGCAGGATAACACTCATCTACTGTCCACCAGGTGATTAGAAGCTGTTCCTGCAGGAAGTAGCAGATTTTGCCTCCAATATGGCATTGGAGTCGCCCAGACTGATGGTTCTGGGCAACTTCACTGCCTGGGTTGACGACGAATCCTTGCTTTTTGGACAACACTTCCTCCAGGTGATGACATTGCTGGGCTTTGCACAGGTTGTTTCCTCAGTTAGTCAGAATGGTGGTAACTCTCTTGATTTGGTCTTCCCCCGGGGATCGAGGTCTCCGACTTGGTGGTGGAACCTGTCGGTTGGTCCGATCACTACACCATTGGGTTCAATTTCTGCCTCCCTGGGTAGGTTGGCCCCTGTGGAGATGGTCCGCTATCACCCTTTGTGGGATGTGGTCCCTGAAGACCTGGTGGTGGTGATTGACCTCTCGATAGTTGGCGAGACTAGCACAGATCCTGAGCTGTTAGTCACAGCCTATAATAGGACCATTTCTTCAGCTCTCGACTTGATTGCTCCTGTTTCAGTTCACCCCATTCTACTTCACCCCGGGGCCCCCATGGTTTGAGGGGACTCTGAGAAAATTGCAGAGGTTGGGGCATAGATTAGAGCGTCGCTGGCGGAGGTCTGCCTTTGATGCCGACCACTTTATTTTGTTAGAGCATTACAAACTCTCTCAAACAGAAATTTCCCATAAGAAGGCAAAATTCCTGTCCAGGGAAATTGCTGTTGCACAGAACTGACCGGCTCAACTCTTCCGAACTGTGGACAGGCTGTGCAACCCAGTCTGTCTGCAGTTCTGTCGAGCTTTTTTGACAAATTGAGTGTGATGAGATCGCTCATTTCCTTGCAAATAAGGTGGCCGACATCAGGCAGGAGTGCCATCATCTTCGCTCTACGGGGGATGCTGTTGGTTGGTGTTTGGCCACAGACCCCGGAATTTCCTGGTGTACCTTTGATCTGCCGGAGTTTGTTGACATTATGAGGTTCATCCAGGGAATGCATCCCACATACTGTAGTTTAGATCCGGGCCCTACTTCCCTGATTTTGGGTTGTAGTGATATCATCGGCCCGGTCTTAGCTCGGATTGTCTGGTGCTCTTTAGAATCGAGTGAGTTCCCTGGCTCCCTGAAGGAGGCAGTGGTGACACCCCTCTTGAAGAAAGCTTTTTTGGATCCGGAGAACCTAGCGAACTACAGACCTATCTCTAACCTTCCTTTTGTGGGAAAGGTTATTGAGAAAGTTGTGGCAGCTCAACTGGAGAACCATTTAACCATCCATAATTGATACGAACCTCTCCATTCAGGTTTTCATAAGAGGTATAGTACTGAGACTGCTCTGGTTTGGGTGCTCAATGATCTCCTGGTGGCGAGAGATCAGAGAAACCACTCCATCTTGGTACTCCTTGATTTGTTATCAGCTTTTGACACTGTGGATCATGGGGTTCTGCTCAAGTGCCTGAGATTCATCTGTGGGCTGTTGGGGACAGTTCTCAGATGATTTGCATCTTTCCTCACCGGTAGAACTCAGAGAGTTGTCTCTGGAATATTTTCTTCTGAGTCTTTCTCTCTGCCTTGTGGGGTACCCCAGGGCTCGGTGCTGTCTCCCATGTTATTTGCAGTGTATATGCTGCCCCTGGAGACATTGTAAGAAGGTATGGGCTGAGGTTTCACTGCTATGCTGATGATACCCAGCTCTACCTGTCTTTGGCCCCCGACCAGGTTAGTGCTATCTCAGTGCTGAACAGCTGCCTTGTAGAAATCCAAGATTGGATGAGTTCTAGTGGTTTAAAGTTGAACGTAGGAAAGACTGAGGTTCTGGTGGTGGACCCGGGTCATAGGACAGAGGGGTTGAGGACTCATTTCTCCTCTGGTTTAGTCCTGGGGGGGGCTCAGATTCTTACCTCTGACTGGGTGCGTGACCTGGGAGTGGTGCTTGATGATGGGCTGACCCTCCGGCATCAGGTGTCAGCAGTCATCAAGCTAGCCTTTTACCATCTCAGGAACATTTCTAGGATCAAGCACCTCTTTACGTCCAGCGACCTGCCTGTCTTGGTCCACGCCTTTGTGACATCATGCCTTGACTACTGCAACTCCCTTTACCTAGGGCTTCCCAGGGTTGATATCCACACCTTGCAGCTAGTGCAGAATGCTGCGCCACATTTATTGACTGGGGTATCTAGGAGAACTCGTATTACCCCAGTGCTGCACGATCTGCACTGGCTGCCTGTTCAGTGGCGGATCACCTTTTAAGGTAGGTTTTTTAATTTACAAAGCCCTACATGAACAGGGTCCTGACTACCTGAAAGAGCTTCTGGTTCCCTACACTTCTTTGCGACAGCTCCGCTTGGCTGACGAGGGGTTGCTGGAGACTCCGAGGGTTAGCCTAAAGTCATCTGGTGCTCGTGCCTTTGGATTTGTAGCCCCTGCCCTCTGGAATTCTATGCCCCATCAGTTATGGGAGTGCAGGACAGTGGGGTGCTTTAAGCAGGCACTGAAGACCTTTCTGTTGGGTAAAGCTTATTCTGAATTTCTTTTGTATTTTCTGATTTTATCTAATTGTGCAGCGCCTTGATTTTTGAAAGGCGCTATATTAAATAAAATGTATTATTATTATATAAATCCAGATCAAAACCAAAATGATACACATTTAGAAAAGAAAAAAAAAGAATAGAAAAACAAAGCAATCCAAATGTGGAAACAGTTTGGTTACATTATTACTATTACATTTCCTTTTTAAAAAGGAGTAACAAATTTGCGGTGGGGGAGATACAAGAACTTCAGACCCTTTTTCTGTATCACAAAGTGTTGGCAATTTCTCTTGAATCTCTCATTACATACTGTTTAGGTCATCTGTACTGGTATCCAAGTTATAACATAGTTTTTCATAACTATAAGCATATTCCGCCATCTCTCGTTTATGAAACTTGTTATGACTCTTACATTCCATTTTTCTAATATCAACCTTTTAGTTGCAATTGTTGACAGTGCAAACATCTTTTCATCATGTTTAGAAAGATTTAACCCTTCTGTGTTACTGAAAAGATAAAATCACTTCAGAAAGGGAGATCTGCTTCTAATATTTGTTCCAACATTATTTTGGTCTGATAACACCACTCTTCTAAAAAACATGACTGTCCCACATACAGTGAGACAAGTCTCCTTTTCCTCTACATCCATGCCAACATATAGTGGGGTATTGTTTATTTACTTTAGTAATCTTAGCAGGGGTGTAGTAGGCTTTGTCAATTATTGTCCTTTGTATAGTTTTGTTCCTTGCTTATATTTGTAATATATACATTTTTTTGGCTTTGATTAAGCCAGCTCTGATAATCTGATTTTACTTTCTTGATGCCATTCATAATAGTTCTATTATAATAACTTTTACTTACGTCATTTTATACATTCTGGCCAATACTTTTTCAGTACCCAGATCAATTATCTTCCTTTGTGATTTTAATATATTACTACAATTTTAATCTGTAGTACTGTTTTAAATTGCAATAGATTTAACTAGCCTACTAAACCCCTGTTGAAGTCTATAGTAATGAATGTAATTTAATGCTCTGTTTAAAAAAAAATCTTTATCATCTCTTGATATGTACAAAACGTTCCTTCTATTAATAGATTGGCCCGTCTTAGTTGCTTAATTCCTCCAAGTAATTGGCATGACTTTTTCCTTCATCCATATGTGTGTGGACTGTCATTAATTTTGTAAAATAACCATGGAGTTTCTACCAGTGATATTTTCTGTGCAATTACCTTTAAACAATTTACAATTGGAGAAAAGAAAGAGGAATTTTCTAATTTCTGTGCAGATTTTTGGAGCCATAGGGCCAGATATTCAAAACTTTGCACCGGGCAGAAACCATTTGCACAGGTTTAGCGCGGGATTAGCGCAGGTCAGCTATATTCACAAGGCCAAACAGCTCGGGCAAACTACATTAGCGCTGGGCAAAATCATAATGTATGCAAGGGGAAAACTGACATGAATACAGGTGCAATGCTATATTCAGCGACTAGCACCGCGCAAAGTGGTTTTGTGTGACTTAGTGCAACACTTAGCGTGATGCACATTACTGCCCGGGAAATGCTTGTGTTAACCCTGGGCAATCAGCTTTGCGTGACACTATGGCTTTGCGCAGTGTTAGCATGGGTTTTGCACGACCCTAACAAATAAATATGACACATACACAAAGCCAAACATAGAGGAAGCATGCTGCTAACTGATGCCATCATCTGCCACCAGTCCCAACCATGCCAGGCAGTAAGTGGTGACCCTGCCACCAGTGGACAGCATGGCAGTATGGCCATACAGCACACACCTGTGGACCACACTTCTGTGGACACCAACAGATGCCAGCACACACATGCAGCACTGTGGGTATGGAGGATGTTGAGGGGAGAGTGTATGGGTGGCCAGACTGTGCCACAGACCAGGTGTGGCCACAAGGCTGGGACACATCATGCAGTGCACATGGGCCAGTATTGGGAATACCCCAACACCAGTGTGCCTTTCGGATAATATATGCCCCCCTGGCCACATACCGCACAGTTGTACAACTGCCACAGCACACAAAGCTGGACATGTATATGTCACTGTGAGCATCCCATGCCAGAGGTGCAGCATCTGTGGGTCACACAACAGCGTAACAGTAATGTCCAGTGTCAGTAAACACCCACAGGTTGGGCCTCTCACTGTGTATAGTGCAGTCATCATCACTGCCCTACACACCATAGGCAGTGCTGTGTCCACACACTACTGGTCCCCTTGCTACTGTGGTGCCTGCTGTGCACTCTAGCATGACCTACAGTGTGACAGTTGCATGCAGCACCACCACCATCTGTGCCTATGCTGTGTTGTCCCAGTATAGCTGCAAGCAGCAGCACATGTGGAAGTAGGGTTCAAAACTGTATAATATTCCCCAAGTTGTTTGCGCAGCGCTAACACGTTTGCACGGGTTTAGCGCAGGGCTAAACAGTTAGCCCGGTACAAACTGCATGCAAATCAGGGCATAATGAGATGCTAATCTAGATGTTTGCCCACAGACTACCTAAGTAGGCTTATTTGCATGTCACTTTTGAATATGTCAGAGTTTAGCCCTGCACTAAACCTGCGCAAACGTGTTAGTGCTGTGCAAACAGTTCTGGGAATATTTTACAGTTTTGCACACTGTACTTTCACATACACTGCTGCCAGCAGCTGTACTGGGTCCATGCATTTGCTGGCACACACATTGGCCTCATAATTCACCTCTACCTACCTTCACATCGCTGTGCACTGTGTTGCTGTTGTGGTTTACACTTCCTTGTTGCCATATTCAGAGCTGTCTTATTCCTGAGCTAAGTTTGCCCTGCACTCCCAGCCCAGTTTGCCTGGCCTCATTCCCATGCTATATTCAGAAGCTGTTTGCCCCAGGCTATTCCTTTTGAATATGGCTTGTTTTGTGCCTAAGTTTGCCCGCTGGGCAGTGCTAATTTAGCCCCGGGGCAAAGTTTCGAATATCTGGCCCCTGATGTACTAATTTCTCTCATTTTCCCTCTTTGTGCATTGTAAACATCATACAGATATTGGAATATTCTGTTTTCAGGTTCCTGTAAGAAGGCCCATTTCTATATCCATGATAACGCCTGTGCCATAGCGTAAAACATTTGAGTCTACAAGTCCCATATCTTCCTTATCTCTTGGGGTTGTCATTACAGACCATACTATTTTAGGTTTGCCTCTCCTCCATAGAATTTTTTTAAATCCTTTTAATGTCCTCAAACCATTCATTAGTTGGGAATCCACAAATGTTCTGTATCACAGAAATTAACTGAGGCAAGATCATCATCTTTATTGTGCTGACTCGACCCATAATGGACGTG
This sequence comes from Neoceratodus forsteri, assembly GCA_016271365.2. Classification (NCBI taxonomy): domain Eukaryota; kingdom Metazoa; phylum Chordata; order Ceratodontiformes; family Ceratodontidae; genus Neoceratodus; species Neoceratodus forsteri. The sequence continues at coordinate 78,339,810 of JADMNL010000025.1, forward strand.
GTCATTTTTGTTAGTTTTGTCTAAAAAATATTTTGTTTTGTTTTTAACTGTATCATAGTTGTATTTTATTGTTTTTGCTTGGCATTCTGTATTGTAATTCCTAAATATATCTACTATATATATATGTGTGTGTGTATCTAATTTGAATTCTTTCTTAGGCAAGTAATGGTAAAATGGGTAGTTTTGATATGTTTGTTTCTATTTAATTTATATCCTGAAACAGCAGAAAAATTGTCAACTTCCTCTAAGAAATATCTTAATGATTCTCTAATATTACTTAAAGTTAGAAGAATGTCATCTGCGAATACATTCATTTTAATAGTTTCATCTCCTATCGTAATACCCCGAATTTTATGATTCTCATTTATTATTTGTTGTTTTTTTTAAGAAATGGTTCTAAAGCTAGTATGGATAGAACTGGAAGTTGGCACCCATGCCTGACTCCATTCAGAATGTCACATTTGGGAGTCCAGCATGTTAACCTGAAATTTTACAGCTGTAGTACTGCAAAGTACCTCTTACTTTTAATGTTATCGAAGGAGAACCCCAGTATTTCAATACTGTTTATATATTAGTTCTGTCTAGAACACCAAATGCTTTACTTGCATTAAGTGTTACCCCATGGTAATATATATATATGTTTAAGTCTGATTTGGTATTTACCGAATCTGTAATAGCCTGTCTTTTATTGGTTACTGGTGCTGTTGTCCTACCTTTCACAAACCATATAGGTTTTGGTGGATGGATCTGGACAGTCTTGTTGCTAAAATTTTAGCTATTACTTTATAATCTGTGCTTAGTAAGGCTAAATGCCTATAACTACCAGGATTGTCTTGTGGTTTACCTTCTTTGTGTATTAATATTACTTTAGCATCTTATATCGATGGGGGTATTTATCCAGATCCATCCACCATTTTTTCCAGGATCCTTAAAATCCCAGGTCTAATAGGTCTTGAAAAACTTGACAAAATTAATTAGCTCATCTGATCCAGGGAATTTTTTTGTACCTTTTTTTATTGCATTTTTAATTTATTTGAATATAAATAGTGAATCCACACATTTCATTTGTTTATTTATTTAAAAGTTTTACCAGGAAGGCATACTGCGTGGCCTACCTCTTGATTCCAGATGAGTCCTGGGTGTGTGGGGAAGGGGAGGATACATATATAGTATATTGTACAAGAGCAAGCATACATTACAAAAGCAAGCATACATTACATACTGACATTAGGTAACAAATAGGTAGACTGAGCAATACACAACAACCTTTGGTCAATGATACATTACCAGGACAAACAGCAAATGGAGGGCTAAACCCTTGATCTAGCGTGAACCTAAACTGCAAGTGCAGGTGGAGGAGAAGTGCTCTTTGAGGAGGGAGTTGAAGTGCTGTGAGGGGGGAGCATGCCAAATGTACACAGGCAGGGAGTTCCATAGTTTCAGCATGCAAGCTCTAAAGGCTGATTGGCCTGCTGAGGTGGCCATGTGTGGGACATGTAGTAGCTGGGAGTCAAAATTCCTGAGTGCATATGCAGGAAGGGTTTGGGCTGTTAGGGCTGATGCGTAAGGGGGGTAAGTACCGAGCCCAGAACTGGGCCATGAGCCTGGCACAGTGGGACTGGCACTGATTGTGGAGTGAGGGGAGGTCAAGGGACCGGTAGAGGTCACAGTGATGGGTGGTGGGCAGAATGTCCAGAGCAAAGTGACAGAAGGATTGGAAAAGTGGATCCAGACTGGCTAGGGTGGACTTAGGAGCGGCACCGTAGACTACGTCCCCATAATCAAAAATAGGGAGGATAATTTTCTGTACAATTGCCTTGTGAGCTGGCAGAAGGATACAACCACAGTTACGGTATAAAGCACCCAATCTGGGGTGCAGTTTTTTGTAGATGGCATCAACATGAACAGAAAAGTCGAGGTGCTGGTTAGGCCAGACCCTGAGATATCTAAATGAGGTACAAGCCTCCAAGAAAGTCCTGTCTAGGATGTTGAGGGTGGGGGGAGGAGTCTGGAAAGTCTCTGCCTCATGCCAAAAGTTAAGGAGACCATTTTCTTGGCATAGAGAAAAAGTTGGTTTGAGTGAAACCAGAGCTGAAGATCATTGAAGTCCTGCTGGAGTCTGGATGCCACTTCCAAGGGAGAAGGGCCTGATGTATGCAGTACAGTGCTGTTTGTGTACATATGAATGGATGTATGTGGACAGGCCGAGGGCAGGTCATTAAGGAAGATGGAGAACAGGATTGGGCCAAGGACTGAGCCTTGAGGCACTCCAGTGGTGACAGGGAGGGGGTCAGAGGTAGACGTGCCAATTCTGGCAGATAAGGACCTGCCTTCCAGGTAGGAGTAGAACCAGCTGGTGGCCACACTGGAGAGCCCGGTATGGAACAGCTTGGACAGGAGAAAGGCATGAGCGACAGTGTCAAGAGCCTTTGCAAGGTCAACAGAAATGGCAGAGGTAATGTGACCTTTGTCCATGCCAGTAAGAATGGAATTGGTGAGTCTTAGAAGGAAAGTAATGGTGGAGTGTGATTTCCTAAATCCAGACTGGTAAGGTGTGAAGAAAGAGGAGGAATCGAGGAAAGAGGAGAGTTGTGAGGACTAGGTGCTCCTGGATCTTGGCTAAAATGGGGAAGAGAGAGATGGGGCGGTAGTTGTCAGGGAAGGGGAGTCGCCACCTTTAGGTAGGGGAATGACTAGCGTACTTCCAGTCTGACGAGATAGAGGTGAGAGAGAGAAGAGAGGATGAAGAGTGGTGCCAGGGGGATGGCGATGGCAGGGGCTGATAGGTAGAGCATTTTGGAATCCAGTCCTGGGGGCATATATCCTTGGGGTTGAAGGTGAGCAGGGTGCTGAGTACTTCAGATGGGATAACTTGGCAAAAGGAGAAGGGCAGGTGGTGGGTTTGGGTGGGTAGGGATGCGGTCATGGGGGGTGCAGGGCAGGTGAGAGGGTGGATAAGAGAGAGGCTGCACAGTTGGTGAAAAAGGTGTTGAAAGCAGAGGCCACTGCATGGGGTTCTGAAACTGTGGAGCTGCCTACATCTAGGACAGGAGTGGGGGACTAGGCATGGGGGAGGAGAGTGATTTAACCACCTTCCAGAACTTGGCTGGACAATTTATTTTGCTGTGGAAGGAGGCTTTGAAGTAGTTGGCTTTAGCCTGTCTAATAAACCTTGTACAGGCATTTCAAAGTACGTGGTAGTGTTGGTGCACTGCGGGGGTGCTGGATACCTTGTAGGCTTTTCATGTAGGTCCCCGACTTGGAGATGGGCCATGGGGTCAGATGAGATCCAGAGCAGATGAGTACCCCTTACTTGAGCCCTTCTGAGTGGGGCATAGTGTTCCCAGATAACGAGGAATCTAGACTTATAATCCAGGGTGGAGTCTATGGAGGTGGCCCTAGGGATGAATGACCAGTCTGTGTTTGCCAGGTCATTTAGGAGTGCATCAAGGTCCAGGGGTTTGTAGGACCTGGGGAGGAGAGACCTAGGTGGAGGTGCCTTGGCTCTGAAAATTTTTCTTACCAAGTAAATCAAGTGGTGGTCACTTAGTGAGTCCGGAAGGAGGCAGAGGCAAGTATCCAATGAGGGTGTGAGGTAAAGGCCCAGTCCAGGAGGGAGTGGTTCTGGGATTTAAGGTTCAGACACATGGGTTCAGTGATCTGTTGAAACAGATTTAATGCTGCCCCTTGGCTACGGAGCTTGGTGCTGGCACCAGAGAGACAGCTCAAATTGAAGTCTCCAAGGATGTGAAGCTCGCCCCCTGATGCAAGTGACTTTAGGGTACCCAGGTGCTTTAAGATGGCTGGCATAGGGGAGTTAGCAGAACAATAAGAGCCTGCTATAAATATGGGAATTGAGTGGGACAGGGAGATTTTTATTAGCAAGGCGTCAATGGATAGCGTGGGCACAGTTAGTGAGACTGGTGTGTACTGAAGCAGGGATGAGATGTACATTGCTATGCTGCCACCTCTTTTGTTTCCCTGGTGGTCATGACGAATAATGGAGTAGCCAGGAATAGTTAATTCTGCATCCTGGTCGTGTGGCTTCAGCCAGGTTTCTGTGATAATAAGGATGCCAGGCCACAGGGATAGTACTGTAGAATGTAGCAAGATTCATTTTTGTAGGATACTGCATATATTTAGGTGGGCTACTTTTAGGCCATGGGGTAGGTGGAGAGAAGGAGAGGGGTTAGGATGGGCAGTGGGAGTTGGTCCAGGGTTTAGCTTGATGTCCCCAGCCAGGAGGAGTAGTATAGTTAGCTGCAGTTTTGTTTGGGGTATTATATTTGTAGTAGCTTGTGGTGAGCAGGAGGAAGCTGAGAGACATGTGGGAGGGATGCCCTGAGTAGGGAATTTAAAGGCTGACAGCCCGGCATGAAAGGAGGAGGAGCATGGTAGGACCAGGAACCCAATAAAGGGGGAGACCGGGGGGGTGCTGACCAATGGTTAGATTGGTACATTGGTGTGGAAAAGCACTTGGGGAGTTAATTATTAGAGCACAATGCTGCAATTCAGGGAAGGAGGAGGGTGGGAGAGATGCTAAAGGCACAAGAAGGAAAGTAATACATAGGTAAAGATGCAGCATATTGTTGCAGGCTGGGTATGGGGGTGTAGGAATGACTAGTAGTGGCCACTAGTGGTGGCTGGAGATGAGTTGCAAAGGGTAATGTTGGGTGATTGGTTTATAGCCACATGTCATACTACCTATATATTAGGGTAGTTCACCAAGGGTGGTGGTGAGCAGTGGAGCAGTCGACAGGTAGCGTCAGTGGGGCCTTCTACACACACACACACACACACACACACACACACACACAAAGAAAAAAGCTGGTGCGCCTCTCGTCATACCTGAGTTCAGATTTAGCAGTTTCAGCTTGGGGAAGGGTAGGACACTGTTAGCCCTCACGACCAGCGGAAGCTGAGGAGGGAATAGATGGGGAGGTTAATTTAATCAGGTAAGGAGGAGGTGGGGTTACTCAGTAGCCACTAAAATTAAAATGCACAGATCCGGTAATTCAAATTACATGTGGCTTTTGTGTACTGGAAGTACTCAACAAGGCTTTCTCCTAGTAGGGGAGACAGCGTGTACTGGCTAGAAATTATTCAGAGCTGCTGTGTAGACACAGAAATTAAATGCACAGCTCCTGTAAATCGCATCAGGATGTGGCTTTTGTTTGCTGGAGGCACTCAGCAAGGCTTTCTCCCGGTAGGGGAGACCCGGCATCAGCTGGCTAGACATTTATTATTTAAAGTTCCTTGTCTAAATGTTACCAACACAGCACAGTTTAAACCACTTGAAAGACACTGCACAAAGATAGAACTGGCTTAAGAATTAATTCAGCTGGCTCTGCACAGTTCCCCTTTTTAAAGCAGTGTCAAATAACAGAATAGAACTAACTTAAAATTAATTAATAAAGCTCCCTTTAGACATATAACCAACTCTGCACAGTACTCAATATAAGCGCAGTAAAAGTACGAATCAGCTCCATTATAATAGCACTGAGGTCAGATTAAAGCTCCCTTTGAGATGTGGAGCGACTGCACTTTGCACTGTAGACAGATAAGCAGGCTGACGTTAATAATGTAGAAACAATTAAAGCTCCCCTAGAAAGGGGGTAATGCTGCACATTTTAAGGTAAAGCAGCTAAAATAAAACTATCAGCATTGCCCTGCCGACGGCTATGGCAGGGTGACTCAGAACAAGCCAGATTTAAAAATTGGCACTAAAAACAGAGTCCACTGTTCCTTCCATACACACACACACACACACACACACACATATGCTTCATTGATCCACACAAAGGAAAAAGCTGGCGCACCTCTCCTTGTACCCGAGTTCGGATTTAGCATTTTCAGCCCGGGGAGGTCAGGACACCGTTGGCCCTCACGACCAGCAGGAGCTGAGTTCGGAATTTAGCAGTTTCAGCTCGGGGGAGGACAGGACACTGCTGGCCCTCATGACCACTGGTAGTTTTATGGTTCAGATATACTCATTAACGTTTTCTGAAATAGTTCGGATATTTCTCTTGTATATCTGACCATAAAAAATACATATTAATTCTCCCATTGTTTTGATCATCTTGAATTATTGCCCCCATAGAATCTTCTAATCCTATTATTGAATTTTTTTTGTTTTACCTTTCTTAATTGCGTGGCAATCAATTTCCCTGGCTTATTCCTTGTATTAAATATCTTTTATTTTCTTTATTGTAATTACGGTGTTCTGGATTAATAAATCTTGTTTTATATTTCTTACCATGTTCCAATTTTCAATATATGTTTTGTGATCTATTAATACTAATTCATCAAGTTGTTTTAGTGCAGTGTCTATTTTTTGCATCTGTTCTTTTACTGTCTTATTAAGACCTGCCTGATAGGTAACAATTACACCCCTTAATGTGGCTTTTGGAGAGTCCCATAGTGAAGATATATTGGTTTGTCCAGTATAATTATAGTACCAGTATTCTATTATTACTTGATTCATTTCGATTATGAACTGCTCATGTTTTAATTCATTATTAAATGTCTTATGTTTTTATATTGCACCTATGTGTGTCTTTTATGTTCATAGTAATAAGTATTAATGCATAGTCTGGAATGTACATATTTTTTGTTTGTTTTTGTATCATAGTGTGTAAAATATTTTTGGTATGGGGAAAACGTGTCTCTGCCATCAATCATTTCTTGATCTTGCAAAAAATGAAGTAGCTTTAGTGCAGTGTTTTTGTTTCCTTGTGTCAGTTTTGAAGATTTATTTAAATGGGATTGGATCATGAAATTCATGTCTCCCATTAATGTTATATTTCCAGATTTAAGATATACTCAACATTCTGCTACTGTGGATAAAAATGTTGAATAATCTTGAAAGGAAGCATATAGTATACCTATTGTAATCAGATAATCATTGATAAAATATTTTACCAATGACATACAGCCTTCTTTATCCCTAAATTCTTCCAAGTAAGAAAAGTCAAGGTCTTCCCTTATCAAAATCATTACTCCCCAGTTTTTCTTGTTCCACATGAGTAGTAGATATGATTAATCCATTTTCTTTTAACTTTTGTGGCAAAAGTTTTCTCTTTAGTCTCTTGGATCCCCATAATTGTAGCCTTGGACTTCTGAAGATAATTAAAAATTCCTGCTCTTTTAATAAGAGTGTTCAGTCCATTAACATTAAGAGAGGCTATGGTAATTTAAGAACTTTCAATATTCCTATCCTTTCTTTTTTATATAAAACAGTAGCAAAATTCTTACACATAGTCTGTATCCCGTACATCTTTTTTACCCCACCCCACATCAACCCTTCTTCCGAAAAATATTTGTGATTGATTTTTAATGTCTCCAAATAATAAAACATAATATAAAACAAGCATTTGTCAATGCCGTTCATCATCGTCCGCTGGTGTCATGGTAAATAAAAGATGTCTGAAAATTGCTTTTTTTAGTTACATTTTTTTTACCAGGAGAGACACTAAGCTGAAAGTTTGTTTACAAGTGTGACCTAGGAGCACAAGGAAGTTAAGTGGCTTGCTCAGGGTCTCAGGGTCACACCTTTAGTGAAGCTGTTTGTGAGGGGTTTTACCATAGCGCTTCGACAGTGCTAGCACCAACATCCCCTACAGCGACAACTACCATGGTGACCATTAGCATTGTAGCCTCGGGGATGTCGGTGCTTTCTGTCAGGGGGCTGTGCCCCCCCCCAACCCGGTCTCTAAGATTCCAACTTAGAGTCGAAGTTGGACTTGGTGGGGAGGCAAAACACCCAGCGAGGCAGTCTTGGTCACTGCACAGACCATCACAGCAGTGTGTGGGTTTTGCCTGATTCCTGTCACTGTGATGGTCTTCGTGGTATCAAAATCACTGCTGTGACAGTATACCATTTGTGAAGTGGGGTCCCAAAAAACATGTATTGAAAATTTTGGGCAAAAATATTTAAGAATGGGAAAGTTATGCCACTAAGCTGAAAACCCTTTTGAAATACATTAAAATGCTTACCTCAGTTCTCAGTTGTGCCTGCAGCCTAGGGTAGATTACTGTGACTGATCTCTGGTGGGTGAGTATGGGGTATATGGGGTGGAGGGTCCTGAGTGGGAGAGTAGGGGGTTGGGTAACGGCAAAATGGACAAAGATGGACGTTTTTCTTTTTTACAGAGGAAAAAACGATGAGGGACAATTTTCATATTTTCAGGGAGTTTGCTGAACAGATGAGGACTCTGGGGAATTGGGCACCCCCAGTGTCTATATACTGTTGGGGGGAATTACACAGTGGACAACAGTGGATGGACAGATGACACTGGGGGATTGGGCACCCCCATGTCTGCATACTGTTTGGGGCAGTTTACACAGCACACAACAATGGACAGACAGATGAGGACACTGGGGCATTGGGCACTCCCAGTGTCTGTAAACTGTTTAGGGAAGGGAGGGGGTTACACAGCAGACAGTGATGGACGGTTTTCTTTTTTGGTGGGGATAAAAAAAACAAGCATTTGTCAGTGTCGGGCATTTGATGTATTGAAAGATGTCCACCTCTGCACCTTGTTTATGCCCTTGAGGTACTTGAATGTATCTGTCATGTTCCCCCACTCCCTCCTTTCCTCCAGTAAGTACATATTGAGGTCCTTTCAATCTCCCCTGTTATGTTCTGTGTTGCAAGCCATGTACAGTACCATCTTGGTTGCCTTTCTGTGAACTGTCTCCACCCTGTCAATGTCCTTATGCAGTCGCAGCCTCCAGAACTGCACACAGTACTGTAGGTGAGGCTTCACTAGTGCATTATACAATAGCACCACCACCTCACTCCTTCTGCTAGTGATACCTCTGCTTATGCACCCCAGCATGCCTCTTGCCCTCTTTGCAACATCTGTGCTCTGTTTTGACACCTTTAGGTCATCAGAACTGATAACTCCCAGGTCCCTTTCTTCCTTGGTGATCATCAGCACCTCCACCTGTTCCTGTAACTCTCCACAGGTTTCCCTCTTCTCAGGTGCATTATTTGTGCTTCTTTGCATTGAACCTCAGTTGCCACTCCTCAGACCATTTTTTAAGCCTCTCCATGTCTCTGCTCATTTTCTCTGCCCGTTCTGGAGTATTCACTCTGTTACAGATGTTGGTGTCATCTGCAAATGGGTAAACAGACCTTTGCTTCTAGCCCTTCTGCAATGTCTGTAATGAAGACATTGAACAGGACTGGTCCCAGGACTTATCCCTGAGGTACCCCACTGGCCACCCGCTGTCCCCGGATTGGATCCCATTACCACCAACCTCTGCCTCCTGTCCACCATCCAGTTTCTAACCCAGTTTATCAGCTTGTGCACCATTGCCAGACTACTCATCTTGTTAATCAGCCTTCTATGTTGACATTGTTGAAGGCTTTGCTGAACTCAAGATACTGTAGGTGACATCAAATGTCCCTCCCTGATTTACTTTCTTAATGAGGCATTAAGGTTTCCAAGCCTAATGCCCCTCCCCAATCCTGCAGAGACTGACAGGCATTGCCGGTGTCCCTTAGGGTCATCGGCTGTAACACTCAAGCCATTCCACCCCCACCCTGCAGGCACTGACAGGCCTTGTGGTGTGCCTTGAGGTCTTCGGACCTCACATTCACTCAATTCCATAATGAAATAAGCTGTGATGGGTGCAGTGTAGGAGAATGAGGTGAATGCTGGAGCCAAAGATTCCAAGGCACACCCTGATGCCTGTCACTGGCTGCTGGGGGGGGTGGAATGGTGTGGCATTATGGCCGACAACCCCAAGGCACACACCTGACACCTGTCAGTCTCTACAGGGTGGGGGGTGGGTGTTACAGTTGGAAATCCTAATGCCCCAGATGTTTGTTGGCATTTTCAATCCAAATTTTCAACATGACCGTTTTGGGTCACCGCCTCTTGAACAGTGGAAATATCATTTTGTTATTCAGTTCCAAAAGGTGATTTTGCACAGTGACTGCGTTATTTGGTGCCACAGTTGCTAAACACATTTTGAACAGGATGTGGAAAATGACAGTTGCACTGTTCATGAGGAGGTGAAAAAAATGGCAGTGCTGAAAATCTTGAGTAAAAGTATTAGAAGTTAGCAAAGTTATGAGCGTGCATAGAAACTGTGCAATGCACGCCCGTAACGTGGTCATTTTTTGTAATTTTTTCTCCAGATTTTCAATATGGTCTTTCTGGGACCTACCCTCATAAATAGTGGCCCTGTCATTTTGTTACTCCATTCTGAAAGTGTATTTCACACAACGACCACGCCATTCTGCACAACTGGTGCAAAAACACATTTCAGGCAGGATATGAAAAATGACAGCTGTACTGTTCATAAGGAGGTGTGAAATAATGGCAATGTTGAAAATCTGGAGTGAAAATATTAAAAACTGGCAAAGTTAGGAGTGTGCATAGAAAATGCGCAACACACGCTCATAATGCAGTCATATTTTGGAATTTTTTCACCAGATCTGCAACATGGGCTTTTTGGGACCCCACCTGATGACCAGTGGCACTGTCATTTCATTAATCTGTCCTGAAAGGTGATTCCGGACAGCGACCATGAAATCACCTTTCAGGACCGAGTGATGAAATTAGTGTTCAGGAGGTGGGGTCCCAAGAACCCCATGTTGACAATTTGTGGCCTAAATTCCTAAAAATGGTTGTGATATCAACCTGAGTTGAACACCACCCCACCCCCAATTGATTCCCATTATACGTCTTACCTTGAAATCTTCACTTTACTGGTAGGCTTTGAAGAGTGCAGATGTGTCTTGGTCCATAGAAGATTGTTGCTCCTGACCTCTGGAGGTAAGTATGGGTATGGGAGGTGGGTGCGCAGTGGGAAGGTGGGGTGGGAGAAAGGGATAGGGAGACTGATTAACCTTTTTTTCAGATTTATGGAAATAAGACACTGAAGATATTTTTATATATATATATAGGGAAAAGATGTGAGCATTTGCTCCCTGGTGTCTGGGGGGATGAAGGGTGCAAGGAGGACAGCAGCAGTGGGAGGGAGAGGGAGGGATTTGTTGTGTTTTGTGTGTGTGTGTGTACGGGCTCAAACAGAATGTGGGTGTGGGGAGGATAGCAGTGGGAGGAAGTGATTTGCTGGCGGGGGGGGCCCTCCAACAGAATGCGGGTGTGGGGAGGATAGCAGCAGTGGCAGGGAGAGGGAGGGTTTTGCTGTGTGCATGTGTGGGCTCAAACAGAATGCAGATGTGGGGAGGATAGCAGCAGTGGGAGGAAGCGGACGGGAGCGATTTGCTGGTGGGGGGCCTCTAACAGGACGCGGGTGTGAGAAGGATAACATCAGTGGCAGGGAGTGATTTGCTGGCAATGGGGGCTCAAATGGGAATGCAAGAAAGATGGGAGCAGTGGGCAGGCTCAGTGCATTTACACTGTAAGTGCTACGGCAGTGTGAACGTGCAACCAAGAAGTCAGTGTAATGCAGGGCTTGACACATCAAAGAACAGAGACGTGCCACTATTGGTGCAGCTCTGTCCTTCGAAAAGTTTGACACAACTCCGCCCGGATAACAGAAACTGAATCATCCCCGGCCTGCCAACCCATTGGCCTGCCACTTGTTATGGAGCTCTCCATTGGGTGCACCCCTCTCACACCCCTATGTAATACCTCTCATGTCAATGAGTTCATCTGCACCTGCGCGCCACGATGAACTTCCACAGGGTCTTCCTCAAGATATGCTGCTACGATTTGTTTAAATAGCTCTTATTTCTTAATCCATTAATTTCTGTTTAAAGTCTTTGTTCCAAATTATGAATTTGTCATTTTAATACGTAATTTCTTAATTTATATCATTTGTCTGTTGTCGGACTTCCATTATTTCTTCTTTCAAATTCTAATTCTCCTCAATCAGTTTTTCGGTTTTCGTTTGCAGCCCGTTTCATTTCTCCGTTTCATTTTCACCCTCCTCCATTTTTATTATATGTTCCATTTTTTTGTTCAGGCTTGTCATTTGTAATAGTAATATTTTAGCCCATGGTGGTATGCTATCTGGCATATCAAATGTTTGCTACTCTTCATTATAGTCCTCATTTGCCTGGTTGCCCTGACTTAGGACAGGAGAACAGACTATGAGAGGGAATTTCTTATTTTGTTTTTCTGCAGATTTGCTTTGCTCGATTGTATCTGACCCCTTTTTCCCCACTTTGAGAAAATGCAGATTCAAATGACTGTTGACTCATAGTTGCCATAATATTTTCCTCTCTGGAGTCCATCTCACGCCTTCTTTCTTTTGAGATATTACTTTCAACTGTTTTATGTTTCTGAGGCAAAAAGGTAGTATTACTTGCGGTTATCCCGATTCATTGGGTTTCTTCATCTGAAGGATAGTTTGCAGTGATGTTCTCCACTTGTCCATATGCTTCTAACATTACTAAGGTTTCGAGACGTTTACCTCCTTCACTATTCATGCTCTCCATCCTTCCACCACCACCTCCTCCTCCAACTGAATTGCTCTGGCTTGGCTGTTTATCTGGCTCCATTTCTGGCTCTTCTATTTACAGTATTTTCTCCTGGGTTGCTGCATGCTTGAATTAAAGCACTGTTCTGTTGGACAGCTCTCTGGTTATGGTCTGTCTCTGCCCCTTCCATATCATTCTGGTTATTTATTGCTTGAATACCAGCAGGCTCAGTGAAGCTTAAGTAATGGTTCCTGTTACAAGTTTCAAAATTATCTCTTTGTTGTTTTACTTGTAAGGTCTGAGTTTGCAGTCCTACTGGTGGCTGGTTCTTCCTTATTTTGCTCCAGCGAACTCTCTATTGAATGAAGAACCATAGTAGTGGAGTATGCAGAGGTACTGGATTCAGTCTGCAGGCCAGTAATCCGAATCTGTATTCCATCCTCTCCTCCGGAAGATACCATGTCCTCTTCATTTGGACCTAGGCCCCTCCAACTTCACCTCCATTTAGTTCCCCTCCAAACTCCCAGCTGACAGTTGCCTAGTTTGTATCTATATTTCTTGGTAAAGGCATTACATTATTTTTTGAATCTTGTCCCTTTCGCATTACTTTTGAATTACAGTATTCATTGCTCGAATAAGTTGCAGCTTCAGAAAGTTAACTTTGGTTAAGGATAACCCCATACTTGTGCCTGGCATAGCTTGAGGTCCACGAATTCCAGTGTGGATATTTATGTTTTAAACAGTTGTTATTAGAATGCAGTTTTCTGTGTAGCCCTAGTTTGCTGAAGAGATTTGGTAGGTTTAGTATGTTGGTTAGCCTGGCCACTTTTGTATTCTTTTTAGGGAGTCATTCTTACTCTGTACCCTGCCAGCAGTTTGAATTTTTTTTTTTTTATCTTTGTTTTCAGTTTTCAGCTCCCAAAACAGACTAGACTTCTGTTTTTCTTCCAGTATAGATTTGTGATGTTTTCCTTTCATTTCAAGATAAGAAAAACTAGTATCTTACTATGTCAGGAGAGGGTTTGGACTAGCTGCACCTCACCCATCGGTGAATGCTGCCCCCTTGCCTGTCTCCGCCCTACCAGCTTTTGGTTTTTTACTTGCTTCCACCATCCACACATATGCATTTTGCTACTGTTTTCTTATATTTTTTGTTTCATTTTTAGTGGGTATTGTTTAGTTTATTGATGCATTTTAATGTTTCCTGTATTTTACTTTTTTGTAATGGCACTCTGTGCCTCCGAGGAAGGGCACCACATATAAATAAAGACTACTGCAAGTACTACATTGCACTGATTAACTAACTGGGATGCTGGTTTCAATTGACGGGCCATTCTGATGTAGAAACTATCAGGAAATCTTTCTTCTGTCAAAGTTTTTTTTATCTGTTTATTCTCTGACTTCTGCTTGGCCTTGGGGATCCTTCCCTAACCCAAGACCCAGTGAACCCACACTGCAGCTTCTTCACATCTTCTCTGTCAAGTCTCATGGTGGGACCATCAACACAGTTCCACCAGCCTTTCCCGACAGTTCAGCTACCAGTCGAATGGAGACACTTGCCTTAGTCAGTGGGTGTAATGATGACTGTTACCAAACACAGTGCAGTGCACAGTGCTCAGAAGATTGGGGCCATGTAGAAAGTGCCATCATGCCAGGTACATAAACCACAAATTGGTGCCTTGAAGGATGGTGTTCCTTTAAGGTCAGCAGTGTGTGTTGTCTAGTCCATTCCCATTGCAGTCTTAAGAGTGGGCAAGCATATGCATGGCCTTTTGCTGTGCAGCTTACCCACACACCTGGCACAGCAGAGAAACATAGAATTTGATGGCAGATAAGGACCGCTTGGCCCACCTAGTCTTCCCATTTCCCTACCTAATGGATAAGCTGCAGATCCTAGTTAACCAACAGCCTACTTCCTCCTACCCCCACTAGAATTGCCTTATGTCTGTCCCATGCATTCTTGAATTCCCCCACTGTTTTTGACTCTATGACCCTCCTCGGGAAGGCTGTTCCATGCATCTACAACCTCTCTGTTAAGAAATACTTCCTCACATTACCTCTGAGCCGCCCCTCTCATCTTCAAATTGTGCCCTTGTTCTTGCATATCTCTTTTCTGAAATAAGTTACCTCTTGAACTTTGTTGATTCCTTGAGGTATTTGAAAGTTTCTGTAATGTCCTCACCTCCCCCATTTGATACCAAGACAAGGAAGACCGAGCCCAGAAAGTTGAAGCCCATGCATTATGGTCAGTGACTGCCGTGACCCTCACCACTGATGTCATTGAGTACTGTGACCAGGAAAGGGTGCAATAGGGAGTGGTGGAGCCACTTTAGGTGAGTACATTGTATAGTACTGCCTACCCGTATGTGTCAAAATGTGTGACTATTTACAGTGCAGTGATGGTCACATCCAGCAGTCATTGCAGGGCACCAGGAAGATGGTGGACACAACTGAGGCATGAAGGAGGAGACCACGCAGTGTTCCAGAGATTCCAACCACCAGCACTGACCAATATGAACCTGCCCTGGTCATGGTCCAGTATGACTGGCTAGGCCCAACTCCTTTCACTAGGTGAACTATCAAGTGGGGCATCCAGGAGTGTGGCAGGTGCTAGAGTGTTAGCCTGCATTTCCAAGGTTCTGTGGTGGCTCTTAGGGGCCCATGGTGTGCTGTATCCTGGTAGATGGGGAACACATCTGGAACACCATCATTGTTGTCCCATTGCAGTGCAGGACTTGCCCAGGTGTGACATGTCCCAAAGACTGTGACTAATGTCTGTGGGCCCACTCATCACAAAATGTTTATCTGACATTTACATTACCTAAAATACATTTTTGTACATCAGGATCTATGTATGTGTATTTATTGGTTGTGTGTGTGTAGTATGCATTGTTTGTGGCACATTGTGTGACTCAGATGGCACAACAATTGGGCACTTTATCACACACACATGGTCTGGGGGCACAAGAGTGAGTACTGACATGTTGTGTATGCACTGTGTACCAGAACTGGTTTGTGAAAGGAATGTGTCAACATTACTGTGCGCCCCCCCCCCATCGTGCTGATCACCACATGCTGAGTGATTTTAACCACCTGAGAAGTACATATATCAGCACAGCTGAACACTTCTGAGAGTTATTCCTCTCATAAAATAAGTCCTAAATTGATTTTTGAAGTGTAAACATTTAGTTCTAAACTGTCTGGGCGTAATCTGGTAACTGAACAGTCAAGTGATGCTCTCAGCGAATCAGATCACTAGGATGTCATCACCTAGTTTATAATAACAGTGTATGTACATTACAGTAATAATGCCAGCTATAATGAAGGAGCAGAATACTGTGCTTACTGTCATTCTTAGACAGCTTTGTTCCAGTTGCAGCCAACATACTCAGTGTAGCACCAGTTCCTTCTTTTTTTGCAGATTTGTTTTTGACCATGTTTAAAGGATGCCAGGTGCTTTGAGGCTTTGTCATAGATCACTAGCTTATCTGATTTGTCATCTGTGACTTGTCTGTGCATTGTGAGAAGTTACAACATTCTGTCACTTATGCATGCTCGTCCATCGACTCGTGTTGCAGTAAATCAGGCTTCAAGACCAAGGGCTGCAGCATACATTAAAATGATTGTTTTACAGACTTCATAGTGCTGAAAAATGATCCATAATTGATTTTCTTGTACTCAAACGAGGCTGTGAGTTATGAGTGAAAAGAGAGACAGAGTTTCAAATGTCATGTAGGGATAAGTCTACCTTGCTTGCTGGTCGATATTGGCTCATTTAAATTAGGTCAGTTTCACACAACCTCCCAAAAGTTACCCTGCTGTGAAATGCCATTATTGCTTCTCCAAAATAGTACTCTGATACAGTGTGTCATTTCTATTAATTAGAATACTAAATGCTATTTATGTTATTGAAAATACTGGTAGTGTTACTTTGTGATTTTAAACCACCACTGGTGAGTACAGCACTTAACATTTGGTTTATGTATTTGTGGCACAAGAGTTAGACACTGGTTTGTGCAGTGATGTGGTGATAATAGTCATGATATAGAAAGGCCCCTTTACAGTGCTGATGCAGCCCTCCTGAACACTTGTATTTGAGAAATACCGTAATAATAGACATCAGAAGGCTGGTACTGTATGTATCCAAGTTCATCATATCCTACAGTGTTCCATATGTGATAAAATTCAATGGTGGGGGCTGGGGTGGACTATCCTGCCTTGTTTACTGTGAGCTAAAACAAAACTTATTTCAGATTGCATTAAAAAAGCTGCTAAATGAAGCATGTCTAGGAAACTGACGTACATGCCAGTGCATGCCAGTACAATTTTCTAAATATAACTCTGGTTTGGAAAAAAAAAATGCCCGATCAAAATGTCAGGTTATTGTGCTTACTAGGCCATTGTATATCCCCTATATACTCAACCCTATTGTTTATGTTTTCATTACTGTTGTACCTTGTTTTAGCTTTAAACTGACTCTTGTTCCATTGTAAGATCTGACTTGTATGTCTGTTTCTAGACTCTGACAGGGTTGGATAAAACCCTGTCCCATTCGTTATGCAGAGAGAGTTAAAAGCAAGGATCTGTTTTATCCTCACCAAATTCTGCCACTTGTCTGTCTCCAGCTTGTCTGATTGTGCAATCAGATTTTCTTGTGGCATCTAGGAATTGGCCACTTCAGTGGTCCCACAATTTCCCCATTCTTCACTTGCTGTTTCTAGCTGTTTTCTATTCTTTCTTTCTCCCCTTGCTTATTTGATGTTAAAAACATACATGTGAATCTTTGTGTGAAACTGGGATCCCTTGGTTTGCAGATGTATGTAATTATATGGAAACCCATTCATAATTTGCCGTTATAAAGAATTGTTTATAATGGCAAACACATGCTGGGTTTCCCTTGTCCTGCGCATGCACCAGCTGCTGCTGTTCCTTCCCTCATTGCTGGACACCTTGGCTTAGAGTTGGAGGCTACACCATCACTCTGACTCATCGGTAGGTCCATTAAAAAAACAATGCGTTGGGCTAAAATGAGGCTACCTTAAAAAAAAATAGGAAAAAAATGTAAACAGCTTTCAGCAGCCATGTCCGGCCATGGACCTTGCTGAAACCCGGTTGGACTGCATCTGCACAGATATGTCTAGTTATTTTATATAATTGCTATGGTGAAAAAATTATACCCAGCAATTATATTAAATAAAACATGGTGGTGTGTGTAAACTAGTATTTTACACACACACCGTCAGTGTTGAGTGCTTTAATAAACCCCAAGAGCGAAGAATCCAACACCTCATGTGAGTGCAAAATTCTTGTTAAGCACACAACCCCATATGTTGTTCTGTATGTTGGAATGATTGCAGAAAACTGTTTGGATTTATTAGAAAATATATCAGGCTGGAACACACGCTTTTTTACAAATTTTCAACAGGAGATCAGCCCTGGGACACAGCATTCTGTTTTGTTGCACCTGTGGGCTGGCCTCAAGAAAGAAATTAACAAAGTTTTGAGACTTTTTGTGGAAAACAGGAGCTGTAACTTAACAAAAGGATGCAAAGCTGAACTGCCAGGAAAATGTATGTTATAAAAAGAGAGCAATGTTTGGTTTAGGATTTGAGAGAGGGAGATTTTAAAGAGAATCTCTCAGATGTAGGACTTTGTTTGAACTGCCTGTATAAAAGCTGTTGTGCACATTTTCCTTTTTATTTTATTGTTAATAATAATAAAACGCTACTTGCAAATTTAATAACTTTTCCTGGTTTGCATTTGCCTCTACCACAGACTCTTAAGTGGAAATAAAATGTTCTAAGTGAAATAACATTTGTTCTAACAAAAAATAAATATTTATCACAAAATAAAATGATTTATTTATCAATTTATTTCCCACTGGTGTGGTATAAAAATGCATTAATATTTCTTTCTTGAATGGCCAGAAAGAAGTCTCAAAATGTATTTAGAAAATGGGCTGAA
Source organism: Neoceratodus forsteri (assembly GCA_016271365.2). Taxonomy (NCBI): domain Eukaryota; kingdom Metazoa; phylum Chordata; order Ceratodontiformes; family Ceratodontidae; genus Neoceratodus; species Neoceratodus forsteri. The sequence goes on from JADMNL010000025.1 coordinate 78,358,180, forward strand.
TTTTTAAAGCCCTGCATCTGCCTCTTGCCTGAGTATTTTTTTAAAGAGGCTGAAAGGAGCCAGGGAATAAGTCCACTATAACATCCTTCATGCCTGGGCCAGATCATGACATATGTCCAAATCTGGATGCATTTTGCCACACACTGTGTATGATTGTTGCAGTCAGATGCAGTTTTGAAAATCGCACCTGTGGCATCCAGACAAGCATCTGATGAAGCGGATGCCTTCATACACATCTTGCAGATGCACCTGCAGCCTTAGACACTTAGATCCATATCATTAAAAATGAACAAATAAGTGAACTGATGTATTTGATTGGTTGTTATAGATGACAGAGTAGTGAATGACAGTGTCTCCTTCTGTAGTGGCAGCTAAATCAAGATAATTTGCAGATTTTGACTGAAGAACAACAAAGATGCATAAATGTCTAAACTTTCTCAAATCAGACTAAGGGGGAAAAGCAAAACTTTTTGACTAGTGTCCTTAGATATTCCAAATGCAAGGCTAGAGAACAGTGAAGGTGTTCAGGCAATGATGATGCCATATCTACGATCTGTCTAATCCAATCTGAGGTCAAGTCAATTTAAAAGACTTGGGGCCCAATTCTGAAAGCCCCCCTGAATGGTGCAAGGGGTTTGCACTTCAAGGAATGGTGCATGGTGCTGCTTGCACCAAAAGGTGCGCTGGGAGCAATTCACGAAAGCAGCCTACATCAAATGCAGGCTGCGTGCAGCAAAGGGGGCTTGTGTCATCCTTGTGGCACAAAATGGGCTGTGATATGTCACTAGAGGGTTTGCAGCAGACACAGGCTGCAACTCCCGTAATTTGGAACTCACAAAACCCTCCTAGAGGGCCAATTTTTAAGTACCATTAGACCAGCTGGTCTAAGAGTACTAAGAAGTGTGTCCTCTGGGAGGGTTAGAGACCATGTACCACCCCTGGAGCTCTCCTTGGGTAGGAGGGAACTTTACGGTGGTCCCTCCCAGCCTTTATCCCCCCATAGCAGAGAGCAGAGGGCTGTGTTGGTCACTGGCTGGGAGATGGGAGGGGGGGAGAACAGGGTGGTGGGGTTCCAGTAGACCACCAGGGACAGATATATAAATATTTGTGGGGAGATTGGGGATAGGGAGGGGGGGTCCGCTAGACTACCAGGGAAAGATAAACAGTAATTTATGGAGGAGATCAGGACTAGGGAGTGGGTCCACTGGACCACCAGGGAAAGATATATTATAATGTATGAGGGAGATTGGGGAGAGGGAGAGGTGTCCACTACACCTCCAGGGAAAGATTAATAATTTATGGGGGAGATTGGGGATAGGGAAGTATATAATATATGGAGGAGATTGGGGATGGGGGGGTCTGCTAGACCACCATGCAAAGATATATAATAATGTATGGAGGAGATTGAGGATAAGGAGGGGGGCAACTAGACCACGGAAAGATATCTAATAATTTATGGAGGAGAGTGAGGATAGGGGAGGGGGCCACTAGATCACCAGGGAAGGATGTATAAATTTTTAATGGGGACATTAGGGATCAGGGGAGACTGATAGACACAGTTGCTGTCCATGGGTACAGCTGCCCACCAACCATCCCGCGGTTTGCAGCATACCTTGCAGATGCGCTGTCTGTTTGGTGTACAGCCACAGTTGCCGCAAGCTGGGGGACTTTGCCAGTGGGACCCTACCCAATAGAGGATCATGCACAAGGTGCCTGGCACTCGGCATAAGCTGCCGTTGGTGAAGCTTGTTCCAACCTTTGAAATATGAGTCCTTAGTCTATAAATAATGCAGTATTACAGCTCCTTGAGGGCATAATTATTTCCTGAATTAATGTAGTTTATTCTTGTATAACATAATCCCAAAACACATTACAGTTGAGACTGAGAGCTTTCATTTGGCCAAATAATGCACCGAGATAAAGATTGGAAAAAGCATTTAATAAAAGTTTGTTTCCTCTAAGTAAAAACAATACCTTTGCAGTAACTTAGTTGTGACATTTGACTACTTTTCATGAAAAGATGTTATAGAGAACCTAAGCAAGACTTCTTGTAGCAATAGGTAGCATCTGCTTATTTTTGTATTTACAAGGGTGCAGTGTGCCTATATGTGGAACCCAAACAAACAGAAGAGAGAAAGCAGTAGGTGCCTTAGCTGGGTTTTAACACAGGCCTCCTGGAATACCATTTCATTGCAGTACTAGCTATGCCACAAAGGCAACTGGAAATCTACGACTCCCAGAAGCACCTTATTCTCTCTAATACATAACCTGGTGCTAAACATTTACATTACAATTTAATTACATTTGTATTTACAAGGGTGTGGAATGTGTGTGTGTGTGTGTTTGTGTGTGTGTGTGTGTGTGTATATATATATATATATATATATATGTATATGTGTGTGTATATATATATATATATATATATATATATATATATGCAAACAGATTTTAAAATTTCTAGTGAGTTCCTTAGTGAATGGAAAGACCTTACAGGGCAGTAGACTGAAGCTCCTGAAGCATCTATAGACAAAGTATGTGTTCACTTTCCAGAATTGCCTCTCCCATCCATGCACCTGGACCTTATCTTGGAAGCACCACCACCATCTGAAGAGGGCATAAGGTTGCTTGCCCAGTAAATCTAGACTTGTGTTTGCAGACTGTTATTTGTGTTAAATCACTGTAATAGTTCCTATACTTATACTAAGCCAAAGCCACATCATATCTAGCAATGCTTGGTTTCAAAAACGGCTTCCTTTCTGAAAGACAGTGGCCTGGAATTCAGCTCCTCGTGCACAGAGGAACCTTTGAGACCAGAGAATACCAGTTTGATGTTTTAGTTCTACCCTTTTTTATTTTCCAGTGACTGAGTAAGACCCTTAACACAAGTAGGTTATGTTGCACATGCCATTTAAATTCTAAAGACAAACAGAAATTTCGTTGGTTGGTTGGTATAGTTGGGCAGATGGTTGAATGGAAAACACTATAAAGCACATTTCTAAATTTTCACAAGGGTAGAATTTGAAAGACTGTATGCAAAATACAGTACTACCTTTTTTAATTATTCCATGAGCCCCAATAAATACAGATGGGCAAGCGAAAATGTATGAAAACCTTCACATGCAGTTGAGATGTTGCTGTCTCAATGAAGTCCACATTGTTTAAAGCTTTTCTGACTGTAATTAAGTGCAGCAACACAATATTATGTTTCCATGTTAAGGAAAAGGTTCATCTAAGATGTTGCAGAATATTGGCTGCAATTGCTGTGTTTAAATGTTTAAGTCAACAAACCAAGAATCTAATAACAGATGACAGAATTGTAAAATGATGTGTACTTAAATATGTATTATGATGCTGTAGTGAAAAGAGTACATACAATCAGCTGCATTCTGAAAGGTTGACTCTGGCTGTAAGTGCTAACAAATGTTTTACTTTGGACATGTCCTTTCTACAGTTCCAGTTTTATTGTACATTTTTTCTTAACGTACGGAAACCATGAACTGCTCTATGCAGAAACATTTATGGGCCTATTTCCCTGATATTAATGATTGATAATGTCTTGGCAAGGAAATAGCTGCTGAAAGGGCACAAAAAGTGGTGTTGCACACAGGCTGAAACTGGAGTATCAGAGTACCTATTAGAGTCTTGAGTAATAAATGAGCAACTAAAATATGTCTTGAAACATAAAATTGGCAAACTTATAGGTGGAAATATATCATATTACCGATGACTATTCTCTTACAGCTGCTCACCTTACCTGAACTACGTTTGTTTTTGTTTTGTTTTTTTGTAACAAACAAAAATCCTTTCTATAAATGTGGTGCTAACACACTGCAAGAAACTGCTTGTTAAGGGAATAATGCACTTCACAGGTGGTTCCTGCACTTGGCTATGCCGTGTGCCTAATGAACACTCATTATTTCCTCACAACCATACCCCTGTCATGTTATCCCCTATATAAACTTCTTTCAGGAGAAAGCAGAACTGACAGAAGAATGCTTTTTATCTGAGGAGCTCCATAGCAGTGAAGCTCATATTTAACAAAGTCGAAGTTACAAATATGTAACAGCTGACAAGAATAAACGATAGAAGAGAATACAATTTTTATTTTATAAAACACCCTTAAAATGAGAGTGCTATGCAACTTAAACATGTAGAAACAAGACATATTACAGAGTTCAACTTATTAACAGAGGCTACAGTAGCTTCACTTATCATAGTAGAACTTGCTACCCTGCCTGGCTGCTTTCCACAACATGGGTTCTCTGCGGTAGGAGGCTGGCTTTGGGAATAGTATAGAACAGAATTAAAGAGAAATATAAGCTATTTTTTTTTCTAATTAGGTACTGCTGATTATTAGTGGAAATCTGAGCTTCCTGAATTGGTTAACTATTGTGCCAAGCATTGCCTGCTTTGATGATGCCAGTCTGCAGTTCCTCTTTGGCTCCCGAAAGGATGGGGTGAAGGACCAAGTATTCAAGATACAAGCTGAAAAGGCAGCAGGACAGGAACCTCCCCCACCACGTTATGGTATGCATATTTCTCTATACTTCTACACAGAGAAGCTGTATCAGGAAAATTCTAGCTCTCTAGCATAAATCATTTCACTAATACACCCTGTTAAACATTTCATTGACAGCCTTGTTTAGTTTGCTTCATTTTGCTACAGAAATGTGTTTTGGGTGTAACCTAAAGATGTTAGGCAAGATTTTCAGACAGCTGCATCTGTTTAATGGACACGGCTGCACATCATCCACCCAGATAAGCCAGCCCGCTGGTGCAGTGGTAGCTCTACCATCTGTGATGCTGGCGACCCGGGTTCTAGAATGATCCCGGTGAGCCAGAGGGAGGTTTGATGAGCATCCCAGGGACAGCTCGCCCACTCTGGGGGGGGATGGTGGTACCTGACGCATGGGTGACACCCAGTGGAAACTAGAAGCACACCAAGTCGGGACCACACAGAAGATGTAAGGCAGTGGCAGATGTCTGTGGGGCATGTGCAGAAGCGCACATGTCTGCACATTGACATCATTTCACGTCCACACCTTTTGGGGGGAAAACAATATGAGGAAAACCGCTGCGCTCTGGGCAGAGTGAAGTCCTCTGACCCTGCGCAGAATGACTTCGCAGCCAGCCCCGGGACAGATCATGGCAGATTTCGGTCTCACCAGGGACCCAGCCACAGGCCACAAGCCACAGGCCTTAGGTTCCATGAGGCTGCTGGGAGAAGACAGTGTCTGGTGCAGAGGCACTGAGTTGGGGAATATCTCTACTAGAAGCATAGAGCATAAATGGAGTTGAAAAAAAAATCCACCCAGATAGTGGTCTAACTTCGGGGCGCAATCACCATGACTTGCATCCCGAAAATGATGCATGCGTCTAAATTAGACGTATGCATATTTTTTTCTTTTTGCTATAAACAGTAGCAAGTATCGCATATGCATTGGGATGTTTGAAAATTGGTCACAAGCATCCTAACGCATGTGCCTAGATGTAGCATGCGTCTGAAATGCAAATACAAGTGCTGCGTCCAGCCATTTGAAAATTCCACTCATTGCATCCTGATATCCAAAGGATACTCACTACCAAGCTACAATTATCCAGATCAATCATTGGTCATTTAAGATGTTCCTTATACTTGCCCTGTATGTTATTTTGTTTGATTTTAAAGATTTCCGATTGCTGTTTCTTTAAGAGAAATTAATTCTGTATTAATAATGAGTATTTTTAAGGGCATGAATGAACTTTAAAAAAAAAAAAAGAGGAAACAAGAGGAAAACCTTAGCAGTGAAGCTGATTTTGAACCAAATTATCTCAATGCTATAATTATGTATTTTGAGCATCAGTTTCACATAATCCTATGTAGTAGTCATGTAGTTTGTTGTCTCTGCTATGAGCCACTGTTAAGTAAACATTCTCTGAGTATGAAAAAAGATACGACTCCACCTTGGCCTGAATCACTAATTTCATTTAAAAGTTAACTGTAATCAGCATGAATGCTCTGGGGAAGGGCCTTTTCCAGAAACATAGTCTTCAGATTTACTGGCAAGATGTTATAGGAAGCATTTGCTGTGCATTCAGAACCCCTCTGTTTAAATCATAGCAATGGCTTAGCTTTTCTGTAGCACCCCCCCCCCCCAAACACACACAGACATTTACACTCTTCCCCACACCTTTCCAAAACTGATCTCCCAAGGGCTGGGCAAAGCAAAATCAACAGAGTATTGATTGTTACTGAGATATGCTTATCTTCCAGGATGAGAGCATTGATACAGAACTCACAAATGTTACTGCCCACTAGCAGGACAGGAGTAAACAGGGCGGTGGTGATGGGGGTGTCTAGGTAGAGATCTTGGGAAGATTGAATGACCAATGGTCTTTTTGCCACCAACTTCCTCTGTTTAGTCATGCTGTTCCTCGACCTGCCTCTTCCTCCTTTTTTCCCCCAGAAGTTAAGTCTCAAATCTTATGGATTATTTGCTGGTGAAATCCTCTTCTCCACTCCTTAGCTACACAGGAATCTGTGTCACAAACAAATGCTCTAGTGTGATTAAGGGAACCACAGAGTTAGTTAACAGGTCTGTTCAATTAAACACGAGCATATCCTATTGGAGACATGAATGCGGACTGGATGGTAGAAGAACCTTATTGCCTAAGATCACAGCTCTTAACTTTGCATAGCTCATTGATCTATGTAGACCTAATGACCGCTTCTTTATTCACGCCTTGCGAGGTAGTCCCTTCTCATATTACACACATGGGATTGTGTCAGCAGTTATGCTACCTGACATTTTCAGCACTCACTATAAAACCTTTAGGAGGCAGTGTAGCGCAGTGGTCTAAGGCTCTGAGCTGCAAAATCTGGTGACATCCAGCAGACCAGACCTGGGTTTGAATCCCACAGCTTCCACTTGCATACTGTGTGACCCTGAGCAAGTCACTTGTGCTCCTCCTCCTCCTTGTGCTCCCAGGTCGCTCCTGTAAAAAAGCTTTCAGCATAGTGTGCTATACCTGGTTAAACAACTAAAATAAAAAAAAAAACCTTTTGGGTCAGCCCCCACCCCCCCGCGAATTTATCTGTTTGAAATCCATTCATAGCTTTCTTTTGGAAATTTACTTACATAATGCTGATTGGACTTTAGTGCAACAATTCCAGCACCTGCAGTTGGTCCTAGGGCATTTCCAAACAGTATTCAAGAAGGACTGTGGCAGGTATGACCATCATGAGAGAGCAAGGGTGAGAAGTACTCAGTTGAGGAATGCTGACTGGTCTTAACATAAAGTCACCAAAAAACACAATTGACAGACTTAGTAATCTGTGCACCAGTGCCACCAATAAAGCCAAAGCAGAATGTTCAACAAATTTCTAAACTCCACCTGAGATTATAGAGGGTTCGAGAAGGTGATACAAAAATGTTTAAAGCCAGCAGGCAATTCAGCTGTCATCCCCAAACTGATTGTTGGTTCTTCTCTAATTAGAGAAGGCAGAACTTTTGCAGACGTTTAAAATCATGATTTCATAAATGGTTCCAAATCCTGATGACCATTCTGTCAGGATCAGAGGCCTCTCATCTGAAACTCAGTTGCTGCCTTTCAATCCCCTGAAAACATTTCTGATAGCACTGTGTCGAATTTTCCTACTCCAACAGAATTTTCCTACCTCAAGATGCCTTTCAGTCTCCCAAAAACATTTCCAATAGCAGTTTCCATTGGTAGCTGAATTCTGACATTTTAAAAGTGGAATGGTTTTCACAGATTAGTGATCTGCGGTTTACATGAATGGAAGATTCCTTTTCCATAATCTGCGGAGAATTATTCTGCGGTTACGTCATCCACAGAAAATTATTCTGCAATTTACATAAAAAATGCTTTTCAGAATTCTGTGGAATCTGAAATAAATTTTTTAAAAAGCATTTGGAAAGTAGAATTGCCATTCAGCCTAAATTCCGTTGGCAGAATTCTACATTCTGAACAGCTTTAATTTCCCATTCTCTTCAGTCTGATCATCTTGCGTTATGAAAAAGCTAAGAACAATAAAAGTCTGACTCTAGCTGCGGACTTGATGATCTGCCACCTAAATTCCTTATGCTGGGTGCCTCTACCATCGGTAACTATCTTACTTCTACATTCAGCTGCTCAGCGATAATGGGCTCATTTACATCTGCCTGGAAATGAGTTGTGGTTCTTCCCCTTACCAAAGGTATTGCTGTCAATGAGCTAGGCAACTAATGACTCATCTTCCTACTGCTTGTGCATTCTAAAGTTCTGGAACGGCTGGTTAGTTAACAGGTGATTAGCTTTAAAGCCGTGTTTGACTACTTCACATCAATGCGATCTTGCTTCCATGCCAAACATTTTAAAAATCCTGTTCTACTACAACTCACAAGATTTCATATTCAGTAATCTGGAATCTAGTCAAAGATTAGGTGAAATCTTCAATGAACCTAGCCTTAGAATTCATCACTGTGGACTGCTACCACTGTCTTAACAAACCTGCGGATTCAAGAATCGTTGGCACCCCCTATGTTGCTTCAGATTTTATTTGTCTGAGTAGGACAGTAGCAGTAAGAACTGGTCAGTCCATCTCTGATCTGCTCCGTGTTGAACTACATGTTCAACGCGTCTCTGTTCTGGCTCCTCTGTTGTTCACTATATTAGTGAATGATCTTCCCACTAATGCTTATATCTCCAACATTATCCAGTGTGCAGAAAACACTATTATTTATATCTTTGGGCCCAACACTCTAGCCATTAGACTGTCCCCACTGAAACCATGTTAACTTTCACACCAGATTCCTCCCAAAAAAACTGTTACAGTTATGTTTAAATCCAAGCCAAAATGAACAAATCTCCTCAAAACACAAAATCCCTTGACACTGCGGTGGCACATCTGAAAGCATACCACATTACAAAATACCTAGGGCTGTTACTTCACTGCTTCACATGCTGGGAACCTCCACAAAGGAGACCCACTGGAGGGTGGCATGGGACCTCACAGGGGAAGGAAACAACTCCTGGTGGGGGACTCCATTGTTAGGAAGATAGAACTGGGGGGGGAGGAAGGGGAGAGGGAGGTCAGATGCCTGCCTGGTGCCATGGTTTGGAGGGACAGGGAGCGAATCTTCAGGATCACAGGAGCAGCTGTACAGGGGAGGGAGTTAGATGTCATTGTCAAATTAGGGATAAATGACCTGGCTAAGAAAGGGATCAGAGCAGTGCAAGAAATGTTTGTGGAGATGGGAAGGGGCCTTAGACAAATAGCACACACAGTAACCTTCTTGGCGGTGCTGCCTGTCTATGGCATGGATGGGGCTAGGGTGCTCCACACCATGGGTTTCAATCAGTGGTTGAAAAACTGGTGCAGAGCTCAGGGGTTTGGCTTCATTGGGGACTGGGGGTCCACCTGGATTAATGCAGGCCTATACCGGCGTGATGGTCTGCATCTGTGCAGGAGGGGAACCAGGATCCTAGGTGACAGGTTTAAATACTTCATTTGCAAGCATTTAAACTAGTCAAGGGGGGAGGCACTGGAAAAGAGTAGGGAAATCCTAGCCTCCCCTCCTAAAAAAATCAGGGTACTAAGTGAGGTAGACACCAACATAGAGAGGTCAGTAGGGAGAAGGGCAGGAGTAAATGGAGAAAGTGACAAATGCAATAAGGACAGGGATGGGGCAAAAAGGGGTAAGACCATCAAGAAATGGAGGGTAATGAACACCAATGCCTGTAGTCTGGGCAACAAGCTCCCTGAATTGGTGGCCTTGATGGAAGAGGGATGCCTGGATATCGTAGCAGTCACAGAAACATGGTACACAGAGAACCATGACTGGGATGTTAACATACCAGGGTACACAATCTACCGGAGAGACAGGGAGGGCAGAAGGGGGGGGAGTAGCTCTCTATGTAGGGGAAGGGATAAAAGCAACTGAACAAAAGAGTAAACAGGGAGGAGAGGAGGCACTGTGGGTCACCTTAGAGACTGGAAATGGCACCACAATCCGCACAGGGGTTGTATACAGACCCCCATGTCAAGGGGAGGGAATGGACAAGGATATGATAGAAGGCATACTTAGGATGGCAGAGAAAGGGGAGATACTGTTGATGGGTGACCTTAATATGCCAGATATTAAGATCTATTTTATTAAGTATTCAATTCAATGCCTTACAGTAACTTGTAATTGCTGTTTTTCTTTTAGACTTGGATTGTGGGCTTTTGGTGACACTGTACTTTCTTTGTTGTCTTTACTTAGAATTGTTTTTGTGCTGTTGAGGATTTAAAACGTAGTGGTGGTATATTTCTTTGCTGTCTTTGGTTGCTGCAAATTTTCACCCCTCCTTCCCCCAACTCTTGATTATATGCCCTGTTAAATCTGATTGACATGAGCTAAACACTGGTTATAGTAGGGGGTATGGAGTAGGAGGGGCATACCAGGAAAGGAACAGCAGCAAGTGAAGAGGTGACTGCTCTCTCAGTGGAAGGGAAGTAAATGCAAATCTAGGAGCTTTCATTATTACTTCTTCACATTGATATTGCATTGGGGAAAGGAGGAGTAGGAGTTTGAAGAAGGTTGTGCAATGGCTACTTAAAGTCTGTTTTAGTGTGGATAGAAGGATAGGAATATAAAAAGCAGTTGCTCAATATATCTAAACGGTGCAACAAAGGAGGTAAGGGAAATAAAGAAAATGTTTTGCACTGATAGAGGAGGGAGAGGGGAGACTTGGGGGAGTGTTTGGTATCCTGCATCTGGAAAGGTGGGGGAGGTCGCTGGTGGGCAATGACAGCAATGGGTAGGGTAGTAGGCTGCAACAACTGCGGTGCACCAATCTTTCTAAAAATTGCCTGGAGTGTGGAGGATGTTTAGTGTGCAACCACAGAGAAAACTTAGAAAGGAGATTGAGGGTCTGCAGGAGGAACTAAGACAGGCAAGGCAGATTGGGGTGGGTTTAGCCATACTGGAGGGAGGAGGAAGGGGAGATGAGGGAGGGCGATTTAAGCCAACAGTGGTGAGGAGAGGGTCAGGAGAAGGAAGCAGAGACAAGGGGCCCAGGCCAGGAAGAACAATTGCTGGGAAACCAGGTCAGGAGACAAAGACAAATGGAAGGAGGAGATAGGGACTTGTGAGGGAGGCGAGAAGTGGCAAAAGTCATGGAGTGGAAAGGAGAGAACAGGTTACTATGAAGAGAGAGGAGGACATTTGTGATGGGCCTTCAGAAAATAGTTGTGCACTGCTAGAGAGGAAGAAGGTGGAGGAGGGAAATGATGAAATTAGAGGAGTAATTGATAAATGCCTGGACCAAACTGGAGCAGGGGGAAGTTCTGCTGGGAGAATTGCAACAGGGGTAAAAGGGGGAAATAATGTGCAGGAGGAAGAAGAGGAGCTGGAAATGAGAGAGGGAGATGAATGGAAGCAAGCAGGGAGTAGGAGGGGTGGAATCTTAGTGCTGGGGGACTCAATACTAAGAGGAGTTAGGTGGGGTAGCAAGGGGAGAGGCATAGTCGTACTTGGGTGGAGGCCATGCCAGGAATGACAGCGGAAAGGGTGGGACAGTCTGTTCTGAAATATGCTAGAAGGGGTAGGGACAAGCCTCATTTAATTATACATCTTGGGACAAATGACCTGGCTGATAAGACAGTAGATACAGTCCAGTGGAGGTTTGAGGAACTAGCACAATTATGTGAGGGGGCAGGAAGATCAGTAACTTTTTCAGAGATACTTCTGGTGCCAAAGGCAAACACAACAAGAAAGCTGAGAATAGAGGAATTTAATGGATGGCTAAAAACCTGGTGTTGTGCTAAAGGGTATGGGCTGTTGGGGGGTGGGGAGGGACCTGGGAGGACAGTAGTCTCTGTGTCAAGGACAGACTACACTTGAGTGAGGAGGGAAAGAAAGTGTTGAAACAGAGGATGGAGGAGTACATGAGGAAGTTGGGAATTTAAACTAGGAGTGGAGGGTGGCAGTTGGGGAAGACATATGCAGAGACCACAGGTTGGGAAACCATATGAGCTAACCCCCCATAACAGTGATAAAGGACAAATGGCAAGTACTGTTGGTGATGTTAGGAAAGGAGGGCAGGATGGGAGGGGGGGGAAAGGGTGGAAGGTGGTTAGCCTTAATGCTAGGAGGCTTGGGAGGAAAACTGCAGAGTTACAGGTTCTCATGCCAGAGGGAGAGGTGGACATTGCAGCCATCATGGAAACATGGGCCACCCAGTACAATGACTGGGACCTGTGTGTACCAGGGTACAGGTTATTTCGTAGGGACAGGGTGATTGGGAAAGGAGGGGGGCTGGCACTATATGTGAAGGAAGGACTGAAGTGTGTAAGGGAGGTAGGGGAGGAGTGTAGTACGGAGTCACTTTGGATGCAAATCCAGGATTCCAAGAATAGGAGTGGTGTACAGGCCACCATCTCAGACGGAGAAGTTAGACAGGGAACTAGCGGGACAGATCAGGAGGACCTGCAAGAAAGGTAATGTGGTGATTGTGGGGGACTTCAACATGCCAGGAGTGGACTGGAGCACCCCAACAACCAGGAACAGAAGGGAGCAGGTACTGCTGGATGCCTTCCAGGACAGCTTCCTGCTGCAAATGGTCAGTGAACCAACCAGGTTAGGGAATACCCTTGACCTTGTGCTGGCAAATGGGGACTTTGTGAGAGAACTTACAGTGGAGGAACCGCTGTCAGGGAGTGACCACCACTCAGTATGGCTCACATTGGATATGGGCAAGGAAGGAGTGGAATCTGGCACAGTAGTGCTGGACTTCAGGAGGGCCAACTTTGGGAGGATGGGGGAAGTGGTAAAAGTGTACCTGGCCAGAATTCAATCTAGTGTGGACACTAACCAGAGGTGGGAGCTCATAAAGCTGGGGACAGTGGAGGCAACCAAAACCTGCTGCAAAGCCCAGAGCAAGAAGGCTAGGGCTAAGAAACCGATCTGGTTGAGCAAGGAGGTCATGGAAAAGGTAAGGAGGAAAAGAGCTGCCTTTAGGAAGTACAATAAAACAGGGAGGGGGAGGACAGGGAGGAGTACTTGACAGAATTGAAGGAGGTGACAAGGGCAGTAAGGGGAGCCAAGCATCTACGGAACTCAGGCTGGCACAAGGCATTAAGAAGGGGAAGAAGGACTTCTTTAAGTACACCAGGGAGAAAAGGAGCTGTAAGGACCACATAGTAAGGATTAGGAAGGAGGGGTTGGGTGGAAGCAGGGTGCGATAAGGCGGAAGCACTAAATGAGTACTTCTGCTCAGTATTTACTAAAGAGAAGAAGGGAGTGACACCCAAGGTGGGAGAAATGGCAGAAGCAGGGTGGGAAGTGGTGACAGATGTGGAAATCATGGAGAGCAGAGTTTGAGAGGGTTTGAAGGCACTGAGGGTGGACAAGGCGCCAGGCCCAGATGGTATCCACCGCAGGGTACTGAAGGAGCTGGCAGAAGTCCTTGCAGGACCTTTGGCAGACCTATTTAATGCCTCACTACATTTGGGGTGTGTACCTCAGGACTGGAGGATGGCTCATGTGGTGCCCCTCCACAAGAGTGGCCCCAAGGATGAACCGAAACTACAGACCAGTGAGCCTTACATCCATCGTGGGTGTAAGCTAATGGAGACTATCCTGAAGGAGAGGCTGGTGCCTCTAGAGGCCAAAGGACTACAGGACAGCAGACAGCATGGCTTCATACATGGCAGATCCTGCCAAACCAACCTGGTCGAGTTCTATGACTGGGTAACTAGGCAACTGGACAGGGGCCATGCAGTGGATGTCCTGTATCTGGACTTGAATAAGGCATTTGACTCAGTGCCACATAGAAGGCTGGGAAGGAAGTTAGTAGGCACGGGGCGGTGCAAAGCTGGTGAGATGGGTAGGAAACTGGCTGCAGGGAAGGCAACAGAGGGTGGTGGTGGGTGGGAGCTCTCACACCCAAGGGCAGTGACGAGCGGTGTTCCACAGGGCTCGTGTTGAGACCAGTGTTGTTTGGGATATTCATTGCAGACATATCATGGGACATCAAGAGCAAGATCAGTCTGTTTGCTGATGATACCAAGGTAGGTGCGGTGGTGGATGACCTAGGGGACGGCAGGGGTTGCAAGATGATCTGGCAAAGCTTGAAACCTGGTCAGACACCTGGCAACTGGGTTTTAATGTCAAAAAGTGCAAGGTGCTGCATTTTGAGATGAAGAACCCAAGGAGGAGTTACCAGCTAGGGGGAGTGCAGCTAGCCCAGACAGAGGAGGAAAAGGATCTGGGTGTGCTCATAACAGGGTCAATGAACAACTCGGCACAATGTAGGAAGGCAGCTGCAAAGGCAAACAAAATGCTGGGTTGTATTGCAAGGGGTATATCCTCGAGGAGGGAGGAGGTGATTCTGCCACTGTATAGGTCATTAGTTAGACCACACCTGGAGTACTGCATGCAGTACTGGCGTCTGTATCTGAAGAGGGACATTAAGTTACTGGAGGAGGTGCAGCGCAGAGTGACAAAGATGATCAAGGGGCTGGGGGACTTATCATACGAGAGGAGGTTGAAGGAGTTGAACATGTACTCACTGGAGGAGAGGAGAGACAGGGGTGGCATGATTGAAACCTTTAAATACATGAAAGGAATAAATAAGACGGGTACAGATGGGCTGTTCAAAGTAAGGGAGGGGAGGGCCACCAGGGGCCATGATATGAGACTGGAGTGAGGAAGGTTCAGGAGGGAGATGAGGAGACACTTTTTTACAAAGAGGGTGGTGGCTGGGTGGAATGCATTACCTGCTGAAGTGGTATGCAGTAGAACAGTGGACTGCTTCAAATGAGGATGGGACAGGACAAGGGGGAGGGTTAATGAAGGGGAAGGGTGGAAGGGAGGGGCAGCTGCAGAATAAGGGGTGCTAGCTGCACATTCGAGCAGACTTGATAGACCTCTAGGCCTTTATCTGCTGGCAAATTTTATATGTTCGTATTAACTGGAGCACCTTTGCTGCAGCCACATCCAAAAGCAGGGCCATTTTTGATGCCCTTCAGGTGGCATGCCTCAGACAGCTAGTTTTGGGTCCTACTCGTAAAGGAAGCAATCTTAGAACTCATACTCTCAAATGGGGACAGTGAGAGGATCTCAGATCTAGAAGTGGATAGCCATTTGGGAACAAGTAACCACAAAACAGTGTGGTTCACGATAAACTCAGCTACAGAGTCAAGCCATGTAAAAGTGAGGGTTCTGGACTTCAGGAGGGCTGACTTTGGCAAGATGGGAGAGTGCCTTAGAAAAGCACTAGCAAACAGGCTAGAAGGAGGGGTGGAGCAACAATGGGGAAACATCAAAGCTGCCATCACAGAGGCAACAAGCCTTTGTGTGAAGCAAATAAACAAATCAAAATGAAAGAAAAAGCCACTATGGTTCTCAAAAGAAGTGGCGGTGAAGGTTAGGGAGAAAAAGATAGTGTTTAAGAAGTATAAGGAAACGCAGAAGGAGCAGGACAGAGAACTGTACCAGTTAAGGCAGAAGGAAGCAGGAAAGGTAGTCAGAATAGCAAAGGCACAAACTGAGGAAAAGATAGCCAACTCGGTTAAGAAGGGGGATAAAACCTTTTACAGTGTTTAAGAAGTATAAGGAAACGCAGAAGGAGCAGGACAGAGAACTGTACCAGTTAAGGTAGAAGGAAGCAGGAAAGGTAGTCAGAATAGCAAAGGCACAAACTGAGGAAAAGATAGCCAACTCGGTTAAGAAGGGGGATAAAACCTTTTATAGGTATATCAGGGAGCATAGAAAGACAAAGTGAGGGATAGTGAGGCTGAATAGAATGGATGGTGGGTGGGCAGAGTGTGACAGTGAAAAAGCAGGGATACTGAATGAATTCAGTATTCGCAAAAGAGGACGTGGGGGAGGTGCCTAATCCAATTAACAGAAGCACTCTGGAGAGGGGGTCGATCCCAGTCCTTTCACAGAAGAAAGAGTTCTGAAAGAACTCCTAAAACTGAAGGTGGACAAAGCAGTGGGGCAAGATGGAATTCACTCCAGAATTCTAAAAGAATTAAGCAGAGAACTAGTGACACCACTGACTACCCTTTATAACAAATCATGGGAGGA
This sequence comes from Neoceratodus forsteri, assembly GCA_016271365.2. Taxonomy (NCBI): domain Eukaryota; kingdom Metazoa; phylum Chordata; order Ceratodontiformes; family Ceratodontidae; genus Neoceratodus; species Neoceratodus forsteri. Next base: position 78,374,238 of record JADMNL010000025.1, read on the forward strand.
TGGTCTGGTACCTGAGGACTGGAAAAAGGCTGATGTGATTCACAAAAGTAGGAGCAAGACAGAGGCAGGAAACTACAGGCCTGTCAGTTTGACCTCTGTGGTAGGGAAAGTGATGGAATCACTTCTGAAGGAAAGAATTGTTGAGTACCTAGAGGCCAGTGAGGCAGGGACCCAAGGCAGCATGGGTTCATAAGCGGGAAGGTCATGTCAGATGAATCTAATTGATTTCTTTGACTGGGTGACCAACGTAGTAGACCAAGGGAGGGGCGTGGAAATAGCCTCACCTAGACTTTAGCAAGGCATTTGACACAGTCCCACACAAAAGATTAGTAGTCAAATTAACCAGCCTTGGAGTGGGTCCCAGGGTGGTAGCCTGAGTAAAACATTGACTGAACAACAGGACACAGAAGGTAATTGTAAATGGAGTCCACTCTGAAGAAAGAGGGGTTACTAGTGGGGTACCGCAGGGTTCAGTACTGTGTCCAGTCCTTTTTAATGTCTTTATAAGTGATGTTGCAGAGGGACTGAAAGGAAAAGTATGCCTCTTTGCAGATGACACAAAGATCTGTAACAGGGTTGATACACAAGGAGGCATGGAAAGGATAAGAAGGGACTTGGCAAGGTTGGAGGAATGGTCAAAAGTATGGCAGCTTGGATTCAATGCAAAGAAGTGCAAAGTAATGCACCTGGGAAACAAAAACACAGGAGAAGATTACACAATGGAGGGGGGTAGTAACAACAACAAAAATGGAAAGGGACCTGGGGGTAATCGTATCAGGTGACCTTAAGGTTGGCAAGCAATGTGAGAAGGCGTAGGGAGGGCTGGGGGGATACTGGGATGTATAGGGAGAGGCATCACCAGCAGAAAACAGGAAGTTGTTATCCCCCTGTACAGACAGTTGGCGAGACCCCATCTGGAGTACTGTGTCCAGTTCTGGAGACCCCATCTCCACAAGGACATAGACAAGATGGAGGCAGTTCAGAGGAGGGCAACTAAAATGGTGCAGGGTCTGCAAGAGAAGCCATATGAGGAGAGGCTAAAGGAGCTTAATAGGTATACCCTTGAGGAAAAGGGGGGACATAATAGAAATGTTTAAGTACCTCAGCGGAATCAACAAAATCCAAGAGGGTAGCATCTTTCAGAAAAGAGATGTGTAAGAACAAGGGACACAATTTAAGAGATGGAGACGGCTCAGGGGCAATGAGGAGTATTTTTCACAGAGGGTGGTGGACACATGGAACAGCCTTCCTGTGGAGGTTGTGGGGTCTAAAACTGTGGGAGAATTCTAGAATGCATGGGGCAGACATAAGGCAATTTTTGTGGGGAGTAGGAAGAAATAGGCTGTTGGTTAAATAGGATCTGCGGCCTATCCTGTAGGTAGGGAAATGGGCAGACTAGATGGGCCAAGCAGTCCTTATCTGCTGTCAAAGTCTATGTTTCACCAGCAACAGGATTTCTGTATACACATCCAAGTATTTGTTCTAATACAGACTAATGCACATTTTGTGGGACTCGATTTGTATTTTAAACTTTTTAGAGAAATTTTGCCTTGGCCTAAATTAAAGTAGGATTCTTCAGATTCCATGTTTTAGAACCTCATACAGTTACGCTTGACTGTCAAAGTTAAAGTAACTGCCCTATGACTCTGAGCCAAGCTCCTATTGAAGCTCATTTGTTTAATGGCATAAAAGTTAGCTGAAGTGAAGCTGTTTTCTCCGTGATTTCCATGCTCTGACAATATTTAAATCTGGTGCCCTGTCTCTTCCAAACACACAAGGTAAAACAACTGTACAGTGCCTTTTCTTTCATTTTAGTCCAAAATCATTATTGCCATGCAGTATGGTGATGCAGCACAAGTCTGAATTGGCTGCACCCAATACTTGTGCTTTGTAGGCACTAGCACACCCTGCAGTCGCTGGGGGCCCCCTGTTAAAACTGTTTTAACCTTATTATCGTCTTAAGACAACAACAAGGATCTGTGCCGCTCCTCCTGATGTGGTCTTATGATGTCATGGAATGCCTTACCCAGCTAAGGCCCAGCCAATAAGAGGCAGATGTGCAGCAATGGATGGGATAGGAAGAACAGCCCCAAGGACTAACACTGCTTTCTCCCCTAAACAATTTAAATATGCCACTGGTCGTACTGAAAATAAAATTAATTGGTACATATGCTAACTACTGTCAAACACATAGGATGAAGGTGGGCCAAGTAGGGGGGTCCCATGACTTCACTAATTTTGCTGGCAGCCTCAAAAACCCTAAAGCCAGAAGCCAGACCTGACATTAGCAATATTCTCCCTCTCTATTTTCCAAACTCTGTCTCCCTTTTTCTCCCTCTCCTCTCTTGTTCATCCCAAATGAAGAAATACCAGAAGATGTTGATTTACTTAAGCCCCTTGTAGCATTGTAGACCTAACACCATTATCTTTGAAAGAGTAGTGTTATTCATTTTGTATAAACCCCTGGAGGCAAACAATGTGCCTAAATTTAGGGTTAGTAGTGCAGTGGATGGCTGATTGGGTTAATAAAAATCCTAATTTTTAGTTGTTTGGGCCAAGTGCATTTTACAAGACAAATGTTACTGTGGAACAGCAGGAAGCACTGATCTGGGAGCTGTACCATGCACCTCCTTCTCCTCCTCAGTAAACTGGGAATGCTGTGCTTCCTGCATGGATTAGTTGGATATCCAAAGGAATGTGTGTTAAACCAAGACAATGAAGTTTCATTTTGCCAACAGACATTAATAATGTTTTGTTTCTGGGATAATCTGTATCAGAAGAGAACGGTAGATTTGTTTTGAGTTTGGCTGTCAATGTGAATTTGTCACTGTTGGTCCTATAAGTGTGATGTGAAAGTAAGAATGGGTGATTTGTGTAACTGAGAGACCTAATTACACACATTTGCCTCACACCTCCCAGGTCACAAGTTTAAGTCCCAGAGGGGATAGCACGTGGTAGTAAATTAGTCATTTGGAGCCCAAGGAGTACACAGACAGCATAGTTATGTCTAGGTTGTTTTTTAATTTGTAAAAGCACAATTTCAAATGGCAAGTATTATATCTTATTATTTTACTGTTAGTTTAAACATATGTCTGAATAATTATCTGTAATACATTTTAAAATATATGAAATGTTGTAATAAAGATATTATTCAAATATAAATAATCTTAACTTGGGCATTATAAGTTAATGGGGAAGAAAACCACATAGTTATTAATAAATAAAACTGTATAATTCAAGCAAAATCTTTGTTTGAAATAAAAAATTTTTAAAGGTTTTTTTTTTTCATTTTTAAAGTGCAGGTGCGCTGTCTTTACCTATGAATGTAGTGAAGGTGCATTATAGTGTATAGTGACCCCTTGTTATACACAGAAATCCATCACAGTCAAAATGTTGTTGTACCACAGTTCAAAATTCATGGAACGCAGTAATACCATACTGTGGTATAACAACATCTTGGCTGGTTTTGAGAGTGCATGAGCCAGCAGATTAGCTAAAGGAAAAAATGCTGCACGCACATCTCGGAATTGCAACAGCAAATTTTCTGACAGGATGGCGGCGGTGTTTTTTTTTTCTTGGGCTCTTCAGCGAACAAAAGATACAGTAATACTAGAAAGAGTTCAAAACAGCACAACTAGTAGATGTGAGGAAGATTTCAATTATGAGGAAAGAATCTAGTGTGGAGTTGTACTCTATGGAGAAAAGACAATTAAGGGGCGATCTGGTAACAGTGTTCAAAGTTGTGAAAGGAATGGCGCTCTCTGATCTAGAAAGCTGCTAAATATAGGAAGCAACAACAAAACTGGAAGATGAAGTGTTGATTGAAACATAACGATTTTAGAAAGAGTGGCCATAAATACTATGTTTGCAGAAAGAGTGTTGGATTTGTGGGTTCCTGTCTTTCCAAGTTTTGTATGTTTGTTTGTACACACGTTACACAAACAAGTGTAGCCATCTCCAAAACATGGACAGCATAAATCACACCACTTCTAAAACTTAACCCCATTTTTGCACCTTGTTTCTTATTTTTCCCTATTTTTCTTACAGTCTCCGTATCCCAAGCTCTGTCGACTGGGGCTTTAGTGGTTGCACCTACAGTATCTCTCAGCAGGGAGGGTGGGTGAGAAGCAACCTTCATAGTTAACATCAGCGCCCCTTTTTGATCACCTGGAAGGGAGTGCATGAATTAGGGGTGATTGTATCCACTTATAGGATTCGAATACATTGGAATCAGAGCCAAAAGTTATGATTTTCAGATTTAGTTTGACAGAAAATCCTAATCATTCTAACGCCAGTCGGATTCTGATTGGGATTCCGATATCTGATTCCAAAATCCAAACTTTAAAGTTCTGAGTGCAGGGACCTGGTGGTATTCTTTACTTGGATTGGAATCAGATTCAGACTCAGATTCTCGGAAAATTCGAAAAGGGCAGATGGAATGGATTTTGAAATCTGATTACCCCTAGCATGAATGCCTGGCAGCCCAAACCCTCCTCCTTGGAAGCTGAATGCCTCACCACCATGACATACTCCGCCCCTAGCGGGTCCCAATGTGGGATTACAGGGTTCCTGTGTGAACTCTGGATTCCAGTGTGGTACTGCATCACCATGGGGCAGCCCAATGATTTTTGGTCTCAACCTTGCATCCAAAATTTCAAAATGTATTCCACTGTCCCCCCTTCCCACGTTACTCCCAGTATACACCTGCAGCATATTCAACTCCAGAATGTATATCCATCAACCCTACTGCACTCCCAAATGTGCAGCCTTCCTCTTCTCCTGCATTTACTGTATTAACCTACTCCCTAAATCTACACTACTGCTTCACACGCCTTCCAGAATGTATCCAGAATGTATATACTGTATGTGTAACACCAGAATTGGTCATATTTAGGTGGAGATCTAGAGCAGACCAGATGGACATTTGGGGCTCAATTCTGAAACGTTGATGCAAGGCTTACGTCAAGCCCTGTCCTTGGTGCAGCTGTGCCAAACACCTTTGCCACAGCTGCACCTGATTTTGGTAAGTCGGGCACAGTTTTGACATTTGACCCAATTTACGGCAGCTGGCACCAGATATTTGTCACAAGCTCTGTAAAAAGGGTACCTGGGATTGCTGCAAGCTAGACTAGAAAAAGCTAGTCTAACTTGTGACAGTTGCCCCACTGGGCCAAAACCCCCAATCACCGACCGGGAGAATGTCGTAAGCTCCGTGTGCCATATGTCTGGCACACACTGGGCTTGTAGCATTCAGGGCCATTTGAAAAGTGAGCACTTGGTCGTTATCTATCTGTAACGTTCTGTATTTCTATACTCCTCTCAATACTGACACTTTACCCGAGTTGTAGACTTTTCCCCTTTTTTTGGGGGGGGGGGACTGATTTTAAAATGAAAAACCATGACATAAAATTATCTTGAGCTTCAATTTATAATTACCATAAAGCACTTGGTGCTGGTACAGCATCATTGTTCCTGTGGATGAAAGAACTGAATTTCACCTTTTGCCTCACAGCACACCTGAGGCATGGCAGCACATTGTACCTGCGTAACATGCAACATATCATGTATTATTTTTTGCTAGATTTGAGTAAATGTGTCGACAGAAGATGTTTAAGGAAAAGATTGGATCCCTCTGTGGGTTACAGAGTCCTTCATCTCTAGCCGATTGATTTATAACCAGCCTAGGCTGCTAGTGGGCAAAAGTATAATCTTTTTTTGGCGATTAAAATGTATTCGTTTTTTAACTACGTAACCCAGTATAGCAACACAAATCATACAAACAAATAATACATGATACATTTAAGGTATTGGGGGGGTCAAGGGGTTCTATGGGGGGAAGGGAGTCAGGGAGGTGTGAGGAAAGTCAGAGGGTAGGGTGGGTTATTAATAGAAATGAAAAAAGGAAACGGCAACAGTAACTAGTTCTCATCCCATAACAATACAATTCATTCTTCGTCATCTGCAGTTGGATAGGTACTTAACATTATTTCATTAAAATCCACTTTCAGTCTCCAAGAACACGTCTCAGGATCATACCAATAGCTGCACTTTTATTTTGCCTCTCTGGCTTACACTCACCTTAATAGTCTAGCTGGGCTATCTGCTCTAGGATTTCAACTCCCTCAGACTGCTCAATATATGAGAAGAAGAGCATCCACCTAGCGTTGTTTTTCCCATCCTTATTTCTTATTCTTGTGGTCATCCATTTCATTTGTGGAATTGTTTTGCAGATGTCTAGCCACTGACCCTTAGTTTGGGAGGAGGGGTGGACCTGCAACCACTTCTGTGTAACAGCTTTGGAAGTCCATGCTATCAAAATTAGAAATAAATAGCATTTTCTCTTTCGGGTTGCCCTCTCGGGTAAACCTCACAGTAGGTGTTTTAACTGTAAGGGGGGTGAAGGTCTAGAACTCTGCATACAGCTTCTTCCACCTCTGCCCAGAATTGGTCTGACCTAGGGCAGCTCCAGAACATGTGTGTGTGTGGGGGGTGGGGGTCTTTCTAATGGCAATTTCTCCAACACTTGTCCACTGTGGAGGTCCCAAAGTGTACTGCAATGACCAGGGTCCTAAAAAAGCAGCTAAGCACTTTCCATCCATGTTCTCACCATGTGAAGGATGCTGCGATTCTGGCTGCCCCCTCCCAGCATTTGCCCCATTCTTGTTCTGAGAGGGTCACCCTTGCCTCTGGCTCCCATTTTGGTTTGTATTTTTAAATAGGCTTCCAGGCTGGGTTTTTTGCACATGGTCTACAAGCTTGAAACTTGATGAGGGTGGTCCCCTCCCCAGAAGGAGCCCACCATCAGTTTTATGCTATTCTCTTTTGTTTCAGCATGTTTTTTGTTTTGTTTTTTGAGGTTCCGTTGTTAAGTCATGTCTTAGCTTTAAATAACAATAGAAATCCCTCTGCAGAAGGTGGTATTTCCCTTGCAGTTGTCCAAATGTTTTTACCTTCCCTTGCTTCAAGGACATTGCCCCATTAGCTTAAATCCCACTTTTCCCCCATCTGCTAAATGTGGGATCTACCTGCCCGGATGGAAACCTTCTGTGATCCACATTAGTGAGTGCTCACAAATTCCCTTTATATCCCTTAAGCACTGTGTGCCATGTGTTTAGGTGGGTCCAGGACCAGGAATTTATGGTCTGTTTCACTACCTGGTCATCCGTGGTATTAAAGACCCTTTCCCTGACTCAGCTCTCTCCTTCTAAAGACCCCCCTCCCCAGACCTTCCCTTATCATAGGAAAGAATGGAGGTGTTGCAGCTCACAAGCCTGGTAATATCTCAGCAGGGTGAGAGCCTGCAGCCCTCCACTTCTCCTGTCCTGGTCAGCAGGTGCCAGGAGAGCCTTGGGTTCCCTTTCTTAATTGATTTCTGTGTGGGTGGTTGTATGAGGATGGACAGGGAAGCAAATACAAACAAGAAATGGGGCAGGATATTCATTCAACATCTCCGTCATGTCTGCCATGAATAATGGCAGGTCATCCCACCAGCATAAGTCTGCTTCCATCTGGTGCAACAGTGGATGAATGTTCACCTCGTCTAGGCAGTGTAGCTTAGCTGGGATCCGTATGCCCCTTCTGAACTTAAGGACTGTTCTGTCCACTTTTGGTTTTCATAATCTGAACACCAGGAGGCATCCCACTCTGGCTCCATCCTCATGATATGTTCTATTAATGTAACATAGCTGTGTTTCCACCTTACAAACCTGTACATTTCTCAGCTCCTCCTTGACCTCTTTGATCTATGCCAAGGTCTCCCTTTCTCCTCTTTGCTTGTGTTGGAGCTATAGGTCCAATAACTGCTGTGTGAGTTTTGCCTCCTGGCCATGGCTTGTTTATTTTTCATTCAAGATAAATTATATATTGATATAATTTGGCCTTTGATGATGGCTTTTAGGCTGTCACAGAAACATTAGGGGACTGAGTCCCTAGTGGTGGTAAAGGAGAGGTATTCTTTTATGGCCTTAGATATTTGGGAGCAGAAGGTTTCATAGTTCAGGAGGCTTGCAGTGAATCTCCGCCCGGACACCTTGCTTTTCTCCCTAGATTTGATTTAATCTCAGGTGGATCATCACATGGTCCATTAGGGTGACAGGGCCTATGGAACGGGCTTTGACTGTCCTGAATTTGGTCCTTTGGACATAAAATCTATCAGTTCACATGTAGCTTTTATTCAGGGGTGAGAAGAAGGTGTAGTTCTTGATACCTGTGCTCAGCTGCCTACGTGGGTCAATGAGCCCCAGTTCCAACCTGAGATTATGCAGTCAGTTGCAGCTGCTCTATTTAAGTTTTGGGCCTCTGTAGAACGGTCCAAAATTGGCTCCTCCATTGTCTTCCAGTCCTCACCCCAGATCAGCTGGTTAGGGGTAATGCTGGCATCCTCTCACTAATAATATGCAACATTTTCTGACCCTGTACTATGGCTACTATAGCTACCCTCTCCTCTTTCTACTATGGGGTATGCCCTCTGCCAGGAAAGCCATCTACGGAGCAAGATTGCTACTCCAGCCTGTTTTGCTTACAGGGTGCAAAGTGACTACCACTTATCCTGATCAACCACGCCTTAGCTTCAGATGATCCTCCCTGGATAGATATGTCAGTATGAGGCCGACATCGCAACCCCCACCCTTCAGTTCTCTAAGGCCCTGTCCACACTACACCGGATCCACCCCTCTGTAATGTTACAGGGGGTCCAAACCATTACCGCAACGGTTTGTATTTACCCCTGTAATGTTACATGAGGCGTTTCCATAACCGTTGTCGAAACCACTCATGAGGTGGTTTTTAACAACAGTTACAGAACCGGATCCGTCGCTGTACCATTACCGGCTGTAATGTGGATACGTGAGCACATTCCCCAGCAGTGCCCGTAGTGTAGCGCGAGCTGCATTGTGGGATTGGGTGCCGACCGTAATGGTCACCCCACACCCACAGTGTGGACTGGCAGTAAAGGACCCAAGCTGAACACTGCCTCAGTGTGGACATACTGTACTGCTTACCAGCTGTAACAGTTTGTAACCATTACCAGGTCATAGCGGTGTAGTGTGGACAGGGTCTAAATGTCCTAAGTCTCTTCACCACTACAGACTATGTTGACCCTTAGGCTGCCAACAGATTTGGAAAGTATAGGAATTCTGGACTGATATATCAGTCCACGGCACAGCAAGGGTTAAGGTCACCCATTAACATCCCATAACATGGTATGATCTGTATTTAATACTGTTCTTGACATTGATCTATTTTACAACCCTCAACCGGAGTCGAATGCAAGTAGTCTTCTGATAAGACTGTCTGATATTAACTGGTGCATTACCCAACTCTCTCTGAAATTTTTGTGCATTGGAATGGCTAGAGAACTTATGCAAATAAACTACCTGGCAAGTAGCTGAGCAAAATATGCAGAACTGCACCTATAAACAGAGAACCATTTTTACAAAGTGTGCACTGAGGTAACCAATGGCCATATTGGCAGTCGGTGGGTCTCCTGCGAGCCAACAAACCTGGCTCCTAGGAGCTATGGCGGGACCATCCTCCATTCTGGAGGATACCCCATGGGGTACTCGCCTGTCTCAGGACCAGTTGGTCCCACTGGAGGGTGAACCCTCTGGAAAAGTTGAGTTTAGCTTCCAGTGTTCCACATTGCTTCCATTTCCAGATTTAGATTTATGAGGTGTGTTCTGACTCAGCTACACAATTATACATAGATTGTGCCTGAGGGCAGAGGCTCCAAGCCCTGGGGTCACACTGCCACTCTCATTCAGCAAAGCCAGCTCAATTGCACCCCAACCTCCCCATCGAGAGGTTTGAATATGTCTCAGAGACAGAGAAGAAACTAAAAATGAAAAACTGCCATCTTTGTTATGTAGAACATAACCTATAAAATCTACAGCTTTATTTAGAGTACATGTCCCCTTCTCCATGAACAAATGCCCCCCCCAGTCCAGATCACCTTCCTTTGCTCCTCCCCAGTGCATTCTGCTGACCTCTTAGATAAAGGATATAAGGTATTGGCATTTTAGTTGTTGGCAGTCTGTAGTTATCACTGTGCTTACTGTTAAGTGAGCATTTCACCTTGTCCAACCCAGACATGGAAACCAGGAGTACAGAGCAGTGTCCTTGGTCTGATACTGCCAATTGCAAAATTTGACCATCTGCTGAACGGTTTAACGAGTCTTGCAAAACATTTCATGCCGTTCCCTTGGTCTTGTAAGGTTGAGTAGCAAAAGGTAGTTCTCATAGGTCAAGTGGAGTGCAGCTGGGAGTACAGAGGTCAGTGAGTCCCAAGTTGCTGCAATACCTGTGTCCAAGGCAGACAGTTCGACAAGTATGATCCTACATTGGCAACTTCCCCACTTCCCATGTGGCATGTAGTGCAGACCTAGCCTTCAAGTCTGGCACTCCAAGAAAAGCCCCCTCTAACAGCAGACTGGTTTCTGCACCATATCTCAGGCCCTTGTAGCTGGTATGTTGGATTCAGGCCAAAACCAGGGTGGATGCTGCTCAAAGGTGGGGATGAGTTGGCCAGCTGAATGAAACTTGTGGGTCCTGCCTATGAAGTCTGCTTGGGGGGCAAAGGTAACCATGAAAGTAATCAAGTGCAACAGCTGTCTACAGCAAAGTCAGTATCTTACCAGTTCTTATAGCAGCAACACAAGAACCATTCCCAGTCCGTTCTAGTCAGTTGTTACCTTTCAGTTTCAGCATCCCTTTTTACCGCATTCCTATATCCGAGCACAGCTCCACTGCTGAGGCTGTATGTCTTGCTCCCAGTGTGCCTTTTCCCTTTCCTTGCCACAGCCTACTGCATTTGTTGTAGGCCTCTTTTGTAGGTTTCTGGTGACATTTCTGTCAGGACTATCCCCAAGTTCTTTAGGTAGGTACTTTCATGTAGCAGACTGTCATACAGAACTGTGCCTTTGTCCTCAAAACCCAGCAGCTTTGCAGGATAATGGATATGAGCTTTGAGCTGCTTGTCTTTTAGCTGTTTAACAACAATAATATGCACCTGCTTACGTTTTTTAAGCATGCCTGGCAGGTAGTCCTGGTTAACGTGTAACCCCTAGATGGCGCTATCCCAGGGGCTACTACCCCTGCCTGATTTGCCACTAACAGGTTGAGGGGCCTGGATCCAATGGCGGGTGCCTCCACCCAGAGGTCAGGGTTTGCAATAGTTAAACTAACTTGGTCACAGCCCTCTGGGACACTGCAACCCCCCTTTCTTCCACTAGTGGGCCCACACAATATATCAGAATTACCTTCACAGTATACACTTACCCCAGGTCTGGTTCCGCACTGGGACCTCCTGTGAAATGAGATACAGTGCAACAATCACAGTACAGTACTTTAACATAGACAAATACCTCAGGCAGCATAACTTTGCTGAAACAAGCAGCTCTGATTTATTTAGGGGATATAACAAGGACAGGGGAAATCAGGTTAATTAGCTTATCACTTAATAATTCATCATGGCTCTCTGCATAGGCCTATCCCTACCAGTTACTGTCCCTGGGCACCCAAGCCCTAGGTATAGTCCAAACCGTGGCAGCTGGTAGGGCCCTTTCACACAGAGAAAAGGAGAATTAAACAGTCAGCAGTACAGTAATTCCATTTGGATTTAATGTGGCAATTCAACGGGAGCGACCCTGAATTAGTACTCACGACCTCCAAATAAGATAGGGTCCTTCAATGTCAGCAGGGCTCACTTGAGGTACACAAACCTCTTCACACATCCATATAAAAGAAAGCACTATACCAGGCAGGCTGCATCTGTATCCCGATCGCAATTACTGCACAATACCCGGAGAACACACAGCAGATTCAGTTCCTGACAGACCGAATGCAATTTTCAGCAATTCCTCCAGTCTTCTACAGGTGAGCCTGGTTTCTACTCTTCAGAGATCCTTTGATTCTTTTCACAGGACGGATTCAGTCCTAACAAGCTGTTACACAAGCTGCAGACCGGAACTTGGGCCTTCACACTTTGACTAAACTGCACACTGAAAAAGAAGGGCTCCTTCCTTCTTCACTGCCAAAGCTCAACTGAAACTCCAACCGACAAAACTGGGCATTCCTTTGAGTTCCTCCCAGTTCTTGACTGGATTGGCTGTCACCACAATAGACTGCTGCTGTTGGTCCAAAAGGCACTGAAGTCTAAACTACATCTCCCAGAGTCACTGCCCATACAATCCTCTTGTGGCTGGCTCAGATTATGAGTCCAAGTTCTGATTCGTCTAAGGCACCATTTTAGAGCTAGCTTACCCCACACTGATTGGTCCAGTTCAGCAGTTCAAAACTAGAATGGGAACTAGCAGACACAGTTCTGACTGCAAAGAAAGCAGGTTAGACAAACTGTAATTTCATTATTACTCTAAATAATTTCTGGCAAACAGTTACATCTTTCAGATAGGTTCCTTTGCACTCCTAGTGACTGCAAAATGAAGTGAATTAGCAGCAGCTCGAGTGGTACTCAGAGAAGCACACAGTCCCCCATACAAACTAATTATGTCTGCAAGCAGACAGCTCTTAAAGAGACAGTACCAGAGGCTCTAAAACACTCACTGATAAATGGCTTAAATGCCAAACACCATTCAGGCTTGGAGCATTCAAGCAAGCTCCTGGAAGTCTTTTGGGAACCCCCATTTGCAGGGGGGTTACAAACGTGTATATGTTGCCCATTGAAGTTTAAATCTTTTTTGTGCCAGGCTTTCTGCAGCAATTCCTTTTCGGGAATTTTACAACTGTTGATCATGGAGGGCACCCGATTTTGACTTGGATCCTAGGGCATGATGCGCTCTCTCTATCCCTATTACAAAATCTTCGAGCAGTTGTACATTTTCTGGAGCCAAGCCTTTAAAAATTTATTTAGGTCAGGGCATTCAGATTCCTCCAAAAGTCGAAATTACAGAGGCTCTCCCTCCAGACACACGCCTCCATGTGCTTGGCTCTCTCCATCAGCTCCCTTACTCTGCAGCACAGATGCAGCACTGTGCGGCCCAGGCAACTGATTTCCTCATGAAGGTCTGCTATAGCTTCCTCTACTGCTGCTGTTCACTGTTCCAATTTTTTGAAATCCGAGCGGATCACTGAGACTTTGCCCTCAATCCTCTTCAGGCTTGTTAAAAATAGCTGCTGAATGTGCCCTGTCAAAGGGAGCCCCTGCCTCATCCTTCCATGCTGAAGCCCAGGGTACAGTCTGAGGACCAAGATGATGAGTTGCTGGGGCTCTGATGTTTGGTTTTGTTTCTCTGTGGTTGCTGCCGTTTTCAGCCCTAAATTGAGGTCCATTTCTGCAATCAATCTGAGTACTTTGAAATAGGTGAGTGAGCCGTTTGACCATTTGCTGGTGAATGTTGTCGGATTTCGCTGTGTGGGGAGGGGAGCTCAGCCTTGCACCACCGTCACCCCGATGACATCACCGGTAGTCCTTCATGGGTGTAATCAGCAGTTAGGGTCTCAGTAGAAATCCTGGTGGAGAAGTGTGCGCGTTACAGGAACCTCCATGTCAGCTGAAAATAATTCTAACCCTTGTTAATGGTCTCATGGAAAAGACTAGCACTACTTTGAACTTCCCCTCTCCTTGGATGTATCTCCAAAACTATTGGTGTCAATTTTCTGGTGTTGTCTACTTTCCCCACAACTTGACGGGGAAACTTGATTTGTCATGAAATACTAATACGGGCCTGTTTGTGAAACTGATTACCATCCCTATATACTGCTGCCAATGTACATTTGTGTAACTAATGTAACTACTGTAAATAATGCGTGAGCCTGAATGTGAACCTGACTGCTACCCCAGTATAATGTTGCTAATGTATAACGGTGTGACAAATGTAACTACTGTATATAACTGCTTCTAAATGTCCTTTTCTATAACTAATTCCGGGTCACTCCTGACAAAGGGACCGCTGGTCTCAGTGGGCTTACCTGGTTAAAAAAATCTAAATAAATAAATAAAATAAAGGGGCATGGAGTCTGAATGAACCTTGTAGAGGTAGTCTCTCCAAAGCAGAGTTGAACACTGCCCTCCTTTGCTGCTTATGCCTTCTGGACACACACAAGGACTTCAGCATCCGCTGAAGCCAGTCCAACTCCTTTCTTTAAATGTGACATGAGTTCTTGACCCCAAAAGGGCCATGCTACTGTAGTTCTTAATGAAGGCTGAGATTTCTAGTGGACACATTTAAAAAGTATCAGGAAGAGGGTACCATATTCCTCTTTCTTTCCCTGTTACTTATTTCACAATACAAACGAGTGACTGCTAATTGAATGTTAGCAGAGCACCAGAGACAACAACTGTGGTGGTGGTGGGGTATTTTATCAAGTCCAACATGTTCAGTAAATGCTTCCTCAAGTCATCCTCTGCCCACAAAAAAAAAAGAAGAAAAAGACAGTTTTTGGTGTTTTGGGTTTGAGGGCTGGATGTCATTGCCAGTGCATTCTGGGATGAAGGGTACCCAGATAAGCTGGCATAATCAGCTCATAAAAAAGCACACAAGTTTGCAGCTTGTTTGGAGCTGCAACTGGAGGCTTCTAATTGGCTGACCAGCAGTAAGATTGCAACCATGAGTGTACGTGCAAGAAATTACACACAGCTAGACATGCAATATGTTACCGCTTGTATACAGGCTTATGCTATTGTGCCATCCTTGTGCTAAGGAAGACCCTGGATTTATAATAATGACTTTCATCAATCAATCCCTTATTGAATGCTTCTTTCCCATAAAGGTACATTAGTTCGACGAGTAGTGAGCATCTCCCTGGGACTTCTCATCACCTACCTCAGCATTCCTGTGGTTCTTAACCTGCTTAGTTCTCGACAAGTCATGAACACCTCCTTCAACTCTCTAAGGATTGTGAATACGTTACGGAGCATTTGGAAGGTACTACCTTTCTTTGTTTTCTCTTCTTGCAGTTCTGTCGTTTATGAATTATAAAACTTATTTTACTCTGAGTTTATTATTTAGCTTCTGATAATAGACATGGCCTGTGAAAGCATAAAAGATCTGTGATCATGAAGGTTAAGATTTTGGGGATTTGTATGACACAGTTGCAATATGCAAATGGATTATGCTCATGAAAAGTGGTGGAAACTATTTGATCTAAAAGTGAACCAAAAATATAAAAAAAAAGCTTAAAGTGTTTGATATTTTCTAAAACGATCAGGCCAAAATATATATTGATATGCCTTTGAACCAGATCAATATTTAAAAAATATAATTTTAATAAATAAAAAAGGGCTTATTTGGAACTATTCAGGCTAGAAATGTAGTTTTTTGTTTTAAATGAAAGCTTGAAATCATGTTTATATATATACTGTATAATTGCATGTTGCTAACAATTTGTATCATTATGATAAAAATATATTGCTATAATATGGAAACTGTATTGGCATGACTTTTCTATGGCGACTGGACTCCAAGATGTCATATAAAAATACTTATCTAGCCCTATCAGTTCCATAAGTTAACCCTATCAACAATTTCTTTGAAAACGGCTAACTATAGAACCATTATGGCTACAAACTTATTTTTTAATAATCCTATTATTTAATTTTTAATTTATTATACAAACAGTGACGTGAACATCACAGCATACTGTAGACCTATCCAAAAAGGGGGAGCCATGCCCTCATCAGTGAATCCACGAGAATGAGAATGCAGCAAATGTGGGAGACAGCCCCTTTTTGCAGGCGGGTGATATGCCTGATCATGTAGTACCCTTCGCATTGGTTCCCGTGACACAACGTCCCCCTGGCCTATGAAGCTGATTCATTGCGTTTTGAACATACATCTTATTTCGTAAAATAGTACATTGACCCTTCCTTCCTTTTAATTTCTCTTTATCAAAACATATTGTTTTTTGCATAGTCACAAAGATGACACATCAGTGCAACAAACGTAGGCAACAGTTGATATCATACTAGTAAATTCAAATATGTCCCAGTATAGGCAGATAAGCAGTTAATTATTGCACTCTAAATTAATATTGCTTTGATTCAAGGTACAAAGTCTAGCCTCTGGTCTAACTTGTATTGAGTTCATATAGTTTCGATTTAGAAATCATCTGATATAATTGTGCAGTTACTTCCTCCATATCATAAACTTGCCAGATTATATCCTGCCAGTGTTTAAGAGCTGAAATTTAATTAATAAGCCACAACTTTTTCATACATTTCTTAGCGGTCATTATGCAAATATGAAACAGTTTCCTGGTACTGGATCCACAAAATCCTGGGGGGGGTCTAGGAAAAGCAGGGTTCCATTTGTTAACTGGAAGGTGTCACCAAAAGTGGATTGCAAGGCCACAGTTAGCTGGGACCAGAAGGCACGAAGCAGGGAGCAAGACCAAAATATGTGGCCATGCGTGGCTGGGGTAATTCCACATCCTCTCCAGCAAATAGCAGTTTTAGTTGGGTGACATTTAGCCACAATTTGGAGACTGCAGAAAAACTGAATGACCAATTTCCTGGAGAATTCTCTCCACATGTGAGAGGAAGTCACTCTGTGTGTATCTGCAAAGTATATTTCCCATACTTGGGGGTGGGGGGATTAGAGTTTGTAAATACATTTCCAACCTGGTCTATATACTATCTACATTCCAGCCTGTTAATTGGGTTATAGCTTGGTATAATTTAGAAATAAGGGAAGGAACGGGTTCTCCTCTATGAACTCTGATAAGTAACTGTTGTAACTGAGGGAATCTCCTTGTCCTTCTGCCAAGTTTGAAGGGAGAACTTTAAGAAGTTAGACAAGTGGAGATAGCAGTAGTGAGTCGTCTGTCTTAGGGAGAACTGGGTTTTAAGTTCCTCAAATGCAGTAATATCTGTTCCTCACAGAAATTGGTAAGTACAGTCAGCCCAGTTCTCCCTCACCTCCGATAAACATGATCCAGAGTTGCAGGAAGATGAGTAAAAATCTGGTGGGTTGCAAATCTTTCTGTGCTCAAAGCTTTCTACACTGAGAAATGGATCCAGAAGTGTGGGGATTACTGATTATCTGGGGAGCAGATGCAGGAGGGTATGTAAATAAGAATTTCAGAAGATTAAGGATACAGTTCCATTGTATAAAAAACAGAACAAGCAACTGGGTATAGGTGATGTAAAACTTTAAGGTGATCTTCTGTTCCGCTGTGAGCTATGCACCTTTAACTTCTTATAGTGAGGACTAAAACACACACTCTCCAGAGATTGTATTTTCAGTTTAGAATGAATTACATCATTACAATCTCTCATATTCCAAAGTCCATTCATCAACAATACATTAGACCAGTGCTTCGTATAACAAAGTGCTTAAAGTCGTATAAAGTGTTCAGAAATCACATCCATGCAAATGGCACTCCTTACCCAAGTCCAACAGCCAGTCACTCACCCCATTGTTTTGCCACAATGCTTTGTCAGGGGCATGGTTTCAACAGTAAAGGTAACTCCTTAAATACCCCCAGCTGTACTTCCCAAAATAGTCATTAAATAATTAAAGTGATCAGTGCATATAGCCCGAAACTTATGGAAAACCCAACATTAAAAATGGGTACATGAATGTTCATAAAACACAAAAACATAATGCAAAATTATAATACAGTAGAAGCTGCTTAAACAGGATGGCTCCATGGAGAGCATTTCATTTCCTTTAAGCAACGTCTCGATTATCAGGAGCGGAACTTTATCAGCACAGACAGAATCGGCACACACATACACAGAGCACACAAACAAAGTGAATTACAGCTCTTTTCTGATCATTTGTTGTTTGTTTATATTTTTAAGCCATTGTATTACTGTTGTGGTTAAAAGTCCTTTAACAAATGGTAACTTATCTCTGGTCTTCCTGTGTGTGCTGCCATCTATTTTAAAAAAAATCTAATTTTTTTTTTGATTCAAGGACCATTTAGCTGCTTATTAGTCCATCCAGATCGAACAAATACTTCCATTGTTAGATCTACCCATGTTGAAGGCACCAGTGGCAAAAGTCCAGTAATGTGCCCTTGTTTCATGCTTTGAAAGAGGAGCAGGTCCTGTACTTCTCCTGAATCAACTCCGACTCGAGTTGCTAATCTTAAGTTTGAGGGTGCAGGGCAGAGCCCCCATGGGAAGTTTGAGGGCAAAGCCCCCGATGGAAAAATAACTAGTTCCCCTGCTGGATTTATGTCGACCGCAACTTGTGGTTGACATAAATTCGTCGCTGTGATGTCAGGCAACAAATTATTTGTTGAACCAGCATCATAGATCCAGTAACCACTGTCCCTTCACTCTGTTCCAACCATGCTTGAAACAATTAATGGTTTTAGCACCCACCACCACAACTGGTAGACTGTTCCATGGTTCCACCACCCTTTCAGTAAAATAATACTTCCTCGTATCCCTCCTGAACCTCCTTCCTGTCAGTTTCCACTCGTGTCCTCTTGACCTTGAACTGTTACTCAAGTTAAATAATTCCTCTAAGTTCACCTTGTTTATTCACATCAGGAACTTAAAGGTCTCTGTCATAGCTCCCCTCTCCTGTATGGTCTCCAGTGAGTACAGGTTTGATGCTTTGAGATGCTCTTCGTAAGACCTGCCCTGTTGAGATGCAGTGAAGTTTTACTCTGCCGGCAAAGTCGCCCACTCTGCGTCACTAGTATGCTATGCAAAGTCCCAATAGAAATGCACTAATTTGCCTCATAATGACTTCCCATTCACTTCACATTGTTTTCTGTTGAACACAAAGTGAGTGATAACTGAAACAACCCCCAGATCACATGTGCTACAGTCTGCAGGGCACATGTGCTACAGTCTGCAGGTCACATGCAGGAAGTTAATCAGGCAGGACAGTGAAAAACTTTCACTTTTGCCTTACATAGTGTGGGAGAAAGAGCTTTTGTGAGAGAGGGGGGAGGGAGAGAGATAGCGAATCTGTTTTACATTTTGACTTTTTTGTTAATTAGCTGTTTTGTTTTGTATTTTGAGTGCCTCTGGTCTCGAGTTGTGTCCCTTTTGCAGTACAGAAGTTGATAATTGTTTATTTTGTGTGTGTGTGTGTGTGAGTAAAATGGAGAGAGGTGGCTTTGGTGCACAGTGAGGAGAGCGTTTTGGGGTACGCACGCGCAGTGGCACCCCACGTCTCAACAGGAGCACCTTATGTCATGCAAGTGGTCCTCTCCCTGAAGCAGGAGGTAATGGTGCCATTGAAGTACCCCCGCCAGTGGCACCACCTACTATGGTCCCTGCACCAGCGACTCAGCAGCAGGAAGTGATAGAGAAGCCACAGCAGTCTCAGTAGTAGTAGGTTCTTTCCCCTCTCAATTGTGCACCAGCAGCCAACACCTGTCCCCCCCCCCCCTTTTGTGCCCAGTCCTTCCCGCACCTCTGTTGTGTGGGAGTTCTTCAGTCCACTGCCTGGTGTTGATGACCCCAGTGTTGTTAAGTGCAATCTCTGAGGTGTGGTTGTGCATCTTGGGCCCAAGGGAAGTCATCTGGGGACAGGTGAACAGCGCACCCACCTTTGCAAACCACCACCATGCAAAGTGGGAGGCCAAGGTTGCCCAACAGGGAAGGAATGAGCTTGCCAGCTCTGCTGGGCAACAGGTTGCAGCACAGCTTCCACCTGCATGTGGTGTCAAGTGTGGATGGGCAACAGAGCAAGTGGCTGCTCCAGAACCTGCAGGGGATGTTGGCAACCCTGCAAGAATGCCTGCCACACAGGCTGATTTGGGCCTGATGTTGAGTGAGGTGAACATGGAGCAGCAGTTGGAGCGCATTGAGAGTCACCAACTCCAAATTATGGTGAAGCTGCAACTGCTGTGCTCACACCAGAACGTGGAACATTAGATCTTCTATGGACTGGTCTCTTGCAGTAAGCCATTACTTATGGGAGCATCCACCCGGTGGCACTGTCACATGGCAGCTTCTTCTAGCAGTCTTCCGTGGGGGCCACCCACACGACATCACTTTCTCTGGATGAGTATAAGAGTGGGCAGTGGTCCCCACGGAAGACTGCTAGAAGAAGCTGCCATGTGACAGCACCAGCTGGTGGATACTCCCTTAAGTGATGACTTACTACAAGAGACAGTCCCCGGAAGATCTACTGTTACGGTAAGTTCTTGCGTAACTGTACTTTTTTGTTTGTCTAAGCATCCACCACCCTCTCTTTGAAAAAATACTTACTGATGTTGCCCCTGATCCATCCCCCCATCTTCAAATTTTTCCCCCTTGTTCTTGCACATCTCTTTTTCTGAAAGATGCTACCCTCCTGAACGTTGTTGAATGCCTTGATGTACTTTAAAGTTTCTATTGTGCCCCCCTTTCCTTGAGGGTATAGATATTAAGCTCTTTAGTCTGTCTTCATATGGCTTCTGGTAGAGTCCCTGCACCACATTAGTTGCCCTCCTCTGGGCTGCCTCCATCCTGTCAATGTCCTTGCGGAAATATGGTCTCCAGAACTGCATGCTGTACTCCAGATGATGTTTCACCAAGTATCTGTACAGAGGGATAACAACTTCCTGTTTTCTACTGGTGATTTGAAGGTGATACTTCTCCTACGCATCCCACTCATATACCTCTAGTCCTCCTTACTGCCTTCTCACATTGCTTGCCTACCTTCAGGTCATCTGATATGACTACCCCCAGTCCCTCTCCATTTATGTAGTTGTTAGTACCTCCCCCCCATCACCGCCACCCATTGTGTACCGTTAGGTGTCTAATTTTGTGTTCTTCCCTTCTCAAAACCTTGTTGCCCCCCCAAAAAAAATTTTAAGAACACCCCCCAAAAACAGTTTAAAGAAACTAACCAAAAAAAATGGGTTCCCTCCCTTAATTAAATTACTAGTTAATAATCTCTGTTCTACAAACAAGAAATAGTTTTCCTTTGTAATGTTTTCATCTTCTTGTGTTGTTTGTTGAAGAGCAGCAGTGACATAATCTGTTAAAGAGCAGGTGCGTACTGTCAGGTACCAAGCCCCTGGCAAATGTATATGATAGATGAGTTGGTCCAGTGTTGATGGGATAAATAATATATACCATGCAGTCCCATCTACTGAAGTAAGAACAGTCAGTACACACTGAGTTTGACTCTGGCTTTAGACTCAACAATATTTTGGAAACCAGTTAACTTCTCACGGGTTGAACTTGGGATAATACTCATACCATCAGCAACTTCACTACTACCACCACCAGTGGGACAACAGCATCTCCAACCATCATTGAAGCAACTGATTGCTCTGTGAAAAACATAGTTGGAGAAATCCCTTTACTGGCATCAACTATGCACTTATGCTGCATACTACCACGCCCACAGCCAGAAACAACTTTGCATGCACATCTCTTTTTAGGCATTTTTTTGGATTACGCAGAAAATTCACAACAAATTTAGATTTCTGAACTTTGGGGTGGATGGGAAGCCAAAAAACAACTGTGGCTTACAGATGCAGAGTGGGCCCTAAATCGATGCAAATGCACAGACAGATGGAGATTGCGCACTCAAGAGATTCAGCCGCACAGCCACAACACCACCACCTTAATCAGTGGTCACACAAATCCAAAACTGGAAAAATAATGCCTTTTTCGGGTTGGGGGGGGGGTGCTGCAGTACCAGTCCACTACCTAGATAGAACGAAGCAGTAAAAATTACCACAGATGGATAACAGATTCAGAGTGCTGCCATTACTGTGCAGCACAATATAATGTATCTGTCATGATGGCATGCACACACACACTCACACGCTACAGGAAATGTGCAGAAAATATAACATTTCAGTACACTATATAACCAAATCTTTTAAACCGAATGAAAATATGCACTACACCACAACCAACAGAAAAAAATAATGAATAATTACTTCATGTATTACTGAGTGTACATGAACACACAAATACTAACACACACTACTACCCAACAGTTAGAAAGGCTGCCTTTCTCACTGTGAATCTCCCTCCACCACAGATACGCCCATCCCCGAAGCACACTTCAACAGTGTCTGTCAGTTCACAGACTGAATGCTCTAAATTAACATTCAAACTGCACACAAATCAATCAACACTTGATGATATAAGCACAGGAGGGTTTCCTACAATCTATGTACAGTACTAAATTTTGACCAAAATAATTGGATCTAAAGTGATTTTTTTAAAGCTTTTTCGATGGTTTGATTCTCAGGTCTCTGAGAGCAAACTGTCTCCAGCTTTCCACTACACATACTACGCAGAACTGAGGCTGTGCAAGACAATCTAGAACCCATGTGACCTGCCCATCCCATGAATCACTGCAAAATTCACCTCAAAGGGCAATACAAAGGTCAAAGGGCAATACAAAGGTGAAGCAAAGCGAAGTCCATTCGAATCAGTGACACTTCACGTTAAAATTAAGGGGAAGGCAGTAAAACAAGGTGAAGTAACGCAAAGTCCACTGCGGGCAATACACTTTGTGATAAAATTCAACGGTGGAGTGGTACGCTTCACATTGCAGAGCACTATGCGGATTAGGTGTTAATACGTAAAGTGTTTCATGTAGCGAAATTAGGGAACTTCGCCCACCTCTACTACCCTGTTGTCCCTGAATCATCTTTGTTACCCTTCATTACACCATCTCCAGCCTTTCCTTATATTTCCTCAGGTGTGGACTCCAGACCTGGGCACAGTACTCTAGGTGAGGCCTCACCAAAGATCTATAAATGGGCAACCAAAGAGGAAACATTACCTCTTTTCTTCTGCTGTCAGTACCCTCCTGATACATCCCAGCATCCTATTTGCCTTACTGTAGGCCTTCTTGCACTGGCTTGATTGTTTGAGGGTGTAACTGACGGTAACGCCTATGTCCCATTCTTCAGCCATAGTGCAAAGTCTTACCCCTCCCATCCAGTACTGTGGTTTTGGTTCCCTAGGTGCGTCACCTTGCACTTTTTGGCACTGAATTACAAGTGCCAAACCTTAGACCACCTCTAGCCTTTGCAGGTCATTCTGCATTTCCCCGATTCCCTCATCAATATCCACCCTCCCACAGAGCTTAGTATTACCTACCAAGAGACATGACCTGTCCCAGATTTCTTCTCCAGTGTTGCTGTTTAACATATTTAAGAAGACTGGCCCCTAGACATATACTTTTGGTACTCTGCTTGTGACATCCCTCCCTTCTGATTTGACCTTGTTAACCATGACCGTCTACTGCCCCCGCTTTAGCCAGTTACCCACCCATCTTAATATGTACCAAGCTGCAGCCAGATTCTCCATCTTCTTCAGTAGAGTAAATCCACAGCATGGCCCCTATCCACTGCCCTCATCATCCAGTCGAAGAAAACTATCAGGTTAGTCTGACAAGACCTCCCTGCAATGAACCTTTGCTGTTTGCTACCCTGGAGACCATTGCTCTACCGGTAGTCCACGAGGTCCACTTTGACTTGTAACTCCATAATTTTCCTTACTACAGAAGCTAGACTGATGGATCTATAGTTCCCCTTCTTGGTCCTTGTCCGCCTCCCTTATCTATCGGAACTACATTGCCTACCCTCCAGTCCTTCAAAACTACCCTTGTCTTTAGTGAGTTATTGAATAGTCCTATCAGGGGTTCAGCCAGTTCTGCTGCCAGTTCCCCTGAGGACCCTCAGATGCATCCCATTTTAGAACTGTGTGATGTCATTTACGTCCCTGCTCAGCTCTTCCATTGTTAGCACAATGCATCTGTTCTGCTACAAAATTCTGGGGTTGAGAGTGACAAACTACATCACACAGTTCTAAAATGTTACTTAACACCAGAATGTTAATCAGAAACAACCACTGAGATCACCAGTAGGTCTGTATAAATACTGTAGAACAATGGCAGAATTGGAGTCAGCCTTTAAAACAGCTTCTACTGGGGAAAATGTCTTTCGTTTTGGGCTCAGTGCAGTTCTCCTCTACAGATATGTTATGAGAGAGGAAACATCCAATATGTCTGATTTCTATGCATCCCTCCAAGCCACACTCCTACATTCTAGCACCTCAAACCGAGTGCAAGGACGGGTAAGCACATCTTGTGCCCTGAGGAGTTCCAAAAATATGAAAATTCTCAGCCAATAATGGACCCAGGGTAAATCCTGTCTACTGTAGAAGACGATTTTTGTACTAGTGAAGCCGTGTCAACCTGCCCCGCACAAGGGTTTGCATTCCCATGATGCCTTGCACTGGGTTTGGGGCTTTAGAATGCGTATATGGGGTTTGGAGGGAGTCACTGAAACCAAATGAATTGGATATTTACTCGTTCCTTGCATCCCTTCATGGATCCCGCCCACTGCTCTGCTTGCAGACTTCTTCTTCTGTTTGCTACCTCCAGGTATACTAAACGCCTGATCACAGAATACAATAAATGATTAGTTTAGAAGGGAATAAAGCAGTAGGAAGTTACTAGTCATACTCCGTGATGGAGAACTGCCTTTTTTTCCTAGCTTAAACCTGCTTACTTCTGTGGGTTGTAAATGTCTTGTTTCCCAAACATCGTAGTTTTCCCCTGTATTTATTTATTTTTTTTTGTTAATCTTTTTCTACCTCCCTTTCTGACCAGCCCCCTTCTGTCGTCACCCCAGCCCTATCATCCTGGTGTCCTTCAGGATTTAACTTTGTCTTTCCCCAGGGCTTACACACACCCCACCCCGACGGGATCAGTGGGGTTCCTCAACCACCGAGACAGGATCTGTTGCACTGGACTGGGCCTGGATAGCCAGGTGCAGGGTCTGTGGGTGACCAGTGTCATCCTGCCAGCCGGGAGATTTCCTCATCTCCCCTGGAGGTGCAGACATGCCATGCCATCAGGTGCATGTCAAATGCTTCTGTACAACGTATGTCAACAGTCATCGCACCTTTGCACACTTATGGCGGCCCTGCTCTGGCTTTCTCTCTAGCCTCTGCTAGGGGTCAGGTGCAGGCTGGCCTCTGCATCCCCCCAACCTGGGAGGAGAAGAGCTGACCCACAAATGCTTGATCCTCCTCCCCAGCCAACCCTCCAACACCCCGCATTCGCTTCTAAACCTGGATCATCTGTGCCACACGCGGTAGTGCTACTGCTGTGCCAGTCTCCAAGGTTTTTCCCTGTTTAATGATATGATATAACTAAAATTCTTGTGGAATATTAGTTGCATTGGACTACAAGTGTCAATAACCTTGTTTTTTGTTTTCACATTGCTTTTTTCCTCTGCGCAGTGGGGATGGGGGGGCAGCAGCCCTAGCCGGCCTCCACCTCGGCTCAATGTGTCCTGAATCCCACACAGATTGCTCCCAGCCATCTCCCTCTGGAGACCACATCCAGAAGTGGACCAGCATCACAGGTGGCGGTGCGGGCTCATAGCGGGCAGGCAGACCTTCATGATTCCCATGTTCCTTTTTCCTATTTTTCCCCCCTGGAGCTCCTGTCATGGCATGGATGTTAGGATGTGCAGTACAGAGGCACACACATTCTGCGTCAAAGCTGAGGCTCCCTACCAATTGAATCACTTGTGCCACCATCCAGCCTCCACTTGGTGGAGGCTGACATCAAGGCAGTGAACCTCCTGTTCCCCAAGAGAGGAGAGCAGACCTCTGGATACTCTATCCTCTCCACCTCTGCTGACACCCAGCAACTCAAGTACACACACAAACTCAGATTGCTGGCGTGGCAGGTTGTAGACAAATCTCCTTCTTAATACAAAATCCCGACCCCAGCTGCTCTCAAGAGGAGTATATGTACAAAACTGACCATGCATAAATTATTTATTGCTTCTGGCAAAAACTAGAATGTAACAGCCAGTATTAGTGCCTTGAAACATACAGTAGCCAACAGTGGAAGACAATACCCCAGCTCTTCACCATAAGACTTTGTCAGGGGACCTTACGGTGAAGCGCTAAGGTATTGTTCTCCACTGTTGGCTTAATGATTTATGTAGCCATTTTTTTAATTTTTTGCATGGTCATTTTTGTACATACACTTCTCTTGATTGCAGCTGGGTATTGGATTTTCTGTGGATCGAATTTTGAGCCAGCCAGCCCTTTCAGCTACAGCTGCTGAGTAAGCACCGCAGCATGGTTCTCCCTGTTTGGATTCCTTCTTAATACAGTTTCTACACACACAGATGATGCACCAGAACAGTCAATATTGCTGTTTCTCCTATTCATAGACAAACTGTAATGGTATATAAAATACAAGTCGGTCCAAAGGGTGAGTGCTACGATCAGCGTAGGTACGGTGCAGTAGCTACATGGGCAGTCAGCCCTACACACAAACAAGAAGCAAGAACTGCTGCTGCACTCAGGACCATGAGGAAATTACAACAGTCAGGTATATCTATCAAGATGATTTATTTATTCCAGCAAAATAAAGTAGACCTGACCAACTGGTCAACCAGTGTGGCGTTATACCAGCCTCCCCAGCACTTCAACTTGGAATGACTCTTCCTCCATACAAGAGCTACCACATGTGCCACCATGCATTTTATTAAAAATTCTGTAATTTTTCACTTTAAACTATTTCTTATGCTGTAAACATTAAACCAATTAATGAAAATATAATGTCCTCAAGCAGTCAGGGATATTTTTCTTGTTCACTGTACATACTGGGTGAGACCTTATTCTCTGCTGTAAATTATAAACTTGATGTTAACTTGCCCTTCTATTCAGGGAAAATGACAGATAGTAGCTAGCCATAGCAAGGGAAAAAAGGACCCTCTGCAGAACAGAGAGCATAACTGGGACTCATTACTGTTGATGTCTGGGGCTCAAAGTGTTAGCCTGACAACTTGCTAATGGAAGTCCATTGCATTTGGTAGGTTACTAAATAAACATATTGAAATACAGTGAAGCAGCCTTTTATTGGGGGTGCAGTTTCAGCTCTGAAGCTTCCGGAAGGGTATGAAATTCTGTGCTGTTGTAATGCGTTTGGAATTCCAGCCTACATAAACCCACTGAATGAGGCTCACAGCTCATAATGAATGTATGATAATGTGAAACTTGAACAATTTTGAATCACACAGTAGGAACATTTCTATATTAGTACTTTGTGGTATCTGATTTACAGTGTGCTATAACCACTGGGCAGTAAGCCATGCTCCACAATTCATCCACTATATTATATACAGTTTGGTTTGAAAGTCAAGAATACATCTCAATCTGGTTGTAAATTCATAAAAAGTAGCTTTTCTATCACCGTTCAGTCATGCCACTCAGAAGAATGTGGAAGGATTTTCAGGAATACAGGTAGTGATATATTATATTGTAGTTATAGAAAATGCTAAGCAAATTAAAACAATGAATCAATGTAAGCAGTAAGACACAATGGGGTGTGAATTATGCTGTGATAACTACACTCCTGCGGTGTAGTCAGGTACGGGGTCGCAGGCATAGTGCTGGTCACCCCTGGGAGTGTGGTTATCACAGCATAATGCACATCCCTGGAGTGTCTTGTTGCTTACTTACAAAATGGGTAGCTAGACAAATTTAAATAAAATCCATGTAGAAAGTTTAAATAGATTGAATAAAATCCTGAAATTATATAAGCAGTTATGTAAAGTTATCCCTCCGCACATTCCAAGACACTAGGGGGCAATATGATTGCTTAGTGATCTTAAAATCTTAGACTCTGCTTCAAGAGGTGTCCTCCAACATGCAGATGCTTTTCCCCACCCCCTTTCCCTGTTTTGGTGGGAGAAACTCTCCTTTTAAAAATAATTCTACTTCTACCAAGCTGGCCTATCATAGCTACTTTGTCAGACCTGGGGTGTGACAAGATGTGGCAGGTTGGAGATTCAACCTGGGAGCAGGGGGGATGCTAGGGACAACTAGCAACCATGGCAGTTTTATATATATAAATAAATAGTGTGTGTGTGTGTGTGTGTGTGTGTGTGTGTGTGTGTGTGTATATATATATATATATATATATATATATATATATATTTCTAAAAGAACTAAGGGAGAACTAGTGATGCCACTGACTACCCTTTTAACAAATCATGGGAGGATGGTGTGGTACCCGAGGACTGGAGGAGGGCAGATGTGATTCTCCTTCACAAAAGTGGGAGCAAGGTAGAGGCAGGAAACTACAGACCTGTTACTTTGACCTTAGTGGTAGGGAAAATGATGGAATCACTTCGGAAAGAAAGAACTGCTGAGTACCTAGAGACCAGTGGGGCACAGGACCCAAGGCAGCATAGATTCACAGCAGGAAGGTCATGTCAGATGAATATAATAGATTTCTTTGACTGAGTGACCAAAGTAGTAGACCAGTGAGGGGCTATGGACATGGCCTACCTCAGCTTTAGCAAGGCATGTGATACAGTCCCACAAAAAACATTAATAAACAAGTTAGCCAGCCTGGGAGTGGGTCCCAGGGTGGTAACCTGGGTAAAACATTGGCTAGACAGCAGGATGCAGAGGGTAATAGTAAACAGAGTCCACTCTGAAGAAAGGGGGGTTACTAGCGGGGTACCACAGGGTTCGGTACTGGGACCGTCCTTTTTAATGTCTTTATAGGTGATACTGCAGAGGAACTGGAAGGAAAAGTATGCCTCTTTGCAGATGGCATAACGATCTGCAACAGGGATGATACCCAAGGGGGGGTGTAAAGGATGAGAAGCAACTTGGCAAGGTTGGAGGAATGGTCAAAAGTATGGCAGCTTAGATTCAGTGCAGAGAAGTGCAAAGTAATACACCTGGGAAACAAACACCCAGGAGAAGAATACACAATGGTGGGGAGGTATTAACGACAGCAAAAATGGAAAGGGACCTGGGGGTAGTCATATCAGATGATCTACAGGTAGGCAAGCAATGTGGGAAGGCAATAAGGAGGGCTGGGGGGGGGCATACTGGGATGCATATGGAGGCATCACCAGTAGAAACCAGAAAGTTGTCATCCCCTCTGTACAGACAGTTGGTGAGACCCCATCTGGAGTACTGCGTACAGTTCTGGAGACCCCATTTCTGGAAGGACAGAGACAGGATGGAGTCAGTCCAGAGGAGGGCAATGGTGCAGGGTCTGCACCAGAAGCCATATGAAGAGAGACTAAAAAAGAGCTTGATATGTATACCCTTGAGGAAAGGAGGGAGAGGGGGGACATGATAGAAACATTAAAGTACCTCAAAGGAATCAACAAAATCCAAGAGGGTAGCATCTTTCAGAAAAAGAGATGTGCAAGAACAAGGGGGTACAATTTGAAGATAAATGGGGGATGGCTCAGGGGCAATGTGAGGAAGTATTTTTTTCATGGAGAGGGTGGTGGATGCATAGAACAGCCTTCCTGAGGAGGTCATGGGGTCAAAAACAGTGGGGGAATTCAAGAATGCATGGGACAGACATAAGGCAGTTCTAGTGGTGGGTAGGAGGAAGTAGACTGTTGGTTAACTAGGATCTGCAACTTATCCAATAGGTAGGGGAATGGGCAGGCTGGGTTGGCCAAGTGGTCCTTGTCTGCCATCAAAATCTATGTTTCTATATTATATATTATATATAAGGGGTGTTCAGGCGGCGGGGCTGCGAGGCACTGGGCACCAGGGATAATGTAAAAGGTACAGTGTGGCACGAGGTGTGGCGTCCAGTGGATGTGGAACTTCTTTCTGTTCCAAGGTCTCATCTAAAATCCTCCGGGGAGAGGGCATATTGGAGGAGCTGCCCAGCTTCTCTGGAATGCCCTTCCCTTGGAGGTACAGAAAGAGGTGCCACTTCCCTGACTAGCTTTAAATCCAAGCTTAAGACTTTCCTGTTTACTGTCTGTGTTGGGGTATGATGCTGTTATTTTTTAACATTATGATGTGCCTATTTATTATCTGATTTTATTATTTATTTTTTATTGTTTTAATTGTAATACTTTATTAATCTGTTTTGCTTTTGTGAAGCTTCCAGAGCCCCCGTGATTGGGCACCATATAAATAAAGTTGCCTTGCGTTACATCTAAGGTACGAATATGACAGTTTTCTCCAGTGGAGCAGTTGCTATTATTGGGTCCTAACAGCCTGATTGTGACTGCAATCCCCATAGCACTGTCTCAGTCGCATACCTCCTGTGGGCCAGTAGGGGGCTGGGGTTTGTGATCACAAAGTGGTTAGTGCTTGGCTGGTATACTGGAACATGCCTATAGCCCTGGCAAAATGCCCATACATGATCCAGTATACCACTAGTTTGTTTCTGGCACTAATCTGCTAGAGCAGATATTTAATGGGCCCTAATCTGGATCTACTATTCAAATAACGTGGCCGGTAAGCATAATTCATGTATTTTTTTGCAGCCTAAATGCAGATCTGGAGGCCTATTTCATGGTTCCATACATTTAAGTGCCCTTCTGTGCCTTTTTTCCCCAGTGTTACAAAAGAGAGGACAGAAGTCATCATTCAGGGGACTTCCAGCCTTGATCCTAATGCTCCCAATGTCGTCTGGGAGGAGTATGAGTTTAAATGTAAACCTGGAAATTTGACAAGGAGGCCATGTCTTATCAGCCCTTACCACTACCGTCTGGACTGGCTTATGTGGTTTGCTGCTTTTCAGGTCAGTACTAATAACACATCAGCATTTACATTAACAGCTTAGTGCCTCATTTTTCAACACTAACAAAACCCTGGCAAGTAACACCACACGTGTCTCCTAACTCCTATTTTTATTGCAGAAAGAGGTGTGTAGAAACATAGAAACACAGGAAATGATGCTCATAAGTTACTGAGACCTTCTGTGGGTCTGAGGACCTAGCCCCCCCTTACCCAATTTTGTACCTGTGGTATATATGTCAGCCCTTGCTCTGTTCCACCCCCGCATGAAAGCTGCCACAGACTTAGCTCACACAACCTCAGCAGGCCATCAGTTTCATGGCTCTTTCAGTGAAGTAGTGTTTCCTTAGTTCCCTTTTGAAGCTCTCTCCCCATAGCTTCTATTCGTGCCCTCTAGTGGTTGAGCCAGCAACTCTATTAAATAGTTCTGAGTAGGGCACCTTGTTAATGCCTTGCAGGAACTTAAGCATCTCAATTATATCCCCTCTCTCCCTCCTAGTCCCCATAGAGTACATATTCGGAGCCTTTAGGCGCTCCTCATATGAGAGCCCTTGGAGGCCCTGCATTATCTTGGTCGCCCTTCTTTGCATAGCCTCCAACCTATCCTTGTGCTTCTTAAGGTGAGGACTCCAGAACTGGACACAGCACTCCAGGTGAGGCCTCACCAGGGACCTATGCAGTGGGAGTATCATCTCTATGTCCCTGCTGTCAAATCCTCTTCTGGTACACCCTAACATTTTATTTGCCTTACTGTAAGCTTTGTTGCATTGGTTCGAATGCTTTATGGTGTCATACCTGTATATGATGACCCCAGGTCCCTTTCTTCTTGTGAGGTATAGAGCTTGTCCTCACTGAGACGATATTCGGTTCTTGGGTTCCCTTTTCTCAGATGCATTACCTTACATTTTTTCATGTTGAACTTCAGCTGCCAAACAGTTGACCGTCTTTCTATCTTTTGCAGGTCATTTTGCAGATCCTTCACTGCCTCAGCACCATCAACTCTACCGTCTAGCTTAGTATCTTCTGCGAAGAAGGCAAGCTTGACTTGAATGCCTTCACCAATGTCACTAATGAACAAATTAATAAGGACTGGCCCGAAAGACCGAGCCTTGAGGCACACTACTAGTGACCTCCCCCTCACCAGACCTCATCCCCCTGACTACCAATCTCTGTCTTCTTTCCTTTAGCCAATTTCTCACCCACCTGACTATGCTCTTGGCAGTGCCTAGGTCCTCCAACTTTCTTAACAGGCAATTATGCAGCACTGAATTGAAGACCTTACTAAAACTGAAGTATAGGAGGTCCACTGGGTGGCCCCTATCCAATTCCTGAGTCACCCAGTCAAAGAACATAATGATGTTCGTCTGGCATGACCTACCTGCTATGAACCCTTGCTGTTTGTCATCCTGGAGACTGTTCTGTTCCAGGTATTCCATTAAATCTTGCTTGATTAAGAATTCCATTAATTTCCCGACTACATATGTGAGGCTCACTAGTCTGTAGTTGCTAGCCTCCTCCCTTCCTTGTGGAGAGGTACCACATCTGCTCTTCTTCAGTCACTTGGCATGGTTCCTGTCTGTAGCAAGCGGTTCAGCAGATATGCCAGGGGGTCCACCAATTCCTCAGCAAGCTCCCTCAGCACCCTCAGGTGCTGTCCATCAGGCCTTGGTGCTTTGTCCACCTTTAGGTGCACAAGTGCCTCCCTGACCCTGTTCATGGTAAAAGTTGGCATGTCCATTCTCGGGGGTCCCACTATCAGCAGCCTTGATGCCACTTCCCACAGTTGGACCTCCCTGACCTTGCCCGTGGTAAAAATTGGCATGTCCATTCTTGGGATCCCCCTATTGGCAGCCTTGATGCCACTTTCTGGAATTGGTCCATCATGTTCCTTTGTGAATATCCAACAGAAGAAGTTGTTCAGAACAGCGATCTTCTGTCCATCATCTTCAATGATCCTATCAGCATCTGGAGCTGAACTACCCCTTCCCTTCTTCCTTTTCTCTTGAATGTAATGAAAGAAGTGTTTATTCCCAGTTTTGATCCCCACCACAGTCCAAAGCTCAGCTGCCACTTGTGCTAGTCTCACTGCCTTCTTATCTTCCTTGTTTTTCTGAGTGTAATCATCCCATTCATTATCCTCCTGGTTAATTTTATATTTGCAGAAAGCTTCCCTTTTGCTCCTAATTGCTTTCTTGACCTGATCAGTGAACAATAAGGGTTTTTATGTCTATTTCTTTTCATCGCTGACCTTATGCACAGTTTTGTAGCTTCTAGGGTAGCCTGTTTAACCAGCCCTCAGATGTCTTCTACCTCCAACTTATCGTGGATCCTAGACAGTTTTCCCTTAACTTCTTGTTTCTTCCTTTTCAATGAGCTCCTCTAAAGTTCAAGACCTCTGTCCAGGAATGAGATTTTACATCCCCTAGGGCTTACTTGAACTAGACAAAGTTGTGGTCACTATTAGCCAGCGGCTCCCCAACCTTAACAGCACCAGCTACCTCCAAGTTCGTGAGGACTGCATCAAGGATTGCATCCAGCCTAGTCGGAGTGTTAACCAGTTGGGTGAGTAGGCAGTCCTATAAGGCTTCAACCACAGTTCGACTCCTTGAGGATCTAGCCAATGGGATACCCCAGTCGACATCAGTCATGCTTAGGTTGCTGACTATCACTGTATTCCCTTTCTGCATCATACCCCGATTACTTCCAAAATTACTTCATCCCTTTCCTCTACTTGACCAAGTGGCCTGTATACCACCATGAAGAAGATCTTTCCAGATGCCAAGCTGAGTTGCACCCACAGGGATTCTTCATCCTCCTTTTTGCTAACATTGAGTGTCATGGCTCTTATTCCAACTCGAACATATAGCACTACCCTTCCCCCTATGGCTCCCTTCCTATCCTGCCTATAGAGTGAATAGCCCAGGACCAAGAGATCCCAATCATTGTTCTCCATAGCACATTTTTCTGTTATAGTCACCAGGTCCAGTTGGGTGTTTGCCATTATTGCCTGTAGGTCACTTATTTTATTCCCTAGGCTTCTTGCATTGAAGCACACCCCCTTCCAAGTATTGGTAGAAGCATTTTTCATTTCCTTTTTTTGTTTCAACTGTTTATTTTTCATTGTTTGGCCCCCTGGGGACACGTACAGTAACAGATTTTACAACTGGCATAAATTTCTGGTGCAATTCCACTTTTGGCCACTAGGGGACACGCATTTCCCACTAACATTCACCAACCAGCAGTGAAGAGGCTTAGAGCAGTTTTGGCACCAAAACACTGTTTATTAACTTCTATAGATGGCAGCCTTATTAAGGGTCCCAATACTTAGGAACTGGGGGGATCCATGCTGGGCATGACATGGCTTATAGGAGATCCCAGCAGTGGCTTCCTGCCTTGGTAGTCACTAACAAGGTTGAGGGGGCCTTGGTTCATACTGTATCTTTAAAACTGGTTCTTTCACAAAGATAATAAAATTGTGCAGTGACTCCTCCCAGAGTATACTTGCATTGGCTAGATCAGACCTGGTACAATCCTCTGGGATGCTGTACCCACCCACAATACCATAAAGCCACTTTAACCATGGGCCAGCGTGGCTGCTACATTTGTTTTCATTTATGTACACTGTACAGCCTGTCACTAGCACCAATATTTAATGTGCTTCTGCACTAGGACAGACGGGTCATGAATATTAATGTCATACTCCTTAATATTCATGAGTTCCGATCTGTGGTGCCTCATGGCGTTCCTTATTTACAAAAAGTACAGGGCTCTCTTGGCCATTGCTGAGGTCACTGGTCCCCATTTAGACATGGAGGGCACCGGGACCGCTGAGCTATCTCCCGGTTGACCGCAAAGTCGGTGGTCAGGAGATCAATGGTGCGGTTTGTGCATGTGTGATCCCCGCTAGCACCAGAGTGCTAATGCAACCAGCGGGGGATAGTGACTCAGCTCCTGAGCCCAAAAAGGGCTAGACTGGAGCACTGGTGCTGCTTCAGGACCTGGGACACCTTTTCAGGACCTGGGCTGTGGCAGTGATAAGATCAGGGGACCTGGCAGGCATTGGGAGGTGCTCCAAGGAATGGGAGCTATAGGCAACAAGGTAAGCCTCCCATTAGCCAGACTGGACCCCCTCTTTCACTCCTTCTGCCACTTTTCCCTCAATTGCCCCTGTAGAACTACTGCTCCCTATATTCCTCCTGATCCTCTCCTTCCCTTGATGCCAGGCGCCTTGCTCACTGTGCCACCTTCATTTCCAAATTCTGCCTTGATCGTTTCCCAGTTTCCCACTTATCTTTCCTCCCTTCTACCTCCTACTCCCTTTGCAGCTTTGGCCAACGCCCTCTTGCATTTCCTCCATAAAATCCTCTGCTGGCCAAGCTGCCTTCTCCTTCCACTTTCATAAACTCTCTTTACCTTTCCATTCGGGCAGCACGTCCTCCCCCTCACTCAAATCTCTCCTCCATGAATTCACTACTGACTCCAGCAGTTATCTCTGATCCTGGCTGTATTTGGCACCTCCCCCCAACAGCCCCTACCACCTACCCCTGCCCGAATACAGTTCCCCCAATCCCTGCCACTTTTCCCTGCTGAACCAACAGTGCTTTGGTCGCTCTTTAATTTTGCTGTCATCTGCACTTTAATTCTGCTCCTGGCAGTGCCACGTTCATATTCCAGTTAAGTTACAATTTGCACTTCTTTAGCTGATTGCTCTTCAGATGCTCTGTCTAGCCCAACTTGTTCATTTCTGTTGCTACTTAATTGTTTACCTATACACTGGAGACCACTTGTAAGAACACCCTATTTGCCAGAGCAAAAATGTTCTTATAAATGGGGTGTTACTATAAGCATACTTATCACTGTTGGTCAACAGCTGGTGCTGCTTGCTAAGGGGAAAAGATGCCAGGAAGCAAGGCATGTAGTTTAAGAAAGCTTTACTGCATTTAAATAAAAAAAAAAGAATTCTTATTTTGTACAAAAATAAAATTCAGTTTCACTCAAAAAACAAAATCAGTAAAATTATCATTGTGGCTTGCCAGCTATTTGCTCTGTGATAAGGGGAGTTCATCTACATATGAATCTGAAGTGTGAAGTGCTGTTAGAACACGTGGTTGCTTTTTCTTGCTCAGGATGTACAGTCATAGTGTGTAGATACACGATTTAGCTTCTCAGTTGTTGGTGACTAGCAGCTCCATGGTCTGTTCTTCATCCTTACTTTGCAGGACACTTTATTATGTTGATCTGCAGAGTGAGGGTTGTACGTCTGTGTTTCTCCATCTTGTGGAGGGTCATGGTGGTCTGTGTGCGCCGGGGGTCAGGGCCACAGACTGCAGTGGTCGGCTGTAGTGAATGCCGAGCCCTGCGCACCTGTTCGTGGTGTGGGGCTGTGTGGGTTGGTTATGCTTTTCTCACATTTACCCATCCCCTGAAAGTGCATAGCCTCCACTGACAGTAGCATTGGCAGGACTTGAACTGTATAACAGTCTATAAACATTTGTATTCCAAGAATTCTGTTCTTTTTGTTAATAAAGACACCTGTAAGAAAACAGCTTTTGTTCCTTATACTTCATCTGACCCTGCTGCTTTTCCTGCCCTAAAATCATAATCTTCTGCTTGTGACATCAGAGTCACTTCCATGGCATCAGATTGTGATGTCATTAGCAGAGGAATATGACTTCACAGTTGGAATAAACCAAGCAAAAAAATGAAGTCTAAGGGGAAATGATTGTGTTTGAATGATGATTTCTGCAGTAATAAAAGGAAGATCAGCTAATTCCAGTTTTGGGGGCAGTTTCTATAGCTGAGGTCTGATGAGTCCATGTGAGATTTTTTTCTGAAAACTGGCAAATATTTAAAGCAGCAGTTGTTAATGACCATATAGTTTTTGTTCAGCAATAATGTTTGTCTGGCAAAAATATTAAGATATACATTTTTTTTTGTTTTCTTTCATTCCTTAATCAAGATAAGTTCCTAGTCCCATGAGCGATGCCCGCCATGAAAAATTAAATATATTAGTATAGTGTTGTGCTGTGCTGTTTTCCATCAGAAATATGTGGTAACACCATCCTAATATGTCCACATTATGAATCTAGCGTGTACTTTCAACAGGTATCTTCAACGGATAAGGATTATAGACATTGAGTGGCGGACATATTTAATGATGCGAGTCATTAATTAAAAAATTGGCCATAAAAGCTGCTTTAACAGTATCTGAGTAAAGTAAAAATTAACTTAGCATAAATCTAAGGATGTCAGAAATAGATTTTTGCCAAACTATATGATGATTTTTTTCCAATTAATAAATACTGCTGTTTTAATATCATAATTAAAAACAGGATTTGTAGATTGTACAGCATATGCTACTGTTCATACGTAACTGAAGTAGGAAGGTGGGTTACAAAGCTATATCTCTTCTTAAGCGATGATGACCCTCAGTGCAGTGGGTAAACAAGCCACTTACCATGCAAGCATTGTGTGTTCTCATCCTAAGCTGGAATCATGGCAGCAGGCTGGTATGAGAAGAAGAATGATCAGTTATCACACAGGAGGTCATCCTCCATGTGGAAGACCACCTGGAGGCTGTGGCAGGCAACTATGCAGCTGTAATTGGAGGTTTGTATGTCTTGGCTGGTACCAGACATAAAACCCAACCTAGGCTGGGGGGAGGGGGTGACATGGACAAAAACTGTGATAAAATGGCAGGTGTATCTTGAGTGAATAGTGGTACCTTGTCCCCTTTTGTGCTAGGGCTGCTCTAGCCCGATGGGTGCTCGGTCCTCCTCCCTGTACTAGAAGATTTCACTTAACTCTGTGAGGGAGCCTAGCTAAGATCACCATGGTGAGTAAACCTGAAGAGAATTACAAGAGATTTGTAGTATCATTCAGGTGTAAGTTAAGGTAGGGTCATTCAGGTGTAAGAGTGTTACCGTGGACAGTAGAATGAGCAGTAGACAGCCAGAGGAAAACCTGGGCATCTCCAGAAGGGAGTAAAACTGGTTTAAAATAAAAATGGTGTACTTGGTACCATCACTTGGCTTTACCTATAGTGAAACAGCCATGGATCACCCACTGGCTCACCGGAAGTGTGATATTGATCCACATACTGTAGGTCCCCCATGTTTGGGAGCAGCCCCTGGAGCCCATAGCCTGGTGGTTAGGGCTGTATAGGAAAAGTACAAGCTGCATATTTACAGGGATAGATGTGGGTGCTGCTGGAAAATAGACCGCAAGTAACAAACACAAACAGCACGCTCAGGCAACAAAAGCAAGAAACAAGAAATCCAAGAAACAAGTTGATACTGCAGTGATTTTATTAAAACCCAAAACAAAGCTTGGCACTGAACCCCAGTGCTTTGTGCCATAGGTGTGATGCTTTAGCAGGGGAATAGTTTAACTGCTGCTGCTGCCTGGCACCATAGTGGGCCAGGGAGCCTGCTGCCTTACAAGGGGTAGGCATGCTCTGCCAATGCTGTGGTGTACAAGGCTGCAAAAGGCTGTGCACAATATCAGACGGAAGTGGGGAAGTCAAAGAGAACCAAGAGAAAATTCCTGTCCTAGTCAGGAAAGTGTTTGGTACTCTCAGGTCCAACAGCCATGGATTCCTGGCACAACAAGATGTATTCTTTTGGTGGGGGAGATTTAAGCAGCACTGGGATACAGTGCCAGTTATTTTTCCACAATATTTATTTATTTACCAGGAAAGGCACACTGAGCAACAAGATGCTCATCTCACGGTGCGACATTGGGGGGGGGGGTTACAGTGGAAGTAGGTACAGACAGTGAGGCAAGGAATTACAGAGCACATTGTGCAAGGAATACAGCAACATTGGTGAAATAGTATACATACATTTGGGTGACATTTTACATGGTGGTATAACATAGACTAGGGTAAAAAAAAAGGCTGGGTTACAGCAGCCATAGTACTCTGAGAAGACAAGGCGATTGGCAGCGAGAACCTTGTATATTATTGCTTTTTGTATACCTGCTTCTGTACTGTACTTTGATGTATTCATGACCAGGTCCACCTTGCAAATGAGCCTTGCTCAATGGTGCCCGCCTGGATAAATAAAGATTTTGATTGATTGAGAATGTTGGCATTAAGTGCAATTAGAAGTCAGAAGTTCATGATATATGCCAGCCTTCATAATTTTAGCTAGGGATGCTTTTTTAGAAGGGGTAGAAGAGGGGGCCAAGGGGAGTTCAGAGTGGGGGGGGGTCTGGGAAGAAGGGATAGGGGAAGGGGTGGGGGAGAGATGGTATCAGGCACAGGTGCAGTTAACAGCACAGAAGTTAGACAGGGCTGAGGATAGTGAGTGCATAGAGGAGGAGTGACGGATTTGGTGCAGGAGGCCCTTCCAGAGTTTTGAGAGGTAGAAGGAGAAGGCAGCTTGGCCCGCTGAGGTCTGACAGTGAGGGATTGTCAGTAGACGGGAGTCGGTTGATCTGAGGGTATGGGAGGGGGTAGGCGGAGTAGATAGCAGGGAGATAAAGTAGTGCGGGAGAGATCCAAGCCAGAATTTTGCTGCAAATTTTGCGCTGTGGAGTAGACGTCGGTTGTCAAGGGAGGGGAATATCAGAGAGTGATAGAGCATGCAGCGATGAGTGCGAGGGGGGGATCGAGGGCAAAGCGGCAGAAAGCATTGAAGAGGGGATCCAATCTGGATAGGGTAGACTTAGGAGCAGCACTGTAGGCTACATCACAGTAGCTGGAAGTAGGTAGGATCATCTTTTGCACGATTTCACGTCTCGCAGGTAGCAGGAGGCTACTGCGGTTCCTGTAGGGCACCAAGCTTGGGGCACAGTTTTTTCAGGATAGCATCAATGTGTACAGAGAAGAATAGGTATTGGTCGAGTCAGACCCCTAGGTACCTAAAAGTGGCAGCGTCCTCAAGGACCATCCAGTCAAGGGTGTGGAAGATTGGGAAGGCAGTGAGCCTAGACAGTCTCTGCCTGGTGCCAAAGGTCATGGAGACTGTCTTTTTGGCATTGAGAGACAGTTGGTGAGAGCTAAACCAGAGCTGAACTTTGTTGAAATCAGCCTGTAGGCTTGTAGCAACCTCCTCTGGAGTGCGGCCTGAGGTAACTAGAACTGTTTCATCTGCATGCATGTGAGTGGAGGTAGATGAACAGATTAGTGGTAGGTTGTTGAGGAAGATTGAAAAAAGGATAGGGCCGAGGACTGATCCATGTAGGACACCGTGTGTATAGGGAGCGGGGGGGAGTCAGCAATTCTGACTGATTGGGTTCTTCCTGTCAGGTAGGAACTGAACCAGTTTGCAGCAGACTCGGTTAAGCCGGCTGCCAACACGCAGTGTAGCAGAAGGGGATGGGAGACGGTGTCGAAAGCTTTGGCTAAATTGACAAAGATGTCTGAGGTGATTAGACCTTTGCCCATCGCTGAGGAGATGGTGTCAGTAAGTCTTAACAAGGAAGTGGCAGTTGAGTGGTTCATCCTAAATCCAGACTGGTAGGACATGAAGAAGTTGGAGTCAGAGAGGAAATTAGTGAGTTGGGAGAGCACGAGGTGTTCTTGGGGTTTCATGAGGGCAGGGAGGAGAGAGATGGGGTGGTAATTAGCCATGGAGGCAGGGTCCCGTCCTTTGGGCAGGGGTAAGACAGTGGCCTGTTTCCAGACTGTAGGAATGGTTGCAGAGGTAAAGGATTGGCTTAGGAGCTCGGCAAGTGGAGATGCAATGGCAGAAGTGGATAGGTAGAGAAGTTTAGTGTCCAAACCATCGGGGGATTTACCTTTGGATGGGTTGAGTGTAAGTAAGGCAGTTAGAGTTTCAGTAGGAGAGATGTTTGTGAAGAAGGAGAAGGAGATAGGCACATGGGGTTTAGAAGTTACCACAGTGGGGCCAGGAGGCACAGCACAGGGTACGGAGGGGAGGAGGGTGGAAGCACAGGAGGTGAAGTAGGTATTGAACTCTGGGGCAACAGCGAGTGGATCAGAGAGGAGGGCACCGTTAGTGTTCGGGGAAGGGGGGATTGGTCATAGGGGAGGAGAAGAGCGAATGAATAACTTTCCAGAATTTGGATGGCCTGTGTAAATTGGCCTGAAAGGTGGATCTAAAGTACTCTGCTTTGGTGAGCTGAGTGGCCTTGGTGCAATTATTACGGAGCATGCGGTAAGTGGTATAGTCGCTTGGGAGGAGCGAGGATTTGTAAGCTTCTCAAACCTTGTCCCAGGCATTTTGGCATGCTATCAGTTCAGGAGTAATCCAGGGTAGGTGGTTCCCCCGGACCCTGATGCATATCAGTGGGGCGTGCTTATCCCAGACATTAAGGAATGTGTTGTGGAAATGTGCAAGGGAGTCATCAATATTGAAATTATTGATGTTAGGGCTCCAGTTAGCGCTAGCTAGGTCATCCAACAGGAGGGTAGGATTTAGAGTTTTGTAGGAACGGTGCAGCAGAAACTTGGGAGGGGTTTTAGGGCGACGTAATTTACGGACTAGATATATAATGTGGTGGTCACTTATTGAATCAGGTAGTAAGCCAACTTTGCAGCTGCAGTGAGGGTGAGAGGTGAGTACCCAGTCGATAAGGGAGTGATTGCCAGACGTATGGTTTGAACGAGTAGGCACAGTGATGATCTGGGAAAGATTTAAGGCTGCCAAATCCACACAAGCTTTGTTTAGAGAGGGGGGAAGGCCGGTTGTGATTGAAATCCCCCAAGATATACAGTTCACCAGAAGGGGCGATAGAGACTAAGTGGCTTATAAGGTCTGTGACCATTGCTGATGGAGCACCAAGATGGCAGTAGATGCCTGCAGTATATGTGTGTGTGTGTGTGTATATATATATATATATATATATATATATATATATGAAGCGAGAAGGGTGGGACAGACATAGCATTAGAAGTTCATAGGCTTGGTATTAACTAGGGATAAGAAAAAGTGGATGCTGGAGGTGGTGTAGATAGCAACTCCTCCGCTTTTTGTGGGGCGGTCTAGCCATGTCACAGAGAACCCAGGGATGGTGATAGAGGAGTCCTTCAAGTTAGGATTTAACAGCCGGCCCGATGGTACTGAGGGTTGAGGCGCTGGACGCCAAACCTCGTGCTATGCCAGCGACCCAGGTTCGGGAACGAGCCTGGACTACCGGGGGTTGGCAGGGGAGAGAGAGGATCGAGCATCCGCAGGACTCTCTCCTCTGTCGGGGAGGGATCCAGGGGTAGCCCAGTGCAGCAGTGGCCCCCAGTGGAGATCGGCAGCACTGCTGTGCACTTGGGCTTGCTAGCATGGGGTAGACGTCAAGTGGCTGCCTTCCGGACGTGGGAGGGAGCACCCACATCTTGGGCTGGGCGGCATTGTACGTCCCACGTTGGGGGCGTAAACACGGAAAAAACCCTCTGGTCTGGATAGGCGATGGCCCCCCCAGAGCCATGCCACCATACGCCCAACACTGGAGAGCTTCCTCCACTCCTTCGATCTCCTTGGGCCCTACGTCCCTCTAGGGTTCAGGGAGAAAGTAATGTACTTGAGGATGGCGGTGCTCACAGTGGGCGATAGAGCGACACGTCTGAGAGAGTTCCGGCTCCGGGTGCGACAGAGAGTTGGGGGTGGGG
This sequence comes from Neoceratodus forsteri, assembly GCA_016271365.2. NCBI lineage: Eukaryota > Metazoa > Chordata > Ceratodontiformes > Ceratodontidae > Neoceratodus > Neoceratodus forsteri. The sequence continues at coordinate 78,416,237 of JADMNL010000025.1, forward strand.
GAGTTGGTATTTAGCCAGGTTTCAGTGATGATGATGATGTCAGGGACATATTGTACAGCTAACACCTGGAACAGGTCAGATTTAGAGGGTAAACTACGTATGTTTAGATGAATTACACGGAGCCCATGGGGGAGCAACCCACAATGTATGGTGGGGTGGCCCATCCGTGGAAGTACCCGCAGAGCTAGGGGGGTGGTGGAAGTTGCAGTGCCTGGATTGGGGTGAATGTCGCCTGCACCTTGGAGCTGAAGTGTGATGATCAGGTATTCCGAGAGGGTCTGGTTGAGCCACGTGGTGAACGAGCTCTGCCTGGGAGGCGATTGGGAGTGAGCAAGCAGAGTTGGACTAAAGGCAATTAAGTGGAGGATTGTCCAAGAATGAGTGTAGGAGAAGAGAGAGGAGCAGGGGCAGAGTGAGAAGTGAGACCAGGTTACGGTTCTTGCACACACAGTTGCCAAGAGGTGGGAGTACGCAGGAGGGGTTAGTTTTGGCATATAGTGGTGTGGGGATCGGTGGTTGGTAATGTGTGGAGAGTTAGAGTAGGGAGGAAGATAGTGATAGAGGTAAGGAGTAATAGCTTGCTTGATGGTGGTGCCATTATAGCCTTGTCACGCGCAGGGCAGCGAATGGAGCTAAGTGTGCTGAGGATTGGTAATACAGTAGGTGGTAGGAGTGGCCAGACAGATGCCTAATCGGCAACTATTGGCTGTGGGCTCAGGCGGGGTAGCAAACTTGATGAGAACAGGGAATAGTCAATGGCAGAAGAGGGTGAATTAGGGGCAAGGAAGTAGTGTATTTAAAGAGTGGAGGGGCCGGGAGGGCCGAAAAACCGGGTTAGAAATATTCCTGGTAGCATTTTTAGTACAAGCAAACTTGAGCACCATATAATTAGCCAATGGGTGAGGCAGCTGAGCCAGCAGTGGAGCTGTAGTGCCGGCCAGAGGTCCAGTCAAGGCCCAAGACAGTAGCCCGGCAGCAGTCAGCTTCTCATCTGGGAGTACAAGCTGGCAGCCCATCTGGGCTTTGGCGTAGGAGGTGGAGGTTCAGTCTGGGGCTCGTATGCCTGCAGCTTGAGGTCTGCCTGAGGGGGGCTGCCTGGGGAAGGAGGTTGAGAGGTTAAGTAGGGAGCAGAACAAAAGCTTAGCAAAAGATTAAATCGGTGGGAGGGGGGTGAAACAAATAGGTGGCTGAGCCAAAAATTAAGTTGGTGGGAGGAGAGTAAAACAAAGGGGGATTAAGGTAGGCAGGGACATGGGATATATGAGACTGGCCATGAGGGGCTTACTGAGTGAGCGCCTGCTGCGCAGTTCCTTAAATTTTATTTATTTGTTTCAGTTAGACAAAGGGGCAGACAAAAAGCACGCCAAGGTGGCGGCGCTGGACACAGTAAACTAATAAACACAGTTCAAGTAAGCAGTCCCTCAACATACAGTTCTAAACAGTATCCCCAAGTTATACACTTCCAAACAATAGTAGTTAAACAGTAATTTGTACAAAAAAACGGGTTAGAAATATTCCCGGTAGTGTTTTAGTACAAGCAGACTTGAGCACTGTAAAATTAACCAATGGATGAGGCGGCTGAGCCAGCCGCGTCCAGTCGGGAGCTGCGGAGCCGGCCAGAAGTCCAAGCAAGGCCCAGAACAGTAGCCTGGTAGCGGTCGGCTTCTCACCTGGGAGTACAAGCTGGCAGCCCAGCTGGGCTTTGGTGCAGGAGGTGGAGGTTCAGCCAGCAGGTTGAGGTCTGCCCGAGGCGGGGCTGCCTGGGAGTACAAGCTGGCAGCCCGGCTGGGCTTTGGCATAGGAGGTGGAGGTTCAGGCAGCAGGTTGAGGTCTGCCCGAAGGGGGTCTGCCTCGGAGTACAAGCTGGCAGCCCAGCTGGGCTTTGGCGTAGGAGGTGGAGGTTCAGTCCGGGTCTCGAATGCCAGCAGGTCAAGGTCTGCTGGGGGGCTGCCTGGGAGTACAAGCTGGCAGCCTGGTTGGGTTATACTTTAGGCCAGAAAAAAATGAATAGTTTGATCTTCAGTTTTTTGGGTTGTTTTTTTTGTGGGGGGGTTCTCGTACTGCAAGCAAACTTTTTTCAGCTGTTTTGTTTCTTCCACAGGCTTGCTTGCTTAGTTAGTTAGTTGAAGTTGGTAACCAGGAGTGGTACACTGAGCTAGGCCCATTTACCCGTGCAACCCCAGGGAGAGGAACATAGGAAAACAGCAGCACAATACATACATGTAAAAACTGTGGAACAACATTAGATAAAAATTTGTACAAAGTCTGAATAAATCAAAAACATATATATGTGGAGAATAAAGTGCAGTACAGCTCAAAAAGAACAGCAGACAAGTGCACATTTAGACGTGGCAGCAATCCCAATGAACACCACACTGTTGACAGCTGACCTGAAGGGTGGGTTGATGTCTGACACGATAAAGGAGGGAGGAGACTGAAGTGGTATGGTAGTGAAACAAGGCAGGCTTACATTTATTAGTAATAAAAACAACATCCATCTCTTGGAGGACTATCAGGATAAGAAAACTCTGAGTTGACCTCCTGAGACCAGGGGGCATTGCCCCCGCCTCCCCCAAATTGCAGGCCATTGTTTTTTTGTTAATTTTTTAAATGAAAAAAATGCCCACACAGCCCCTCTGACTGGATGTTGCCCCTCCTGTTGAAATCTGAAATAGCGCACCTGCCTGAGACATGATAATTGAGTAAATATTCATGATAAATTGTCAAAGGAAAAAGAAAACAATTTAAAGTAAATTACAAAGATTTTGTTATGGGCTTTATAGCCCATTAAGTTATAGCTGCGGTAGTCTTTCCATTAATCCATTTAGGGAGGGAAGGGATTGTAACTCTCGCCAAACCAGCAGCCACTCGATCCCTTCCACTTCCTTGTTCACCAGCCCCACGTGCAGACATTTCATGATGTGTAACCAGGGAGACCGTGGGGACGTGCCCCATTCTTGTCTATGGAAGGGCATTTTCTTGTATGTTAAAGCAATGTTTTATATAAAGTTTGTTTTGTTGACCTGGTAAGCCCACTGGGCCTAGAAGTCCCTTTTCAGGGGTGACTGGGAGGGAGGGGGATACAGATGGTAACCAGCTGAAACTGAACCAGATTAAGCTGTTGGTGGTATGTTTAGTGAATGCGGGAAATTTGGCTAGGACACCAGGGAAATTCCCCTACTCTTTTCGATAAGTGCCATGGGATCTTTAACATCCACCTGAACTACCACCAATCCAGGCAGATGGGACCTCAGTTTAACGTCTCATCTGAAAGACAGTACCTCAGAAGTGCAGCACCCCTCTCATGCTGCACTACAGTGTCAGTACTGGGATATTAACCCAAGTGCCAGATGTGAGAACTGAACCCACAGCCTTCTGATCTCCTGGCCTCAGAGGCAAGCGTGCTACTTACTGAGCCACTGACACTATTACAGTAAAGCTACTGCTCAACTACTAGAACCCCTCTTAGTTGAGCAGTGGTTTTCTTTTATATAAAATGCTACTTTAACATACAAGAAAATGTTTTGAAAATGCCCCCAATAGACTAGAATTCAGCATGTTCCCTGCTTTCCCTGGTTAGACGTCATAAAATGTCTGAGCGCAGGGGCAGGGCCAATGGACAAGGAAGTGGCAGGAATTGAGTGGCTGTTGGTTCAGCAAGAGTTATGATCCCTTTCCTCCATAAATGGACTAAAGCAAAAATTAAATTTTTTGCTGAAAAGGACTACCACAGCCGTAAAGCAACAGACTATAAAGCCCCAAGCCAAAACCAATAGTGCTGGGAATTTCCTTTGATTTTTGGTCATGGCTTTAGTTCAGTTATAGCAAATACTTAAAAAAAAATGCACAGCATAAATACAGTGTCAGTGCACTGTTATCAGTGTGTCATATTTGCAGTGAATACTACTGATCCAGTATTCCAATTCACATTTTCATCCCATTAGAAAATGTTACATTATGTAATCTGTCTCAGAAACGACAGTACAGTCGTACAGTTTGTACTGCACTTTCTCAGATACATTTAATTTCTTAAAGCAGAACACTAGATAACAGAAAAAGCACAGCATTAAAGGACAATTTTTAATTACCTTTCACGTTACTTAATTTAGAAAAACCTGCCCCGACCGTCATGTCGGCTGAACTGCCTGCAGACATCTAGCACACGCCAGGTGATTTCTGGCATGCGAGGTATGTGGTATGCTAATGAGGACTACCAACTAATGGCAGATTTGGTAGCCCCCATTAGCATACCCATGTGCTGGAAGCCACCTGGTATATGCGAGATGGCCGCAGGCAGGTAGGCCAATATAACGGTCGGCATGGTTCTTTTAAAATTAAATAACATATGTGAAAAGTAATTGAAAATGTTCTTTTAATGCTAAAAGTCCTAATCAGGCATTTCTGCAGCAGCTGCTACCCTTTTTGTATTATCCAATGTTTTCCTTTAACAGTTTGCCCAAGGTTTTCGGAACTTTTGATGATACCTTTGCTCTACTGCATTTTTTTAAATTTATTGTTTACATCCTTGTATCTCTGGCTGGCTCTCCAAGACTTTCTGCAGAACTGCCCCCTGGTTCCCAGCTTACCTTCTTCTGTCAGCCACCATGTAGCTCTGGTTTATCCCTTGGGTGGGGCACTGGGTTAAAGAGGGAAGGGATGCACCCTAGTTGCATGTCACATCCGATGATGGAGGAGGCAGCTGGGACCATCCCGGATATACTGGGATCCTGTAGGAGCTGTTGCTGGGGCAGAGCTTTTGACCCCATCTTTCATCTCCCATGAGGGAGTAGGCATGATTGGGAGACTGTTGGCACATGCGCACGCTATGTGTGCTCTGCACAGGTCCCTGGCCTACGTCCTCCCTCGCACTTCAGTATCCTTCTACTGCACTGCCACCTGGGATCACCCAGAGGAGGAGAGCATCCACTGGAATGCTCAGTTGCACCCCGGTTGGCCAGGCCTTGATTACACAGGCTTGTTCCCGAACCCGGGTCATCAGCATCATAAGTGGAAGAACTACTGCTGTGCAGATGGGCAGCCTGCTTCACTCTGTTTAATGCAAATGGTATGGTAGCAGTTTCAGTTCCCACTACACAATTTATGTGGCCAAGCATAACTGTATCTAATAAAATGGCAACGATAAATCCAGAGACCTCATTGGAGGACAGTTGTTACATGATTGTGCATTAAACTACTTATGATGAATGATCAGAAACTGGATCTCATTATGAAGGCTGGAAAACCTCATTACCTACAATGAGCCATTTAATAAGCACAGTAAGCCACTCCGGGGTGTGCATTAAAGGATTAACGATGCGCTTCCTATGGGTATAAGGACACTCGGCCTTTGGCTTTAAGCCTTATTACACCCCAGCGGGTACGTTGTTAATTCTTTAACACACACCACATCATAGCTTATTGCGTACATATTTTAGTATGCTTCAGAGCTTGTTGAGTGCAGGTGGGATACAGATATTCAGAGTCTGACTTTGACCTGTTGCCACATTTGAGCTATAAAGGTTCAAAGTGGCAATATTTTATAGAACTGAACAGGGGGACAACCTTACTACTGAGGGACTGCTGTCTCTATTTAATGATGAATTTTGATATTGGAACCATAGTCTCTGAAAGGTTCTCTTGTAGAAACCAAAAAAACTTTGATAATAAGAAAATGAATGTAACGTATTCAAAACATCAATTAAATCTGAATTTAAGATGGGTTTAAAGTTGGCAAAAGGCCATCTTGTGTAGTTTTGAGAAATAATCCCAAGACAGCTCATAAAAATTGTATTTATCCTAAACCAGGAAAAAAATATCAGCAACTTTTAACAAGTGATACTTGACAGATCGGTACATATAATAATATTTAAAAAAATATACTGCAGAATGTTATTCTAACTAATGGGGTAATGCATGTCTGCAGGGATCTCACAGTACATTATTCTGTTAACTTGAGATCCCTTCTGTCTGTTCATTATTGCATGTGATTTAATTAATTTCTTGACAACAGAACTACATCAATTTGTCAGACTACATCCAACAGATATTTGTTTGGCAGAGTTTAAATAAAACCCTTAATGTTACCTCCACTCTAAGAAGTGGTAAAAAAATTAATATATGCTTTCAAAATTAGTCATTATTTGAAAGCAGGGAAAGAAAATGATTGTCGGTAGTGGAAGGGCAGACATACCGTATCAATAATATTGCAAAGCAAAATTCCTGAAATGATCAAGTTGTCTATTTTATCTCTCTTGCCCCCCGTTTAAAACTCGAATGTCCCTTATATATTTTTTTTAAATTGGTATTTTTTGGGGGAGTGGGGGCTTGATCCAGTAATAGTGTTATTTGTGTAAGTGGTGTTCAGGTTGTACATAAATGTTCATGCTGTATCGTGGTGTCAAGTTTTTTAGTATCATTTTCTTTCACCCTCCCCACAGCCTCCACAATGCCACAGCTCTACCATTTTCAGCCAATTACCCCTCTCAGCTGCCCCACTATCATGCTTACAGGCTAGCAGTGTCTGCACTCCAGATCCTCATTGCCTCAACGGAATCCTTGTCTATTAACCTGATCAGCCTGCACCGGTGCACATTTAACCCACGATCGGAGGGGAATTCCCTTTGATAAACCTGTAACTAACCTCTTAACGCTAACCTTCTCTCTCCCCCCCCCTCAGTTTTGGTAGAAACACTCACAGGTTTGTGATCCCCTCTTGGAATGCCACTTCTAGTCAGGTAGTGCTTTCTAGGATTGAAGCAAATTGGCATGTCCCGTGAATGACCTTAGCCCCAGCCTCCCCCTGCTAGTTCAACTGCCTGAAGATACATGCCACAAACTTTTGACTTAGCTTTCTTCCTCCCTTCACTGTGGGATAAAGGCTAGCCAGGCTTTTGTTCCCCCTAAGAGGCACCCAGTACCCCATAAAGCCAAATCTCTCCTTGGTGCACAACTGTTTCAATCAGTCATAACGGGAAGATTTTCAGCTTTCTTGTCTCTCCCCTTCTGTATTCTGTGAGCACCTCCAGGGAGGTCACAGTACCAACCAGTCACTTAAGCCTCAACTCTAGTGCCCTAAAACTGTCCTTAACTACCCTGGTAACTTCCCTGTTTAGTTATCCATCCCAACATGAACAATAATGTCTTGCCTGCCTTCTACCTCCCTGATCAACCCCTCTGTCCAAGGGAGTACCCTGTCTGCTGTTGTGCCAGGGAAACAGTGCAGTACCCTCTCCACCAGGCCTGTGTTATAGACCACTGCTTTGGTACACCCAACAGCTGAACACCCTCCACTATGAATGAGCACCCTCACCTATTTGTTATTTTTGTAATATACGGATCCAAGTTAAAAAATTCTGTGGCTCTGAATTGTTTTGTTTTGTTTTCCACACATGCTGCAAGGGCCCGGCTGGCTGACAGCCACATTGAGCTCACCTTCGTTCTGTCTCCACCCCCACCCCAGAGACTTCTCCATGTGGCATTGGTCATCATCTTTGCTAGCAGCACTACCTTTCAGATGTTTCCCAGGTGAGCAAAGGCAGGATCAACCAGATAGCTCTTTGAACTTCGGCGGGGGGTGGGGGGACGGGTATGGACAAGAGAGTGGAGGAGGCCAGTTCTTCTCGTCGAGTAAGAGAGTGCTGGCATGTTTTGTGAATTGTTCTGCCCACTCACAGACAGAAAGTGACCAATCATGAGGCGTACTTTGAAAAACAGCATGTCGAGCATCTAGGAATCAAAGTTGGGAGCTTGGCAACCGGGAATAGTGCTGTGCTTGCACTGTTGATTTTGTTTGATAATACTATTGTTCAGAGTTCCGAACGATAGTATTACGGGCTCTGAATGATAGTATTATCATTCATCATTGATGGTATTATCAACTTTGAGGCTGTGGTATTACAGGGATGTTTTTGTATAACATACTACCATATTAAAATAGCTTATCCATATATTACTATTTTTCCACCCCCGAGGTCTCCTTATCAGCCTGCTACCCATGCCTGCTTTTGGTCCCCCCTATGATCCCAGCTCCAATAAGTCACAAGTCCTTGCGTGTGATGTTTCTCACAGATACTGTATAGGGGCCTACTGTTACCTCTGGGTGTTTACCAGAGTCCCCGAGATTAAAGTTAGTTACTGCTGCAACCTAGCTATGATATTGCAAGGGTGTCCATAATAACTACAGTAGCTTCACTTCCGAGTGTCAACCACTATACAGCTGTAGCCCAGATAGTTTTTGTTTTTTTAGCTTGGCACTTTGCTAATGCTGCCGTTCAGTACAAGCTTAATCAGTACCATCCCTGGAAGTAACACCATACTGAGCCCTAGCCCAGATAGGTATATTCTACATTTTCCCAGAAACCTACCAACAGACCTCTATATAATCTGTTCTTTAGTATCACATACACCTCACCAATGCACAGGTGTGCCACATGAGATAGAGTGGGGGCCATCTGACCAACTCTTATCAAAATGTTGTTTTCTTAGCAAGACTACTATGAGAAAATCAGAAGCGGGTGCAAGACTTTGACATTCTGACTGGGCCATAAACAGGTGGATAATTCATTACTGGCAGAATTGTTTAATGGTCAATTTAGACCTGCTGCAGACAAAGCCTTGATGTGACTTGCCTGCTCCAAGCATCACAATCTCTCTTCAAAAATAGAAACTAATGATCTGGACAGAGGAAGAGAATTTTGCATTCTGAAATGAACATGTAGGGAATACACACTGATTCAAAACCAGTGTACTGCAGTCAGTATCGTACCTGATAAAACTTGACATGCCAATGGAGAAGATTAGTGGAAAAAATGAGAATTTTTGTATGCGCCCCTACACAGCCAGAGCAGAGGGGGAAGCTATACAGTGCAAACTGAGGCACGGGGGAAGGGTGATCTGGTAATTGCTTTGAGTTTGCTAAGAAAGCTGCCTGATCTGTAAGCTTTTTGTGTGGAACAGGGGAGGGAGCGGTGAACAACTATGAGGCGGGTTTTGCTAGAGACAGATCAGGTCATAGCTGTCAGAGTAAAAAAAGGCTTAGCTGGTTGTTGTGTGTGCCAGACTAGATGGGGAAGCCTAGTACACTACTGTTTAACTCCCACTAAGCCAAGCGATCCCCTTGTGTAAGTGATTTGGGAGTGTCAGGACAGGACCCCAATAAATCACAATGAAGAAGGAGAGCATCTGTAGGGTGTCTGCAGGGTACTTCATTTCTTCAGCTGGTCTGAGATAGGAAACACATGGTTTGCCCACTTGTATCTCATGTGGCACACCTGTGCATTGGCTGAGGTATTTGCAATAATATCACAGATGAGGGGAGAAAACACATCAGCAAAGGTAGGTACATTGGTTACATTCAAGTAGGAGGGCCTTTGGGCCTTTCTTGAATCCACCAACTGAGCAGCAGTCCTGAAAAGTGGGTGGAAGGTTGTTCCCATAAAGATGGGGCAGTAGTGGCAAAGAACCTTTTCCCTATATTGGACCTCACTCTGGGTACTTCTGAAAGTGTATAGTTTGAGGACCAAAGAGTCCTTCTCTGAGGTTTAGCAATCCAAATATCCTTCAAACTAGGAGAAGTAATGCCTTTTATTAATTCAAATGCCAAGCTGAGTGGGAGTACTCTAATCTATCCTTTAGTAAAGACCAGTTTAGTGACTTTAGAACATAGCAGTGATGCTCCCTGAGTGGGGCCCCAGCTGCAACATGGCCAGTTTTGTGGTATAGCATTTTGATCTGTTGCATTTCACAGATCTGGACAGATAGAAGGACTGGGGCACCATACAATTCAGGACAGGGAGCAAAGTGCTATTGGAAATTGCTAGTCAGGACTCTTTCATGAGGAAGTTGTGGTGGTGGTGATAGAGAAGCCCAACTTTTTAGAGAAGGGACTCCACCAACTGTTCTTACATGGGGTTTTAATGTGACTTCTTAGTCTAAATGTACCCCCAAGTATTTAGACTCCACTACCTCGATGTAAGACCCAAGCAGTGTAGAAATGGGTAATAGCACTGTTTGCCATCTGGTGGATGGCTTGGCTGTCTGGTTTTCTCAGAGTGGATAACCAAGTAAAACAGTTAAATATTTTCAGAACAATACTATGGTATTCTGAAAATGTAACCATCGTATTCGGTAGAACTGTATACAGTAAATAAAAAGTACAGTATACTACAACATCAGACTGCTCCTCAACTTTTCAACAACCCCAAACATCAGAATTAACATACTCCTTCACTGGCGACCCAGGTTCAGGAATGAGCCTGGGTCAGTGTGGGGGGGGGCACGGAGGAAGGAGCAGGATTGAGCTGCTGTTGGGCAGCTCTTCTCTCCTGGGGAGGGTTAGGCACCATCCCGACTAGGTGGCAGTGTTGGGGGAGGAGGATGCCATTAGGCACTTGGCAGGAGCTATGTTTCTGCACAGCTCCCTTCTTGGACTTCAATCCTTTGCTCCAGCATCTTCGGGGGTGGGGTTGAGGGATTAACGCAGTTACTAAAAAAGCAACCACGCAAAAACCCTAACCACGTGGTCCTGCAGCGTGATCCCCCGCATGGGGGGATGGATGCTGCAGATAGGTGGTATTTATTTCTAAATATTTATTTAGCTTTTGTTAACCGGGTAAGTGCACTAGCCATAAAATGACAATATTCAGGCATGACCCGGGAGAGTACAGACATGCAGAAACTTAACAGGATAACAAATTATAAGTGCTTTACATACAATGAGTTAGAGAGGATACAGTATATCTGAACATACAAAGTAAAGCGCTTTACATACAATGAGTTAAAGTGGATACAATATATCAGAGACATACAGAGTAGACCATTCCTAAGTGCCTACCTATGCAATGAATAGAGAGGACCTTGGACAATAAATTTTCAGGTGGTATGCTGCCCCCGAGCCTGGGCTGGCCACCAGGGGAAAAATATGCAATAAAAAAACACACTTTTTCCCCACTCCCAAAAGTTCTAATGAAAAAATATAGTTAACTGCCAGCCCCCTTGTGAACTGCCATAATGCATTTACAAATGTTTATCCCATTCCATAGCCTTTAAACCCAAGCTCCAGGAAGTAGCCACCACTGAGTCTTGCCTTTTGGCAGAAAGAGACAAAGTAGGTTATTTACTGCATTTCTTTGGACCAACAAATATGTTTCAGTACAAATGTTCAGGCTTACACAGTTCCCTTATTCTTTACAAAGATATTCAATCCAATCCCCCCACCATTGAAATTTAACGCAAAGAAGTGCAAGATAATGCATATGGGGCACAAAAACCGTGGAACAACGTGTCAGTTGTGGGGTGAGGATATAGCATGCACCAAGCAGGAAAGGGATCTTGGGGTTATCATCTCTGATGACCTCAAGGTAGGGAAACAGTGTGACAAGGCAGCAGGTAAATCAAATAGGATGCTGGGATGCATGGGCAGGGGCATAACCAGCAGGAAAAGGGAGGTCATAATTCCATGATACAAAACACTAGTGAGGCCCCACCTGGAGTACAGTGTACAGTTCTGGAGACCATACCTAGTAAGGACATAGAGTAGAGAAGGTTCAGAGGAGAACAACAAAGATCATACAGGGATTGCATAACAGGTCTTATGAGGACAGGCTGAAGGACCTGAATATGTACTCTCTGGAGAGGAGAGAGAGAGGGGGGGATAAGATAGAGACATACAAGTACCTAACAGGGAGGAACATGGTGCAGGAATACACTATTTTCCAGCAAAAAAGATGTTCCAGGACTAGAAGGCATGGGATGAAGTTGGAGGGAGGGTGATTCAGAGGGAACATGAGGAAGAATTTCTTCACAGAAAGGGTGGCAGACAAGTGAAACAGCCTGCGAGAGGAAGTGGTGGGGGCTGAAACAATCACGGGATTTAAGAATGCATGGGATAGACATAAGGGAATTCTGGAGGTCAGGGGTAAGGAGCAAGAGACTTCTAGAAAAACGTAAAGGGACCTTGCAAGCTCAAATGGGCAGACTGGGTGGGCCATAGACCCTTATCTGCCGACAGCGTCTGTGTATCTAATAGGATGCTCTTCTGCAAAGTCCACCCTACCTCCTAGAATCATCACTTAAAGTATGTGTAACCCAGCAACACTCAGCAAGTTCAGTGCTGATCGCTACATTACCATTCCTGCTGCCTCTCCTTGTGTTATTTATATGTTCATTTTTAGTCTGAAAATTGGTGACCAGGATAAAACACATGGAGCCAAGGCTTGCTGCCAGGTGTAACCCGGGGAGAAGAGGTTACCGAGGGGAGAGGCAAATGCAAGCAATACAGACATACAATAATAAGAATGAATACAGTGAATAATGTGACAATGATTGTGCAACATAAAACACAAGATAATGAGCATATGAAGGAAAACAAACGTGCAGATAATTAAAAAGTCAGTTTGTGGAAGCAGCATTACAGACATGCAATAATACCAGTAAATAAATCACGAGTAGACTGCCACTGAGTATAAAATACTGTATGTGGTACTGAGAATATGAAGGAAAGTAAATGTGCTGATTATTAAGTATTACTTCAAGGCAAGTATGTGGAGGCAGTATTGTTACAAGAGGAAGACTGTTTGGCAGCAGTGTGCTGCTGAAGAATGAAGTGGGGCCCAAGGGGTCAAAGCAGTGTCCACTACAGATAGCTGTCTTCCAAATGGAGGCCACTGGCTGTGGTGGGGGCTGGGGGGTTAACATGTAAGAGCTGGTGGGCTGTAGGATTGGTGACCTAGTGATTAACGTTGGTTTTTTTTACAGATTTGGGATGGGAATGAAAGGAAATGTTAGAGTTGCTGTTTGAAGCTGGTTAAGAGGGTGGGGTGCCACCACTTCTATCGCCTATGAACCCAATAGGGGTTGGTCTCTAACCTCTCCCTACCTCTCTTATCTTTTTGCACAGATCAAATCTACTCTACTCGTGCTATAACTCCCTTAGTTGCTCTTAATGAGACTTAATTGCTGTGAATTTGTTTATATTGGGTTGTGTTACTTTGTATACATTTGCAGTTGTGTTACTTTGCATACATTTGCAGTTGTGTTACTTTGTATACATTTGCGGTTGTGTTACTTTGTATGCATTTGCAGTTATGTTACTTAGTATACATTTGTGGTTATGTTACTTTGTATACATTTGCAGTTGTGTTACTTTGTATACATTTGCAGTTGTGTTTATTTTGTGCATGCTTTATCATTCGTGCTGGTAACCAGTTGTTAGATAACGCCTGCTGCTGTCACTGTCTCCACCAGGATACAGTACACTGGAAAACTAGGCACTTGCCTGGATGTGGATGTCCTGGAGGGCAAAAACTATAAATAAATAAATAAATTTAGTAGTCTTCTGTAAGCTTTTTATCTTCAGTTTACTACCAGATAGGAAGGATACATTTCCGGATATCAAGAATCACCTCCAGAAAATTGATCCGTGTCAAACCCAGTGCTGAGCTCACATTATGTGTCTTGCATGCTCCGTGTGAAAATCATGAGATCCTGCAGCATCCTCAACGCCCCAGGGATCATGAGAGTGTTGCGAATTCTATGTAGTGTGTGAGCGACTAGGGCGTTGTTTAAAGTAACTTTATTACAAGTAATACTATCCCAAAAATTAAAGGTGGTCCTCTAAGTTAAAAAAGCTACTGTAAACAGCCTCTCATCCTCCGTTCTGCAGTACATTGCATAGAACTTGCTGTAGCCCCTGTGTGCTTGTGTTATCCTGTGTCTTCAGTAGCCTCAGTATGCACTTAAATCTTCAGAATGCTGTTTTGGGGCAGAGCTGCAGTGAGAGAGTCCAGAGCAGTATGGGACTTAAGCAATGTGATCAGGCCATATGAAGCTATACAAATAACAACAGGCAGAACATTAGTTTTTGAATGATTTATTGTGGCCCTGGGGGGCAGCACCCTTGTATGGCGTGCCTGCTACACAGAAAAAAGTGCTAACTGCTCTTTAGATGTTTTGATATCTAGAGTAAATTTCTTTCAGCTCTACATAGCTATCTGAATCTATGCAATATTCTCAAACTCCAGATATACTGTACTTACTTCAATGGTGAGGCACCTTACAGTATTGTTCTGCACTCACAGTTGTGAGCTTCTCCAGCTGAGAAATCTTGTTCACCGTGGCCACTATTTAATTCCGCTTGATAGGGAAAGACTTTCTAGTGATACATTTGTTTGCTGCAGTGACCAGAGAACAAAACGGATATTCAGAATACTGTAGCCATCTCAAAACATATTCCAGAACTTAAGACTAGCAAGTCAGTGATTTTTAAAATTGAATATTATTAAATTGTTACATGTTTCAAAATGGTATCTATTTTTCGCACTCCTGCTCAGAGTGTTTTTTTGCTGTAGGTACACTCCCAGATTAAATAAGTATTGCTGGCCCAGTGGCAACTGAGGCACTAGGTGCCTCACCTTCTGCCACTCCAGCAACCTGGGTCTGGAAATGAACATGGGTCACTTGGAGGCTGGCCAGGAGAGAGTGGGTGGAGCATCCCATGGACAACTCTTCTCCCTTGGTGGGGGGGCATGCATCCTACTAGGCAGCTGCCACCTGGAGGATCTAGGTGGCAGTGCAGTGGGATGCCAGGGAAGGTGTCCTACCCACTTGATGCAGGGGGGGTCTCTCCATGGAGGCGGAGCATGCACAGTGTGTCACTGTATGTGCTGCAGGCCCAGGAAAACAATGAAGTAAGCCCCCCCACTGATTGGCAGGATGAAGGCCCGTTCCCCCACAGGCCTCATACCAGTGACTGGGCTCCATGGTCCCCCAGTAGAGGGTGAATGAACAACCGGTTAGTTCCAGAGAAAGCCAGATGATGGAGCTGGCTGGGGAGACTGGTCCGGAATGAGGCCAGACGGGACGAGAGAAGATAAAATACTAATTGACACCAAAAAAAAGTACCGACTTTTAGTTTTATCTGAATTTACTTTCATCTGTGTGCTTTAACTATAATGGTCATACCTATCAGAAAATGAAAAGTTAGAATATCTCTATTGTGCTTACAACATCAGTTGAACACATTTTCACATTTTGAATTGTAATGTATTGTTTGATGCAAAGAAAGGTGTATTTGCCTCATATCTTATTTACTGTATTTATTCAAACTATTTATATCTTAATTTATAATATATATTGCTAATATATCTTCTTCCCAATTTTCAGCAAACAAATTGGACTAATCTGACATATTTGTTTAAAGATGTACTGAGATAAAACTCATTTGAGGTTCACATTAACTAGGCATGGGCTACCCGTTGAGTAACTGGATTGGGTAGGTCAAGTATCAGCATTGCTTGGCCGGGTAGGGTAGTTCGGGTAATGTGCTACACTACCTGACATAATAGTGTATTTGTCTGGTTGGATAGTTTTGACACTGGTAATGAGTAAAGGGTAATTTAGAAACGGCCATTACAGGCAACCTGTGGGGTCTTGGGATTCCAGTCAGGACTTCCAGGCTGGAAACAGGCATGAAAGGACAACCTGTGGGGTCCTTCTTGAGCTTACAGCGGAATTAGGAGCACATGACACCAGACTGACAACCTGATTGGTCAGTGGTGTCTGTGCTTCATCTGCTGTGAGCTCATGTTGTGCGGATAGCAGCTGGCAGCAATCGGGAGTGGAAAGAATTGGGTGCTCACTCAGCAGTCTGCTAAACTGCGGCAAAAAGTCGAATCCCCAGAAAAAGAAACACAAAATAAAACCTCCACGAAGGAATACAGGGAGTTGGGGTTGGGGACTGAAACAATTTCAGGGAGGGTGGAACCAGGGGAATTGGCCTCAGTCAAGGAGGTGGATGGTGTGGTGCTGGGAGAGAATGATCAAGGTGTGGGGGGGGGGACAAAAACACAGAAGGCAAGGCACTGGCAGCTGGTTTGAAAACGTGGTGCCCCAGCCTGTCATTTACTGTATTGGTTAGCTGCACTGTGCGTCTCTGGTAAAGTGAAAAGCTGCACCGAGATGGTGACTGGTGCTATAGCTAAAGTCTTATGCTATAGTCCAGCGTGTCAATAATTATCAGGATCGGAGTGTTGTACATAACATCAAATTTACTGGGTTGGAGAGAGGCATATTGGGACCAAGAGGTGGAGATTTGAAGCAGTTGATTGGCCAGAGGGAAAGTTTTGGGATATTTTTTTTAAGATCAAGGGAGGGTATGGGGTTAAATGACAATACTGATTTGGCAGCTTTATGAGTTTGGTGGATATTTCTATTTGAATACAGCTATATTAGCTATACTAGAGTGCGTGTGGCAGTGTTCTATTACTTAATTTCTGTATATATACTGTATATATATATATATATATATATAGTTTTATACTTTAAATGGGACTTATTTTGCAGTATATGTATGCAAAAGTGAGCTTCAACCACACGGACTCAAACTAATTATATCATCGACCCAATAAAGTGGTTTAGGTTTCAGGACCTGTTATAAAATACAAGCCTGATTAACTTCTGTGGGGCAGGCAATAATTCCTCATTTTGATTTCAGATGTGGTACGAGCAATGTTAATTACCTGATTGCTTATTCAATAGCAAAACATATGCCTCGAACAGGTCTGTAACAAGTACTTTGTTTAAAACAAAACTGGTGATCAAATGTTTTTAACCATGGTTGTGTTTGAAGAGCAAGTTTTTTACATTTCCACGTGGTAACTATATGTATATAAGTGGTGTTTTGTACTAGCCCATTATCTCTAATGAAGCCTAGTGGTCAATTAGGCAAAATGTAAGATGTAGTTTGTCAGCCCGTGACCATTATGGTTCAGGGGCCACATTTTTTGCACACAGCACCTTGCACTTTGAATAAATTGTTTTCTAAATGAGTCCTGGACTGGGTGCTTACCCTACTGTGTGTCTCTGCAGCATAGAGAAAGCTATTTAGGCTGTATTACACTGTCTATGCCCCCAACCGTGTCATTTATTACTGTGATACAGCTACAGTATAATGTGTGTCTCTGCAGCATAGTGAAAGCCATTCAGGCTGTATTACACTGTTTGTGCCCCCCAGCCCTGTCATTTATTATTGTGATGTAGCTACACTGTGGGTCTCTCTGCAGCATAGTGAAAGCCATTCAGGCTGTATTACAGTGTCCGTTAGGTGCCCAAGTCCTGTCATTTATTACTGTGACACAGCTACAGTATAATGTGTGTCTCTGCAGCATAGTGAAAGCCATTCAGGCTGTATTACACTGTTTGTGCCCCCAGCCCTGACATTTATTATTGTGACATAGCTACACTGTGTGTCTCTCTGCAGCATAGTGAAAACCATTTAGGCTGTATTACACTCTCTGCTAGGTGCCCCAAACCCTGTCATTTATTACTGTGACACAGCTATACTGTGTGTCTTTCCTCAGTATAGTGAACGCCATTTAGGCTGTATTGCACTGTTTGTTGGGTGCCCTGAGACCTTTCATTTATTACTGTGACACAGCTGTACTGTGTGTATCTGCAGCATAGTGAAGGCCATCTAGGCTGTATTACATTGTTTGCTATGTGCCCTGAGCCCTGTCATTTATCACTGTAACATAATCAGCTACGCTGTCTGTCTCTGCAACAGTTAGTGAAACAATATCCATTCCTTTCATGGCTGTCTACTATGTCTTGTATTTCCCAGCCTAAGTCTACCAAAAGGAATCACAGTGCTGTTGCACGTTCAGCTGTTAATGATATGGACAGTATGAATCACACCACTAACAAAGAACATAGCAACAATAATAATATCACCAGGACTGGCACTAAATGTCCTCCTGAACCAAAAAAGCATGTTAGCAATGAAATAATAGCAGAGTTTCAGAAAGAACTGACTAGAGTTACTTGTAGAGGTATTGAACATTTTTTCCACATGTGCCAGGATACTTCCAGCTGCTAAAGCAGCATGCAAGGAGGCATCCTCCTCAGATATAAGCTCAGATGCTGAGGCAGCAAATGCTGATAGAGATGGTGGTGATAGTGGGGACAGCTCAGGCTATGTCCCACATAATGACTATGGCACTTCCAGTTCCTCAGAATCTTGTGGTGATGAGGTCTATAGTTTTGATGAGGGGGTAGAAGAGGATGCCACTGTAGGGAATGAGAGGCAAGTGCAGAAAAAAAATCATACACTAAATGTAAGAATAAGAAGATGAGCATAAATGAGAATAATTCATCTCAACAAGAAAAGGGCAGTGTAGAGTTTCCTCCAGGTCCCTTGACTGAACAAGAATAGTGCTAGACACCATGATACAAAGCAAAAAAGGTAAATCTTGAGTGTGACATTTATTTTATATTGACCCTGCAGACAACTCTCGAGCTGTATCCAGTCTGTGCAGAAAGAGCATCAGTCATGGTGGCAAAGCAAGAAATTTTGGAACATCAGTAATGATGCAACATGCAAAGGCAAAACACAACAATTGAGTGGGGCAGGGCAAGGGGCAGTGTGGTTGGTATGGGCAGTAGTGGATATGATAGCGGTGACCATAGTGACAATGAACTGGAAGCAGGAACTGACATTGAATCACTTGATGTGCCCTTGCAATCTTCCCATATAAACACAGATTGTTTTCTTCTGATGCGATCAGGTACTGAGAAATCCCAAAGTAGTGATCCACATGAAAAAGGCGTGAAAAATACATTCCCCAAAAAGTGTAAAATATCTCGTGATTCTCAACTAACATAAAAAAAAAGTGTTGTGAGGACATTAGAATTTACCTACAAGCATCCAACTTGCCAGCTATTAAACAGAGTCATTGCAGAGCTGTTGGCCAGTTGTTAACTCCCTTTTGCTTTTGTTGCCCAAAAAGGTTTCCTCAAGTTCATGAACCAGATTGAACCACAGTATACCATTCTCTGTCAAACATATTTCTCGAACAAGGCTGTTCTGCAGTTGTATGACTTGGTGTGTACTGCAGTCATTGAGCAGTTGAAACACTCTGAGGTGAAGCAGGTTCACATGACCACAGATATATGGACCAGCAACCAAACAATTGACTACATGACTGCTACAGCTGATTGGGCAAGTTTTCAGTCAGAAAGTAATCGTGTCCGCTGTACCGTAAGCAGTAAGAAGCAGGCTGTACTGTGTCTCACCACTTTTAAGGAAAACCACACTGCTGTGAATATTTTGCAGGAGCTAAAAGAACAATTCTAGAAATGGCTTACTCCGTATTCTTTGGGCAGGATTCATAAAACACTTTGAAGGTGAAAAAAAATGTGCAAGTCCCCAAAATTTGTGCAGTTGTGGAAAAAAGTGGTAATTGTGCTGCATCATATACACTAAACCGCTGCAGCTGCAGACAATTACACAGTGAACCATGGAAATTTGTGTACAAAAAATGCCACTGGACAGTATGGCATATCCCATTAAAGGCTATTCTCAGCCACTGTTTCCCATAGTTGTAGAAAAAATGTTGCGCACATACTGCATCAAGGAGAGTGAGGAATAACTCACCCTGAGCAAAAGGCAGTGTACTACCAATTGGGAAACAATCCTATCGAGGGTTCAGACACCAAGCAAGAGCACACCTATGGGCTGTATAGTAGTGTCAGTTGTTACAACAAACATAGCACACATTGTAATCGACAGTCAACAAACTACAACCACATGACCCAATGCAGCCCATAAAGGAGCCCAAACAGACAGTAGAGGCAGCGGTGGTGAGAGCCAGAAGTGTGTGCTACACACACAGGCAAAAGAAAAATCTCAGAGAGAGACACAACCAACAACTACAAATTCCCACTGGGTACAAGATACTTCTAGTACAGGTGGTGCTACTGTGGTCCCAGTTGTCGGACTGGCAGCTTCTGGCCTCACTGGGAGTGTTGTTTCTGCTGCAACTTTTGAAAGACTGTCAGTCTCCTGCTCCAGTTACTATGAATCACCTGTGGTTCCATCTGCTGGGCCATTTATAACTGCTGCAGATCCACACATGTGCATTTTCTGCACTTGTGGAATTATGTAACTCATCTGTTTTGTGATTTTCTGCACCTGCAAAAATGTTGACTGTGAATATCCTGCACTTGCATTTCCGCAGTTTTGCAACCCTTTTTTTCCTCACATGTGGATTATTTTGCTCACATTGTGAATCTAGACCCTTATCTCCAGGGTTCATAGTGTCAGATAATGGTGCCAGCATAGTCAGAGCTGTTAGAAATGGCACTTACCAACACATACCTTGTTTTGCACATTGTTTAAATCTTCTCATCCATAGTTTCTTAAATGGAAACAGAAATGCTGAAAACATGTTAGGTCTTGCTAGGAAAATATGCTGGCATTTCAGCCACTCTGTGAAAGCACAAAAAATCCTGAAGGGGCTGCAGAGGTCAAACAACTTACCAGTGCATACTTTGAAGCAGGAAGTTCCAACCCACTGCAATTCAACATTTTACATGTTGGAAAGGCTTCTTGAACAAAAAAAGCTGTACATGACTACACCCTGCAGAATCAAACAGATAAAGTAGACATCATGCTCACTTCCAGCAACTGGAATCTACTTGAATCTTTGGTCACCTTATTGGAACCATTTGAGGCTGCCACACGTGAAGTCAGTACAGAGTATAACTCCGAGTCAAATTCTTCCTCAAATAAGATTTCTTCACATTTTCCTTGATGACATAAAGAAATACTTTCTGTTAAAAAAGGACACCACCACTGTTATGCTGGCAGATGACTTGAGTCTCAGACTGTCGACTGATCAGAGAATAAATGTCTTGTTTAAGAATGACAGCTACTGTATATGTTGGCTATGTTGCTGAAACATTTTGAAGCCATCTTTCCTGCAGGGAAAGACATTGAGTATTGGAGAGATCTTCTGCTAACCAAATGTGACATTGCCCCACCAACACCATTAACTGATGTACAGCAGTCAAACCTTGCTGAACCATCAAGATGCACCTCTGCTGTACACAATAGAACATCTATCAATTCTTCACAATCTCCAGTGTCATTAGAGAGGGAAAAGACAACTACAGCTACTTCTCGGGCATCCTATGTTCGGGGTTAGCAAGGCAAATCACTTCTGAGTCACTTCCAGCAACATGGACTAGTTTTCTGTAAGAAAGTGCAGCAGGTTCATCTGCCAGACTGGTAACCATCTCATGCAGCACAATGATCCTGGGGTGTTTTGCAGACCATACTGTGATTGGTCTCGAGGAAGATCCATTACTCTATTGGAAACAAATGAGAACAATCTAGCAAATCTTGCAATAATATACCTTAGTTGTCCACCTTCAAGCGTATATTTAGAATGCATATTTAGTGCAGCTGGAGGAATAGTCACTGACCAAAGAACACTGCTAAGTCCTTTAAATGTGAAATGATTTACATTTCTCAGAATGAATGCTGACAATTTCCCAATTATCCCAAATACTGAATTATGTGATTGTGGCCCTGAAGATGAACAGCAGCCTGCAAACAGTGATACTGAATATGATGACTAGGTTGTGTATGAAACAAATAGAACAATTACCACTGCCACCATACCAGACAAATGTGCCACACTTCTCTTAGTTTTCTTTTGTCAGTCATCAGTTTTATATTTTATAACTCTGATGCCCCCTATGGGTATAATTTTTGGAAACCACAGCAGCCTCACTCAGAACAGCTGTGCCTTTCATACCTACCTCATCTATGCCTCCCATGGCTATAATTTTGGGAAACAGCAGCAGGCTCAATCAGAGCAGTTGTGCCTCTTGTATCTACCTCAGCAATGCCCACCATGGTTTATTTTTTGGAAACAGCAGCAGGCTTGCTAAGAGTAGCTGTGCCTCTTGTACCTGCCTCAGCAGTGCCTGCCATGGGTATAATTTTGGGAAACAGCAGCAGGCTTGCTAAGAGCAGCTGCACCTCTCATACCTGCCTCAGCAATGCCCACCATGAGTATAATGGCTTAGGGCACCTAAACAAACAGTGAAACAGTCAAAAGCAGTCTTTCACATGATTTTTGTTATGGTCAGTGTCAGGTAATCGGGTAGTAGAATGGGTCGGATAGTCAGTGGCGGAGCTGGGGGGGCGGCCTTCCCTCCTGGCTGCCCCAGTGTGAGTAGTGGTGCCTCACCACCATCTTTATTCACTGTGAAGTGCCCATTGTGGAGCCCATGATTGACTGAATGGCCCCCCATGGCTCCCAAATGCTCCCAAACCTGGCTCCGCCACTGCGGATAGTAACTGCCTGACCCGAACCAATTACTCATTTTTCATCCAGGTACATTAGAGGTACTCGCGGGTAGTCTTGAGGGTTGGGGATTTTAGTGCCCACCCATGCCTAAGGGCTTTAAGAGTGACAGCAAGAGTTGGAGTGATTTCCCAGTGGCATCTTGGCGGACATCATCCTCCCTTGTTGTGAGGGTTAGAATAGTATCTCTGTAGGTAGGTGTTCCCTCTGGAGTGGCAGATGGAACGGGAGTCCAGCAGCATGGGAGTGAACAGTGTCTTTCCTAATGGACAGTAACTGGGCTGGTCTCCCAGAATCACCTGGGTGGGTGGCATCCTCCCTTAAGGGAGCAGCTTTCCATCTGGTGCTGTGGTGGTGTCCTGTGGGAAAACTGTCACAAGAGAGTTGTTTAGTTGCCTTGATCTGTGAATTTAGCAGGATCCTTTCCTGCATTTTATAGTGGTAAATGTGGTTGGGACACTATCTCACACTTACATCCCAAACTGGTGGTTGGTGCTTGACTGTATATTAGTATGCATCAGACATGTTTGTCCCTTATTGTATATGTATTTCCGTACATTCCATTTTTTCTGTTATAGGACATTGCAAAGGTCACAAAAAGTTGCCGTAGTATTGTTCTGATGTCACAGTGATACTACAACAACATTTATGCCTCGAACCAGCATGGGCCTCTCTGTCTAGTTCAGCAACTGCCTAAAGCCATTTTCTGACTCCCAACAAACTCTTACTGTAAGACACCAGTAAACAGGATAAAAAAAACATAAATGACACTCGCTTTCACTTAACGTTTTACACTCAGATTAATAAGTATGAAACACATTTTCTAGGTTTGCCATCCGGTTCATTTTTTTCCCCCAAAAGGTCTTACCCTGTGTCAAGCCCAGTGCTATGACCCCAGAACATGGAGAACCATAGAGTGAAGAGAAACAACTAAATTATCAGTTGTCTGTGGTAGCAATCTTGGTTCTGGGTTGGGGGTGGGAGCACAGCATCAGTGAACTCACATTCCATTCTGGGTTGTTTGGTGGGCGCACAGCATCAGTGAACTCACGATCCATTCTGGGTTGTTAGGTGGGGGCGCACAGCATCAGTGAACTCACGTTCCATTCTGGGTTGTTTGGTGGGGGCGCACAGCATCAGTGAACTCACGTTCCATTCTGGGTTGTTTGGTGGGCGCTGGCGTCAGTGAACTCCCGTTCCATTCTGGGTTGTTTGGTGGGGGCGCTGTCAGTGAACTCACGTTCCATTCTGGGTTGTTTGGTGGGGGGGTGCACAGCATCAGTGAACTCACATTCCATTCTGGGTTGTTTGGTGGGGGGGCGGGTACAGCATCAGTGAATCTGCTAAGCTGCTTTCTCTTTCAGACTGACTAGGTCCCTGATTCTTTGGCCATCTGCTGTTAAAAAAGGGAGTAAGTAGAGGAAGGTGCTTAATTAGCATGGCTGGAAGCAGTATTGTGGTAGTGGGGAGCCATGCATAGGTAATCACAGTGTGCCTACAAGCCTAGCTAAGAGACTGAACTCCATGCCTTTAAAAAAAATAAAATTATTAAACCATACACTATATAAAACAGTATATGGGCAACCCTACGCAGCAAGGCATGTGGTTCTATCTCAGGGTTGAGATGACATCAAGAGACAGCTCAAGCTTCGCTCTTGAGGTCCCTATGATGTCATCTCAACCTCTCAATGGAAACAGCCTTGTTGTGTATGGTTGCCCATACACTATTCTGTATGTGCTGATGCGCAGAGCAAGGCCTGAAAAATCCTGGAACACGACATAGGAAAAATGATGTGTGTTCCAAAACCCATTTGCCACAAAAATGAAAGCAAGCCAGGTTATACATGTATGATTTACAAATATTTGAAGAAATATGTATTGAAGAGTCTCGTGAATGAGGTGAAAAGATGTAAGTTGTCTATGAAAAAGTGTTTTGACCTGTGAACCCAAAACAACTTTTCTAAATTTGGGCAGAATGAAACCTTAGTTGACCTACTGTAACACAGTGGTGCTGAACATTGAGCTACCTGTGTGGTTGCTGTTTAACGTGTGTTATCTTACAACATCTTTCTGCAGCTTGCAGAAGCTGGAAATCATTTTTTATACCCGATGGTAATGGAAAGTGGCATCTCTCAGTTGCCGCCTGATAAAAATGGCCATTATGCTACCACTGCTGTATTTTCTTATAGCCATTAGTAAATATATGGTATTTTGGTGCTGTTAAAGGGATTTCCTAGCATTTTTTGTACCTCAATCAAAATTAAATGAATTCTAAAATTAACACTTTACACAACATTACATTGTTGAATACAAAAAAATGGAAGCATCCTATAGAAAAAAAATAACTTACAAGACTGTACTCCCAGTAAGCATATTAATGTAACTATTAAAAAATTAAATCCTAATACCTACATTGTATGGGTGAAAATGGCTTCGGTAAATACCAAAAAAGTGTATTAAAACTCATTGCCACACAGAAATTCTGTAAATTAGGCACTTACAGTGTATTGTAATTCTTAAACACTGGATCCCATTTCCACATCCAAGTTGGGTTTCTGTAGTTTGTTAAATATTTCCGTGTTATAAAGTTGATGCACTCTGAGCTGGCATGTTGGTGCAGTGTTAGAAGTGCACCCACGATGCTGGTGACCCGGGTTTGGGAACAATCCAATGGTCAGGTGATGCGCTCAGAGGACGCCAAGCCGGTGCTGACCTGGGCTACCCACCCACACAAACACTCTAGAAGGACTAAGTGGTAGCACACGAAAGGGAATTATAAAACATAGCACCAAGCTCTGTAAGCCGCTTAAAAATTTAATGTTGGCCCTCCACACAAAACACTATACAAACTAGCCCTGGTGCTTCAACAAAGAAGGTCTGTGTCAGGGAGCGGGAAGAAGTCAGAGGTAGTGGAAGACCAGCAGTGGGAGGATAACAGAGCATACCACAGGATGCTGTACTCCTCAGGATGGGGGGTTCACCACTGCCTGCTGCACAAGCACCACCTCAGTGTGCCAAGAGGGTGCAAGCTAGTCAGGGACCGAAGCGCAAGGGGAGATGCGTGGGCTTTGCAGTGCACATGCCCATTGCGTTGCACACCCTACATTCACAGCCAAGCATTATAGGAGAAGGAGAACATGGAACATCTCATGGCCTGGCAGGATGATGCTGGCATGCTCTAGCCCCACGCAAACAACTTGCCCGGCACTTGGAGCCCCCTGCCATCAAACTCACGGAAAATCAGAGAGGGGGCTACTCCACCCTCACCCAAAGACCCTACCATGTGAGGGTTTCCCATGGCCCAGTCATGGGGGCTCTCTGGGGTCCAGGTCAATGACTGGGCTGAGCTGAAGCTGAGCTGAATTTAGTCAAGGCTGGGTGGATGAAAGGAAAGAATAAATAAAAAAAAACCATTGTACCCCCCTCAAGTAATGGACTTGTAAAGAAGTCTTATTTTTTCACATAGGAAAATATCTGTCCTCTTGATTATGAGCACTTTGTCTTGGTGTCAGCACTAGACAATAAGAAGGGTGGCTCCTGACAGCATGGTGTTCAAAGCATAATGCACAGTAAGCAAAGTCAGAAAGGAGTTTGGAACTTATAGTCCGTCATGCTTCTGGTCTCTTGAAAAAGCTTGAGAACTGTGTGAAACATCGAGACACTGGGTGGGGTGGTCTGATTTGTGCTTTTGCTGCAAATGGTGTTCTTTTAACTTTCCTCATGAAATAAATGTGAACATACCAGAAGTGTGATTGACTTTTGTATTGTGTGGTGAATGCCAAACTCTTTTTTTAACTTTTCTTGGTGTCAGTGCAGTAGTACTGCCAAAAAAAAATTAAACCTTTTCTCTAAACAAAATATATTTAATGGTACTTGTTTTTGTCGTATAGTCATTTTGTGCTGGAAATTGTCCAAATCACAGGAGAATGCATGCTAATACTGGTTGTCTTTCTAAACAGGAAATGTCTCTTACATCGTTTCTATAATTAGGCTGATGCTGACGGTTTTGTTCATAGTTTCATTGATTTCTTAGCTATTTTAACTTCCTCCTCACCTTCAGCTTGTTGGAATCCTCCCTTCTCATTGACCACAAGTGAGCTCAACCCCAACAGTGAATTACCTGTGCTTGTAAAAAAGTATGATAAATTATAAACTGCACAAGGCTTGAGCTATTCTTTCACAGTCTGTGATCAGTTTCCTCAGAGGAGGGCGTGTGCATATGTTTATCTTGGACTTTGCGCACTTGAAATGCTTTTAGCCATCACCTGTTCTTCAGACTGAAACCAATGATGGCATATATTTGTGATGTCTGAGATTACAGAGGTAGTCTGATTGGTGCGTCACCCAAGGGACTCATGGCCGACTCTGTTCTACAAGGAACTAAGGACCCTGGGGCTGCCTTCCCCAACCTCCGAACAAGGGATTTGAGCATGTGAACTAGTGGAGCAAAACAGTGTATGCCTCAGTCAGGCTGGGAGGTCTTCAGATCAGCTACTCCTGTAGTTGTATTCAGTCCATAATTCCCACTTCTTGTAGAAAGTCACAGTGAAGTTTCAGGAAGTGTCCTGAAGGGTATCCAGGCCTCCACCACCACCTTAAAATTGATCCATTCAGTTATTGCTAACCTCAGTGCATGGTACCCTACACCACCGGGTCAGCCCTCTGCCTCGTCTTCATTCAGTGTTTGTTCCTGTCTAGAAGATGGCAAAGTAAGTGCCATGACTATGGGCTCCCCATTCAAAGCAGAGGCTGAGGGGGCTGTATTCAGCCAAGTCCTTTGTCAAAAAGACTCATGGCTAGGTACCCTCTGCTATACACCTCAATCACTTTGCAACCTCCCAACTGGGGGAACCACCTGACACACTTCATTCCTAAGCTGTTGTTAGTTCCCTCTGACCATTTAGTTCTAGAGACTATCTGAGGTGTTATCTCCTCAGAGATCTAGGTCTCAGCTGACCCAGCTGTGCTGGTCTTCTTCAGGGGTGGATTCCCCCCAGCTGAATCACAGAAATTTGATGGCAGAAAAGGACCACACCGGCCAATCCAGTCTGCCCTTATATCCCCCCTCCCCTCTCCTTTTTACCGGCTCAGGATTTCCCCCCTCCTCCCAACCCCATATGTCTGTCCCATGCTGTCTTGAATCCCCCCACCATTTTTAATCCTACCACCTCCTCTGGTAGCCTGTTCCAAGTCTCCACCACCCTCTGTGTGAAGAACTGCCCCCTTACATTGCCTCTGTATTTCCCTCCTTCCAGTTTGAGACTATGCCCCCTCGTTTTAGCTCCCTCCTTCTTTTTGAACAAGCCCCCTACCTTCACCCTATTTATCCCCTTCGAATACTTAAAAGTTTCAATCATGTCCCTCCTCTACCTTCTAGTCTCTAATGGGTATAGATTCAGCTCCCTCTACCTCTGCTCAGTGTCTTCCCCCGCATCCCATGCACCATCTCGGTAGCTCTTCTCTTAACCCTCTCCAGCCCCTCAGTGTTCCTACATAGGTATGGTGTCCAGAACTGTACCCCATACTCCAGGTGCGGCCTCACCATTGTTTTGTACAGTGGCATTAGTACTTCCCTTCTTCTGCTTGTTATGCTCCTTCCAATGCAGGCCAACATGCCATTTGCCTTACCCACCGCCTTACTACACTGGTTCCCCACCTTAAGATTTCTCGATATAACAATCCCCAGATCCCTCTCTCCTGCTCTGTTTCTTTGATTTCTACCCCCAGGGTATAAGCTGTTCGAATGTTTTTCTGCCCCAGGTGCATTACCGCACACTTTTTCACATTACATTTTAGTTGCCAGGTTTCCGACCACTTCTCCAGCTTCTTCAGATCTTGCCTCATGGCCTCCTGCACAGAGAGTGCAACTGCGCAGGGTTCTTTGTGAAGTGGCCTCCTTGTTCCTGCATTTACATGCACCTGAGTCCAGTGGGGCGACTGATCAAAGGTACATGGGCTGGTACATCCTGCTGAAGAAAAAGAACAGCAGATGACAGGCCCGTCGGCGCAGTGCTAGAGTTACTGCTCACAATGCTGATGATCTGGATTGGAAAGTGAACTTGGAGCATCAGAGATCCGACCAGGGGAGGAGGATCGAGTGTCTGGAGAACTGCTCTCCTGCTCCTGGGGGGAGGGATTGCAGAGCCCAGTGTTTGCATGGGCTCTAGTGGAAGATAGGGGAAAGGCACCCAGGACTGCCTAGAAAGGTAAGGAAGGGGCATGGCAGACGCTGGCATGCGCTGTGTGGGAGTGCACAGCACATGTCATCGCATCATTGAATGCCATGCCAATCAAATGGACAAGAAAATGGGAAAAGCTACCAGTGATAGGATGACGTCAGCACACCCGCAGGCCCCACACCTGAGCAGCTGGGTTTGCCAGACCGGCAACTGGATCCGGTTCCTGATGAGGTTATGGGGGATCCCATTGACCCTGGGGTATGGTGGCTGGCAGGTAAGTCCCAGTGGATGTTGGAGTGATGGAGCTGGGCCATCCAGTAGTGGGGCAGAAACAGAAAACAAGTTTAAAAGAAAAAAAACAGCAGATGATGCCCAATTCTCGATTTGCATGGCCCGAATCATCGGCACATACATTCATGCCCCATTACTACTTTAACCTGCAAAGTCACAGTGACACTGATTTTGAGACCTCCTTCCTAAGGTACCCATCAGTTAAGCTGAAGGCTTCAGCCTTATCCAGCAAAGGCATTGCTAGTAGTCTGCAGAAGTGTGGCTATGTGGAAGCAATCCAAGTAGTTATGATACTAAGTTACTCACTTGTAACTAAAATGATACTTCCTGTCTTCCTTCCACAGTCACATGGTCCAGTCTGCCACCCCTGACTACTAGCCCTTAGACACAGTGTTGACTGGGCAGTTATTCACTGTTCCTGTAGTTCAATCAAGTGATCTGAGCATAGATGGGTGAGGATGTGAAAAATAAGGTATGAGACAAAGTTCTAGCCTATGGGCTTTCCGAAGACTCTGCACGTACTCAGTGTGGTTCACCACTAGTGGGACTGTGAAAAGAATACCAGTAGTAAATCAATGCAATGGTAGAGTTACCGCTTGTGCTGCTGGCAACTGAGGTCCGTGGCCGGAACCTAGATCGTCTGAGGGTTAGTCGAGAGTGGGGGAAGGGTTAAGCATCAAAAGGACTTTTTTGGGGTGGGGGCGCAGCAGTGCCTGACGTTGGCCTGGCCTCTGCAGGTGGCTGGGGGGCAGTACTCCAAGACTGCAGCTTTGGGGGGGGTGCAGAGGAGCAGCAGCCACCCAGCACCCTACATACAGGTGAGTGTGTGGCGACGCCATTGACAGAATTGCATGCCGTTCTACCACAAGGGAGAAAATTGGGTGGAAATCCACTGTAGCTAACAGGATGATTCCCCGAAGCCTCACAGGCCCTGCACCGACGACCTTGGCATGGCTCCACTGGACCCTTGAAGGGCAGATCGAATGAGGCTGTCTACCACCCCGCCATGGAGTATCATACCTGTACTTTACAGACTATGTACATTCCAGTAAATTACTTGATGTTTTTTTGTCAGTAGTTTTTGCCTGAGTCTTGTGATTGTACCCCAGCTGGAAGAGGATTGACTCCCTTTCTGTCCAGGGTGACCATCCAGCCAGTCACCCCATCTATTTCCCTTTTCTTTGAATCTCCTGACTTGTCTCTTGAGACAGGACCAAAGGGGAGCCAGGTCCCCCTCTGGAGAACCATTAGCGTAGAGTGGGATACAGTAGGCTGCGTGGGTCCCGAATGAACCAGGCATCAATCTGTGGGTCAGGGAATGTGTCCCTATGCTTTCTACCTCCTGAGGATGCCTGCTCGCAAGGCCTCAAGTGCGCATGAGGGCATGCGATTCCATGGTGCCATGCAGAACTGACAGACCTTCCAACCTCACACGCCACTCCGTCTGTACTTCACTTTTGGTCACCCAGGTGGCAGTGCTGTTGCAGAGCTTGGCAGTAGCTCTCTCCGAAAAGGAGAGCATCCTTCAGAATGCTGGATCGTCCTCCCCCAACCCCCAGCCCCCGGTTGACCTTCTGCCGTAGGCTTATTCCTGAACCTGGGTCACTGGCGTCTGGAATGGCAGCCCACCCACTGTGCCAATGGGTTGGCAGCTGGCCAGGATTGTTAATACTAATACCTCAGGGAAAATGTGGGGAGGACTTAGGTGTTGGTGAGCTTTTTTGAATTTAACCAGGTTAACCCTTCCCTTATCACTCACTGTCTCCCAGAGGGTGTAAGGTACATAAACAGCTCCAACTTAGAAACGTAGACAGTGACAGCAGAAAAAGAGCAAAGGTCCATCCATTCTGTCACAGTTCCCTGTTTAGCCCTGGAGCCTACTGTTCCTTCAGGGTCCTAGCCCCCCCCCCCTCGATTCTGCTCCCTAGTTCTGACACCCTGAGCAACCACTATATACCCTTCATTCTGTCCCAGCCATGCTTAAAACCACTAATGTTTTTTTCACCCACCACCTCAGCTAGCGGCCTGTTGCATGACTCATCACCCTTTTTTCAAAACAGTCTTTCCTCACATCTCTCCTGAACTTCCATCCTGGTAGTTTCCACTCATGAGCACATGACTGTGAGCTGGTATTCAAGTCAAATAGTTCCCCGCAGCTCTGCTCCATGGTCACCTAAGCTGCTGCACTAGCAAGGAAAACATTTCTGACTCACAGATGAGCTGAAACAGCAGTGCTGCACTTGGATCACAATGCCCCAGTATCTTCTAGTCCCACCTTAAATGGAGGGGCAAACACTCATTTGCTCGTTCCCTGGATAGCAAAGATCCAGCTAGATGTTGAGTACCTAGAAGCCAGTGGGGCACAAGACCCAAGGCAGCATGGTTTCACAGCAGGAAGGTCATGTCAGACGAACCTAATAGATTTTTTAGACTGGGTGACCAAAGTAGTAGACCAGGGAGGGCTGTGGATATGGCCTACCTAGATTTTAGCAAGGTATTCGACACAGTCTCACACAAAATATTAATGTACAAGTTAGCCAGCCTTGGAGTGGGTCCCAAGGTGGTAGCCTGGATAAAAAACTGGCTGGACAACAGGATGCAAAAGGTAATAGTAAACGGAGTCCAAGTGAAGAAAGGAGGGTAACTAGCGGGGTACCGCAGGGTTCGGCACTGGCACTGGTCCTCTTTAATATCTTTATACGTGACATTGGAGAGCACCTGGAAGGAAAGGTATGCCTCTTTGCAGATGACACAAAGATCTGCAACAGGGTTGATGCACAAGGTGGGGTGGAAAGAATGAAAAGGGACTTGGCAAGGTTGGAGGAATGGTCAAATACGTGGCAGCTCAGATTCAATGCAAAGAAGTGCAAGGTAATGCATCTGGGAAACAAAAACCCAGGGGAAGAGTACACAATGGGGGGGTGAGATACTAACAACAAAAATCGAAAGAGACCTAGGAGTAATTATATCAGGTGACCTAAAGGTGGGCAAGCAATGTGAGAAGGCAGTAAGGAGGGCTGGTGGGATACTGGGATGCATAGGGAGAGGCATCAACGGTAGAAAACAGGAAGTTGTTATCCCTCTGTACAGACAGTTAGTGAGACCCCATCTGGAGTACTGCATGCAATTCTGGAGACCCCATCTCCGCAAAGACATAGACAGAGTGGAGGCTGTTCAGAGGAGGGCAACCAAAATGGTGCAAGGTCTGCACCAGAAGACATACCAGGAGAGACTAAAGCAGCTTAATATGTATACCCCTGAGGAAGGGGGGGGGGGACATGATAGAAACTTTCAAGTATCTCAAGGGAATTAACAAGGTACAAGAGGGTAGTATCTTTCAGAAGAAGAGATGTGCAAGAACAAGGGGGCACAATTTGAAGATAGAGGGGGGACGGCTCAGAGGTAATGTTAGAATGTATTTTTTTCACAGAGAGTTGTGGATACATGGAACAACCTTCCTGAGGAGGTTGTGGAGTCAGGAACAGTGGGAGAATTCAAGAGTGCATGGGACAGGCATAAGGCATGTCTAATGGGGGGCAGGAGGAAGTAAGCTGTTGATTAACTAGAATCTGCAGCTTACCCATCTGATAGGGAAATGGGCAGACTGGGTGGGCCAAGCGGTCCTTATCTGCCGTCAAATTCTATGTTTCTATGTGTGGGGGGGTATGAGTCTTGGCAGACCCCTTTTCCTTTGGATCCATCAAGGGAAACAGGGTGTCTACAGATTACATCCATTACTCCCCTCAGGCTGATTTTTGGTGTAGTGACCCATTTTACTGTCAGTCCCTTCTGCTGGGTCCCCAACAGAGTCCAGAGCACATTTCTTCAGTTACCTTGAACTGAATCCCTACCAACTGCAGAAGGGTTGGCCTTCTCTTGGGGGCACTGCCAATACCCTTTTGGCCTGGACGAGACCTGGCAATGACAGCCTGCAAGTCCTTAGATACAGTGGGGCTGACAGCCGTGGAGCTGCATTGACCAGGCACGGTGCAGGGCCCCTGGAGACTGTTGCGGAGCAGGTGAGCCAAGGAGGCCAAGCAGACATGGTATGTACCACTGGCTCCTGACGTTTAGTGGTTTCACTGTGCTGCTCACTTACACTTTTTGCCATGTAGCCTGTGATATGCACATTAAAGGTATGGTTGCATTTCAGTCGTGTGCGAGTGGCTTCATTCACTAACTACAACTGTTCTGCAAGTGCCCCTATTTCTTTTGTCCTCTTCATCCTTTTAGCGGTATGTGATCCCACATTTCGTTGTAAAAATTGTGTGCTAATTGACACTGTTTTTTTTTGGTAAAAGGAAAAAATATAAAAGATATATTCTATCAAAATGCTAAGCCTAGAGTGGTGTTATTTATTTTTCTTTGGTTTACCCATTTTACGGCACCTGACCTTCACCGAGTGCACCACCCTGGTTTCTCCTACATCGTCCTTTTATATACCAACTGGTTTTGTTCACTGAAGCAGTCCCACGTGTCTATAAATTCAAGTCCTCCTTTTTTACACTGGTTTAGTAGTCTACTGTCTTGTTCTTTTCTCTGTGGGCCCTTGGGATCAGTAGGATTCCTGATATCCCTACTCTGCAACCTTTGGGGTGGACGTTCCTTGCCTTTTGTGATGATGATTATTCTTTTCATGATCCCTTCCAGTGTTGTTAGTTCCCATGTGTAAAATTACTGTGGGGTTGTCACTGGTGTTTTTTAGAATATCTTGTAGCCTAATTTGGCTATCCACTATTTTCGCTCCAGGGAGACATGTTATGGCATTGTTTAGTTTGTCACCTCCACAGAACTTTGTTTTACAATATCTGATTATAGAATCCCCATGTAAAAGATTTCATGTTTTTCTTTTATCTGCGTTTGTTTCCGTCCTTCTTGGGGACTTGTTTATGCAGTGTACTGTCAGTATTTGAATTTTCTGTTCCTGCTTTTTCTTGGGCCAATGACACAAACTTATTTTTAAGTTTAATACAGTGTGGACTATGTATTTCTGCTTTATGCCGTTTCTTCTGTTTCTTCAATTGGTGAACAATGCACCAGTCACTATCCTCTGAATTACTCTGCTTTCCCTTTCCCGTATTGACCTGTCTGTTCATGGGGGCTGTTTGTGCAGGGTTCCCCTGATTCCTCGCCGTTTCTTTTTCTCCCCCCGGTTTATTTATTTATGTTTTTGATAACTGGGTAAGTCAGCTGATCCAATGAACCATTTTCAGCCACGACCTGGACCACATGCGGTAACAAGAGTTAAGAACAATATACATAACGTGGGTATTTAAGATACAATATAGTTCCAAAATGGACAGCTTTAGAGGCGCATGAGAATACATGAAAGAGCATCCGACGCCATGAGGACAGGAGCTCAAGACAGTATGTTCCAAGATCAAATGCAGGTAAAGCAGTCAATAATTGATTACAGGACAGCCGGATACCCAACGTGCAATAAGCTGACTAACACATGGTTGGTTGACTAGTGTAGAGCGATAAAATAGTACAGAAAACAGAAATAGCAAACATTAATTTCTATGCGTCATGGGAGCTAGGGTGGTTGTAATGTTGGAGGGTTGTCAGAGGTGCATTTACACATAGATTCAGTGAGAAGCCAGTACTTCAAGTTTGTTTTGAAAGACAGGTGGGTGGGTGATGAGCGAGTTGACGATGGGAGACTGTTACAGAGGGAGGGGGCTGAGGCACAGAAGGCCTTACTGCCCATCTTTGTCAAGATACGTAGTACTTACAGAGGGTTTATCTTTAGTTGGATTAATATCCTTTATTTAAGTGTCATCAGCTGCCAGTAAGTTAAAAAATGATTCTATCTGATTTATTTCTGATCGATTACGCGATTCTAATTTAACTTCGTGAAGTTCTAACAGAAAGGACTGGCATGCAGTGCATTTTACACAAATAAAATCTTGTGTATCAGCATTAGCAGACTTTTCACAGTACATATTGCAAGTAGAGCATTTAATCATGGAACCCTCATTGCACAGAAGTACTAGCAGATCTCCTGTTCCATCTGTATTAATGAGTGGCTTAGAGTAGGTGCTGGGAAAGAAATAGGCTTAGTGATGCATGTACCTTGAAGATTGCTTTGGAGTTCCGGTAGGCAGACTAGAGGTCCTGAGCTGTGAGACTTCTGGTTTCGCAAAATATAGTTTTTAAACTAGTTTCCCCATGGAAACACACCAGGCTGTAGTGTTTTATGTCTGGAGTATACAACTCCCAGGATGGCATTGTATTATGGCTAGGGGTTGTTTCCCAGGTATACACAATGGAGGCACTGCTAGCCTTCCACTGTCCCACAGTGCACTACTATACAATAGAGATCCCCAGAGAGACAGACAGGGTAGAAACAGACTCTTTTTTTGTATTTTCAAAAGGTTTAAAATCACACAGATACACTGTACTAGATAAAAATCACCAGCCAGCCAGTATCCACTCAGCTATCAGGGTCTCTGACTAGCCCTCCCTCTCCTGGCCACACCATGGGGGCCACTCCATGAGGGACTCTACAGGTTGGATAGGTCCTGGGGTAACTGCTGGCCAGTTTGGGTGGTAGGAGCAGGGCTAATAGCTGCCTGCTCACTGCCTTGGTGAAAAAGCTTTATAGTGAAAAATTCTAGGTTCTTGTATGATAGCAGAGGCAGTAAGCTTGTGATGTTCAAGTCACATTTGCTTTGCTACCATAGTTGTCTGCTTCTGTAGA
The DNA here is from genome assembly GCA_016271365.2 of Neoceratodus forsteri. Taxonomy (NCBI): domain Eukaryota; kingdom Metazoa; phylum Chordata; order Ceratodontiformes; family Ceratodontidae; genus Neoceratodus; species Neoceratodus forsteri. The sequence continues at coordinate 78,451,558 of JADMNL010000025.1, forward strand.
TGCAACGAAAGGTTTCCCAAGTATTCTCTCTCACTTAGTCATTTACTGTGGACCTCTGCACAATCTACTGCCCCTAACCTTGGAAGCCATCTCTGTTTATGATGTTAGCAAGTTTAGTAGTAAACGAGACTCTTTCCAGCCTGGTAACCTTAGTGTTAACCACCCCCACCTAAACACAAGGTGTATTATTATAAACATCCTGAAAGGACTCCTCCTCCTACAATTACAGTGAATCTAAAAACCACACGGAGTTCTCAGCGTTGAAAGGTTTCTTTGATTATATTGTTCATAGGCTTTACTGATAAGCTAAGTTATTTGTTAGTGCATCAGTGCTAGACACAGATGCACAGACTGCCATAGAGATGAATGTGTGTTTTTCAACCCCTTGAAGTCCCTCTTACTCCCCTGATGTGAGCGTAGCCCATGACCTTGCCTAGACACAGTACATTACTGTGGCAAAAGCTGTGTCCGGACTTACTGCCAACCCTCCCAGACTGAGGCACACTGCTGTGAGGCAGCTGCCCCAGCCTGGATGCAGACAGAGATGGTTGTAAAGAGTAGGGGGCAAGAAACAAAACAGTATGTACATAAAGAGAAAGACAAGAGGGTGCTCATACAGCAGATACAAACATAGAATGGTTCAGTGCAGGAGGACTTAACTGTGGAGAAAGGATTGTTTCTTTGGGCCAGGGATAGGCTCTGTGTGCTAGACTTAATGGGGGGAGTGGGGGCCTGGAAATGGAGATTGGTTCCTGGTGCCAGACTCAACTGTTGGAGTGGGTTATTGTGTGCCATAGGGGATGGGGTTGGCAGAGACAAGTGTAACCCCCCTGCAAATGGGGGTTCCCAAAAGACTTCCAGGAGCTTGCTTGAATGCTCCAAGCCTGAATGGTGTTTGGCATTTAAGCCATTTATCAGTAGAGTGTTTTTAGAGCCTCTGGTACTGTCTCTTTAAGAGCTGTCTGCTTGCAGACATAATTAGTTTGTATAGGGGACTGTGTGCTTTCTCTGAGTACCACTGAGCTGCTGCTAATTCACTTCATTTTGCAGTCACTAGAGTGCAAAGGGAACCCATCTGAAAGATGTAACTGTTTGCCAGAAATTATTTAGAGTAATAATGAAATTACAGTTTGTCTAACCTGCTTCTTTGCAGTCAGAACTGTGTCTGCTAGTTCCCCATTCTAGTTTTGAACTGCTGAACTGGACCAATCAGTGTGGGTAAGCTAGCTCTAAAATGGTGCCTTGGACGAATCAGAACTTGGGACTCATAATCTGGCCAGCCACAAGAGGATTGTATGGGCAGTGACTCTGGGAGATGTAGTTTAGACTTCAGTGCCTTTTGGATCCAACAGCAGCAGTCTATTGTGGTGATGACAATCCAGTCAAGAACTGGGAGGAACTCAAAGAAGTGCCCAGTTTTGTCGGTTGGAGCTTCAGTTGAGCTTTGGCAGTGAAGAAGGAAGGAGCCCTGTGCTTTTCAGTGTGCAGTTTTAGTCAAAAAACGTGTGTAAGGCCCAGAGTTCCAGTCTGCAGCTTGTGTAACAGCTTGTTAGGACTGAATCAAATCCATGAAAAGAAATCAAAGAATCTCTGAAGAGTAGAAACCAGGCTCACCCTGTAGAAGACTGGAAGAATTGCTGAAAATTGCACTGGTCTGTCAGGAACTGAATCTGCTGTGTTCTCCCGGCATGTGCAGTAATTAAGCATCGGATACAGATGCAGCCTGCCTGGTATAGTACTTTCTTTATATGGATGTGTGAAGAGGTTTGTGTACCTCAAGTGAGCCCTACATGACATTGAAGGACCCTATCTTATTTGGAGAGTCGTGAGTACTAATTCAGGGTTGCTCCCTAGTTGAATTGCCACACATTAAATCCAAATGGAATTACTGTACTGCTGACTGTTTAATTCTCCTTTTCTCTGTGTGGAAAGGGCCCCTACCAGCTGCCACAGTTTGGACTAGCCACTAGGGCTTTAAAATCCAGGGACAGTAACTGATAGGGATAGGCTCTGTGACAGAGCCATAAATAGATTATTAGAGTGATAAGTTAATTAACCTGATTTCCCCTGTCCTTGTTATATCCCCTAAATAAATCAGAGCTGCTTGTTTCAGTGAAGTTATACTGCTTGAGGTATTTGTCTAATGTTAAAGTACTGTACTGTGATTGTTGCACTGTATCTCATTTCACAGGAGGTCCCAGTGCCGGAACCAGACCTGGGGGTAAGTGTATACTGTGAAAGGTAATTCTGATATATTGTGTGCCACTAGTGGAAGAAAGAGGTTGCAGTGTCCCAGAGGGCTGTGACCAAGTTAGTTTAACTATTGCAAACCCTGACCTCTAGGTGGAGCACCGCCATTGAATCCAAGGCCCCTCAACCTGTTAGTGGCAAATCAGGCAGGGGTAGGCACCCTGGATAGCGCCATCTAGGGGATTTACATCTTGGAGGCTCACCGCTGGGATTGTGTCCTCTAGTGGCCATATTACGAACCACTGTTAAGAAAAAATGGTACCGACAGAAGTGGCTGTAGCACTGGCTGGTGGAGTGGTGTACTGGGAGGAGATCGACCTCAAAATGCTATGCTTATCCTGGACATCCCCCGGTATCAATAATGACACTGTGCAGGGAGTACTTTCCAAGGTGGAAGGTTTACAAAACCCTGTGGTGGTGGGTCGGCATGCTAATCTGCTCACCCACACTTTCCTGGCCCTAATAGAGTTTAAGGATCCCATAGATAGCTCCAAAGTGCCACAGACCATTACCCCAGAGGGAGCCCTCACTGCTTGAGAGTGATAACTAAGGACAGTAAAGACCTGGAATCAGCCCCACCACTATCTGAAACTTTTGAGGAGAAATTTGCTGAATGGTTGCTGGGAGAAGGGAAAACTGTGGAGGACTTGAAGAAACTATTCTGCCACCTGGGGTGTTCTCCCCAACACCCTCTCCTGCTCCAGTGCCCGTGAATGGTGGCTGAACCAATGCAGACTCCTATTTCTGCACCTGCCATTAGTCACGACTCTTACCGAGGTTGAGGATCTTCTCTGGGACCCTCCCCACCCCCAAGGGGAGGATGACACTGGGAGACCTGGATAGACTTATGTTGCCCCCAAGTGCTAGGAATGGCAAAATGCTCGGAAGGTGAAAAGCCAAAGAGGGTTAGTGAGAGCTCCGAGGTCCTGCCCTGGCTACCATCCGTGCTAAACGGGCCAGTAACCCTGAGCGACTGCACAGGCCTCATCTTGAGGCCTTGGAGAATGTGCATGGGAGCCCAGATTCAGATGAGGACCTATGGTGGGAGAGTAAGAGATGCACAACAGTACCAAGGGAATTGTTGTCTGTGTGTGTATCTAAGCTGGAAAAATTGTTGCAAGAATGCACCTCAGAAAAAGGTAGATTTGCCAGCGATTGAACTGGACCGAACCAGACTGGACAGGATCTCTAAGTCTGCCCCTTCCTTTAGAACTGCTGTTGCTTCAGTTACACCTGGCAGATCGACTGGAATCCCCACCTCCTATGATGAGTTAATGAGAGAAATCGAGAGCTGAGTTGGGAAAAACGACCACTGGGAGGACCTGCACCAATAGCTGCTGCTACGCACCCGAGTGACTGAGGGTGACCCATCAAGGAAGTTCAGGGGCAGAGGTTGGCAGTCAATGAGTGCCTGACAAGGAAAAGATATATGTCACAATGAAGTAGAACTGTTGAGAGAGATCCGGGATTCAAAAAAGTCCCTTTATGAAGGCCACGCCTGCAAGCACGGGCCCTGACCTATATCCGACTGCATCTGCTATGGGGGTGGGGTACCCACCCATGTATCTCCTGCTGATAACAGCTCGAACTCGATTCCTTGACCATGGAAGTGGAGAAACTGACGAGATGTCTCCAAATGCTTATCACGCCCGCAGACAGAGATGGCACCATGCTCCAGTTACACTCCGCCTGGCTCCCAGTGTGGCCAGCCTAAACTCCAGAAAGTATGTTTTGCTATAATTGTGGGAAAGATGGGCACATGAAAAGGGAATGCCAGTCCCAAAAAGACACTGACAAAGTTACTTATAGAGCTACAAGGAGAGAGCTTGGAGAAGAAATCAGTAGTTAAGAGGTGCCGACATGATCCCAGTGAGGGCACCAAAATGCTAATTCCACGTCCTTTTGTGGCAGAGGTCAGTTGCCCAGACGCCCCACCACGCCTCTCAGACTGGTCCAGAATAGTGGGTCCCTCCATGAGACCACTGTAAAGGTGAACTGAGTGTCTATAAGAGCTATATTAGACAGTGGCTCCCAAGTGACTAATTATGTTCCAAAGATTGGTATCAGAAGCATTTGTCAGGCGTACCTTTACAACCATTAGAAGGACTGCATGTATGGAGGTTAAGTGAGAAGGCCTACCCCTATTCCGGTATATCCAATTTGTGTCTTCCCCACCTCCGTGGCTGGGTGGCCCGAACAAGTAGAGACTAGCCTTAGTGTCAGTTATGATTCCCTTCGGGAGGCCTGTGGATTTGCCTCTGTGTTGTCCATAAAGGAGTATATGTCCCCGAGCTCATTACCCAAAACTAGCGTCAGTGCTAACTCCAAGTTACTTATGTTGCCCTCTAAGTATGGTGCCACTTTTGATCCCAAAAGGTAACTGATAGGGAAGGGCCCCCTCTCCTTCAGTTTCATGTACAAGAGGTAATAACTTGAGTTATAGTACAAATGAATGCATATATACTGAATGAGAGTGGCGTACTGCAATGTTTCAGAAATGTATTCTTGGTAAAATGATATATTGACTGATGATCCCATATATGAAATCCTAAATGCAAATGTATGTGGTGCAGTTGAAACTTATGAAATTACTTGCTTGTGGCAGGACGTCAAAGCTTTCCCAAGCTTAGGAAGGAATTTATAACCCCCCTGCAAATGGGGGTTCAAAAGACTTCAGGAGCTTGCTTAGAATGCTCAAGCCTAGAATGGTGTTTGGCATTTAAGCCATTTATCAGTGAATGTTTTAGAGCCTCTGGTACTGTCTCTTTAAGAGCTGTCTGCTACCAGACATAATTAGATTGTATGGGGGGACTGTAGTGCTTCTCTGGTACCACTCGAGCTGCTGCTAAGATTCACTTCATTTTTGCAGTCACTAGGGTGCAAAGGGAACCTATCTGAAAGATGTAACTGTTTGCCAGGAAATTATTTAGAGTAATAATGAAATTACAGTTTGTCTAACCTGCTTTCTTTGCAGTCAGAACTGTGTCTGCTAGTTCCCCATTCTAGTTTTGAACTGCTGAACTGGACCAATCAGTGTGGGGTAGCTAGCTCTAAAATGGTGCCTTGGACAAGATCAGAACTTGGGACTCATAATCTGGAGCCAGCACAAGGAAGTTGTATGGGCAGTGACTCTGGGAGATGTAGTTTAGACTTCGAAAGTGCCTTTTTGGACCAACAGCAGCAATCTATTGTGGTGACAGCCAATCCAGTCAAGAACTGGGAGGAACTCAAAGGAAGTACCCAGTTTGCTTCGGTTGGAGCTTCAGTTGAGCTTTGGCAGTGAAGAAGGAAGGAGCCCTGTGCTTTTCAGTGTGCAGTTTTAGTCAAAAAAGCGTGTATAAGGCCAAGTTCCGGTCTGCAGCTTGTGTAACAGCTTGTTAGGACTGAATCCGTCCTGTGAAAAGAATCAAAGGATCTCTCAAGTAGAAACCAGAGCTCACCCTGTAGAAGACTGGAAGAATTGCTGAAAATTGCACTCAGTCTGTCAGGAACTAGAATCTGCTATGTGTTCTCGGGTATTGTGCAGTAATTGCGATCGGGATACAGATGCAGCCTGCCTAGTATAGTACTTTCTTTATATGGATGTGTGAAGAGGTTTGTGTACCTCAAGTGAGCCCTACTGACATTGAAGGACCCTATCTTATTTGGAGGTCCGTGAGTACTAATTCAGGGTTGCTCCTGTTGAATTGCCACACATTAAATCCAAATGGAATTACTGTACTACTTCAGCTGTTTAATTCTCCTTTTTCTCTGTGTGAAGGGCCCCTACCAGCTACTTACGGTTTGGACTAGCCACTAGGGCTTGGGTACCCAGGACAGTAACCTTTAGTAAGGGGATAGGCCTGTGCACAGAACCACATAAATGAATTATTAGAGAGTGATAAGCTAATTAACCTGATTTCCCTATCCTGTTATATCCCCTAAATAAATCAGAGCTGCTTGTTTCAGTGAAGTTATACTGCTTGAGGTATTTGTCTATGTTAAAAGTACTGTACTGTGATTGTTGCACTGTATCTCATTTCACAGGAGGGTCCAGTGCGGAACCAGACCTAAGGGGTAAGTGTATACTGAAGAGGTAATTCTGATATATTGTGTGGGCCACTAGTGGGAAGAAAGGGGAGTTGCAGTGTCCCAGAGGAGCTGTGACCAAGATTAGTTTAACTATTGCAAACCTTGACCTCTGGGTGGAGGCACCCGCCATTGGATCCAGGCCCCTCAACCTGTTAGTGGCAAATCAGGCAGGGGTAGTAGCCCCTGGGATAGCGCCATCTAGGGGTTACACAAGCAATTACGTTTACTAACAACAGGAATGCCAGTAAAGGTTTACAATTTATTCTAAATGAAAAAGTGTACAAAAACAGATCTCTGAGGTCTTCTGCTAACTTCTTCACCTTTAAAGTACAGGAAGGTAGTAATTTACAGCTCCAGATGGAAACCAGGGTGCCAGATCCCTATAAATCAGAAAACAGAGGTGTGGTAAGTTGATGTCTTAAATGTGACCAATTCATGTCTGCAGGAAAGATGGTTGCACACTTACCCGGATGGTTTTGAAGCACTTATTTTTAACAGGAAAGACAAAGCTTTCTCACTTGACTGCCATAAGTAATATACCAACATTTGGCAGTTGCACTACTTTCTCAGGACGGTGCTCCACTACTTTTTTTGCATCTCCCCTAAATAGATATGTTTCATTGTTTAGGCATTGTGAATTACATTATCTTGTTGTGAAGTTTTCTCGTACTGAGCGCATAGCAAAGTTTCAAATTATTCAAATAGCACTCTCTCTCAGATTGTTTTTGCAATAAATTATTGTGAAGAGGCTGCTTCTCTCTGGTAACACCAAAGGCATTCACATTCTGAAGGGGGAGGTAATCTGCTGGCACTGGGAATGGACTTTCTGTACCAGACAAACATTTCTGCTAAAACAAACACATTAAGATAATGCTAGTGCTCACAGACCTTCAGTAATGTAGAATTAAACAATACAGCATGCCAGACCATGTGTCATGCTGGGATAAGGTCACACCTCGGATGCACTGTAAAGCATGAGGCCACAGGCCGAGTGTCTTCAAACACCCAAGAAATTATGTTATCCCAGTGACACATGCCCTGAAGTGCCTTATTGGAATTATAAAATGGATCCATTTATGGTTGTAAGTAGGCTGTTTTGTGGGTGCTAGTTGAGGTTGTGCTGAAGTAACGTTATAGGTGAAACTGGCTGTCTACCATCAGCTTTCACCCTTTTCCCTATCCATTTTATAATGTCAATGTTATGTCAGTCCTCTCTGCTTGGTCAAACACATTTCTAGCCCTTGCTGGGAAAAAAAAACCTGGAATCCTGAGCTCCAAATGCAGTAGCTCTAAGCATTCAACTAAACATTCTCCATAGCTGGGAAATCCAAGAGTTCCATTGACTTTCATATGCTTGCTATCCCATGGACCATCACTAGATGGCTGTACTGATTTTAACTGTCATTCACAGCTTTCACTACTAGAAGGCACTGCTTTGTATATACTGTTTTTTTTTCTTGTATACAGTAGTCAGGGAATCCAAAGTTAGGACTGTCAGGTTAATAGCTCTAGCTGTGTGTTATTCAGCGTTGGAATTACACTTTATGAACTTTCGGTGCTGGGGGGCTCATAGGGTCCCTATCTTTCAGTTGAGCCCCCTTCCCATTATAAGTTAATGGCAGTGACGTATAAGCTACCAGGACTCACTTCAAAGCTGGGGAGAGAGGACAAGCCCTGACAAGTCCCCCGTAATTCCAACACTGGCATTATTGCTACACAACTGTTCATGTATTTTTACTCTTGTACAATTTTGCATTGCCTGCTCTGTCTCACCCCCATTCCCCCCTGCCACATCTGAAAATGAGCTGTTTCCAGCTCAGTACATCTTTCCTAGTAAAACTTTTGAAATAAATAAATACACCTTAGTCCCCCTTACTTCGAAAGTAAGGCTTGGAACACAAACATAAACAATGTTTGGCAGGTGACACAGAAGATATTGCCCTTTCCTGTGTCAGCTGCCAGTCAGTTCTTTTGATTGCAGTCCAAACCTCGCTTTCAAGGGGAGGGTGATTAAGGTGTATTCTCTGTAAGCAAGGCAATAGGGTTTCATAGTTAAGTAGAGCAACCCTACCTTCAGAAATTAGCAGAACAGGTGTAGTTAGGTTTTGGAACCTGAGAATCCTAAGTTTGGATTTCCTGACAGTTTGCACCTTGTCCCTGAACCTTAATATTATCTTAACTTAGTTTTCTTGTAATAAATAACAATACAAACAGTGATACCAATCACAATAACAGTGCAGTAATAGAAAACTCATTACAGGATAACAGTATAATAATAATGAATGCCACAGAGCCACCCAATGGCCCAGGGAGTGGCATGTTGTGCAGCCATGCTGTCGCTCCAGGTTTGGGAGCAGGCTTGAGAGCAGGCCGGGGGAGGGGGCTGGAGAAATGATGCTATGCATCAGTGTTCCCAGCAGGGAAGGGTTGGTGCCATGTTCTGCTCCAGCAGGAACCTCTGCTGTGGGCCAGAGAGCTAGCCTCTTCCACAGTGGGATGCTTTGTACATGCATGCCCTCTCTGGGTGCTGCCTGGTGCCATACAGGTAGGCAGAAGGTGGTTGGGCACAGAGGGAACATGAGTGAAAAAACTCCAGAAATACCTATATACCATGAACCATCTATACAACCGGTTGCTGGCACTCTCAGGCCCTGCCCTGTGTAGATCCCTGCTAGTTTCTACAACAGGAGTAGTGGTGGATGGGGCGGTAAGGTGACTAGTACCTGAATGGAGGAGCTGGTCAGTGGTTCAAGGGCAAACAGATAAAACAAAATGAATGCCATTTGGTCATAATGGTGTGAACTGTTGAAATCCTACATGTGTGGGCTACTGCACCTGCTGTTTCCAGCTTTTTCAAACTCAGCCAGTCAACAATATACGTAACAGAAATAATATAGTAATATCAGAGCATCATAATAATAGTAAACAAACAGTAATATAATTAATGGGCTTCCCTTTTTCCCCGAGGGGAAACCATGGCATAATTTGCCATAATGGAGTGTTTATTATGGCAAACACACACACAGTTTCCCTCATTCTGCGCATGTCCATCCTGCAGTTCCTCGCTTTCTGACTGCTCACCTCGGTTTGCCTTCTGTCTGTAAATGAAACAGCCAGACCAGCAGGACTCTGCGGTACTTTTTTTTTTAATTACCTAATTTTAAACTCAACGGGGGAAAAGAAAACTGTACATAAGATTTTTAACACTGCAGACAGGATGATGTGTAGAGTGGTGGAAAACGGAACTGGAGCGTGACTGCACTGGAATGGCTAGTATTTTATATAATTGCTGTGGTGAAAAAGGCAAACCCAGCAATTATATAAAATGAAAAATGGGGTGATGTGTTCAGACTCGAAGTTAACACACCCCTCGGTGTTAGATACTATGATAAACCCCTCGAGCTTCACTCTCGGGGTTTATATAGCATCTAACACCTTGGGGGGGGGGTGTAAACTTCTCGTTACACACACTACCCCATACTTTATTCTATTTGTAATAACTGAGGCACATTTTTTCTCATAGGAGAAGCTGGTTATAATTCGCCGTTATAACGGAGAACATGTGCCAATGTCTCCTCAGACCTGGTCCTGCTCACTCACACAACTCTTATAACTGCCGTCAGTCGGCATCAGTGCTCTAGGAAGGGATTTTGGTGCCCTGGGCAAGAGATACATTTTGCACCCCCTCCCCCTCCAGAAAACAGCTGGGGGTCTGGGGACCACAAGGCCCCCAGAAGCTCTGAGGCGTTTACATGCTCTGTGGCGAGTTTTGGGGCTTTTCTTGAAGGAAAAAACATACTTTTATTATGTGTTCAATGAATATTTTGCTCCCATGGAATATGAGATGTGGGAGACTCTGGCTGGCTGGCATCAGAGTGTGCAGCTGCAATTGTTGTGAATAAGTGGCTGACCAACAGTGCCATCAACCACCCACCTTATATGCATTTTTGAAATACACTGTGAAAGATTGCTACATAAAGCATGGGGGTCTGGGACTGCAAGGCCTCCAGAAGCTCTGAGGGGTTTACATGCTCTATGGGGAGTTTTGAGACTTTTCTTGAAGACAGAGACATACTTTTGTTACATCATGTTCCCTACCCCCTGATTTCAGGGAATGTGTGTGTATATATATATATATATATATATACACACACACACAGTATATATGCCAGCTGTGGTGCCGATATCATTTAAGTTAATTAAGTTATCTGATTGTTTATCATCAGCCTAGTAGGGTAGCAGCACCAGTTTTGTTTGGGAGGGAGTGAGTTAGTAACTGGACTCCAGTTACTGACTCACTTCCTCCCAAACAAAACCATGAGGGACCCACCCGACCCAGGAAGTACAGTGTACTAGTACCACTACTACCACTGCCTGGTGTTGCTACCATACTAGGCTGATGATAAACAGTCAGAAAACTTAATTACTGGAGTCGGGTGACACCATCACCACACTAGACTGAAGTGACTACTGGACTGGCTGGCTCTCTGGGACTGGGATGGATGGCTGGCCCGCCGGTGATAGCCAGTTTGTGCAGTTACTGTATTATTCTGCTGTCCGCTCAGCTCCCACAGAGAAGCCTACTGTACCTATTTCTTTAAGAGACAATATTCTTTAATAAGCCACCCCATACAGTACCTATAGTAGTACAATTACATTTTACTTCATCATGACATGTTCTCATTTTCCCCATGTCCCATGACCCCATGAGAACTGTCTGCAAATTATACTGCATGAGTGATGGCTGCATGCCATTCTTCCCAGCTGACTGGGCCCCACTCAGCTGGGAAGGATGCAGTATAATTTGCAGACTGGGTAGTAGGTTACCACATGACATAAGGCACATAATATGGAAAATAATCTGTGGACGAATAAATTCCTTATGAGTCATCATAGGAGGGCAGTGGACCAGAACAGGCTTAACTGATACACAGACACAGACACTAATTTGTTGAGGTAATAAAAATGCTATTTCCCATTGTAGACATACATTCAATGCCTTTGAAGTTTGAATGTATGTCTATACATTTAAATAAGAGACTCAAGGCCAGGGAAAGGCATTTTTATTACCTCAACAAAGTGGTGTTCTACTGACATGTTTTTATTTATTTATTGAATAGAATCGGAATTACAATCCTTTGAGTCATAGACTCTTTTGCAAAGGCTCCACGTCAGTTACAAAGAATGGAGGAAGTACATTTACAGTAAAAAAAAAAATATACAAACAGTATTAGTGTAACAGTACAGGGTTATGCAGTCATAGCATTATCTTATTTAGATGGTGACAGTAGTTGGTGGCATACGAGATGCCCCTTATCAGAGAAGTGCAGGATGCAGTTTCGTAGGATCTAGAGTGACCCCAAGTCAGATATCTGGGCAGGGGAGAGGGAGTGAGGGGGCAAGAGGAGGGCTGTTCCCAGAAGAAAGGAGTGTTATCCACAGTCACATAATGCCGAGTCAAAGAGTTGTGCTTTGAGACCTGTCTTAAACAGGGAGAGACTATGGGTCTGGGAGATAGGAGGCGGTAGTCTATTGAGCCATACTGGGGCGTGATAGCGGAATGATCTTTGCCCAAATGATGTTCTACAGTGGGGAACAAGGAAGGAAGTGTTGGCTCCGAGTCTTTTAGTACGCCTGTAGGGGGCTGTGCTGATAATTGGGTGGAGGCCGATGGGAGCTAGCTGGAGTTGTATTTTTTTGGCAAGGACGCAGGAGTGGTACTTTAGCCTTCCTTGGAAGTTAAGCCAACCAGTTAGAGCATAGAGCTCACAGGTATGCGTTAACCTGTCACTGCCTGTGACTAGTTTTGTGCTTGTTGTGCCATGACCCATACCGTAACCGTCCATAAAGTTAATTTATTTGCTAATATTTTGTGCCCTAGCTAGCCTTGGCTAATAGCCTATCACATTCTGATTCCATCCTAGCTCTCCCACGTTAAAATGAGGGGTAAAGGGGTTGCTGCTTGACTGCCTTCCTCACTTGCATTGCACTTGAGTACAGTAAGTTTTGGGTTTCTTCCACAACAACAAATTTTGTTTGGCACTTTTTTATTTGAAATTAATCAATCAACATATCAGGATTCAAAATCAGAATCTCAGATTAGACAAGAGACCCCAAGTGATCGTTCAGCATCGTGGAATTGGTGTACTAATGATTGCGCCCCATCACACACACACACAACTCTAGTGTGGGTACCTCAATATAACTTGTGCATTACTTCCATTAATAACTTATGACATGAGTTGTTAGAGATCTCAACTACTCTTTGTGCAAAAACAGGGACCCAGTGTTACAAAACTCATCATCCAAACAGTGCCTATAGATTTGTGAAATACTACTGTATCTGTATAGCATGTTATACATTTATTTTTAAACTCAAAATGTGAAACAACAATATCTTGGACCTGAGCAAGAAAGACTTTCAATTATTTATTTATAGCTTTTGTTGACCAGCTAGGAAGCAGGTAGGAGTAGAATCTATATTATTTCCATTTGCTTTTTGCTACATAAAAGACACAGAAGTAGAAACGAAATCCCATGTCCAGATTTGCAAGTATCATACTTAGTACTTGATATATCAATATAACATTTTATTCTGGAGTCCAAAGTAAAATGTTATATTGATATCAAGTACAAAGTGTGATACTTACATCAGCAGCACAACAGCACCACAAAGGCTAGCAGGCCCGGGATTTGGGAGCTTGTTATGAGGAAGTCAGGGACTGCCTTGAGGGACGAGAGCAATTAAGCAAAATCAAAGTAAGTGGCAAGAAAACAGAAAAGAAGCAAGTTTGTCAAGGTGAGGGCAGGAGCTCAAGCTCCAACCAAGTGGGAGTGGCGCATTGAACTAAGTTGCAATGCCGGGACTCCCGGGAGTACTCAGAGTCTGACTGAGTGAAGTGAAGGAGTCAGGACTAGGTTGGACAGGAGATGGCAGATGGGAGAGGAGAGCAAACAGGCAGCGTACTACTCTCTGAGTCACAGACGGACAGCAGCACGACAGCACCACACAGGTTAGCAGGCCAGGGCGGCCTGGGACTCGGGAGCTTGTTGTGAGGGAGTCAGGGACTGTCTTGAGGGATGGGAGCAATTAAACAAAATCAAAGTAAGTGGCAAGAAAACAGAAAAGAAGCAAGTTTGTCGAGGTGAGGGCAGGAGCTCGAGCTCCAACCAAGTAAGAGTGGTGCATTGAACTAAGTTGCAATGCCGGGACTCCCGGGAGTACTCCGAGTCTGACTGAGTGAAGTGAAGAAGTCAGGACTAGGACAGGAGACAGCAGACAGGAGAGGAGAGCTAACAGGCAGTGTACTACTGTCCTAGTCACAGATGGGCAGTAACAAAACCAGCAGGGAGCAGGCATGGAGGCTGAGGGCACTGACTGACTGCTGCAGCCAGGTGGGTGGGTGGGCAGCCCAGGCAGGCCCCTGGCCCCCAAAGTAATACATTTCGGAATAGAATACACTACAACATTTCTAGTCTTCTGATTTCCTTTCCAAGCTGCTTTATCTGCCTGAGACAGACTTAAACCTGCCTGCTTCAACTAAGCAACACAGACCAGGTGACCAGACAGGAATCGGGAGGTTGGAGTACGGAGAACGCCCCCACCCCCCGCAGCCAGTCAAGACAGGCAGTTCTGTTTTTTAATATACATTTCCTTGCCTGCTGCAATACACACGGTCACCATAGCTCATGGGACTGGGACGACGAGATGGTCGGACTGTCATCCCCTCCGACAGAGTCTAGTCTAGTGTGTGATAATGAATAATATGCTGCCTTGCTTTCCTTTTATGTGTTGTGCTTACACAAATAACCTGCTGTAGTGTCCTCCCTCCTCCTCAGTGTCACTCAGTGACTCACTCACTCTAACTCTGTCCTCCTCCTCCACTCCACGCTAAACCCACCTCTCTACTCTATCACTGACGCTAATTTAAATTTTTTAATTTTTTCTGACTCCTCACTCTCTAACCGCCTCATTCTCTTTACAACCACATGCTCCACACAAGTCCGCCCATCACTTTTATAGTGGGACCGCAGCGGCTCCAAATCTGCACCACATGATTGTTTTCCTTGAGACAGTGAGGACCATGTGACTCCCCTCACCCCACTTGCTGGTCCTCTGTGAATGCTCCCCTTCTGGCAGCATTAGTTATTACACACAAAAAAATTTAAAGCTACAGCACACAGGCAGCCTGTGCAAGTGATTTAAGTGAATCAGTCAGGTTTGAAAACTACGCCCCTCGGAAGCATGCACCCAGGGTGGGCACACCACCTGCCTCAACCTTCCTACGGTACTGGTCAGATGACACCACATTAGACTGAAGTGACTACTGGACAGGCTGGCTCCCTGGCACTGGGACGGATGGCATGGTGATGCCGGCGGTGACAGCCAGTTGTGCACAGTATTATGAAGGCAAGGCTTGACTGACCAGTGATGACCACTGTCATTTGAGAGGTAATAAAAATGCAGTTTCCCTTTACATTTAAACAAGACTGAAGTTGAGTCTTCTCTTATGTAGACTCATTCAAAAGGACACTGCATTTTTATACCTCAACAATAAAATGACCATGGAGTTCTCTGTGCTTGTGCCATTTATTTGTGCCCTAGCCCTAACACTAAGCCTCATTAATTTATCCTCCCATTATTAATGAGAGGTTGCTTGGTGCAGTTTGAGTTTTCATTTACATTTCAGTTAATAAAGTTGGCATTTGGCAACTGCCAGCCTTTTAAAACTGGTGCTTCAGCCAGCAAAAGTCCTGTGCAGTGTGACCTGTCACATCTTGACTCATCCATTTGCCCTCAGTGAGAGCCTGATGGATGAGGTTATGCCACTCACCGCCCACCTGGACTTTAGAAAGCAGCATGGTTTTGGCCCTGCTGGGCCGGGAGCTTGTGAGGAGAGTGAAAGTTGAGGACTCAAACCAGGAACAAGACAAGAAAGAAGCACTGACTGCAGTCACCAGACAGAGAATCAGTGTGAGGGCCAGGGCACTGGCTCGTCACATATTATTAATTTATAACAAAAAGAGCAAGGCTGTGCAGTGCTCACTGCTGCCGGAGTGCCAGGTGTGGATGGAATACCTGTGGTGGAGAACGGAGACTCAGAGGCGGGAACTGGCGAACCGCGGAGTCTGAGCACTGGACGGAGGTCCTGGGGCTCCAGGAGCGGGTGGGCGGGCCATGCGGCCCAGTGGGAGTTGGGGAGAGACCTCAGGGATGATGAGGGAGGGGATGCTGCCAGAGAGATGTGTCTAAGTCTCTCGGTGCAGATGTTTTTATTTTCCTTCTCAAGACGGATAACAGGAGTCAGGACATGACAGAGACAGAGGTGGATCCCCCGACGATCGTCCGACTAGGCTGGCAGGCACAGGCTTCAGTTCATCATAGCAGACTGATGACTGGTAAGTAAAACCGAGAACTGAAGAGTGCTTAGTGTTGCAGTGCTTCACACACTTAATCTGCCTAATATTGCTGCTTAGTGCTTACACAATATAATATCTGAACCAATCCGGGTCCTTATCTGTTCTCATCTCTATCTAGCCTCCTCCACTGCACGGCTCCACCTCTCTACTCGGTTTTTTCTTGTGTTGCTTTCTCTCCGAGTCTCTCTCACTCTCAGAGTCTGAACTAACAGCTAGTGCCTCTCACTACAACCACGCGCTCACCTGTACCTTTTTATACTGTAAGGGTGGATGGGACCACAGCCGTGCAGTGTGGGTGCACCACATGATTTTTTGCTTGCAGACAGGGCAACCATGTGACCCCCACACTTTGCTGGCCCTTCTTCCCCACGGATGCGCCCCTAGTGACAGGCATAAGTAATTACAGAAAAAAAAATGAAAGCTACACACAAGTGAATGAATCAGTGGGGAAACGGCGTCTCTCAGAAGCATGCGCCCAGGGCGGGTGCACCATCCGCCCAACCCTTCCTACAGTACTGATCGGCATTTGGGCAAAGAAACAGTTTGCCATCTCTGGTCTCTCACAAGAAAAGCAGCCACACAAGAGAAAGTCACAACACAAATGTGTAGCCATTACTAACCTTTACCACAGGTTCCAAGCACTTTTTGAGATGGCAGCGAGATTCAAGACAGCAGCTCTCAAGTCTGACCTCTCCTCCTAATTTACATATTGCCATCACAACAATGACTGGGAACATAAAAAAAATTCTGAATCTCAACACAAAACCTTTTTCTCAAACTGCTTAAACATGTTTGCTGGCAAAGGATTCTTTCATACATGAAAACAGCACTTAGTGAAATGTGCACATTGCAAAAGTGTTGGTTTTTAGTGTACAAACAAACCTGTTGCCATTCTGACACTCTGTAAATTAAACAACCAGTGTGTTGGCAATTATAAAAACCTACAAAAAGCAGTAAAATACACATTTCACCACAGTTTATTTACTTTATTCACGTTCTTAAATGCAATGTTACATGTTCTGAGGAATAAAAAAACAGACTCAATACTTTTCTGGAACACAGTATTTATTTATTTATGGAGATCTGGTTGGGGAAAAAGCATCCCTCAGTCATTACATAAAACAACACATAGTGGGAGAGTGCAAAATTTCAATTTAATGCACACCCTCAGTGTGGGATGCTTTAATAAACCCCTTGGGCTTCGTCCTTGGGGTTTATGTAGCATCCCACACCTCGGGTGTGCATTAAATTCTTGTTGTACACTCCCCTATGTATTATCCTATATGTAATTAAATCATACTGATAGTATAGTATTAAATTAATCAGAATATAATAATGTAATGTATGCTATGTGGGCATCATTTTTTAAACTGTGGCCTGTGAATTGCTGCACATGCTGTCGTAATGTTCTTCCTTGTCCAGCCAGCAGTATATATAACATAATCAAATCATAATAAACAGAAAGAAGATTTAGAACCACAGTGAAATGCATTGCCTTTGCTCTGTTCAATGGCTAGGAGAAAGATGCATTGTAAAGATGACTTTGAGGACCCTGAGAGACTCCGAAGTTATTGGGCACAGTCTGCTTATTACTGTACAACATGGATACCTCTCTAGCCTGTCTACTGTATGTACAGTATAGATGCAAAGCAACAAAACCACACTGAAGCAAAAAAAAAGTAGAGTCCAATCTAGTAGTGTAGCAGTGAGTATTTACTAAAAAGCTGTGGAGTACATGAAGAAACGACACCAACTGTTTTTTCTTGTACTCCATGGCTTTTTAATAAAGGCTAACTGCTACAGTGCCAGTTTGGATTCTAGTTACTTTTTTTGCATCAGCATAGTGTTTTTTGCTTTGCAGTTTTATCCAGTGTTGTTTTAACCAATGACAATCAGCCTCCTACAGAATCTCTCTGACATTTTTTGTTTTCTTTCCCTCCTGGCTGTGCCAAATTTCCTAAATTTCTCTGTTAGCCCACATTGAAACAACTATGTAACCTGTTTTTTTTTTTATTTAATGTTACTATGTAATGTGCTGTTTTCTTTCCTTCAGTATCTTAAGTCCCGTCCCCTGTGCAATGTATGTATGACGTGGAACCTTTGTAAATGAGTCTCTGATTCAAAGGTCTTTCTGAATATCAAATAAATAAATAAAACCACAGCTTTATTGGGTGATGCAAGCCAGGAGCAACTGTTTGATTTTGTCTACTGCACATATACCTTTTTGTCCCAAACCTTGTTGCTGCCAGGTCTATGTTTTGGCACTCTTTGTCTGTACCACTCTAGTACCGATGCCTGGTCAGGCGTCATATTTAATACAGTGAGCAGTTATGATCCCCATGTGAGAGGAAAGATACTGTATTAACATAATAGAGAAAGAACAGAGGACAGTGGCCAAAGTGGTTGACTTTGTAAAACAGGAGCTATGAGGACCAGCTGACAGAACTGGGACTGTTTTCAATGAAAAAAAGAAAAACCAAAGGAGATTGAATCATGGTCTTGAAATACCTGTGTAACAACACACCACTAGCTGCTTCTGCCATGCCAGGGAAGGGGGGGCTGGCCATAGTCCAGGGGCAACTCTTGTGTCTAGGGGTATTCAAAGGTTAACATCTTGCCAGGAGCCACCCCTTTTCAGCAGTTCTAGGTCTGGCTGTCTCACACCTGCACGTGTACCTCTGCCTTTAAAGACACATCAGTTACAGAGAGCCTTGTTTCTCACCCTTTGCTTTCAGTCTTGATGTCATGACACCACCTCCTCTGGTCCTCCACAGTTTCTTGGGTTCATTAGCTCAGACTCTGCTCCTCCACATGGGAGCCAGATGACAAGACAGCTACAGTTTGTCTTCAAAGTCTGGTATCCGACATTTGGGGCAAAAACCATCAGGCAGCCCTCCTTGAGGCTGAGCCGCCAACAGACCCTTGCTGTACCTAACCTCAGACCTCTGATGAGATCTGTACTTCTGTAAATCCAGTCAGAGGGGCCAGTGACAATCCAAACTCAGGAACCTGCCACAGTCCTGAGTCCAGGAGCCCTCTCCAGCTAGTCAGAGCTAGAGAATTCATCCTCGGGTGCCTGAGCCCCATGGGCTCTGATACTGGAACACTATGTTCTTCTTGAATCTGAACACAACAGTACATTACTTTTTTGGTGGGGTGGGGGTACCTTTTTGTATGCCCCAGGTAGGCATTCAGAAAAATCCAGGAAACTGCTGAGTCAGTGGGCACTGGGAGCAGTCACTGCAGGGACAACACCGTGTTGCTATAGCACAAAATTGTAACACAGAACAACATGTATTTTTCCCAGGACAGGTAAAACATTAATTATTCAGTACAAATTGATTTCAAGAATCAGTGACCATTAGAGCTGTATGAAATGTGAAATTCTGCTGGCAGAATTCATGTGCAATAGCAGTTCAGCTTTTGAAACAATGTGTGGAATTTCTTTTTTAATTCTGTAGAATTCTAAGAAACATTTCTATGTAAAGCACAGAATAACGTTCTGTGGGTTATGTAATCCTGCAGTGTGCTGAAAATGCATTTGCAGTTTAAATAACTGATGGAATAGGGTTCCGCGGTTAACATTTTGCTTTCAGAATTTCAGAATTCTGCTTCTGATGGAATGCCCACGAAAGTAGAATTTGAAAATTCTGCACAGCAATGGCCACCCAGTAACCCCGTTTTGCAGTCAGCAGGTTACATATGAAAGGGAAAGTAACAGCAGACCAAATATGACTCTTCAGGATGCAGAAGGATGAGACACTAGGAAGGTGGGTGGGGGGAAACATGAATGTCGCTGATAGGAGGAAGATTCATTTGAAAGCTCAGGGAGAAATACTTCAGAAACTGAGTGGTGAACATTATTCTTTTGGTAACTGGGTAAGGTCCCCAAGGCCTAAATCCTGTTTTCAGGGGTGACCCAGGAGCACTGGGGATGTTAGGTGACTTGCTTAGAGTCATACACTATGCAAGTGCAAGTTGTGGGAATCAAACCCAGGTCTGCTGGATATACCAAGCTCATTCACAGCTTGTCACTTTACCCTGTATGCTAAACTGCAAGCCCCTTTAAAACAGACTTCCAGAGCAGGTGGTATGGCTTGATACTGCAGTGATCTTCAAGCGTAGACACAGTAAGTACTTTGAAGAAAAAAGGGGCGATGGTAGACTAACACTGAGCTGATAGAAGGAAGGGCGATGGTACACTAACACCGAGTTGATAGAAGGAAGGGGCGATGGTACACTAACACCGAGTTGATAGAAGAAAGGGGCGATGGTACACTAACACCGAGTTGATAGAAGGAAGGGGCCATTGTAGACTAACTCTGAGTTGATGGAAGGAAGGGGCGATGGTAGACTAACACTGAGCTGATAGAAGGAAGGGGCGATGGTAGACTAACACTGAGTTGATAGAAGGAAGGGGCGATGGTAGACAAACACCGAGTTGACAGAAGGAAGGGGCGATGGTAGACTAACACTGAGCTGATAGAAGGAAGGGGTGATGGTAGACTAACACTGAGCTGATAGAAGGGGCGATGGTAGACTAACACTGAGCTGATAGAAGGAAGGGGCGATGGTAGACTAACACTGAGTTGATAGAAGGAAGATACTTGGCTGGCTGATAGCCTTCTTTCCACCTTAAAACAGTTAATGTGTGCAGGTCTGAAGCAGGTGAAGAAATGGTGGGTAGATGGGTAACATTTATTTTTATATGGGCAGTGATATCTAGGACAAAAAAATCCTGTTTAAGGAAATCATCCTACATAACATCTGCACAAAACATGATCCAAAAATTACAAATATAAAATAAAATATGCATGTAATAAATAATAATAATACATTTTATTTCACAAAAGCACCTTTTGGGCCATCAAGGTGCTTTACAAAAGATAAAAACCAATTACAATTATATAAAACCATAAACAACATAGTAAATAACTAACAAACAGAAATAAACAGGGGATCAATTTATGTGGAGCCTTCATAGGCACGAATCCATTAAAAGGTTTTCAAAGCCTGTTTGAACCCCTCCACGGTCGTACACTCCCGAAGCTGATGGGGTAGAGAATTCCAGAGGGAAGGGGCCGCATGCATAAATGCACAGGACCCAGAGGATTTCAGACACACCCTCGGAATCTCCAGCAACCCCTTGTCAGCTGAACATAGCTGTCGCACCGGATGGTAAGGCACAAAGAGCTCTTTCAAGTAATCGGGGATCAGTCCGTGTAGGGCTTTATAAGTCAATAAGCCAACTGTAAAGGTGATCCGTCACCTAATCAGCAGCCAGTGCAGATAGCGCAGCATGGGAGTAATATGGGATGCTCGAGAAGCCTCAGTCAACAATCATGCTGCTGCGTTCTGCACGAGCTGCAGGTGGCAGATTTCAACCCCAGAAAGCCCTAAGTACAGGGAGTTACAATAATCAAGGCACGAAGTCACAAAGGTATGAACTAATGTAGGCAAGTCCCTGGACAGAACCAGGTACTTAATCCTGGAGACATTCATAAGATGATAAAAGGAAGACCTGATGACGGACGACACCTGAGATCGTAATGTCAGCCTGTCGTCAAGCACTACCCCCAGGTTTCGCACCCGTTCAGAGGAAAGGAGCTGAGAGCCCCCAAGAAAAAGTCCAGAGTGCTGATCAACTCTACACCTATCCAGCAACCTGGGTCCACTACCATCACCTCCGGGCTTTTCATGCGTTCAACTTTAACCGGCTCGAGTTCATCCAGTCCTGGATTTCAGTGAGGCAGGTATTAAGTACCGTGGTAGCTCTATCCTGGTCGGGGGCAAATGACGGGTAGAGTTGGGTATCATCAGCATAGGAGTGAAACCTCAGCCCATACTGTCTTACAATGTCTCCAAGGGGCAGCATATACACTGCAGACAACATAGGGAACAGCACTGAACCCTGAGGAGCCCCACATGGCAGAGAGAAGGGGTCCGAGGAAAAAATCCCTGACACCACTCTCTGACTGCTGCCAGTGAGGAAAGATGTAAACCACCTCAAGACCGTACCTGACAGTCGGCAGATGGACCTCAGACGTCCAAGCAGCACCCCATGGTCCACAGTGTCAAAGGCTGAAGAGAGATCAAGGAGCACCAAGATAGAACGGTTCCTCTGATCCCTCGCCATCAGATCATTGAGCACCCGAACCAGTGCTGTCTTGGTACTATGCCTCTTACGGAAACCGGACTGGAGAGGTTCGTAGATGTTATGGATGGTCAAGTCATCCAGCTGTATCACCACTACTTTCTCAATCACCTTCCCTATAAAGGGAAGGTTTGAGATCGGCCTGTAGTTAGCCAGAGTGTCCGGGTCCAAGAAGCTTTATTCAGGAGGGGAATTACCACTGCCTCCTTCAGGGAGCTTGGAAATTCACCGGATTCCAAGGAGCACCGGACTGTCCAAGCTAGGACGGGGCAGATCATATCCCAACAACCCATAATCAAGGAAGTTGGGCCTGGATCCAAACTACAGCACGTGGGGCGCATACTCTGGACAATTCTCATGCCATCCACAAGCTCAGGCAAGGTAAAGGTGCCTGAGGTGAGGTGACCAAGCACCGATCATCAGTAACCCCCATAGAATAAGTTGAACGAACCTCCAACCTGATATCAGCCACCTTATCCGCAAAGAACCGAGCAAGCTTATCGCATTCCACTTGCGAAAAAGGTCTTCGGAGCTGTAGACAGGTTGGGTTGCACAAACTGTCAACAGTTCGTAAGAGCTGAGCCGGTCGGTTCTGAGTGGCAGCAATCTCCCCAGACAGGAATTCTGCCTTCTTATGGGAGATTGTTGATTGGTAAATCTTATAATGTTCAACCAATCTAAGGTGGTCGGCAACCAGGGCGGACTTCCACCAGTATCGTTCTAACCTATGTCCTACTCACTGCAACTCCCTCAAAGGCCCATCAAACCAAGGGGCCCGAGGGCAAAGGGGTAGAGGACACATGGACAGGAGCAATCAAGTCCAGGGCTGAGGAGGTGGCCTTATTATAGGCCACTACCAAAGTCTCAGGACTCAAGCTGGCCACAGGAAACTCCGAGAGGTCAATCACCGCTGCTAGGCCTTCGGGACTCACTTCCCGTAAAGGGGGGTAACTGACCATCTCCACAGGGGCAGGCCTCAGAAGGGGGGCACAAAAGTTGAAACTCACTATGTTGTGATCAGACCAACCGAGTGGTTCCACCTCCAAGTCGGAGGCCTCAATCCCCAGGAGGAAAACCAGATCAAGAGAGTGAGCATGTTTATGTGTGGCAGAGGTAACAACCTGTGTAAGGCCCAGAGATGTCATAAGCTGGGGGAAGTGTTGTCCAAACTGCGAGAGATCGTCGTCGACCCAGGCATTGAGTTCTCCAAGTACCATCAACCTGGGAGACTCCAATGCCATGTTGGCGACGAAGTCTGCTACTTCCTGCAGGAATCACGTCTCGTCCCTGGGTGGGCGGTAGATGAGAGCTAACCTGCAGCCTACACCAGCCACCACGGTACACTCAAATGATTCAGCTTCCTCAACTGGTACATTCATGAGGCCCAGCTCAGTCTTAAAGCAGACTGCTACCCCCCCGTGATCCAGACTCAAGCAGTGCATCACCGACTACCCATCTGGAATTGCAGCATCCAAACTGGGGCCAGCATTTTCATCCAACCAGATCTCAGTGATGCAAGCCAGATCAGTTGTTTCAATAAGATCTACAATAATTGCAGTCTTATTTTTAATAGATCTGGCGTTGCATAACACCACTCGAGGAGGATGGGCTCCAGGGGCCGCCCCAGCTACTTGCCTTCCACATAAAACATTGCCCTTGGGTATGGAGACTAGATAAGGCGCACCCCGTTCTATACTCCATTTCAGCCCAGGGTGTCTTCGGGGCCTGACCACACCGATGTGAGAGGTGCGTTCACTCATCCTCCAATGTCCTCATGCCCCAACCCCCCCTCCTACAAGCAATACCCAATGCATGACAGCGTTGGTAAGTTGACAACAACAGAGGGGGGAAAAGGGGCGGAGGTCGCAGAGAGTGGAGGACGAGTAGCACACGACTGGGGGGGGGATCTACACATTTCACAACAAGAATTAACACCAATGTAAACAATATTCAAGCACCCAAACTAAAAGACCCTCGAAAAACAATAATAAAATTAAACAACAATCCCGTCCCACTAAAATATACATAAAATACTACCCTACTCCCACTATTTGGACGATTTCAGTCCCAGAAACTATAACAATACAATCCTTTCTCACAGGCTGTAAAAACACAAACACAGATATCAATTCATCCCCCAGCCCTCTCACAGCCAAGGGCAAGGGGAGTTCCAGGCACTCTCACTGCCCAGAATAAAATCAATCAATCAACAAAATAAACATAACATTTGATAAAGAAAGTAAATAAAATAAATAAAATGTGGACACCCTGGTCCTCTCACCACTGGGAGACCACAAAACAGGTGAAGTGTAAAAAAAGAAAATTGTCCAGGAGAGAAGTCATCCAAAGTGTAGGTTAAACCACTGACTAGATCCAGTTCGAGGTAAATCCAGCCGATAAAATCCAATAGCCCAACACGTGTAGTAAATCCAGCCAATGAATCAAGCCAGGAATGGTCCAGCTGAAAAAATCCAACAAATAATGGACTGTAATATTTTTAGGCCTACCAAGCTCTGCAAATAAAGAACCCCCAGCCAGAAATATTCCATTGCACCACCACACCACCTGGAACAGTACCACATGGTAGCCAGTCCCAGGGGTCTAGGGGCTCCCCAGGATCACCAGTCAGCTCCCTGGCTACTGATCTTCCAAGTCCCTGTGAAGCAGCAGACTCTGGTCAAGATCCCCTGCAGAGTCAGGTTAGTCTCAAAGAACACCAGCTTCAGGCCTCCCAAAACACAGTCCAGGACCCGCCACACGATTCCTAAACCCAAAACCAACTAGCACTTTCACAAGTTAAAAACGGACTTCTACACACAATCAGTTCGGCTCTCACAGCTCCAGCAGTTCCTCCAACAGTTCCTCCTCTGACGGATACTTAGGTAGGGCAGCAGTCTGATTAAAATCCCCACCAAATGTTCCACACTCAAGTAGGGATATCACCAATCACATGGCCAAAACTTCATCCAGTCCAAAATCGACTGCAGACAACACTGAGGCATTGATACAACAGCTCAGATCAGTCCTGCATTTAGCAAAATAATGGGCGGCATCCAACAGCACTGCCACAAACAGCAGGACGAAACAAAATGACTAGGACAAATGAAATAAACAGCTGTCCTACCCCAGGCTTTATCGCGCTGAAGCGACTTGCAGCACAAAATAAAATAAAGAAAAAGAAAAAACGTAAGAAAATGTTAAACAAAAAACGAACAAAACAAACAGCATATAGCTTGCAGCTCACAGCGCGTCCAGCCTGGCGGCCATTTTCGATCATAGATTTAAGACTCTAAACAAACATACCACGCTGAGAGATTAGTACACAGTCATATCCAAGCACATCATGCGAGCAACCCTTCTTTTCATTTCATAAGCATTGGCTGCAGGCAGATAATCTCTATAGTACTTTGAAACTATTTTAGAATTTCAGTAGTTCTTGCAGTTGACAGACTCCTATCCAGGATCTTGCACTTCCATACTTCAAAATCACTTTCCCGTACTTTATTTTTGTTTTGGGTAAGTCCATCCAGTTTTTTTTTTTTTTTTTTTATAAATTTCTTAATGGGTATAGTGAAACTAAAATGTTCAACATGTCTTTCAGGAAAAGGAGGATCCATCTTTACCAACTTGAACAACTTGGTTTACCAAATCCTTTCTCACCCTGTAGTAACTGGGGTCTTATCCAGGTCTTTATACATTTTACAATGATGAGATGTAAAAGGACACTATTTTATATAAATATTTCTGTTATTTATTTATTTGAATCTTGGATACACAATTGTGAACAAGCTCATTATATAGGTTCCACGTCAGAGGGTTGAACACTACAGTACAGTAAAAAAAATAGTAAACAGTACATTACAGTAAGATGTCAGATGCAAAATTTAACAAACTGTACAGGAGATCAAATTCAAATCACAATAACATGTAATGTACAAGTACACTGGAGTGTATGCTATAAATACACTGAAATTAAGCGGAGGCTATACTGTGGATGCAGGGGCCATCCAAACTCACTACTCAGAGAACACAGCAATAGGTAGACAGGAGAAACTATGGAGGGAAGAGTATCAGCTCAGGGGCCTCGTTGGAGGAGTAGGGTTAAGTAAGGCTATGTAAATGAAAGGAATCGATAATTTCACGGTAGATAGAAGAGAAAGGAAGAGAAGGGATATGTAAGGCTATGTATAAGGTTGTCCCCCTACTCCTGCTCCACCCTTCACCCCTATTTCCTTCCTTATGATAAAGCCCCCCTCAGGCTACTCCCAAGCTACTCTGCACCTAACTTCAGCTTGATTCCTTGATGCCTTTAATAATATATTGATCCATATGTCAAAATGCACTTCTTATACCTGCAACAATATAGTCAATGTAATTGTCTATTCACCTACTTGTACAGCCTGTCAATATTCTGACTTCCTGCAATGTTCCTAAAACTACCTCTGTAATTTTGTCTCTTGTCCTGTTGTCATGGAACCGGCGATACTGAAGGATTATGGCCAGATCGCGTCACTGCGCAGCTTTCAGAGACTACCCGGTAATGTGTCTCTTGGAGCTGCGCGAGCGAATGACACAGCAGGAGAGAGAGAGTGAAACTGCATGTGCTTTCTACATAATCACCATACACAAAGCAGGCATGACACTAAATGCAGTGAAATTATTTGTATCTCAGAAAACATTACTGAATACAGAATAACCACTGAGGACCCGGGGGGTGTGGGGAGCAGAACACCACCACAGAAGAAAGAAGCAACCAATATTTAGAAATTATTTTTTAAGTAACCACCAGGACCGGGGTGGGGTGACGCCCCCACAGAAGAAAGAAGATATAAAGATTTAGAAAGTATTGTGGCACATTCTCAGCTCGTTTCGCCTCCTGATACTGCACAATGTACCCCTGGGTCCTTTTGAGTTAATTAATTATTAATTTAGTGAACTGTTTATTTCTTCTGTGGGGACGCTCTGCACCCCCAACCCCCCAGGATCATGTGTAGTAATTTGCACATTAGCACAAGTAACTGTACTTCACATTTATTAATTTAACTATTAGTCAAGCTTCTTGTTTGTTCTTTTTAGGTAAGCGCTCCGCTTCTACACCTCTGGGTCCAATCTTATATTATTTATTACTATTCTAGTGTTCCACTGTACTATTCCAATGTTATTACTATTCTACTGTTGAATCGGCCATGGACGGGAAGAGGCGTGACTAAGTGGCGTCGCTTTAGACGCAAGCCTCTTACCGTAATCCTTTCTTGTTGAATTGCACAACTGGCCGTAATCCTTCAGTATCGCCATGGAACCCTTGTAATTTTTGTCTGTCGTCTACCTGACGTGGAACCTTTGTAAAAGAGCCATCCTGGCTCAAAGGTATTAATCTGCAACTGAAATAAATTAAAAAAATAAATAAAAAATAAAAAAAATGGTAGGAATGAAAAGAGAGTTTCAGGGTAGATGGAAGAGATAGGAGGAGAGGGAGAAGGGCAGAAGAGAGGGTAGGGGGGTAGAGAGGGGAGAATGGGTAGGCCGCGATGCAAAAGTTTATCACATTTGGATGCATACCTATCAACTTCTGAACCATAAACCAGAACCAGCAATAGTATTGGGTTTGCTACAGTATCATATTCCATGCATCTCTAGGCAAGCAGTGTGCAGTTCATCTCAGGACACCTTCTGGAGAAATCATCTACTACAGAAAGGTTTAGAAACCTCACCTGTGTTGGAGAGCAATGTGCATCTGCCCAAGATATCTCTCTGGTAAATGAAAACCAGTAGTGGGCCTAGTGATCCCGGGACCTTGGGCAAAATGTACCAGGGGCCTCAGGATGGGAGTAAAGATGCCTCAAGAAACAACCGCAGTTGTATCCTCCCATCTCCCTATTTATTTAAATGAAGGAGGTTCTTGTTGGTTTTTCCACTCTGCCTGAATTAGAATGCCATGTTCCATGTGCTGTGAGAGGCATCGCTTTAGCAACAAAGAAATTCGGAAAACTGACAGACTTCGAACACCAGGAAGTAGAAAAGTCAGCTGGATAGCTGAGCTGTCTTGAGACCCCTTGCTCTTGGGGCTGTGTGCAGCTGCACAGTTTACACTACTGTAGAAGGTTCACTTTGGTTTTCAAGTTTGGTGGTGCAGTTCTCAGTTTGTACTCCATCCTCTTGATGATTAAGCCCATAGATCAAGTGTTACGAGCCTTTGTAATAGAGTTCATCAGCAGTATTGTGTCATTTGGTAAGCACCGTAAATCTATAAAATAGCAAGAGTTGAATGGCTCTAGTTAGGCTTCCATCACCTCAGCAGGAGTATTTGTAATAAGCCAGTGAGCCTCTAGCAGTATAATTTCTATTGAAGTAGTGTTCACTGCGGCACTGCAGGATCGGGTCTTCTTGCCATTTTATCACACTTTCCTATACATAAACACACTGTAGTCAGTGTTTCCATAGCAACACTAACAAGGGAGTTAATTGAAAATTGCAGCTTCGGTATGGGAAGGTCCTTTGCTAGTTATGCAGGGTATCATTTTATCTTTAAATAACTTATTTCACAATGTAGTGGTTTTATTGGGAGAAACTAAAATTTTAAAGCATAAAAAGGAATATAAACCTTGCTTTACATATCTTGTTTTAATATAATTGGAATGTGGCCTTATCTTCTTGAATTTCTCTACTGCAGTTTGTCATTTTTTGTACTTTGAAATAATCTTGGGTTCCCCTCCCCCCTTTTTTAGGGTCCTCTGCTGATGCTGCCTTTTTTCACTTGATATACAGTACAAGTTACATGGCAGGGCCCCACTCCATTGGGGCCACCGGGCTCTGGAACAAATCAGTAACTATATAATCAGCCGGAAAACAGGCATCATCAACAAGGGCCCAAAAAAGAGAAATAAAGATTATTTTAGAGTGAACAAAAGAAACTGTAGAACAGAGACATTATGAAAGCAACATACATGCCCAAGTTTCAAATTATATCAAAAAAGACAAAGCAACGTTTCTGTTTCCTTTAAGTTACCAGTTTTTTTTTAAATAAAAGCTTCATATGTCTGAAGCTGTTCGCATATTAACAACCCCTTTTCACATTTATCAGTGTGCCAGCAGATTGGGAGTGTAAAAACTTGCTTGTCAAGTTCCAGTTTAGTTTATGACAAGTTCAAATCTGACTCTGTATTTCCTGTTAATAGGGGGTATGCTGTCTGTACCTGGCACACTGCCATTTTAATAACAGATCCTGTCAATAACGTTGATTCTAGCATGATAAATCCGGTTTCCTTTTTTCTCCGAAAGATACAGATTTACCTCTTGCTACACTGCACTAAGTTAAAGGGAACAAAAAAAAAAACAGTTGCTTACATTTTTTAATATAAATGTGAATTAGTTCATGTATGAAGTTTGTTTAATAACCCCAGTATGTTGCTTTGTGTGCTCATTCTGAAATAGTGTTATTTTTTCCCTTACTAGGGTCCCTTATTGATTCTGAGTTAGTGAGCTAGTGAGCTAGTGTGCTAACGAGTTAGTGAGTTTGTTAACCTGGTAAGTACACTAGAAAATGACATGCCCATTTTCAGGTATGACCCGTTCGATTACATCAGAAAAACATGGGAAAAACA
Source organism: Neoceratodus forsteri (assembly GCA_016271365.2). Classification (NCBI taxonomy): domain Eukaryota; kingdom Metazoa; phylum Chordata; order Ceratodontiformes; family Ceratodontidae; genus Neoceratodus; species Neoceratodus forsteri. Next base: position 78,481,054 of record JADMNL010000025.1, read on the forward strand.
AGTTGCAGAAAGGATTAGATCATACAAAAGGGGAAACCTAGGGTGCCATACAAGCAATAGTTATACAGTTATCAGGAGTGCCAGAAAAACATTCCAAACAGCGCTTCTGCTCAGCTGCTGTCACTGGGCTCCAAGACTGTGAACTAATTAGAAAATGGATACTAGGTGGGGAAACATCTGCATAAACAACGGACCCTAAATGAGGAAACAAATGGGATTATTTCAAACAAACATGCAAAGCGATTTTCTGGGGTTGTTAAACAGACTACGCACATACCCACATTTATCATTTTATTTAAAAATAGGAACGGGCTTTATATTCCCTTTAATGACAAAGAATGATGTCTGTCTTTTATTCTGCCTGTTTGGGGCAAAAACTTGGCATCCTGTAGATATTGTAGTTTAGAAAAGTGCTCTCAGAGACTGCAACAGAAAATGGAGCAGAATGTGCCCTTTTACATACACACAGACGGAACTGCCTTTCAAACAGAATATAGTGTTACAGTATCTGTTTAAGTAGTGTCTGCCAGCAACTGAGATTTAGACTTCTGAGTAGGAAAGGGATTGGTCTTCCCTTATAACAGTGAGGACTTAAAGGAGAACTGCACTGAACCTGTAGGTAATTTTTCTCCATAGAACTGCCGTTATTTTCATACGAACATACGAATTTGCCAGCAGAAACTGGCCATAATGGTCTATCAAGTCTGCTCGAGTGTGCTGCTCGAATTAGTTCCCTGAAGTTGCCCCCCTTCCCCTACTCCCCCTGGAGCCAACTATTCTTCCCCTAGTACCCTCCCCATCCCCATCCCTAGAACACCCACCCTAATTTTCTTCTTCATCCTATCCCACCCCCTTGAAACTAGCCACTGTATGTAATGCCACCACCTCCTCTGGCAACTCGTCTCCTACATCACCCTTTCAGCGAAAATGTTCCTCCTCATTTCCTTCTTAAATCCCCCACTAGCTTCAGGCTGTGCCCCTTGTTGTACCCTCTTTCCTTAAGTTGAAGCTACCCTCCGTGGTTCCAGTTCTGTTATTGTTCTACCTAGGCAAGGCAATTTTATTTATAGCCCACCCTTTCCCAAGGGCTCAGGGTGCTTCGCAATAGCAATACAGTTCATCAGCATGAGTAAAGACAGCTAGAATGACTGAATAAATAACAATTTACAGCTATAAAAACAACATTAAACAATATCTAAGAGCAGTCTGTGAATGCTTCTTGAAATAAAGAAGTTTTTAAGAAGGTCTTAAAGGCTCAATCATGCAGGCGGATCTGGCATATACTGGTAAGGCACTCCAAAGTGTAGGACCTGCAACACAGAGCACAGTGCCCCCTGATTGTTGCAGCCGAGATAAAGAGACAGACAAAAGGCCCACATTGGAAGAGCAGAGGAGGCAAGTTAGGTGATAGGAAACTAGGAGGTCTGTTAAGTAGTCTGGTCCCAGACCGTGTAGGGCCTTGAATGTTGTTAAGCATATAGTGAAGGTTATGCACCACCGCATAGGCAGCCAATGCAGTGCATGCAGAACTGGTGTGATATGGTCCCTACAAGGGGAGCCCACAATCAGCCAGGCTGCATCATTCTGAACCAGCTGCAGGCATTGCAACAAACCCCCAGCTAACTCTATGTATAAAGCATTGCAGTAGTCAACCCTAGAGGTGACAAAGACATGAACTATCATGGTTAGATCAGTAGGAGCTAGATACAGTTTGATCCTGGCAATATTACGCAGATAGTAAAAGCCACTCTGGACCATGGCAATACCTGTTTATCAAGCATCATGCTGCAGTCCAGGATGACCCCAAGATTCATAACTGCAGCTACAGCTGAGTGGTTGACCACCTAACAAAGGAAGTGATGTTATTCCACTCATTTTTAATGGGCCCAACCTACCCAGCTCGACAATCATGACCTCAGACTTACTAGGATTAAAACATAGCCAGTTGAAGGCCATCCAGTTATTAATTTCAACCAAACACCTCCCCAGCACAGGAGCTGCATAAGACCCACCAGAAGTGCTAGACATGTATAACTGAGTAACATCTGCATAACAGTGCCACTCAACACTATTATAATCTCACCCCATGGCAACATGTACACTGAAAACAACATGGGAGCAAGGATCAAGCATTGAGGAACACCACTGAAGAGCACAGGAGCTCTGGAGATGTGACATCCATGAGCCATTTCTGCATTCTTCAGGTTATGTAGGACTCAAACCAGCTCAGTACAGTACCGGTGAGACTTAATAAATACCCAGGTGATCCAGTAGCACCCCATGAACAGCAGTGTCAGAGAGAGATCTAAGAGGACCAAGATGGAACCAAGTCCTCAATCCCTTGCCATAAGGAGATCATTTGTCACTCTGATTAGGGCAGTCTCCGTGCTGTGACAAGACCAAAAACCCAACTGGAGAGGTTCATAGATGTCAAAGTTATCTACGCAACCTACAAGTTGCACAACCAGTACCTTTTCAGTAATCTTCTGTAGAAATTTATTTATTTATTTTATTTATTTGTTTGTTCTAGGATTACAAATACCTTTGAGCTGAGGCTCTTTTACAAAGGTTCCACATCATTGGTACAATTGAGACAATCATAAGTAAAGATAACAGTTTATAATATTAAAAAAAAAGAAAAACGACAAAAAAACCCCACATAGTCTTGTAGATGAAAAAAGAACAATAAGGTGAAACTTTGGGGAGGGGGAGGGGAAAGGGAAAGGCGGAGGGTGAAATCAGGGAGACTAAGTGGATGGGAGAAAAGGTGAGATAGGTTGGGGGGGACAGAGAGAGGAGAGGTGGAAGGCGGATAAGAATAGAGGTAGTGCAACGGGTGGCATTTGTCATGGGCCAACAGGGAAGGTAAAGATAGAAGTGCTGGCAAAGTGCAGGAGTAGATGTGGATCAAAAGGGCATCTTCAGCTATGGAACCAAAAGACATGTTTAGCCACAACAGTCACAGAGGTTGGAGGCAGTGAGTGTTAGGCGGAGACTAGTCTTAAAAGTGCTGAGCGATAGTGAGGATGAGATGTCACTGGGAAGACCGTTGTACCAACTAGTGGCCCAGTAAGCAAAGGATCTTTGGCCTTGTGTTGTGCGGCAATGCAGGATTTGCAGAAGCTGAGGTTTCGATCCCCTGGTATGTCGGGTATGGATTCTCGGTTGTATGAGGGCACAGACTCCAGGGGGGGCAAGGCCCAACAAGATTTTCTTAGTAGTAATACAAGTTTGGTGTTTTATTCGATTGGCAAGATTCAACCATCCAGTTTGAGAATAGAGGTCACAGGTGTGAGTTAGACGCTGGGCGCCAGTGACCAGTCGACAGGCCTTGTTGAGGGCGGTGGATACACGTTTGAGTGCAGTGGTTGTAGCAGAGCCGTAAATGATAATGCCATAATCAATGATGGATATGATGGAGCTCTGGACAGCGACAGCGAGGGCTTCGGGTGTCAGGTGTTTCCTATGACGGAATAGCAGGCCTAGCCGGGAGTTAGCGGCTTTGGCGACATGGTCAATGTGGGCAGTGTAGGAGAGGTGAGGGTCAGGGGTGATCCCGAGGTATTTAAAGTTTTTGACCTGTTCCAGTGCAGCACCTTGTCTGGTGATAATGGAGAGTTGGAAGTGCTTATGTTTATTATGGGAGCTGCAGAAGATCATGGCCTTTGTTTTTTTTTGATTAAGGATCAGTTTGTGCTTTGTGAGCCAATTCTCAACCGAGGAGAAGCCGAGTTGGAGATTTTCTTGCAATTTCTTTGGGTCCTGGTGTGGCAAGGATTACTGCATCATCGGTACAGGGTGATATGTTCAGTGCAGGAGTCCAGTAGGGTGTTAAGGAACAGGCTAAGAGTAGGGGCCCAGTATTGAACCCTGGGGACTCCAGAGAGACAGGTTTGGAATCAGAGTGCACATCTCCAATTTTATATGCTGGGAGGCGGTTTTCAAGATAGCTGTTTGAACCAAGAGATTGAATCATTGGAGAGACCAGCATTTTTTAGTTGGCTCAGCAGGAGGGAGTGGTGGACAGTATCGAAGGCTTTGGCCAGGTTGATGAAAATAGCACCAGTTAGTTGTCCATTGTCGAGGGAGCTGTGAATGGAGCTGGTGAATTTGAGTTAGGCAGAGGATGTACTATGACCTTTTCTAAAGCCATGTTGCTGTTTACAGAGAATACTATAATTGTCCAGATGCTCGGTAAGTTGGTCTGCTACTATACGTTCCAGTGCCTTTGATAAGGGAGGCAGAATGGAGATAGGGTGGAAGTTCGCATGGTCAGCCTTATCACCACTTTTGTGAATCGGGGTAACAGTGGCCATTTTCCATTTGTCTGGGAATTGGCTAGAGGAAAGAGAGAGATTAAAGATCTTGGTGAGGGGCTCAAGTACCTCGTCAAGTGTTAGGGCCAGTAGATTGAGGTCACGTGTGTCATTGCTTGTTCTAGATTTGCTGATGGCTTTGGCAATGTAGTTTCGGACTTGATGTTTCTTTAGTGCCTTAAAGTAGAAAGGTGAGTGACAGGCATGGGTGGAGGAGTTGGGGAGATGGGAGTTGACACATCTTGGAAGAAGTCAGAGGGGAGAACACTGCTAAGGTCAGTGAAAGCGATGTTAAAAGTGTTCGCAATAGTTTTAGAGTCGAGTGTAGTATGCCCATTTATGTTGAGTATGTTCGTCGAAGATTGTGACTGCTTTCCAGTGACATCTTTAATGTTTTTCCACAAATCCCTCCAATTTCCCCAGGAGTTAGTGAGGGCATTTTTATAGTAGTCAGATTTCTGTTGCCGAATGGATTTGGTGCAGTCGTTCCGTGCCCGTTTATAATTCTGAATGTCGAGTTGCTTACCGGAGTTTCTAGCCAATTCCCAGAGGTGGTCCCTGGATTTAAGTTTTTTTAGGAGGTCTCCTGACAGCCAAGGGTTACTGAGCGATTTAACTTTACGCTTTTTGAGGGGGCAAATTTATTACAGGCTTCATTGAAAATGTGAATAAATTGCTCCAGTGCAGTATTAGTATCTGTTGCCTTGAATATGGGGGACCAGTCCTGCAGACTGAGGTGCGATTTGAGGTGGGGTAGCTGACCACGGGGTAGGACTCTGCTGGGGATGATTTTTGGAGGGGGCTTATAGAATTTGTTTGACCAGCTACAGCTGATGGGAGAGTGGTCACTGAGTGAGTCAGGGAGGACTGAGGTTTTCGTGATCCGAGAGGGGTGGTTGGTTAGCATCCAGTCAAGTAGGGTGCAGGTCCAAGTTCTGTAGTTCTTTCTGGTTGCATAGTCAACCATTTGAGTCAGGTTAGCTGATATAATGGAGTCCTTAAATGACCCACCTTCGGCTGAGAGCCAATTAATGTTAAAGTCACCAAGAAGGATGATTTCGGAGTCCGATGGGTGGAATTTGACAAAGTCAAGGACACCGGTTAGACCAGGTCCCTGTTTCTTAGGAGGTATGTAAACAGTGACAACTGTGAGGGCCTTATTGTGGGTGCCTAATAGGAGTCTGATGGGAAGAATCTGAGCAGGTGTTGCCGGAAGATTGGAATCAATGGGGTGTCCTCAGACAGTGTCTTTCACATATAAGGCACACCCTCCACCTCTTTTGGACTTACGATCTACCCGGAAGACATTGTAGCCAGGAAGGGTGATTGTCTGGTCAGGAATCTTTGGGGTGAGCCAAGTTTCAACTACTGACAGAATATCCGGGTTGTGTTGGGTTTCAAAGGCTTGCAGTGCATCAAGCTTAGGAAGTAAACTGCAGATGTTCAGGCACATGATTGAGAGAGTGCCTGTTGGTTTGTTTTGGTTGGAGGTGTTTGGTCTGGGGTTAGGGTGAACAGTCCCTGATAGCAGCAGGAAGAGGAGCACAGGTTTCAGGGTGCATAGGCAGAGTTCAGTCAGAGAGGGAGATTAGAGATGGGTCTGCAGTTCTCCATCATGGCAGGATCCTAAGGGGGGTTTCTTCAGAAGGGTCCTCATCATTGCCCATTTCAGGGAAGATGAGAAGACACCCTCCCTCAAAGAACACCCAATGATCTGGTAAATAACTGGACTCAAAGCCTCCCAGCAGTCTAAAAGTAGTCAGGTAGGACCAGGCTCCAGCAAACAGCTGGTGGGATGCAAAGTTGCAGTCACCTAGAGTAGTACCTTTTCAGCAGCTGGCCAAAACTCGCCCCAGTTCCATCCGAGAAACAGACTATCACCGGCCAATGACAGGCCACTTGTGCAGATACCTGATCTGATGGAAGACACCTTGTCAGTAAAGAAATCACCAAATTCATCATATTGTTCAGCAGAAAAACTTGAGCAGACCACAGATAGGATGAATTTATCAGCCTGTTCATGGAGCAGAACAGTTGAGCTGGTTGATTTCTACCTGCCGCAGTCATCTGTGACAGGAACTGTCTTTCAGGGCAGTTGCTGATTGATACTCACCATGGTGAATCGTCAGTGCCAGTTTGTTGTCCACAGATCAGGATCTTTGCCAAGAATGCTCTAACCTCTGTCCCTTAGTCTTCAACCAACACAGCTCATCACAGTACCATAGAGAGCTGCAACGAGATGTCATGGGATGGACGTGATAGGGTACTAAGAAATCTAACATGGACGTAAGAGCACTATTATAGTGCTCCATGGTGTTGTCAGATCCCTGTGCACAAGGAAGCATTATGCCCGAGACATCCAGTACCTCCAATAGTTTGCACACGGGGGACCTGCAGAAGAACGACACTGCGTGATGATCTGACCTTGAAACCGGATAAACCCTGACTGTACTTAGGTCAAGACCCAATGAGAAGATCAGATCCAGAGTGTGACCATGCTGATACGTACTAGAAGTAATGACTTGTGTTAGCCCCAGTAAGGTCATCAGCTAGAGGTGCTGTTGACCAAGGGTTGAGGGTTCATCAGCGATGGACGCATTGAAGCTCTCCCAGCACCAAAAGTCTGGGGGCATTCAACATCCATTTAACTGTGAAATCTGCCATCTCCTGCATAAAATCACTCCCACAGCAGATAGTATATAAGAATGATTTTGCAACAAACATCTAGAATGCATCTAACAGTGACACATTCAAAAGACCTAAAAGTTCCCATGAGGTATGCAGTGAGTCCCAAAGCAGACTTAAAACAAATGGCCACCCTGCCCCCGCTGTAGTCCCACCTCTGGCAGTGCATCACCAAGTAACCTGGTGGGACAGAAGCCTCCAACACAGGGCTGAAGTCATCCCACAGGCAGGTCTCAGTAATACAAACAAGGTCGCCCTAGGAATCAGCAAAAAAAATAATACATCATTGCTGTTTTATTCCGTAGTGACCTTGCATTACAAAGTATGGCTTGAAGGAGAGGAGCAGACCTGGCCAGACCAATTACTTCTTGCTTGTTGACATTAGGCAGAGTCCTAGGGATGAGAACCTGGCATGGCAGTCCCTGATCCTGGTTCCATACTCACTCAACCCAGTTGATTCCCCCAGTCCTGAACATTATAACCAGGACCTCCTCTGTGAGTGTTGCTCCACCTCTTGCATAGTCCCAGCCCCTGCAGTGGCTGAGATCCTCTGCAGGGAGGATGAGTGGGGCTCCATCAAAGGGGGAGAACTACCAAATGTGGTTTCTGGAACATACATGCCTCACACCAGTACCTCCTTTACACATCTTGTTCCCAGTACTGAACAAACTTAAAGGAGAACTCCAGTTACCTGAAACTCCCGGCCCCCCAAAACCTCATCACCCGGTTAGGCTTTTCACAACAGAAAAAAAGCAAATTAAGTGCATACACTTACTTTTTGATTTGATTCCCACAACCTCCACTTGCATACTCTGTGACTCTGAACAAGTCACTTAACCTCCCCAGTGCTTCCAGGTCGCCCCTGAAAACAGGTGATTGTGTCTAGTGGGCCTTACCTAATTACCAAAGAATAAAAACAATCAAAAAAATTAAGAAAATCCTTCAACCAGAGACCTGCAGACAGTTCACATCAGCTACCTTGCAGCATGGGAAAATTCTGCAAGATACCCATCTTCTCAGTCCCAGCACACCACCACTCACATTGTAGGAATTGCTTATGCAGACAAATACTAGTCAGTCCGAGGGTCCACTGGAATGCAGGAAGAAACAGCCAGCCACAGTCTCCACTCCAGTTCATGTGTGGACTAAAAACAACGCACCCCTGCCAGAGGGTGGAGACTTAGCAACACCACCCAACCATCCAGTGCCAATGAACATCATGTCAGCAGCCAAAGACCAGCACCATAGCAAGCAGAAGAGGATCACCGTGACAGAAGGTACCATGAATGAAAACTTTAGTGAATGAAACTAAAGGGCTAGATTCAATATCTACCTGAAACAGCCAGCCCATTACGGAACCAAATAAGTTCAGACTTGGATATAACTAAAATAAAAAACTACATTGTCAGCACTAATTCATTGAATTGCCCTAGCTAATCTCTAAAGCCCTAGAATACTATCTTAAAGCAAACTAAAATCTAATTAAAAAGCTGAAAACAACAGCTAAACCCTACCAACAATTGAGCTCTCATAACAGAGAATTCAGAGACAGCTACCCAGTGTGTAGCCATCTTTCTTGCAAGTACCTGCAAAGGTCACTTCCACAACTGATCCAGGTGCCATTGCCAATATGTGCCTTTAGCAGCCTAAGTGGGTGTTTTAGAGTTACACTCTGACGGTAAGTACCATTTTAGAACTGTATGTTGTAGTTTGTCCCTTTCAGACACACAGCTCTATACAAAAACACAGATGCAGTGTACCAACAATGTAAGACTTCTCACTGGCGCAGGGAAGCATACGCATACCTGTGATCTCTACAAGCAATCCAACTGGCTCAATCTAAATAGTACACTTGCCTACCAGACCTGCCTACTGGCTAAGAGAATTTGTCTTAACCTCACATCTCCTGCAACTCATGCCCTAATGTTGCCTGCAGTCACTGCACGTTTTGTGCGCAGTTCCCTCAAACCAACATTTATCGTCCCAGTCTGCCGTACCAACTAGGCTCAACGTGCTTTCCACACCAGGGCCCCCCCAGCTGCTAAACAACCTTCCCCTGAAATTGCAGCTGAAAACAAGCTTGGCCCATTCAAACGTAAACTCCGCTAGCACCTCACTGACCTCAGCAGTTGTGACTGCTCTGCCTAGGCTTGCGGTTATGTTTCGCCTCTTCCCTCCTCCCTTGCTGCCCTCCCTACTTCTTTCCACCTCTCCATCCCCTGCTACTCCCCGTCTCTCTCCCACCCCCCCACCTACCATTCTACCCCTCTCACCTCCCGCCTACCATTCTACCTCTCCTCCTGTCTCCCCCTCCCTATCACCCTGTCTCTTGTTGCTCCACCCCAGATTACCTAGCACTTATCTTTCTGTTCTTACACTTACGACAATGTCAAATCCTTGACTGCCTACCCCTTTTCCCCATCCCTCCCCTCTTATCCCCAACCCCTTGCTCCACTTATGTCACCCCTAGGATGGCTTTGATTTGTATTTGTGTCTTGCTATATATACACACACCCGTATTTTTAATTGTGCATTATTTGCCACTGACTGTTTGCTACTGGTGCTAGTCTATACACATGTACTGTCGTTTGCTACTAAGTTAACCTCCTGACCTTGTATTGTATCTTACCACTGTTTTGCTTGCACCCATTGCTGACACGGAACCTGTGTAAAAGAACCCTTGGTTCAAAGGTATTTGTAATCCTAGTGTAACCCCTAGATGGCGCTATCCCAGGGGCTACTACCCCTGCCTGATTTGCCACTAACAGGTTGAGGGGCCTGGATACAATGGCGGGTGCCTCCACCCAGAGGTCAGGGTTTGCAATAGTTAAACTAACTTGGTCACAGCCCTCTGGGACGCTGCAACCCCCCTTTCTTCCCACTAGTGGCCCACACAATATATCAGAATTACCTTCACAGTATACACTACCCCCAGGTCTGGTTCGGCACTGGGACCTCCTGTGAAATGAGATACAGTGCAACAATCACAGTACAGTACTTTAACATAGACAAATACCTCAGGCAGTATAACTTTGCTGAAACAAGCAGCTCTGATTTATTTAGGGGATATAACAAGGACAGGGGAAATCAGGTTAATTAGCTTATCACTCTAATAATCTACCTATGGCTCTGTGCACAGGCCTATCCCTATCAGTTACTGTCCCTGGGTACCCAAGCCCTAGTGGCTAGTCCAAACCGTGGCAGCTGGTGAGGGGCCCTTTCACACAGAGAAAAGGAGAATTAAACAGTCAGCAGTACAGTAATTCCATTTGGATTTAATGTGGCAATTCAACAGGAGCGACCCTGAATTAGTACTCACGACCTCCAAATAAGATAGGGTCCTTCAGTATCAGCAGGGCTACTCTTGAGCTCAAGAGACTCTTCACACATTTATATGGTAAAAAAAAAAAGTACTATACCAGGCAGGCTGCTTCTTTACCCGATCGCCAATTACTGCACAATACCCGGAGAACACACAGCAGATTCAGTTCCTGACAGACCGAGTGCAATTTTCAGCAATTTCTCCAGTCTTCTACAGGGTGAGCCTGGTTTCTACTCTTCAGAGATCCTTTGATTCTTTTCACAGGACAGTTCAATCCTAACAAGCAGTTACACAAGCTGCAGACCGGAACTCTGGGCCTTACACGTTTTTGACTAAAACTGCACACTGAAAAAGCACAGGGCTCCTTCCTTCTTCACTGCCAAAGCTCAACTGAAACTCCAACTGACAAAACCGGGCACTTCCTTTGAGTTCCTCCCAGTTCTTGACTGGATTGGCTGTCACTCACAATAGACTGCTGCTTGGTCCAAAAGGCACTGAAGTCTAAACTACATCTCCGGAGTCACTGCCCATACAATCCTCTTGTGGCTGGCTCAGATTATGAGTCCAAGTTCTGATTCGTCAAGGCACCATTTTAGAGCTAGCTTACCCCACACTGATTGGTCCAGTTCAGCAGTTCAAAACCAGAATGGGGAACTAGGCAGACACTGTTCTGACTACAAAAGAAAGCAGGTTAGACAAACTGTAATTTCATTATTACTGTAAATGATTTCTGGCAAACAGTTACATCTTTCAGATAGGTTCCTTTGCACTCCTAGTGACTGCAAAATGGAGTGAATTGGCAGCAGCTTGAGTGGTACTCAATCAAAGAAACACACAGTCCCCCATACAACTAATTATGTCTGCAAGCAGACAGCTCTTAAAGAGACAGTACCAGAGGTTCTAAAACACTCACTGATAAATGGTAACAACGCCAAACACCATTCAGGCTTGGAGCATTCAAGCAAGCTCCTGGAAGTCTTTTTGGGAACCCCATTTGCAGGGGTTACACCCTTCCTGGCCTGGGAAAGCTTGACGTCCCAAGCAAGTACCCATAAGTTTCAACTGCAACCATATACATTTGCATTAGGCTCGCACATGTAATCATCAGTCAATATATCATTTTACCAAGAACACATTTCTGAAACATTGCAGTACGTCCTCTTTACACAGTATTACATACATTGTACCATAACTCAAGTTATTACCTCTTGTACATGAAACCTGAAGAGAGGGGCCCTTTCCTATCAGTTACCTTGGGGCTGGATGGGGCAAGGGCACCATACTTAGAGGGCAACACAAGTAACTTGGAGTTAGCACTGATGCTCAGTTTGGGCAATGAGCTCGGGACACATACACTCCTTTATGGACAACATTGAGAGGCAAGTCCACAGGCCTCCCAAGTGAATCATAACTGAGGTGCACCACAGGCTTTACAGCTTGACCAGTCTTTCTAGGGGAACTGTTATAGTGTCTGCACTCTGAGCCTCATTTTCAGCATTGTCCTCACTTGTCAGGGGAGTCTCCATGGGGGTAGAGAGGCTAGAACTTGGGGCACTTTCAGCTCCAGGAGTTACAGTTTCTGAGTCCACAACATTTGGCTCGCATGGAGAGCTTTCGGACACTGGCAGTGGACTGTCAGGGCACTCAAAATACTCTTCTTGTTCGGGTGTACCACCAGTCTGCCCCAATCTATCATTTTCCTCCCCTGAAAGCTCAAACAGTTCAACCATGCACAATGATTCCATTTCATCTGATCTGATGCTTTGCACTTCAATTTCTGGGAGCATTGGCTCCAGGGACGAAGCTGGGGGCTTGACAGTCCAGAAGGCCCAGCTTCATCTCCAGTATTGACTAGGGGATTGCCCCGAAACAATTGACTCAGTTCGTAAGAAGGATAGTATTCAAAGTCACTCTCACTTTCTTCCGATATGGACTGACAGTCATGCTCAACTGGGACTTGTGGAGGGAACACTTTAACTTTGCTTCTGTAGGTGCAGACTTTCTTGATCTTTTCCTAGCAGCAGCTCTAGTCACTGGTCCAGAGGGGCATCTTCACGGGCTCAGACTCAATTAAGATTTGTCCAATGGGCAGTAAATGATTTCTATGCATTGTTTTTACATCTTTTGAATTATTCTCAGGCCTTACTTTGTACACTGGCAGATCATCTAGTTTGCCCACTACAATGTGAGGGAGATGGTGCCATCTGTCAGCAATCTTGTGCTAGCCATGCAGTCCCAGATTTCTTAGCAATACCGATCCCTCCTGGAGTTCCTGTGCTTTCACCTTTTATCATACCTTTCTTTGTTGGCCAGATTTCTTTTGGCAGCCATGGTTTGAGCCAGTTGTACGCATGAGTTAGCTGGGCCTTTAACTTTTGCACATACTGTAAATAGTTGTCAGCTTGAACCCCATCAGGAGACCCCAAAACACACATCTACTGGTAGTCGAGCTTCTTCCAAACATCAGGCGGTAGGGGAATCCAGTGGCACCACTTTTGGTGCAGTTATAAGCATGTACCAGGGTGCTAATTTGTTGGCTCCATCTAGGCTTGTCCTTTGGGTGCAGGGTGCCTAGCATATCTAGCAAAGTGCGTTGAAACGCTCAGGCTGTGGGTCTCCTGGGGTGGTAAGGAGTGGTTCTGGACTTTCGCACTCCCACAGAGAAAGCATCTCTTTGATCAGACGACTCTCAAAGTCTCTCCTTGATCAGAATGGATTCTTTGTGGAGCCCCATAGTGAACAAAAGTTTTCTACAAGTACTTTGGCCACAGTGGATGCTTTCTGGTCTTTGGTGGGAAAGCTTGGGCATATCTCGTGAATGGTCAGTGACCACCAGCACATTACTGATATTTCTTTGATCTGACTCCAAACTCAGAAAATCAATACAGACCAGCTCCATGGGTGCACTGGTGGTGATGTTAACAGGGGGCAGCCCTCTGGGGCAAAGCTTTCCTCTGTAAGCAGACTACAAGTTCGAATGTGTTGCTCCACATCAGCCCCCATCTTAGGCCAATAGAATCTGGATCTCACCAAGTCAAGTGTTCTGTCTATACCAAGGTGCCCCATGTGGTTGTGCAAGGACCTCAGTACTGAGTCTCAAAGGCAGTGGGCAGCACCAGTTGTTGTTTGTCTACTTGTCCCCTCTGTCTACTGTTTCTCTGTATAACAGTTTATTGATCAGTTTCAACTTAGGACCTTCTTTGTATAACAGTGCAGTTCTCAAATCAGTGGAGCGTAATTTGGACACATCTTTTCCTGCATAGAGGGCTTCTAAAGCTGCTTTGATCATGGGATCGCGGATTGAGCCGCCGAATACTGTCATTGTCCAGCTGAGGCAGTGCACCAATGTCTATTGCAGAAAAGTGGCAATAAGCAGCAGGTATGCAGTTCTCAGAGGCTCCCAAGCAATCCACCATGCAGTCCACAAGCGTCCATGGACATTTGTTCCTCCCTGTCAAACTTCCGAGAGTGCCGAATGTCAGGTTCTGCCAATCGGACCCAATCATTCTGGGGAACAGGCCTCCGGGAGAGAGCATCACATCTATGTGGTTCAGACCTGCTCGGTATTCGAGAGCATAGTCATATGTAGATAATGCAGAAAGCCACCTATGGCCAGTGGCATCCAACTTAGCTGAGGTCTGCACATAGGTCAAAGGATTATTGTCAGTTTTACTAGTATTTTAGCCCCATACAAGTACTCATGGAATTGGTCAACAATAGCCCACTTCAAAGCTAGGAACTCTAACTTATGTACAGGATAGTTCTTTTCGGATGGGGTCAGGCTTCTACTGGCAAAGGCCACTGGTCTCAGGCCATTCTCGTGCTCTTGGTACAACACAGCCCCCAACCCTTGCAAGCTAGCATCAGTGTGCAGGACGAAGGTTTTCTTGGATCGGCATAGGCCAGCACTGGAGCATGGGTAAGTTGATATATGATCTCATGAAAAGCAGTCTCACAATCAGGAGTCCAGCGGACCCAAATACTTCACTCGGATGAAAATACACTCTTTCAGTCTTGAGGGACGCTGACTTTGGTATTTTTGTGGGTTGGGGATACCCTTGAGTAAGGTTAAGTAAAGGGGATCACTCTTGAATAGTCCTTGATGAAGCACCGATAATAACCACAGAATCCCAGGAATCTTTGCAGTTCTTTTTAGATTTTGGGCTGTGGCCAGGTGGTCAAGGCCTCAACTTTACTTGGGTCAGTCTCTATTCCTCGTGGATACTATGTGTCCCACATACTTTACTGATGTTTGAAAAGAATTGACACTTATCAATGGACAGTTTAAGGCCAAAGTCCTCCAGTCGGTCCAATACCTTAAATAATCTGCTCTCATGTTCCTCCAGTGAGCTGCCAAACACAATAACATCATCTAGGTATACCAGGCACTCTAGTAAGTTCATGTCCCCACTGCACGCTCCATCAATCGTTGAAAAGTGGCTGGGGCACCTGAAATCCTTGAGGCATCCTCATGAATTCATAGAAGCCAAGCGGACAGATAAAGGCCGTCTTCTCACAGTCCTCTGGGGCCATCGGGATCTGGTAGTACCCACTGCGGAGATCCAGCACAGAGAACCACTTGCTCCCGTTTAGGCAGTCCAAAGCATCCTGAATACGGGGCATTGTGTACTGATCAGGATAGTCCACCGTTTAAGGTGCGATAATCACACACATCCTTACTATTCCATTCTTTTTCCTCACTACCACAATGGGGAAGCATAAGGGCTTCTGGATTCTTGTATTACACCAGCAGCTAACATCTCTTGCAGATGCCGTCTCACATCATCTATGTCAGCAGGTGCCAGGCGTCGAGACCTCTCACGAAATGGTCTTTCGTCATGCAGCTGGATATTGTGCTCAGCTCCTTGCACGCATCCTACATCCCATTCCTTTAAAGAAAACACCTGGTCTCTCTGGGCAAGCTTCTCACTGATCCTCACTTTCCATTCAGCTGGCAGCGGGAGTCGCAAATCAAACAAGTTAGGCGTTACTCTGTCATTCTTCCTTGAACTCTTGCTGCTGGGTAGCACTGCAGTGTCTGCACAATGCACATTAGCCAGGATGCAACCTCTGTTTACTCGAATGTCTCTTTCAGACACATTATGAACTTGGACCATTACCCTTCTGGCATAAGCATGGGCTCTAGCGGCAAAATACTAGCTTGACCAGCAGTCCCTCTGGCAATTTCCATAGCCTGGTGCATCCAACATTAATATTTTATTCTTAACATCCTTTCTGATATGGACCTCTCCCTGTAAGGTACACTGGGCATTTGGCGCCAGGATCAGAGACTCAGGATCCTTCTTCCATACAATTCGACCGGTTCCTCTGGTTCTGTTTTTCAGCATCTCTCTGTGCCTCATAGGCCTTCTTAATTAAAGCCGAACTCTTAAAGCTCTACTAGTCTTTGACCCTGTTTTTCATAACACAACTGTGCCAGCCTTCCGACATATGAGCATTTGTTCCAATCAACAAAGGGACACCATCATACAGTCCAGTGGGGGACACACTAAGGCTAGGGTCTCTACTTGTTTGGCCACTCCAGCCACGGAGGTGGGGAAAGACAGCCAATTCGGATATACCCAGAATAGGGTAGGCCTTCTCACTTAACCCCATACATACAGTCCTTCTAATGGTTGTAAGGCACGTCTGACAAATGCTTCTGATACCAATCCTGGAACATAATTGTCACTTGGGAGCCACTGTCCAATACAGCTCTTGTAGACACTCCATTCACCTTTACAGTGGTCTCCATGGAGGACCCACTATTCTGGACCAGTCTGGAGAGGCGGTAGTGGGGGCCTGGGCAACTGACCTGCCACAAAAGGACGTGAATTAGCATTTTTGGTGCCCTCACTGGGATCATGTGTGCACCTCTTAACCACTGATTTCTTCTCCAAGCTCTCCTTGTAGCCTATATGCAACTTTGTCAGTGTCTTTTGGGGACTGGCATTCCTTTTCATGTGCCCATCTTTCCACAATTATAGCAAAACATACTTTCTGGAGTTTGAGCTGGCCGAGGCGCCACACTGGGAGCCAGGGCGGGGTATTACTAACTGGAAACCTGGTGCCATCTCTGTCTGCGGCAAGATAAGCATTTGGAGACATCTCATCAGTTTCTCCACTTCCATGGTCAAGGAATCGAGTTTGGAGCTGTTATCAGCAGGAGATACATGGGTGGGTACCCCACCCCATAGCAGATGCAGTCGGATATAGGTCAGGGCCCATACTTGCAGGCGTGGCCTTCATAAAGGACTGTTTTTGAATTCCGGATCTCTCTCAACAGTTCGCCCCATTGTGGCATATCTTTTCCTTGTCAGAGCACTCATTGACTGTCAACCTCTGCCCTGAACTTCACTTGATGGTCACCCTCAGTCACTCGTTCGTAGCCACAGCTGTTGGTGCAGGTACCTCCCGAAGTCAGCCTTTCTCAACTCCTCAATTTCTCTCATTAACTCATCATAGGAGGGTGGGGATTCCAGTCGATTTGCCAGGCGTAACTGAAGCAACAGCAGTTCTGAAGGGCAGACTTAAGGATTCTGTCCAGTCTGGTTCGGTCCAGTTCAATCGCTGGCAAACTACCCTTTCTGAGGCATTCTTGCAACAATTTTTCCAGCCGAGAACATACAGACAACAACTCCCCTTGGTACTGTTGTGCATTTCTTACTCTCCACCATAGGTCCTCATCAGAATCTGGGCTCCCATACACATTCTCCAAGGCCTCAAGATAGGCCTGTGCAGTCGCTTCAGGGTTACTGGCCCGTTTAGCATGGATGGTAGCCAGGGCAGGACCTCGGAGGCTCTCACTAACCCTCTTTCGCTTTTCGCCTTCCGAGCATTGCCATTCTAGCACTTGGGGGGCAACATAGTCTATCCAGGTCTCCCAGTCATCCTCCCCTTGGGGGGTGGGGAGGGTGCCAGAGAAGATCCTCAACCTTCGGTAAGAGTCGTGACTAATGGCAGGTGCAGAAATAGGAGTCTGCATTGGTTCAGCCACCATTACGGGCACTGGAGCAGGAGAGGGTGTTGGGGGAGGAACACCCCCAGGTGGCAAGAATAGTTTCTTCAAGTCTTCCACAGTTTTCCCCTCTCCCAGCAACCATTCAGCAAATTTCTCCTCAAAAGTTTCAGATAGTGGTGGGGGCTGATTCCCCCCCGGGTCTTTACTGTCCTTAGTTATCACTCTCCAAGCAGTGAGGGCTCCCTCTGGGGTAATGGTCTGTGGCACTTTGGAGCTATCTATGGGATCCTTAAACTCTACTAGGGCCAGGAAAGTGTGGGTGAGCAGATTAGCATGCCGACCCACCACCACAGGGTTTTGTAAACCTTCCACCTTGGAAAGTACTCCCTGCACAGTGTCCGTATTGATACCAAGGGGGATGTCCAGGATAAGCATAGCATTTTGGGGGTCGATCTCCTCCCCAGTACACAACTCCACCAGCCGGTGCACAGCCACTTCTGTCAGGGTACCCATTTTTCTCTTAACAGTGGTTCGTAAATATGGCCACTAGAGGACACACAATCCCAGCGGTGAGCCTCCAAGATGTAACCCCTAGATGGCGCTATCCCAGGGGCTACTACCCCTGCCTGATTTGCCACTAACAGGTTGAGGGGCCTGGATACAATGGCAGGTGCCTCCACCCAGAGGTCAGGGTTTGCAATAGTTAAACTAACTTGGTCACAGCCCTCTGGGACACTGCAACCCCTTTCTTCCCACTAGTTACCCACACAATATATCAGAATTACCTTCACAGTATACACTTACCCCAGGTCTGGTTCCGCACTGGGACCTCCTGTGAAATGAGATACAGTGCAACAATCACAGTACAGTACTTTAACATAGACAAATACCTCAGGCAGTATAACTTTGCTGAAACAAGCAGCTCTGATTTATTTAGGGGATATAACAAGGACAGGGGAAATCAGGTTAATTAGCTTATCACTCTAATAATCTTATGGCTCTGTGCACAGGCCTATCCCTATCAGTTACTGTCCCTGGGTACCCAAGCCCTAGTGGCTAGTCCAAACCGTGGCAGCTGGTAGGGGCCCTTTCACACAGAGAAAAGGAGAATTAAACAGTCAGCAGTACAGTAATTCCATTTGGATTTAATGTGGCAATTCAACAGGGAGCGACCCTGAATTAGTACTCACGACCTCCAAATAAGATAGGGTCCTTCAATATCAGCAGGGCTACTCTTGAGCTCCAAGAGACTCTTCACACATTTATATGGTAAAAAAAAAAGTACTATACCAGGCAGGCTGCTTCTTTATCCCGATCGCAATTACTACACAATACCCAGGAGAACACACAGCAGATTCAGTTCCTGACAGACCGAGTGCAATTTTCAGCAATTTCTCCAGTCTTCTACAGGGTGAGCCTGGTTTCTACTCTTCAGAGATCCTTTGATTCTTTTCACAGGACGGATTCAGTCCTAACAAGCAGTTACACAAGCTGCAGACGGAACTCTGGGCCTTACACGTTTTTGACTAAAACTGCACACTGAAAAGCACAGGGCTCCTTCCTTCTTCACTGCCAAAGCTCAACTGAAACTCCAACCGACAAAACCGGCACTTCCTTTGAGTTCCTCCCAGTTCTTGACTGGATTGGCTGTCACCACAATAGACTGCTGCTGTTGGTCCAAAAGGCACTGAAGTCTAAACTACATCTCCCAGAGTCACTGCCCCATACAATCCTCTTGTGGCTGGCTCAGATTATGAGTCCAAGTTCTGATTCGTCCAAGGCACCATTTAGAGCTAGCTTACCCCACACTGATTGGTCCAGTTCAGCAGTTCAAAACCAGAATGGGGAACTAGGCAGACACTGTTCTGACTACAAAAGAAAGCAGGTTAGACAAACTGTAATTTCATTATTACTGTAAATGATTTCTGGCAAACAGTTACATCTTTCAGATAGGTTCCCTTTGCACTCCTAGTGACTGCAAAATGGAGTGAATTACAGCAGCTTGAGTGGTACTCAATCAAAGAAACACACAGTCCCCATACAAACTAATTATGTCTGCAAGCAGACAGCTCTTAAAGAGACAGTACCAGAGGTTCTAAAAACACTCACTGATAAATGGCTTAAACGCCAAACACCATTCAGGCTTGGAGCATTCAAGCAAGCTCCTGGAAGTCTTTTGGGAACCCCCATTTGCAGGGGGGTTACACTAGTAATAAATAAATAAAAAAAATAAACACTTTATTAGGACATAAACTACATCTTACAGTTCAACCAAGCACATATTAAAAACTGCTGCATCAAGACTAAGGTTTGGTGCTACTACAGTTTAAACAGACATAATGAGCAGAAAATAAGAGCACCGAACTAAAGGTCAGATATTGACTTTATTAAAGTGCCATAGTGCAAGAACTAGAAAAACAGTTTTTTCTGGCTCGTCACAACTACCTCCATAGTGGTAGCAATGAATGCAGGCACGTCTTACACTTTGCACGTCACACTGCCGTGTTTCATCAGTGATAATGTGCATAGTAAAGAATGTTGTTTAAATATAGCAAGACAACCAATCAAAATACAGTTCAATGCTTAGTGCAATTAATGCAGTCAGCGGCTCAGTAGGTAGCACACTCGCCTCTGAAGCCAGGAGATCAGAGGGCCGTGGGTTCAGTTCCCACATCTGGCACTTGGGTTAATATCCCAGTACTGACACTGTAGTGCAGCATGAGAGGGGTGTTGTACTTTGAGGTGCCATCTTTCAGATGCAACGTTAAACCCGAGGTCCCATCTGCCTGGATTGATGGTAGTTCAGGTGGATGTTAAAGATCCCATGGCACTTCTCGGAAAGAGTAGGGGAAATTTCCCCGGTGTCCTGGCCAAATGTCCCTCATTCACTAAAAATACCACCAACAGCTTAATCTGGTTCAAGGTCAGTTGGCATTCATCTGTATCCTCCTCCCCGGGTTGTGCCTGAAAATAGTCAGGATTTGTCTAGTGCACTTACCTGGTCAACAAAAACTAAATAAATAAATAAAATGCATGACAATCCATTGTGAAATGCATATTAAAAACAACATGGTAAAAAACAGGTACAAACTTATAATTGATTTCACAGAGAAATATACAAATTCATTTAATCTGGTGTGCAAAACATATTCCACAAACTGTGCCTTCCCAGAATTTAATGGAAAAAAATGTTCATTATATATAACAAACTTTTCCATTGTTAAGTTATTATTTCTGTGCTGTAAAATATTTAACATCAGTGTATACATTAATGCTCGTCATATATTTGTACACCACAAGGAAAATATAAAAAAACATGGTTTATGCTTAGCAGTCACCAATTCAACATCAGGCACATTTAATCTTCAAACAGTCAATCTTTTTATTTCATTTTACAAAGATGAAGCCGAATCAATGCAATCATTCAAGCCTCTCTCCCTCTTGCCTTTAATTCTAATATCCAAAAGCTCTCCCTTTCTCCTATTTTTCTCTCCCTATTACACACACACCCCGGCACAGTCCAATGGTCACCCTTTCCAACTACACAAATTTGATGTCCTGGTTAGTATCATGATTTCTGTTCACATGTTGTACAGTGGCATATATTCCATCATTCCTTTCTAATGCCCATTATTAAAAGGGTCTCAGAAATACTGCAATCTCATTGGCTGTCAGCATTCTGAGAGCCTTATTTTAACCTACTCATTAACATACTTGTGCAGCCTGATTACAGGAGCACTGATTTAAAAAATGAAGTTCCTAATTAGCTTTCCAACATTCTACCTGTGAAACCTATGGACGTCATTAGAGCAAGGCTCAACTGAATACCTGGGGGAAAAGAAGGAAGTAAAAAGTGTTTGAAGTCATACAGCTGTGCTGTAACAGGGGCTACCTGTATGAAAAAGGCAGGAGTGAAGTATTTGGGTTTGTTTTCAGTCCAAGAGTATCACCGACACCAGCGTGTTGCTATTATTACAAGCCTCGAGGGGGAGAAGCTTCACAGAAAGCCCAGCAGCAGACTGCTATGTCAGTAAAAGTACATTTTTAAACTGACAATAATAAAAATTAACTTTCACTGACATAGCAGCTCGCAGTGCGGCTTTTCCGTGAAGAGTTTCATCATCCCTCAGAGCTTTGAAATATCGGCAGCACGCTGGTGATCACAGCTAAGCTCAAACTGTAAACCGTCGATATAAACACGCTGCAGAGTGGCTTGTTTAGTACTCTCTATATAAATGTGGGCATTTAATGTTTTGAAATTAAGTGACCAATGTTCTTCTGATGCAGTACCCCACCTCAACACGTCCTCTCCTTCCTGCTGTATGTGTTTAAAAATGTTTCTCAGTGTAAGCCTGTGTCATGCCAGTCGGGTTTCTGCTGCCATATTTACATTAGCAAGAGCTGCTTCAGACAAATTTTAACCAATAGGAAGATGAAAGAGATGGGAAATTTTTTTAGAAGTACGCAATGGCCCTAATCCAATTATATCTGCAAAACCTTTTTAAGTCACATGTACTCTGCCTACCAGTTTACTGTTTTTTATGTTTCCCATAATAATTACTGACTGAGGCTGATTTCCTGTGTTTGCATGGTTCGGGTTTTTCCTTGGTGGGGGGGGGGGAGTAAAAAGTGTTCAAAGTCATACAGATGTTCTGTAATAGGGGCTGCCTGTATGAACAAGAAGAAAGGAGTGAGGTATTACCTTTTTGCTTTTTGTTTCTGCAGTACAAGAGTATCACCAGTGTGTTGCCCTTATTACAAGGATTGAGAGGTGAGGAGCTTCATAGAAAAGCCATGCCGTGGGCTGCTATGTCAGTGAGAGTACATTTTTAAACTGACAATAATAAAAATTGACTTTCATGGATGTAGCAGTCCGCAGCGCGACTTTTCTAAGAAGAGCCTCACCATTCAGATCTTTGTTTTTTTTGTTTTTTTATTCAAAGTTTATTAAATTTTTGTACTTATCCAGACACATCAGTATACATGAATGATTACATTTAGGGTATTTGATATCTGATAGTTACAGAAAAGAAAATCTGAAAGCAGGATCAAGATTAACAAACCTCATCTCCCTCTCCCCCTCCCCCCACCCAAACATTCTCTTTAGACTAATTACTACCCCCATCCCCCCATCTCCTTATTGGTGCCAAATAAAAGGTGATACCCTTTTCATTCCAGTCCCTAAATAAAGGGAGAGGAAGGAATAAAATGTGTTCAGTACCATTTATAGATTTCCCATGTATAAAAGCTGGTTTTCCTTATGTGAAATAATGACACATCTAAACTCTCTATTATAGAGTGTACAAGACTTGTAAAGTTTCCCACCATTTTTTATACAATCCCATTCGATTTGTAAAGTTAGCCATCATCTTTTCCATTCATAGGTTATGAAGGAGTTCCTGCAACCATTCGGAGTACGAGGGCTGGAGTGAATCCTTCCAATGTTTTAGAACTACTTTTTTAACAGACATAGCGATTAAAGTAATGTGGAAATTTCTGATCATAGTTGGAAAACCTATAAAATCGCCTAGTTGGCAAACTTCAGGTTTGAAGTAGTCTTGTAGACCCAGCAAGGGATCCAGCTTGGTTTTAATGAGATGCCAGAGCGGAACGATATTTGGGCATTCCCAAAACACGTGAAGCAGAGTACCAATATCACCATTGCATCTAATACACGTTGGTGTCCACTCTTCCCATTTTATACATTTTAGCCGGGGTTAAATACATGTCATTCAGGAGTTGTATTTGCATCAAACGAAGTCTGTCTTGCGTGATTAATTTATGACAGGATTCCCAAATGTTTGGCCCTTTGGAGCTGGCGTTTGGATACAGGTTGTTCCAATATGCCGAAATACCCCCTACTTTTGGGAAAACCAGCGGATAGAGGAGAGCACATAGAGAGGAGACAGCATGTGGAGCTGAGGCCAATATTTATCCTGTTGAGATCCACACATTAGGGTCATCTGAAGGGGGTATATTTCCATAACATTTTATTAGCATATGACATAATTGATATACCCACTTATTGGAAAGACCGAAGGAAGTTAGAAGGCTTGCAATATCTAGCCATTAATGATTTGGAATGCAAAAGTCCCAAATTTTATTTAACGAGGGGATCCAATTTCCCGGGATTGTTTTGGCCCCTATTTTAAAATGAGGGTTTTGGAAAATAGGTTGGGAGAGATCTTCCGAGTTGTTATATCGTAAAGTCGCACAAAGTTGGTTATGTATACAAACCGAGTGTCCCAATGGGCTGCTTCGTAATAGCATGGGAAGGCTTTTATATTTCAGAAAGAGCAGGGCGGATGGATTTATTCCTGCTGAGACTGAGGACTTGTTTTCTATAGTTATCCAAGATGGAGTGTAATTCAATGAATCTTGAGGAGCAGGGGGTGATGATGATCAGAGATATTTACTTAAATGGCTCGCCCAGTAATATAAGGTAAAATGGGGGAGTTTTAACCCACCAAGGTGCTTGGGGGCGGCCAACTTATGAAAAGCACGTCTTGGAGTTTTCCCTTTCCATAGGAAATCAGATAGACTACTGTGAATATTTTTGAACCATGATTTTGGGAGCCACATATTCAGGAGGTTTAGGGGGTTAAAAAATGCATTGGAGGATATTCATTTTTATAATATTCACCCGGGCCCATAAAGTTAATGGGAGGACCTGCCAGCGCTTTAGGTCCTGTTGGGCAGATTTATATAATTCATCCAAATTCAGTTTCCAGATTTGGGAGTCGCTAGATGAGAGATGTATTCCTAAGTATTTTATTGTTTTGGGGGCCCATCTTAAGCCCAATTCAGGTACTTTTGCCTTCTGTACTCTTGGATTAAGGGGGAAAACAAGTGACTTTTCTGCGTTGAGCTTGTAATTAGAGAGGGAACTATACTCCTGCACTATACCTAACAGCATCTGTTTAATTTGGGTAATATGGAGCAAGATGTCATCTGCATATACTGCCATTTTGGTGTTAATGGAGCCTAGTTGTATCCCATTTATGCCCGGGGATGTCTGAATGGCCACTATGAGGGGCTCTAAGTACAAATTAAATAAAAGGAGAGATAGGGGGCAGCCTTGGCGCATTCCAGCCTCCAAAGGGAAACTAGAAGAGAGAGTGCCATTGCAGAAAACCTTTGCAGTAGGGGCGGAATATAAAACTGCCATTCAGATCTTTGTAATAATGGCAGCAGGCTGTTGATACTCTTTGGCTGCAGGGGAAAAAAAATGAAATACCTTACTCCTGCATTTATAAAATAAATCTGCATGAGCATGTATATCTGTGTAGCCCACATTGATCCAGAAATGAGACCACAGCAATTTAGCATAGCGGAGGGACTATTTTATGTTAATTACACACACAATTAAAAAAAATACTAAAAAAAAAATATTTACACTAAAGTAACTCATAACCCAATTATAATAATAGTAATAATGAACTCCAGGGGTTACATTATTGTTCAAGTTAATCACCCCCTGGGGGCAATATGGCACTTGACTGCGCCTCATGCCACATTACACCCTCAGGGGGTGATTAACTAGAACATTAACGTAACCCCCGTCATTCATTATTGCTTAATAAATGCTTACCCATTCGAATATGGAATTCTGTAATAGAGTGCCCAATGTAGAATGATCTGCAAAAACATTCTAACATATATACTGCTCCTGTAGTGTAACAATTGAAAAAAATCTTTTACAGTAACTGGAGCACGTTTTTTCCCATTGGGAAACCCAATTATAATTTGCCATTATAACCAGCTGGTTATAACGGCAAACACACACCAGGTTTTCCTTGCTTTTCGCATGTGCTAGCCAGCTGTCTCCCAGAAGTTGCGCTGAGCATTGCACTGCCACAAACAAAACTGACGCCAACTTTCCTCCCAAAAAATATTTAGAGTGCTTGGGCAAAGGAGCCTGACAAATTTCAAAAATCAAATAAAAAAAGTCTCACCAGCCACGGACTGCACTTAAGCCAGACGGGACCATGGCTGAACAAGAATATGGTTTTATTTTATATAATTTCTGTGGCAAAAAAACGCTCCCCAGCAATTATATAAAATAAAGGCTGGGTAGGTGTGTAAAACTCGAATTTTACACACACCCTTGGTGTGGGATGTCTTTATATCCCCCCACACCTGGGGGGATGTAAAATTCTTGTTATAACCTCCCTACCCAGCCATTATTCTCTATGTCTCATAAAGCTTGTTTGTAATAGAGTTTGACAGAAGATGCTGAAAGGTTTGATACCTTTTATTGGATCAACAAGTGTTAATCTCCAGAAGAAGGGACCTGTGATGCCCCAAAAACTTGTGTATAATTCCATCTTTGTACAAGTCACTTGTTGGTCCAATAAAAAGTATGAAACATTCTCGCGTCTCCTGTTTTCTAAGGACCAATATGGCTAGAAACTCTTTTTACAAAATAATAGGGTTTGCGAAATTTTTAGTATTCTTAATATTCAGACATTTGCATTTCCCATATTTGTGGGTACCAGTAGGGGGCAGTATAGACCATAATGTTTGATTCAGTTTCGGTGTTTGTAAAAATCTATGTGCCACTTTGTCTTCAAATGTCTGCAAATCATTCTAGAGCCATCCCCTATACATCTTTTCAACTCTTCATCGTTCAACCAAACTAGTCAGAGCAGCCAAGGCTTCCAGGGAGCTGAGGCTGGCCCAGGGTATTAAAAACGGAGAAAAGGATTTATTCAGATACATAAGGGAAAGAAGGAACAATAAGTACCAAATAGTGAGGATAAAAAAGGATGGGGGTGGGTGGAGAGAGGGGAGGATCAGGCAGAGAGGCATTCAATGAATACGACTGTTCTGTATTCATGCAAGAGAAAGCGGGGCAGGTACCATAGGGGAGGTGTGGGGTAGGCGGGGGGTGACGGATGTGAGGATTACTGAGGACAGGGTACTGGAAGGACTGAGGGTGGACAAGGCACAGGGCCAGACGGCATTCACCCTAGGGTACTCAAGGAGCTGGCTGAGGTTCTGGCAGCGCCACTGGCTGACCTGTTCAATACCTCCCTGGACATGGGATGCATACCATAGGACTGGAGGGTGGCCCATGTGGTGCCCATCCACAAAAGTGGCCCAAAGGATGAACCGGGAAACTACAGACCAGTGAGCCTCACATCAATCATGGGGAAGCTCATGGAGACAATCCTCAAAGAGTGGCTGGTGACCTTTTTGGAGGACAGTGAACCCCAGGATGGGCATTAGCATGGGTTTGTCTCAGGCAGATCCTGCCAGACCAACCTCATTGAGTACTACGATTAGGTAACAAGGGAACTAGACAAGGGTCATGCAGTGGATGTCCTGTATTTGGATTTCAGCAAGGCCTTTGACTCTGTGCCACATGGGAGGCTGGGGGGAAAGCTGGAAGCTGTGGGGGTGGGAGTGAAGATGGTGAAATGGATAACGAATTGGCTAAGGGGTAGGCAGCAGAGGGTGGTAGAGCGAGGGGGAACTCTCAGCACTGAGGGCAGTGACGAGTGGGGTGCCACAGGGATCAGTGCTGGGGCCGGTTTTGTTCGGGTTATTCATAGCTGATATCTCACATGGGATTGGAAGTAAGATCAGACTGTTTGCAGACAACACCAAAATGGGGGCGGTGGTTGGTGACATTGAGTGATGGAAAGGGCTACAGGACGACCTAAGTAAACTGCAGGAATGGTCAAAAACATGGCAGTTGGGGTTCAGTGCCAAGAAGTACAAGGTAGTGCACTTCGGAGCAAAGAACCAGGGGCAACACTATCAGCTGGGAGGGGTACGGTTGGGTAACACCATGGAGAAAAATGACCTAGGGGGTACTTATAACGGGAAGCATGAACAACTCTGCTCAGTGTAGGAAGGTGGCAGCAAAGGCCAACAAAATGCTGGGGTGCATAGCGAAGGGAATCTCCTCCAGAAGTAGGGAGGTAGTCCTCCCCCTGTACAGGTCACTGGTCAGGCCGCACCTGGAGTACTGCGTGCAGTTCTGGCACCTGTACCTGAGGAAGAATGTCAGATTGTTGGAGGGGGTGCAGCGTAGAGTGACAGAGATGATTCAGGGATTGGAGGGCAAGCCCCATGAGAAAAGGTTGAGTGAACTAGATATGTATTCCGTGGAGGAGAGGAGGGATAGGGGGGACATGAATGAGACCTTTAAGTACTTGAAAGAGATAAACAAGACTCGAACAGAGGGGATCTTCCAATTAAGAAAAGGTAGGGACGCGAGAGGGCACAGTCTCAGACTGGAGGGGGGAAGATTGAGGACGGAGGTAAAGAGAGAGTTTTTCATGGAAAGGGTGGTAGGCAAGTGGAACACTCTACCACAAGATGTGGTGGACTGTAAGATGGTGGGCAGTTTCAAGAGGGGATGAGACAGGGTGAGGGTGAGGATAAATCTAAGGAGGGGAGGAGTGAGAGGGGCAGCTGCGAGATGAGGGGCTAGCTGCACAATCGAGCAGACTCGACAGACTGTGAAGCCTATTTCTGCTGCCATTTTCATATGTTCAAATTTGTAAAATGCCCCAGTGTTTTGCTAATAATACTTTTACCTGATCGGCACAAGCACTAAATGTTATAACAAAACCAGAATCATCTGATTGCATCTCTTCTGTGCCCTGTGTTTCAGTACTAAAGTGGTAGAGCAGTCCATATTCTCTACCAAATGGAATTCCTCACTTATAACTGATGCCCCATAGCTCCTTTGTTGGAATGGCTCTATTTGTATGTTTCGCTGAGTACAGTAATCTTCTCTTTTAGTGCAGTTTTTGTGCCAGTGCATTTGGTTCCCTTTAAGAACCACCTTTTCACGAGCTCAATAGACTGTTTTCGCATCTGGAGTACTGTTATTCGGCACTGCTCTTGTATTTTGTACTAACGATGGATTCCTCCCTGCTGGTTCTTGGAAGATAGTCTCTGCAGAATCTGTTTCACAAATCGTGTTGCTATTCCAGTTATTGCTTCCACCCGATGCCATTTTACCAGGGTCCAGAGCAAGTGGCAGTGCTAACATGCATGATATATGGGAAGTAACCTATGTTAGGTTAGAACTGAAAAAAGCATTTATGCATCGCACTTTAAAAAAAATACTTTTTTTTTTAAATGTGCAAAACCTATGTGAGCATACACCCAGATAACAAGCACACAGAATAAACGGCTGCATCAGGACTAAGGTTTGGTGCTACTACAGTTCAAACAGTAATCATGTGCAGAAAATAGAGCACCTAAATCAAAGGTGACATATTGACTTTGTTAAATTGCCATAGTGCAAGGAATAGAAAAATAGTTTCTTACGGCTCACCACAACCACCTCCACAGTGATAGCAGTGGATGAAATCAGGTTTGTGGAATATGCGTTGCATACCAGATTAAATGATCGTGTGCATTTCTCTGTGAAATCTGTTATGTTCATATCTGGTTTTTATCATGTTGTTTTTAATATGCACTTCAGAATGCCCCCACCGGCACCCCCTTCCCTTCTACTTTAGGATCGTCTCAATCAAGGAAACCACTAAGCTCCTTAAAGGTCTCCCCAATAGTGGCAGCCAATCGTGGCAGCGATGGCCTGTTCCCTTCGATGCTTAAGCTGGGTCCCCTGCCATCTCCAAATCACTCAGCTTTATTTTCAATCTGGCGCTGACCGCATCCACCATGCTAGTTTCATGGAAACATGCCAAGCTGGTTCCCATTTTTAAAGCTGGGAACCCCCTCTCATCCGACAGTTCTAGACCAATCTCTCTGCTCCCCCACCTGAGCAAGCTCCTTTAGAAGATAGTCCATCGTCAACTGTCTGATCACATTGAGAAACATAATCTGCTGTGTGGCCAGCAACATGGCTTCCAGAAGTCCCGTAGCACCTCATCTGCTCTGGCCCAGTTTATGAATCATGTTCTTAGAAACATGGACATGGGCAAAGCTATAGGCACTGTGTTTGTGGACCTGACCAAGGCCTGTGACCTGGTCAACCACCCCCTCCTACACAACACTCTTCTGCAACTTGGCTGCTCCTCAGGGATGTTACAGTGGTTTAGGAGCTACCTGTATGGCTGATCCCAGTCTGTTTATATCAGAGCTGTCTCTCTCCCCTCCCCCCCCGACATGCTTGTATTCGCAGGCATCCCCAAGGGCTCCATCCTGGGCCCACTATTATTCTCTGTCTTTATTAATCCCCTCCCCACTGACTGCCTTATCTGTGAGGCATTGCTATATGCTGATGATCTCATCCTTTTTTGCAGTGATAAGTCACTGACTAACATATCTGCTACCCTCTCGCTGAACTATGACTCTGCCCACAACTGGTTCCTGTCACACAGGCTCCTGGTTAATGTTAAAAAAACACAGCTGATACTTCTTGGGTCCAAACCATACCTGGCCAACATAACCAAGTCTGGCTCCTCTCTCAGTGCTCACGCCAGATGGACCCTTACTAGAAAATGTTCCACATTTCAAATACCTGGGTGTAACCCTTGATCCCTCCCTCTCTTTCACAGAGCACGTGAATTCTGTTGTACAATGGGTAAACCAAAAGCTTGGGGCTGCATATCAGCTGAAACAGTTCCTGACCAGAGAGTCCCACCTAGCAATAGCCCAAGGTAACCTGCTTCCTGCCGTAGACTACTGCTCCCCCATTTACACCCATATGTCCTCTGCCCTTTGCTCACGTCTAACCTCTGTCTATAACAATATATGTTGATTTGTACTACTGGCACCCTACTCCACTCACCACTGTAACCTGTACCAGGCTCTTGGCTGGCTCCCACTTTCTGGCCGTCATGATGATGCTTTGGGCTGCATAGTTGACAATGCCCTAAGAGGTGGCAACACATCCCCGTGCATGCCCCTCTTAAAAACCAGAACAACTCCCGGGTGCCTGTGTGTGTGCTCGGCCCCCTCTTTGGAGATGCCTAAAATTTCTGCTGCTGTGGGTGGTAAAGCACCATCAGTTACAGCTCCCTCCCTATGGAAGAGCTTCCCTGTGTCACTCCAATCTGTTGACACGCACTGCACCTTCAAACTCCCACTCAAAAACTGGTTACTGAGAGAGACCAAATGCCTGTGCCAGCCAGGGTAACCTTTCTTCAACATGATATTCCCTTCTTCCCAATAACCCTGCCCTCTCTTCCTTTTTATTTTTTCCCCTTTATAAGTTTCTTACCACTAAAGTAGTTGGCTCCCTGTTCCTTGAACAATAATCCAGTCGTTCCTACTGTTTTTGGAATCAATATGCCATGTTCATTCATATTTGCTATTTGCATTGTTTTCCCTCCTGTTGTCTCGTATTCTCCCTACCCTGTTCCCCAGTGTAAATTTGTAATGTAGTCTTGTTCTCTAAACACTGTTGAAATTACAATGTATCTGTTGATTTTACCCTGACACGTTTTGTAAATTATATTGTATTCAGCTGTTTTCTGTCTATACATTGATTGCACTTGTATGTATACTTTGCTGTATATGTTGTCGTATATTCTATATTTCGTTGTGCCACTTTGTGGGGCCGGGTCGTGCCTGAAAATGGTCCCTTGGATCAGTGCACTTTCCAGGTAATCCAAGACTTAAATACATACATAAATAAAATGGATTGTCATATGTATTAACTGCACTAAGCATTGCACTGTATTTTGATTGGTTATCTTGCTATATTTATGCAACTTGCTTTATGATGCATGTTACCTCTGATGAAGCACGGCAGTGTGACATGCAGAATGTAAGACGTGCCTGCATTCATTGCTACCACCATGGAGGTGATTGTGGTGAGCCGTAAGAAGCTGTTTTTCTAGTCCTTGCACTATGGCACTTTAATAAAGTGAATATTTGACATTTGGTTTAGGTGCTCTGTTTTCTGCTTATTGTATTATACATTTCTAGAATGGTATTTATAAAATGGATAGACAAAATGCTGAAAGTTGATTGATGTAGAGCCGGTTCCACCCGTGATGTTAATCCCAGCACAACCTCACAGGTGAAACTAGAGCCAAAAAACCTCCCTACGACCATAAACACATACGTGTGTAACCCCCTTGTTCCCCGGGGTTACTAGAATCCCACTTAGAATCAGTGGCAGACAGGGAGAGGGAGCTTGTGAGATGCCACTTAAATGGGTTTCACACTGTCACACACACTGTTCTCAGTTACTGCTGAGCTGGAGTGATGATGTCACTTTAGAATTCTCGCAGCAGCATAAGCCACAATGGAATGCTAGCTGCAGGGGTTAGCAGTTAAACATTGGGAGATTCAGTCAGTCTGTGTGGAGACTCAAGAGTGAGGAGTGCTGCTGGGTGCGGCTCCTCAGACCTAGCTCTGAGGAGAGCGCTACCTCAGGAGAAGGGCTTGTGTGTTCTCGCCCTAGAGAGGAACACAGAAGAACAGTAGAAGGAAGTGGTGGGGACATTTTCTGGCAGTGGTTCCAGTGCCCCATCCCCAGAGGGATGAGGGAGAATTCCCAGAATTCAGGGGCAATCCCCTGGTTCAGCCTGGAGAGGGAGAAGCTGCCTGAGAGCGTTCTTGTCTGTGAGTACCTGAGACATTTTGTGGGAAGAAGCCCTGGGGCACCTGCATACCGTGCTGAGTTCTACTCGGATATAGAGACCATGTTACCGAGATAGAGTTTGAAGTAAAAGTGTCTGCCTACTGTGGGGTCAAAAAGAGACTTGCCAAGTGCAGAACTTTTAGTCTGTGTATGACTTAGAAGCATCTGAAACAGTGGGGGTCTAGGGTAAGAACATAGCCACTTACAGTACTTTGAAGTCAGGACACCTCCAGAGAGACTGTGGAATGTTAAATGTGAAAAGCATTACAAGCATTACAAGACAGCATCTACAAACAGTGTTTCGAAGAAAGGTGTTGTAACCAAATGAATGGCAGCGTATAGATTTGGGAGCAATAGGTGGGAGACCCCCCATCTGGAGTAACCAGGTTTACCTCTTCGGGTTCAGTTTGGGCACCTACGGTTTTCTGTTGGCGCCTTTGGCCAATGCCTGAGGAAAGCACCCAGATGTGGGATTGTGGATTTTCCCTGAGAGCCGGAAAGTGCTTGTGGGTGATTTAAGGAGCCACCATCAACCTCCATGCCATATGGAAAAGTGTCCTAGTGCTGGCTGGGGTGCCATGTCAAGGAATAGAAGAGAAGGGTACCAGTTTGGGCCGTGTGTGCCCAGATCCATTCTGCACCTGAGGGTTCAAAGTAGGAAGAGTGCTCTGTACCTCTCTAATCTGCATTACCAGTGAGAGTAGCCCTGTGGGGGTCCATCTTTGCTTTGTTATTTTCTGTGTTATGTGAATAAAAGCCACACTCTAGAATCCCATCCTGGTTTGGACATTTCAGCTATTGCTTCCAGTGTCCGGAGTTACTTGGGATCCCCTGACCAGAAGTACAAACCTAGTGCAATGCTGAGCAAGTGTTTTCTTCCACAGACTCAGGTTGATGGCCATGCTAAATGGTCCCCCCCCCCGCCGGTGTGAGCCAGGTAGTTGCCACACTTGGTTTGCCTGTCTAAGGATGGCAGGCTCTGAAGTAGAAGTAATGGGTCATTCAGAGTTTCTGTGACAGATAGTTGTAGTGACTACCTCCACCCCTCTCGGTGGCACCTAGATGTGAGAGGAGCAGCCCTGCTACCGAAACAAGGGGGCAGGGCGGTGGGGGGAGGTTACACGTGGATCCATTGTATAGTCATTATTAGGCAGTTAATCACCAGTGTTGCTGGGATAATGTCACATCTTAAGTATCTGAAGGCACTTGGCCTGTGGTCTTGTGCTTCACAATGCACCAGTGGCATGACGTTACCCAGTGTGACACACACACACCCTGGCATGCCTCATTGCTTAATTACCTCTTTCGTGTAGATCAGAAACATTACTGAGATAACTAAAAAGCATGTATAGATGGAACAATATCAAAATTGGAACCCGTACTGTAAAACATGCCAATTAAGGACACTGCATGTAAAGGATGTCATGATATAGGAAGCAGTGTACTCTAGTGGTTAGAGTACCAGTTTCAGAACCAGGAGATTCCAGGTTCAAACCCCTGCTTGACCCAAATACTTTGTGACCTCGGACAAGTCATTTAACCCCCCCCCCAGTGCTCCAGTTGCCCAGCTGTGAAAGTGGGTAGAAGCAGGACCCTATTGCAAGCCACACTGGAAAAGAGACCCACTGGCAGTTGTGTGTGTTCAGTATTTATTAAAAAATAATACTTCTGCAAAGACTGTAGGAGTAAAACACTAATGTTTTATAGCTAACCAGCCTACTGCATCAGGGTTTTAAAATGCCTGATAATTAAAAATATTAAAATAAATCAAAATATATGAAAACATATTTTTAATCAAATATGGTACTTCATTTCATACTCTGTGGTTCCTGGCCTAACTTTTAACTCGGTTTATGCAATATAAATGATTCAAGCACTTTCATCACAGTACTTCTTAAAACGTATTTTATTCCAGCAGGTAATATTTACGTGAGGTCGCTGTCCATGACGTAAATAAGTTAACTGTATATAGAGTCTAGTATTCTTTTATGATTTCAACAAACAAGAGTGCTGACCCAACAATTCAGCATCCAGACCAACACCCTGCAGATTATAGTTTAGACTGTTATGAACATAAAAAAATCAGTATTTAATAATAATCTTCATATGAATTAAAATGAGTGTCATTCTGCTCAAGATACCTTATTTTTCTTATAACTCAGTGTTCTGTATCTGACAAAATAGGTGAGATGCAAGAGATTGATTCAGAATGTGCAATTTATCTTCACAAGTGCAGGGGCAGGACCATAATAACTCCCAGGTGTTGGAGCCATGAATGAGTTATAAAAGTCCTGCCCCCTCACAAGACACAATAAATTGCATAATTTGAATATGTCTGTTGAATATTAGCTTAGTATAATATGAGTTTATTTGCTATAGTTTTGAAATCTTCTGTTTGTATAAAGATTTTACTGTCTCTTTAATTTTAACTTCTGGCTGCTGTGTTACACTTGGCTGTTGTGATGTCATTAGGATTGTGAAATCTGCTCTCTGATTTGTTCAGTGCTGTGATGTACCCATCTTTACTAGATATCAATTGTGACATACCCCCAAAATGTAAACTATCATGATATCTTACAAACTGGGTCCAAAAATATCAGTTTTATTCTGTAGCATTTCTCTCCTGCCCTTGTTGTATAAAGGATTGTTAATGATAGTCCTAAAGATAGTTGGTAACACTGACCATAATAGGATTGAATTTCCAGTGATAGGGAGCAGCTAATTCATGAAACTTAAGACTGGTGCCAGGATTTTCAGAGGTGGAGGATGCTAATACAGCAGCTAGCCATCAGTGTCTTTGCAACTGCACCCAAACACGGGAGCCTTATTTCAAAGTCTTCCGGTCTGGCAACAGTTGCAGTGGTTTGCAGCAGCTTACATAAAAATAAATGCATCATTTTCTTTGATGCAAACTGTGTACATTTCAGTGCAGACTTCCACAGCTGTATCGAAATATTAGGCCACCTACAGTAGTAGGTGGTCTAAAGTTTGGATGCAACTGATGTTACATTACTGTATGTGCACTGGAAAGTGACAGATGTCAGCAGTTCACTTCAAAAGTAGGCAAGCAACTTTTATTTCATATAGCACCTCCTTTCTAAAGCTCAGTGTGCTTTTACACTGAAGTCAAAACAATTCAATATTTAAAACGTACACAAAACACATGAATCAGAGCACAACATTCTTACCCTATATGCATCAGATGGAAACATTTTATTAAAAAGAGCCTTTAAACACCAGGGAAAAAAGATCCGTATTTAAGGCCCCTTTAAAAACACCAACAGTCGTAGCTGATTTGGCAAAGAGTTCCACACGTGGAGCCACCACAAAAAAAAAGTCTTATCTCTTGAGGACTTCAGGCGAGCCTGTGGAACCACAAGCAGAGTCTCCCCTTCTGACCTAGTGACTAAGTCAGAGTGGAAATCCCCTCATGTTGTTGAACGTCAGATAAACTTAATTTGTTAAGCTGACAGTGATGGTGTGGCTATATTGACAAATATGTCACCGGGTAGGAGTGCTGATCTCAGACTGGAGGACCTCAAGTGGAACATAATGGATACAGTGACTAGATGTATCTCCTTGGTCATAAGGCACAAGAAAGCTAGGTTAAGGCCACCATGCTTATCTAAGAAGCTCTGAGGGAAGTTTAGGGAGAAAAAGGGGATCATGAAGCTGGTCCAGTGGCAGCATCGTCCTCACAGAGCAGGTGGCCTCTGCATGTGGTGGAGTCCCGTGAATGGATGCAGCAGAAAAATGGAGAATGAGAGAGAGAGAAGAAGTAAAAAAGAGCAAGTATTTACCTTTAAAGAGAGTACCAGTTTCGGGAACAACCTTGGGACATTAGCGAGCTGGCATGGGGGGAGGGAGCAGGATTGAGCTGCCAAAAGGCAGGTTTCCTCTCATGGGGAGGTTGTCGCTCCTCCTCCCCCCGTAGTTCCACTCCCATCCGGTGGAAGTCTGATGGGTAGCATAGGTGGGAGGGGCAGCTAGTAGTGGGAGGGTGCCTTGAGGGACGCACGCCTGGGGAATGGGGACAGGGGAAAATGGGGGTAAAAAATATGGGATAAAAGTCTATATAGAAAAAAAGAGACTATGTAAAGTTTATTGTAAATTTAGATATGGAATCCAAATTTTAGCTTTTGGAGTAATTAGTGTTCCTAATATAAAATACATTATTGTATTTCATAAAGAAAGTATAACAAAATGCTTTACAGATGCATACCCACGAAAAATATCCAAGCAGAGGAAAATTAGTAAATGTAACATTATGCAAAATCTTAAAAACAGTGTATAATTGGCAGTCATTAAAATTATTAATCCATAATGTAGTTGAGTAAAAAATCAAAAGCAGAGCAGAATGCTGTGTGTTTTGGGGATGAGATTTAAAAGAGTGAGAGGAGGCAGTGGGGTGGAGAGAGAGACCTGAGGGGGATTCTGCACTGGGTGCTGTGATGGAAAACCATCTGCTGCCAAGCAGTGTTAGATTGTGGGATGGGGGAGTGAGAGCTGGGCTGAAGTGGAGGACAGCAACCTGCGAGTAGGAGTGCAGTTGGAAATAATGTTGGTGAGATAAGCATGGGCAAGTCCACCAATAATGTTACCGGCAGGAAGAGCAGTTTTTAATTGCGTTTTGTTAGTGATGAGAACCACTGAGCATTGTGTTAAACAATTGTTTTATAATTTTCCTCTAAATCAAGAAGAAACTGTAGGTGGAGACTCTCTATATGATGTAACACATGATTAATTATTATTGGTTGCTATTATTATTATAGTCTTTTTGGCCATTTATCAAATCACAGGACACGTTCATAGAAGTGCTTAAAAAGAGACTTAGCAGGAATATGAAAGCATGATTGACACATGGAAGGGAACACTAAAGTGCTCTTTTTGTACATTGGGGTGGGAAAATTTGGGGCTGGTGATTTAGCCTAGAGGTTGGAGTGGTGAGCTGCGAATGAGCTTGGTACTTGGTACGTCCAACAGACCTGGGTCTGAGTCCCACAACCTCCACTTACATACTTTGTGACTATGAGCAAGTCACTTAACCTCCCCAGCACTCCCAAGTCACCCCAGAAAGACA
Source organism: Neoceratodus forsteri (assembly GCA_016271365.2). Taxonomy (NCBI): domain Eukaryota; kingdom Metazoa; phylum Chordata; order Ceratodontiformes; family Ceratodontidae; genus Neoceratodus; species Neoceratodus forsteri. The sequence goes on from JADMNL010000025.1 coordinate 78,517,942, forward strand.
GGCACTTCTGCCTAGTAGGTCTTACCCGGTTACCAAAGAATAATAAAATAAGGGTAAGGGATAGAATTGGACCACTGAATATGAGCGAGGAATGCATTACAGGAGAAGGACAAATAACAGAAATGTTAAATGATGATTTCTCTTCATTACAGTGACATAGTAATTTAAGGTTGGAAGGAACCCGGGGTCCATCATGTCTGCAACCCCCCCACTTCATTAGCAGGGATGAAATTAGCATGCTGTGTAAACACGTACCAATTTACAGGGATATTAAAGAGTACTACATATTACTTCTATAGGTAAAACATAGAAGCATATTCTATTCACTTTATTATCTTGAACTTCAGGTAACACAAAAGACACCAACTAAGCTGGGTCCTTTCAAATGGGAACTTCTAACTTTACTCCTACCTGGCTCCAAATGTAGCTACTTCTCCTAATGAAACCCCATCCCATGCACTGTCACTTGCTAACTGCACCTCTACCTAACCCGACCCTTGCACCATCTGATCATGGTGCTTCTGCTCCCTAAGGTCCCCTCTTACACATGCACATGATGCCAGCACCTTACTTACCACATGGTCTCCTCATGCATGCGACTCTCCTCCAGTCCAGTGTGCCGTAAAAGTGCACAGACTTCACCTCTGACAATGCCCAGATGGGCTGCTACCCTTCTATAGCGCCTAGCGCCTATGTTAGTCTTTGTATTATCTGACCTGTTGAATGTTAACTTTTGTTCATTCTGTACTGCAGAAACGGTACTTATATAACTCATTCTGTTTTGTCACTGAATCAATATTGTCCAGCCTTTGTTAATCAGTTTTTAATACTGTCTTTGACATGGTGTAAACAAATTGTTATTCTGATGAGGAACCTTTGTAAATGAGCATTTCTACTCAAAGGTGTATTTCCGAACTTTGAAATAAATAAATAATCAAATGAGGCATCTGAATGTTAACTGAACTATGAATGCAGGCCAGAAATGTAGCGACTGATAGGGATATTAAAGAGTTGTACTCTGTTTGTAACATGATTATTTATGATGTATTCTGAAATTGGTATTAAAAAATCCAGCAACCTGATAGCCGAGGGGCTCAAAACCCAGTGCTGATATCCAGGCACATCAGCAATGGAATAAGATCAGTAACCGTACTGACCTGTTTACATTAAGCAGGCACAGCAGTATTAGTACGCGGCAGCTGACGATTTCATGTAATAGTCAGAGGCTGCTTGCCTATTTCATGAACTAGGCAGTATTCAAGAATGGTATTGCTTATTTTATGAACTAGGCAACAACACTGTTGATTTATCGAATTAGGCAATATTTTGCCTAGTTCATGAAAAAAGCAGTTTCACAGGTTTGGTATAACATATATTTAAAAACATAATGTAGCATCTGCCTTGCACTGCCCAAACAGCAAAATTACAGTCTCTCAATTGAACTATTATTTTCTGCCTTTTTTTTTAAACCTTTTTTTCTCATTTTAACTATTTACATCAGTAACATATAGAAAAAAAAATGCTTTACTAATCCTAGTGGAGCCATTTTATAAATGCAGTAAGGCAGTATTAGGAGGTTACATCATAAAATGGTCATTTAATTCAGGAAAAGTGAAAAGAAATTGAGGTTGCTTGGTCATGATAAAAGAAAGGTGTTTTTTTTTATCTTGACCAAGCAATTTTTTTTTTTTCTTTTTCCCTGGTTGAGCAGCCATTTTATACTTGGTGTAATGTTTGTTTGGTTTTGTAGATGACACCTTCCTAATGTCCTGAGCCACCTGACCCCTTCCACTACAGGGAGTGGTTTGTGCTGGGATAACAGTACTGCTTGGTGGTGAAAACACTTTGCTTTTAGCCTCATACTTCAGCCCATCCAAGGCATGTCATTATCCCAGCACAATGCACACCCTGTTATGCCTTGTTGCTTGATTAATAGGGCCTCTGAGTTAAATCATGGAGTATTGGTAATTCCATTGGCAAGAACCACAGGGCTATATACACAGTCACAAGGGATTGGCGCTAAGTGGTCTCAGCAACCACTTAGCACCAGTCCCTTGTTTTTTGCCCTGATGTGCTACATACAAAAGGGGGTTGCAGCCTTTCTCTGCACAGTTAAGTTAATTAGGACTTTGAGATGAATGGGGCTGGGGAAATGCAAAGGCTGGCATGCTAATGATGCACACTGAGTCAGGCACAGTTGCTTGCTAACCCGCATACACCCAGTGACAAGCTACAGTACCATTCTGACCTGTGGAACTGCTTCAGGTAGTTCCACAGAAGATGCATTCTTGGAACTGGAACAGAGGTTTTATGAGGGAAGGGATTCAGTAGCACATAGTGCATCCAGTCATAGACACTCAAGAACAGGGCTGGGGGGACCTACTGGATACATAGTGCATCCAGTCATAGACACTCAGGAACAGGGCTGGGGGGACCTACTGGACACATAGTGCATCCAGTCATAGACACTCAGGAACAGGGCTGGGGGGACCTACTGGACACATAGTGCATCCAGTCATAGACACTCAGGAACAGGGCTGGGGGGACTACTGGACACATAGTGCATCCAGTCATAGACACTCAAGAACAGGGCTGGGGGGACCTACTGGACACATAGTGCATCCAGTCATAGACACTCAGGAACAGGGCTGGGGACCTACTGGATACATAGTGCCTCAGTCATAGACACTCAGGAACAGGGCTGGGGGACCTACTGGATACATAGTGCGTCCAGTCATAGACACTCAAGAACAGGGCTGGGGGGACCTACTGGACACATAGTGCATCCAGTCATAGACACTCAGGAACAGGGCTGGGGGGACCTACTGGATACATAGTGCCTCCAGTCATAGACACTCAGGAACAGGGCTGGGGGGACCTACTGGACACATAGTGCGTCCAGTCATAGACACTCAAGAACAGGGCTGGGGGGACCTACTGGACACATAGTGCGTCCAGTCATAGACACTCAGGAACAGGGCTGGGGGAACTACTGGATACCTAGTGCATCCAGTCATAGTCACTCAGGAACAGGGCTGGGGGGACCTACTGGATACACAGTGCATCCAGTCATAGACACTCAGGAACAGGGCTGGGGGGACTACTGGATACATAGTGCATCCAGTCATAGACACTCAAGAACAGGGCTGGGGGGAACTACTGGATACATAGTGCATCCAGTCATAGACACCCAAGGACAGGACTCTGGTGGGAACTGCTGGCTACATAAGAAATAATACCTGGTGAGGTGTCTAGCATCCTCTGATATATGGACACCTCGGGTGCAATCCCTCGTGCCTTCAACCATAGGTGAAGTCTTATGTTGGTTATGCCCAGACACCTCAAAGGGTGCCATTCCGCTTATAAAATAGGACCTCAATTCATTTGTGAAGTGTGAACAGTCATTTACTTCAACAATCACCTTACGTGTACAGCTCATTTATTGCCTTGTTTAGTTTCACCTGTAAGTAACTATTCTTGCTGAACTATGTCAACCTATTGTTTATGGCTATCCTCCCTGGGACCACCATGAAAATGAGATACTATATCCCTTGAGAATATCCCAGTTGGAGTAATTTCAAATAAAGATAAATAAACACAAAAATAAATGTAGTTCTTTACTGTCTGAGCATGCTCTGATAACCTGACAGGTGATGCTCTCGATCAGATTGCTAGGATTTCATAACCTATTTTCTAACAGGAATTATAAAATGGCAAGAAGAAATCTACGAGCAGAGACAGTCAGCAGCCAGACCAAGGACCAGTTTAAAAGGTTTTATTCCAAACAAAGTGCAAGTGCAAAAACTCAGCTGGCTCATATACCACTCTAGTAAGCAGGCTGGTAGTAAAAATCGCTTGCATTTCACTCAGCTACCCGCCAAGCTTCATCAGAGAGCTGAGTTTTTGCACTTTGTTTGGAATAAAGCCTTTTAAACTGGTCCTTGGTCTGGGTGCTGACTGTCTCTGTTCACTGATTTTCATTGTTGTAGCACCAGGCCTGTCTTGGTGCAGCTACCCACCTCTATACCTACTAAAAAAAAATCTAGAATTTTCATTGGCTGAGAGATATCACCTGACCATGCATTAAATCTCTATAAACGCACGGTCAGGTGCTGAATCTCATTTTTCTGCCCAGAAAACCTACTTAGAGCCATTTTATAATTATAATAAGTCCCTCCAGGTTGTGTATCATAGGATTTTAATGCACTTCCTAGGTGTGTAAGGACACTCAGCCTTCGGCCTGATGCCTTACTACCCCCCTGCTCCTTTAAGAGCCACATCGACCATCTGACTATCATCTGTTAGGTGGCCTTCTCTAGATAGCAGATTATCATATCCATCACTGTGCCTTGCATTTAAGCTCCAGCAAAATGGTGCCCCTCCTAGCCTAATTAACACATTAGCTCCCAAAAAGAATGGGAGAACACTAAGATCCTCTGGCCGCCAGCTTCTACATGTCTCCAGTGTTAGGACTTTCCTAGGACTGTGGTCGTATGCTGCCTTCATCCCTCCTACCTGGAATGGTCTCCCTAGCAGTCTCCAGGAATGTACCTGTCTTGGGGGCTTCAAGAAGGGTCTTAAAGCCCACCTGTTGGATCTGAGCCTCTGCAACTGCTACCATTGAGTCTACCAGACTCCCTGCTGCCAATCTAATCTTATTGGGACATCAGTCTGATTGTGACTGTCTTGTGTATAATTGTACTTCTACTCCTGTTGATGTTGATTGTAATTATCCTGTCGCTGTATCCTTGAATGGGTCAGTATGTCTATATTGACTGTTAATTGTGAAATGACATGTATGTATTTTGTTATGTTTATAGATGTATGTAATTAATTCCAGGTCGCCCCTGAAAAAGGGACTGTTTCGGTCTCAGTGGGTCTACCCGGTCGACAAAATTTAAATAAATAAATATTGTGCAGACAGAGTGCCCCCTCCCCAATTCTGTATAGCAAAAAGTGGTGTTGGCATTACAGGGTGACAGTTTGCCCTGTTTAGCATTATTATAGTTTTTGTAACTGTATATTGGCCCCCCTGGTTCTTTTTTCTCCATTGACCAATACAGTTTATAAAATGGGTGGGGAAATATCCTGATTGGTTGTTACCCATGCACAGGTAAAAATAAGTACTAAAAAGAAGGACCACAGTACAAAAAATAAACCATTGCACCATCAGAACTGTCAGGTTTAAGTGCTGCCATTTCTTTTCTGTGTTAGGAAAATGGAAAACTGATGAGCCAACCACAACAAAACTAAAAACCTGTGAATTGCATAAGAAACAGAATTCCTACTACTGTTTTTTTTTTTTTTATTTTGTATAATTTGACCCTGTTTTATGTTTCATAACTGTGTTCCCCACTCTCCTACATCTTTGCTGCTGACCACTTGGTCACTCGTTCTGAGTACGCTTGCTGTTTCCTGTCACAAACGCACTCAGCAGGTCTGGCCCTCTGCTCCCATGATGCCAACCTCCAAGCACAATAGTGTGAACAGGTAACAGACAGAGTAACCCTCCTGTCTGCTTTTGGGTCCGAATCACCTTTAGTCTCAAGTTCTGGGGGGATTCAAACTGTGAACCTTATGCTAGCATACCCAATGTACAGGCTCAGATACGTGCCCTCTTCGGGATTTGCGGTACAATCTTTCGCCAGCCTCTGACACCCGATATGCTGACCCCCGTATGGGCATCTGTGTCCCTGTCTCTACATCGTGCGTCGCTAAGGGGGTTAGTCCAGGCTTGGTGCTAAACAGTGGGGCAGAGTCTGCTAGAACCTCCCTTACTTCCTGGATCTTGTCCGGGGCCAGCTGGGGAGACAATTTAACTGCCTCCACATCAGGAGACACAGGCTGGGGAACCAGCCTCCCAGTGGTTTCCACAGTGGCTTCTGTGGGGTCCAGAGAACTACAATTTTCCCTTGTCGCTTGGCTATGGGTAACTGCACATGCCATCTCCTATCCCCATCTCGCTGTTCTTGCTCCTTCTTTTCCTCTGCGGCTTGCTGTTCTCGCTTCTCTTCTCTCTGGAACATTCTCTCTCTCTTCATTCTGGAGCCAGAAGCAATCAGGCTGCAGATTGAGCTACTCCATTCTGTGCAGCTCAATCTGCAGTCTGATTACTTCTGGCTCCAGAACGCTGGTGACCTTCCCCTGCTGTTGTGGCCCTTCGCTGGCACTGGTCCTGCTGTCATCCTCACTGGATCTGGGCACTGCACTGGCTGCTGGCCCCCCACATCCAAGGTTTGGTCCTTTACAGTCACAGTCTGTGACTTGATGCTCTGGGCATCTTCTGCCATCAGGGCATCCACGAGGTTCTGCTTGGTGGCTCTCACCTCGTGCAGGACTGCTCTCTCCTGGCACAACTCCCTCAAGTAGTCTGCAGTGTGCCCAGCGTAGTTGCAAGCCATCTTCTTCCCTGACTATGGCTACTCTAACTTGCACTTCAGAAAAAAAATAAAACAGGTTGGAACTTGACTGTAAGCAAAATGATATAGTTCTGTTTCCTTTTTATAAATAAATCATTGCCTTATTTTGCAAGTGAGCTGTACAGTATTTAGCTGACACACTGAACAGTTAAAGCTTGTGTTACCAAATTTATCTGCACCACTGCCAACCAAATCTGTCACAAACGCACTCAGCAGGTCAGGCCCTCTGCTCCCACAGTGCCAAACTCCAAGTGCAATTGTGTGAACAGGTAACAAGACAGGGTAACCCTCCTGTCTGCTTTTGGGTCTGAATCACCTTTAGTCTCAAGTTCTGGGGGGATTCAAACTGTGAACCTTATGCTAGCGTACCCAAATGTACAGGCTCAGATACGTACCCTCTTCAGGATTTACAGTACAATCTTTCATCAGAGGCACCAAGCCAGGCTTCCAGAATGAACCCTTAGAACTCTATAAAAGACCTTAGGTATATTCTTACCTTTTCCCAGTTTAGTAACACCATCAAGCTTTTGAACAGTTTTTGTCAGTTTTAACCCTCTATACGTCACATGCAAAAAAGAACTGGCAGGCCCAGGCAGTCTTTCAAAATAAAGATTTTACTAAAAGATGATAAAAATATGAAAACTGTAAACACTGAACTATATATCAAAGAGCGTACAATCACTTAAAAGAAAAACAAGGAAAGCTACAAAACATAAACTCCTACCACAATACAATTTAGATCTTTTGTGTCTAATGTATTATCTCTTTAAGTGCTTATCAGAGCTGTGTCTCTTTCTAGAGTCCCAAGATGGAATATATCAAACAGATCAGACACCAGTATTAGTTTGAACTGTGTCTCTTCACACCCCTTCTGTGAGTCATCTAGCTCCTCCTTTTAGAATATAAAAAAATACAAACAGGATGTCTTATCAGGAGGTATATTAAATAAGGTGATATCAGCAAAAACTCATTTCCCAAATTTTTTTTTCTCCACCAGTTCCTTTTAAGTTTACAACCCTGTAATTATCTCACCTAGGTGCAAGATATCTGGCAGGAATCAGCTTAATGATGTCCTGTTTCTGAAGTCATAAAATGTATATTTTAGTTTCCCAGCTTCAGAGCAGCAACAGGTCATAAAACAGCCATAAAATGCAATTTCTCAAGGAAGTTAATTACATTACAGAGATCTCCTGGTCAGTTTACATATCCTGTAGTTTCACTGAAACCTGGGGGGGGGGCGGACCCATGGAGCACAGGCTATCTTATGTGAGACAATCACATACTATACTTTTATATTATGAATAGCATACAATAATCATAATCACCTGGCCAAGCGTCACATTTCCCACTATAATTCTCACTGCAAAAAAAAAAAATAAAAAAAATAACCACCAAAAAAAAAGGTTATTTTTCTCTTCACATGCTGGAACATAAATCATTTATATCAAACATATGTTTTTGTTTCATGATCAGTGTTGCAGTGCTGTCCTCCGTCCCCCACATGCACGTGACTCTCTGTTTCCCAGTGCAGTGATATTTATCGATGATGCTTGTGGACAATTGAAATTGTGATCCAAGTTGAAAGAAAAAAATAAAAAGTGTACGGTAGATTTTCAGCAGTTTGTACAACAATACTGCACAGTGTGTGTGTGTGTGTGTGTCTGTGGGGGGCAGGGGCAGCCACTCGGTCATGCTCTTGCAAACTACAAGTACAGATAGCTCAACAAGATAAATGTCCTGAAGCAAACAAATAAATCAGGATTTGCTAATAGGCAGAAGGACTGTTTTACAATTAATTCAGCTACTGTAATTCTAGCTGGTTTTACCTATATAAGAATATTTATTTACTTCCAGAATGATGATAGAAAAAATAAAGTCCATTTTATGAGCACGGTAAGACATTCTGGGGTGTGTGCACTGAACAGATCTGACAACACTTTCAGAAGCTGAAGGTGCTCTGCCTGCGACCTCGTGCTTTACTGCACCCCTGGGTGTGATCTATTCAGTGCACACCACGTTGTGCCTTACTGCTTGCATGTACAACATAAAGGATAATGTATGGTCCTCTATTGCTAACCGGTTTGTTAATCGTTGAGAGGTTGCCAGGGTGACCATGTAAAACTCAAGAGCAAAGCTCGAGTGGTTTACGTCACCATGGCAAGCTCGAGACATTACACAAACCGACTACCGATAGAATGACCATACATTATATTTTATAGTGTATGGTCCCCATAAATAGTAAGAAAAATGAAGAAGGCTCCTTACTCTTGTGGTGGCCAAGTTGCCAGAGTAAATGACTGGCAGTGACGGGGCAGTTCTGCTAGGAAAATGTCAGGCATGTTAGAACCCCTACTGCTGCTCCTGTAGATCAAACCTCTCAACTGTCCCTGATTTTGCCCCAGAATGTTCCTCTGGCCCTCCTAAAATGTGCATTTCCATGACTAAACAGTAAGAATTGTAAACACAAAAAGACATCAGCCATTGCAGTTACTGTCTTGTTCTTCTTCAGAAAATGAATTTTACAGCAAGTCACTTATTGTGCCAGCTTGTCACTTCCTCGGCTGTTCCGGGTCATGCTCTCACCGCTGTGCCCATTTCTGGAAGGTCGTTGGTTCATGAGAAAAAAGGTACACGATGTGCAGATTGGCTCTATTTGTAATCCCATTGCTATGTTGTACTTAAGGGGGGGAACAACCCCTAACGTCATAGCGATAGGATTACAAAGAAATAATCTTGCTGCTTTTTAACAGTAATAAGGGGTACCCATACATTACAGTGGGTGTTCAGAAACCTTTAGCTCTTTGGAATGTTTCAGTTTCATGTTGTTTTGCTGTTTGTAGCGTGACCTTGTTCAGGCCATGTTCACTACAGGTGTTCAGCATGTATTGCATTATAGTCCTAGTTTTTTTGTGGGAGAGAGAGCTTTCTTTACCTTTAATGTGTGTTGCTTCCTAAAGGTGCGATTGTGCTCATCTGTACTGTCATTCCTCCGTTTGGTGTCTGCATCAGTCGAAGCCAGCAGCCATAGCAGAAATAATTAGTTGATCTTCTGCAGTACTTCAGGTCTTATTAATTTCTCTCTTAGCTGTTGCACAGTCAGGTGTTCAAGCGGAAATGGTGTTTTTTATTGATTTAGTTCTCGCTTCCTTCTAGGAATAACCCAAATAAGAGTTTCTCTCCTTCCCATGGGAGTTCTGGAGAAGTAGCAGAGTTACAACAGAATTCAGTAGACAGTATTGCTCAGCAGGCATATTGGCTTCTGTCAAGGGTATAGAAGGATATAAGGATGTATAACATTCTCCCCTCAGGCTTTTATTTATTAAATGTTTCACCAGGAAAGCACATTGAACAACAAGTTACTCAGCTCTCAGTGCAAACTGGGGGGGATGGGGTACAGAGAGGATGAACAGTAATACATGCAAGGTGCATAAGGCAACAGTTGCATACAGTGAACAAACAGTAGGCACTTTAGTGTATGGGGGAAGGGAACAAGAGGGCACCACAGGCATGTACCTAATACTGAAAATAAATACTAGTAGTAAGGTTTACTTGGGTATAGACAGAGCAGAGAAATACATCAGAGGAGACAATTACAGAGAGGTGCAAATGTGTTAGCAAGTGCATGAGGTATAGGTGATTCTTAAAGTGCCAAGGGGAGAGGGGGATTGGGCAAGTAGGCATCAAGTGCAGTGAGAGAAAGGGGGAGGGAGGAGGAGAGTGAGAGCCAAACCCAGGGACCACTCCAGGATGTTGAGAACCCTGCAATGGGGCAGGGACTGCTAGATGAGGTGGGGGGATTTTGAGGCATGCCAAGGGGAGAGGGGAATTGGGAAGGTAGGTAACCAAGTGCAGTGGGTGAAGGGGGGGAAGGGGGAAGCAGGAGGGGAAGGGAGAGCCGAGCCCAAGGGATCCATTCAGGATGCTGGGGGGGAGGGGGAGCCAAACCCAGGGGCCCTTCTAGGATGCTGAGAACCCTGCGAGGGGGCAGGGAGGCCTGAGAGAGATGGGGGATTTAGGGGAGTGCCAAGGGGAGAGAGGAATTGGGCAGGTAGGTATCAAGTGCTATGGGTAAAAAGTGTAAGAAGACGGGGAGGAGGAGGGGAAGGAGAGCTGAGCCCAAGGGACCCCTTCAGGATGCTGAGAACCCTGCAAGGGGGCAGGGGAGGCTAGAAAAGATGGGACGGGAGGAAAGGTTAGTCTAGGAGTAGATATAGGTTAGGGGTGTCTCTAGACATATGCAAGGACATGGTTTAGGGAGGGTCGTGGCAGGAGCAGCTAGATGAAAGATAGTTGTGAATGGCTGAGCTGATGGAGTAGGAGGAGGAGGAGGAGGAGTGATGAACTTGAGGAGGGAGAGAGTTCCAAATTTGGGGGAAGCGGTATGAGAAGCCTGACTGATCAATGAGGGTGCAGTGCCAAGGGATCACCAAAGTATGTGAGTTGGTAGATCTAAGGGAATGGGGGGGGGGTGATAAATGAGATGGGGAGGTAGGTTGGGAGTTCACCCAACCAGTGTTTGGAGGTAAACTTTGCACAGTGGGATAGGCGTCTGTTTGTGAGAGAGGGGAAGGGTAGGGCATGATAGAGGTCACAGTGATGAGTGCGAGAAGGAGCATCAAGGGAAAAGTGGCAGAAAGAGTGGAATAGGGTGTCCAATCTGGTCAGGGAGGATTAAGGAGCAGCACCATAGACTACGTCGCAGTAGTCAAAATTGGGGAGGATCATCTTCTGGACAAGTTCATGCCTAGCCGTAGGAGGGATACAACTATGGTTCCTGAGCAGGGCACCAAGCTTGGGGTGCAGTTTTTTCAGGATGGCATCAATATGTCCAGAGAAGTTGAGGTGTTGGTCCAGCTAAACCCCAAAGTATCTGAAGGAGGAAGTGTCCTCTAAAATAGTCCCATCCAGGGTGTGGAAAGAAGGCAGGCTGGAGAGTCCAGAGAGTCTCTGTCTAGTGCCAAAGGTCATGGAGACAGTCTTCTTGGTGTTAAGGATGATGGTTAGCAAACCATAGCTGAACTTGGTTGAAATCTTGCTGCAAGCTGGATGTAACCTCAGCAGAACTTGAGCCGAAGCATACAGGACCGTATCATCGGCATACATGTGGGTGATGGAGGAAGGGGAGCAGACTGATGGCAGGTCATTTAGGAAGATAGAAAATAACAAGGGACTAAGAACCAAGCCCTGTGGGACTCCTGTAGTGATCCGGGGGGGGGGGTGACACCAGAGATCCTAACTGATTGAGTTCTACCAGTGAGGTAGGCCCTGAACCAGCTAGTGGCTGAAGAAGACAGGCCAGCTTTTATAAGCTTTGCAGCTTTTATTTCCTGTAAACAAAGAGTATGTATGTCATCTGTTGTGGAGAGGCTATATTGCTCCTTATACAAACAGGTGAACAAAGTGCAACAAGTCGTTTGATACCTTTTATTGGATCAATAAGAAATTTTCAGTACCCAAGTGTTTAGGCCTGCACAGATCCCTTCTTTAGAAAGAAGAAGGGCTGAAGAAGGACTCTGTGTAGGCTTGAAAGTCTGTGTACAGTCCTTTGTAGTGCAGATTTGGTCAGTGACGCTCAGAAAAAGGCTTGCTACTGCCCTTATTAATTGCTGCACCCTCCTCTGTCTCTCTCCAGCCTGCTTCCTTCAGCCCACAGCAACCAGCTGAGCACCGGGGCTTCGCTCCGCCAGCGGGCGGTCGGCGGCACCTAGCCGACTGGGAACTACAAGGCCGGAGGAACAGCAAGGGAGCAGTTGGGAAAGGCGCAAATTTTTGCCCACCCGCCTTCCCCTCTTTGTGTGTTAATTTATAGGCATCTTCCCACCAAATCTCTTCCCGCCCACAGCACTTTTCTCTAAACCAACAGAGAGCCACACCAGCTTGCTGATCCAACCAATCAGCAACTTCGCTACTCCTATTGCCAACTATCAATATCCCCTCAGAATGGGGAGCTTGCTACTGATACTCCTGTCACTATCAGCCATAGGGTTCTACAATGAAGATGACCCTATTATACAATCTAAAGTGGGCAACCTGCCTAGTTTCTCTGGAACATCCCCCGTGGCTGACACCCATACCCTCATATATGTCTTGCCATTGCTGCATCGACTACAGTGGTACAATCACCATAAAGTTACACATATCACCACATATATGTCTCAGCCAAGGCCCCACTACTGGGTATATAGATCCTCACTAAGCCTAGTCATCAAACTGCTAATTGGTATCCCGACACACTACCTTAAATCCACAGGGAGCACCCAAAACAAAGAGTGGCAATGGAATAAAAAAAGGAGGACCAAAGACAGCCCCCTCTCCCTATCACTGGCAGCCCTTATGAAATTACTGATCTTCCTATTGCTCTGTATTGGTAATGTAGAAATCAATCCTGGACCTCTTGAAAGCATCACCTCTCCATCAGACCTATCCTCAATTAAAGGCCTCAGTTTCCTGCATATTAATGTATGCAGTCTGTTGAAAAAATTTACATTGCTGCAAGCCTGGGTTGCCCATACCTTGCCAGACTTTCTTGTGGTAACTGAGACATGGCTCAAGACCACTACAATGGACAGGGAAGTTAACCTACCTAACTATCAGCTATTCAGAGCTGATCGCCAAACAAGGGGAGGCGGAGTAGCCATATATGTAAAGGCTGGTTTAATTGTATCCTGTACTGCTGCAACATCTATGCCCAAGGAATTTGAGTGTCTATCTCTAAAAGTCTCTCTCCCAATACAGCAGCTTTCCATTTAATTGGATGCTACAGACCCCCTCTGCTGAACACAAGCTCTTATCCCACCTGGAAAACCTGGTCAAGTCCTGTACTGAAGAAGTCATTATCATAGGGGACCTGAATTTCAACTGGCTCACCCAGGCAGCTACACCTCTGGTATCATTCTGTGACACCCCAGGGCTCACACAGTTAATTAATGAACCAACAAGACTAAATGCAAGGAATAGTAGTAACAGTACTCTACTTGACATCATGATAGTGAGTAAACCACATCTATTCACACATGCTGGAGTGCTCCTATGCATGATAAGTGACCACTGCCCCATCGAGGGGTAAGATCCAACAGCATTAAAACAGATCCTGCAAAATTCCTCATGAGGAGATCCAAGAAAACATCAATATTGAAGGATTTCTGCATGATCTAGCATACTCTCACACTGGCAAAAGTTCTATCTTGCACATTCTGTAGAAAAGCTCAGCAGGTGCTAAATAGCATTATATTAAATGCCCTTAACACCCATGCCCCAATCTCTAGTATCCGAATAAAAACAAATCTTGTCGCTGGTTTTCAGCTGACCTCAAAGCTGCACTGCTGAGAGAGATAAACTTTGGAAAGTAGCAAGAAAAACTAAGAATATCATGGACTGGATGATCTTTAGGAAAGCCAGAATAAATGCACTAGGAAAGTTAGGGATGCAAAGGCTGCTCACTACCTGGCCCAGCTCGACTCCTCCTACCATAATACTGTTAGATATTGGGCACCATCAAGGGTATGATGGGCCAGGATGTTAACAACCCCTTCCAACCCAATTACACAGTAACTATGGCCCCATTACTGGCTACATTGGAAATGCTGGATGCGCTTCAACAACCACTTCACAACAGCTGGCCTTGCTTGATCTCCCAGCTAACCTATTAAGGGATCATTTAAGCTCCCACTATACTGGTGAACAAAGAGTTGACTCCTCCTTTAGCTTCAAACCTATACTGTTGAAACAAGTTGAGGATCTATTATGGCCTCTAGATACCAAAAAAGTGCAGGAGCAGATCTTCTGGACCCATTCTTTCTAAAGATTGCGTGTCATGTGCTTGCAGTCCCCTAACTCACCTCTTTAACCTTTCCTAAACTCTGGTTCTCTATTCCCACTGTGGAAGATAGCTCATGGTCCCCTTCTAAAATCAGGGGACCCTTATGGATCTTAATAACTACAGGCCCATTTCCATCCTACCTGTGTTATCCAAGATGCTGGAGAAATTAGTGAGTATTCAGTTAAGGGAATATCTGACAATGTTAATCTATTAAATCCAGCTCAGTCTGGATTCAGGGCCAAACATAGCACTATCACTGCATTAGCCAAGGTCACCAATGATTGGCAAACCGAACTGGATAAAAAGAACAATGTCTGTGCTGTATTCCTGGACCTGAGCAAAGCATTCGACACTGTGGACCATGAACTGCTACTCTCAACCCTACACTCCATTGGCCTAGATCCATCCTCCCTTAAGTGGTTCAGATGCTACCTCTCCGTAGATCACAGCAGGTAAAAGCTGAAGGTGACCTCTCCCCATTAAGACCACTGTCAAGAGGACTCCCCCAAGGCTCTATTCTGGGTCCTATCCTTTTTGCCATTTATATAAATAAAATTGATTCAACCCTTACCAAGTCCTCAGTACATCTCTTTGCTGATGACTCTGTACTGTATGTCAGCAACCCTTCACCCAGAGTTGCTCATGAAATCCTACAAGCAGAATTCTCCCTGTTACATCAGCTTCTCGAGAAAAAGCTTCTGCTAAATGCAAAGAAAACAAAAGCAATGATGTTCACAACCCAAAACTCCACCAACACATCCTCTTCAATCAGTCTCCCCCAGCTATGCACTATACTTGGAGAAAATCTGGAGTATGTTGAAAATTTCAGATACCTAGGTGTGGATTGACAACAGACTTGACTTTACTCAGCATCTAGAACAACTGCTGAAAAAGCTTCGCCTAAGGCATGGCCTCCTCTACAGATTAAAACCCGTCCTTAATAGAGATTCAAAGATGAGATTAGTCCAGGCCATCTTTCTATCAGTCACTGACTATGCAGACTTCCTCTATAGTCACTGCCCCACTCCCTACCTTCAAAAGTTGGATACCTTATACCATAGAGCAATAAGGTTCATTACAGACCTGCCATATAATACTCACCATTGTTCTCTCTATGATGCAGTTGGATGGGTTCTCTTCATGTCAGAGGAGCAGAAATGCAGCTCTATGGATCTACAAAGCTTTATCAAAAAACTTCCAAGCTGTATCCTGACTGCTTCAACCTGACCACTCCCAGCTCCTATGCCCTAAGAAGCAACAATATCATCCTGCTCAAATTGCCCAAAGTCAACACCAAAATAGGGAGGGCAGCAATCAGCTATTCTCTAGCCATAGCATGGAACACCCTACAAAAATCCCTAAAACTGTCCATTATCATTCCATTTACATCCTTCAAGCAGCACTGTACAGTTTTCTTCACAGAAAATACAGTTGTTACCGCTAGAGATAGAATAGTCATCCACAAAACCATATTCCAATCACATATGGCATATTCCTTCCAGCCAGACACCGCCAGTATATGGCACCCAATATTCCTTCACCATCCTTGTACTCATTATGTAGGTGACTGTCATGACCCTCATTGTGATACATATGTACTGTACATATTGTAGATGTTAGTTTAACTTTCTCTTGCCAAGCTTTAACATGTGAATTCTCTGTATATTATTGTGTTATAAATAACATTTTCTTTTTTCTGTATGTATAACTGTCTCATAAGTATGTGATGTAATTACTGTGCATCAACTCGAACCTTGACCTTATCAGGTCCATCTTGTAAATGAGCCTTGCTCAATGATGATCGCCTGAATAAAAAAATATTTGATTGATTGATTGATTGATGTCTTGTTGATCCAATCAAGCTAGCAAATCACTTATTTGTACTCCTTTCATCTGATGTGTATATTTGAAAAAAAATGGCATCTATACAAAACAGCGCCATCTAGAGGGTGCATTGTGAAATGACAGAGCCATATAATGTACATTATCACCTCCCAGAAACCCAACAAGCTGGCTCTACTGTTAAAACCAGCTCACTCTGCCTACCCCCTGAGATCCACTGATAACTCCTACCTTGCCCAACCTAACTGTAACACAAAAATGGGTGAAAACGCCTTCTCTGTTAGCGCTACAAAAGTGTGGAATTCCCTTCCACTGGCACCCAGGACCTCCCAAACTTCCTGAGTTTTAAGCAGGAACTCCGTAAGGTACTTGCCGGTTCTGAACCCTGCTCCTGTGTGGGGGGGGGGGGTGTACCCACTCACTTATCTGACCCTCTTAGCTATTGCCCTGGCAATGGTTCCTATCTTGATCTCTCAGAGCTTTATATGAACCATTGATTTCCCGCGCAAGTACCCACCATTTGCACAACTGTTGATCATGTCATGTACAGGGGCTCTTATCTGTCGAATCTTTGTCTGTGCCACCGTACTGTGTTACGTCTGTATTCGTCTATGCCTGATTAGCTGCATTTTGTTGTTACCTGACTCTATGCTTTTGGCTAATTTTACTGCTTGTTGCTGCTGATTTATTTGTTGTATTCAATGCTGTTTTCCCACCCATTGTATGTAACCTCCCAGGTCATGCCTGAAAATAGGCAGCTTTGCTGTCTAACGCACCTACACAGCAAACGAAAAACTAAATAAAAAATATTAAACGGAAACAGCACAAAGGGGCCCCCACACTCAAGTGTGAAGCTATTCCTAATGTGCACTTTGTATGCAAAAACATTTTGGTTTACTTACTTTTTGTTGTAGTATAGTAGATTTTAGCAGACTAATTTTGCTTAGTTCTTGGCTGACATCTTATGTTACTACAAATCCCAGAATCCTCTGCAGCTGACATCAGAGCAGTAGGCACCAGTGGGAGATTCAATAGCCTGCAGTGCATGTTAGAGCTTCTATGATCGCTGATCTGATGTTTTCCAGGTCTGTTTCTTTCCAGGGGTTAAGTGCAGCCCTTTGTGATTGTACTTGGCTCAGGGAGGACAGCAGGACCAGCAAACAAAAGATCAGTGAATTTTACTTTACCTGTAAGGTTGGAGTTTCTATGTTTGAGACTCGGGTCCCCAGGATTAATTCCCAGCTATAGGTGCATCAGTCCCATTGTCTTCTCTCGTAATTAATGAAAAAGCTGTAGATCAAGTACAGTCTGCCGTAATAATGTAAGTAGGGGAAAATTGGCAGACTGGGTGGACCCAAGCGGTCCTTCTCCACTGTTGATTCTGTTTCTATGTAATTAAAATGCCCTCTTTTACTGGGCTTGAAGTGGGAAATGTTTGTCACTGGTGTCGGTTTATTCTTTCCAGGGGCTACCCTTATGAAATCCCACGGCTCACTATCCAACATTCACCTGCCCGGGCACTATTGCCAACAGGTACGATATCCTGATAGTGATCATCCCAACATTGAAATACCCAATAGTGATCATCCCGACACTGAAACACCTGAGAGATGTTGACAGGGTGAGATAGCAGATGTGACGGGTTGCTACCTTACACCTGCTGATGCACAGTAAGGAGCAGTTGGTTGTGCACTTGGCTGAGCTGCACTGGTGGTGTACAAGGGATAAACTGCAAGCAGCTCAGCCAGCGTGCTTTGTGAGACCCAGGTTCTGGTCTGGGTTACAACTTTTACTGATCCCCTCCCCAGTAACTAATATATTTTTTTTTACTCCAGGGTCCCACTTCCCCTGTGATTTGATTTTAGCTACGGGGGAGGGGTTATGGGGTGATGCTCTCTGCATTGTCATTCTACTGTTTTGTGTGTGATGCCTGACATTGTACTGTTGGGCATCTGATCTGTTCGGGGCTGTGATTTTCGGGACCGTAAATTTGGTATCCTGAGCATTGGGATACCGAGTTTCGGTCTACCATAATATATCCTTCCAGTATAGATGTTTATTTGATCCCATATATTCCAAGGAGTAATGCTGTCAGTAGCAAGTGCTTCCTTTCCTCATCTGTCCTCCTCAAATATTTGCCACATTGTATGTGCATATGTAGTTTCTCAGGAGACATTCCACTGGCCAAGTTGCCAGAGTTAATGACTGGCAGTGACAGGGCAGTTCTACTAGGAAAATGTCAGGCGTATTAGAACCCCTACTGCTGTTCCTGCAGATCAAACATCTCAACTGTCCCTGATTTTGCCCCAGAATGTTCCTCTGGCCCTCCTAAAATGTGCATTTCCATGACTAAACAGTAGGAATTGTAAACACAAAAAGACATCACACATTGCAGTTACTGTCTTGTTCTTCTTCAGAAAATGAATTTTACAGTAAGTCACTTATTCTGCCAGCTTCCTGAGTGGATATCCCACATTTGTATGACGTGTCCCTGACTTTTGTAACCCATGTCCCTGATGTATGAGACAGGAGGGTGAGAGGTATGCTGGGGAGTTCTGTGCCCTGACAGTGACTGCAAACATAATAAAGGATGGAAGGGAGTATGGGGGGAGGGGTTAAAGGATTTAGATGGTTAGTTAGCACCCATCACAAACGGTGCCTCTTATTGCCAAGTGGTAGAGTCTGGTGAACGCTTCCTAATCAGGTTTGGCAAAGCCCAAGTACAGCTTCCTAAACAGCAGACAAGGAACCACCACAACTTAAAGGTGTAAGGAAATGTTTTCACTGGATATTATGACGTGGAACTGAAATACTAAAAGGTCAGTGGCCTTTTCCCATAATTAGTATTTTCCATTTCTTCACCTCCCTGTTTTCCATTTCTCGTAGCAACGGAAACAATAACTACTATGCTTTCAAGAAATTTTCAGGGAGACTGCTTTTAGTTATTAATGCTCTAAATTAAGGCGTAGTTCCTATTCTCACAGGTACACTGGCTGTGCAGATAGCACCATTCAGTGTTTTTGGCTTCACCACAGTGTCCCCTGCTGCTGAGTAATGAAATCTGAGTTTGAAATGAAATGCCAGCCCTAGCAGTGTAGCATTTACCCAGTCCTCCAAAATACAGGTTTGGAGTCTGTTTTACGCTCTTGGGGTGTATTACATTGGATCCTTTCGGAGGAGGGAATAAAACAATAGAGAAAACAACTCTCCCTTAACAGAAAGCCCAGTCCAATTTCTATAATCTTTTGAAATATCTATGCACAGTCAAAGTGAGAGAACCTGTAGAAGTACGCTTGCTTTGCTATGCAAGCAAGATTCTGATTTTATATTAAGTATAGTATGAAAATCAACTGCTGAATAAACATTTGCTACCAGTTACTCGGGCAAGTAGTGGCAAAGCTTCTCCTGATAGCAGGCCATGGTGTAATGTTTCCAAATGCAGATCTACCACTGCCTTCGATTACGATAGCAGACTTCCTGAGCAAACTAGCAACATTGCTCGTAACTATAAACATTGAATTAGATCCCTGATGACAGTCGACATTTAATTCAGTTTGAGTCACTCTCATATGGCCACAAAACCCCCAAATGCTTGGCTACCAGTTGTTAATGGGGAGGAGAGTATACTTTGGCATGTTTTGCTACTGTTATGTGTATCATGTTGTCATTTTCTTTTTTCCACAATTTACTCAGCCAGGCTGGCCAGGATGGTGCAACTGAACTGCAAGCTCTCCTTCTCAGTGGGACTTGCTTTTACCCCATTTTACTGATAAGCACTTTACTGTGCTGATAGGCACAGTAGGCCAAATGACTTGGAGCCTGATGCATGAACAGATACATACCCATAGAGGGGTGCCTACATGGGCTGGTGGTGTGCTGACATCCCACTCTGCACGTGTGGAGACTTCCCTGCATACACAGCCCTAGATGTGTGTCCTTCTGCATCCAATCCTGTGCTTCATTCACAGCTGCACAACTGGTCGGGATGGATATGGGTAAGGGGGCATGAGCGTGCGTATACCCAATTCACAAGACAAACTCCTAGCTGTGGAGGGCAGGCAGAGGGGGCGGAGGCTACATGACCCAAGGGGCTGTTGTAGCATGAATGTCCCCCCCAACCTGGCCACAGGTCCTTCCCTGGGGCCAATCTGTGAACACATCACTTGCTCCCTGCCCTCTGAGCCAGTACATGGGGATGGGGTCATACCCGCACAGCCTGGCAGCTAACAACAAACTATGGGAGTCCTATGACAGCAAACTGTGGGGGCTTCTATGACTGGGTGACAAGGTCGCTGGATCAGGGAAGGCCAGTGGATGTTCTATACCTGGACTTTAACAAGGCTTTCGACTCAGTGCCACACGGGAGGCTGATAGGGAAGCTGTGGAGCTTGGGGTGGGGGAAAAGTTGCTGGGGTGGATTGGAAATTGGTTATCTGATCAGTTTCAGAGAATGATGGTTGGGGGTGAGGTCTCTTCTCCCAGAAGGGTCATTTATTTATTTATTTATTGTTGACCGGGTAAGTGCACTAGACAAATCCTGCCTATTTTCAGGCACAACCCGGGGGAGGGGGATACAGATGAATGCCAACTGACCTTGAACCAGATGAAGCTGTTGGTGGTATTTTTAGTGAATGAGGGAAATTTGGCCAGGACACCAGGGAAATTCCCCTACTCTTTTCGATAAGTGCCATGGGATTTTTAACATCCACCTGAACTACCACCAATCCAGGCAGATGGGACCTTGGTTTAGCATCTCATCCGAAAGACGGCACCTCAGAAGTGCAGCACCCCTCTCATGCTGCACTACAGTGTCAGTACTGGGATATTAACCCAAGTGCCAGATGTGAGAACTGAACCCACAGCCCTCTGATCTCCCGGCCTCAGAGGCGGGTGTGCTACCTACTGAGCCACTGACACTGCATCAGTGGGGCCTCTCAAGGGTTGGTGTTGGGCCTGCTCCTATTTAATACATTCATCATGGACATTGGGGAGGGAGTTAGGAGCACACTGAGCCTATTCGCTGATGACTCCAAACTGGGTGCAGTGGTGGACAGGGAGGAGGGGAGAAGGACACTACAGGAGGACTTAGATAAAGCTAAGAGGTGGTCGCACACTTGGCATCTGAGATTTAATGCCAAGAAGTGCAGCGTATTCCACTTGGGTGTTAGAAATCACGGCCATGACTACTTTCTCGGTGGAGTGAAGCTGACAGTCTCCAGGGGAGAAAAATATCTCGGGGTTGTAATAGATACCAAGATGAATAATTCGAAGCAGTGCAGGAGGGCAGCAGCAAAAGCAAATAGAATGCTTGGGTACATCGCTAGAGGGATAACATTGAGGAGGAGGGAGGTCCCACTATCCCTGTACAACTACTTGGTTAGGCCGCACCTAGAGTACTCTGTGCAGTTTTGGTGCCTGTACTTGAGGAGGGACGTTGCTCTTCTGGAGAAGGTCCAGAGTAGAGCGGCAAGGATGATTCACGGTCTGGGGGACAGGTCCTATGATGAGAGGCTTGGGGAGTTAAACATGTACTCCCTTGAGGAGAGGAGGGATGGGGGATATGATAGAGGTCTTTAAATATTTGAAAGGGAAATACTGGGTCAATACTGATGGTCTATTCCAATTAAGGGAGGAGGGGTCCACGAGGGGTCATAACCTAAGACTGGTAGGGGGGAGGTTTAGAGGAGAAGTGAGGTGACATTACTTCATGGAGAGGGTGGTGGAACCATGGAATGCACTGCCAGTGGAGCTGGTGGCAGTGGAAACATTGGGGGGATTCAAGAGGGGTTGGGACAAATACAGGGGTATGGTACATGTGGGGAGAGCAGGGAATTTGATGGGAGCACAGGGGGTGGGAACAGTGAATGGAGGGGAAGCTACAGTAACGTAATTGTGAGCTGCATCTCAAGCAAACTCAACAGACCTTTTGGGCTAATCTGCTGGCAACTTAGTATGTTAGTATGGTTTTCCCAATGGGAAATGGTAGTCTTTGGAGGACTGCTATATCCCAGCAGCCCCTCCTCCATACGGAGTTCAAGTTCCAATACAAAACTGGCCCAGGCATCCAACTAGATGCCCAGTGTTTAGCACAGCACCTCCTCCCGGCCTGCTTATGGCCTGTCCACAGTGAATTCAGTGCACAACGCCTGTGCGGGGGGGGGGGAGGCAGGGGAAATGAATGCTGCACGTGTGCTGGCAGCAGAGGATGGGGAGGCAAATACTCCAAATATGCGTGATTTGTGGTTATTTGCAGTGCCATTGTGAACTGCGCCCTAACTGCAGTTCACAAAAAGAATCAGTTTCTGTAGTGGGATTCAAACCTACAACCTTGTGTTTCATAGTTCAGTGTTCTAAACACTGTCTACATAGGTATCCCCATTTATTTATGGTGTGCTCCTGAGCTTTGCACACATAAAATGCTCATAAAACACTTGGCTACAATTTATGTGTTATTGCTGTAAATGATCTTCCATGTCATGATAGGATTGGACTGATATTGAAATCTTTAGTAGTTAGTAACTGCATGACCCATGCTTCCCATTTCCAATAAGCAAAAGATAAATATCACTTTTTCTTGGTGCTTTTCCAACAACTCAAAGCTGTCACTGTACAGTGTACAAAATAAAACCACCTGAATTGCATTATAATAAATTAACTTCAAATTAATTTAAATTCGGACTTCCAGTGACGTCACCACGCTATGCAGTAGCATTGTTGCATGGCTTCCATTAACCCCTCTGTTAAAAAGTATTTTTATCATACTCTGCATTTACAAAGTGGTGGATTCAGTAGTGGGAAGTATTATTTGCCATGGCGACCAGAAATAAGTCCCGATGGGCAACCGGAGGAAACCTTAAACAACAAAAACTGATCTTAGCTCGCCGGTCTCAAGCCAAGAGCAGCACGTCCACGAGGCCTCCGAACACTGTTGAGCCTGATTCAGAAAGCGGGTCTGAGGATGAAGAGGAGGAATTCACTATAACCTTCTGACAACTTTGCAGAGAGCTGCGACATCTAAGCCAAACCCCAGAGAAAATTCATGCGGAAGTCTGAGAGAATCAAAACAAAATCAAGCAACGGAAAGCAAATACAAGGTATGGAGGGACAACTCGCCACATGTTCTGAATCTGTCAGTCTCCATAACGGAGCTATTCTTCAGCTCCATGACCGCTTGCAGACACTGTTTAATAAAACTGAACAATTGGAGAACAGATCCCTGTGGGTTAACATCAGAATTCATGGTCTGCCAGAACACACAGAAACTGGCAACACAGCGGAATACGTGGAAGGCTTGCTCTTGAACATCATCAGGGCCCACCATGCTTTGGTGGCCCACCAAAAGATCCACAGGCCCAGCCACGCTCTCTGATTGTTGTCTTCCTGGACTTTTGTACCAAAGAAATGGTGCTACAGAAAGCGTAGGCCATGAAGGACATTATATTTCGAGATACTAAGCTGTTCCTTGAACCGGACTATGCACCCACAACAATAGCATGCAGAAAACTCTGGTTTCCTGTTATTAAGGCCTTACGGAGCAAAGGCCTCAAGGCTTGAGTGGATTTCCTGGCCTGACTTTGAATTACCTCAGGCAGAGGGACCAAAATCTTTGACTTGGCCGCAGAGGCTCAGAATCACCTTGCTTCCTTAGAAGTGGCAGTAGATGACTTCATTAATCCCACAGTGGTGAAGGAGCTGGAAAAACAGCAATGGCAACTGACAGGGGGTTGTGCAAATTATAGAAATAAGCCCGGGAAATCTAAACCTCACCTGGATGCTAGCCCATGGTCAAAGCTGAAGGCCCACCTGGAAGCTGCAGCTTGGAATCAGCCGGCCCACGCCTCTTCCACCCAGAAACCTGTAGCATCTGTTTCTGCACAGGGAATATTCAGCCTAGCAGAGCAGGAAGAAGGTGCTAGCATTCTAACTTGACTGGAATGCAATGGCTGTTCAGGCTTTTCACATTTAACTTTCCTCTGTGCTGACAGAGTGTTGTGCTTTTCGACCTGTGGTGGCTCCCCTGGGGAAGGGGACCTCTGTGGTACTGCGAGACCTTTACATGAGACAGTAAGCTCACTGCACAGAATTCACCACTGTTAACGTTTTATGCTTAACCTCATATGCTTTTCCTTAGCAGTAGAAATATGATATGTTTAAATGGGTACAGTGCTTTAGATTGTTAATGGCTTTTGGCGTTTAAGTCGCTTAACTAAATGCAAGGGTATTATTTAGCCTTGATCACACTGTTTTTCTTTGGCCTAATACTACATAGCTACGCAAGTCTAGGAGACTCTTCTGGGATTTTTCTTGAGAGACATTTATCTATGCAGGAGTCCACCATGTGCTCCCTCGGATCTCCTGAAGAAAAGAAACATAGACTTTGACGGCAGATAAGGACCGCTTGGCCCATCTAGTCTGCCCATTTCCCTACCTACAGGATAGGCCACAGATCCTAGTTAACCAACAGCCCATTTTTTCCTACCCCCCACAAGAATTGCATTATGTCTGTCCCATGCATTCTTGAATTCTCCCCAGTTTTAGACCCCACAACCTCCTCAGGAAGGCTGTTCCATGCATCCACTACCCTCTCTGTGAAATAATACTTCCTCACATTGCCCCTGAACCGCCTCCTTCTATCTTTAAATTGTGTCCCCTTGTTCTTGCAAGTCTCTTTTTCTGAAAGATGCTACCCTCTTGGACTTTGTTGATTCCACTGAGGTACTTAAAAGTTTCTATCATTTCCCCCCCTCTTTCCTCAAGGGTATACATATTAAGCTCCTTTAGTCTCTCCTCATACGGCTTCTCTTGCAGACCCTGCACCATTTTAGTTGCCCTTCTCTGAACTACCTCTATCCTGTCTATGTCCTTGCGGAGATGGGGTCTCCAGAACTGGACACAGTACTCCAGATGGGGTCTCACCAACTGTCTGTACGGAGGGATAACAACTTCCTGTTTTCTGCTGCTGATGCCTCTCCCTATACATCCCAGTATACCCCCAGCCCTCCCTACTGCCTTCTCACATTGCTTGATAACCTTAAGGTCATCTGATATGATTAACCCCAGGTCCCTTTCCTTTTTGTTGTTGTTACTACCTCCCACCCATTGTGTATTCTTCCCCTGGGTTCTTGTTTCCCAGGTGCATTATTTTGCACTTCTTTGCATTGAATCCTAGCTGCCATACTTCTGACCATTCCTCCAACCTTGCCAAGTCCTTTTCATCCTTTCCACGCCTCCTTGTGTATCAACCCTGTTGCAGATCTTTGTGTCATCTGCAAAAGGCATACTTTTCCTTCCAGTCCCTCTGCAATGTCACTTATAAAGACATTAAAAGGACTGGACCCAATACTGAACCCTGCGGTACCCCACTAGTAACCCTCTTTCTTCAGAGTGGACTCCATTTACAATTACCTTCTGTGTCCTGTTGTGCAGCCAATGTTTTACCCAGGCTACCACCCTGGGACCCACTCCCAGGCTGGTTAATTTGACTATTAATCTTTTGTGTGGGACTGTGTCAAATGCCTTGCTAAAGTCTAGGTAGGCCATGTCCACAGCCCCTCCCTTGTCTACTACTTTGGTCACCCAGTCAAAGAAATCTATTAGATTCATCTGACATGACCTTCCCGCTGTGAACCCATGCTGCCTTGGGTCCTGTGCTCCACTGGCCTCTAGGTACTCAACTATTCTTTCCTTCAGAAGTGACTCCATCACTTTCCCTACCACAGAGGTCAGACTGACAGGTCTGTAGTTTCCTGCCTCTGTCTTGGTCCCACTTTTGTGAAGGGTAATCACATCCGCCTTCCTCCAGTCCTCAGGTACCACACCATCCTCCCATGATTTATTAAACAGAGTAGCCAGTGGTTTCACTAGTTCCTCCTTAATTCTTTTAGAATTCTGGGGTGAATTCCATCAGGACCCATTGCTTTGTCCACCTTCAGTTTTAGGAGTTCTTGCAGAACCCTTTCTTCTGTGAAAGGACTGGGGTCGATCCCCCTATCAAGAGTGCTTCTGTTAATTGGATTAGGCACTTCCCCCTCCTCCTCTTTTGTGAATACTGAGCAGAAGTATTCGTTCAGGATCTCTGCTTTTTCATTGTCCCTCTCTGCCCACCCACCGTCCTTTCTATTCAGCCTCACTATCCCTCCCTTTATCATTCTACGCTCCCTGATGTACCTATAAAGGTTTTTATCCCCCTTCTTAACTGAGTTGGCTATCTTTTTCTCAGTTTGGGCCTTTGCTATTCTGACTTCCCTCCCTGCTTCCTTTTGCCTTAACTGGTACAGTTCTCTGTTCTGCTCCTTCTGTGTTTCCTTATACTTCCTAAATGATTATCTTTTTCTCTCTATCCTTCCCCGCCAACTCTTTTGAGAAACATAGTGGCTTTTTCTTTCATTTTGATTTGTTTATTTGCTTCACACAAAGGCTTGTTGCCTCTGTGATGGCAGTTTTGATGTTTCCCCATTGTTGCTCCACCCTTCCTTCTAGCCTGTTTGCTAGTGCTTTTCTGAGGCACTCACTCATCTTGCCAAAGTCAGCCCTTCTGAAGTCCAGTACCCTCACTTTTTGTATGGCTTGACTCTGTAGCTGAGTTTATCGTGAACCACACTGTTTGGTGGTCACTTGTTCCCAAATGGCTACCCACTTCTACATCTGAGATCCTCTCACTATCCCCATTTGTGAGTACGAGGTCTAAAAATTGCTCCCTCACGAGTGGGTTCCAAAACTAGCTCTCTGAGGCATGCCACCTGTAGGGCATTGAGAATGGCCCTGCTCTTGGATGTGGCTGCAGCAAAGGTGCTCCAGTTAACATCTGGCATATTCAGGTCCCCCATCAACAGTATGTCCCTTTCTCTGCTATCCTTTGGATACCTTCTATCATATCCTTGTCCATTTCCTCTCCATGACATGGGGGTCTGCATACAACCCCTGTGCGGATTGTGGTGCCATTTCCAGTCTCTAAGGTGACCCACAGTGCCTCCTCTCCTCCCAGTTTACTCTTTTGTTCCATTGCTTTTATCCCTTCCCTTACATAGAGAGCTACTCCTCCCCCTCTTCTACCCTCCCTGTCTCTCCTGTAGGTTGTGTACCCTGGTATGTTAACATCCCAGTCATGGTTCTCTGTGTACCATGCTTCTGTGACTGCTACAATATCCAGGCATCCCTCTTCCATCAAGGCCACAAGTTCAGGGAGCTTGTCAGACTATGGGCATTGGTACTCATTACCCTCCATTTCTTAATGGCCTTACCCCTTTTTGCCCCATCCCTGTCCTTATGGCCTTTGTCATTTTCTCCATTTACCCCTGCCCTTCTTCCTATCGACATCTCTATTTTGGTGTTTACCTCACTTACTACCGTGATTTTTGGGTGAGGGCTAGGATTTCCCCTACTCCTTTCCAGTGCCACCCCCCCCCCCAGCTAGTTTAAATGCTTGCCAATGAAGCATTTAAACCTGTCGCCTAGGATCCTGGTTCTCCTCCTGAACAGATGCAGGGTTGCTGGATATTTGGAGGTTGGTCAATGGGCAACAGAGGGACTACACCCATTACTCTGACAGGCATAATTGTTATACTAGGATAGACGTGCTGTTTATTCCAGAGGAGTGGGCTAATGCCGCCTCCGTCAGCCAGATATTACCACGTACTCTTTTAGACCTTGCCGCGATGAAGTTGATCATGGAACTGGCAGAACTCCCATTGGCATTTTAATGTCGGCCTCCTGAACAACTCAGATTTCAAAACCCTCCTAGAGTCCACTCATTGTTCAGGATTATTTAGTGACCAATCCAGTGGGGGCCACATCCCACGCAGTTCACTGGGATGCCTTGAAGGCGGTCTTCCATGGGATTATTATTAAGTTTACAGCTGAATCTAAGAAGCGGAAGGTACATAAAATGAGGGAACTGTAACTAGAACTTGCAGATCTAGAATTCCAACATAAGCTTACCCTGAACTCGGAGGTCAAGAAGGCCTTAGAATAGAGGAGAACTACCCTGGAAGCCCCAGTTACTGCCAAATTGGAGGGAAGTTATAGGAAGATTCATCAGCAATATTTTGAGAATGGTAACAGGGCAGGGAAGTTGTTGGCAGCCACATTGCGCACACAAGCCAGTAGGTTGGTCTTGCAACTTAATGACCCAATGAAGGGGGGAAATAAGACCATCCACCCAGGGGAAATTACTAAGATATTTGCAGGGTATTATGAATCCTTGTGTACACAGGAATAGATTTCAGATTTCTCAGATAAAGTTGCAGTTATTTGCAAGACTTGAGCTTAACACTCTCCCCCAGCAATCCATGGAAAGGTTAGAGGAGGTCATTGCCATAGAAGAACTGAAAACCCTAGTAGCAGGTCTGAAAAATGGCAAATCACCAGGATTAGACAGCTTTACCCCAGAATTTTATAAACACTTTGCCGATATACTTCTCCCAGTCCTGCTGCCAGTTTACCGGGAGATCACGGAGGGAGGGGAGACGCAAACTTCATGACAGCTGGCACAAATATTGGTACTGCATAAAGAAGAGAAGGACCCTCTTGAATGCAGGTCATAGCACCCCATCTCCTTATTAAATGTAGATCTGAAGCACTTCACAGGTTTGCTAGTGAATAGGCTTCAAACTGTAATGCTCCAGCTGATACACGAGAACCAAACAGCATTTATCTCGGGACAGTTCCTCTCAGATAACATCTGATGGCTCTTAAACATTATTTCCTCTCAGAAATCTCAAAACCTATTCCAGACAGCCATTTCCATGGATGCAGTAAAAGCTTTTGATAGAGTTATTTGGCATTTTCTAAAATTATTCATGGAAAAAATGCAATGTAGCCCCAAATTTATGACAGCTATATCTCAGCTATATAAGAATCCCGAAGCACTGATAAGAGTAAATGGCATTAGCTCAGAGTTTTCCCCCTGTCCCGAGGCACTAGGCAGGATGCCCCCTGTCCCTCTCCTTTTGCCCTGAGTCTGGAACCACTGGCTACAAGGGTATGGAATAATCTGGAGATAAGAGGTATAATGGCGGGGACTGAGCATAAATTGTCCTTATATGCAGATGATTCCATATTTTTTATTTCTTCCCCAGAGATCTCTCTGTCCTTCCCCTTATGCAGACATTACAGTCCTTTGGCTCACTCTCGGGCTATAAGATCAACCTTTCTAAGTCTGAGGCCTTGGTGGTTAGTGGCAAGGTTCCCAATCAATTTGAAAGGGCCTTCCAATTCAAATGGGTCCCTAGGAACCAAATCAGGTACCTGGGCATTCAGGTAACTGTTGATCTTTCCAAACTTTTTTGCCTTAAATTATGGAAAATTGTGGAACGTGACATAGCCAGGTGGCGCCTTTTGCCCCTCTCTTTAGTAGGTAGGGTGGATGTGGTAAAAACGAATATTTTGCCCCATCTCCTTTTCTAGTTCCAGTATCTTCCAATATGAATCCCTCTTTCTTTTTGGCACAAATTAAATTAGAATATTTACAGATTTGTTTGGAACAATAAAAAGCTTAGAGTGGTTATTGCAACTCCCCAAGGAGAAGGGAGACCTGGCTCTCCCTAATCTTTCCTTTTACTGCTTGGCAGCCCAGTTGTCTATACTCCTCACGTGGACTAAGCAGATGACCTCCTCCCAATGGTATCAGATTGAGGACACGGCACTGGGAGACAGGCCCTTGTTCATTCTGGCCCTAACGGTACCCATACCCCCACAAATATATGAAAACAATAAACAATAGGTGGGTTAAACATAGACTATATATACTTAACAAAGTTCGAAAACATACAAACACCCCTGCTGGTGTGGGTTCACCTTCCCCTATTCAGTATGAATCTGAATTCTTTCCTCCTGTTTTGGACCTACACTATGCCAGATGGGAAGCCCAAGGGATTACTAGATTTACGCAGTTTATAGAAAAGGATAAGTGAATCTCATTTCAGAGAGTGAAAGACAAATTTAACTGGTCTAACAGTGAATTTCTAAGATACATGTAAATGCGGCATTTTATAGACTCTGAGGAGCATCTGTTTTGGCTCACTGGGCCGCTTACGGGATAGGAGGCTTTTCTATATTTTTTTTAGTTGTTTAACCAGGAGTAGCACACTAAGCTGAAAGCTTTTTTACTGGTGCGACCTGGGAGCACAGGGAAGTTAAGTGACTTGCTCAGGGTCACACAGTATGCAGGTGGAAGTTGTGGGATTCAAACCCAGGTCTGGTCTGCTGGATGTCACCAGATTTGCAGCTCAGAGCCTTAAACCACTGCTCTATACTGCCTTCCAAATATAATGTGGTGATGATAGCTGGCCTGGGGAAATACACGTCGGGGATCTACAAACTGTTGCATCAGTGTGCTGGGGATGCCATACGTACACATAGGAAGGCTTGGTCGAAGGAGGCACATATATCTATTAGGGAGACTAACTGGACCCATAGACTGAAATGGTGCTGGAAGGTGACCTCAGCACCAATGTGGCATGAGTTCTTCTGGAATGTTTTAATTAGATATTTCCATACCCCAACTATTACGCAGCACTATAGTTCCACTAAATCGGCAGCATGCTGGAGGGAGTGTGGCCAGATGGGGAGTCACTGGCATATTTTTTTGAGTTGCCCAGTGCTACAAGGTTATTGGAAAGAATTGCAAATAGCAGTACAGACCATTATGGCAATACTTATTCCATTGGCCTTTGAAGAATGGATTTTGGAGATCCCAACAGCAACACACCAGAAGGGGGAGACCCAGAGGGTCCTCTTGACCTTATTAGTAGTAGCATTAAAATGAATCACAGGGAGATGGCTCCAACCAGAGCCCCCCACTTTGGTGGAATGGGTGCGGAAGGTCCAAGAGGTACTCACGATGGAGGCCTCAACGGCTAGGCTTCAGTTACATTTTAATAATCATGAGGCAAGATGGAGGAATTGGGAGACTTGGTTGTTGGGAAGGGGGGAGGAAGGAGGCCTATGCCTTAACCCCTGTGTGACCATGGGGTAATGTGGCAACTACATTCTTTGTTGTATAGTTAACCTCAAATATCCTGGAGTGGGCTCATAGTCCACGTTCATTCAAGGCAGTGCAACGTGAATCACTAGGGTAATGATTGGTACCCAAGGCAGGAGCAGGAGGTTGTGTATAACCCATAATAGCAGTGATGGATGTAGTGGGGGGGGGTACGGTGGGTACATGCAGCTAATTGTTGGGCCCTTGTGTTCTGGCCCCTGTTTTTCTAGTTTTTTAATGGTTGTTTGTTTCAACAGTAAGGTTATCTGGTAACATTAACTCCTAATTAATTGGGGGACTCTCTGAGTTTTGTTACCCATGACTTCTCTGACTTTTCTGTTACCCATTCAACAGCAGCCACAAGTATGCCCTCTCTTTCTATATACATCTGCACGATAAATTAGTGATTCTCAACTAAACAGAAAGGTCTGTATGAGAGGGAAGTTACTGAAGTCAGAAACATCTATGGCCTGGTGTTATTAATTTGTGTATCTTCTCACACTTTGTCTTGCTGTATGTCTGAAATGCTGTTGTATCATTATATGCAATAAAGCTGAGTTTAAAAAACTAATTTAAATTCAATTAATAGATTAACATGGAATAATACAAATAAGATTGTACAAAGTATAAATTGAAAGTTATAGTTAGGAATCACTGCTGTTATGAGCTTAGTTGAACTGGTGGGTTTTATCAGCTTGCATGATGGGGTTCCAGGGATGTTACACAGTGGAGTTCCAGCACGAGGGCTGTGCAGCAGAAAAGACCTGAAGCACATTTACACTTACATCTTAGCACCAGTGTAAATGGTGCACAGCTGCTGCATCTGTACCAGGAGGTTGGTATAAACATGCTGCGATCAATATGATTCAGCTCCTCTGGGACAGTCAGGTGGTGGGGAGCTGAAACATTGCATGTGTTTCCTGTTCCTGTTTGGATGTTCTCACTTCCTGCAGTGTTGTGAGGGTTGAAGTCAGGGGAGGGAGCCAGCATAGAGAGGAAAAGGAGAAGTTTACAGTAAATTGGACTGGGACCGAGGATGAGAGTGGCATATTTCTTTGCAACTTGGCTTCCCGGCCTGTGCCCTTTGGGGTAACCATTGCCTCAGTACTTGTGCACTGAAGTTCAATGTCTTATAGTAACATAGTATTGTACAGATGGAAGAAGGTTATGGCCTTCTGCCTGCCCCTCTTGCTGCACATCAGTGACTATACCCATTTGACTGTGTACACACATCTAAGCTTATCAGCCGGAATGCTACCCCCACTCTTACATAGATACATAGACTCTGATGACAAGAGGAGGCCAATGGCCCATCAAAGTCTGCCCATATTTATTACTCAGGTCAGTGTAACCTTTAATCGCATTCTCCCTAAGGAATCTGTCTAGTCCTGCTTGGAAAGCCTGAACAGTGCTATCTTCCATAATGTAACAGAGTATGCTATTCCACATGCTAACAACACTATGTGTGAAGTACTGTTTTATAATGTTTCCCCCTAACATACCATGAGCTGCACACTAAACTTGGAGTATTGTACAGGAATAAAGTGAATATTCCGCTTCTTGCTTGCAGAGAAATTGCAGTAAAAATTATTCTCCCTATCTCTGACTATAGTGACTTAGTCCACAGTGGTGCCCCTAAATCTTCCCTTGCCAGACTAGATCTCCTTTTCCATTCTTTCTGTCATTTTTCTTTACATTGCCCCCTTCGTACTCACCACTGCCCTCTTTACTTTCTCTCTCTCTCTCTCTCTCCCCTCTTGATGCCTAGGCGCCTTTCCCATTGTGCATCTTTTATATCCAAATTCTGGTTCAGCTCTCTTCCCTCCAATCTTAAATCCCTTCTGTCCTCTCCTCTGTCTTCCTCCTACCTTCTCCGCAACACTAATCCTCCTTCTGTCTACTGTTTAGCAGATGATGAGTGGGTCATCCATGACGGAGCCCCGAGGGCAAAGGGAAGGAGAACACACAGGAGGAGGATGAAAATCTTTTTCAGAGACTCCATCATTAGAGGGATAGAGCTGGGAGTGGGCAGCAGTGGGGAGAGGGAGATGGTGTACCTGCTTGGTGGCACAGTTTGGAGGGAGGGCAGGCAGATCCTAGGGATCGCTAGGGTGGTGGCAAGGAGGGTGGAGCTGGACGTCATTGTCCACATGGAGACAAATGACCTGGAAGATGAGGGGACAGATACAGGAAAAGTGCAGGAGGAATTTAGGGAACGGTTACCTTCTCAGAGGTTCTACCTGTCAATGGCAAGGGAGAAGGTCACAACATCTGCACCATGGAATTAAACACATGGCTGAAGAAATGGTGCAGAGAGGAAGGGCATGGCTTCATTGGGGACTGGGATCTCACCTGGAGGGAAGAAGGACTGTGTTCACCAGATGGCCTACCTCTATCTGGGGAGGGGCAAAGGTATCCTCACTGAAAAGTTCAAATGCTTCCTCCATGAGCATTTAAATTATCTGGGGGGGGGCAAAAGCAGTCAGGGGGGCACAGGTAGCCCCCCCACATAATATATCTGAAATAAGGGTGAACCCAATTAGTACAAGGGCACTATCAAACCAGATAAATAAATTAGATACAGTTGTGGGGAGGACAAAGGATGGAACCCAAAAAACGTCACAGGATGAAAAAAAAAAAGGGAAAAAGAGGGTGGGCACAGGCTGGAAAATAATGTGCACAAATGTCTGCAGTTTGGGGAAAAAAATTCCAGACCTAATGGCATTAATGGAACATGCACACCTAAACATAATAGCTATTACAGAAACATGGTACACAGGGAACCATAACTGGGATATAGCCATATCAGAACACACACTTTTTAGGAAGGATAGGGAAGGGAGAAGGGAAGGGGGCAGCTATGTATGTGAAGGAGGGGATTAAAGCAACAGAGGCTCAAGGGTTACAAGAAGGAACAGAGGCACTGTGGGTCACCCTGAAGGTGGGAAAAAGGACAGCCATTTGTGCTGGAGTGATTTACAGGCCTCTGGCACAGGGGGAGGAATCAGATGAAGCTCTTGTGGAAACCATCCACAAAATGGCAGCCAAAGGGGAACTGCTCCTAATTGGTGACTTCAACCGCCTGAGGTAGATTGGAGCACTCAGACTGTGAGTACAGCAAGGGGCAGGGACTTCATGACTACCCTGAATGGGGGCAAACTTAAGACAGCTTGTAGCAGAACCAACCCACAAGGAGGTTATACTGGATTTGGTCCTGACTAATGGGGACAGAATCACAGATGAGAAGGTGGGCAGTCCCTTTGGTACCAGCTAACATGGGATAGTACGGTTTAAGGTAACCACAGTGGAGGAGGCAAGCCATACAAGGATAAAGGTCCTAGATTTCAGGAAGGCTAACTTTAAGGAGATGGGTAGAAATCTCAAAAGAGCTCTAGCAGTGGAAGGTACAGGGGGAGATGTGGAAAAACAGTGGTCTAGACTCAAGCGAGTCATAACAGAAGTAACAGGTCACTGTGTCAAAATGCATAGCAAGAGTAAAAGAAAGAAAAGGTCATTATGGTTCTCGAAAGTAGTGGCTGAGAAAATAAGGGAAAAGAAAAGAGTATTCAGAAGATACAAAGATACACAAAAGGATGAGGACAGAGAACAATATCTGGAGAAGCAGAGGGAATCTGGGAAAATAATTAGAAAGGCTAAATCACAGACAGAGAAAGGTATAGCCCAGGTTATTAAGAAAGGTGACAACACCTGCTTCAGATACGTTAGTGAGAGGAAAAAGTCCAGAAATGGGATTGTTAGACCAAAGGAGAAGAAAGAGCGGAGGATGACCTAGAAAAGGCTGAGATACTGAACAAGTACTTTTGCTCAGTATTCACCAGGGAAGGGGAGGGTGAGGGACTGAGACTCATTAACAGGGTTATTCATGGGAGGGAGGTAGACACCAGCCCATTCATGGTGGAAAGAGTCTCTGGAAAATAAAAGCAGATAAGGCAATGTGGTCAGATAGGATCCACTCCAGGGTACTAAAGGAACTCTGGAAAGTGCTGGCAGAACCACTGGCTGCCCTTTTCAGAGCATCACTAGAGATGGTGGAGGTACCCGAAGACTGGAGGAGGGCAAATGTGGTCCCTCTCTACAAGAGTGGAAGCAGAGAAGAGGCAGGCAATTACAGGCCTGTAAGCCTGATCTCAGTAGTGGAGAAATTAATGGAGTCCTTACTTAAGGAGAGGATTGTGAAGTTTCTGGAGGACAGCAGGGCACAGGATCTAAGACAGCATGGATTCTCAGCGGGAAGGTACTGTTGGACAAATCTTATAGATTTCTTTGACTGGGTAACCAGGGTGGTAGATCAGGGAGGGGCAGTAGATGTGACCTACCTGGATTTCAGCAAGACCTTCGACACCACCCCACACAGGAGATTGCTAAATAAATTGGGGAGCCTGGGAGTGGGTCCTACGGTGGTAAAGTGGGTTGGGAACTGGCTAAGGGACAGGACTCAGAGGGGGGTGGTAAATTGGATAAAATATGAGGAAAGGAAGGTGACGGTGGGATGCCACAGGGGTTGGTACTAGGGCACGTCCTATTCAGTGTCTTCATTAGTGACATTGCAGAGCATCTGGAGGGAAAGGTGTGCCTCTTCGCAGATGACACCAAGATCTGCAACAGATTGGACACACCGGGTGGGGTGGAAAAAATTAGAAGGGACCTAAGCCTATTTGAAGAGTGGTCGGGTGTCTGGCAGTTGAGTTTCAATGCTAAAAAGTGCAAGATCATGCACCTGGGTCACAGGAACACAAGGGAGGAGTACAGGATGGTTGGGGAAATTCTGGCCACCACAAGTCAGGAGAGAGACCTGGGGGTTATCAAACCTGTGACCTGAGGGTGACCAAACAGTGTGGAAAGGCGGCGGGAAGAGCAAACAGAATGTTGGGGTGCAAAAGAAAGGGCATAACAAGCAGGAGGAAAGAGGTTGTGATGCCACTGTACAGACCACTGGTGAGGCCTCAGCTGGAGTACTGTGTCCAGTTTGGAGACCACATCTCAGGATGAACACTGACAAAATAGAGGCAGTCCAGAGAAGGGCAACTACGATGGTACATGGACTGGACCAGAAGCCCTACAAGGAAAGACTTCAGGACCTTAGTATTTACTTACTGGAGGAAAGAAAGCAGAGGGGAGATATGATAGAGACTTTCAACTACCTTAGGGGAATAAACAGGGTACAGGTAGAAAGCACATTTCAGAGAAAACTCTGCACAAGAACAAGGGGACATGATATGAGGCCGAACTGTGTAAGGATCAGGGATAATGTTAGGAAGTACTTTTCCACTGAAATGGTGGTGGAGCCATGGAACAGCCTTCCAGCAGAAGTGATGGGTGCGAAAACAATACGGGGTTCAAGGGTGCATGGGATAGACATACGGGTACTGGGAGATATGCAGCGCAGGAGAGCCGCAGATCAAATAGGATCTGGAGCTGCAGCAGTGAGTAGGGAAATGGGCAGACTAGGTGGGCCGTATGGTCCGTATCTCCCAACAGATTCTATATTTCTATGTTTACATTGGACAATCTGCTTTTTCTTACCGATTTTCTAAACTTTGGTCCTCCCTTCCCCTTTCTATTCATTCTGCCTCTTATTATTCCTCCCCAAAGTCTCTTCTTTATGACTTTTGTTCTCCTACCTGCAACTGTCTATGACCGTCTCCTTTTGTTATTCCCTTTCTCTATACATAGTGTATTTTATTTTCTGCTTGCATTCATTTATTAATTTGCCTTTAATTATTTATATTTATGCTTCATGTATTACTATATCACTGTAATTGAATTCTTATCTTCAGCAGGTTTATTGTTTAGCTTTTTCCTTCTCCCTTTCCCCGAGGACACATCTGGAAACGAGCTGTTCTCGGCTCCGTATGTCTTTCTTGGTTAAACATTTAAATAAATAAATAGCTGCAGCCCCAAGTTTGAGCACATGTCCTCTGATTTCGCTTGCAGTCAGCAGCTCAAACATGTTGTGTGTCCTCAACCTTATCTAGTCATGCTTGTATTTGGAACATGGTAATCCTGTCCCCTCAAGACCTTTTTATTTATTTCATTTATTTAGTGCTTCGGAAAAGACCTTTGAGCACAAGCTCTTTTACAAAGGTTCCGCATCACAGATTGCAAAACAAAGTGCAATAGGAGAAAGCAAATGTACATCTCGATACAGCTTGGATTCAAAACTTAGAGACTAACTCAAAACACAAGTACAAGTTAAAATAACAAGAAAAACACTTTATGAGGGTGAGGGAGTAATAAGCAGCCACAAAGTGCCTTGTCAGTAGTTCAGAGGGACAGGGATAGCTGGCAGTGAGGTGAAGAAAGGAGGTACGAGAGAGAGGCAGGTACTGCGGCGGAGGTGAAGGATGGGGGAAGAAGGGCGATAAGGTATAGGGAGAAATAGGGTGGGTGAGGGGAGGCTGAGCGGAGAAGACATGCTAGAGTAAATGGTGGGGTTGCGAGGGGGCATGGTCAGGCAGCCTGCATTACTAGTGACTGTTGGGGAAACTCACGGGACTGGGAGTTGGGAGAGGGGAGAAGGTGGGGTGGCAGGTGTCGATGGAGCGTGACGCAAACTGATTGCTGAGGCAAGCCATGAGAAGGGACTCCACTAGATGGAGTAATTTGAGGATGGGCAATCTTGGAGGGTGAAGGGAGCCACCCAGCAGGGAGAAGAAGCAGGAGGTTGAAAAACAAACAATTCTATATTATGGCATATTGGCACTGCTATAGTTAACAAGAATACAGTTATGAAAGAGTGGCAGATTCTGAGATGTGCCTGTAGTCTCGCAGACTGTAAAATATATAACAGGGACCATACCAAAACAGTAACATTGCAAACAGATGAATACTTGTAACCTTCCTACATACAGTATGTGTTTTGAAAGTTTTTAAGCTTTGACAATCACAATAGAAAGCACTGGCAACAGGAACACTCCTAGAAAATGATTTATAGTGTCCAAAGCTGCGAATCCCATACTTGCCATACCAGTTCACCCACGGCTGGTCAGCTGGCTCCCTCCCTTCCAGTTGTATCCACTGCCGATTTACTTACCATCTCAGTCTTCATCTTGTACCATGCTTCCCTCACAGAACATGATGGCCTGCAACATCTGGAAACACTTTTCGTTACGCGGAGTCCCACTCTGAAAATCCCAGTGCCATCCTTACAAGAGAAGGAAAGATAAGAGAGACCGAGAGCACACAGCTGAGCTCTAGGCAGTGAGAGTGAATGAGTGAGTGGGTAATAAAAACACGCTGGAGCTGGAAGTGTTGCACAGCCTCAGAGCACTATAGAGCGGGAGGGAAGCCACAACTGTCTCACTCCGCAGGGACCTAGCATTTGTCTTATCCCCAGTGCGAGCTCTGTGGCCGTGCCAGGCAGCATCAGTCATGGAGGGGCAGACTCCACTTCACTTACTGCATGGTTTAACACCTCTAATTCTTGTGCCTCAGTCGCCGGGGGGACAAGTGAAGCAGCTCAACAATACCTCACCAAATACCAACCAAATCTCACTCTGTTTTAGTGTGGGAGGTGTTACTTTACTGTGGGAGGTGTTACTTAGTGTGGGAGGTGTTACTTTAGTGTGGGAGGTGTTACTTTACTGTGGGAGGTGTTACTTAGTGTGAGAGGTGTTACTTAGTGTGGGAGGTGTTACTTTACTGTGGGAGGTGTTACTTTGGTGTGGGAGGTGTTACTTTACTGTGGGAGGTGTTACTTTACTGTGGGAGGTGTTACTGTACTGTGGGAGGTGTTACTTAGTGCACACACTGGCATTACGTTATACGCACATCTGAAGTTTTGAATCATTACGAATAGTAAAGGGTCAATATAGCTTCATCGGGTAAACCCCTTGTGCATCATGCAGCTCTAGGGGTTTTCCTTACTATTCCACATAATCCTCAAAATGTTTCACTGATAAGTTTGTTCTCAGTGCCTGAAATGGTGCCTTTTTGACACACTGTTTTCAGAAGCGGGATTTTGTTTATTACTTGCTCAGAACAAATCATAGGGAGAGCTGTTACACATCGAATCTGAGTCTGACAAAATGCATTTGGGCATGTGGTAACCGGGAAACAGTTATTCTGTGCAAAAAGTGCTAACAGCGTAAAATGCAAATCAGAAAATACTTCGATGTGAAACTGGTCAGCAGTTCCATAGGTTGGTCTCCCGACTCTGCTGCCACTACTAAATAGCGAGTGTACCTTATATATATTTTTTAAATTTCTTTTTATTATTCATTTTTGTACACACAGTAAGTTTCTCCAATTATACATGTACGCTACATTTAGACAAAGTTACTGCACCTTATATTTTTGATTTGCACTTTATGGTGTTCGCATGTAACTGGTGCCAGCCTTTTTCTGTTTTTTTAATATGTTGTTTGGCTAAGCACAGTCATACTGTGGAGTGCTCTGGCTGCTCTGTTCCTATTAGTAACTGGGAAACATTTTGCTGCATGTAGGAATAATAAGAACCTGCGTCCTGTTGTCAATGAATAACGAGGCTGATAAT
The DNA here is from genome assembly GCA_016271365.2 of Neoceratodus forsteri. Taxonomy (NCBI): domain Eukaryota; kingdom Metazoa; phylum Chordata; order Ceratodontiformes; family Ceratodontidae; genus Neoceratodus; species Neoceratodus forsteri. The sequence continues at coordinate 78,557,517 of JADMNL010000025.1, forward strand.
GACCATGCTCAGCTGGGTGCTGGACAGTGTCATGTAGATGAAAGGATGCAGCCACTCTCTGCATGGCACGGTAGCCTCCTTTCAATGACACTAAATTTCTGCCACCACCAGCAGAACGGGGTCATGATCAGCCTCGCTGATCTTTGACCGGTCACTGACAAGCCTGAGCTGCCTCTGAAGGCCACTACTCTCACATGATGCGCACAAGCAAACATAAAAATGAGACCAAGAATGGTATCAGGATTGGAAAGTGCCAATAGAAGGAAGCAGTGAGAGTTTTTTTTGTTTTTGTTTTTGTTGTTTAAAAAAAAACTCAGATCATGAGTTAGGGTAGAAGGAGGGGCCCAACACAGGGAGTGGGAGTGAGACATTTAAAAAAAAAACACTGGGATAGGGGGCAGGCCTCCCCTCCCCATATTTCACAGCTTCTTTGTGTGGGCATGCATGAAGTGGCTTCAGTGCAACCCACCACAAACAGGAGCTGAAACACTGCCAAAACATAGCTGTTCTGCAAACATGGCTTTGCTTGCCTGCTGTTTTCTTTTTGGTGGTGTTCTTGCTGCGGGCAGGGTGAGTGGGTGGGGAGCCAGTGGACCGCCGATGTTCGCCAGTCCCTTTTTGATCAGCATTCAGGGGGTGGGGACGGGATACCACCAGACCCAGGGATAGCATCGATTACATGGGTCAGGAGATCGTGGGGTTGGGGGGGTGCTGCTGGACACCAGAGATAAAGTTCCATGTATGGAACAACTGATCGGGAGGCGAGGGGTGCCACTAGACACCAGGGAAGATGGTTCAGTATATGGGAATGGGTGATCAAAGGGTTTGGGATGCCACTAGACACCAGGGGAAACCTTATATGTAACGGGATGGGTTATCAGAGGTTGGGGGGTGCCACTAGACACCAGAGAACAGGTTTGATAATGGGGACAGGTGATCAGAGGGTGGGGGTGCTGCTAGACACCAAGGATGGTGTGTCAGGCACCAACAGGATGGGCACAAATGGTCTGCTACTTTCCATGCAAATGTGTCCATAATGGGCATGCATATGGCCCCTTAGCACCTTGCATGCCCAATGGGCTTTTATTTGCATTTTGCAGCTGAATAACGCGCCATGGTTTCTGGCACTATCCGGTACCAGGGCACAATTTTCTATGGGCTGGATTCAGCCCAGGTCCATGTCAGGTCAGTACAGCTTGACTTAGCACTGCGCTGACATGGGTTGACAGATAGTGCCAGTCCTCTGTCCGATTGAATATAGCAGCCTCTGGGTCAAGTGCAGAGCAGCACAGACCTTTGCGTCCTGTTTATGTCCGTTTTTGAATATCTGGCCCCAGAAGTTTTCCCAGATGGATCAACTGCTCTTTCAATGCTGCTTGCCATTTAATGGGTAACCAGTAATGCAGTTCTTTTACAAGTGAGGTGATTTGATCTGAAGTGCTAGTAGGTGTGAGACTGGAGTCTCGCTGTTGCATTTGACAACAATTTTAAGTGGATAATTTGATTAGCAAGTAAACCATCAAACAAGGTATTAGAGCAGCACCATCTGGATGCAACAAATTAATGCATTATAGAGCTCAAAATTTCAGTACAGCAGTTTGTAAGGCACGTAGTGTGGAGATGCATATAAGATGATAATACCCATTTGTAATTACTGCTGATATATGGTCTTACAACTTTAGTGCACCATCAAAGATCACTTCAAGAATTTTAACCTTCTTAGCAAGTCCCTAAGAGTTTATCATCAAAGACTGGCAGCTGAAGGGATTTATTAGCTTCTAAAGCTTTATTACCAGACCCTTCTAGCAATAATTCTGTCTTACACGGATTGATCGTTAGCCAGCTTGACGTCAGCCATTTGTGGATCTTGTGGAGACATCAAACTCAATCTTTCACTGATGGAGCTTAGTTAGAAACAAGAAAAGGTAAAGCTGGGTATTACTGGCAAACCAGTGGAAACCCAGACCAAACCTCCAAATTGCCTCCCCAATGGAGAGCATATCAACACTAGGGTACCCCACCTCTAGTGATAATACCTATATTGCTGCTATGTTTATCTGTTCAATGCCTTATATGATGATGAGAATTGTACCAATGTTTGCTGTCATGCTTACTGTTCCCAGCCTTGTTATATAATGCACACTGCCGTCATATGTTTTGCTACCCTGCTTTGTGCTGTCATATTTTTTCTACGGGATGTAATTATCCTGTGTTCATTATCGTTCTTGCACTGTAACTCTTCTGGGTCATGCCTGAATAAAGCATCTGCATTCCTAGTGTAGTTACACAAAACAGCTGTGCTCTGGGTGTTGAAAAAACAGCTCATGCCCCAGTCACTGTGTAAGAAAAAAGTGAGTAATCTTTTTACTGGTGAGCAAGATGGAGGAACGTCAACGCAAACAGAACCCTGGTATTTTGACCACTATGGGCCCTCGTTATCCCTAGTGCAGTCGCCTGGTAAACAAAAACAAGCAAATCAAAGGCAAACAATAGAAATGAAAGAATGGTGTAGGGGTCAGCGAAGAGAAGGGTGTGCAGTCCCTCTGGCCACTGTCTGGAATTTAAAGAATAGAGTGTCAATTTAAGCAAAAGACTGTACTATTGCAATTCTTTTTAAAAAAGGATTGCCTTCAGTACATTTATTTTGTATGTTATAATGTTGTGTCAGAAGGCTTACAGATTCACAGTCACAGCGTACCATATTCTAAAGCATACGCTGCTGCTGTAATTTTCACTGTAGTACTGGTTATAAAAAGTTCACACATGGTTTATCAAAGTACCAGGGACCTGTTAAACATAAAACCTTTTTGGCAAGCACATCTATTCCTTAAGCCATTTTTTTACATCAGACAGTTTGCAGTATAACGTACCAGCCCGTATTAAAAAATGTTCACTTTTAAAAAATGAAGGAATGTAATAAAATTGTACCATGTATTTCAGAATATGTTCTTGTGCTGTAAGAACTTGTAGAATTGATAAGAAATATCAATAATTTCAATAACAGATATCTGGGGCAGAAAATATGATATTAATGACACACCATACGGTGTTTTGCCATTGTTTTAATGTATCCCTTTCACTGGTTACTATGGTTACTATTGTATACTGTTTGTTGTATGTTTTATTTTAATTTTTTTTTATTTAGCTTTTGTTAACCGGGTAAGTGCACTAGCCATAAAATGGCTATTTTCAGGCATGACCCAGGAGAGTATAGACATGCAGAAACTTAACAGGATAACAAATATTAAGTGCTTTACATACAGTGAGTTTAAGTGGATACAATATATCAGAGACATACAGAGTAGACCATTCATAAGTTCATAGGTGCCTACCTATGCAATGAATGGAGGACCTTGGACAATAAATTATCAGGTGACATATCATATGAGCAGAACAAGGTACACAAAAACAAAAACAGGTAATACAAAAGGAAGAAATAACCATTGAGAGCAGGGGGTGTCATTAAGGAAAAGGTCGGTAAGTGAGGAAAAGGGAAGCAAGCCATGAAATTAGATTATATGAGTATATGAAGTGTAAGGGAGATGCCTGCAGTGCAAGATTGTATATGGGCAGGGAAGGGGCAGGGACAGGCTGAGGCAGTAAGAGGGTTATATAGAGGTGAGGAAATACTATTGTATGGCCAGAGACATCAGTCATTAGGTAGGGTGAAAGCAGGAACAGGTATCTGCAATCAGCAGATTGACGCAGTTTTCTCTTAAAGCATGTGTGGGAGCTAGAAAGTCTAATGTCGAGGGGAAGGGAATTCCACAGCTGGGGAGCTGCATGCTCAAATGCAACAGTTCCTTTCCTCGTGCGGCACCTCGGCAAATTCAGAAAGGATTTATCAGCTGATCATATACCATGTAGTGTGTCCTGAGGAACAAGCATAGCTGCAAGACACCTAGGTGTTTGATTTTGAATTATCGAATCAATAAGAGAGCCAAGGTAGTATTTCCTACTAGCTAACGGAGAGAGCCAACCAAGATCATTATAAAGCTGACAGTGGTGTTGAAGCCGAGGAGCAGAAGAGGCATAGTGACATATGTTGTTATACGTAATATCCCATCTGAGTAGGTTAGTTTTATGAGCAGCCCCAAATAAGGGAGCCCCATAGGTTAGGGTAGGGAGCAGAATCCCCCTCACAATGGCCATTTTAGCTGATGGCATAAGCATATAACTAGTCTTATATGCAACACCCAGTCTGGAGTTGACAGCTCTGCAAACAGACTGTACATGAAGATTAAGATCAAGAGATTGATCTAGCAGGATGCCCAGGTACTTGAAAGAGGTCACACATTCCAGTAATTGACCTTCTAAGTCCTGCACCGTCAGTGCTGTTGTGCAAGCCCGGAGCTTTGGGACCGATCCAAGCAGCATGGCTTTAGTTTTGCTAGTGTTGACAGCCAGTTTGTGGTCGTGTAGCCAGTTTTGGATATTGTTAAAGTCAGAGGAAAGGGTTGTATTGATAGCGTCTATATTAGTAGAACTTGTATGGATGACAAGATCAGCAGCATATAGAATAGCAGAGCAGGATTTTAGAGCAGCTCCAATGTTATTTATATAAAGAGAGAATAGGAGGGGCCCTAGGATGGAGCCCTGAGGTACACCAATGTTAATGGTGGTCACCCTATTGTGTGATTGTATCAAAGCTCCTCACAAAAATGTTCTGTTTTATTGCATCAGATGATTCTCTGTTCACTTACAATATTATTACGACTGGGGAGCATTTTTTCCCATAGGAAATCCCAGTTATAATTCACCATTATAACCAGCTGGTTATAACAGCGAACACATGCCAGGTTTCCCTTGCTCCACGCATGCACACTCTGCCTCCCCACTTCAGCCTGACCATGGCTACAGGCATGAAGGTCAGTTTGTATTTATATAATTTCTGTCACAAAAAAACACTCCACAGAAACTATATAAAACAAGACATGGGGTAGTGTATAAAACATGAGATTTTACACACCCTCAGTGTGGGATGCTTGTATAAACCCCTTGAGCTACACTCTTGGTGTTCATGTAGCATCCAACACCTCGGGTGTGTGTGACATTCTCATTATACACACTACACATGTAGTATTCTATGTATAGTAGCATGTTGCTTTCTTCCCTACTCACATTTTATTCAGTGTGTATCATAATGATTCCTACAGAAAATAAATATGCACACAAAAAAGGAGATTGGCAGTAAAGTGAGAAAAGTTGAGTTTTATTACTCAATAGCAACAGAACAATATAATTCAAGTATCACTATTATACATGGATGCAGGCACCTCTATGTATAGCTTCTGCAAAACCAAATATGGTGCCATAGTTGATATTTTTACTTACGTCAACCCATTGCAGTATTTATTATGCCCTGTACAACATATTATGGTACAGTAACATGCCCAGTATAAACCGATTGTCCGGCTGCATTCTGGTACTACTTACTAAAAAAGATATTATAGTGTATAGTTATCCCTTGTTCTGCATGGATTTCCATCTCATCTGAAATGTTGCTGTACAACAGTTTAAAGGTCATAGAACATTGTTGTACCCTTATGTGGTACAAGAACATTCTAGCTGATCAGAAGACCTTGTGCCACCTATTTTCTCTTCACAGAACTGCCACGAGCATACCCATTCAAAGCAAAAGTAAACTGTAAAGATGTCCGCATAGTGTGTTTTTTTTTTCTGATGAACATGAATGAAATAGAAGCAATGACTGGGAGGTCAGAGCCAATTTAAAAAAAAAACCCACAAAAAATGAATGAACAACTAAAACACAAACTAGGAGAGGGGGGAGAGAGAGCAGCACGCTGATAAGAGAGATGCAAACTGCCAAACTCTAGCAGGGTTTTATATTTCAAAACAATACATTGTATTAAATACTGGATGGATAATAACCACAGCGCAGCCAGCCTGTGCTGCCAACTTAGGGTTCTAATGACATCAGAACCCCTCTGGGGCATCACAGACTGGTTGAGCATTGTTGCCTATCCAATATGCTCTATATTGTATATGGGCAAAGCCTGTGATATGTAGAAATCCCTACTAAGTTGTTGTACCATGGTAGTGATGTCACTACTATGGTGCAACAACTTGACAACAGAATCTTGTGCAGATTCTCCTTCCTGGTGCCAGTCTTTAAATTGCTATTTTCCTATCTAAACACTAACAGTGTGAACATTGCTGCTGCTAATTTATTTCAAATATACCTAAACCAACAACAATTTACAGCACGTCTAAACAAAATAACAAGAGTTTTTGGCAATATTGAAATCAGTTTTATGAAACTTTGTCTGCCTTACACTTAATTTTTTTCTGAACAGTCCTATAAAAAATAACAGATGACAAAACCATGCTCAGCACGGCATGTGCTTCCATCTTGGTGTTCTGATGGTATAACAGATCTCTCGAGCTTTATTCGTGTGGTCATTATAGTATATCATTCCCTCTACAGTACAGTTGTACTTCAACTTCAATTCTGCTTCCAAACCTGCAGTTTTATGGTACTGTACTCTGTAATTCCTTGTATAAACCCTATTATAGTATTGTATTATATTGTATTTTGCTGTCAGCTGAGCTGTATGAAATCACTGAACAGTAACCTAGCTACTGACTAGTAGGGTAGCACTAAAAATGTTCCAGGACAAAGTCCTGGTAAACCACAGGAAATGTAATGTTTTATTCTTATAGTCCTTAATTATGCTGCCTCTCCATATGTGTTCCTGTAGACCAGGGGTTCTCAAATGGTGAGGCCAGCCTCCTTGGGGAGGCCCCAATCTGTTCCAGGGGAGGCTCAACCAAGTCTGAAAAAGTACTGTATTTAAATTGTGAGTTTTATATATTTTGTGTGAAAAGATGAAGCAAACTGAAAGAGGATAATAGTAGGTAAATGTTATGTATTTATTTACTAATAGGTGACATCGGAAGGTGAATAGGCAAAGGCTCATTTCAGGTGTACCCAGAGGAAGGGTAGGGAGTGAATACATTTCAAAAGGTAGCTCCAGAACAATCAAGAAATACACAGTGAACAGTAGTGCAAACAAATATGAACAATAAACTAATAATGAGTGATGGTAATTGATCAATTTGTAGACTGGTGGCAGAACAGATCAAATACAAGGGTTGAGCATAGAAGTGCTAAGAGCAATAGCAGGAGAGAGCAAAGTAATCCCAGAGCAGTTGCTTAGGAGCAGGAAAGGAAGGGGAGAGACAAAGTATGTAGGAAGGTTATTTCATATAGAGACGAAACAGAGAAAGTAGTCTGACCCATGAAGATACTGCAACAAGGGGAAACAATGGTTCAAGAATGAAAATAGCAGAGTACGTAGGTTGGCCTGTGGGGGGAGAGGTTACAATAAGCTAAATAATAATATTTGTTTATTTTATTTATTTGTTATTCAGATAACACCTTTGAGCACAGGAGCTCTTTTTCAAAGTTTTCGCATTAGTATAAGACAAATAACTGAATGTGAGCAAAGTACTCAAAGGGGTTTCAATTTATTCATGGTGTACTGCGCAAAGTACAGTATGTTATTTTTCTTTGGGGAGGCCCAAGATTATTTAACTTTTTGGGGGGAGGCTCAAAATCTTTTCCATGGATTTGGGGAGGCTCACGAAGAACTGTCTACTTGTGTGGATTTTGTATTGCGCCCTCTCCCCCCCCCCTCCAATTTGTGGGGGATTAAAGAATTGTCTAGTAGGGTAGCAAACTGGAACAACTGAGATCATCCTTCAATCCTAATTCCTGTGCATTGCTGCAATATGTAGATAAAGGAAGGGCCACTTGAAAAATAAGTAAGCATTAAGCCACGACGCAGGTGTGCTCTAATGCTGGATTGATGCATGGGGGGGGGGCGGTGCGTGCCCAGGGCCGAGGCACCACCGACCCCATGCATCAATCGATGATGAAACCCACCGGCAGGTGGTTAATGCTTCTGTTACTCGGCCACTTGAGGAGAGAGTCGCCAGGAGCCCATTTTGGTCGGTAACACTTCATAACACGGGGTCGGGTGCTCACTTAACTTTTGCGGTGCCTTACGAATCCTGTGAGACAAGCAACATTACGATGCTGATCGCTTAACACAGTGTGTACCTCTACTAATAGGGACTAGGCGACTACTTGAGCTCGTGCAGCAGTTGTCGATATGTGCGGCTATTCTCCGGTATCACTGGTTGGATGTCTCCGGTAAGCGCATCCGTTGCCGCGCTGTGCGCCCGCTCACAAATTTGCATGCGGGCTCCCTCACTTCCCATTCCCTCTCTCAGGCTCCTCTGACGATACACGCTTGCCTGCATGGAGTCTCACTGTGGGGCTGTGTAACCTATCCCTCCTGTAACGCTGCTTCTTCCCCCTTCCATCTGCCTCCAGATCGTCACTCTTGGCTGCCTACCTTCGCCGTTCACCCACTCCTCCATACCGCCCCTCCTGCCAAACAAAAGCAGACCACCCTGTCTTGTACCGCCTGTCACCCTTCCCAGCTATAGAGTCATGCACAGTGTGCCACGGGTTCTCGTCCCCCCGTCTCCCTTTCCTACCTCGGACTGCTAGTGGGGCTCCCGGACCGCCGCTTCTCCTCTCCCTTCCCCACAGGACCCAGTGCTGCTAGGCTGGGGGTCTGGCTGGTCGCGGTACTGCCGAAGCGGGCACGGTATATAAGCTGGGTTAATGCCCGCTTCGACTGCCGTCTCGTGACCCTCTTCCACCTATGGCTGATCCGTATTCCCTGCACACTATTAATGCCACGTTACAAGCAGTGTTTATGTCCTGGCAGGAGGCGGCAGTGTAGTCACATGTTCTAAACAGTCGCACAGATCCAGTAGATAAACAAAGGCAAACACTAACAATATTACAGTGGTAGCCAGAGATACGTTTCAATGTTACATATATTTATATATATATATATTTATATATATATATATATATATATTTATGCAACAGGAGTACAACTTAGTAAGAGTATTCTTTCCACAAACACTGACCCGATATTTCACAATGGGGCCTAGTGCATAAATTGAATATGCAATGGGTCTCTTGGTAAAATGAGTCATTTATCTTCATTTGCTGGCTTTTCCCTCAGTCACGTTATCCGTGGCTTGGTTTTGCTCCACCACTCGTGAGGTCACTGAGGTCAAAGCCAACTTGTGAAAATAAATGAATTATTTCACCAGAATCATTGCATGTGTCTTGTACATCTCAATAAATCCCAATGAGGGGATTTCCTGTGAAATATCCAAATACGGTATTATACTGGAGTGGTAGCGTTAGCATAGTTAGGGTGAGAGCACAGTTCTATGTTAAACCTGAATATTTGAACTTTAATACCTTTTGAACCATTCAACAGATTTATATGAAATCTGGCATGCATAATCTCTAGGGGAAGGTCTGTTGATGTGCCAACTTTAGTGTCAATCCATTGAACGTTTCAAAAGTGATTAAAGTTTATAAATCATTAAATTTGCCAAGTTTTGGCCATTTCTTTGTCCACCTGTATCTCAGAAATGGCTTTAGGTATTGTTCTGAAATTTTCAGGGTAGACAGCCTTTGTCCCACAGATGTGCCCTTTGAAGGTTTGGTGAAAAAATCTGTACCTGTTCAAAAGTTATTATTTTTCCCATTATTTCCTATGGGAAAAAGTTAGATGTCCCTCAAGAAAGTAATTGTGTGATCACAGGAGGTAATATTTGCATATTGTCTAACACACAGAGCCTGGTGTACTGTCACAGAGCTCTGTTGTGTCCTGCATTTTGTTTTCTTATTAGAGAGAGAGAAAACATGTAAAAATAGATATTAATGTACAAAAAAAAATCAGAACTTGGCTTAACTGGACCGGTTTAGCTACATTCTGATGGGTTTTTTTTCCAATGTTGGGCAGAAACACCTTTTTATGGTCACCCATAATCCCAGGTGCTGAGATTAGTGGGAGGACCCCTCATGCTGCGTTCTCTGTTTAAGAACAATGGGATTTTTTTGAGTTGTGCAGCCGCAGCTGGAACTCGTTCTGCCGGCTGCACTCTCATGTATCACCTGCTGTTTCCCTCCTATCGATTGGCATCTCCCACCCACCGATCTCTGCCCACTGTCCCCCTCTCCTGGTGCCTAATGACACCCCATCCTCCCTATTTACTTATTTATCTCTTAATATTTATTTTATTTATCAGACACCGGGATGCCAACTCCCAGTGTCAGATCCCCCCGCCCCTCCCACAGCTCCTTCTACTTATACTGTAATTGCTGACATCGGGGCCCAGTCCTCATGTCGATTCTGGAGCTTCCTCCCCTCCCTAACAGTGTGGGACACTGGGGAGCCCATCCCCAGTGTCCCTAAATAATGATTTAATTGATCCCTGCAAAGAAGAAAACAGTCCCTTGACATCTTTTGTTTTTTTGTTACTGCCCCCTCACCTGATGCTCACCCCCAGTGTCCCCATCTCCCTGGTGTCTACTGGCACCCCCCAACCCTCCTTATTTATTTATTTATTTTAAATACATTTAATGTGATACCAGGATGCCCACTGATGGGGTCACATCATCCCCCTTCTCCATTCCCTTGGGTTTTAATGTCATTGCTGACATCAGGGGCCCAATCCCCATGTCGGCACTGGAGGTCCCCCTTCTCAGTAGTGTGGGACACCGGATAGCCCACTCTCAATGTCCCCAAATACTTATTTAATTCCTGTAAGGAAGAAAACTGGCCCCCTGATGTCTTTTGGTTTTTATTTTCCTCTGAAAAAAAGAAAACGGTCCCCTGTCATCCCCGTCGTCTCCCTCCCCATTGCCCCTCTCACTGTGCACCCACCACCCCATGCCCCCTCACCCTATACTTACCTCTGGAAGTCATTGGGTGTCATCTTCTGTGGATGAGGACACATCTGCACTCTTCAAAGCCAAACCATGAACTGAGGGATCAAGGTAAGTGCCATATAATGTATTTCAATGGCGTTTTGAACTTATGTTGATATCTTTGCCATTTTTTGGAATTTTTGCACCAAATTTTCAACATGCACTTTTTGGGACCCCACCTCATGAACAGTGTCACTGTTGATTCATTAATCAGACCCATAAGGTGATTTCATGATCGCTGTGTGGAATCACCTTTCGGGACTGATTAATGAAATGATAGTGCTAGTGTTCATGAGGTGGGGTCCCAAAAAGCCCTGTTGAAAATTTAGTGCAAAAATACCAAAATGCCCGAAGGTACACAGTCGCTGAAATGTTTCTACGCATGCATGTGACTTTGGTGATTTTCAATATTTTGACTCCCAAATTTTCAGAATAGCAATTTTTCTAGACATAGCCATTTTTCCAGACTGCCTCATGAACAGTACAGCTGTCATTTCTGACATCCTGCATGACACATGTTTTCACAAATATGTCACGGAATGGCGCAGTCGCGGCACGAAATCTCCTTTCAGGACTGAGTAATGAGATGATGGTGACAGTGTTCATGAGGCGGGGTCCCAAAAAGCCCATGTTGAAATTTTGGTGAAAAACTTCCTAAAAAGGGCTGAGTTACACACAGTCATTGAAATGTTTCTATGCATGTGCGCAACATTCGTAACTTTTAATATTTTGACTACAAATTTCCAACATAGCCCTTTTTTTTCTACACCACCTCATGAAAAGTACAGCTGTCATTTTTCACATCCTGGCCGAAACTAGTTTTGTACCTCTGGCACAGAATGGCGTTTTGACATGAATTTCAGAATTTTCACCTACAGGGTTTATGAGGTGGGGTCATAAGAAGACAGTGTTAGAGGTTTGGGCTCAGAATATGAAACATTGACTAACTTATGACCATTTATTGCAATTTCAGTATGCCCGTTCATAACTTATGAAGTTTTAAATATTTTGACCCCAGATTTTCAACATTGTCTTCTTATTACCTGACCTCATTTATGTCCTAGGTGCCATTTTTCAAATCCTGGACAAAATATGTTTTTGCAGATGTGGCGCAAAACGGCATTGCAGTTGCACAGAATTATATTTTGGTGGGAATTTGAAAATGTACTCTAACGGGTACATGTGCTGGGGTTATAAGATGGCCATGCTGATAAGTTGGTCATGCATCCATGGAGAGATGAGTGCACAGGGTTCAAAGGATCCTGTGCTTCTGCAGTGGAATAAGGAAAATCACAGAGCATGGGATCGCAGGGTCCGAAGGGACCTGCGCTCACACTGTGACTTTGCCCTGTGCTCCGCCAGGCAGATAAGGATACAAGTAAGCTCTCTGAAAAAGTAAGGAAATTTATTGCAAAAACTTTAACGCATCATTTAGGGTGAATACTATAGCAACAAAAGCAGGGAAATGATGTGTTAGAGTTTCCAACCCTAACACCCCACCCCCACCCTGCAGACACCGACAGGCATTGGGAGGGTGCCTTGGGGTTGTCAACTCCATTGCTCACCCCATTACATCACCAATCTGCACACACTTACAGGTATTGGGGATCTGCCTTGGGGTCGTCGGTCCTAATGCTCACCCCAGTCTCCTATACTGTACCCATCTCAGCTTATTTACTTATGGAATAGGGTGAGCGTTAGGGCCGGCGACTGCAAGGCAGACCTCCAACACCTGTCAGTGTGTGCAGGGTGGGATTGGGGGAGTAATGGGGTGAGCATTGGGGCAGATGACCCCTAGGCACCCCCGATGCCTGTCAGTGTCTGCAGGGTGGGGGTGGGGTGTTAGGGTTGGAAACCTTAACACATTATGTCCCTGCATATGTCACTATAGTACTCACCCTAACTGATGCATTAACAAGGTTTTTGCAATGAAAATCTATGTAAACTAGTATGTTAACTCTGGCTACCACTGTAATTCGTTATACCATATGCTACAAACATGTATGCAGACAGCGGGGAGGTTAAACAATATTTTTTTTTTATTTTGTTGTTTAACCAGGTATAGCACACTAAGCTGAAAGCTTTTTTACAGGAGCGACCTGGGAGCACAGGAGGTTAAGTGACTTGCTCAGGGTCACACAGTATGCAAGTGGAAGCTGTGGGATTCAAACCCAGGTCTGGCCTGCTGGATGTCACCAGATTTGCAGCTCAGAGCCTTAGACCACTGTGCTATACTGCCTCCTAAATATTCTCCCCCCCCCATTTAAACCCTTGCATTACCATGGTAGGTACCCATATCTTTCAGTTTGTAACTAGTCATACTGTACAACAATCTCCATAGATATTGCACTGAATAAATATTTGAGATCCTGAAAAATAAACCTTTACAAGACAATTATGGCATATTTCTTTTATAAATCTGTTATGGCATTGCATTGTTCCATATACAAATCTGTTATGGTCATGTATTGGTTCCCTGTACAAACCTATCATAATATTGTTATTGAACTGTTCCCAGTACAAACTTATTATGGTATTACATCATACCCCACCCAACTCAAAAACAGTTCCCAGCCCTCATGCCTTTAAGGCTAATCTCTCCATCTATCCACGTGATCTCTGCAGCTGCTTGCAGCCCTAGTCCCTTACATCAGTACGAACATAAAACATAATATTGTAAATCTGGAAGGGACTCTAGGTCCAACATGTCTGTCCCTGCTCCCTAAGCAGATATGAATAAGTATGACATGCAAACATGTACGAATGTAACAGGGTTCTCTACCTAGTGTATTACCCAGTGATTCCCTTGGTAAATAGAAATGCATCCATGCTTCATTTGAAAGACTGCACTGTCTTCGTGTCCATGGTCTCTGTTGGTAGGCTGTTTCATAGGTTCACCACTCTCTGGGAGAAGTGCTTTCCAATGTTTCTTCATCTGTATTGGGGCTGGCAGTATAGCCTAGAGATTAGAGTAAATGAGCTGTGAATGAGCACGGTACATCCGGCAGACCTGGGTTTGATTTCCACAACCTCCACTTGTATACTGTGTGACTCTGAACAAGTCACTTCACCACCACCTGAGTCACTGGTGAAAACAGGCACTTTGGCCTTGTGGGCCTTAACCGGTTACCAAAAGAATAAAATAAAAATAAAAAAATGTGCGATATCTGCCAACACTGAATATGGCAAGTGCCCAGTAACATTTCTCAGGACACGGTGACTGTGTAAGCACTGTTATGTCCTGTGATGATGATTCCCGGTCAGGATGTTTGATAATTAGGTGACATCCAGTAAAGATAGTAGAGGCATCTGTATTCTTTATTAACTTTTGATGGAATGAGTTTTTTATACGTGTCCTTTTTTAAGTAATTAATTTATACTTAATAGTATATATTAATATATACAAAATCACACATACCCCATTATGCAAAGCATCATGGGATGTATATGCAAATCACTACGACATTTTAGGCTGGTTCTGCTTTAAGCAGGTTTGCATGGTGCCAGAGGGCCTCTCACACAACCTGCCAAGGGTGCAGATTGTATGGGTATTAATATATACTTTATTGTATGCTTAATTTAATATATTAATAGTAATATTTACTTATTACCTAATAGTAATTAATTTCAGTAGGTCCCAGGGTCAGCTAGGGAACTGTGGGTAAAGTGGATGGACCAGCAGTCTTTTTCTGACGTCATTATCTACGTTTCTATACAGGTTCTATGATATTACAGTGGTACTAAGCAAGACTATTTACTGCATTCTTGGTTAGTGTTTCACTAAAATTTAAAACCAACAGTACAAGGGGATTTAAAAAAAAAATAACACCCAACACTAATGAAAGAGAGCAGCATTGGGCCAAAGGAAAGAATTGTGATGTTAATCAGTATTTGATACTGTTAAACCTAAATGTTTTACTCATTGTCTTATTCTCAATAAAGATAAATTGGGGCAGTAGAAACAGAGACTGTACTAGCCAATTGTAACAAACATGATCTGAATAGTTTTTCCCAGGACAGCACTCAAGAGCCTATAAAGTATCATTTTAAGTTACATTATATAATATTGTTTCATATGAGTTTTTGATACCCGGCCTGAATTAGGTCACAAAAATAAATACGATGTCTTGCCAAATTGTGTGATGATTCTCAGCACTAGCTGCCTCAAAGAATCTTTTTTTCCTAATCCTTTTTTTTTTCCCATCAGACCTATGAACAAAATGAGTGGCTGATCCATCTGGCAGGAAAGCTACTGGCCAATGACACTCATGTTTTGTCACTGATGGCAGTCAATCCTTTTGAAGGCAAGCAGTCACCCCGGTGAGTAGGCTCGATAACGAAAATCACTTTTTTAATGTCAACCTCTGATATAATTGCACTACTGGTCAGTAAAACTAATGATCTCATCTAGTGTACCACCACAGCCAGATTCACTGCTATATCGTATCAACAAAGATAGCTTGTAACTTTAGAATAACACTGTGCCAACCTTTATGTGATAGCTGTTGTGGTGTTTTATTAATTAGATTATGGAGAAAATAGGGGAGGAAAGTAAAAACCTGATAACCAGTAGGTCCACTTTGAACCCAACACTGTGTTTCTGTTTTCCACTAACTGTTAAGTGCAGGGGAGACAAATCACAGAGCACTTGGAACTGTATTTAGTCATTGAAACTGATCTGAATTTGGCTGAACACTCAATAGATTTCTCTTCATAGTACTAATAGCTTGACTTCCTTTGGGGTGGTGGCAGCCTAAAAAACCCCAGAAGACAGGCACTGGTACAGACCAGTTCCTGAGTTCAGTCAAAAGAGCCAGGGCTCTGGATGACCAAGTTGGCAGTAAGTTACACAGCATTTGTCTTTTAGGTTACTGATTTAAATCTGGTCAAGGTTTGGCATTGACTGAAACCTGTAATATGAAAGCTGTTTGGTTACCTATAGCAGATGAGCTCTGGTGATATTTTCTGGTAGAAGCAGGACTGTCTAGAATGTTTAGGGACAGCACCAGAATTTACAACAGTTAACGGCTCTGGTAAAGTCCCTACAGATCCTTAAAGCAGGTATTTTTATGCCAAATTGTATCTCACAGTCTGCAGGATTAACTAGTTTGCCCCTGAAAATGTTCTGAATATCTGACACTTGCTGCAGTAATTCATAGGGACTAAGCCGAGACAGACAGACAGAGTGGGCCTGTAGCACTAAGAGCCAGTGTAGAGGCCAGGAACAATAGCAGGGGCAGGACCTCAGTGCCTTAGTGCAGTCACTTTACTAATGTGCTCGTATCTGATTGTATTGTGAAGCATTTTGAGGAAACATAAGTATGAAAGTGTTATATAAAAATACTCATGCTATTCCAATGGGAAAGTATTTAAACCCTTTTCTGATTTCTAATGCGAGCTAAATTATGAAGAAGTTCACTGCAACAGAGGAGATGGGGCTTCTGATAATAATAGCCAAGGCCACTGTTTTGCGGTTTTTACCGGAAAATCCTGTAAAATTCCAGAATTAGGGCTGCCTGAAAACCGGTAAAAACGAAGATTTTATGGAATCTGGTATTTTCTATCACATCAGTAAATCTATAAAAAAGTCTGTTTTTCTTTTAATTCCTTCCTGTACTATTTTCAGTTTGCTTTGTTTAATGCTCTGTATATTAAGCCTTCATTAATTCTGATTATTTATGCACATACTAAAAGAATGATAATAGAATCCCGGTAAAATCCGGAAATTAGAGTAACAATCACCGGTGAAATTCCGGAATCTTAAGTCTTGAAAACGGAATTTAATTGTTTCAATCACCGTAAACCAGTGGCCTTGATAATAGCATAGGAAGGGGCATTTATCTTGCGTACATAATCTGTGAGTCAGTAGAGACAATGTGTTGGAAGATTTGCTGAGGATCTTCATGCATCAATTTGTGACAATTTTATTGCCAGTAATAAAACTGCACATCTTGCAATATACAGGGTCAAGCTCTGAAGCAATTTTATTTTGCTACTTCAGAGTCATAATAAAATCCTATTTGGGAATGTCAGTGAAGGGTTTACGTCAGTCGCAGTTGATAAAACATGCACATTTGGTTCATAGGGGTACCCAGTGCACTGTGTGACCATAAGCACTGATAGGATCAAGTGATGGAGCAAAGCTAGGGAAGCATTAAACAGCCACCTAACTTAGCATTTTTGTGAATGGGATAGTTGTATTCAGGGCTGGCGTAAAGTGGCAGGAAAAGATAAATATCATATTCATTGCAAATAAACTTCATTAATGCATCAGTTATGGTTGAAGTGGCAAAAGTAGGGAAATGAGAATTTAAGGTTGAGCTCCTAACCCCCCACCACCCTACTACTGCACCTCCCATCCTCCACACAGCAACAGGCATTGGGGGTGCACCATGGGGTCGTTAGGCCCAACTCTCACCCCATTCCATGTGCAAATAGGCTGACATGGTACAGCATAGAAGAATGGGGTGAGAGTTGAAGCCTAATGACCCCATATAACCTATAATACCTCTTGGTGCATGGAAGATGGGGTGGGGTAGGTGGGGGGGGTTAGGGAGCTCAACCCTAACATCTAATTTCTACTTTTGCCACTTCAACCCTAACTGATGCATTAACAATGTTTTTTACAATGAATTTCCTTACTTTTTGAGAAAGTGTAATGTAACTGGTAAGTGGTATGTGTTGGTGGGAGCGCACCAAGCTGCCCATTTGTGCATAATGATATGCATCTGTGGGAGCACAGGCCCTGCACTCCCATTTACACATAACAATGGAGCCATACAATAACTCTATAGGGCTGAAAACGAATCCCTGTAACACTAATTTGCCAATATCTCAGTAACCGTACAAGCTATGAAAAAAATTCCACTGCAGTTGTAATCATGACTTTGAAACCTCCACACATGCTGAAGGTGGACTAAGCTGTGGGTAGCAAAAAATCCGTATCTCAGATCATTTCTAAGATGTGGGCACTGAAGTCGCTGTGGGCACCGCAATGTTATCCTATGGGAAAAATATTAACTTTGTGATGGCATATCTGTAGAACCGATTAACTTTTTTACACCTAAATAGCATAATTCACACCTCTGGGACGCCCCCTTTATGCACTGCAAATTTCAAGCCAAAAGACCAAACCTTTTATTTACAGTGCACTGGCAAAGTTTTAAAATTCCTAGTTCATGAGGTGACAAAATCCCCGTTCGCGAGGTCAATCCCCATTCGCAAAATGTCAGAATCACCATTCGCGAGTAATCCTTGATCATCTGATTTTGACCATCTGGTCTGGAAGTCATGATAAAGGATTTTGTCAGCTCGCAAAAAGGGATTGGCTCGTTAAAGGGGATTTTGACAGCTCATGAATGGGGATTTTGTCACCTCACAAACGAGGAATTAAAAACACCAATCCTCTTTCATGAGCTGTCAAAATTCCCTTTGCAAGGTGTCAAATTCCCCTTTCATGAGCCAATCTTTGTTCGCAAGAAGGGCCATCTGGTCGGGAAATGATGATCAAGGATTTTGTCAGCTTTCGTAGAAAGGGATTTTGTCAACATGAAAAAATTGAAAAAACAATCCCCTTTCACTAGCTGACAAAATCCCTTTAGTGAGCTGATCCCCTTTGCAAACTGTCAGAAATCCTTCATGAGCTGATCCTTGTTCGTAAGATAAGGCGATCTGGTTCTAGAAAGTGCAATCAGGTTTTGTTACCCTATGCGAAAGGGATCGACCTCGCAAAGGGCTTTTGTTACCTCATGAATGAGGATTGGAAGCATGTCACGAACGATGAATTTCAAGGCTTAAAATGGCCATTTGTTGGGCAAAACAAAGGAAGCCAAAGGCATGGGTTTGTAGAGGGTGTCACCCTGAACAAAACTCGTGCTTCATTTGCAAAAGATGTCGGTCGTGGGGCAAGCTGCAACTTTTTGTTTGGGGAAAAAATGAAAACAAGATGGCAGCTCGCAAAAGGGGATTTTTTCTTCACGCACGAGGATTTAAAAATATCCCCTTTCGCAAGGTGACAAAATCCTTGATGGCAAGCCCAATCCACTTTCGTAAAACCAACATATAAATCTTAGACTGAACTGAGCAAGCTCAGCACCCGAAAGTTCTAAATTAAATAACTTTGGAACGGATTAATATTGTTTCACCACACCAATGATGGATTGTTCTTTGACCAAACCTCTTTCTACCCTGAAAAGTTCAGACAAAAATACTAAACGGTGTGGCTGCAGCGTGATGGGCAGAAATCAGCAAAAAAGTGTAAAAAAAGTGAAAAACTCGTTTTTGGTGCTTCGTTGCATGAAAACCACAAATCTGATCAAAACACAACTTGGCAGATCAAGAGATCTACCATCCCAGACTGCAAATTCCAAATTTCATGCAAATCTGTTGAACATTTGCAAAGTTATTAAGGTGCAAAATTTGGGGTTTAGCATTAAACTACCTACTGAACCCTAACTACTGAGTGCGACCGAGCCAGTATAATATATATATATATATACACACACACATATATATGTATACTATAAATATATATTATATGTAAAATCAGTACCCTGCTCATACAACTGTACTTCAGGTACATGATTTTCTGTGAACACTGCCTTACTGATTCTTGTGTGAGTTCCTGGGCACTTGGCACACCTCTACATTTAAATATATTGTCGTGGAAGGTGGGTGTAGTGACAGACACAGATTCAGAGTGGTGGCAAGGCTTATATTGCCAAGCCAAGATTTTATTTTATAAATCAAAATAAAATAAACATAGATCAGATGCAAGCAACTATTTACAGCGAACTTTATACAACAATATAAATCAAATAAGCAAACTCAAATAAACTCCTGCTTTTAAAGGCAATAACAGCTGAAGCCACCCTGGAAGCAAATGGATTCTAGCTCTGAAAAGGTGCAGACCTCCAGTTAGGGTCAGTAGCAAGCTGATCCTACAATGAATCTGTCAGTATCACAGAGTGAGCTCCTTTTATATTAGAGAAACATCAGGTGATCTCTGCAGACTCCGCCTTTAAACACCTTGGGTTAAGAAAACCTTTTAAAACATGAAATTATTTTATTCTTCATGCAGAGACTTTTGACTACATTCAATCAAGCACAGATATATCTTTAAAACACAAAGTAGCCTCATATCTGTAAAAATAACAGTATTGTGTCTGGTGTAGCCCCCTCCCTTCACCTATGCTCAGTATTTCAGTGGGAGAAGGATGGCTGTCTGGCTCCTAGAGGAACAACAGGAGCAGCAAGGACAATATCTGTAACTGCAAAAACACACACTGACGGCCCAACGAATCCCCTTTTATTTATGGTAAGCTATTACCAAATGTTCTGCCAAATGTTTGATTAAGGAGGTGAACAAAAACATGGGAGAAATGCAAATTACTAATTTGTCTGGATTTTAATGAATTTTTGCACATGGGTTGTCCAGAAGTTCATTCTAAACAAATGCTGCGCAGCACAGGCAAGAAGCTTCAGACCACTTGCAAACTTTGATTATGCCTTTGAAGCTTTTGCTATATGTTGCTACTAAAGGGCAGTACTGAGAAGAGGGGAAGTTTTAATTTGCCCAATACATTTTCCACAGTTTAAGTGAACCAAACTCTAACTACTAAGACAATGACTTTTTGCTCTATGCAAGCGTTCCTAAGGACACTAGGGACTTATAAACAAGACTCCTTAGGATTGGGTGACCCGGAAAACCTAATAACTAAATTATTTTCCCGGTCTAAAGCTTACAAAATAAATCATATTTGTACACTCTCTTCATATTCGAGGTGTCCTTATGCTCTTTGCAAATGTGAGTGGGGGGTGGTTTAGCAGCATGCTCATAGAGCACTTTGAGCACGGAGCGTATTGCGGATAAACTGCGCTCTGTGAGTCTGTATATCACTGCTATCAAAGCGATTCTATCCTTTACCCTTGTGCGCATCTCACAGGATAGTACTATAATTACATTGCTTTTTCAATACTCACATTGTTATGTATAGAAAAATAACAATAACATCTGTTCCCCGAAGGAAGGGGGGGGAGTCGAGAACTGGGCTCTAAATACCTGCAACAGAGGAATATATAAAGAGATAGAACGATCTCACTTTCCCAGGTGGCCTGCCTGGAGAAGTGCTGAAAACAAAGTTAGAATAGGACAGTGGAAGAAAGTAAGGTGCTACTGCAGTAGCCTTTAATAGACAGAGAGCAGGTATATGAAGGGGCCCCAGCACTCTTTCACATGTATCTAAACTGTTTTTCATAAAAAAAAAAAATAAATGACGGACCTTGGCCAGTGGCAGATCCAGGATTTTACAGTTGGGGTGCTGGGATGGTGTGCATACTTGATATGCAATGTTTTAACAATTGTTTAACCCTTTATATTGTCTGCTATTATTTCTTTCATTACATTTTGACAGAAAATACAAATATAATCTATAATTTTGAATGTATATTTTTCCTACAATCAGTATGTTAGACTTCTCCAACAAAGTGAAATGCAGCAGCAGCAGCAAGCAATCACGTTACAGTGGGGGGTGAGGCCGCACCTCCGTTCCCCTCTTCACTCCTCCCCCCCGATCTGCCACTGATCTTGGCACAGTAACCAAAAGGTCAAGAGTCCATATGCAGAAGCACTATGTGAGTGTAACTGGTACAAAACTGTGTGTACACATCATGATATAATTCTGCTCTTTTTAGGATGACTAAATTTTGAACATTTTGTGGAATATGGTTAAAATGAATAATACTTATCCAGTAGCATTAAATAACAGCATTGTATATTTTCTGGAGCAATTGCATTAATTCCAGAACACTCACGTTTTGGTGAGTAATAAATACATGGTCGTAAAGTCACTCACCAGGTGTGTTGGCTAAAAATGCTCCTTACTGCATGTTCTCTTTTTTCGGAATGACTCAACCCATCACCCTGTTTAACATAAGGTAAACAAATTGTATAATATTGTCACCACTCCTATCTTTGCCACCAGGCTTATCACCTCTCAGACCCTAGTATAGGGAGTTCTAGGTCTCTCAGACCAGACCAGTTGCATATGATGTTTACAACTGCCCCTTTATATGGTGCTCAGCTGTCACAGACCTACGTTATTTCCTGGCCACCAAGAGTGTCCTCCCAGGTCAGAAACACCTCTTATTATCTGGCAAGCAAATATACACTGACCGATGGATTATAATAACAAGCTTTTGTCAATGCTAAATGTTTACTTGCTGGTATTAGCACTGGAAATGCCGGAGTTAGATAGATGCAGAGTAGGGATGGCAGTGAAGTATTGAAGTTCACTCCAACCCCACCTCCACCCTGCAGAGAGAGACAGACAGGCATTGGGGCATGTGTTTAGGTTGTCACCCATAACACTCATGCCATTTCACCTCACCCTATCCTGCAGACACTGACAAGTGTTGAGGTGTGCCTTGGGGTGTTCGGCTTTACAGTCACCCCACTCCATAAGAACATACGCTGAAATGGGTGCAATATAGGAGAATGGGGTGAACTCTGGGGCCGAAGAGTCCAAGGCATACCTCAGTGCCTGTCACTGGCTGCAGGGTGGGGGTGGAACGGCATGAGCATTACAGTCGGCAATCCAAAGGCACACCCCTGATGCCTGTCAGTATGTACAGGGTGGGACGTTATGGTTAGAAACCCTAACGCCCCAGGTGTTTTGGTATTGCACTAAAATTTTCAACATGGCCTTTTGTGACTCCCACCTCATGAAAGCATTTGGAACCTCTTCTCATGAACAGTGGCACTGTGATTTTGTCAATGTGTCCTGAACTTTGAGTTCTCACAGCTGACACGTCCATTGTGCAGATGTAATGAAAACACAGATCAAGTAGGATGTGAAGAATGACAGCTGCACCATTCATAGGGAGTTGTGAAGAGATGGCAATGTTGAAAATCAGTAGTGAAAATATTAAAAATGCTAGAACTTCTGAGCGTACATGGAAACTGTGCAATGCATGCGCGTAACACAGTCATTTAGTGCAATTATTTCACCAAATTTTCAACATGGGCATCTTGTGACCTCTGCTCATGAACGCTGTCAGTATGATTTTCTTACTCTGTCCCAAACTTTGATTTCCCACAGCAACTGTGCTATTTTGCATCCCCCACAGCCAGCTGAAACTGTCATTCTGAATTGTATCTGGTAAACCCATGCTCAGTTATTTCAGAGATTGACAGTAGTTGTTAATAGTTGCAGATTTTCCTGCTTATACCCAAGGAACACACATCATAAAGATGTGTAGTCACAGCATGATTTACCCCTCCACTCTCCAACAGTCATCGTTCTGGCCAGTCCATGGAAGCCTATGTTGAAAGCCCTCAAGAAGAACTATATATGTTAATAAATAATGCTGAAAACAGACAAAATATTTGTTAGCATTAGGGCTGTGGCCACATGCATTCTGTCAAACCCTCTCCCTCAGGACATGGCTGAAAATAGGCAGAACTGCCTAGTACTCCTTTCCTGGTCAACAAAAACTATTACAGATTGAGGGAGCACTCCCAACCTATTGGAGCGCTCCTTTCCCCTGCGCATGAGACACTCCTATTCTGCAAAGAGCGTCTCACGCGCAGATGCATTGGAAATGGGCACATTCCAAGAGCAGTTTTTTTTAAATATATTATTAATCACTCTCGATCAATAATATATTAATAACACCCATCGCCACTTGTTCCTATATTAGAGTGGTTTCACTTGCCTTTGGCTAAACGGCTCAACTTTGCTTCACTGTTCTTGCTCCAGCAGAAGGCGCATGAAACCACTCTTACGCAGCAGTTAGTGGCTCCAGGGGATGTATTTACACATAAAACAAATAAAAAACTGGAAGCTTCTGTGCCTCATAGTCACTTATATAAAATATTCTGGTCTAAAAAATAAATGCATAAGCAATGATAATTTATACTGTTGGATTTTATTTAATTAAAAATCTAATTTGATATCCGGAAATTAATAAACGTATTATGGGGACCCAGAAAATTATTATGTGTACATATTGCACTTTATAACCTGAAAGTCAGTAATTTACCTAAGCTTAATGAGCCTGGGTTTCCTTTGTTTAACTTCGTTATAGTATGAACAGTTTACCCAAAAAAAAACTATCATTTGAAAGCAGAGATCGTTCTAAGAATCACCAGTACAGAAATATAAGAAATTCATCCATATTTCAAATATTGTTCATTATGAAAGATTACTGTTACAAAACATCAATATCCAGTTCTGACCCACAACTAGTATATGGTGCTCAACAAATGCCAGATAGGTACAAGGATTTAATTTTCTGTTTAAAGAGGACAAAAAATGATTTTTAATTGACAGCTGTGTGTCGTGCTCTTTGTTTCAAAAATGATATTCCTGCCCCCAAATGATCCCTATTTAACTGTGTAGTAATAAATGTTCATGTGAAGAACTGTACTTTGTATTATTTTGTTTTCATGGGCAACATTCTGTACTGTTCCTTTCATGGAACAAGTAATTTGGAGTTTTGACTATGTCATGATTCATGTACGGAACTCTAAACTCTATTTGGATAGGTCTACAGCTCATGTGTAGTTTCTGTACACAGACAGTGACATAGTAAAAATTACAAATTTCTGGTTCCGTGAAAGGCACTGTATAGAATGTTGTCCATAAAAACAATACAAAAGACATTTTACGCATCAATGTTTGTTCAGCTACAGTTACCTGTGGAACAAGTGGAGATATGGATTTCACCTCTGTAGGTGTACACATAAACAGTTGCAAAGCGGTACACATTTCCTGTCTCCTTTAAGAATCCACATTTACAGCTGGCCTGGTGGTGCAGAGTGCTGAGGCACCAGTGCCTTACGTCTTACCACGCCAATGACCCGGGATCGGGAGCGAGCTTAGATCGTTGGGTGTTGGCCAGGGGAGAGAGGATTGAGCATCCAGAGGACAGTTCTCCTCTCTTGGGGAGGGGTGAGTCATGGCACCCTGGCATCAGTGACACCAAGCGGAGGTGTGGTGTGCTACAGCCAGGGCCACGCAGAGGTACATGGTGGAGGAGTCCGTGGACATTCGCGAGATGTATGCTGGAGGGTGCACGTACCACTCAGAACATCATTGCACATCTGAGTCTTCTTGGGGGGGGCACAGAGAAAAAAGGAAAACCCAGACCCTGTGGTAGGTGACGACGCACCCAGGCTCCCATGCTCACCAATGGACTCCGGCCACCTGGGTCCTGATCCTTTGGCCCACTAGATCGAGCCTGGGAAATTGGATTCAAGGAGTGCCGAAGAGTCGAGGCATCCCTGTCCTGGGGGGCACAAGCCACGGGGTCTCTTCAGGTAGGTCTGTGGGTGTGGAGCTCCAGGAGGAGACCCGGGATTGGGGGGTTTCAGGCTGGGCGGGAGTTGCAGTCACTGGGGACATCCAAATGAGACTCCACAGGTTTGGTGAACAGGAAGGAAAAGAAGTGGGCGAAAAAAAAGAATCAACATTTAATAAAAAAATGCTGATTCTTACTCTCCACTTCTCCTTCTACTCTCCTCTTGCTCTCCCTTCTCTTAAAGACAGGCACCTCTCCCATTTTGCCTTTCTGATCTCTCTATTCTGATCTGGCTCCCTCTCCCTTACCATAGTTCTCTCATTACCTGCCCTTCTACCCCTTATACTCCCTGCATAACTCTCTCTCATTCACTATTCCTTCCTCCCACTAAATTATCTGCACATCAAGTTGATTTCACGTTTAGATTTTTCAAGCTCTGGTCTGTTTTCCACCTTGCGCTTTTCTGACTCCACTATTTCGCCTCTAAAAAGCCTCCTCCAAAAAGCCTCCTCCATGACTTCATACTCTCACAGCTGCACAGTATCTCTCCCAATCCTTTGATCTCTGAGAACCGCTCCTTCTTGTGATTTACGTTTTGGTACTGACAGCCTCACTGTACTGATATTGTGATTGCTTTGCACATATGCATTTCCCTCTACATTTATTTTTATTTATGTAAAGCCCTCACCCCTGCCTTTTTGCAAAACGACAGGTGGCATGCTGTTGAAGCTGACAGCAGTACCTGGTGGGGACTGGGTTCGGGGAGGACTAGGTTACTCAGCACAGGGGGCCTAGGTTTGGCTACTCTGCACAGGGGCACCCAAGTAAATCCGAACACAGAAAGCAATAACTGTAATGTCCAAAACCAGGAATGGGATTCTAAAGTGTGGTTTTTATTCACATCCAAAGTGAACAAACAAAGCATTGACGGACCCCCACAGGGCTACTTTCCTGGTAATGCAGATTAGAGCAACAGAACACTTCTTCACTATTCCAGCCCTCAGGATCTGAACCCACCAGGCACACAGCCCAGACTTGCATGCAGTTTTGGGTACAGAGCCCAACTTGTACACTACTTGGGTTTTTCCCATGGCCCGGCTCCCCCTCCGGCCACTTGATCGTGGTCCATATGGGAATGAACCAGTTTTCCTGTTGGTGGCTCCCCAAACCACCTTAGAGCTTTCGACTCCTAAAGGGAAATTTTCTTCCAATCCCACGTCTGGGTACTTCCCTCATCACTGACCAAGTGCATGAGGCAAAGTAGAAATCCACAGAGCAAATCCGTAGAGGTGGACCTGGTTACTAAAGATGGGGGGTCTCCCACCTCCAGCTCCCACAATCCATACCCGGCCATTTCTCTGGACACTAAACAATTCTTTTGAAAGCTTGGCAATGTAGATTACAGGGTAGACGTATGTCACATCTCCTGTACATGTCTTGACTTTCCCTTTGTGCTGGACTTGAACATACTTTTACTTTTGGCTAGCCTATTACTCTAGGCCTCCCACTACTTCAGCAGTCAATCCCACTTTAACACAGTTCAGGATGAAACATGGGCCCTTTAGCAAGAGCAGAACTCACCCTTGATTTGCAGGTGCCCCACAGCGAATCTCGAAATCTTCTTGTACCCCACACACTTGGGAAAATAAGGCAGCTTCTTCTCTAGCAGTAGCCAGGGGGTTGCCCCTGGAATAGCAGGCAAACCTTCCTGCCCCATCCCCTGAGGGATGGGGCACAGAGACCTGAATCAGCGGTCTCCACCACTTTAAAGATAGCTTACTGTGTCCCTCTTTAGGTGGAAACACACACTTTTCCCTAAAATGTAGCTCTATTTCAGAGCTGAGGCTCCAAGAGCCTGTGCACAGAACTGCTGTGCTTCTCTCACAACAATCTCCAACTACAGACTGAACACTGACTGTTCAAAACTCCCAACATTCTAATCTAACTCCCTTCTGCAGATTCCAATATGGCTTATGCAGCTGCGATGGTTCTATGATGATGTCATCCCTCAGTCTCAGCTGAGACTGAGAACAGAGTGAGACAGTGTGAAATCCATTTAACTGGAGTTTCACAAGCTGCCTTCCCTGCCTACCACGAGGTCTTACTGGGATTTCTAGTAACCCCGGGTAACAGTGGGGTTACATTTACACCTGTTGCATCAATGCTGTTTGATTACTGTCAGTATTTTTTCCACTATACGGCAGTCAAGTTACGCTTGATGACATTTTCTTACACCTTGTATTAGATGAGGTTTGTTTTGTACTTGAATTGTGTTTTGCACTGCCACTTCCTTCTCCCCATCCCCAAGACACATCTGGAAATGAACTGTTTCCAGCTCAGTGTTTCTTTCATGATAAAACTCTTTATACAAGTAAATAAAAATAGATTGTTGGGTAATTTTTGGCGGCTTTTGTCTCAGGGCTTCCAACTGAGGAAGATGATTTCATTCTAGGGACGTGGATATGGAGTACTATCCACACTTTTGGCAGAATTTCTTTCCCCCTTTAAGACTTGCCAGAAGGTCTTCAAGCTGGCTCCTCCCACCCAATCAGGTAGTATCATCCTCTGCACCATACTGTGGCGCCATACCTTCCTTTCTGCTGGAAGAAGATGGTTTCCTCCATTGTGCTTTGCATTTTTGTAGGCCCTTTTATTTCTAGTTAAGAAAATTTTGGTCTTTGAGTTGCTTTGTGATTTTCACCCTTGCAGCAATATGGATTCGACTGATTCCAAGTCAGTGCTCGGTTTCAAACGTCTGTGCGGGCAGAAAATGTCACATATGGACCCTCATGCCATGAGCGCGTACTGCCTGGGCCAGGAACATGACTCTCAGGCTTGCAGCCTGTGCCACGCTTTACACCTCTCCACTTTGGAGGACCAATATGTGCAACTTTTGCTTGGTTGTCCGGATGAGCGGGATCCTCCTGTTTAGTCCAAGGACTTCCCTCAGGTGGTCTCCGTGACTACAGGGACTGCTGAACAGTTAGCATATTTCCAGGAAGCTGCAGTCTAGGCCACGGCGGGCACTTCTTTGGTGTCTGTGCTGGTTCTGTTGGGGTTTGGTGCCTCTTTCACTGGGGCATCCCGGGACTTACACCAGTCCCCTCCTACCCTCGGGGAGGGCCCTTCCCGTGGGTCCAGATCTTCTAAGAAGGACTCCAAATCGAAGGCTAAGAAGTCCAGTCACAGGTCACGGGACTGTGAACACTCTTGGGATTCATGTGCTCCTACTTCATTGGTTTCAGATGACACTTCGGTCCAGGCTACTGGCTCCACAGTGACCCCATTGGGCCTGTCGGCCGATATGCAACCTGACCAAGCTGTAAAGATTTTCCTCAACCTGGTTGACCTGTTGTCACAGGATGAGGGGGATACTTCCCTCTCCAGGTTTTTGGACTGCCTGTCCAGTCCCAGGGCGGGTCGGATCAGCCTCCTGACCCAATCCCTAACCCTCGAGACCTTAAGCATATGTGGGATCCTAAGAGTCCCTTGCCAGTTCCCACTTCCCCTCCCCATCCGATCCACCAGCAGTCAAGGTTGAGGTCCCACAGCTCAAGATTGAGTAGCTCTCACTGGGATTACCAGTCTCACTCTCAACACTCGGGGAAAGCAGTGCCACCCCTATTCCTCCTCTTCCTGGCAGGATTGACTCTGCCACAAGTTGCAACAGCGCTGCAAGGAGCTCACGTGGCAACAGCTCCTTTTGGGTGCTGGGCCTAAGCCTATGCCAGCTCCTACTCTGGCACTCCCATGGCTGCCACCACCTTGCCCTGAACCTGTTCCATCTCAGCCATTCCCAGACTCTCTGCCCATTCAGGTGGAACCCTCACTGCCTCAGCTGAAGGAGGGCCCCCCTCCTAAGTATGCCCGTACTGCCCCAGAATTCCTCTACAGCTTTCAGTTATACTCTCTCAGGCCAGCGAGCCCCACAGGGTTAGCGGGGACTTGGGGGGGGGGGGTGGCCGGTCTTCAACAAATCCTCAGAATCAGAGGATTCCTGCATGCATTCCCGCCCTATTGACTTAAAGTTGGGGGAGGATTTGATGAAGGGCCATGGCCCCGCCGCCTTCAGGGACATGCTTCACCTTATTTCAGAGGCTACAGGGATCCAACAGGCTAAGTATCCCCTTACTGAGAGCCTGGACTGGGATGACTCCCCTGGGGTCACCTTCCCTATGGCTAAAGCCTTTCTTGAGCCCACGTTGAAGCTCTGGCAGCACCCAGACTCCTGCCCTACACTGTCGACCCATATGGCCCACATGTATGTGGTTCCTACAGGTTTCCTCTCTGGGTTTACTGAGCACCCCTCGGCTGAAGGCTTGGTTGCCGATTTGGTGTTCAGGTGAACTGGAAATGTCAGGGATGTCAACACGCCTCCTGATAAGCAATCCCAGAAATTGGGTCATGTGGCCAGGAAAGTATATGCGGCTTCATCGCTCGGCCTCTGGCAGGCTAGTTCGGCCTTAATAATGGCCCACTTTGCTTATGGCTTGTTGGGCACACTTAACCAGGTGCTCCCTCGGCTCCTGGCTGACTTTCAGATGACGTTCAAACAAATCCGTGACCAAGGCTGTGCTGTGGCTAAGCAGCAGCTCCAGATGGCCATGGACATTGGCGACTCCTGTGCCAGGCCTGTGGCTGCGGCCATGGCAATGCACTGTAGGACTTGACTGAGGATCTTAACCTTTGCGGCAGATACCCAGCTGTCTCCTTCTTTGGTACCAACTTGTTCAGACCAGGGGTGGATGGTCGTCTCACCAAGACTGAGAAATCAAATGCCACCCTAGACTCTGTCACCTCTGCCCTAAAGGACATCATGGGCACTAAACCCCAGAAGAAGTCCTTTTGACCCTATGGCCAAGCCATCCCAGTCACTGCCTGGGCGCAAGCAGGCCTGTTTTCCCAAACCTAAGTTTGATGCTTCTGTAGTCCAGAAGCCTAGCAGGCAAGGCCCAGCCATGTCCTCTGCTGGCTCTGTCTCCACCTCCACTCCTGCCCAGTGACAGGTTGGCGGGTGTCCTTTCCTGCCCATCCTTTGTCTCCTGGGTTCTCCCATGGGGGCCACCTCCACCACTTTCTTTCCATCTGGTCCAGTGTTACCATGGACAGGTAGATGCTAGAGGTGGTTGGCCACAGCTTACC
This sequence comes from Neoceratodus forsteri, assembly GCA_016271365.2. Lineage (NCBI taxonomy): Eukaryota > Metazoa > Chordata > Ceratodontiformes > Ceratodontidae > Neoceratodus > Neoceratodus forsteri. The sequence continues at coordinate 78,587,794 of JADMNL010000025.1, forward strand.
TCTGGAATTCAAGGCTCTTCTGCCTGGCTGAGCCCGAGCCCCTCTGAAGGATGTGGTATCCACAGACATTTTGTCCGCCCTTCAGGAAGACACCACCCAACTCCTCCAGAAGGAGGTGGCAGTTCGTGTCCCAGACCCACCGGACAATCCATGGTTTGTCGCCAGATATTTTCTGGTTCCATAACGGACGGGTTGCTGGTACCCTATATTATATCTGCACAACTTGAACAAAGTTCTGCAGTCATGCACCTTCAGGATAATCACTCTGACCCAGATCATTCCATTTCTGGAGCAGGATATGGGTTCTGCTCCCTGGACCTCCGGGATGACTTCTTTCATGTCCCCATCTGCCCGTCCAACCAGTGGTTCCTCTGGTTTTACATGGTGGGGGCCCTCTACAAATTCCAGGCCATGCCTTTCTGCCTCTTCTCAGCCCCCAGGGTCTTTATCAAATGCGTATCAAGGTGGCAGCCTTCCTGAGGTGCCGAGGGGTCCAGGTGTACTCGTACCTCGATGATTGACTGATTGCAGGCCCCTCCAAAGTGAAGGTGGAGTGGTCCAGGGACCTTGGCCTTCTGGTCGACAAGGTCAAGTCCGAACTCATCCCCTCACAGGTGATTCTCTCCATTGGGGCTGAGCTCAGCTCTTTCCAAGCCTGATCCCGACTCCTAGTGGACAGGGCAGAGGATCTTTTCTCCTTTGCACAATCATTTCAGGTTGGACACTTTCACCCTGCCAGGGACTTCCTGGGCTACATGGTGGCCTGCAGAAGCATGGTCTGGTGGGTCTGCTGGAGAATGCACCCCTTGCAGTGGGGTCTGACCCTTCAGTGATCTCGGCATCCGGGCCACCTCGACCAAGCAGTCACAGTGACCCAATGGATGTGGGATGCCATCCAGTGGTGGCTGGTCCTGGAACAGCTACAGGAAGGAGTCCCGTTTGTTCACCCAGAATCTGACAGTCACTCTCATGACCGTTGCCTCCCTGATGGACTGTGGTGTCTACCTGGGGGAACACAGGGTCACGGCCTCTGGTTCCCCGAGGAGTCTCAATGTCACGTCAACCTGCTGGAGCTTCAAGCTGTTTGTCTGACCCTGACAGCCTTCGCTCCACATCTTTGGGGTCAGGTTGTCCAGGTCCAGACAGACAACATGACAACCATGTACTACTTTAACAAGCAAGGTGGGACACATTCCCTACCTCTGTGCAGGGAAGCTCTCCACATCTGGAGCCTTGTGCTCAGCCTCAAGACTGACCTGCTGGCCATTCATGTGGCCAGAGTGTCCAGTCAGCTGGTGAACACCCTCAGCCGAGTGGGTAAGGTGTTTCCTGAATGGTCCCTTCATCAAGAAATAGTTGATCATCTGTATTCCCAGTGGGGGCCCCACTCAGTTGGATCTTTTTGCCTTCTGGGAGAATGCCAAGCCGAGGCTGTTTTGTGCCCACCGCCCTCAGCGGAGTACACTGCAGGGGGATGCCTTTACGAGGCCCTGGACCCCGGGCCTCCTTTATGCCTTCCCTTATTTTTCTCTGATCCACAAGGTCCTGATCAAAGCTTGGAGAGACAAGGCAAGGATGAACCAGGTGGCTCTGGACTGGCCATGCCACTTCTAGTACCCCGGTCTCAGCCTCAGCGGGAGGCCTTTGTGGCTTCTGCCACTTCACCCAGACCTACTCTCAGGAGAAGGTCCTCCACCCCGACCTGCAATCCCTGCACCTAACAGGCTGGTTCCTGAGCAGCTAGAGTTCCAGGCTCTGGGTCTCTCTAACAAGGTCCTCTCAGAAGGAGCTGACTCATCGATGCTATGCCTTCAAATGGAGGAGATTCTCCATTTGGTGCCAGGGAAAGGAGCTTGACCCCCTCTCCTGTCCCGTGGCTAGTATCCTCGATTACTTGTGGTCCCTCTCTGTTGGGCCTTCGGTCAATGACCCTCAAGGTGCACCTGGCAGCTATTTCTGTATACTGGGCATGGGATGGTATGTGGACGGTGATGCAGGAGAAGGTGGTCAGGTACTTCTTTAAGGGCCCTGACCACCTTTTTCTCCGGTGTCTGAACCACCACCACCTTGGGACTTGCTGCTTGGTGTGGCAGTGCTTATGGGAAAGCCATTTGACCCAGTGCACAGGTGTGAGATGTCACACCTGTCATGGAAGATCACCTTCTTGGTGGCTGTCTTATCCACCAGAAGAATGAGTGAGCTCCAGGTGCTCTCAGTGGAGTCTGCTTACTAGGTCTTACACTGGGACAAGGTTGTCCTGTGCCCCAACCTGAAGTTTCTTCTGAAGATGGTCTCAGAGTTTCACCTTAACCAGGTGATCAGTCTCCCAGGATACTTCACCGATCACACCTCAAGAGGCTGAGCACAGCTCCATACTCTGGACCTGGAGTGTGTACTCGCCTACTACAAGGAGTGCACAGCTGGAGTTCAAGGAGAGGTTTGCCAGCTGTTTGTCAACCATGCTAAAGCCACATCTGGCAGCAGACCAGCAGCAAAGTGGAGGATTGGCAGGTGAAATGTCTTCTGCATAGACCTCTGCTATAGGTTGGCTGGAAGGGAGCCTCCCATAGGGCTTAGGGATCATTCCACCATACATACCGCTGCCTCCGTGGCTGCTTCCTGGGACATCCTTATCCAGGAGATCTGCAGGGTTGCTATTTGGATGTCAGCACACACCTTCATCTCCCATTGACATATTGACCTTGAATCATGCCGGGATGCTGGTTTTGGGGCCTCAGTTCTCCAATCTCTGTTCCATAAATGGTGGGGTGCCTTGTCCCCTCCTCCCAGAGAACTGCTAGGAGTCTGCCAGAAGTGTGTATAGTACACCATATCCACGCCCCTAGAAACACAAGTTACTCACCTGTAACTGTAGTTCTAGGAGTGGTATATGGTGTACATCCACACAACCTCCCCTTGCAAGTGGCACACTGGTCTTGGCTTCCAGCAGGTAAGATCTGATGTCATGGGGTGATGCCGAGGAGGAGACGACCTGGGTGGGTGGGGGGAGCCAGCTTGAAGACCTTCTGGCAAGTTTTAAAGGGGAAAGAAATTCTGTCAGAAGTGTAGATGTACACCATTTACCACTCCTAGAATTACAGTTACAGGTGAGTAACTTCTCTTTTTGAATCCACAGGATAAAAACCACCTGAAATGAACCAGCAATCTACTTTAGCGAGTAAGCATGATGCAGTGTTCTACTTGCATGTGTAATCAGCATTTCTGCCAGAGAAATCATTCATGTGAATTCTTTCTTTACTTCTTTATAATGTCATTTGTCCCTTGATAAGTTTATAGTACTTAACCTGGGTGATGACAGTATGCGAGATTAAGTGCTGAAGAGGCACGGACGCAATCAAGACAGGTGTCAAATTTTTTTTACTTGAAATTTAAGAAACCGTCAGTCAGAATACAGCAGATGAAACACTGAACTGTGCTTTTCACCTTAGTTTACAATAATCTTTCTATAGCAATCTTTTCTTCCAAAGCTGTCTCAGCAGCAAACACAGAGAAACCCGGGGCCACATATACAGGCACAGTTCAGTGTTCAGCTCTGCATGCACAAGTCAGAAGCAAGCCTTTCTTGTGCAGTCACACAAACAACTGCTTCTGCATGGAGAAAGGGTGAGGCAGCTATGTTAACGTGTGGACTGGTATGCTTCATGCTATAGTAGGTCAGGCAATGGTCCCAGCACACCACGGTTACACACCTTAGCACCACTGAGATTACAGAACTGCTTCAGGGAGGTCTATGACGAGTGTACAGTTGTGTGTGACACTGGGGAGGAATTTTGCCAAGCTACAGAGATCATCAAGGGTCTACAGGTAGAAATGAATGGTGTGGGATATGTAGCTACGTAGTGGGAACCACTGGATGCCAAGGACAACTTATTGGTGAGAGTTAGGGAGGGAAGCTACCAGACTGCTAGTGTTGACAAGCAGATGGGAAAACGGAAACCACGTTGGCCCAGAAGTGGGCTATATGTACAGTATGCATTTGGTGGGTGAGGGAGGATTATGATAGTTGTCCCATGTACCATGGGGAATGGTTTTATGCCTTTAGATACCTTAATGATAAATGTTTAACAGAACCTGGTAATGTAGCGGTGGCACAACTGCTCGCTAGCATGGGCGACACAGGCTCAGGAACAGACTTGGGTCTCACTGAGCTGGTGAGGGGGGGGACTAAGCACCCCAAGGACAGCTCTGCTCCTTCAGGTGGGGGGGACTACATCTTGCAACATGACTGCCACCTGGTGAGGTCAGGTGGCAGTGCAGCATGAGCAGACAGAAGGCAAAAGGTGCAGCAACCAGATGACAGACATGCATGTTTGCCTTCACATCATTGCACACTGACACTGGAACCCTCAGGCAGAAAACCAGGAGCTGAAGGAAACAGCCCTGGCCTGCCACTGTGACTGGCAATCCCAATCTCCCCCCCCCCCCGGCAGGCCCAGGCACATCCAGCATAGCAGGCAACCCACCATTTATGTGGTCCTGGTCAAAATGGTGGCTCACCAGAAAGTCCATTAGAAGGACAGTGATGATGCTGGGGGAGGAGGTACCTTCAGGTGAACTGGGAGACAAGGAAAAGTTTGATTAAAAAAAATAATAAACTCTTATACTTTTGTAACCCCTAGATGGCACTATCCCAGGGGCTACTACCCCTGCCTGATTTGCCACTAACAGGTTGAGGTGCCTGGATCCAATGGCTGGTGCCTCCACCCAGAGGTCAGGGTTTGCAATAGTTAAACTTACTTGGTCACAGCCCTCTGGGACACTGCAACCCCTTTCTTCCCACTAGTGGCCCACACAATATATCAGAATTACCTTCACAGTATACACTTACCCCAGGGCTGGTTCAGGCACTGGGACCTCCTGTAAAATAAGATACAGTGCAACAATCACAGTACAATACTTTAACATAGACAAATACCTCAGGCAGTATAACTTTGCTGAAACAAGCAGCTCGGATTTATTTAGGGGAATATAACAAGGACGAGGAAATCAGGTTAATTAGCTTATCACTTTACTCATCTACCTATGGCTCTGTGCAGGCCTATCCCTACCAGTTACTGTCCCTGGGTACCCAAGCCCTAGTGGCTAGTCCAAACCGTGGCAGCTGGTAGGGCCCTTTCCCACAGAGAAAAAAAATTAGTTTAAACAGTCAGCAGTACAGTGATTCCATTTGGATTCAATGTGGCAATTCAACAGGAGCGACCCTGAATTAGTACTCACGACCTCCAAACAAGATAGGGTCCTTCAATGTCAGCAGGGCTACTCTTGAGCTCCACGAGACTCCTCACACATTTATATGGCAAACTGCAACAGGCAAAAGTCCTTTAATGGCAGCAGGATTCACTTGAGCTAACCAAGCCTCCTCACACATTTATATGGTGAACAGTAACAGGCAAAAGTCCTTTAATGGCAGCAGGATTCACTTGAGGACACAAGCCTCTTCACACATTTATATGGTAAAACAGAAGTACTATACCAGGCAGGCTGCTTCTCTATCCCGATCGCAATTACTGCACAATACCGGAGAACACACAGCAGATTAAGTTCCTGACAGACCGAGTGCAATTCAGCAATTTCTCCAGTCTTCTACAGGGTGAGCCTGGTTTCTACTCTTCAGATATCCTTTGATTCTCTTCACAGGATGGATTCAGTCCTAACAAGCAGTTACACAAGCTGCAGACCGGAACTCTGGGCCTTACACACGTTTCCCGACTAAAACTGCACACTGAAAAAGCACAGGGCTCCTTCCTTCTTCACTGCCAGAGCTCCACTCAAACTCCAACAGACAAAACCGGGCACTTCCTTTGAGTTCCTCCCAGTTCTTGACTGGATTGGCTGTCACTCACAATAGACTGCTCCTGTTGGTCCAAAAAGGCGCTGAAGTCTAAACTACATCTCCCAGAGTCACTGCCCATGCAATCCTCTTGTGGCTGGCTCAGATTATGAGTCCAAGTTCTGATTCGTCCAAGGCACCATTTTAGAGCTAGCTTACCCCACACTGATTGGTCCAGTTCAGCAGTTCAAAACCAGAATGGGGAACTAGGCAGACACAGTTCTGACTGCAAAGAAAGCAGATTAGACAAACTGTAATTTCATTATTACTCTAAATGGTTTCTGGCAAACAGTTACATCTTTCAGATAGGTTACCTTTGCACTCCTAGTGACTGCAAAAATGGAGTGAATTGGCAGCAGCTCGAGTGGTACTCAATCAAAGAAACACACAGTCCCCATACAAACTAATTATGTCTGCAAGCAGACAGCTCTTAAAGAGACAGTACCAGAGGTTCTAAAACACTCACTGATAAATGGCTTAACATGCCAAACACCATTCAGGCTTGGAGCATTCAAGCAAGCTCCTGGAAGTCTTTTGGGAACCCCCATTTGCAGAGGGGTTACACCCTTCCTGGCCTGGGAAAGCTTGACGTCCGCGTCAAGCAAGTACCCCCATAGGTTTTAACTGCAACCATATACATTTGCATTAGGCTCACACATGTAATCATCAGTCAATATACAATTTTACCAAGAACACATTTCTGAAACATTGCAGTACGTCACTCTTTACACAGTATTACATACACATTGTACCTTAACTCAAGTTATTACCTCTTGTACATGAAACCTGAAGAGAGGGGGTCCTTCCCTATCAGTTACCTTGGGGCTGGATGGGGCAAGGGCACCATACTTAGAGGGCAACACAAGTAACTTGGAGTTAGCACTGACGCTCAGTTTGGGCAATGAGTTCGGGGACACATACACTCCTTCATGGACAACATTGAGAGGCAGATCCACTGGCCGGCCCAGGGAATCATAACTGAGGTGCACCACAGGCTTTACAGCTCGACCAGTCTTTCTAGGGGGAACTGTTACAGTCTCTGCACTCTGAGCCTCATTTTCAGCATTGTCCTCACTTGTCAGGGGAGTCTCCATGGGGGTAGAGAGGCTAGAACTTGGGGCACTTTCAGCTCCAGGAGTTACAGTTTCTGAGTCACAACATTTGGCTCGCATGGAGAGCTTTGGACACTGGCAGTGGACTGTCAGGGCACTCAAAATACTCTTCTTGTTCTGGTGTATCACCAGTCTGACCCAATCCATCATTTTCCTCCCTGAAAGCTCAAACAGTTCAACCATGCACAATGATTCCATTTCATCTGATCTGATGCTTGCACTTCACTTTCTGGGAGCATTGGCTCCAGGGACGAAGCTGGGTCTTGGACAGTCCAGAAGGCCCAGCTTCATCTCCAGTATTGACTAGGGATTGCCCCAAACAATTGACTCAGTTCGTAGGATAGTATTCAAAGTCACTCTCACTTTCTTCCGATATGGACTGACAGTCATGCTCAACTGGGACTTGTGGAGGGAACACTTTAACTTTGCTTCTGTAGGTGCAGACTTTCTTGATCTTTCTTAGCAGCAGCTCTAGTCACTGGTCCAGAGGGGCATCTTCTAGGGCTCAGACTCAATTAAGATTTGTCCAATGGGCAGTAAATGATTTCTATGCATTGTTTTTACATCTTTGAATTATTCTCAGGCCTTACTTTGTACACTGGCAGATCATCTAGTTTGCCCACTACAATGTGAGGGAGATGGTGCCATCTGTCAGCAATCTTGTGCTTGCCATGCAGTCCCAGATTTCTTAGCAATACCCTATCTCCCTCCTGGAGTTCCTGTGCTTTCACCTTTTTATCATACCTTTCTTTGTTGGCCAGATTTCTTTTGGCAGCCATGGTTTGAGCCAGTTGGTACGCATGAGTTAGCTGGACCTTTAACTTTTGCACATACTGTAAATAGTTGTCAGCTTGAACCCCATCAGGAGAGACCCCAAACACACATCTACCGGTAGTCGAGCTTCTCTTCCAAACATCAGGCGGTAGGGGAGAACCCAGTGGCATCACTTTGGTGCAGTTATAAGCATGTACCAGGGTGCTAATTTGTTGGCTCCATCTAGTCTTGTCCTTTGGGTGCAGGGTGCCTAGCATATCTAGCAAAGTGCGGTTGAAACGTTCAGGCTGTGGGTCCCCTGGGGGTAAGGAGTGGTTCTGGACTTTCTCACTCCCACAGAGAAAGCATCTCTTTGATCAGACGACTCTCAAAGTCTCTCCCTTGATCAGAATGGATTCTTTGTGGAGTCCCATAGTGAACAAAAAGTTTTCTACAAGTACTTTGGCTACAGTGGATGCTTTCTGGTCTTTGGTGGGAAAGCTTGGGCATATCTCGTGAAATGGTCAGTGACCACCAGCACATTACTGATATTTCTTTGATCTGACTCCAAACTCAGAAAATCAATACAGACCAGCTCCATGGGTGCACTGGTGGTTATGTTAACAAGGGGGGCAGCCCTCTGGGGCAAAGCTTTCCTCTGTAAGCAGCGACTACAAGTTCGAATGTGTTGCTCCACATCAGCCCCCATCTTAGGCCAATAGAATCTGGATCTCACCAAGTCAAGTGTTCTGTCTATACCAAGGTGCCCCATGTGGTTGTGCAAGGACCTCAATACTGAGTCTCGAAAGGCAGTGGGCAGCACCAGTTGTTGTTTGTCTACTTGTCCCCCTCTGTCTACTGTTTCTCTGTATAACAGTTTATTGATAAGTTTCAACTTAGGACCTTCTTTGTATAACAGTGCAGTTCTCAAATCAGTGGAGCGTAATTTGGACACATCTTTTCCTGTATAGAGGGCTTCTAAAGCTGATTTGATCATAGGATCGCGGGATTGAGCCCACCGAATACTGTCATTGTCCAGCTGAGGCAGTGCACCAATGTCTATTGCAGAAAAGTGGCAAAAAGCAGCAGGTATGCAATTCTCAGAGGGTCCCAAGCAATCCACCATGCAGTCCACTGCGTCCGTGGACATTTGTTCCTCCCTGTCTAACTTCCGGCAGAGTGTCCGAATGTCAGGTTCTGCCAGTCGGACCCAATCATTCTGGGGAACAGGCCTCCGGAGAGAGCATCAGCATCTATGTGGTTCAGACCTGCTCGGTATTCGAGAGCATAGTCATATGTAGATACGCAGAAAGCCACCTGTGGCCAGTGGCATCCAACTTAGCTGAGGTCTGCACATAGGTCAAAGGATTATTGTCAGTTTTACTAGTATTTTAGCCCCATACAAGTACTCATGGAATTGGTCAACAATAGCCCACTTCAAAGCTAGGAACTCTAACTTATGTACAGGATAGTTCTTTCGGATGGGGTCAGGCTTCTACTGGCAAAGGCCACTGGTCTCAGGCCATTCTCGTGCTCTTGGTACAACACAGCCCCCAACCCTTGCAAGCTAGCATCAGTGTGCAGGACTAAGGTTTTCTTGGATCGGCATAGGCCAGCACTGGAGCATGGGTAAGTTGATATATGATCTCATGAAAAGCAGTCTCACAATCAGGAGTCCAGCGAGCCCCAAGTACTTCACTCGGATGAAAATACACTCTTTCAGTCTTGAGGACGCTGACTTTGGTATTTTTGTGGGTTGGGGATACCCTTGAGTAAGGTTAAGTAAAGGGCGGATCACTCTTGAATAGTCCTTGATGAAACGCCGATAATAACCACAGAATCCCAGGAATCTTTGCAGTTCTTTTAGATTTTTGGGCTGTGGCCAGGTGGTCAAGGCCTCAACTTTACTTGGCTGGTCTCTATTCCTCGGTGGATACTATGTGTCCCACATACTTTACTGATGTTTGAAAGAATTGACACTTATCAATGGACAGTTTAAGGCCAAAGTCCTCCAGTCGGTCCAATACCTTAAATAATCTGCTCATGTTCCTCCAGTGAGCTGCCAAACACAATAACATCATCTAGGTATACCAGGCACTCTAGTACGCTCATGTCCCCACTGCGCTCCATCAATCATTGAAAAGTGGCTGGGGCACCTGAAATCCTTGTGGCATCCTCATGAATTCATAGAAGCCAACGGACAGATAAAGGCTGTCTTCTCCACGGTCCTCTGGGGCCATCGGGATCTGGTAGTACCCACTGCGGAGATCCAGCACAGAGAACCACTTGCTCCCCGCTTAGGCAGTCCAAAGCATCCTGAATGCGGGCATTGTGTACTGATCAGGATAGTCCCCGGTTTAAGGTGCGATAATCCACACACATCCTTACTGTTCCATTCTTTTCCTCACTACCACAATGGGGAAGCATAAGGGCTTCTGGATTCTTGTATTACACCAGCAGCTAACATCTCTTGCAGATGCCGCTCACATCATCTATGTCAGCAGGTGCCAGGCGTCGAGACCTCTCACGAAATGGTCTTTCGTCATGCAGCGGATATTGTGCTCAGCTCCTGCCGCATCCTACATCCCATTCCTTTAAAGAAAACACCTGGTCTCTCTGGGCAAGCTTCTCACTGATCCTCACTTTCCATTCAGCTGGCAGCGGGGAGTCGCCGAAATCAAACAAGTCAGGCGTTACTCTGTCATTCTTCCTTGAACTCTTGCTGCTGGGTAGCACTGCAGTGTCTGCACAATGCACATTAGCCAGGATGCAACCTCTATTTACTCGAATGTCTCTTTCAGACACATTATGAACTTGGACCATTACCCTTCTGGCATAAGCATGGGCTCTAGCGGGCAAAATACTAAGGCTTGACCAGCAGTCCCTCTGGCAATTTCCATCGCCTGGTGCATCCAACATTAATATTTTATTCTTAACATCCTTTCTGATACGGACCTCTCCCTGTAAGGTACACTGGGCATTTGGCACCAGGATCAGAGACTCAGGATCCTTCTTCCATACAATTCCGACCGGTTCCTCTGGTTCTATTTTTCAGCATCTCTCTGTGCCTCATAGGCCTTCTTAATTAAAAGTCGGAACTCTTAAAGCTCTACTAGTCTTTGACCCCTGTTTTTCATAACACAACTGTGCCAGCCTTCCGAACATATGAGCATTTGTTCCAATCAACAAAGGGACACCATCATACAGTCTAGTGGGGGGACACACTAAGGCTAGGGTCTCTACTTGTTCGGCCACTCCAGCCACGGAGGTGGGGAAAGACAGCCAAATTTGGATATACCTGGAATAGGGGTAGGCCTTCTCACTTAACCCCCATACATGCAGTCCTTCTAATGGTTGTAAGGGCACGCCTGACAAATGCTTCTGATACCAATCCTGGAACATAATTGTCACTTGGGAGCCACTGTCTAATACAGCTCTTGTAGACACTCCATTCACCTTTACAGTGGTCTCCATGGAGGGACCCACTATTCTGGACCAGTCTGGAGAGGCGGTAGTGGGGGCCTGGGCAACTGACCTTGCCACAAAGGACGTGAGTTAGCATTTTGGTGCCTCACTGGGATCATTTAGGCACCTCTTAACCACTGATTTGTTCTCCGAAGCTATCCTTGTAGCCTATGCAACTTTGTCAGTGTCTTTGGGACCGGCATTCCCTTTCATGTGCCCATCTTCCCACAATTATAGCAAAACATACTTTCTGGAGTTTGAGCTGGCCGAGGCGCCACACTGGGAGCCAGGGGGGTATTACTAACTGGAAACCTTGGTGCCATCTCTGTCTGCGGCGTGATAAGCATTTGGAGACATCTCGTCAGTTTCTCCACTTCCATGGTCAAGGAATCGAGTTTGGAGCTGTTATCAGCAGGAGATACATGGTGGGTACCCCCCACCCCCATAGCAGATGCAGTCGGATATAGGTCAGGGCCGTACTTGCAGGCGTGGCCTTCATAAAGGACTTTTTTGAATTCCGGATCTCTCTCAACAGTTCGCCCCATTGTGGCATATCTTTTCCTTGTCAGAGCACTCATTTACTGCCAACCTCTGCCCTGAACTTCACTTGATGGGTCACCCTCAGTCACTCGGGTCGTAGCCACAGCTGTTGGTGCAGGTCGCTCCCGAGGTCGCCTTTTCTCAACTCCTCGAATTTCTCTCATTAACTCATCATAGGAGGGTGGGGATTCCAGTTGATTTGCCAGGCGTAACTGAAGCAACAGCAGTTCTGAGAAGGGGCAGACTTAAGGATCCTGTCCAGCCTGGTTCGGTCCAGTTCAATCGCTGGCAAACTACCCTTTCTGAGGCATTCTTGCAACAATTTTCCAGCCGAGATACATACACAAGACAACAACTCCCTTGGTACTGTTGTGCATCTCTTACTCTCCACCATAGGTCTTCATCAGAATCTGGGCTCCATACACATTCTCCAGGGCCTCAAGATAGGCCTGTGCAGTCACTTCAGGGTTACTGGCCCGTTTAGCACGGATGGTAGCCAGGGCAGGACCTCGAGCTCTCACTAACCCTCTTTCGCTTTTCGGCTTCCGAGCATTGCCATTCTAGCACTTGGGGAGCAACATAGTCTATCCAGGTCTCCCAGTCATCCTCCCCTTGGGGGGTGGGGAGGGTGCCAGAGAAGATCCTCAACCTTCGGTAAGAGTAGTGACTAATGGCAGGTGCAGAAATAGGAGTCTGCATTGGTTCAGCCACCATTACGGGTACTGGAGCGGGAGAGGGTGTTGGGGGAGGAACACCCCCAGGTGGCAAGAATAGTTTCTTCAAATCCTCCACAGTTTCCCTTCCCCAGCAACCATTTAGCAAATTTCTCCTCGAAAGTTTCAGATAGTGGTGGGGGCTCATTCCCCCCCGGGTCTTTACTGTCCTTAGTTATCACTCTTCAAGCAGTGAGGGCTCCCTCTGGGGCAATGGTCTGTGGCACTTTGGAGCTATCTATGGGATCCTTAAACTCTACTAGGGCCAGGAAAGTGTGGGTGAGCAGATTAGCATGCCGACCCACTACCACAAGGTTTTGTAAACCTTCCACCTTGGAAAGTATTCCCTGCACAGTGTCCGTATTGATACCCAGGGGGATGTCCAGGATAAGCATAGCATTTTGGGGGTCGATCTCCTCCCCAGTACACCACTCCACCAGCCGGTGCACAGCCACTTCTGTCGGGGTACCCATTTATTTTAATTTTTTTTTCCTTAACAGTGGTTTGTAAATATGGCCACTAGCGGACACACAATCCCAGCGGTGAGCCTCCAAGATGTAACCCCTAGATGGCACTATCCCAGGGGCTACTACCCCTGCCTGATTTGCCACTAACAGGTTGAGGGTCCTGGATCCAATGGCGGGTGCCTCCACCCAGAGGTCAGGGTTTGCAATAGTTAAACTTACTTGGTCACAGCCCTCTGGGACACTGCAACCCCCCTTTCTTCCCACTAGTGGCCCACACAATATATCAGAATTACCTTCACAGTATACACTTACCCCAGGGCTGGTTCAGGCACTGGGACCTCCTGTAAAATAAGATACAGTGCAACAATCACAGTACAATACTTTAACATAGACAAATACCTCAGGCAGTATAACTTTGCTGAAACAAGCAGCTCGGATTTATTTAGGGGAATATAACAAGGACAGGGGAAATCAGGTTAATTAGCTTATCACTTTACTCATCTACTCTATGGCTCTGTGCACAGGCCTATCCCTACCAGTTACTGTCCCTGGGTACCCAAGCCCTAGTGGCTAGTCCAAACCGTGGCAGCTGGTAGGGCCCTTTCCCACAGAGAAAAGAAAATTAGTTTAAACAGTCAGCAGTACAGTGATTCCATTTGGATTCAATGTGGCAATTCAACAGGAGCGACCTGAATTAGTACTCACGACCTCCAAACAAGATAGGGTCCTTCAATGTCAGCAGGGCTACTCTTGAGCTCCACGAGACTCCTCACACATTTATATGGCAAACTGCAACAGGCAAAAGTCCTTTAATGGCAGCAGGATTCACTTGAGCTAACCAAGCCTCCTCACACATTTATATGGTGAACAGTAACAGGCAAAAGTCCTTTAATGGCAGCAGGATTCACTTGAGGTAACAAGCCTCTTCACACATTTATATGGTAAAACAGAAAGTACTATACCAGGCAGGCTGCTTCTCTATCCGATCGCAATTACTGCACAATACCGGAGAACACACAGCAGATTAAGTTCCTGACAGACCGAGTGCAATTCAGCAATTTCTCCAGTCTTCTACAGGGTGAGCCTGGTTTCTACTCTTCAGATATCCTTTGATTCTCTTCACAGGATGGATTCAGTCCTAACAAGCAGTTACACAAGCTGCAGACCGGAACTCTGGGCCTTACACACGTTTCCCGACTAAAACTGCACACTGAAAAAGCACAGGGCTCCTTCCTTCTTCACTGCCAGAGCTCCACTCAAACTCCAACAGACAAAACCGGGCACTTCCTTTGAGTTCCTCCCAGTTCTTGACTGGATTGGCTGTCACTCACAATAGACTGCTCCTGTTGTTCCAAAAAGGCGCCGAAGTCTAAACTACATCTCCCAGAGTCACTGCCCATGCAATCCTCTCTGTGGCTGGCTCCAGATTATGAGTCCAAGTTCTGATTCGTCCAAGGCACCATTTTAGAGCTAGCTTACCCCACACTGATTGGTCCAGTTCAGCAGTTCAAAACCAGAATGGGGAACTAGGCAGACACAGTTCTGACTGCAAAGAAAGCAGGTTAGACAAACTGTAATTTCATTATTACTCTAAATGGTTTCTGGCAAACAGTTACATCTTTCAGATAGGTTCCCTTTGCACTCCTAGTGACTGCAAAAATGGAGTGAATTGGCAGCAGCTCGAGTGGTACTCAATCAAAGAAACACACAGTCCCCCATACAAACTAATTATGTCTGCAAGCAGACAGCTCTTAAAGAGACAGTACCAGAGGTTCTAAAAACACTCACTGATAAATGGCTTAAACGCCAAACACCATTCAGGCTTGGAGCATTCAAGCAAGCTCCTGGAAGTCTTTTGAGAACCCCCATTTGCAGGGGGGTTACACTTTTGTTTATTTGCCTTTTCTATTTTTCCTTCTTATTCTGCCAACTATTATTAAAAAACAAAAAAGAATCCAACAGAATCCTTGCATTGGGAAATCACAAAATCCTTGTTGGCAAGTCAGGTGTTGTATTTCAGTGGGAAATTGCAAATCTGTTAACAGAACTTTAGAGAGAAATGATGCTGTCTTTCACTAAAACAGTGTAGATTTGATAGAAATATGTTGTTAGTTATCAACTTTTTTCTTATTTCCCACCACTACTGCTTACCTCCAGTATCTTTCTGTCAGTGATCCTCTCAAGTCTGCTGCCCATGAAGAGTCCAAGGTGCCCTCCCATGCTTCCAGTCTAGATCACCAACTGCCACCTAATCACCCCATGGAATGAGTCCCTCCCTCAGCAGGCCCCAGCCTAGCCAGAGCTAAGAACATAAATGGTTGAGGAGGTGACAATGACAGGGAGACGCAGGGAGGACATTGGGCTCGGTGACGTAGGTGCAGAGCAGTGTATGTCATGTGCCCAAGTAGCTAATTTGTCCCCATTTGTCATAGCCCACCCTGTTTCTTACTAGTAGATTCAAGCAGTGGCATCCTGTGTGTACACGGGGGGGGGGGTTACCCTCCCCTCACTTTCTGTTTCAGATTCCATAAATGGAACTGAATGAGGCTCCATGGTCTGCTGTGCAGGGTTAACGTTTCAACTGCAAATGTTAACAATGTTGCATCACTACAATGTCACTAGAAATCTGCCCTAACCCACTAAGGACCCAGTTCTAAAAGAGGTTCAGTTCTGTAATCCCTGCGGGGGAAATAGGGACATGTCTTTTGCCCTTAGTCTGCTTCACTGGCCCACCTATATTCCACAATATGTATAGAGGCCGAGGACCTGAGCGCTCAATCTCAAACCTTTGACCTGCTTGGAATGGATCCCTTACATGATATTTTGGGAAACTGTCTTCTGCACTGGAACATTTTAGAGTTTTGTTGGAACTAGAAGCTTGCTAGAAAAAGTGTATATAATGCATAGAAAAGGGTACATATTGGCTTAGCTGCCTACTTATATGTCAAATCAGCCATTTTTTTTAATTTCATTTAGACAAGACTGCCTGGGAGACTGGGGTTTGCATTCAAGCCACAGAATGCTATGCTGAGGCCAACTGTGGGCCGGGTACATTGCCAAGGTAAGACAGTGGGCTTCCGTGAAGGGAGGACACTAGTCACCTGACATTCCTGCACTTCCTGCTGTCTGCCCACAGAGAGCCATTGGCACTGGCTGTGAATACAGCCCCACCCCTTCACTTCTGGTCAGAGAAAGGAGGGCAACCAGGGTGTCCCATCCCCCAACATGAGTGTGGGAACCAAAGGATCCAAAGGATAATAATAAAGGGGCAACACACAAAAGTTCATTTCATCAACAAACAAGCAGCAATATTATTTTTTGCAGAAGATCAAGTGGAGTTATTTATAATGAACAAACTTGTGAACTGTGAAAATGCAAAGTTAAATTCACATTATCAACAAACATGGAGCAAAATTCTTCAAAAGTCAGAAGGGAAATCAGAGTTATTTTAACTCGGTAGTCAAACCTGTGAATAAGAGTTAGTAGTGATCTAAATGTTTCAAGGATGTCGGCAAATGTGAGGGACAGTTTGAAATTGGCACCTTGTGACTGAAAACAGCTCTTGGCTATGTGCTGAGTGTCTTGCACTGGGATTCATAAGAAACGAAAGGAGCATATATGAACTAATACTTTAAAGGAAAAAAATGGACTCAGATGATTTTATTAAAATGATGTTTAGACAGTGATTTTACGAAGAGACGTGATTTTAATACTGGATATGGATAATGCACCGAAAACCACATATAACAGCAGATCATAATACATGATTCCCCACGTATTATGGCACAGATGTGTGTTATGACATTAGAAAATAATAAGAGCATGCTTGATAAAGTCATCAACCAGTAATTATCATGATAATAAAGGAGACTGTGCACTGTTGTTCCTAATTCCAGGTAGAAATAACTTCCTCCTTTAGGTACAATGCAGCAAATTTTGCTTTTTTAGAATGGGTACCCATTTTCCCACTGCTCCCCTACTGGCCTCAACAGAAATTACTAATATCTGCATGTTGCCTTTAAGATTCTTAGAGTTCTCTACAGATGTCACCTCACAAGCCAAAACCTAACAAATCCCTTGGCTTTGCCATGTTAAGGGTGTGAAACCTTGTGAACGTAGCATCCCGTATACAAAATAGTATGAAAAAGAAGTTTGATGACCTTTTAAGGAATTAAGCTTTTTACTTTTTGTTGCATTGCTATATGGCTTATCAGTCCTAGATTTGCTATGGAAAGCTGGAGACAGAGACAGAGAAAGGAACAGTGTTGCAGAACTATATGCAAACTACATGGCATCCTATCACCAGCTTGAAAATACAACACAGATGTGTCAGTCTAAGTACACTGTAGTATGTTTATATCTTATAAATAGTTTGATGCATAAACACTGACAATACCTGTATATCTTGACAGGCCAATGAAGTTATTTGAATTTAACTGAATTGAGGAGAGGGAAGGAGGGAGGGAGAGAGAGAGAGATATACCATGCACAAGTTCTTGTCTAGTATGTCATGCTATAGTATGTATAGATGTGTATCCCTCTTCTATGCAAACTAATTATAAGATGCTTCTCCTGATACCAGACACTGCATGGGAGTAATGTGAAAAGCTGCCGTGAAAGCAACTGCTTCCCCTTGTCTTGAGTGATAACTCTCAAACCAACCAGTGAACTGCTTTGCATTTCCCAGGGAAAACTACCAGTGTTGCACAGAGATTGTAGATAGAATGATCAAAAGGTAGAACTTGCCAGCTATTTCACGTGGACAAAATGTTAGCATTCAGAATGCAATGTGGTAGTAGTTTTAATGGGGACTTTAATAATCACTTAAACTTTTAATGCCTAAATCTGCCCAGCTGTAAAAATGGGTAACAGCAAGACCTCACTGCAAACAAGATATTGCATCTCAGCTGAGCTATCCTCGCAAAATAACTTGGTGTGAATGCCAGTTTTAGACTTTGAGTACACCACATTTAGGATAACCCTTTGTAGAAGGCTAATATAAAATAAACAAAGGACCCGAGATCTGCAGCATGGGGCACTAATGAATCCAAACGTTCCACCAGCACATTCTCCATGATTTACTGTAAAGTAGGGAAACCTTGTAAAGAAATCTTCAGATAAAAAATAATCATGTTTTGGCTTATTCTCCTCCCCTGTCAGGCCATTAATTCTGACAGAAAACACGGTTCCTGTTTTTCCCTCCAAAAAACTCCCAGCTGCTGTCAGGAGACAGCTGCTCCCCTCTGGAACTAATTACAGCTGTCTGGGAGATTTAGGCGCTGATCGTAACAACTTGAATATTGCTTCTAATTTTTAACACGTACAGTTGAGGGGGATGTCACAATACACTGATATATGATAGAATCTTAAAAAGTGTTATACCACAGCTGCTACTGGGTATCTGGCTGTCCGGATGGCAAAATATTGAGTTTAGAAACGTGAAATAATGCTTATTTTCAGATTTCCTTTCTAAAGTAGAATTAATTTCAAGGAAATTGTAAGGATACTGAGCTCTACCTGATTTAAAATGATTTCTGCATACCACCATTGTCTCAGTCACTTGTGTATTCACAATACCGTAAAAGCCTCACCAAATATCAGTTCATGTTTCCTCTCTTGAAAATTGCAAAGCCTTCTACACTTATGTCTGTTTTGAGATAACACATTAGCCATTTATTGATTGTAGATTGGTGAGCCATTTCATGGTGGTTGTTTTTTTTTTCCCAAAAATGAAACCGATAATAAAGTTCAACTCCAGGACTCCACTGCATGCCTAGCAATCTCCTGTAGCTGGACCTGGGTTCAAAATGAATCCAGTGGTTAAACTCAGCCCCCTACTAAGGCACCTCTGTCTTTCCTGCTCGTCTTTGTGTTTTACCTCGATTAGAAAGCTCACGTTTTAACTTCAGATTAAAATGCACATGTTTCCTAGTCTCTTCATTCCTGCTTTTGAATCATTTTTGTCACATTCACTGCCGCTGACAGATGGATCCTTAAACCCGCTGGTGGAGCCAGCTGTGCAGCAGAGTAGCACCCACTACCCCCTTAGGTCAGTGAACAGTAGTTCCTTCAACCTAATCTGAGTTTGACAATGGAACACTTTGCATCGATCTGGGGAAGTGCTACCCCCCTTATAGTTTGGATCTGCCCCTGCCTAACTCCCTTGTTCATGGAAACACTACATTAAAAATGAGGCATTGCAATTGATGAGTTTGCCTAGCGATGCCAGTACACACAAACAATCCCCTTTGTCAAAACATGTCCTTGCTACTAAATTGACTGTACAGAGTGTCCATCATTTCTAGGATTTGTTTCCCTTTCAAATGATGTAATCTCATGACAGGAAGTGGCACTAATGCAGCTGAGACTACCACATGTATTAATCACAGATAATTTTACTGTTTATGAAAAATGGCACTTTGTAAATGTTCACTGCCTGTAACATATCTAATGGCAAATTTGTTGTTAAGCCTGTTAAAAGATTATAAATAAATGTTCTTGTTTAGTCAGCATTGCACTTATGCAGGCATTAATACCCTCTAGGGTGGGTGATATTGGGCAATACCGGACCACCCAGGGGCATACTGAGGCCCGACGCCACAGGCGGAGGGCCTTATAGCCCCTGGAAGGTCCGGTATTGCCCATACCGCCCACCCTAGAGGGTATTATTGTTCTTAGAAAATGAACACTGTAGAAAAAAAATCAGTTAAAAAAAAATGTTAATAAAAAATTATTTAGACATAAGTTTTGTAATAAAAAAGTCCCTCCACCTGTATTACAGTGACGTGGTTTGGACCGTAAAATAAGTTACACCCCCACCTCCAACATATACACACATATGTTGGCCTTGTAAAATAAATACAGTATATAATTTGTGGTTGAGTCATGCATGCAACATTTTGTGACATGGAGAGGGACAGGAGCTTTCCATTTGGGCAGGAAATGAGCATTCTTGAACCTGTGGCTTGAGAAGTGTTTGGGGTCGGTTGTAGTGGTGAGCTGGACTGCAACGTCATCTGGGAGACTGAGAGGGCAGTTACCCCTAGAATTGCTGTAGTGAGGTAGTTGTTTACTGTGTTTTAATCTGGGGTTTAAAAAAGACAAGCTTCCTTGTTTTGTTTGTGCCGAAGAGCAGTGCTACAGTCAGACCAGCAGTGAGTGTATCGGAGTAGCAGTGAATTTGACAGGAGGCAGTGCAGTCTGTCTTAGTCAAAATAAGGCTGTGGCCTTCAGAGGAAGGATATTTTCAGAATTGCCCCTTGCTTTTTTATGGGTCTCTATTGAAAATGGGCTTTGTGTGATTTGGAGCGGGAGTGTCGATGTGTCCAGTGCCACAGTTTAGGTAAACGTGCATAGAATGCGGAGCGCTGAGCATGTGGCTTGCTAGCACTGCTAATTTAAAAAGCAACCTTTTTGTTGATATTACTAGGCTATAGAAATATGAAAAACAAACCGTTATGTTTTGATGGTGTTTTGTGGAACTGTAGAAAGGAAGCGGAGACTGCAGGCACAGTAGTGATCTGCTTGTACAGGGGTAGTGACAAACGGCTCTTGTCTGGCAAGGGTGGGCATCCGATTTGAATTTACATTTGGCACTGCAGACAACAGACAGCTGAGCAGTGGAGCTGAGTTGTAGAACATGGTATCGGGGGTAATTAGAAATGGAAGTTGTTGTTTTTTTAAATATGCTGACAATGAGGAAGACAGGCAGTGCTTACCGTCTAGGATGTAGTTTTAATCCATGGCATTGTGTGTCACTGTCTCTCGCTAAGCAAGAGAAAAAAATGGCAGACGTTTAAAAACGAAATGCGAGGGTTTAGCCAATTACAGATCAGGCTGGGCAGTATGGGTCTGGTAATGGGGTTGGCTGGGCTTGTACTTTTAATAGCCGGGCATCTGTTGTCTGGTAGATGCCCGGCTAGAGAAGTGCCTCAGCCAGTCAGAAGGCTGAATTACTTTTACACATTTTCTAAAAAGCTTTACTGTATCTTGATTGTTCAGACAAGCCTTCCCTCCAGAATGTGCTTATTCGCCCAGACTCTGTCTTAACTGCAACATTTACTGTAACACTGTTCTAACATATGCTGTAACACTTGTAAGTCTGAGGTGGAGCCTTTGTAAAAGAGCACTTCAAAGTTATCCTCTGTATCTTATAATAAATAAATGGGTGCATGTAAGAACAGTAAAAAAAGTAAAATTGCAAGTGAAGATGTGTAAAGAAAAACTGATGCTTTTCAGAAATGGGCTATGATTAGCCATTTGCTGTTGTTGGGAAATGTCCATTATAATCTTGGGCCGACACGTATGGGTAGCAATCGCCTGACCACTGAAGGTTGTAAAGGTGAGGTATTTCAGATAGTGCGCTTCAGGATAAGCAGCGTAGTGTACTCACAAAATACGGCAGGCTGTGTGTAAGGGAAACATTTATGAACTTGACACCTTGTTCAGTTTTGTTTGCTGAACGTGAAAATTCCCTCAAAGAAAACTTACTGCCTGGTTCAGTCACTACCTCCATATAAACCATTGTTGCTGGGATTTTAATACTGTTTTTGTCGTTTTGTAAAACGATCGTTATCATATATGTGCTGCTTTATCTTTGTGTGTCTTTGTAACCAATATAACAGTGGGACTAAATTGCAAATGAGCATTGCTCAGGGGTCTGTTCTAAATAATAAATAAAATAAAATAAAATATAGCTAGAAGGGAACCCTGGTTTAAAATAATACATCAGATTCTCAGGTTAAATTATATGTTATATACCAGTATATATAATTTATTTAGGAAGAATCAGACGGCAAGAGAGGAGACAGCTCTATATTTCATATTATGAACTGAGGAGCATAAATAGAGGAATCTGATTGGCAGAGAGCTCTTTGAAGCCATGATGATATCGGGCTACATCATCACGGCTTCAAAAAAGTTCCGGTGCCACCAGCCTCCTTGCCCTGTTCTGTCTGAGAACTGTTTTTTCAAAATGTACTCCTATATCACCCAAAAACTTGTTCACAAAATGTTTAAAAACCTGTTTGAATTTTCATAAATAAAAAAATAAAACAAACTCAGTTCATAATAGCAATAAGTCACTCCAGGGTGTGGTATATCATGGGATATTGTCACTTCTCTGGTCATTGGACACACTCGGCCTGCGGCCTCGTGCCCAACCACCCGAGGCGTGACGATATCCCATGATATACCACACCCTGTCGTGCCTTATTGCTTAATTAGAGACCACTTGGATATAAGTGCCTTGAATAGTGGATCTGATACAGAAGTGCTGATAATGGGGGTGATTTAATATTATTGTGAAATTGCAACAATGACAATTTAACTGATGTGGGTTTTAGTTTGAGTCTAAGCCTGATAAATTACTACCTCAACACAATTAAATATGAACACATAGAATCACAGCTCCATTGATTGAATGTTCATCTCAAGAACTGACAGAACTGACATTCAGGGGTTACTTTTTAATTAGTATGTCTTTTTCTGATGAGGAAAATGAACCAATACCCTCACATAGCAGGACTGAATTAATCGAGTATGACATCATAACTCTGAAGAACCAATCGAAACACATCAATTAAGATGCCATTCTTTCAGTACAGCTAAAATATTTAATCAGTTCTGACATCAGTTTGAAACACCTGCACGAATGAATCAACTGTGACATCAGAATTAAAAAAAGTTTTTAAAAGTTGCTGCATCAGCTTTAAAACCATATTTCTGAAATAAAAAATGTTTTAGAACTTGTGTTCATACCCTAGCAGATTACAAAACACACTCAATATTACATAAACCATGTTGGAGCCAAAAACCCAGAGTGACCTTTTGCATCTAACTTAACCTCCCAGTACTATAGTCTGCACAGCTGAGAAAATAGGTAGCAGTCAGGACCTTGGAAAAAAAAATAAACTACTACATCTGAGGTAAGCTATCCTAAATTGCCAAAACAACATTTTACCAAAACTTCACATTTTACACACATTTGAAATACATCCCCCCCCCCAAACAAATAGAAGACAAGACCCAAAATACATTAATGCAGGACTGCAAGGAAATGCACAGCTACGAAAAATAGAACCCTTTCTATATTTAAATCTACATTTATTTCTCTAACCAAGTACCTAGTACCAAGTAAAGGCAACTACTGAAAACGGTCTTTGAAATGCAGGAGAAAATAATTTAAATCCCGTCTGCATTTAGAATCTTTGGAAAAAAAAACACTTAATGAAAAGATACTCATACATGGAAAGAAACTCCATTTAAAGAGTGAAATAACAGAGCTGTGAAGCATCTTCCAAACACACAGTTCAGCTTTTCATTGGCCTTGCACTTCCTCTCTCGCTAAGGTAACAGTGGTACAAGGTTGTGTATGTGGATATGTTGGCTTCTTGGGGTCTAACTGACTGTCAAGGCTCATGGCTTGTGACCATTTTAGACTCTCAGTGCCAGTATACTCTTGTATGGAATCACTTACTATCATATATATATATATACACACACACACATGTCATTTACTATCAGAAGACTCGCCCACACCCTCAGTTTATTTTTCATGAAATTGTACAATCCTGATCTGCAGTCTCTAAGTTCTGACTTGATGGATGCTGGTTGTTCCTATCCGTATGCCATCCTTGATATAAATTTTGCAATAGTTCATAACTGAATATAAGAACATATAGTAGTATAGTGCAGTGGTTTAAGGCTCTGAGCTGCAAATCTGGATACCTGGGTTTGAATCCCACAGTCCCCACTTGCATACTGTGTGACCCTGAGCAAGTCACTTAACTTCTTTGTGCTCCCAGGTTGCACCTGTAAACAAGCTTCAGCTTAGTGTCTCTCTCCTGGTTAAAAACAAAACAAAAAAAAATATGTTTTTTTGCCTTATTTAAAAATATCATATTTGCGGATGATACCAAAATCTGCACTAGGGTAGACACTCAGGAGAGGGTGGAGAGAATGAGCAGTGATCAGGGGAAACTCGAGGAGTGGTCTATAAAATGGTAGTTGGGGTTTAATGCCAAAAAGTGCAAGATCATGCACCTAGGGCATAGAAAACCAGATGCTGACTATAGAATGAGGTACTGAAGGTCACTAAACAGGAAAGGGGCCTTGGGGTTATCATATCTGATGACTGCAAGGTGGCAGGGTAATGTGACAAAGCAGTTGGTATGGATAGTGGAATGCCGGAGTGCATTTATAGGAGCATGTCCAGCAGGAGGAGGGAGGTGGTGTTCTCACTGTGTCACTAGCTGGTGAGACCCCACCTTGGAATACTGTGTCCAGTTTTGGAGGCAACACCTCAGAAAGGACATTGACAGGGTAGAGGTCCAGGAGAGGGCAACTAAAATGGTGTAGAGGTTGCACAAGAAGCCCTACAAAGAGAAAGTGAGTGATCTCAAGATGCACACTCTGGAAGAGAGGACAGTGTGAGGTGACATGATGGACACCTACAAGTACCTCAGCGAGGCGGACAGGGTGCAGAAGGGAAGTCTCTTTCAAATGAGAAGGAGCACCAGGACCAGAGGGAATTCGATGAAGCTAAAGGGGGAAGGGGAGTTTAAGAGACATGTCAGAAAATATTTCTTCAATAGGGTGGTAGATACCTGAAACAGATGGCCAGCAGAAGTGGTGCAGGGAAAAACAGTGGGGAGATTCAAGCATTTGTTGGATAGACGTAGGTGTGTATTAGTAAACAGGCAGGGAGGAGTGGGAAGGGGTTGTGGGATAACAGATGGACCAGACAGCGAATTTCAAGTTCAGCACACAATCTCTGTGTGATGTTTATTTAAAATGCAGAAGATAACCTTTAGCAATGGCATGTCCCTTCTTCAGTACACTGGTTTGTAGCAACAGACTATGCAAGTCTTTCCTCTACACTTAGCCAGGTCCTACTAAGCTCCGATCGAACTTATCAGTTGAGATTCAGTCTCCCCTATGCAGGCCTTGTTTGCTTGGGTGGTGGGGGCTCAAATAAGAACAAAACAAGCTAAAGGCAAAGAAACTCAGTGCAGAATCACTGAAACAAGGATTACCCCAAAGAGCACTGACAGTAAGCCAAGTTTCAAAGAAACACATCATCACATGTAGTTCCATAATGCAAAACATCATGGAATATATGCAACTCACCATGAAATTTGAGCCTTGTTCAACTTACAGCAATTTACATGCATTTTAAATGGCACAACTAACTTAATTTTTATAATACAGTCCCCTAGTAACTTTTTACCTTTATCAAAAACACCTAGTGCCATGGTATTTTCAACATTTACAGGTTTCATACACATCAAGTGTATACATCAATGTCTTTTATGCCATAATGCCATTGCATACTAAATCCAACAATGAGGAACACAGCCTGTTGTTTTACATCAGCTTGGAGGTCACCACAATAATCTCCCTGTATGGGGACCTGAGAGGGAAAAGGAAAATTTAAAGAGGACAGTATAGCATAGCCAAGAATGGGGAGGGGTGCCCATAGGTGGCCAACCTTATGGACTAGAAACTGTAAAGAATAAGTTAGGCTAAGAAATAGAAGAACTGTTACAATAGATTTAAGAAAAGGTCAGTCCTCAAGAGTGGCAGGAGCTCCCTGTCACAAGGAGGGGAGGGTCGTTGGAGACCAGTTAGGGTCTGCGGAGACAGATTAGGCAGGGAACATCTGGGCAGACTGGGTGGGCAAATGGTGGTTTTCTGTGAACAAATTCTATGTTTGATATGCAGAGGGCTCACAAAAGTGGATTAATACTAAACTTTTATAGGTCATGAAAGAGAAGGTATAGAAGGAAAAAAGGAAGAATGCAAGGGAATATCTGAACTGAGATGCATGTAGAGAACTTAACATGGTAACACAGTAATTAAAGATTGGAAGAAACTCTTATGTCTGCCACTGGCTTCTGCAGGGATAAATAAATATGCTGTGGAAATGTACTAATTTACAGAGATTTCCCTCATTTAGGAGTAAGTATAGAGTAAAAGGGCTGGACATAGTTCCACCACTGCCCTCACTCATTTTACTATCGAGGTCAAATCCAACATGGACAAAGGCCTGCTCATGGATGCTGCGTTCATTGACCTCACCAAAGCCTTTAATTTGGTGAGTCGCCTACTGCTCTTGAAAAAACTGCACACCTTTGGTGCCTCTGGATCCACCCTGTCCTGGATCCACAACTACCTTGATAACAGGTCGCAATCTGTTGCCTTCGGCAAGGTTCTCTTATCTCCTGCCCCTATCTCCTGTGGCATCTCTCAACGCTCCATTCTAGGGCCTTTGCTCATCTCTATTTTTGTTAATGATATCTCCTCCTCCAGCCCTCACTGTTGCTCCATCATGTATGCAGACGACTTGGTACTCTGTGCTGCCTCTAGTTCCATCGATGACCTCAGTGCTCATCTGTCATTGGCATTCATACATCCCCAATCCTGGTTTGCCTCCAGCTCCTTAATACTCAATTTACCTAAGACCCAGGCAATGCTCTTTGGGTCCTCTAGGAAAGTACAAGCCATTTCACCAATGCTTGTGTACTAGGTTATGATGGGTCTGCAGTCTCTACCACTGACTCCTTTAAATACCTGGGAGTGACTCTTGATCCCATGTTTGACTTCTCCTCCCACATAAACGAGGCATGCAGATGTGTGAACCTCCAGATTGGTGCTGCCTATCATGTGCGTCACTCCTTAACCCCTGCTGCCAGGATCTCTGTAGCCAGGGGGGGTCCTGCTCCCAAGGCTACTGTATGCTCTCCCAGTCCTTTCCCAGGCCAGTGTCAGTGTTGTTCAAAAGTGGGACACCGCTTACAACAACATTTGCTGATTTGCCCTATCTGGCCCTCATCTTACACACCACTGCTTGCTCTACTCCACCTTGCACTGGCTGTCACCCAGTTCCCGTCGCTACTACTCTCTGGGTTGCTTCATTGACTCCTTGATTAGATATCCTCGACCTGACTGTCTTGGGGGCTGTGCTTTCCCCCGTGCATTACTCCCACCCTCTCAGGTCCTCTGATGCTCAGCTACTCTCTGTCCTCTACTACTCAACCAAACTGGGGGAACAAACTTTCTCTCATTTCGCTCCCAAATATTGGAATTCCCTGCCTTCCCACTTAAAGTGCTCCTTATCTCACTCCTCCCTTAAAACTGCACTATTTTGTCACCTCTGTGCACTTGATACTTGTGACTGTAATGAATCAAGCTTGACCGTCTGCTCTTGCTTTCGCTTTGCCTGGATTACTGTCTTTCAATACTCCATTGTTCATCTCTGGGCCTGCCTATATTAGACTTTCTCATCCCGGCGTGGATGGTTTTGGAATTGTATGTAGAATTTTCCAGCTACCCCTGTGTGGATACCTGTTGCATGCTGTCATGTTGTTGTTTGTATGTATCCTGTGACTGTTTGTAAGGTTATATTTTGTACTCTCCTGGGTCGTGCCTGAAAATAGGCAGGGTTTTTGCCTAATGTATTTACCCAGTCATCAAAAGCTAATAAAAAAACAAAGGACTGAGCAGGCTGTGTATTTTCAAGGAAGTAGTGTGAAACCTATTCTAACTCGAAAAGATATGGCAACCACCTACTAAGTAAAGTTTCAAAAAGGTGTAGTAAATAAATTTGAATTGAATGAAGATTCTGTTACCGATCCAGTGGATATTGCAGATAAAAAATGGTTTGGAAATGCCCTTCCTCGTGATTGGCTCGATAAGTTTTGAGATACCTGTGTTAATTCCCCAGAAATGCACAGGTTGGAATGAGTTCAGGCAAAGGGATTTGGAATTTGGAATTTAGGTGAGTCACATGCACAATTCATGAGCCATTTCACTCATCCCTGGCTGCCATTACACATACGGCCACCACTTTTGCTCAGTGAAAACTTTCAACAAGGCCATAAAAAGTAAAACTCCCTAGCATTTAAAAAAAAAAAAAAAAGTAAATATTCATTCCTTTCATGATACCCTTCTTTCATAGATAAATAAATTTAAAAAATGAACCACCATTCACAGTTCTAAACTCGTGTTTCTTTAGTGACCATGAGAAATCTCCCTTCTGTCCGTACCAGTTTGCCAGGGCAATCTCTGCTGCTTACACTGCTTTAGATACAGCTGAGTCCTTTGCTCCAGTGAGGCCTTCTGTTGTGTGTGAGTGGGTGAACATTTTGCCAGAGGAATTCTGCAGTAGCTTGAATTCATGTGTTCCATAATAAACAAAACATTCTATCCATTCATTAAATGTGTGTAAATACAAATGATTGACAGGTTGGGAACTACTACTTCTGCTGGTTACTTTTAACAAAAGAAAAATACCTGTTTTTAATTTTTTTTCTAAGTGGCATTTTTTTGTTTTTTAAATTGTTTCTTAGTTTACCTAATTTATAAGCTCAATAAGACACTCCAGGTCCTTGGTTGTCTGCGTTAATGCACTTTCAGGTGCAAGTGCCTCATGCCACATCTGGGCATGCATTAACCCCTGACATTCAGTGCCCTGTGATGTACTATTGCTTACTTCATTCACTAAATATTTTACTGATCTGTGCTTGGACACTGTTGGTTTTCAAATGGTCACAGATGAAGAGGCACATCATGAACCAGTAATACTCTGACACTTTAATTATAAGGCAGTTTCAGTAAAGGCTGCTCAGGAAGGACAAGACAGAGTTTGAAAAAACATACGCTGCTGGCCCAGTGGCGCTAGAGCCAGGTTTCTTCTGAGAACCAAACCAAACCAGAACTATTCGATTTTTGCCCGATTCAAACCAAACTAGAACCCTAAAATTAAAAAATGGACAAAACCAGAACTGAACTAGATCCCCCAAAATCTGGAGAACCTTGGCTCAAGGTGGCACTGAGGGTTGAGGCGTTGGATGCCACACCTCGTGCCATGCTGGCGACCTGGGTTCAGGAACGAGCTTGGGCTGCCAGTGGTCAGCAGAGGTGAGAGAGGATCGAGCATCCGGAGGACTGCTCTCCTTTCTCAGGGGAAGGGAGACCTGTCATCCTGCTCGTTGACTGCCCTCTAGCAGTGGCTGGAGGGCAGTACGGGTCAGGAAACACATGCTGATGTCATCACGTCAGTAGAGAGGGAGAATGGGAGAAAAAGTGGAAAATGGAGCCTAGCAGGTTCTGTGATGGTTCCTGCATTTGCGGGGGTCAAGCCCGGTATCTGGATTGGGTCTTGGGGGATCAACTGGGGTTGGCGATATGGGGCTGCAAGGAGCCAGAGAGTGAGTCTCTCTACAAGGAGGAACCACAGTCACCTGCCAGGGCTCCCAGGAGAAAAAACATATAATAGAAAAAACATATGCTGCTTTGTTTCTGGATACAGTCAACAGGCTGCATCGCGTCAGAAACAAGTTGGAGCGCAGCATAACTTTCAGACACTAGCCTTATTGTCTGTTTTTGTTTGCAGAAGCCATAACTTTGAACTTGGGGCTCTAATTGTAAATCAGGTGGGAAGGCGGGACTACACGCAGCAGCAGCCAATCGGGGCTGCACAGGAAGGGCAAGAGGGAGTTTTTAAAAAACTGAATGCTGCTTTGTGTCTGTGCATATTCAGAAGGCTGTATTACACCAGAAACAAAGGGGAGAGTGGCAGAATTTTCAGCCACTACCCTGACTGTGTTTTTGTTTGTAGGAGCTGTAACTCTGAACTCAGGGCTCTGATTGTGACTCCGCTGGGAAGACAGGGCTGCACACAGCAACAGACAATCAGGGCTGTTCAGGAAGTCCATTCATTACTATAAATTCCACTGTGCTTAATATGTCCCCACACACATTTGTGTCCCAGCATGTGAGTGGAACAGCACAGGAGTGCAACAGGTGTAAGACTGGCATCTTAGGCATCAGCAGGTGTCCACAAGAGGAAGCAGGGGACTCTGCCGATTGACTGAGGTAAGGTGCTTGTTCACTCATATTGTTGCATTCACTGCAGAGATGGGTGGAATATAAAGCATAGCCCAAAACAGGGAATAGGAACAACACCCTCTCTAGGGTAGGTGTATAAAGGGGAATAAAAAACAACAAAAGGGGTGCAACTTAAAAACACCCTGTCAGGGTAAAGAGTACATAAGTGATGGGTGAAAGCAAAAGGGTTGGCCAAAACTGGGAACAGGAGTAACAGCCTGCCTGGGATAGGTGTACAAAGGGGAACAGCAAACGACATAATGGGAAAACTTAGAAACAGCATATCAAGGGTAAGCATACACAAGTATTTCCAAGTAACACAGGGAGAGTAGGAATTGGGAATGCTAGAAATGGTGCAGTGCAGTAGCTGTGGGATGACAGTTTTCAGAGAGATCTTCTGGAGACCGCAGTACTGCTCCATCTGCATGCATCTCGCTGGGTCGAGGAAGGAGGTCGCTAGACTCCAGAATGAGTTGGCTAGGATTCTGGGGATCTTCTCTCCCACTTAGGGCCCACCAAGTCTGCAAACATTACCTCAGAGAATGCTAGGGAAGATGAATGGCTGCACTGTGATGGGCTCTGGAAGGGTGGGGGTGGTGGGTCACAGCCACGTTCCTCAGCTGGTATCATTATAAAATTCTTACGCTGCTTTGACGGGGTGGGACTGCCAAGAGAAGGCACCTGTGGTAGTGGCCAAGGAGGAGGAGGGGGTCCTTCATAGTGGAGACCAGACCCCAAGGAGGATGGGAGAGGACTCCAGAGAAGAAGGAAGTAACTTCTGGTGGTGGACTTGATTGTCAGGGGGATAGATTTGGGAATAGGAAGGGGGTGAGGAGGGAGGTCAGGTGCCTGTGTGGCACCATGGCCCAGAAGGAATAGGAAGCGGATCCT
This sequence comes from Neoceratodus forsteri, assembly GCA_016271365.2. Lineage (NCBI taxonomy): Eukaryota > Metazoa > Chordata > Ceratodontiformes > Ceratodontidae > Neoceratodus > Neoceratodus forsteri. The sequence goes on from JADMNL010000025.1 coordinate 78,618,476, forward strand.
GGGGATTGTTAGGGCAGCAGGATAGAAAGGGGAGCTGGATGTTATTGTCTAGCTGGGACCAATTACCTAGTTAGGGGTGGAACTGGGATAGTGCAGGGGGAGTTTAAGGAGCTGGGGATGGGTCTCAGACAGATAGTGCAGGCAGTGGCTTTCTCTGAAGTGCTGCCTGTCTATGATAAGGGAAGGAGAGGGATCTCCTCACCAGAAGCTTCAACTCATGCTTGAAGGAATGGTGCAGAGAGGAAGGGGTTCTGCTACATTGGGGACTGGGACTCCTCCTTGACGTATAAGGGCCTTTACAGGGGTGATGGTCTGCATCTGTACAGGAGGGGAACTGCAGTCCTCGGTGGGCTGTTTAAATGTTATTTAAGTGAACATTTAAACTAGTCAAGGAGGGTGGCGGAAGAAATTGAGGAGACAGAAACTGTCCCACCCCCCCCCAAGTTGAAGTAGAAAATTGGGAGAATCCAATGGAGAGGCCCCTGATGCAAAATAATGATAATGAACGAAGCAAGTGAAAGAAACAAAGGGAATGGGAACAGGAGCATTGAAAAAAGAGGGGGAAGGGGAGCCGAAAGGGGGTAACAGCACAGTGCTAACAAAATTTAGAAGGCCATGTGTGCAAATGAGATTTCCAGACCTAGCGGGCATCATGGCAGAGACCAACCTGGAAATTGTGGCCTTTGCTGAGTCGTCATGCGCTGAACGTCATGACTATGACATGGCTATACCAAGCTATACTCTTTTCAGAACAAATAGGGTGGGAAGGAAAGGTGGGGGTATGGTGCTGTATGTGAGGGAAAACATAAAGTGACAGAGATACAGGGAATACAGGGGGAGGCAGAAGAACTATGGGTCTCCCTGGAGATGAGGAACAGAGTCACCATTCACACTGATGTGATTTGCAGACCTCTAGCACAGGGAGAGGATTTAGATAAGGTACTGATGGAAGCCATTAGCAAAATGCAAGAAAAGGGGTTGGTGCTGCTGGTGTGGGACTTCCGTTAGATTGGAACCTTCCAGCTGCAGCTTCAGCTAGAAGCAGGGACATGCTGGACTCCCTGCAAGGGCACTCCTCAGACAACTAATTAGTAAGGCCACTCATGATGGGGCAGTACTGGACCTGGTACTCACTGACAGGGACAGTGTTGCAGATGTCAAGGGGGGAGGCCACCTGGAGACCAGCAATCACCGTACATTGTGGTTCAATCTAAGGATGGCTGTGGAATCAAACCATACAAAGGCAGGGGTTCTGGACCTCAGGAGGGCAGATTTTATAAAGATGGATGAATGCCTCAGTGATGACCTGGCAGGGAGTGATGGCCTGGGTTTGGTGGAGGAACAATACACAAAGATAAAAAAAGGCCACAGTGAGGGCAGCAAGCCTCTGCATCAAAAAAGGTAAAAGCTATGAGGGTAGCATTTAGAAGGTATAAGGAGACACAGAGGTTGGAGGATAGGGAATTGTAATGGGGGAATCGTAGGCAAGCAGGTAGAGTAGTAAATAACATGAAGGTGCAAATGGAAAAGAGAATAGCCTAGGCGGTAATGAAAGGCAACAGGACAGTTAAGTGAAAAGAGGCAACCAGGATTAGGTACATTTAAGTGAAAAGAGGAAGACCAGGGGTGGGATTGTAAGGTTAAAAAGGGAAGGGGGGGGGTCTGCGTAGAAGCAGACATCCTGAACAAATACTTTTGTTCAGTATTCACAGAGGAAGGGGGAAGGGGTGGGGCCACAAAGAAGTAACAGGAGCATTGGAGGCAGGGAGGTAGACACTGTTCCATTTTCAGAGGAGAGAGTCCTGAAGGAACTTGCTACTCTGAAAGTGGACAAAGGGATGGAGCCAGACAGGATGCATCCAAGGGTATTGAGGGAGCTCAGAAAGGTACTGGCTGCACCTCTGACACTCAGGAATCAGGAGTGTTTCTGGTGGATTGGAGGAGGGCAGATGTAGTTCCACTACACAAACGTGGTAGTAGGGAAGAGGTTGGAAATTATAGGCCAGTCAACCTGACATTGGTGGTGCAGAAGTTAATGGAATCACTGCTGAACAATAATTTACTTAATTTACACTACAGCTTCAATTTCAAACCTAAGCAACCTTGACGTCCTTTATCACGTGCGTTATGCTTCATTACCAACTGCCCCTACCGTACTCACCACTGTGATTTGTATGCAGCTGTTGGTTGGACATCTCTCACCACTGGATGTCTGCTCCACGCTGGTATTTGGACCCTTAAGTTGCTCTTACAGAAATGTCCATGTTACCTAACATCATTAATCCGCATCTCCCACAGTGCATATTCCCTTAGGAAAACTGACTTTGTCTTGCTCGATGTACCTAGGACTCGTACCTCCTTCGGCAAATGTGCTATTTCATATGCCCTCCCTTCTATGTGGAACCAACTCCAATCTTTACTAAAACTAACTAGCATTGTCTCAGTCAACTTCTTCAGAGTGCTAATTGCATCTAAAATAAAAGATATTTGTAACTGCCACTAAGCATCCTTTTATCCCTATGTGTGCTTCTTGTCGATTGTCTCTATTGGCCCTTTGCTAACCTTCCCTTCCCCCCACCCTGCTAACCGTTATCGCTTCCTTCTTCTAGTACTTCACCACTTTTTGATTATCTATTGCATCTTACAGCAACAAAGTGTTTAACCTCACCTGATATTGTTTGTCCCGAATCTGCACACATATCTGTAACCTTGTATCTCGCTATGAATTACCTGATTAGAGCATTGTGTGCACTCTGTATATTTGGTTATCAAAGTGTTGTACTGTATAATGTGCCATTGTATGTGTATTACCATCAGGACCTCCTTGTGAATGAGCTTGCTCAATGGAGTCTTCCTACAATAAACTTGAACAAAAGAATTGTGGAATATCTAGAATTAAGTGGGTTATGGAACCTGAGGCAGCATGGATTTGGGGGGGGGGTCATGTCAAATGAATCTGATGGATTTCCTTGACTGGGTGACCAAGGAACTAGATCAGGGTGGAGCGGTGGATGTCACCTGCTTAGATATCAGTAAGGCTTTCAACACTGTTCCAAACAGGAGACAAATAAGCAAGCTGGGGTAGCTTAGGGTGGGTCCAGAGGTAATAAACTGGGTAAGAAATTGGTTAGGGGATAGGCAGCACAGGGTGGTAGTAAACAGAGTTCACTCCAAAGAAGGGGAAATGACCAGTGGGGTGCCTCAGGGATCAGTGCTGGGACCGGTCCTCTTTAATGTCTTTATAAGTAACATTGCAGAGGACCTGGAAGGGAAGGTCTGCCTCATTTCAGATGACACCAAAATCTTCAGTAGGGTGGACACTCGGGAGGGGGGGGAGTGGAAAAGATGAACAGTGACCTAAGAAAACTCGAGGATTGATCAAGGGTGTGGCAGCTGGGTTTCAATACAAAAATATACAAAATAATGTACTTGGGGCACAGAAACCCAGGGGCAGAATGGTACAAAATGGGTGAGGCAGTACTGATAACCACCAAGCAGGAAAGATACCTGGGAGTAATCATATCAGATGACCTAAAGGTGGCCAGGCAGTGTGGTGAGGCAATTGGGAGGGCTGGTGGGATGCTAGGGTGCATAGGGAGGGGTATCATCAGCAGAAAGAGGGAGGTGGTGTTGCTTCTGTATAGATCACTGGGAAGACATAACCTAGGGTACTGTGTCCAGTTCTGGAGACTGCATTTCTGGAAGGACCTAGAGAGAGAGAGTGGAGGTGGTCCAGAGGAGGGCAACTAAAATGGTGCAGGGTCTGCATCAGAAGTCCTGCGAGAAGAGACTTAAGAACCTGAATATGTATACACTGGAAGAAAGGAGAGAGAGGGGAGATATGACAGAGACCTTTAAATATCTCAAGGAACATTTAAAAGGGGCAGAAACATACAAGCAAAAAAATATGGATTATTTTAAATGAAATCAAATATCAGTACATGATTAAGAAAGGAAAATGAAATGTTTTAACTGCTTAGCACTGTTTCCAAATTTTAAATTTTCTTATGAAGTAAACAAAATAATTATACCCAGCCTTGAACAGAACCTGCCTCACCTCTCCCGTCCACTATGATTGCAAGAAAAGGTATGAAAAGTACTATTGTAATGTATAGGACAATTCACTTTAAGTTTAAAATGCACTCGGTCTCCCCCGGCTCACCACAGTACAGTGGACTCCACCATCAACTGTAAAGCTGCTTTGAGCTCCGTTAACAATTCCTCGTGATACTGTTCTGCCTAGTCCATTAAAGTATATTGCAAGAAAAGAAATGATTGGTGAGGAAGCCCTGTGAAGATTACAGGTACATGACACTTTAACCTTCATCAGAAAGCTGCTCAGAGCTCCTTTCACGCCCGTTGCCACTGCCAGCCATGAAGTACAGGTCTCCACAATAAACCCAGCTCTCCTTATCTCCTTGTCTGGATTATAGGCAAAGGTTCAGTTGGCTACACAACTACACAAATACAATAACAAATTAAACTAAACACTGGTTAAAAAAGTTAAATGTGAAATATTTATTGAAGCCATTTCTTTCTGTACTCCCGGTTACAGGGAAGCACAACGCTCTCGGCTTTCGCCAGGCTATATTGCTAAATGGTGACCTCTAGTGGATAGGATATATAGGATTTAGTGCTACTGGCCACCTACTGAAATGGTGAACAAATGGATGGGTAGAATTTACAGTGCCAACTAAAATTCGACTCTTCTGCAAGTAACTAATTGCTGTGCTTATATGTAACTGTGTATACTGTGCTGGTGGTTGTCAGGTAACAGTATCTGGCCAAAAAGCTTCATAGAATTCCTTTAACACATGACAAAAACTCTGAGCAAAGTTAAGTACTTGTCTCGAAAGACACATTACCTTTTTATATTGTATAACACTTCTAAAACAGAGATCCTGAATCTTTTGCTTATTACTATTATTTAATCTATTGCTAAAATAAACTTCCATTTGTCTCAGGGAAAATTCTACACTTTCACATGGAGTGAAGTGTCCAGTTCTTTTCCAAATACATATGATCTAATGGCTGTCCCCAGAGCCATGGCTCTCATTTTGAAGAATGTCACACATACAGCACTCTGCTGAGCTCTCTGCTTCCAAGCTTTGCACATACATATTCCCAGCAGAGAGATAGTTTTACCTCATGGGCACATGATAGCTAAAACATTTCATAGTTTGTTACTGATAAGAATAACTAAACTGAAACACATCCTGAAGGTATCTGAAGATCAGCTCATATATATTCATACACTAAAGAAAGGCACTGTAGCCTAGCAGTTTCAGCAAGAACTGTGAACCTGGAGACCCTGGTTTAAATCTCACAACCACTAGTTAGTCACTGTATGGCCTTGAGCCATTGAACTTCCCTAGGATTAACCTCCTTCTTGTCTGTCTGCCTGCCCCTCTCCCCCAACCTTCCAAACCCTTTACAGTATTAACCTCCCCGTGCTGGACTAATGGTTGATGAAACCATCCATGGCTTGTTAAGTGCTTTTGGATACAATGTGCAGTCTATGAAAGACACTTTACGAAACAACGTTCCTCTGTGTTCCTTTCCTGGCCTGGCGTGTTCTATCCTGTCCTTAAACCAGATTATAGGTTTGGTGTCCATGTTACACAGCATTATGTTTACAGTAAAGCAAAGTAACAATTTATGGCAAAATTATATTAGGATAATGTTACAGATGTGAATGAAGAAGAAACGGTCAGGGAATCCAATGATAGGGTTCTTGAGTCAGTAACGCTAACTGTTCTGTTAGAGGGAATCTGTATGTTTCCTTATGAAATTATTGTAAAGGTTACTATGAGAATCCAATATGTAAATTGCTGGGTTATATTTAGAAAATGTTTTCAGTAAGACAGAAAAAATGCTTTCTGAATAGGGATGTGGAGGCATCCATTTTGTGGACAGAAATTATGTTGTGATGATGTCACTGCCTCACCAGTGTTAACAGTGTGCAGTACAGCAGGTGAGAACAGTTCAACTGTGCTGTCAGGGATTCTATTATATTCTGAGGAACACCCAGGATTTTATGTTTGGCAGAGTGCAAGAAAAGAATCCAGTGCTTCTCTTCATGATAGAACAGGACCCCTGTCTGTAGGAGCAGTTTGTTTTAACCTGCTTAATTGCATACTGTTAGAGCTGGTGAGGCAGTGACATCATCACAGCACCCTTCCTGTCCACAAAATGGATGCCTCCACATCACAATTTTAAATGTATTTTTCTGTTTTACTGAAAGCATTTACTAAATATAACCTAGCAATTTACATACTCACAGTAACCTTCACAATAATTTCATAAGAAAACATATGGTTTCCCTTTAAATCCTGCAGGTAAGGTTGCGTTTCCAAATTGGATGTTTCCCAGCTAACTATGAAACTCTGTTACCATTCTTATAGAGAATAGTCACAATTACTGTTATTGACTCAAGCACCATGACTTTAAATTTCCTGATATTTTTTTTATGTTTGTGCCATGCCCCCAACATTATCTTAATGTAATTCTTGCAGTAAATTTACATACTTCTAAAAAAGTCCTCCCCCAGTAATAGGTTAGGAACTGGGAGACCATTGTGGGGATCACTATATAATTCCCCCTAGCTGTCCCGTTCCAAGCACTCACTGCTGTTCGGCAGCACCCTTTCCAGTCCTCAGTGCTGCACCAAGCCCTCCTTGGTATCTTGTAGCAACTCTCTGCTTTTCCATGCCAACACTACGTGGTGCCCAGTAGCACCCCCCTTCCAGTTCTGTGGAAGGCACTTTCTGATGCACTGAAGCACCCCTCCCTCTCCATGCCCCATGCTACGCATTACCTGTCTGATAGGAAAGATTGGAACCATTACAAAATAGTTCCCAAGTGTCCCTCATGCACTTCCTGTCTGTAAACCAGCTCCCAGTGATTGACAATGTCAAACGTAGATGACAGGTCATGGAGAATCAGGATGAACACCTCTCCGTGATCATTTGCTAGGTAGCGTGATCTCAGCGCTATGACGCTGATGGAAACCAGACTAGAATGGCTCCACAAGCTGCTCCGTTACCACCTACTTCATAACCTTCACCAGGAACAGCAGGTTGGAGACTGGTCTATGGTTTGTAAGGTCATCCCGATCTAAAGACAATGGGCCAGATTTTCAACAGAGGATGCAAGGGCTTGCATTGAGGCCTGCATCCAACCCTTTCTTTGGAGCAGCTGTAGGTTGGGTACAGTTGTGACAGTTCACCCAATATACGGCCGCTCACACCAAACATTTGGTGCAACCCTATAAAAGGGATACCCAGGATTGCCTCGAGCTAAACCAGCAAAAATCGAGTCTAACTTGCTGCAATCAGTGCATGGAATAGAAAATCCGGATCATTGCATGGGAGAATGCCACAAGCTCCATGCGCCATATGTTTAGTGCAGCTGCGGCTTGCGGCATTCAGCAACTTTGAAAATCTGACCCAGTGTCTTGAGCAGTGATCTCTTCTTCAAGCAGGCTGGAAGAAGGTTCTCATTCAATGAAGCATTGATAATCCTTGCAAACACCAGGACCCACACACCTATCCCAGCTTTAAGGAGATAAGCTGGGGCCAGAAACATCATAGAGGTGGTGGTTGCAGTACAAACCAACGATCACCAGTGCAGCATCCTCCCAATCCTCAGTCATGCATATATCAGGAACGTAAGTGCCATAACCAGTTTCAGAATATGAACAAGCAGGAGGAAACAGTACAGATGGAGATCCTGCTAATAATCCATTTTTACAATTGAGAAGAAGGAGGAGGAGGACTAAACCTCTTGGACACTGTGACTCACCGAAGGTCACTCCAAAGGTCCATGGCTATGCCATGATGTGAACTTAGGTGCAAGATCATTTGCTCTAGGTCGCATTACCTCCTCCCCCTGACTTTGGTACAGAAATTGCTTTTGATACATCAATTCATGTCAGAAAGTTGTGATAAATCCATTATCGGTGTGAATCCCCAGGGTAAACATGTCGACCCAGAGTATGCTGAGCTCAAGAACAGTTTTCTAATCGTATTGTTAATGTAAAAGAAGGCTGCGACGTTTGCATATGTAAAAATTTGTACGCATGACACACTCTGACCTTTTAAAAGGGCAAAAGACATTCAAAATTATTTTTCTATTGCTGTTCTTTGTCACTGTTTTGTAGCAGTTATTAAGTAGAAAAAAAGGTTCTGTTTGATTTTCTGTCAAATTTGTAATAGTGATTTTTTATGTAAGTCTTAGGCATTCATTATTAGAAGAAATTGAATGTGAATTCAATTAACTTGTGTCCCACATACAGGAATAACAATCAGTTGGTTTCAAATTGAGATTTATACAGCAGTTCAAAACGGTTTCCCAGAAGAACATGGTCATGCCTTGAGCAGTTGCTACTGGTGTGTATTGAAGGCTGATGTCACACTAGGGTCCGAGACCCGTCTGTGGCTCTTTGCATTCTGTCATCAACAGAGCAGAAGTGTAGACAGCTGAGATTAGGGGTATGATTGGTCAAATCATGTTGTAAGTACTAACTTTTAGCTGAACGTTTAGTGTTTGCATTCATACTTTAAAGGGTATGAAACAAGCCATAAAACCATTTTCCAAGGCTAGAGGCAAGAAACTGGCACCTTATCAAAGAGTTCCATATGTTATACTTTCTGTAGCATTTAACTAGAAGTACCAGCTGTGATTAATAGGGGAGCAGGCAAAGGTAAACAAAAATGGAATCTGGTGAACAGCAATTCATGTGAAGAGGAGAATGGATGTGCACACTAAATTAGGAATTGAAAGAACTGTTAAAAACGGGAAAAACCCTGAAGATAAACGTTATGAAAAGAGAGTGGAGGGATACTGAAGACACCCACCCACACCCATTCTGGGCTGAAACATATATTTCCATGAAATGCTATGTTTGTACCCACAACACAATTTCAAAACCAAAACCTGGAAATTATACATCTAACCTAAGCTTTTTCTTTTCTTTTTTTTTAACCTTGATGTAAAGGGAAATCGTGTTATAATGAAGACCATGGAAAAATGTAACAATATCTGGGTCCCCATTCTCTGTCACTGAGTGGTGGGGCAAAATATGGGTAAACTGATGCACCACTATGCCAGCCAAATGATAGCACCATCCAGAAATCTGGGTGCATTTTGCATGGGGGCAGAGCCCCCCCTTGCAGCACGGGTACAGTACAAGTCACAGATCTAGATATTTGAGGATACAAATGAGGTTTACACCCACTAGCAAGCTTTAGGGCTCATGCAAATAAGTCACAGCAGGGCCTTATACCAGGAGCATGGCGTAATGCAATGTTGTGAGCTGGTGTCTAAAGTTAGTGCACGGGCACCCTGTCCTAAAGTGTCTCCCACCTGCCTAGCCACTGTGAGCAACCCTAAATAGATGTATTTTCCTGAGGTCCTGATTCTGAACCATTTTTCATTCTGCTGTGACTGGTTACAGCACTACCTCCCCTGATACCACTAGATTTTGCCAGGTGCTGAACTGGGGAACCCTATTTCCCTTATGTCTAGTGGCACCCCACCCTCTGATTGCTATCCCTGTAATGATTTTAGATTTCCCTGGTGTCTCATGGCACCCACACCCTCTGATCACTATCCCTGTAATGATTTTACATTTCCCTGATGTCTATTGACACCCCCATCCTCTGATCATCATCCCCATAGTGATTTTATATTTCTTTGATGTCTGGTGGCACCCCCACCCTCTGATCACTGTCCCCATATTTATGTTATAGTTCCCTGGTGTCCAGTGACACCTCCCACCCTCCAATCACTGTCTTCATAATGATTTTATATTTCCTTGACGCCTAGTGGCACCCCCACCCTCCGATCACTGTCCCCATAATGATTTTATATTTCCTTGGTGTCTAGTGGAACCCCCACCTCCGATCACTGTCCCCATAATGATTTTATATTTCCATGGTGTCTAGTGGCACCCCTCACCATCCAATCGCCGTCCCCATAATGATTTTATATTTCCCTGGTGTCTAGTAGCACCCCCTACCCTGTGACCACCGTCCCTGTCTGATATAAAGAAAACCGTCCCTCAGTGTCTTTTTTCTCTTCTTAAAGAGGGATTCCAGTCAAAATTTCTGGTATCTATTCAGGATTTGGATTAGCATAGCCCCAATCAACCTCATGCCAAAAATGAGATACTAACATACTAAAATGCCAGCAGAATAGGCCTAATGGTCTCTCGAGTCTGCTCGATTTTCAGCACCCGCACTGAGGGCCGATTTTGGTGTCCCCCCGCTTGGGTTATACTGTCCCCAGTCTTAGATGTTTCACCTGTATTGGGCCTGGTCAGATTTACCTTCCCCCTGTACCTGTCCCATCCCCTCTTAAACCTGTCCACAGTCTCTGCCTCTACCAGCTCCCTGGGCAGTGCATCCCATGGCTCCACCACCCTTTCATTGAAATAACATCTCCTCCTCTCCCTTCTGAGCCTGCCCCCTTCCAGCTTACACCTGTGACCTCTTGTTACCCCACCCTCCTTCCTTTGGAGCACCCTGACTGGGCCTCCTTTATTGATCCCTTTCATGTACTTAAAGACCTCTATCATGTCCCCTCTGTCCCTCCTCTCCTCCAGGGTGTACGAGTTGAGCTCCTTGAGTCTCTCCACGTATGTCCTCTCCCCCAGGCCAGAGATCATTTTGGTTGCCCTCCTTTGGACCCTCTCTAGGAGTGTAATGTCCCTCTTTAAATGTGATCTCCAAAACTGTACACAATACACGAGGTGTGGCCTAACCAAGCAGTTGTACAGTGGAAGGACCACTTCCGCCTTTCTGGAGGTAATCCCCTTGGTGATGCATCCCAGCATCCTATTTGCCCTTGCCGCTGCCCTCCTACAGGTCTCTGAGTTGTTCATTTTGACATCTACCACTACCCCCAGGTCCCTCTCACCCTCCGTGACTTGAATCATGTCTCCTCCCAGGGTATATCCCTGGCCTGGATTTCTGACTCCCAGGTGCAAAACCTTGCACTTCCTGGTATTGAATTTTAGTTTCCATTTTCCCGACCACCTTTCCAGAGCCTCCAGGTCCTCCTGCAAGGCCACCCTCCCCTCCTCCCCATCCACCACTGCACCCTGCTTTGAGTCATCTACAAAGAGACTCATCTCACTCCTGATCCCCCTCCCGATGTCTGAGATATAGGTGTTGAACAGGAGTGGCCCCAGCACTGACCCCTGGATAACCCCACCAGTAACCCACCTTGGGGATGAGGCTAACCCTCCAACCACCACCTTCTGAGTATGCGCAGATAACCAATTTCCTATCCATCTTAACAGCGGTCTCCCTACCCCCATTTCCTTCAGCTTAGCCAGCAGGCCACTGTGGGATACTGAATCAAACGCCTTGCTAAAGTCCAGAAAGAGGACGTCCACTGACCTACCCTGGTCCAGGGCCCTCATCACCCAGTCATAGAACTCAACAAGGTTTGTCTGGCACGATCTTCCCATGACAAAGCCATGTTACCTATTGTCCAAGTACCCAGTTTGCTCCAGTAACCCCCCTAGCCTTTCCTTGATAATACCATCCATCACTTTGTCGACCACCGATGTCAGGCTAACAGGCCTGTAATTTCCTGCCTCCTTTCTTGATCCCCCCTTGTGGATTGGCATGACATGGGCTACCCTCTAGTTTTGGGGCAGTCACCCAGTCCTCAGAGAGATGTTGAAAAGCTCCACTAAAGGAATTGCCAGGACATCCGCCAGTTCCCTCAGCACCCTTGGATGTATCTCTTCTGGCCCAGGTGCTTTCTCCGTCCGAAAGGACCTGAGGGCTTCCCTTACTCTCTCCAAGTTACTTTGTTTAAAAGTTAAAAGTCATTTTACAACCCTAAATTCACTGCCTATTCAAAAAAGCCAGTTTCAGTGAAGAGCTTCTGATGATGTCATAACTTGAACTCAGTCTAGTTCTCCCTGTCAGCAAACTTATAGTACCTGTTTCTCCAAAGTCTAAAGATCATGTGCAATGATTTTCACAAGTAAAGCAGGCAGCATCCTTCAATAAACAATGCTATAAAAACTATGTGTATCAAGTTTTATAATAAAGTTGACAAATTCTGTGTGTGTGTGTGTGTGTGTACCTTTTTGGTGTGGTCCATTTCTCCAGGGTTGCTGGATGCTGAGTCATATCACATTGCTGTGAGGTTTGCAAACTGGATGACTCTCTGATGTGGTGAAAGGCTGTAATCATTTACACCTGTCATTCAATTGAGGGGATTTCTCAGGATAGCGCATTAAAACAATTATCCCATTTCCCTGTAAATGGGGGTGGGAGAGGTAATGCTGTTTTGAAACCTTACTGAGAGTTGCCATGCAGTGGCCAGCCCAGTGTTTTCTCCCTGGCAGGCTGTCACTTGACCTACTGTACATTCAGGCTCATCTATTTTTCACTCCTCATTAAAATGATAATTTTACCTGGGCTAACACTTCCATCTCTAGTAGCAATTAACACAGTAAGATCCCTATTAAAATGTATTGTAAAGAAGACACTGACAGACAGCAGTGAAGTTACCAACATTACAGTACTAATAGCAATACAGCTTCCTAACAGGTACATTAGAGTAGCACCCCAACTAACATCCACAGCCTGGAGGCATGCTGACTCAGCATCCAGCAACCCTGGAGAAATGGACCATACCAAAAAGGCACAAAAAATACGAATGTGTCAACTTTGTTAAAAAACCTGAAACACACACACAGTTTTTATACCAATGTTTATTGAATGGTGCTGCCTGTTTTACTTCTGAAAACCACAGCACATGATCTTTAAACTTTGGAGAAACAGATCCTATAAGCTTGCTGACAGAGAGGACTAGACTGTGAGTTTAGGTTATGACATCATCACTGGCTTGTCACTGAAACTGGCTTTTTGGAACCAGTAGTGAAATCAGGGTTACAAAGTAACTCATAACTTTAAAATTGAAGTAATGTAGAAACCTAATTTTTGGTATGAAATTTACTGGGAGTATGCCAATTCTAATTTTGCAACGTAACACTTTTAGCTGGGCTCCCTCTTCAAACCTGCAAAAAAAGAAAATGTTCCCTCTCCGATCTGACCCCCCACCCCACCTCCCACGCAGTACCCACTACCCTACACCCCCATACACCCTCACTCACCTGGACAGGTCACAGGATGAACATCCATTGTCCCATCGAGGACACGTCTTGCTGCTGGAACCGCCGACTGCAATATGAGAAACTAAGGTAAGTTCAGTTCAGTGTATTTCAGTGGAGTTTTGAACTTTCATGCCTAACTTTGTCATTTTTGCATGTTTTTATCCCACATTTTCAACATGGCCTTTTTGGGACCCTACTAATTGTGGTGGAATTATGCAAATCAAGCCCGAAAGGTGATTTCATGGTGACTTGGTAAAATGACCTTTTGGGTGGGATTTGAATATTTTCACTACCATTGTTCATGAGGTGGGGTCATAAGAAGGCTATGTAGAAAATTGGAGGTCAAAATATGTAAAATTGGCAAAGTTATGATGCACATATGTTGTCATTTTACTATGCTCAATTGTAACTTTGCTAATTTTAAATATTTTGACCCCAATTTTTCAACATAGCCATTTTTTACACCACCTCATGAAGGTGGCAGCTTCGTTTTTCAAATCCTGGTCAAACTGTGTTTCTGCACTTGTGGTGCTGAGTGATGTCTTGATGTTGCAGAGTGACATTTCTGCAGATATTTGAAAATGTTCACTACTGAGTTTATGAGGTAGGGTAATAAGAAATCTATGCTGACAGTTTGGTTGCTGTTCTGGCACAAATGCAAGCCCAGAGCCCAGAGGGCCCTGCACTTCCACAGCAACATACAGTACATGTATGCATTTATGGAGGGATACTATCTCAAAAAGTAAGGAAATTCTTTGCAAAAAACGTCATTAATGCACTAGTTAGGGTTAAAGTGACAGAAGTTGGAAATGTGGTATTAAGGTTCCCAACCCTAACACTCTACCCCACCCCACCATTCAGGCAACAACAGAAAAAGCATTATGGTTTCACCTCTCCTGTGTCTTCACAAATCAAGCATAGGGTGTACCTTGGGATTGTTTCTTTGTTTTGTTTTTTATCTTTATTGAAATTTCAGCACAATACAAGCCAAAATGGTAACATTCTCTAAACAAGAATGAAGCATAAAGTTCAGTATTACACACATTGAGAATTTCACAAGAGCAAATCTCCCCCTAGAAAGTCAGCTCTCACCTAGATATCCCCATACCACAACACCAAACATAAGAGAATGCCCACCCTGAAGGAGCTGGACAAGGAAATGATAGAAGGCATCCTTGGGATGGTAGAGAAAGGGGAGATATTGTTGATGTGGGATCTGAATATGCCAGATGTTAACTGGAGCACCTTTGCAGCAGCCACATCCAAGAGCAGGGCCATTCTCGATGCCCTACAGGGGGCATGTCTCAGACAGCTAGTTTTGGAACCGACTCGGGAGGGAGCAATCTTAGACCTGGTACTCTCAAATGGGGATGGAGAGAGGATCTCCAGTCTTGAAGTGGGTAGTCATCTGGGAACAAGTGACCCCCAAACAGTGTGGTTCATGATAAACTTAACTGTAGAGTCAAGCCATACAAAAGTGAAGGTACTGGACTTCAGGAGGGCTGATTTTGTCAAAATGGGAGAGTGCCTCAGAAAAGCACTAGCAAACTGGCAAGAAGGTGGGGTGGAGCAACAATGGGGAAACATCAAAACTGCCATCACAAAAGCAACAAGCCTCTGTGTGAAGCAAATAAACAAATCAAAATGAAAGAAAAAACACTATGCTACTCAAAAGAAGTGCCGGGGAAGGTAAGGGAGAAAAAGATAGCATTCAGGAACTATAAGGAAACACAGAAGGAGCAGGACAGAGAACTGTACCAGTTAAAACAGGAGGAAGTGGGGAAGACAGTCAGAACAGCAAAAGCCCAAACCGAGGAAAAGATAGCCAACTCAGTTAAGAAGGGGGATAAAACCTTTTATTAGGTACATTAGGGAGCAAAGAAAGACTAAGGCAGGGATACTGAGGCTGGATAAAGAGGAAGGTGGTTGGGTAGAGAGCGACAGTGAAAAAGCAGGAATAATGAACGAATACTTCTGCTCAGTATTCACAATGGAAAAGCATGGGGAGATACCTAATCCAGTCAATAGAAGCATTCTTGATAGGGGGTGATATTAGTCCTTTCACAGAAGAAAGGGCTCTGAAAGAACTTTTAAAACTAAAGGTGGATAAAGCAATGGGGCGTGATGGGATTCATCCCAGAATTCTAAAAGAACTAAGAGAAGAACTAGTAACACCACTGACTACCCTTTTTATTAAATCATGGGAGGATGGTGTGGTACCTGAGGACTGGAGGAGGGTGGATGTGATTCCCCTTCACAAAAGTGGGAGCAAGAGAGAAGCAGGGAACTACAGACCTGTCAGTTTGACCTCAGTGGTAGGGAAAATGATGGAATTACTTCTGAAGGAAAGAATATAGAAACATAGAATTTGACAGCAGATAAAGACCGCTTGGCCCACCCAGTCTGCCCATTTCCCTACCTACTGGATAAGCTGCAGATCCTAGTTAACCAGCAGCCTACTTCTTCCTACCCCCACCCCCTAGAATTGCCTTATGACTGTCCCATGCATGCTTGAATTCCACCACTGATTTTGACTCCACAACCTCCTCCGGAAGGCCATTCCATGCATCCACAACCCTCTCTGTGAAAAATACTCTTAAATTACTCTGAGCCGACCCCCATCTTCAAATTGTGCCTCTTGTTCTTGCACACCTCTTTTTGAAAGATGCTACCCTCTTGGACTTTGTTGATTCCCTTGAGGTACTTGAACGTTTCTATCATGTCCCCTCTCCTCCTTTCCTCGAGGCTATACATATTAAGCTCCTTTCGCCTCTCTTCATATGTCTTCCGTGCAGACCCTGCACCATTTTAGTTGCCTCCTCTCTGACAGCTTCCATCCTGTCTATGTCTTTATGGAGATTGGGTCTCCAGAACTGCACGCAGTACTCCAGATGGGGTCTCACCAGCTGTCTGTACAGAGGGATAATAACTTCCTGTTTTCTACTGGTGATGCCTCTCCCTATGCATCCCAGTATCCCTACAGCCCTCCTTGCTGCCCTCTCACATTGCTTGCCCACCTTTAGGTCATCTGATATGACTACCCCCAGGTCCCTTTCCATTTTGTTAGTATCTCACCCCCCATTGTGTACTCTTCCCTGGTTTTTGTTTCCAGGTGCATTACCTTGCACTTCTTAGCATTGAATCTAAGCTGCCATACATTTGACCATTCCTCTAACCTTGCCAAGTCCCTTCTCATCCTTTCCACCCCACCCTGTGCATCAACTCTGTTGCAGATCTTTGTGTCATCTGCAAAGAGACATATTTTCCTTCCAGTCCTTCTGCAATGTCGCTTATAAGACATTGAAGAGGACCGTCCTAATACTGAACCCCGGTACCCCACTAGTAACCTTCCTTTCTTCTGAGTGGACTCCATTTACTATTACTCTGTGTCCTATTCTCCAGCCAATTCTTTACCCAGGCTGTCATCTTGTGACCCACTCCCAGGCTGGCTAACTTGTATATTAATCTTTGTGTGGGACTGTGTCAACTGCCTTGCTAAAGTCTAGGTAGGCCATGTCCACAGCCCTCCCTGATCTACTACTTTGGTCACCCAGTCAAAGAAATCTATCAGATCTGCCTGGCATGACCTTCCCACTGTGAATCCATGCTGCCTAGGGTCCTGTGCCCCTGGCCTCTAGATACTCAATAATTCTTTCCTTCAGAAGTGATTCCATCATTTTCCCTATCACTGAGGTTAAACTAACAGGTCTGTAGTTTCCTGCTTCTGCCTTGCTCCCACTTTTGTGAAGGGGAATCACATCTGCCCTCCTCCAGTCCTTGGGTACCACCCCATCCTCCCATGATTTGTTAAAAAAGGGTAGTCAGTGGTGTCACTAGTTCTACCCTTAGTTCTTTTAGAATTCTGGGATGAATCCCATCAGGCCCCATTGCTTTGTCCACCTTCAGTTTTAAGAGTTCTTTCAGAACCCTTTCTTCTGTAAATGGGCTGGTATCAACTTCTGTATCCAGAGTGTTTCTACTGTTTGTTTTATGCACCTCCCCCTCTTCATTTGTTGCACCTCCCCCTCTTCATTTGTCATTTGTTGAGTACATAGAGGCCAGTGGGGCACAGGACCCAAGGCAGCATGGATTCACAGCAGGAAGGTCATGTCAGACAAATCTAATTGATTTCTTTGACTGGGTGACCAAAGTAGTAGACCACGGAGGGGCTGTGGACATGGCCTACCTAGACTTTAGCAAGGTATTTGACACAGTCCCGCACAAACGATTAATAAACAAATTAGCCAGCTTGGGAGTGGGTCTCAGGGTGGTAGCCTGGTAAAACACTGGCTGGACAACAGGACACGGCGGGTAATAGTAAATGGAGTCCACAGTGAAGAACGGAGGGTTACCAGTGGGGTACCGCAGGGTTTAGTACTGGGGCCGGTCCTTTTTAATGTCTTTATAAGTGACATTGCAGAGGGACTGGAAGGGAAAATATGTCTCTTTGCAGATGACACAAATATCTGCAACAGGGTTGATATGCAAGGTGTGGTGGAAAGGATGTAAAGGGACTTGGCAAGGTTGGAGGAATGGTCAAATGTATGGCAGCTTAGATTCAACGCAAAGAAGTGCAAAGTAATGCACCTGGGAGACAAAAACCCAGGGGGAAGAGTACACAATGGGGGGTGAGGTACTGACAACAACAAAAATGGAAAAGGGCCTAGGGGTAGTCATGTCAGATGACCTAAAGGTGGGCCAGCAATGTGAGAAGGCAGTAATGAGGGCTGGAGGGATACTGGGATGCATAGGGAGAGGCATCACCAGTAGAAAACAGGAAGTTGTTGGCCCTCTGTACAGACAGTTGGTAAGACCACATCTGGAGTACTATGTACAGTTCTGGAGACCCCATCTCCGCAAAGACATAGACAGGGTGGAGGCTGTCCAGAAGAGGGCAACCAAAATGGTGCAGGGTCTGCACCAGAAGACATATGAAGAAAGACTAAAGGAGCTTAAGATGTATAGCCTCGAGGAAAGGAGGGAGAGGGGGACATGATAGAAACTTTCAAACACCTCAAGGGAATCAACAAAGTCCAAGAGGGTAGCATCTTTCAGAAAAAGAGATGCAAGAACAAGGGGGCACAATTTGAAGATCGAGGGGGATGGCTCTAGAGGTAATGTGAGGAGTATTTTTCTCACAGAGAGGGTTGTAGATGCATGGACCGGCCTTCCTGAGGAGGTTGTACAGTCAAAAACAGTGGGGGAATTCAAGAATGCATGGGACAGACAGGCAATTCTAGTGGGGGGGTAGGAGGAAGTAGGCTATTGGTTAACTAGGATCTGCAGCTTATCTGTTAGGTAGGGAATGGGCAGACTAGGTGAGCCAAGCGGCCCTTATCTGCCATCAAATTCTATGTTTCTATGTTTCTAGCTGGGGAGACAACTGGGAAAATCCCCCATATAACAATTATAATTGTTAATGTAATATGACATTACATATAGCACTAGGAGATCTACTCTGAGCCCCTTATATCAAAACTAGTGGGGTCATCAGAAAAAACAGATTATATACGACTCTACATAACCAAAAACTATGTAATGGAAACTCTGTTACCTAAATAATATCATGGACCACTTAAACATTGAAAATAAAGGCAAACAGTAAGAGGCGGCTCATTAAAATCAGAAGATATTGAATCCAGCTCATAAGAGATACAGAGACACAAATGCCCCCTGCTAACTGTGATGCATTAATAAATTTAAACTAGCTAGCATTAAGAGCCAAAGTCTATATTAAAGAGTCACCAGTGGGGGGGGGGTTCTACTGAGCAGCTAACGGCAGGACATGATCTCCTCGAGCTCTTGACCCCAGAGACTTAATTAAGTGGAAATCTAGATACATTGGGACGGAGCAAGCGACTCATTATCATTAAAAACCCTCTCCGCATAGTTATGGATGAATATCTGGTGAATGCGCCCGGTAAACCTACCAAAAATGGTGCGAAAAACCTCAAAAAGCAGCCAACTGGGCCCACCTCTGAAGCAACAGGCCCTATTTCCTTCTCGGCGGCAGAACTGGCGGTTCTGGGATGTGAGATAACCACACAAGTCCTCGCTGCCCTGAATCCATGACTGTAGAAGATGGAGAATAAGATTTAAGCAAAGTTACAGGAGATTGCTGAGCAGACGGCTTCCCGTGGAGAGAGGCTGACGGAGGTGGAGGAACGAACATCACGGATGGAAGATACCTTACACCCACTGCCAGATCAGGTGGCCACCTTGGAGAGGGAGCTGGAAGACCTCAGGGAGGCCTTCGATTATCAGGAGAATTATCACCGCCGACTGAATCTGTGGTCGAGAGGCCTCCCTGAGGGTCACGAAGGCGCAGATATATTGCAGTTTTTTGCAGAGCAGTTGCCAAAAGCTTTAAAGTTGCAGCCGAAGGGGGGGCAGGCACAAGATCAAGCACGCTCACTGCGCAGTTATGCCAAAGCCAAGTGCAAGCCAGCCTCCCCGGAGCATTATAATCCGCTATCATAATTTTCAAGATCGGGAAGAGGTTATCAGGGCATATCACCACAATCGGCCAATTGAGATGAGTGGTGCCAGAATCTTTATTACACAGGATTACTCAGCCAGACTCCTTAAAAAGCGAAGAGCCTTCAACACTGTGATTGCCCAGCAGAGGGAAATGTGAGTGGAGAACTTCATGGTATATCTGGTCATCCTAAAAATTCGAAACGAAGGGGCTACATTTTCCTTTTGGGACATGGATAAAGCTCACGTTTGCGTCAGTGATCTCAAAAAGAAGGCTAGTTGAAGAAGATGCTGGAGAAAGTAATCTGCATATGCAGATTACACAATGTTCCTGGGCAGTTTGCTGCTGTTTTGTTTCATGTTCAGAGAGGTTTTATTTGAACTGTTTGGATTTGCTCCCTTGTGTTCATGCTATGTTTTCTTGAGACTGCAGTCGGCCATTTGGATGCGATGTATATGTGGTGTTACACGAACTGACTCTGGTGCTCATTATCGTTAGAAGCTGGTGGCTATGGCGATCAGGAAGGCAAAGGAGTGAAGACCGATGGAAGGTAGGCTGGGGGGGGGGTGCTCGGTGGCCAGAGCCTTGCGTGTTTTTTTTTTACTACTACCGCGCAGCTTGCTCTGCTGACTCCTCCTTGAACCAGGTGCATGGAGCGATTTGGGTGGGAGTCATACATGTACAACAATAACAACGGTGATGTGAACTATGGGCAGGGGGATGTGATTGCTCAAGGGAGGTGATTATATGAAACAGTGGCCTTAAGGGATAGTAAGTTAATCAATGGTGTGAGGTTCTGGGGTGGATATGCTGTTGGGGGCTGAGGGGGAGCATATGCTGATCTATTGGGGTAACCATCAGCCTGGTAAAATAGGTTTAAGCGACCATTTGTAAGCGCCGTGAGGAGAAGGAGGGCGATGAGGAGATGCTGGAGAGCTGGCTCTGTTTGAGGCGTCTTAAAGTCGTGACCCACGTGGGGTCCAGATATAGTAGGGGGAATTATACTGTAGATGTACTGCTGGTCTAGTCTTCTTTCTGGGCTGCAAAGTGTTGGTCTCTGGAGGGCGGGTGGGAGGGGGATAGCTGTTCATATGGCAGATGGAGGGACACATAGCCATACAGAGAGGTGACAAGCAAGCTAGAGCGAGTGATGAGGGGAGGGGGGAAGAATGGGAAGATCAGGAAATTTGGGACAAGATGGGATTGAGTCTGATGGTAGACCAATTGGGGTGGGGATTGGGGGCAGGAGGGGAGGAGGGGATCTACAAAGGGGGACTGAAAGATCATACTGGTTGGTAAATTGTGTTTAGTTGGGGGGTGTTATCTGTTACAAGGTTGGAAACGTTCTTTGTTCAATTTTGTTAATTTTTTTTTGTTTTTAAGAGGTCCATCGCAATATATGATCCAAAAATGATGCAGTGGAAAGATATACCAGGTCTTGCAGTGATGCAGTGGGGGGAGGGAGAAAAACGCAGATAAAATGGTGGCAAAAAATTATTTGGTTTTACAGTCCTGGAATGTACAGGGTTTTTCCTCCCCAATCAAAGGGAATGCTGTCTTGACTGTGCTCTGTAGGGCATATGTGCAGGTTGCTCTATTGCAAGAAACCCATTTGATACCGGTGGAACATGGGAAGCTTAAACGGGGTTGGGTGGGAGCATGTTAGTCCTCCCCTTTTAATTCTCATAAGCATGGGGTAGTGGTTCTGATGCACAGAAATCTGCCCCTACAGGTTATGAAAGTGATTGCGGACCCTAAAGAGGGTGGATATGTATTTGTGTCTGGGATCTTACATGGTGTGAAAGTCATGTTTGAGAGTATCTATGCCCAACAAACCTAGACCCAACGTTTTTAGTGCAATATTGGATGTTCTGGTGAGAGAACAATTTGAGAATCTTATCATTGGGATTTTAACTGCACGCCAGATGCAGTCTGGGACCATTAACAGGATAGGGGGAGGAGGGATCCCTGCATCAGGAAATGGAGAGAGGAGCTGGCAGAGTTGGATATGGTTGATGTGTGGAGAATGGCGAACCCCCAAGGAAAATAATTCACTTTTTACTCCAACCCCCACAAGACATGGTCTAGAATAGATCATATATATGTTGCTATGAGCTGGTATGAAAGGTTGGGGAGGGTGGAGCATGGACCCATACAGCTCTCGGATCATGCAGTGATTACAGCATCCTTTAAGCTACCAAGGGAAAGGGGGGACATCTCCTCCTGGAAATTCCCCACATATATGTTAGGGTCACAGGAGTTCCTGAAGTACCTAAAGGACCAGTCTAAATTTTATGTGGAAACAAACACACCATCTGCCCCATCTAAACAAACTCTGTGGGATGCTAGCAAGGCATACGTGCAAGGGGCAGTTATAGGGTATATGGTATATGGTGAAGTACAGAAAGGACAAGATGGTAAAACAGAGGGATCTTCAGAAGAAAGTAAGGGAACTAGAGCGCAGAGCAGCAAGGGGGGGGAGGAGTTACTACGCACACTGGCAGTAACTAGAGAGGCACTGAACTCCCATCTTGCTAGACAAAGCTAGGAAAAGGCTATTTTATCTGAAACATAGGATATATGAATGGGGCATAGGCCTGGCCCTCTGTTGGTAAATCTGGTTAAGGGCAGGAAGGGTCTGACGCATATAGTGGGTATTAAGAATACACAGGGCCAAATTGTCACTAAGTATAGGGAGATAAGGGGAGTGTTTAAAGAATACTATGAAACATTGTACCAAGCAGAAGGAGAAGGGAAAGAGGAGTGCATGAGGGAATTCCTAAATAAGGACAAGCTACCGCAGCTAACAGAACAACAGCAAAAAGTCTTAGGCAAGGAAAATACCAAAGATGAAATTGGGGCAACAATTGGCACTCTGAAGTCTGGGAAGGCCAGTGGCCCTGATGGTCTGCTGGCTGAATACTACAAAGTAATAAAAGAAGAAGTTCGGGAGATCTTATGGGAGCTGTTTAAGGAAGTGAGGGAGAAGGGCAAACTGCCTACAACCTGCAGTAGGGCTATGGTGTGCCTGATCCCCAAACCAGATGAGGACTTGGAGTGCACATCATATAGACCCATATCCCTTTTAAACAGCGATGCTAAGATATATGCTAAGATATTGGCTACTAGGTTGGAGTGCCTGTTGCCAGAACTGATCCATCCAGACCAGACTGGCTTCATAAAGGGGAGGCACTCGTACCATAATATAAGAAAAGTTCTTAATGTTCTTGGGCGCTCTTCTCGGCTTCATGGGGGGACAGCAATCCTGTCCATGGATGCGGAGAAAGCGTTCGACAGGATGGAATGGCCCCATTTGTTTGAGGTTCTGAGGAGGTTTGGCCTGGGGGAGGACTATGTTAAGATGGTCAGCACACTTTATGTGGCACCTAAGGCCGCAGTGATAGTGAATGGAACACTCTCAGAGCAATTCTCACTACATAGAGGTACAAGGCAGGGATGCCCCTTGTCTCCTTTACTATTTGCAGTGGCGGTAGAATCGCTAGCCATAGCCGTAAGGGAAGATCCGAGAAAAAGTGGGGTGGAGGGGAAGTGCAGCAGGCAGCACAAGATTACACTATATGTGGATGATATAATACTGTATATTTGGGAATTCTCTCGCTCAATGCCAGCTCTCATAGAGACTGTATCTTAGTTTGCAAAATTCTCTGGGTGTAAACTTAATTTGGGGAAGTCAGAGGTTATGTTTTTAGGGCAGGAAAATGGGGGAGGAGATTATACATGGGGCCTGCGTAGAGTGGGATCCGCCTTCACTTATTTAGGCATCAATATAGGGAAAGACCTCAACTCCTTATACAAGTTAAATTATACCCCATTACTTGAATCAGTGACAGAGGAGTTAAATAGGTGTAGGGCCCTACCTGTCTCGTGGTTAGGCCGTATAAATATAATCAAGGTGAACATCTTGCCTGGGGTGTTGTACCCACTACCGATACTGCCAGTGGGTCTAACAGAGAGGGATATCAAGAAGTTTGAGAGGGCATGTTCCCAATTCCTTTGGCGAGGAAGAAACCCAGGGCTAGTCTAAATAAACTAAAGGCAGATAAGAGTAGAGGGGGCTGAATTACCCAGATATGAAATCCTATTATCTGGCGGCACAAATCTGGATTATCAAGGACTGGATATACCAGAATAAGGAAGCTATCTGGTTGGACTTGGAGGAGGCAGGCCATGAAGTGTGGTTGTCATCCTTCCTGGCTGGGGGGGTAGGAGAGCATATGTAAATAAGGGGTATCACAACATTCTGGTGGGTGGTGTAATAGAAAGTTGGGAACAAATTAAGAAAAAGGTTGGGCACTGGAAGGGAGAAACCTTTATGGTGCCATTGGTGGATAACCCATTTTTTAATACCAGGAATGGGGGATCCCTCATTTCGAACATGGGAGAGGGGGAGATTCTGTGCCTAAATGATCTAAGGGTAAGAGATGGTGTTTACTCATTCAGTGAGCTGAGGGAAGGGATATGGTTGCCAGCCACCCACTTATTTAAGTATTTTCAGGCTAGAAAATACGTACAGGATATAGAGAAGCAGAGGGAGCCAGGCTCCCAAATCCAGAAGACTGAAATTTTGCTACACCAAACCAAGCATGACCTCAAAGGCGTAATAAGAACAGCCTCTCAAGTTTTAAGAATTCAGTTACCAGACATAACCACTACAACCAAATGCTTATGGGAAAGAGATCTGGGATTGGTTTTAACAGAAGAGCAGTGGGCACTGCTGAGAGACACACATCAAGGGCTCTTGTTGTGCAACAGGTACAAGGAGGCAGCGTATAAATTTGTGCATAGGCTTTACAGCCCCCCGGTGGCAGTTAATAGGTACAACAAGGCTGTTTCTGCAATATGTGGAAGGCGTGGTACTGCTCTGGGCACATACTTTCATTCATTTTGGTCGTGTCCAGTGCTTCAGTCCTTTTGGGGAGGAGTGGCAAAAGAGATGGCCGGCATGAGGGGTCGGGGCACCTCGGTGGTACCGCTCCTAATGTTGTTTGGAATTGAGGGAACAGAACAGAATGACTGGTCCCCTGCTGAAAGAGGGATCCGAATCCTTTTGGCATTGTCACGCGAGTGCATTTTAAATACATGGGTCTCTGGGGATAGGCCTACCTTAGCGCCATGGAAGATTCTGGCTTGGGGGGCATTGAACCTGGCAAGTCTGACATACAAGGTTAAGGGAAGGGAGGAGGCCTTTATGGATATGTGGGCGCCATTCTAGAGAACCTTGGGTCCTGCCAAGAGGGCTTTGATAAGCTAGGGCCCTTGATATTGGGAGGTAAATATCCGGGGAGAAGGACCCCTGATTCTATAATCTAGAGGTACTGCATGGAATCACCCAACTTATTAAGGTACTCATGGCCGGATAGAGCTGAGATATTGCGTCAGACTTGAAAATGTATTAGTGGATAGATTTATTAAATGGATTTTTAAATGTAATAGACAGATTGGACCTATAAGTTTTCTTTTATCTTTTTTCTCTTTAGATGTCTTGGTATGTTGTAAAATAAGGAATGTATGTGGGGCATAGCATTAGCTATTTGTTGATGTGGTCTAAAATGGAATTATGAAATTGCCTCTATTGAAATTGTGTTAGGGCTGCCAACCCCAAAGCACACCTCACGCCTAATTTGCAAAGAGGCAGGAGAGGTAAAACCGTATTGTTTTTTCCTGGGGCTGCCTACAGGCTGGGGGTGGGGTGTTAGGGTTGGAAACCCTAATACCACAGTTCCCTACATTTGTTGCTTGAACTCTAACTAGTGCATTAACAAAGAATATATTGATGTAACCCCCCCCAATTTCTGGGGGGCTTATCTTGACTATCTCCCTGGGCTCCTCTGATGCTCACTGCCTGGCAGTCATCCAGCATGAGAAGTTAAATCCATTTGCAGGAGGGTGCTGCTGTTGCCCTGCGTGCGTGCACACATTCATGCTGCCGTGCTGTCTCTTTAAGAGCTCAGCCCTTGTACAGAGTAAGTAGCCTGGGCTGGGTCCGAGTAAATCCAGGCTCGTGACCAGCCAGGCATAAATCCAATTCACTCCACCCTGCAGTCACTAGTAGTGCAGAGGGAGCCCTTCAAAGTGCTGTGAATATTTATTTCCAAATAATTTCTGTAGCTTAAATAAACTGCTAAACACTCTAAAACTAAACTATGTCGTCAGCTTAGCAACGTTCAAAACACTATACTCCTGTCACGTCACAGAACCCTGTGTCTACCATTCCTGAACACGGATCCCCTTTGTCTGGTGCCCACTATCCACCTTGCTGCAGCCTTCCCTATTTACTGGTCCAGCCACTGCCTGGCCTTCTCTCTCGCCACCTTTTCCCCTTTCTTGCCTCTTTCCTCCTCCGACCTGCTCCAGCACTGCACTTGCTTCGCTCACGCCCTGCCCTCCATTATTCTTCCTACTAGAAGACCACATAACACAATCTGTACTGTGCACCCTACTCTTTAATCACCACCCCTTCACTCTTCCTCCCCGCCTCCTCCCCATCTCTCCCCTACCCCTTGTGAGCCTTCTATGACCTTATAGCTCCAGTCAGCTCACCTTCCCCTTATGACCGATGCATTTGCACCTTAGTTACGGAAGCCATCTGCAACACTGGTTGTTTGGACAGTTTGTTTGGCTGTACAATTATTTCTATCGACTCCTGCTCTCGCTAGTATATTGTAATTGTTGTGTATCTCCTTCTTTTCCTTGTGTCACAACATTGATGTACTCTCTGCTTGACTCTATATATGTTCATTCAACTTGTGTCACGTTATTATCGCTGTTCATATCCATACGGTTTATGTCATTGCATTGTAACTACTGTGTATTATCCTTTACTCTGTATTTGCTATATCCAGGTCCACCTCGAAAATGAGCCTTGCTCAATGGTGATCGCCTGGTTAAATAAAGATTTTGATTGATTGATTGATAAAATAACTTATTTGGACTACCAGTACTGCAGCACTAATTTGTTCTGATGGGAGCCATCATATTTGGTCTGGGACTTCCTGGTTTGGACCAATTAGAACCAAAGGGTCCTCAAGAGGTCCTAATTACAGTGGATTATGGGTGAAACTGTGAACTTTCTTGTTGGTGCCTAAATGGACCACTAGGAGCACTCTAACTGTGATTGACAGCTCCCTTAGCCAACCGGAATACAGGTCTTCTTAAACTAACTGTGGGACTGTGTTAAAAAAGTTCAGTTGTGTTCAGCTTGAGCCACTGAGGAGGAGACAGCCTGTTGTTGGACTGAGAGAAACTGCAGGGAAGGAGGCCTGTAAGTGCTTCCTGTGACTTCTTGCTCAGTCCAAACAGGGATTGAGTGCTCTGGCACTGCATCTGAGCAGACAAGGAAGGGTCCTTCAGCAGAAGGCTGAGGAAGAAGCGGCCATTCACAGAAGAAAAGGAGTTGTTGTTTCTTCAGCCACAAGCCTGTGGCCTACCATGTGTGTGTGTGCGTGTGTGTGTGGAGACATTGATCCTGGGACTCCTGAAGAAAAGCAGGAGCCACTCCAGAGCAGGAGAGACTTTTCTTTCAAAGCCTAGCTGGAGGGTTCACCAGCACGCAGATCAAACTTAAACCTAGAAGAGACATTTTATTCATCTGGGCCTATGAAAAAACAGCACAGCCAGACTGTTCCTGTGCTTTCTTCAGCATCCTGGCGAGAGACCAGCCTCGGGGATTCAGCCCCTGCACAGCAATCGATCGCAGGTTGCAGCCACCTGCAGGGAAAGGCCGTGAAGTGAAGGTGAGTCGGGTCGGCTCTGGTCCCCACCAGCAGCCAGAAGGGTCTTCCATGTCACCAGTGCCTTCCTCCATCCATCTGGGTACAGTAAGTAAAACCAGGGTAGCTCCCTGCAACACAGCTTCAATTGTTAATGGTACCATATGATCTTGTTTAATAGTTTAAAGTGTTTAAAAGTGACTGGGCAATATGGCCACAGATACAAATAAGTCATGATTTACAAATGTGTTGCTTCTATATAATTATTCTTCTTTCCATCAAGGGCCCCAACATCAGCTGCGATGCCAGCCAACCCGCGGCACCGCCTCAGGCATGCTTGTGTTCCACCCTGGGTACCCAGTAGTTACCAGACTGATAAATTCAGGGACTACAGTGATTAAAAGTAACCTAGCCTGTCTTAAGTAGTAGTAGTAGTAGTAGTAAATCATTTTTTATTCATAATGAATAAAAGGATACATTCAATTGAGCAGAGCTCATTTTCAATGAAGTTCCATATCACAAATAAATTAAAATAAAGTTCCATATCACAAATAAATTAAAATAAAATTAAAATAAAATTCCACATCAAAAGACACAACATCAAATCACTGAAGCCCCAAATAATTTACAACAAACACAAAACAACAGTAATTAAGAAAAAGAACAATCAATACACAATAACATACCTAAGACACTAACAATTATTGCACATAGTAGTATTATGTAATACAGTAATACACCAATTCCTTAATGCACTTTTATTATATCTAGTTCTATTTTTTCTCAATTCTAGGGGTGAATTATTCCAAAGTCTTATTCCTCTAGCAGGTACAGAAGACCTTCCAATATTTAGATTATATTTAATTGGAACAAATTGAGTTCCATCGGAGGCTCTCAAACATTCCTTTGTTTTCCTAACTTCAAAAAGGTCAATTACATATTTAGGTACTTCCCCATACCACACCTTAATCATAAATTGTAATAAGTGTAGATCTCTTCTCACAACAGGTTTATGCCAATTTAATTCTTTAAAGAGTTTGCACCTATGGGTTCTATAAGGGGCATCCAGTATAACCCAGTTACAGTAACGTAATCATTTACACGTCAATACTTGGTCTGAAGTTACTAAAGTACTGCAAAGCATATTGAAAGTGCATGCTTGTACTATTAAAACTGCCTTTTGCAGGGGGTTGCAGGGCAAATGCCAGGAGACCGAACCCTGCTGGTAAGTGGAGGTTGCATGAGCATATCATTATTGGTTAAACTGCTTTGTATTCTAACTGTTAAGCATTGCAACTGTTTTGTTAAATCCACAAGGCCACTAGGCAGGATTGTGGGTGGTTATAACTTCCCAGCGGGCTGTACCAATTCTGTTAGGAACTCACTTAAGCACTACTGTGGATAGAGGCACCATAATTGTAGTTCTACTGTTGGTAGGCATCCATCAGCGTTTACTATTTCCGAACCCAGGCACCTCAACCTGCAGTCAGGAAAGCAGGCAGGGGTAGTAGCCCTTGGTATAACAATGCCAGGGTTACATTTTTTTTTTTTTTTTTTTTTTATTATTTGGTAACTGGGTAAGGCCCACTAGGCACAAGTGCCTGTTTTCAGGGGCGACCTGGTAGCACTAGGCGGTTAAGTGACTTGCTTAGAGTCACACAGTATGCAAGTGGAGGTTGTGAGAATCAAACTCAGGTCTGGTCTGCTGGCTGTATCAAGCTCGTTCACACCTCGTTCCTCTAACCTCTAGGCTATACTGCCAGCCTAATTACATAGAGAGACACACTCTAAAAAACAAAGAACCTTGGTACAAAAGCACTGAGTCGAGGGTTAGTCAGAAAGGGCATTAACAACAAAGTCAAGCTGAGTAAAGCAGAACCAACCTACATTTTCACAGTGATTTACATGTACGTCCCACCATGTTTTGTATTGTGGGGGTATGAGGATAAATTCTGGCAAGTATTTTCAATATTTATGGGTTGATCAGACCTAGAGTGAGAATATCATGTTTATCCTCACTCTAGGTCTCTCATGCCAGAATTTATCCACACTGTTCCTCAGGACTGGCTGGAGCTGGCAGCATGAGCAGCACACTTTCACTTTTACAACCCCCAGCAACTCGAGTACTGACTCCAGCCAACCACTTGTATTGTGAAAGCACAGCCACAGTGAACACATTGTACAGTGTACCCCATCAGCATTAAATCTCACTTGTAAATCCAATTTTGAGCTCTGTCCCATCATTGAAACTGTGCAGCACTACTTCTACCTGCTGCTCTCGTCTTGCTCCCAAAGCAGTCCTACCTACTGTGTCCGTGCTCCAACTCCTTCCACTCACCAGACCATTGTATAGTGCTTTAGAAGCCCACCTCAGCACGCCACAAATCCACTGGCATATAAGGCTGTACCCACCACCTCCTGCTTCCTCTCCCAACTCGCTCCCTTACTACTCGCTTGTGATACAAACAACGCACGCATGTGGAGATGCACGTTCAGCAGCACCCACAAGACCAGCAGCAGCAAGTACACGGTAAACCTTAAACAAGTAAATAACCTCCCAAACCTTACAGAATCACTCAAAAATGATGCAAAACAAGTAGTGTTGCATAAATTAAATATGCCATGACCAAGACTGGAAATATCAGTGATGTTTCCCCTCAGGCAGTTTGACCTCTGACATCACTTATGGTTCTGCCACTCATAATGTCATAAAGTCAAACTGCACTCGGGGGAAATATTAGTGATATTTCCAGTTGGGCCATGACATATCCCATCCATCTATCCATCTATCCATCTATCTATCTGTTTATCTACCCATCTATCTACCTACATACCTACTTATCTATCCGTCTGTCTGGCTGGCTGTCCATCTATATTCATTGCAAAAAGCTTTGTCAATGTACCAGTTAGGGCTAAACTGACAAAAGTAGGGAAATGTTGTTAGGGTTTCCAACTCTAACACCCCACCTCCACCGTACATGCAGCAAAAAGAAAAACTTTATAGTTTTGGCTGTCCTGAGTCTTGGCAAATCAGGCATGGGGTCTTCCGTGGGGTTATCAACTCTACTCCCCCATTCCATCAGCAACTAAGCTCAGATGTACAGACTATATGAGACTGGGGTGAGCGTTAGGGTTGATAACCCCAAGGAAGATCCCAGGATGCCTGGTTTGCCAAGACACAGGACAGCTGAAACCATACATTTTTTTCATTTTGCTGCTTATAGGGTGGGGGTGTTAAGGTTGGAAACCCTAACACCACATATCCTTAATTTTGTCAGTTTAGTCCAAACTGGTGCATTAACAAAGTTTTTTTAAATTCATTTCCTTACTTTTTGAGACAATTGAATCACTTTGTCATTCACGTAGGTCCCTTTGGGACCTGCATGAACACATCCATGTAATTATAGAAGTGCAGGACCCATTGGGCCCAGCACTTCCATGTCTCCATTTATCTGCATGTGTGATGTGGAAGCACAGGCACTTTCTTGGCCCTGTGCTTCATCCCTTCAGAAAGCAATGTATGTGCCTTGTAATTTTTAGGGATGGACCATTTTCAGTTCTCATTTCATAGGTGGTGTTATACTAGTCATTAAGACCTTTCTGTTGAAATATACATTGTCCGTTAACTCCAAAGATTGACAGAGTTGCATCTTATTAAAGTTGTAGTGTTATCATCTAGGAATTGTAATTTTTTTAATTTTTATGTGGCCCCTAAATTTTGTTTGGGGGTGTGATGTATTAGTGTTGTAGTGCTCATTACAACATTTATTCTGATATATAGATTGGCCCATCCACGTGAACCTTAGCACTTAGTCACTTGCTTTAGCTATAAGGTTGCCTAATCAACTGCTTCCTATTACAACACTGCTTACCCCTAAAATGTCTTACAGTAATTACGTAGTGTCCTACTAACTGTATACACTGCACCATTCCTTGTAACCTGATGCTGTTGTGTCTTCTTTTGAAGTTATGTTGTGTTCTACTGTCCTATTGTACTGCACTGTCCTATGTTATCTGACGTAGTTGTATTTCACCTGGGTCATGCCTAAAAATAGGCAGTTTCTGCCTAGTGCACTTACCTGGTAAACAAAAACTAACTACGTGGGCCGGCCCGGTGGCGCTGAGGGTTGAGGCGCTGGACGCCACACCTCGCGTCACACCGGCGACCCGGGTTCGAGGAGCGGACTTGGGCCGTCAGGGGTCGGCAGGGGAAGGAGGATCGGCGTCCCAACGGATGCTCTCCTCCTTCGGGAGGGACCAGGGTGTTTAGACACCCAACGCCGAGAGAGCCAGTGGAACCCGACTCAGGCAACGGCGGCTTCTGGGCAGGGAGGGAGGGAGCCTGCACTTGGCAGGTGCGTAAGCGATCGCCTGCCCAGCCGCATCCTCGGGAGGGAGGGACAGAAAACCGAAAACAACCCTCGCACCTGGATGACGGCAGCTCTGGCCACCCAGATGACACATCACGGGCAGACCCGCTGTGTAAGGTGCTAAGGAGGCAGGTAGGAGCACCTGAGAAAGAGACACTCTAGGGGCAGACTCAGTGGGGAGACTGAGGCATTGAGCCAGCCCGAAGGAGGGGAGTGCAGGGGGCGTCCAGGAGGGGATAAAAAGAATAAAAAAAAAACTAAATACATAAATAAATAACTCCATATACTGACGGAGTTATGGCTTGTTAAAGTTGAAATTTGGAAAAAAAAACTCAATTCTTTTTTCGTATGAAGGGATCTTTTTTCATGAGATTGTGTCATTCATACAAAAAAAATCACTTAATATGAAAAAAGAATCTGAAAAAAACCCTAAGTCCAGATTATTTTTTTGTATGAAGGGAGTCTTTTTACGTATGGCCCTATTCATTTTTTTGAATGGCTATATGAAAAAAAGAAATTCGGGTCATGAAAAAAGATTTTAAAACTATGTGCCAGGGTTTAATAATTTGTTTAATCCTTACAGTCATTTTAAGTTCTGAATTGATATTAGAAGTAAATTTTGAGCCTTAACTATGTAAATCCTTCTTCTGCTCTCTGGCCTGCAACCTGTCTCCACCCCAACCCCCAAACAGTCTGCTGTGCTCTCTGACCCTGCCCACTTCTTTTATTCTCTTTGTTCTGATGTAACAAGCCTCCTCTTCCAGCCTTTAAAAAGCCTGTTTTTCTACTTTATTTCAGGGATCCAGTGAGCCTTGACAAGGCCAGGGACCCCTCAATTTCTTGAACCTAAACAGTGGTTCAGAAATCCTCCATGAGCTACAGCTCAGCTGATTCTGCAAGATATTAGCCCGGACATTTGGATTTGGTACCAATGGAAGCTGATTTCCAAGTGGCCCACACTATCTCCTGCTGAACACATCTCTAACTACTGTATCTCCCTCTGTGTCTCTGGTTTAATTTAACCTTCGGGCCAGGGTTTAATAATTTGTTTAATCCTTACAGTCATTTTAAGTTCTGGGTTGATATTAGAAGTGAATTGTGAGCCTTGACTGTGTAAATCCTTTTTCTGCTCTCTGGCCTGCAACCTTTTTTTTTGGACTTTTCCATTAGCAGATTATATCCTTTTACCGCTAGAGGGCTATATCTCTGGTAGCAGCTCCTATCCTGTCTGGCACATCACACACTCTGTTCTTTTATCATCACAATGCTCCCTCCTCAGTGGGCTCTCCTTTTCCTCTCTCTCCCTCCTTAAAAACTAGATAAGCCTGCCATCCACTCTCACCTCTAACCTCTTGTGCTTCTAGCTCCAGTCTACCTACAGGTTTTAAATGCAGACACTCTCCCACCATCTGTAAACACACCACTCAAACAGCAGCTGATTGGCTGGCCCTGTCTTCACTGCCTTGCTTTGCTCTCCGGGCGCTGCGCCCATTGTCTTTGCATTAGTTTTGCCTCAAAATTTAGCCCCCCCCACCCCCCAACCTTACTTAAATAGACCTCTAACCTCACCCTCCCTCTTACATACCCCGCCTCCCACTGCCTATTGGCCAACACTTGTAGCTTCCTCTGCTCTGCCTATGCCTCCCATCCCCCTTCTCTCATCCCACGTAGTGCTTACTGATTGAGGTGCTCTCTTTCTCAATCTCTCTTTCTATCTGCCTCCTGCTAGCCAAGTTACTTCTTCCTGTTCAACTCACTTCCCCACCCCTACTGTGCTAGTACTCAAGCCATGCAGGTTCTCTTTGCCTTTCTCTCGCCTCTCCTCCTCCTCCTTGCCTTGCCTCCCCTTCTCTCTCCCTGGTCCTAGCCACCCAGCCACCCTCTACTCTGGTTTACACTGCTACTCCAAGGGAACCCTCCACTTCCACTCGAGACTTGTGCTTGGTCCACCATTTGGATATTCCTGGTTACTTACCCCGACCACTACTCTTGACAAGTGTGGCCACCTTTCTACACTGTATCACCTTGCAGTCCATATGGGATACTGCCTGGAACCTTGCAACCTCTACTCCTGGAAACAATGATCAAAACTTTCTCTCAAAGAGCTGCGACTCTGCTCCTTAAAACTCCTACTCCTCCTCCTTCTCATCTCAGGCAGCGTCCATCCCAATCCTGGCCCTAGAAGCTCAGGCTACGCACAAACTCCGGGTGCCCTTATCCTTCCAACCATTAATATCTGCAGCCTACTACCAAAGCTGGATGCACTCCAAGCCTTCATATGCCAACACAACCCTGACATCCTTGCAGTGGTGGAAACTTGGCAGACGCCTAAAGTTCCTGACTCGGCAGTAACAATACAGGGCTACAATGTCCACAGGCTGGACCGGATATCCAAAAATGGTGGTGGTTGCGCAATCTGTATCAAAGACTCCCTGTCATGGCACCCTGTAGGAACTCCATCACTTTCTGCCTCAGCCCAGATTCTGCCAATAAAAATCATCCTAGGTCCCTACCATAAAGCCCTGACTATTGTCTCCGTATACATCCTGCCCAGGGACCCTAAACATGGCTTCAACGATGTCCTAAACTTTATCAACTCTCATCCTCCTGAAGCTGAACTTATTCTACTAGGGGATTTCAACATAAACTGGTTAGCATCGGGCGCCAGTGCCTATAAAGACTCCATCTTAGCTGCTAACCTCTCACAAATGGTAAACTCCCCTACTAGGGTTAACTACAAGACTGGCACCAGTACTCTCTTGGATTGGGTCCTCACCACTGACCCCACAAGGATTTCTCGTACGACCGTTCTCCCAGACTCTCTCAGTGACCACTCCCCAGTCATATGTGCATGGTCTAACAAATTCCTCAAGCCTCCTCCCAAAATTATCGCTAACAGAGTCCTTCCTCATGGAAAATTTCCACATCTCAAACAATACCTGCTTCTACAAGATTGGCTACTCATCTACGTAGCAGCAGATGTTAACTTGGCTCTTGATCACTTCATCTCAATTTTCAACAAAACCTGCAACCTCTTTGCCCCTGCTAAAAGGGGCAAAACAAAATCTCTCTGTAACCCATGGCTCACCACAGCTCTTCTCTCACAGCTGAAACTAAGGGACCATCTCTGGGCAGTTCCCAGGGCCACTGGCAAACAACTGGACATCCAAAATTACAAACAAGTACAAAATGCCTGCACAAAATCCATCCGGCTCACGAAATCCACCTATTACAAAGACGCTCTCACCAATACATGGGGAAATGGTCGTGCTTTCTGGGACAATATCAAGGATGTCACGGGGAAACAGCCAAAAACCTCTTTGGCCGTGTTAATGGTTGATGGATCCTGAACCCTCGACCCCAAGGTGATCGCAAACATCTTTAACACAGCTTTTTCAGACCTTAGTGCTGTCCTACCCCATGACTTTTTCGAAAACAGGGCCTACTCCCCAAATACCTCAGCTCCACAGTCTAACCTTCCCCTCTTCTACTTCAGGGAGGTAAGGCTGAATGAAGCCCACCACTATATTACTGGAGCTATCTCTAATTCTAGATCTAGTAGTGACACCCTTGACCTTAAGCTTCTGTTGCTCACCCTCGATGAGGTAATTCATCCATTAACAAAAATCCTAAACCTCTCTCTCAGCTGTGGAAAAGTCCCGGACTTATGGAAAACAGCTACCGTGACACCTGTCCATAAAAGTGGGGATAAGACGAATCACTCAAATTACCACCCTATCTCCATTCTGCCCCCACTCTCTAAGGCACTTGAGTTCATCATGGCTGATCAACTTACCAACCACTTGGATAAATACAATATACCTTGTCCACAACAACACAGTTTCTGGAAAGGTCACAGCACCACCACCACAGCCCTTCTTGAGTTCTCTGGAGCTTTGCACAAATCCCTTGACAACGGCCTTCTCACAGGGGCCGTTTTCATCGACCTCTCCAAGGCCTTCGATACAGTACACCATGGACTATGAATTGACCAACCTCTGAATGCCGGGCTATCACCTGACTCTTCTCTCTGGTTTAAAAGCTACTTAGAAAACCGGTCGCAGAGAGTAAAAATTGCTGACGCTCTTTCTGACAACCCTGCCTGTTCACTCAGGTGTCCCTCAGGGATCCATACTGGGCCCCCTCCTTTTTAGTCTTTTCTTAAACTCCCTCTCTTACCACTGCTCTGAGCAGATCATACTATATGCCGATGATGATGTTGTATTCTCCACTCACAAAGATCCTGCATCTCTTCAACACAACTTTCAACTTGGTTTCAGTTCTGTAGAGACATGGTTTCTTAATCATAAACTGGTCCTCAATGACAAGAAGACCAAATATATGCTCTTCTGCAGCTCTCATGACCCACACAAGCTACACCACTTGGCTGTCTCCACCACCCAGGGGAACACTCTAGATCAGGTGGGGTCCTCCAAATACTTAGGGATACAGCTTGACCCTAATCTCTCCTATGGTCCTCACATAGATAATGTAGTGAAAGCTGCTAATACACAGCTTGGTCTTCTCTACAAACACAAACTACATCTCATGCCAGAAGCTTTGAAGGTTGCAGTCCTGAGCTCTGTGATCTCTGTAATAGACTATGGTCTCATCATTTATGGCTTGGCCACAACCACAGCCCTTAGATGCCTCTCAACTGCCTTAAATAAGGCATGTTGGCTCATCACTGGTGCTCACCGTCTCACCCACACATGTGACCTCTACACCCAGACTGGCTGGCTCCAACTATCAAACCACATAAAGTTTCTCAACTGCTCCATGGCAAAAAAAATCTACCTTGGCCTTGCACCTTCTGGGGTCTCAACTCTGTTACAACACCGAATCAACAAACGGTGCCTTCGGAGATCCACACCACAGCTACTGAAAGTCCCCCACTGTCATACTTCACAGGGACAACGCTCTTTTGCTTATCGAATGTCACTCTGGTTCAGTGGCCTCAGCCCCACCATCTCCTCTGCCCTGACAACTGGTATGTTTAAAAATAGGCTCCAGGACTATCTCACTACCAACAGCTCCTATGACTGCCCAACTTAACCTTGTTTCTCCACTTCCCTGCCTGTTCTAGTGGTCCCCCCTCTTCACTGGATTCTACCCTCACATCTTGGTATACCCAGTGCTGCACTTTTCACCCTTTCCCCACCATACCTACATTCCTTCTCCCCCCACTCTCCCTATGACTCTGGCACTTCTTAGCTCTTGTCTGTTTTCTCTGACAAATGCCGCTGGCTGCCTTGCTTACAATGTTACCCTTGAATTGTATAAATCTGTAATCTGTTTGCAGTGTCCACATTGTTGTAATGTCTGTCTTGATGTTCCCGATAATTTGTATTTCTCTGACGTGGAACCTTTGTAAAAGAGCTTTGGCTCAAAGGTATTGTAATCCTAGACTTGATAAATAAATAAAAATTAAAAACACATTTTTAGGTGACTTTTCCAAACACTAACTGCAGAATCCACATAAGAAGGTCCAGATGAGCAAGATGCATGTGCTGATGTCTCTGCAGAATGATATTTTTATGGCTTTTCAAAACAGTTTTTTAAAAAAAAACAGAAACTAGATGGTGGCCATACCAAAAAAAGATTTTTTTCTCAAAAAATTATTACCCCCATATGAAACAGAATATTTTTTAATTCGGGCCAAATTCTTTTTTCGTATGAAACTGCCATCCAAAAGATCATACTGAGCATGCTCAGAACCGAAATTTAAAATCCTTATAACTCTGGAACAGATTAATATTTTTTCACCAAACCAGAGAAAGGCACTACTCTGGCCCAAGCCCGTTCTACTGTGAAAATTTGAGAACAAAATTCCAGACCATCTGGCTTCTAGGCGATGACAAACACAGTCAAAAAAAGGCTGATTGTATTCACATATTTCGTTATCCTGGTCTCAGAGTTTACACATCCGACTAGAAAAAAACTTGGCAAGTCAAGAGACCTTGGTACTGAGACCATGCATGCAAAGTTTGTGCAAATCTATTGAATGATGGTGAAGCTATTAACGTGCAAATTTAGGGATTTAACATTAAACAGCCTCCTCAACCCTAATTATATTGGTGCTCCCACGCCACTATAATACACATAGATATATATAGGCTAACAAGCTCATAAACCATGAGCCTGAAGAGCAAGTGGATTTATGAATTCTTTTGCCTCTGAGATGGCATTATTTCATAAGTACACAACACGTTTCTAGTAATTGTTTATTGAGAAAGTGACTTTATTTTTACTTTCATGAAATGAGAAAAACCAGGAGTTTCCTTAATGGGCTTTCTAATGATTCCAACTGACTGTGAAGCAGTCAGCATCAGTTTGCCATCTAACTTACAGATCATGTGATTGTGAGGCAGTGGAACCTGGCTACTGTCAGCTTCTGTGGTATAGAATACCTGTACTCCTCGGCATACTGTATGTTTTTTCTGTGTTTGAAAATGGTTATAAAGAGCTGCTGACACCTTTGGGAAAACTTTTAAAAATTTAATTTTCAGACACAGTTCAGCTGTTATTTCATATATCTTCTATACATTTCTATGGAGTTCTCTTCTTCATTATTTATTAATGAAGAAATTCCATCAAAAACAAGATCTGCATCCCAGAGAGTTCATCTGCCTTTACAACTTATTCCCTACTTGAAATTAAAATGCTGTGTTATGAAATCACAGTCTGTTGCCATGGAGATAACTGCAATGTCACAGGCAGAGTATTGTGACATCAGGCTCGGAAGAAGAAGAGGAAGGAACTGATGACCTCTGAAGGAACAGCAGTCCTGTTTTCATGCATACGACTGCAATAATAAATAAGGGGGATAAGAAATACAAAGTTAATGAGAAATTTAAAGCTGCTTTGTGTCCAAACCATTAAGTTTTTCAAAGCTGTTCTTGAGGCATTGGTGGCTCTCTAAAGCTGCTGTAGTTGTAAGGTAAGTTAAATGATAATGTAATTTTAAAAAGTTGCTTTTAACACATGCGTGGGTGTTGGGAATAAACCCAAACTGTTTGAAAGCTGTTTTTTATACCATTTTGTTGCTTTTAAAATGTGCTTGTTGGAGAATGAACTCAGATTGTTTGGAAAGCTTTTTTTCATGAAAGTTTGTTGCTTTTAATATATCCTTGTTGGGGAGGAAACCCAAATGTATGGAAAGCCATTTTTCATGAAAGGTTGATGCTTTTAAAAATGTGTTTGGTGGTGGTGTGTGTGTGGGGGGGAGGGGCTCAGACTATTGAGAACCCTTTTTTTTATGAAAACCTGGTTTTGATATTAAAGAATAATGTAAGAAAAAAGGTTAAATTGGTAATGTCATCATTTAATGATTAGTCTTTTGATGATGTCACAAATGATTAGTTGTTATGCATTACAGATTTAGCTTGTATGTATTGAGGAGAAATAAAAATACAGTTTTCCTGTAGGGAAAGGTCTAACCATAAATTAAACAGAGATTTTAGTGGGGAGGGGGTAGGTTGGATTTAACTGGTTACAAAGATGATGTTAAGGGGGTGACTTTGCGTAATCTCTGTCAGTATGGGGGGCTGATTTTTGTTTGCAGCTCTTGAGGGGCTGTTGTGCTAGCATAGGCCACCTCAGGGATGTGGAAAGGGTTCAGTGACTTCAGACTCTCTTTTCACATCACATTTATTGGAAAACACAGTTTGCACCCAACTCTAATTTCAGTATACCAACATATATCCAAATAGCAGGGTGGCTGAATAAGAATAGTCACTTAGCCCAAAATACTGGATCTTGTTCACACAGGGAATATGCAGGCACCAAGACTGAAAGCAATTCATCAGGAGTCCCAAATGTTTGTAACAATTTAACAACATGTTGCTGTATATGGAAATTATACCCCCACTCCACCGCGTCCCTTACACACATGTATTTTATATACTTCCTGTTAGATTCAAGTAGTAAGAAAATGCATAAGGGCTTCTTTGTAGACTTGTCAATAGAAAGTTGTTAAAATCAAAATGAAGTTTTCATGAGACGTTTAAATAAGTTTGAAATAGATGTAACTGAACACAATACAGTATGTGCTATGCTTTATGAATTAAACCACATTAAACGACATGTATTCCAAGGAATCGAACACAATTTTAATCAGCTTTTCAAATGTGAAACACAATTTCTCAACCACTGTCTGAAAGCACAGGGAGGCTTGAGGCTGCAGAAACCCCTGTACACTTAAGGGTTTCCAGCAGATCCTAGGATGATTTTTGTTGGCAAGTTTACCGATTACAAACAGGATATATCCTGCTCCTGCTCAGTCAGATGCAGTGGGAGGAACAGCTTCAACCCCTAGTAACCGCTTTGATAGCCTACAATGCAGGAAACACCATTACATAATGTTTACTGCATTCAGCAGTAAACACAACTATCATAATGCAGTTGCACAATACTTACAGTGATGTGAGTACTCTCTCCCCAGAGTACAGGACAGAAGGAAACACCAGCTGTCAAAGAAAGCAATATGAGTGTGCTCTACGGAGTCAGCATGTCAGGGAGGTTAGGACAAGCCAGAACTTGTAAAACATTATCATGGGGAGGGGCATTTTGGTCTCTGCTAAATTATGTTTCATGAAATCCTATGATACAAAACAGAAAGTAAAATGTCATCATGTCTTATGGCTTTCAACTTTATATCTGATATTTGGTGAGTGTGCATCTTCCAAAATTTTGATTTATTTTATTTATTTGAATTTTGATGACCGGGTAAGCCCTCTGAGACTAGCAGTCCCTTTTCTCAGGGGCGACCCGGAATTAGTTATATACAGTGAAGGACACAGATGTACAGTACAGTAAAAGACAGTGTAGAGTATCATACAAGATAAAATTTACAAACACAGACATGTTTAAATTAGTTACACAATATTACAGAACACATATACATACAAATAATTATTGTTCAAAGACTATTAATATTTACATACAGGACTATGCTTTATGAATTAACTCATTCATTCTACAGGAGCTCTTTGAGAGTTCTGCCACTTGTGCCCTATGTACTCTTAACATTGCATCCTGGGTTTTCTAAGCAAAATCAAGTCATAATCAGCGTGCCACAAACAAATGTGAATACCTCATAAATCGTAAGTGCTACACACAAAGTATGAGCAGCAACGTTTTTCAGCACAAAATTATCTTTCCAACGGTGCTATGCAATTAATTAAAAGCAATTTCTTTTTTTCTATGCTATTAGAAATAACAAAAAAAAAAGTGTTTTTTTGCAATAAAAAAGGCAACGTAAACCATTTTTGGTAGGAAAATAGGTAATATAGCGACACCAAATTAAACATCCATACACTGGATGTAGGTACAAAAGTAATTTTGTGCTAAAAAGCAGTTTTTCTAACATAAAATGTATTTTTCCCATTTTATTCAAGGTGCTTATGTGAGGCTTAAGGGACACATGTCAGCCATACACATCATACCATAAACAAATGCGAATAACTCCTAAAGTATACATGATACACACAAAGTATCAGTGGCAAAGTTGTTCAGCATAAAATTACCTTTCTAATGGTGCTGTGCAGTCAACTCTAATCAATTTGGTTCTCAAGTAATACAGAGAAATAGCACTGACAACCTGAGAAGTGTCCAGGGCACACAGAAAGTCTTTAGCTGCCAACTGAAGTCATTGTGGGAGACAAAGGGGATGATTTGGCTGCCAACTCCAGGCGTTTCCTGGAAGTAATGAGTTAAACCACATTTTTGTTGCTTTGAATAACCCCAGAACAGATTTACCCTTGATGACTTATAAAAACAAAATGCAGTAAAAAGACCAGTTAACAGAGCTGACCCAGTGGAATGGAGGGTTGAGGCATTGGAGCCTTACCTCCTGCCATGCCAGCAACCCGTGTTCGCAGTGTGAGTGGGTTGCTGGGGGGTTGGCCAGGGAGAGGGAGGACTGAGCATCTGGAGGATAGCTCTTCTGTCCTGGGGAGGGTGGTTTGGCAGGTTGCCGAATGACTACCCCCAGATGGAGGCCTGAGGGTAGTGTGGGTCAGGGACGCCAAGGATGGGAGGGTGCTACAGGACCATGCAATGTGTGTGCCTCCATGTGCACATGCTGACATGCACAACCTAGCAATGGGGAGGGTCTGAAAACTGGAAAATAGGAGGGGAGATGCTGGCAGGCTACATGATACCTGGGCCACGCTCCCGACCCACGGCTCACCTGGCAAAACTGGACTTCTGTACTGGGGGGGCCCTTCCCTCCCTGGTCCCACCATGGGGGAAAATCCATGAGGAATTCACTGGAGATGGGCTGGGGTCCAGAGTGAGTGATACGGTCCCCACAAGGTGGATGAGAGCCCACTCAAAGACAGGACCGAAGCCTGCCTGCCTGCCGGCAGGAATCCCAAGGAGAGAAAGAAATAATAATGATAAAAAAAGACCA
The DNA here is from genome assembly GCA_016271365.2 of Neoceratodus forsteri. NCBI lineage: Eukaryota > Metazoa > Chordata > Ceratodontiformes > Ceratodontidae > Neoceratodus > Neoceratodus forsteri. Next base: position 78,660,609 of record JADMNL010000025.1, read on the forward strand.
ATTAACAATTTAGAGTCATATCTCAAACTTTTGTTTCAGATGTGTAGTGGAGCTATAGAAGCAGCTACAGTACATCTGAAAACAGTGGTCAGTGGGCACCTGATCTCAAGCTGCGTTCAGTAGTCCTTGAACTTACTTTTGAGTCTAATGCATTTTTCTGGGCTTAGAGTTATGCTTATATGGCTTGATTATAATATATACTGTTTTTCAAATGCATAGGTGTAGCCAAGAACATTTGTGATTTTTGGCATGACAGGAAGTGTAACATGAACAAATCTTGCTGTCTGTGGCTAGAACAGATGGCAAGGACCCATTTCAATATGTTATCCATATACAGTAAATTAATTGACAGTCCGGAAGACAGATAGGCATTCATGTTTAATGTTACCTTTAACACGATTAATTTAATCTGTTATTTACAAACAGGTATCCAGATCTTATAAATAATTATCATTTTTGTGAATCATAATGGAAATTTAACTATAAAACTTATAGGATATCTACAGTATGTTGTTATTAGCTGGGAATAGTCTCAGTTTGAAGACGTTGGTTGAAAGATATCTGCTAAGCTGCTGTACTGTATATCTCTAGCTAACACCCGAATTGTTCTCCCATAATGATTTCATCAGAAATGCCCCTATTACTGAACAATCTATGTAACCTTTTACTAAACCATTGTGTATTGTAATATATGGCCAAATTAGGCGGTAGTTCATAACACTTTGTTGCTGTGCCATGATTTAATAGGATGGTACTGTACCTAAGTTGTGTCTACTGTATTAAAGGAGAACTGTGCTGACCCTGTAAGTTATTTTCCCCTGTAGAAGCAGATTCATAAATACTGGTTCCAGTTCTGTATTGTTCCATCTTTACAGGATTTTTAGTTATCCCAGTGGGTGTTTCTGATTTACCGACAGGTAATAAGTACCATTTTAGAACTGTATGATGTAGTTTATGTCCTTGCTCAATGCATCCACTGTTTTTTTTTTCCCCCACTTTATTTCCCTCCCATCACCTCTTGCAGGGGCCCCATCAGTCACCCCACCTTATCCCACTCTGCTGTGATCCCCTCTACTGGAGATCCTGTTCCTCCAACCCAGCTGCAGCACACCTACCTGGCACCCCTCAGTCCCCCGAGGTGGGGTCACCATTCTGCTTTGTGGTGGTCTCCCTTCCATTTAATCTAGTGCCAAGGTGGGCAGAGGTGAAGGAAGGAGGTGGTCAGGGCCTGGAAAGGAGGATCCAGCATGGGCGTGGTGGCGGGAGTGACGTCTTCCTCCTGGCGAGAGGGGTGTTTCTTCTTTTCATGTCTCTCGCCCCCCCCTTGAGGCACGGACATGCAGTGACATCCAGCATGGGCACAAGCACACTCCCACACTCGTCCCGTGAACGTCCACTGTCACCTCCCCTGATATCTTATGTGGCCCTGACTGTTGTACGCCTCCGTGTGGTGTTGCTGCTGCCAGGGATCCACAAACCACCCCTCCCTGAGAGAGGAGAGGAGAGCTGTCAGTCAGATGCTCAATCCCCTCTTCCCTGGCCAACCCCTGGCAACCTGAGCTTGCTTCTGACCCCGGGTCACCAACGTGGCAAGAGGTAAGGTGCCAGTGCCTCAGCCCTCTACACCACCGGGCCGGCTTTAACACTTCCATTGTTGGTACAATGATTCCATGTTCTACTATAGAACTCTGTGGTTGAGAGGGACATGAAATATATCACACAGTTCTAAATACTTAACACCAGAGTGTAAATTAGAAATACCATTGATGTTACTAATAGGCAAGTATCAGTATTTGAAAAGCAGCTTCTGCTAGGAAAATGGCATTCGAGTTCAGCAGTTCTCCTTTAAGTATTTATTTTATTGTATTTATTTAGAATTTATGCACTCCATGATAGCTCCCTTTAGGTGAATCGCCTATTTCCCAAGGGGGTCCTGGGGGAACCAAACTGCAGCAGAGTTGTCGGACTTTAAGAAGAAGTTATAGTCATTTGTGTTACATATTGTACATGTTAAATAAACACATTATTATATAAAGCATAAAATTACAATCTGCAGACTGTGAAATGTTGACATTTTGTACATGTACGACTAAGTTGCCCAAGTATGTAGAGAAGTTCTGGGGATGAAGAAGAGTTAAGAGGAGAAGACACTGTGGGATGAGTGGGAAGTCGCATGGTTTGAAGAAGACAAAAGAACAAAAGAGAAGTTTCCAAGGGGATTGGGAGCGTGGTAAAAGATTAAGGGAATAAGAAAGAAACATGGCAGTAGGGGCAGGAATCGGGCTGATAGTAGCGCTCAGTAAATTGCGGCGGGGATGGATTTGTTGTACTGGCAAGATTTTTGAAGGTGGGAGAACATTACCTATTTTGAAGGCATGCAAATATCTGGATAGCTCGATACTTTTGGGATTACAAATTCCAGCTGGTTGGGGCTTCAGCAGCAAATGCTTTCCCACTTGATGGTCTTGTAAATTCTGGAGATGTGATGGATCTCTCCTGACCTGTGACCTTAGATGAGGGACCTGTCAAAGGCTCATTGCCAACAGTAAGATATATACAGTAGTACTATACCTGGTTCTAAGAGCTGAATTCTGTGGAATGCTAAAGGCATTTAGTCAGTGTGCCATCTGATCCGGTGTGAGCTATCTAAACTTGCTTTGGACCATTTTGTGGACAAACTCCTTCAAACAGGCTGTCCATCTTCCTTAGCAAGGTATCTGCAGCAGCCATCCCATCCCATCCATACTTGCTAAGATCTGTGGACTCCCAGCCTCTCATTGAGCGGCAGTGCTCCACTGACCTGGGAAAATTGGCTGTTGCAGTCTATGCAAACTACTACTACTATCTATCTATCTACTGTCTATCTACTGGAACTCCCTTTCCCCAGAATTACACCTCTCTACCAACCACTTGATATTCTACAAGGTTCTAAAGGACTTATTGTGTCTTCCCAGCTCTCTTGCTCCTCCTTAGTAACCTGAGGACTAACTGCTTCTAGCATTGTTTCACTTTCTGCTCCATTTGTGTTTGACCTTTCATGCTGAATGTTGTTGCATTCTGCACTGTGATTTTCCCCTATGTCTTGTACTATGTTTTCCTTTTTTAGTAAGCACAATTTTCAACTGCACTGACTACTATTTGGCTTGTACTACTGCTTATTTTATGATGTCTATTAATTATAACCCTTATGCCACTGCTCTCAATTTATACACACTATTTGATGTTATTTTTCCTGCTGTTAGCCTGTAACTCTCCCAGTTCATGCCTGAAAATAGGCGTATGTATGCCTAGTGTATCTTACTGGTATCAAAAATAAACAAACAAATAAATAAGTGAGCGTGGTCAACTAGCCATGGACATAATGTCATGCAAGCCCATGTTTTGGGGGGATCTACTTACCTGCTCCAGTTTTGCTAATCTCATTTCATTTGGCAAGTCTGTGGGTTGAAATCTTGTAACACATTATATGTGTGCCCTGTACATATGTACTGTAGAACATATGAAAAGGATCTACGGCAGTGGCAGACTGTCCTTATAGCTGCTTAGGTCTGATGCAAGGTCTCAGCCGAGCCTGCCATAATTAGAGGGAAAGAACCAATTGACATCCTTTAGAAAGTAGTTGTACATTCCATGTTGTTACACTGACATCACCAAAACATTTCATTATATGAGAATTTTCTACTGTTGTCATTTTGAATGTTTTTAATTACTTTTCCATTCACTTTAAAACAGAAACAAAACATCTTAAAAAATAAAAACTTTTCAAACCGATCACTGCTTAAAAATGAGTTGGTAAGCTATACGCAAATGTGAAAGCTATTAACTTGTAATAAATTTACTTTACTGACCCTTTGTGAATTGTGACAGTAGCTAACCTGAAGTTAACTTATGAAACAAATCATTAGTATGTGGAAAATCCCAGTTTAGTGAGTCATTAAGGCTTTTTAATAGATCTTATAGTAATTTAAATTTATATTCAGTGCATGTCTAACACAACTGTTTTCTTTTGTAGGTGGATAAGAGGAGAACACTACTTGTATAAATTCAGCAGACCTTGGGGAAAACATGCCGCTGAAGGAAAGTGGTGGATTCGGAAGAAGATTGGGCCATACTTTCCTCCAGTCAATCTCCAGGGACTCAGAAAGTACTTTGAGGCCCGCAACTGGCCCATTCCAGGCAATCATTTAAATATACCTAAAGTTGGGCCAAAAAATTAGTAGTTACCGTTTAATCAGGGTTTCCACAATCAACCCACTAATTTGTTTTTGTGTTTTTTTTGGTTGAAGAAAGCTCCCACTTTCAGTACCTATGCAATTTTCTAATAAAGCCATTGATTAAATTCTAAAATGCACCTTCTAATAATTCTGTTATGCAGTGTCTCCAGAGTTGAAATTAGATGCAACCTGTAATCCGTTCCAGCTGGAGGATTGCCACCTAAGACTGTGTTTGAAGGACTTTAAGATGCACCAGTGTATAAATTACATGTTACAGCAGGATAACCCACAAAACAATTCCACAGACAAGCTGCTTTGCAATATAAAATGCATCAGTGGAAAACAGATTATGGTTGAGATTTCTAATATTTACAATTGCACACTGAGTTTGTTGTCAGCACCAATTGTTACACTCACGTTTTAAAAGAAAAATCAGGTTTTGGTTGTTCACCAGTGGATAGCCCTTTGAATGTTCTACTTGCAAGTATGTGATTGTTACTGGCTACAAACGTGTTCACACAATACTACCATTTTGGTGATTTGCATTAATGAGACTGTTTTTTTTTTTTTTGGAGTGGGGGTAATTTTTTGGTAACGGGGTAAGGCCCACTAGGCACAAGATCCTGTTTTCAGAGGTCACCCAGGAGCACTTGGGAGGTTAAGTAACTTGTTCAGAGTCACACAATATGCAAGTGGAGGCTGTGGGAATCAAGCTCAGGTCTGCTGGATGTAACAAGCTCATTCACAGCTTGTTACCCTAACTTCTAGGCTATACTGCCACTAAATAATTTTGTATTGTTACAAAATAATTCTTTAATCTGGGACTGCTTTAATTATTTTTGTTAATTCTTGACCTGATCCTGTACTGTATGGGTAACATATTCAGATGAGATGTGCGGCGCATCCCTGGCTGTGCCATGCATCTCCGAACTTGTGTGGGCTGTCAGGGGCATGGCCATATTCAAAGGCTACAGATGCACCGCAAGCCTGTGACTGTGCCACTACGCACAATATTGTGATTCTCCTATGCAAATGAGGGTTCATCACAATATTGAACCCCCCCCCCCCAAAGGGTAACAATGGCTGGCTGTGCCGGTGCATAGTTACGCTTCTGAAACCTTACTTCAACTAAGCATGGGGCAGATTGGTACCCCATGCACAGTATAGGGCTGGGTACACAGTTCCCACCCCAGCCCCAATCACTGTAAATAATAAATTTGCTCCCTGTTTACATGGTGTAGTGTCCCCCCTGCCCAGCCCAAATCACCGTAAATAATAAATTTGCTCCCTGTTTACATGGTGTAGTGTCCCCCCTGCCCAGCCCCAATCACCATAAATAATAAATTTGCTCCCTGTTTACATGGTGTAGTGTCCCCCCTGCCCAGCCCCAATCACCGTATATAATAAATTTGCTCCCTGTTTACATGGTGTAGTGTCCCCCCTGCCCCGATCTCTATAAATAATTTTACTCCCAATTTCCATAATGTAGTATCCCCCTCCCCAGCCATGATCAATGTAAATAATAAATTCACTCCCCATTTTCATAGTTTAGTGTCCCCTCTCCCTAGCCCTGATCACTGTAAATAATAAATTCACTCCATTTCCATAGTGTAGTGCCCCCCCAGCCCCAATCACTGTCACAACTAGGAAAGCTCCAATCACTGTTCCCTGGTGGCTAGTGGCCACCCCCACTCTGGTAGGCAGTAACCCATTACCCCGCACCCTCCATTCTGACTCATGCCAGCGACTGGCACAGCCTTCCTCACCCTGCCCTGGCCAAGCTCGACTGAATAGTACCGGGGTGCGTACAGTAAATAGTATGTACTCACTGGTTGTTAACCAATGAGTGCACACTATTTACTATATGTGCTCTGGTACCAGTCAGTTGGTTGCTGGCCATGACAGGGTGAGAAGAGCTGTGCCAGTCACTGGCACGGGTCGGGATGGAGGGGGTCAGGGTGGTGGGTTACTGCCTACTAGCAGTGGGGGGTGGAGGACCATTTGCCACCAGAGAATGGGGGTTGAGTTTTTTCTAGTTGTGCCAATGATCGGGGCTGGGGGACTGCTACACTGTAAGACGGTAAGTGAATATATTATTTCACGGTGATCGAGGCTGGGAAGGGGGGCACACCACACTATGGAAATAGGGAGTGAATTTTTTATTTACAGTGATAGGGCTGTGGAGGGGGGCACTACACTATGGAAATGGAAAGTGATTTTAATTAGCAGTGATCAGGGCTGGCCCAGTGCACAACACAGCGGTGCAGACGTGCCGATGAGCACATAATGGGCATGCAGACGGCCCCAATGTGCCATGCACGCCCAGTGGGCTTATCTGCATATTTGGGCTGAATATTGGCCATGGGGGCTGTGGCCCATACAGGTATACACCACGCATTCCCCTATGGGCAGTCTTCAGCCCTGCACCCTGGATGTGTGCTGCCATACATGGCGGCTGCTTGCTGTGCACTTGCGCATCCAGGGTCCAATATTCAACCAGATTGTGTGGTCTGTTCTGATCATGCATTCTGTTTGAATATTGCACCAGAGCTGGCCAGCCCAACTTATTTGTGAGGTGCACCGTTATGTGTGTGCATCCAGCTGGCTCTGAATATGGGGCCCTACTTCCTCAAAGATGGACAAATCAATATCCATTCAGTTAATGACTTGGTTCCATTACTTTGTGTTCCTCCTTGAGTCTACCTTTCATACTGAGACTCCTGACAATCCTCAATAGACTGATCTAAATGTGGAGATCAGTCTAGTTCAGGAAGCTGCTGGGATGTTTGGATGTGTCCAACAAAATGGTACAAAGCCTGCTCATTCATGCTTTGAATTCTTGGACCTTATCCTTCCTCCATGTTCCAACTGATCTAATACTAGCCAAATGTTTCAGATATAAACAGTCATTTTTAATAGCTATATAGCGCTAAAGATCATTGACCGCTTAAACTATAATGCTTTTTTTTTGTTGCTATCAGCATGTACCAGTGATAACCACTGTTATGAATAAGCAGCGTTAGGCTTACAGTACCATTTGATAAGGGAGGCAGTATAGCATAGTGGTTAAGAACACTGAACTGCAAACCTGGAGAACTAGGTTTGAATCCCACAGCCACCCCTTGCATACTTAATGACCATGAGCAAGTCACTTAACTTCCCTGTGCTTCCGGGGTGCACCTGGAAACAAGTCTCGGCTTAATGTGCCTTTCCCGGCCAAAAATTGAGGGGGGAGGGAAGGAGGGTGGGTGGGTGAGTGAGTGGGTTATGCTTTGCTCAATGCTGCCCCTTTTCTGATCTCTAAAGCTAAATGTGTATGTTCTATTTATGCCACATACCTTCCACTTCACAAAGCTGCCCATGCTATCCTCAAATTATCAGTAAAGAGCCTAGCTGATTGGTTCCACAATCATGGTAATGTACAATTAAGCAATAAGGCACAACAGGGTGTGGGTTATTGGTGGATTTACCCACGCCTTGTGTGATGTGTCACGAGGCACAGCCGAGTGACTTAACCACACAAGAAGTGAGTAAATCCACCAATAACCCACACCCTGGGGTGCCTTATTGTGATTATACAATGGACCCATGTGTAAAATACATTTAAAATATGCTTAAGTATGTCTTTTATAAATGCCATTTCTCAGCCATGGGTTATTGCAGGATATACCGTGGTCATGTGATGTGTTTTGACCAATGAGGTTACAGGATTTTCATACCCCATTGTATAATGCTGAATAACATGCAACCTCAGAACCTGGTGAAAATAAGCCCCTCTAAGTGAAGCTGGTGAACTGAATGTTGGTACAGTGCTAGAGGCTGGTATGGGACCAACAAAAATCTGGGTAGTAAAATGCAGTTGTTATTTTGTCACTGGTACAGTAGGTAGCATGCCTCTAGTGTCAGAAGTTCGGAAGGTTGTGGGCTTTAGCCCCACACCAGGTACCTGGATTAATTCTTGTAACCGACACTAGTGCAATTCGGGGGAGGGGGTGCTATAGTGTTGAGGTGCCGTCTGGATGGGGTGTTAAACTGAGGTCTTTTCTGCTCATCTCTGGTCACTGTCCATGTGGAAGTTAAAAATCCCATGACCCTGGACTTCCGGTTGAGACATGGGGGAGTAAGCATGGAGGGAATCGGGCTCCTCCATCGCTTTATTCAAAACAGCATCTCTCTTGTGCTGAATCTTTTGAATTGTATCCGTCAAAGCTAGAAATTATGCATAGCACGGGAGACAGAGTAAAACAAAATAAAATAATAAAAACAACTAACTGACGACATTGCTCACCACGACAAAAATCGCTACCAGCCCCTGCGCGATCTTCCGGAGGCCGAAGACAGTGGGCTAACAGATTCTGAAGCGCCCCAATCTGCTGCATCTCTATCGGATACCAAGCGGGGGAAAAGAGGTGAAAGGAGAAAGACCTTACCAGAGAGTGCATCCACAGAAGCAATCCTCACAGCGATACAGGGGTTCAGATCAGAAATGAGGGATGCATTGAAGGAGATCCGTACCAACCTGGGAGACTTGCAGACAAGGGTCAATGAGATAGAAACGCAGACAATGGAAAATACAAATAAAATGGAAATCCTGGAAAAGGCAGTATATTCATTGGCTGAGGAACAATTACTTCATACTATGAGGCAAGAAGATGCAGAAAATAGGGGGAGACGGAAGAACATTAGATTGTATGGGATACCAGAGGGGGAGGAGGGGAACAACCCTACATCCTTCACTGGCTATTTTTTACGATTGGTCCTGGATTTGAACCCGGAATTCCAACTAGGTATCGAGAGGGTGCACTGCGCACTAGGGCCTCGCCCTACTAAACCAGATGCCAGGCCCAGATCATTTGTAGTATGATTCAATAGCTATTACCAGAAAGAGCAAGTACTATCCAAGGCCTGGCGCAAACAGAAGGTTATGCTTGGAAATCGACTAATTATATTCGATAATGATTATGTACCAGCAACGCAGCGCTCAAGAAGGGAGTATTCACCCCTGTTCCCCCTCCTACGAGCTCAGAATATAAAATTCTGAACCCCCTACCTGGCAAAGTTGACGGTCCAGCTACCAAGTGGCTCCATTTCATACAACACAGCAGCCGAGGCAAAATCAGATTTAATCCAGAGAGGAATATTGTCAAAAACAGACCCTAGACTACAGTCTAAGAAATGGCAATCATCTACAGGGCCTACCTTACAAGATACCGAACGGAGAGAAATAGGAGATCAGAGATTGCAGAAGTTACTGGACAGGATGACAGCTTTCAGAAATCCTACCATACAGCCAGAATGTGAAGTTTAAACCTGAAGAAAGGTACATTTTTCTTTTTTGGGGGAGGAGGCGAGAGCGGGGGAGGTGAGCTGGGGGAGAGACCTGTCACAGACCTGCGGGTGGTGGTTGAGAGCGAGCTATAGCTCACTGAAGGTGTATAAAAACATTTATTTAAGGGCCCATAGGTACTAGAGGTCCTAATACATAAAACCAGTGAGCGCTCGTCTTTCCTCTCAGCCATGTGGGGGTGGCAGTGGGGTCCCCCTCTCTGCCCTTTTCCGGGCATACCTTCCTCCTTGGGAGCCGACCTCCCGAAGTCCGCAGAGGGGACAAGGCCCCCCCCAAAAAAAAACTGGATTAACCTATTTTAATTTATCAATGGGAGATTTTTCATCTTCAGCTTTGAAGTCACCTTATCCAGTCCCCGGCACATTAACAATGAAGCCTTAAGTGGACCTTAAGTAAAGGGGAGAAACAATCAAGAAGGAAGGTCGATGGGATGGAAAGGTGCTGGGTCTTGCTCATGCGCTGACGTTGGCCATTGAGGGAAAAACACGGAGGTAAAGCATCTGTTGGGACATCTCTATTTTTTCCCGTTGACATGTTCAAAAGGCCGTGAGCTGAAACTATCTCACAAGAGATACCCCTGCTCTGTGCAACGGGAGAGACTGGCAAACCATTGGAGTTTGTGACACATTTCCTTTGATATTTGAGAAAGCATTTTTAGAAATTGTTAAGGATACAGTTATGTAATGATGTGGTGGGGAGGTGGTTGAAATGTTGGGAGATTACTGAAAGCCTCATGACACTAGAGGGCACCATAATCAAACCATCCAGGCTTTTCAAATTAAATACACCTGCTACAAATGGGAAAGGACTCACAAATCATATTTAGACCTGTGGGGAAACCAAATAGGTTCCTGCTTCCCTTTTCCCTTTTGATAGCCTGGATTTTATGTATATTGAGAACTTAATAAAGGGATAATATCATCTTTTCAAATAAATAAGCAATTAGGGGAGCCCTTCCCAAGACCTAAAACAACAAATATGGTCTGATTGGGCTTCACTATGTGACTCACCACGTTGAGACCAGCAACAAATAGGAGCTGGTTCTTAGAGAGGGAGCCCCCTCTTGAGTGGGCTTAGATTCACACGCAGTGGATCCCTTCCCTGGGACCTGGGTAGGAGATGCAAGAATCTCCCCCACTAGTGGAAGACCACTTGTATATAGTTTTCTCCTACGGGAGATTTAGGGTTAACAGTTATGGGTTGTTATGGTTGTTAACAATTTTATTTTATTTTTCAATTATGTTTTTATAATTATAAAAAAATATGGTGGCAAGCTAAGCAAAACCAAGCAGAAGCTCCTACTAATGGCAATAGGCATCGTGGTCTGGGGAAAAAGAGATGTCAAACTTAATACTAAATCCAGGTACGCTGGAATAGGTCTTATGAGACCCCTGGATGGGAGGAGGGAAAATTTCCCCTCAGACTGCATTCAAATTTTTCCCTGGAGCATCAGACGCCTTGCCAAATGTATTCATAAGATAAACTCTCCATGGGATTGTGGTTAATGTACCGCCAAAAGTTTTTTCGCAGAATGTGAATGGACTACATTCTCCAATTAAAAGATATAAAATTATGCAATTTCTAGGTAAACAGAAAGCTGATGTGTATTTTCTACAGGAGTCACATCTGTCCCCACTGGAACATTTGAAAATCCACTGGGGCAGACGTTACCAGGTCTATGCCTCCTCCCATCCAAGTGGCCATAAAAGGGGAACAGCAATTTTAATCCCCTCAACTACACCGTTGGAAATTCAGGACACCTTAGTGGACTCTTGGGGCAGGTATGTGATCATAACAGGTATACTCTGTTCACAACCAGTGACTCTGGTGAACACATACCTCCCTCCACAGACGCCACTCCCAGTTATTAAAAACCTTTCTACAAAGGGTAATGGAAAAGCTTAAGAGAATTTTGATAATGGGAGGAGACTTCAATATACCATTCTACCCCCACCTAGATTCCTCGAACCCTAAACCACAGAGGCTCTCTAAAGCAGCTAAATATCTGAGGGAGAACCTGTCTTTTCTGGGGATAGAGGATGTATGGAGGAAAATGTTCTCTCCTAACCTGGGGTATACCTTTTTCTCAGGGAGACACAAAACCTACTCCCGCTTAGACTATTTTTTTATAACAGGAGAACACCTCACTTTAGTACAAGATATAATAATAGAGCCCAAAATTTTATTGGATCACAATACCTCAGTGCTTAAGATCAACTTAGGCAAACAAAAGACACTGAAACTTTGGCGATTTAATAATTCTTTATTACAAGACCAAAAATTCCTGGAACATTTTAGAGAATGCATTCCACAGATAATACAGACAATTTGTCTACTGAGATCTCGCATACAATACAGTGGGACACATTGAAGGCGGTGATCTGAGGCGAGGTGCTGGCATACTAGTCCTATAAACAGAAAAAAACACAAGCTCGATTAAAATTCTTGACAGACATGTTGTCATCTTATCAATCATTATATAGAGAGGGAGACAGAGATCTTCAAACAACATGAAGTCTTGCTATATTATGACAATTAGCAGTTTGGTCCTCCTCTAGAACTGCCCCGGAGATGAAAGAGTTAACTCCATACAGGATGGAGTTCTGAGCGCGAGCTCGGTTTTCAAAGCTCTATCTGGGCAGTTTCAAACTGAAACTGTCAGATTCTTTACTCCGCCTCACTGAACAGTCGCTCCGGAGATTTCTCCTTCAGCTCGGTTCATTTCTCGGTTCATTTTAAGTATTCTCGGTTAAATTTAACCGAGAACAGTGTTTTATTTTACCGCATTTCGGTTCAAGCTCTATCTGGTAAACCGTAAGTACAAGGTTTTAGTCTGTGTGGAATTGTCATTATCGGTTCGGTTTTGAACCGATCGGTTTTTTTAAAACTCATTTTAAACATTTTAAAATATATTTAGAGTGCGGTTCCCGGTTCTTATCGGTTCTAAAAAACAGATTTCATTACGGTTTTCAAATACCCGTGACGGTTAGGAACCCGATGAGGGCCTTGCCTGGCACTGCCATTAAAAGGGCAAGTTTTTTAGTTAGGCTGGCATTATGTCTGAGAAACCCAAAGAAAACCGGGCCCATTGGTTTCAACACTGTGATGTTTGTGGGGAAGCCTTGCCAAGGCTGACCCACACACCACATGTGTTTATTGTCTGGGGTTTGACCACCTCCAGTCAGACTGCCAGGTATATAAAATTTCCCTGCAGCCACCCTGGAAAAAGATTGGGCAGGCTCCGGGAACGAGAGGCCAAAAAGTCCGCTGACCCGGATGGCCAGCCCGGTTCAGTGCCAACTGAACCAGAGGGAGTGCCCTCTGACCAGGGCGATACTTCCTCGGCAAAGAAAAGCTGGTTCTGAGGAACCAGCCCCAGTAAAAATCTAGAAAATCAGCAGGTCTGGAGTCCAAAATTTCCTCTCCAACTGCTGCAGAAATAGCAAAAGCCATACAAATTGTCCAGTCACTGTCTCAGGGGCTGTCCGAACCACCACTAGTTGGCAAAAGGTTGGTTCGTCCGGCCCCAGTGGTTCAGGAGTATGATGTTGAGGAATTTTATGAACCACAGGAGGGGGAGGAGGATTATGAACAGTATGTATGTGGCTGGGAGGGTCTGGATGTGCCCATTGAACAGGACATCTCTCCAGACAGACCTTTAGAATCTCCCCCTATGCTGTCTGAGTCCCCATCTCATTTTATGTTTTATAAGAAAGTTGCTGAAACCCTCCAGCTTCCCTTAGAAGAAGCTGTGGATGAGCAGGAGGAGCCTGATTATGTTGAAATGATGGATATTCCAGAGTCTAGGAGATTGTCTATTCCTTTGCATAAGTCATTTAGGAAGCAAACAATAAAAATTTTGAAAAATCTAATTCTGTGCCTCCTGTCGATAAGAAGATGGACAGGAGGTATACTCTATCAGGTCCTGATACAGACTTCCTTTCTGAGCAGTGTAGTCATGTAGGAGTGAGTGCAGGCTGCAGCCTGTGACAAAACTAACATTCCCTGGCTTCACATCCTCCTGACAAGGATTCCAGGAAGATTGATGCCATGGCAAAAAGTAGTATATGGCAGCCTCTGGGACTCAGGCAGGCAAATTATATGGCTTATGTGGCTAGATATCAGAAATCTAGATGGGATACAGTTATGCAGTTAGCCAAGCAGGCCATGGCCAGCTGGCTAGTGAATTAGAACAGGTGGCTGCTGATGGCATTGAGGCCTCTAAAGTTCAATTTCATGCTGCTGTGGATGTTAATGATGTTTCCTCAAGGGTCATGGCCACTTCTGTAGCTTTTGTAGGTTGGCATGGCTCAGGTGTACTAATCTGTCCGGGACACTCAGACTAAGGCTATGGATTTTCCGTGGTGGGGAATTCTCTGTTTGGGGAGCAGACAGAGAACTATATGAAAAAGATGGATGAATACAGAACTACCTACAAAAGTGCCTAAGCCAAGGAGGCGGCAAGCCACTCCCCAGAGGCACACACCAGAGGTAGGGCAGGCCCTTCCACAGGCCTTTTATCAATTCCAAGCCTCTCTACTTTTTGCTCAGAGGGGTTTTTCAGAGGCAGAGGCAGATGGGGCAGGTAAGCGGTCCCCACCCTCAGCCTAAGGCAACTGCCAAGCAGGCACCTGATGGGGTGCCCAGGGTCGATTCTCCTGTACCAGTAGGGGGCAGGTTGGCTTACTTCAGTCAGAACTGGGTGTCTAACTCGGACAAATGGGTTTGGAAGTAAAGCCAGGGCCTGGTTCTCAGCTTCAAAAATTCCCAAAGATGAGAGCCAGGCATTTTCCACCTGCAAGCCTCGAGACCCTTGCTCTGGAAGCAGAGGTCTCTACCCTGTTAACTTTCAGAGCAGTAGAAAGGGTTCCTCCCTTACACCAGGGCAAAGGTCTGTATTCCAGATACTTCCTTACCCCAAAAAAGACAGGAGAATGGCGGCCCATCTTAGATCTAAGATATCTGAACAAGCACCTTTTGAAACCAAAGTTCAAAATGCTAACTCTGGCAATGATTTTACCCTTCCTGAGGCCAGGGGACTGGTTAGCCTCCCTGGACCTCAAGGACGCTTATTTTCATGTCCTCATCAGGCCTTCTCACCGAAAGTACCTCAGGTTCAAACTGCCCTCAGGCCACTACCAGTTCAGGGCAATGCCCTTCGGCCTTACCTCTGCCCCAAGGGTATTCACAAAATGTCTGGCCGTGGCAGTGATCATTTAAGGAGGCAAGGGATTGCTGTTTTCCCTTACCTGGACGACTGGCTCATTGTAGGACAGTCTCCAGAACAGGTGAAATCCCACTTACAAGTCACCCAGCAGCTTCTCACCTCCTGGGATTCCTTAAATCTACCAAAGTCAGTTCTAGAACCAGTTCAGGTACTCACTTTCATAGGTGCGAATTGGACACAAAGCTGGCCAGGGCCTTCCTCCCTTGGAAAGGGTAGAAGTTGATTGCCCTGGCCTCCTCTTTCACTCTGCAGGTCTCTCGACCAGCAAGACACTTTTTTCAGCTCCTGGGGCACATGGCTGCCTCCACAGCTGTGGTGCAGGGAGCAAGATTCCAGATGAGAGACATTCAGTTTCACTTGAGAGCCTATTGGTCTCAAAGGAGGGACCCCCTTACCAAATTGATTCCAGTGACCGAACCCTGATCCTAGCCCTTCAGTGGTGGCAGGATCAGAGCAATTTAAGACTGGGGTCCCTTCTCCTCTCTCCCACCTCACCCTCACTCACGGATGCCTCCCTCCTGGGGTGGGGAGCACACTTGGGCGACCTCTCCACCCAGGGAGTGTGGTCCCCCCAGGAATCTCTGCTCCACATCAATTTGCTGGAACTCAGAGCTGTCTTTTTAGCTCTTCAAGCATTTTCTGCATCTGTCCAGAACAAAGTAGTCCAAGTCAGAACAGACAATACCACAACAATGTGGTACATCAACAAGCAAGGGGGCACTCGGTCGTCGGCCTTGTGCACCGAGGCAATAAAGTTGTGGTCTCTGGCCTACTCCCTGAACACCTCTCTGATAGCAGTTCACCTGCCAGGGAAAGACAATGTCCTAGCGGATGCCTCAGCAGGATTTCTCAGGGCCATCACAGATGGCCCTGAATCTCGAGTGCTGGGGACAGTTTTTGCCAGATGGGGCACCCTCAGATAGACCTCGCAGCCCCAGACAACCACCAACTTCCACTGTTCTGTTGCAGGCCCCAGTGGTGGGCTCAGTCCCCTGGACGCCCTTCTCTTGGATTGGGAAGGAAGTTTCTATGCTTCCCCTTTCCTTCTCCTATTCAAGGTGTTAGTAAAAATCAGATCCCAGCCTTGCAAGGTGATTCTGATTGCACCAGACTGGGCCAGGCAACCCTGGTACCCACTCCTTCTATCACTGGCAGTCCACCTTCCCCTGTGTCTTCCCAGGATTCACAACCTGCTGACCTGTGCCCAGGGGAGAGTCTGGTATCCGAACCTCAACTCAGCCTCAAAGCTTGGCTCTTGAGGAGTTAGAATTTGCTGATTTGCACCTTTCTCAAGGTGTCCTTGACATCCTAAAGGCCTCTAGGAAGCCTTCCACTAGAGCCACTTATAATTCCAAGTGGAAAGGTTCTCCATCTGGTGTTCTGGGAAGCATATTGCCCCAGAATCTGCTGATTGCCCATTTGTTTGGACTACATGGTCCATCTTAATTCTTTGGGCCTCAGGCCAGCTACCTTAAGAGTTCATTTGGCAGCTGTCTCTGCTTTTATTTCAGCAGGAAAGCCTTCCTCCCTTTCCGCTCACCCTGTATTTTCCAAGTTTTTTAAGGGGTTACTCCATACCAATCCACCCTTCGTGACCCAGCCCCTGCCTGGGACCTTAATGTTTGCATTGCCCAGTTAATGCAACCTCCCTTTGAACCCCTGTCTTCCGAGAGCTAAAGTTTTTAACTTGGAAACTGTATTTAGTGGCCATCACTTCTGCTAGACGATAAGTGAGTTACAAGCCCTTCAGTAGAAAATGATTTTATTTCTTTTCACAGGGATAAGGTAGTCCTCAGGACTAACAGAAAGTTTTTACCTAAAGTGGTGTCGGATTTCATCTTAACCAATCCATCTCCTTCCAGTATTTTTCACTGAGCATTCTTCCTCTGGTGAGAGGAGATTGCACAGTTTGGATGTTAAGAGGGCATTGAGTTACTATTTAGGAACGTACCAAGGGTCACAGGTTCGAATCCATCAACTGTTTCTCACCTATGGTGGAGGTTGGCAAAGGAAACCTGCCACTAAGAGGACAGTTGCCAGATGGATTGTCTCTTGTATCCAATTTTGTTACCAGAAACTGGGTAGAGACCCCTCTGGATTGAGGGCTCATTCTACCAGAGGTACAGCCACACTCTAGCTGCTGCTAGAGACATTCCTATTTTGAAATTTGTCAGGCTGCAACCTGGAAAACAGTACACACCTTCACCAAGCATTACTCCCTGGATATCCAGGCCAGGAGAGATGCTCAATTTGGCACAGCTGTGCTTCAGAGCCTATTCCCTAAGTAGGTTCTGTCCCTCCTCCATGGAGGTACTGCTGTGTAGTCTGCTAATTGTCATAATATAGCAAGACTTCATGTTGTTTGAAGAAAAAATTACTCACCTTAGTAATGTTGTTTCTTCTAATGGAGTCTTGCTATATTATGACCACCCCCCCAGCCTGCCCCTCTCAGAACTTCTACTTGGGTAGGGGGTGGGCAACCTAGTGCAGGCACTGTTTATGCCATTGCAGGATTTTCTTCCCCTTTTGGGGTTTTTGGGGGAGTGTTGTTTCTATTGTTAAATGTATTTTTGCTGGCCCTGACTTGAGTCTTTGGGAGGGTCCAGCAGTGTTGTTGTTATTGTTGTTGTTGTTGTTGTTGTTATTAGGTAGCTAGTAGGCAAGTGTAGGTTACAGCTTCCACACAGACCCTTAGTGAGTTCTTGCTTCGTAAAGATCTGACAGTTTCAGTTTGAAACTGCCCAGATAGAGCTTTGAAAACCGAGCTTGCGCTCAGAACTCCATCCTGTATGGAGTTAACTGTTTCATCTCCAAGGCAGTTCTAGAGGAGGACCAAACTGCTAATTGTCATAATATAGCAAGACTCCATTAGAAGAAACAACATTACTAAGGTGAGTAATTTTTTCTTATGACTCGGATAAGAGCTCTAAAGCAAGATATACAAGAAATAATGGACTACAAGACTCTCCAGAGCTTAAACTATCTTCGCCAATACTCTTATGAAGGAGGTGCAAGAGGGGCTAGGGCACTGTCGAGGAAATTGAGAGCAAAGAAAAAGTCCTGCACTATTTTAAAAATGAAATAATTCATTACAGGCTCCATTTCATATAAAGAGGGCCATATAAAACAAGCCTTTAGGCAATTTTATGAAGCTTTATATACAACCCCTTCCCCCATGTCAAGATCAGGAAAAACTTATGGCAGCTTCATTTGAAAACCTTAAGTTACCAACATTAACAGAACCCCAGAAAAAAGCATTAGAACGACCAATAAGTGCAGAAGAGATTCTCAACCAGGTTAAACAATTGAAACCTCTAAAGTGTCCAGGCCCAGGTGGATTTAGTCCAGAATGGTACAAAACATTTATTTCTCAGCTTCTACCAAGCCTACTACCTACATGCCAGGAGGTCAAGACAGGAAAAGCCCTGCCTCCCTCCTGGAATTATGCGATTTTATCCCCTCTGCTTAAACCCGATAAAGACCCTTCCCTCCCACAATCGTATCATCCCATCTCAGTACTAAACGTGGACTATAAAATATTTACAGCCATATGGGCCAAAAGATTAGAAACCATTCTCACCACTATAATACACCAAGATCAGTCAGGCTTTATAAAATAAATACTTTTGATAATCCGCGATGATTGATGCTCATTCTCGAATTCATTCATTCTAGGAAAATCCCCTCTGTTATTATCAGTTTAGATGCCGATAAAGCGTTTGACAGGGTAAGCTGGAAATACCTATGGCAGACACTGCAAAACTTATCCTTTCCTGAATTTTTTATCACATGTTTAAAAAATTTGTATCAGCAATCAAAAGCATATATCCGAGTCAATGGTTCATTGACTCAACCAGTCCAAATTCAAAGGGGGTACAAGACAGGGATGTCCTCTGTCTCCGATACTATTTGCTCTATATATAGAGCCATTGGCAGAAATGGTTAGAAAAAATATGGAGCTAGAGGGGATCTCGGTGGGACAAAGGGAATACAAGATTGCATTATTTGCTGACGATATCCTGATAACTGCTCTTTCCCCTGATAAATCTCTTCCTGCTTTATGGCAATTACTAGAGGATTTAACAAAATTATTAGGATTTAAACTAAATATAACTAAAACAGATATGTTTCCCTTGTTCTTTACCCCCTTCCTAAGACTTAAAAAACAAATATCCAATTAAGTGACATAAAACGAAATTTAAATATCTGGGTATAATAATCCCCAAAAAATCTAGAAATGTTGGAATTACTAAACTATGAACCCCTGTCTATCCAAATTCAAAAAGATCTGTCCTCTTGGACCCATATACCTTTAACCTTTTTTCAGAGAATCAAGACTATTCAGATGATAATTCTCCCTAAATTGTTGTATCTATTTCAGAATATCCCTACCTTCCCATCCGGCTTTTACTTTAAATCATGGGAGAAACTTATATCCAACTTTATCTGGAATGGGCAAAAGCCTAGAATTAGGCTATCTCTCTAACAACTCCCGCTTTCATCAGGAGGGGCTAACCTTCCAAACCCAAACCTATATTCATTAGCATCCTTTTTAAGAATTATATTCCTATGGCTGACCCCAGTTTACCACTCACCTTGGAAGGACTTGGAGTTTGCCATAAATTACCTATACGATATCGCTAAGATAACATTGTCTTCTGTTAATACGCCACCTTTTTTCCGCAATTTCACCAAATACACAGCTCATGTATTAAAAATATGGCATAGATTGAAGCAACATAGGGCCTTTACAGATCTCTTTTTCTTCTACACCTTAATATCTGAAGATGACCGATTTCTCCCAGCATCGTTAGACCGTATTTTTTCCAGGTGGAGACATATAGGGCTCCATTTCTTTATACAATTCCTTACCCCCTCTGGGATAATCCCATTTGAAACACTTCAGATAAATTTTGACTTACCAGATAATGATCTATTCAGATACAGTCAGGTTAAGAATTACCTGTTACAAAGGGATGTGGTTGCTAAGCTTCCAGATACACTACCGTTGGCCTGGAAATACATAAAAGAAGCCATAAATGGCCATTTATGGCCTCATCAAATAGGCTTTCTTTAACAAATTTTGAGAGAAGGAACGGGGGATTCCTCTAATTCTATTTTAAATAGCTGGAACAGAGACCTTGATCTAGATATACAGGACCAGGAGTGGCATAAAGCATCATTTCATGCATACGAAGTTACTTGCACCACTAGATGGCGCGAATTTGCCTGGAAATGCAGGAGCTGTTTTTTCCATACCCCAGCCATATTAACAAAATATTTACCCCGATCATTTGGAGAATGTTGGAGTCTATGCTCATGTAAATTAGCAGATCAGGGCCATTTTTGGTCCTGTCCTCTGCTAATGCCATTCTGGTGCACTTTACAACAGGAGGTCTCAGAATGCATTGGCAAAATGGTCGAACTCACTGTGGAGATGGTACTATTGTCTGTCTTCCCCCAACACAGCCCCCCGTGGCATCAAACCTTATTACCCATTTATACATTAGCAGCCAAAAAGGCCATAACCAAGAGATGGCACTCTTCAATCATACCAAAGGTCCATGAATGGAAAGGACAGATAGTAGATATCTACCGCATGGAACTATTGATGGCTAAGCTCCATGGTAGACAATCCAAAGTGGAGCCTTTGTGGAGACCATGGGTGATGTATTACTCAGGGTGTGAATCCAACTTTGTACCCTAAGCATATCTAGGTGAGATATGCGGACATTAGTGATTGACTAGGTGGGGGACAGGATGTGACCCTGGGTGAGATATAAGGAGAAATGTGGGCAAATTCTAAATAAAAGATAAATATCCTGTGGAGAGAAGATGATAGTTTAAATAAGGATGCTATCTGCCTAACCAGACAGCTATATACATTTAAATGACTATTAAATGAACAATATTGAATTGTTGAGACAACTTGCATAAAGTGTATATTGCTTTTTATATGGTTAATGGAAGAGTTAAAGAATGTGAATCTAACATAATATTGTATGCCACATATAACTAATAAACAGAAATTAAAAAAAAAATCCCATGACCCTTATCGAAGAACAGTAGGGGAGTTTCTCCATTATCATAGCCAACATTTTCCCTGTCAACAAAGCAAGTCCATGTAACTCACCCCCAGGATGCACCTAGAAACAAGCTAGCACAGCTTAGTGTGTCTTTTCTGGCCCCCAAATTAGAAATTAATTAATCATTTGTTTAAGGTTCACAACATGCAGTTCTCAGTTAGAAGCATAGCAGTGGCAGGCAATGCTGTTATGGTCAGAAAATATTAGACTTTTTATCTTTTCTAGGTGGTTTTTTTTTTGCAGCAGTATGACTGAGAATTTAGTCACTTAGTTCAACCTGGAATGGTAGCAGTGGTCGACGACTACACAGGTGCCCTTGGTTCATGTCCCAAGCACAGGGCACTGACATAGGTCAGCTGGAGGTAGATCAAGCCTTCAAGGAGATGCTCCCCACTCCCGGCCCCGAAAGCATACTGGATGACTCTACTGAGATCCTGCTACCTGGATGACCATAGGGGGCAGTGCAGAGCATCCTACAGGAAGACAGATGCTCACTATTATCAGCATGCTGATACGTTACACATAGGGGAATGTCCAACAGGAGGTCTAGGGAAAAATTTAAGGTGTGGACTAGCTGGGCAAATACCCCACACCCTTCCCCATCTTCAGGTGCCACTTTCTTGGGGAAGAGGAGTTCCACCCTCTCTTTCATCAGATCCTTCTCCAAAATGTTCCAGAAATGGTTAGGCTTTGCTGGTGGAACATTATAAGAAGGGTTGGGGGCTAATTAGATGGGGAAATGGCAGTTAGACTGGATGTGAAGCAAACTATTAAGTCAGTCCCACACACTGCTAAAAATAATGCAGGTGAGAAACAGAATGGTTACAAAATCTGGGTCACCATACACAGCTGCAAGGGACTGTTGCTAAGTGGTTGCACTTACTGCCTGTCCCATTTCATGCACCCAGTTGTGCTATGAACAACAGAGGATGGGTGGGGGGAGGTCGCAAATCTTCCCTGCATGGTAGCTAAACACATTGCAACCATGAAGGAAGGGGGTGGGGATCACAATTCATATTATCCACAGAACCATGTTCAAAGTAGGGAATCGTCATGTTCTGGGACACAACCTTTAGTGACACCCCCTACTTGTAAATTTTTTGTAGGCAGTACATTGTTGCTAGGTTAGGACCAGGGACACAGGAGCCAATAGAGGACAGTGATCATTGTGAGACTGGTGCAATGAAGCGGTGTGAACTGGTGGAGATGGGGACAGGGTTTCCCCGGATATGCGGGATACAGTTAAGGTTAAGGAGCTTATGCTGGGGCCACAGGTACCAAGGCAGGATGCTAGACTAGAGACATCACTGAGGTGGCAACCCGGAAGAGGGCCTAAAGATAAGATCACGACAAGCTCCGGGCATGACATAATGCCATTCAACTAGCTTTTTATGTCATGCCCAGACCTCTAACAGGTTGCAAATCGTGTTTGGCCTCTGGTGGTTTCATTTGCATTGCAAAACAGCAGTGAGGGAGATTCCTCCCCAGTGATTAAATCAGAGCTTTGTGTAAGGCGGATTTTGAGGGCAGTGCAACAGGGAGTCTGCACCCAATTTTTGTGCCACCATCAACTCAGACTGAGTATGGGGCCCCCGTTGTTCAGTAGCTAGAACAGCAAGGCTGCAGTGGTTTGTACTATCAGGCATCTGTGTAACCCAGGGTTTAGAATTTCATTTAACAGTATGCTGTAATGTTTCCTTGTCAGAATCCATTTAAACATTCCTGTAATAACAGGAATGGGTAATGTTGTAATAGTCTTCAATGGGAAGTGTCAGACCATCCTAAATTGCATTTTTTTTTTTTTACTATATATGGTTTCCCTTTTAGACTGCACTAAAAGCTCATCTGTAAAAATAATTACCAACTTAAGTTAACTCGCTTTACTGGATTCTGGAGAAAGGAGTTGCAAAAGCTAGCAGCTGTAGACGCAGCAGAACTCTGTATTTTGTCCCATATTTAGTCCCCGCTGATTTGCCAGTGAGGAAAAAAACAGTGCAGTGTCTAGCAGGGAAACGGAAGCATTCCAGACGGATAGTGATCATTTTCTAAACAGTGGTGCAAGGTCTATAAAAATACTGATCTTCCTCCTCCCAATAAAAATGAAAGTACATTTGGGTTTTTCGTTTGCCAAAGGATATAATACAGACCCTCTGATTCCAGCATGGAGAAACAACAATGCACACATGGGAGGGGGCTGGAAAATCCCCAGTGAGTAGTTCAAGAAGCTGTTATTGTTTCAGAAGGATTAGAAAATAAAACACTTTTGGAGGCTTGCACATAATCAGAAATATAGTATAGGTGAGTTTTCTTTCTGAAGAACTAGCAGTAGAAAAGTACGTAATGTAGTTCAGGTTGGAATATAATGAAACGCAGCACAAAAGGTCAGGTCATTAGATGGTAGGGTTTGTAAATATGCTCTTCCCTACTATGGCAGTCTTTGGTGTCCTTTGGATGGGATGAGAGGAAACCCATATCAATGTGATCACACAGAAAAAACCAGAACAAATCAAGATCTAACATGCAGTATATTATTAATCTGAAGTTCAGTTGGGCTTTTTTTTTTTTCAAAACTACAAAAAACAATATTATTTACCGACATAGGTATGTTTTAAAATTCCTGGTGGGAATCATTAACAGAACTAGGCCTCCTGATTTCTAATTTTTTTTAACTATATTGCCATCACAATTGTATGAAATACCTCTGACCGGCATGCCTCATAAATTGGGGACAAGGCTAAAATAAATCAGGGACTCATCCAAAAAAATAGTAATATCTGCTCTAGGAGCTGTGTACTAGGGCTTGGCGGAATTTTTGAATTCCCTTGGAAATGAATTCTGTGAAATTTCAGAAAAGTCCACCTAATTCCATGAATTTCCTTCAGTAGTGGAATTCTGAAATTTGAAAGCGTAATGTTTTCCTACATAAACTGCAGATTCCTTTTCCACACTTCAATGAATGTTATTCCGCAGTTTACATGATCTGTGGAAAATTATTCAGTGGTTTATTTAGAAATCCTTTCTGGAATTCACCAGAATTCAAAAAGAAATTCTAAAAAGCATTGTGGAAGTGAAATTGCCATTACACCTGCGTTCAACCGGTGGAATTCCACAAAGCTCTACTGTGAACGGTATCTGCTTGGTGTAAATACATTTGATTACGAGAACTACACTGTAACAGCTAATGGCTGACATTATTTTTTGGATTCAAATCCGTACTCCAGTATCAGAAATGCCAGAATTAGGAGGGACAGGAGAAATTTCTGTGGCACAGTTAGAGATGTCCCCGAAAAACAGGGGCAGTTGAGAGATGTCATATCGCTACCTGGCATTAGCCGTAACAAGGGAAACAAACTCGTATCATAAAATCTAAGTATGAAGGAAAATGAACACCTACAGGGGCCTTCAGAAAGCTGTAGGAAGTTTGAGAGTATTTATTTCTATCATGCAGCAGCAAAATACGAAAGATCTACTCGAGCAAAGAGAAAACCTGGATACAGTCATTGTATAGATTCCAGTGAATCAGGAATTGAACCTCCTGTCTCAAAATGTTTCAGATGACAGGTATAAGCATGTATGAATGAACTATAGTACTGTACTAGGGATTGGCAATAGAGCTTAGAGGTTAGAGTAACGAGCTGTGAATCAGCCTAGTACATTCATCAGACCTAGGTTTGATTCCTACACCCTCCACTTGCATACTATGTGATTCTGAGCAAGTCACTTAGTTTCCCCAGTGCTCCCGGGGGCTGTACTGGATCAGTTAAGAATTAAAGGAAAATAATAATTAGGAAATTAAAAAAAAAATGTGAGCATGATTTTCAAAGTGGATCTGCCCTCCCTTATTTTAAAGTATCATTTTTATAGAGGGTCTAACAACATCCACAGTTTGGACACAAAACTCAGAACTAGTAGTCATTTTTATTTTGATGCAGAAAAACCAGAGACCCTTTGAAAATAGGACATCTGAGATTTGCCATAATGGGGCAGACACAGATGCTGGCAGAAAAGAATTTGCAACTGTATCTACCCCTTTCGAAAATCTGTACCCCCCCTCCCAAGTGTTTCCAAAGCAAAACATGCATTCTATGGATTTAACTACATTTTTTTCCCAAAGACAGACATTTTGTGGTAAAATGTGTTTTCGTCAAAGCCTGTTTCCAACATGTCAAAAACAAATTACTATTTTGTAGTTTACAGTTGGTGTACATTGAATAGCCCAGCTGAGTTGAAGCATCCTACTTTTAAGAGTCCTGTTTCTACCCTGTGTTACAGCTAACAGGACAAAAACACTATGATGTTCAATGACTTGGTGACACAGTGAGCCAGACACTGTGGTGGGATTTAAACCTGGGATCTACAGGTTCATTTCTGTGCTCTAACTACTGTTCCACACTGCTTTCCAAACATTTTTACATCAAAATTGGATCAAGTGCAGTCATTCATTTCCTTCCACATTCTACATAGTGCATCTTCAAAGAAAAACAGCATACTAAGGGAGTCAGTTTCTTTACCAAAGTTAATACATTCACAAACTACAATGGCTTTATTCTGTATGCCTGGCCTGACTAGGCCATTATTCCTGTACAGTTAAACTTGGTCTGTCTCACTGGGACTTGATGAGGAACTTGTAGGCAGTTTAGCTGCCAGTTACTGTGTGACCTTGAACAATTCACTTAACCTCCCTGTAGTTAAACTTTCTGTAATCTCTGTGTTAGAGGTGGGCAAGCCAGAGCAGGCTTGTTTAGTGCCTGGCTAGACCTCTATAAGGCATTGAGAGCCAAAGTCAAGCCCAGCCAGTTTTATTTATTTAATTTTTGTTGACTGGGTAAGTGCACTAGACAATTTTTTGCCTATTTTCAGCCTCGTCCCAGCGGAGGGGGATACAGATGGATGCCAACTGAAACTGAACCAGATTTAAGCTGTTGATGGTGTTTTGGGTGAATGTTATGATGAAAGTAAGCATTTTGGTCAGCCTGAGCAGTTAGCACAGTGTCTGTAATGTTCTACTCCCGTGGAGAGAACAGCCTGCAGTAGCTAAGGCTCAGGTCGTGCTTTGGCTAGTAGAGTTAAGCCAGTCCACTGACTCTAGGTGAAAAATTCCTGGCTTGCCCCCTCTGCTGTGTGTACTGTATCCCTCTGATAGGGCTGGAAGTATGAGCTAAAGGTTAGGACCAATGAGCTGTGAATTAGTTTTTTTTTTTTTTATGTATTATTCTTTGGTAATTGGGTAAAGTCCACTAGACACAAGGCTCATTTACAGGGATGACTGGGGGGGAGGGGGTACCGGGAGGTAAAGTGACTTGCTCAGGGTCATAAAGTATGAAAGTAAAGCTGTGGGACTCAAACCCAGGTCTGCTGGATGTTCAAAGCTTGGTCACAGCTTGTTGCTGTAACTTCTAGGAAATATATCCAGCAGACCTGGTTTTGATTCCCACAGCTTTACTTTCATACTTTATGACCCTGAGCAAGTCATTTAACCTCCCCCCCATTCTCCCAGGACACACCTGAAATGAGTTTCATCTCAGTGTGCCTTTCCCAGCCCCAAGGCAGTGTCAAATAAAAATAAAATGTTTAAAGGGACCCATCCATTTGTAAGTGCCGCACACCTCAGTGTCGGGCAGTCTTCCATTAGTGTGTTCATACGTAAATTATAATTTTTATGTTGCTTGCACGCATGTGCAAGAAACATAGTGCCATCATTCGAGTTTTCGGAGGTGTGGCACCCCTCTTCCAATGCAGTCAGTGTGTTTGCAGGCGCGGCCCCAGTTCCCCAATCACTGCTGCAGCTGTCTATGACAAGTTGAAAATGCAGTGGCATACAGTTGAAAGGGAGAGCTCTGCTTGAGTGAGCAGAGCTCCCTCCTCCACACACACATGTGCCTGCACACTTGCGTGCTCATGACCTCCCACTCCCCACCTACACTGTATGGCCAACGGGAATGCCCAATACCCCAACGTGGCAAATGTTTTATGGTCGACGTGGGGCGCGAATCCCCGTCGGGTGCACGCCTCAAACATCCAGGTGCCATGCTGGGAGCCCACCCCAGCATGGCAAAATGTTTTATGGCCGATGGGGGGTGCCCAATCCCCCATCAGCTCCAGCTCCCCCCAGCAGCCTTCCAGCTGCCATGCTGGGAGCCCACCCCAGCATGGCAAACGTCCCTCGTAGTCTTAGTAAAAAAAACAAAACAAAAAAAACCTGTAAATACAAAAACTGTTCCTCGGAGCTTCTCCCTGCCCCCTTCCACAACCTGCACCCACTGACTGCACACCCTGCCTTCCCACACCCTATACTTACCTCCGCAGCTCAGCAAGACGATCTTCAGTAGACCGGGAACACGTCTGCACTCTTCAAAGCCGGCCGCAAACTGAGGAAATGCCGGTAAGCTGTATAATGGGATAGATAGGGTTTTTTTTTAACTTTGTTGCATATCTCAGGCATTTTGGGAAATTTTGGGCCCAAATTTTCAACATGGGGTTTTTGGGACCCCTCCTCATGAATTCTTGCACTGTCATGGCATTAATCAGGCCCGAAGGGTGATTTCACGGTCACTGCGTGAAATCTCCTTTCGGGACTGATTAACAAAACAACACTGCCAGTGTTCATAAGGTGGGCTCTCAAAAGTCTTTGTTGAAAATTTGGTGAAAAAATTCCTAAAAATTACTGTTTTACGAGTGTGCATTGCGCAGTTCCTACACATGCTCGTAAGTTCGCGAATTTTCAATATTTTCACTCCAGATTTTCAACATTGCCATTTTACTATAATCCTCCTTATGAGCAGTATAGCTGTCATTTTCACATCTCACCCAAAACTTGTTTCACCATGTAGCGCACAATGGCGCAGTCGGTAAAGCAAATCAATGTATGGGACACATTAAGAAAATCACAGTAACACTGTTCATGAGCAGAGGTCTTAAAATGGCAATGTTGAAAATTTGGTGAAAAATTCTTAAAATGATTATGTTTTACGAGCTGCATTAGCGCAGTTCCATGCACGCTCGTAAGTTCCCGAATTTTCAATATTTTCACTCCAGATTTTCAACATTGCCATTTTACCACACCTCCTTATGAACAGTACAGCTGTCATTTTTCACATATCGCCTAAAATGTGTTTCCGTGCATGTAGTGCACAATGGCGCATTCGTGTGTGCAATCAATGTTTGGGACAGATTAAGAAAATCACAGTGACACTGTTCATGAGCAGAGATCTTAAGATGGCTATGTTGAAAATTTGGTGAAAAAATTTCCTTCAGACGTTCTGCAATATTACTAATGAAGACATTGAGCAGAACTGGCCCCAGGACCGATTCCTGCAGCACCCTGCTGGTCGCCCTTTCTCCTTAGACTGCACACCATTTACCACCACTCTCTGCCTCCTGTCTGTTAGCCAGTTTCTAACCCAGTTTACCACCCTTTCCCCCAAGCCCAGCCGACCCAGCTAGTTTATCAGCCTTCTATATGGGATGGTGTCAAATGCTTTGCTGAAACCAAGGTAAGCGTTGTCCACTGCCCCACCCTGATTCACTTCCTTTGTCACCCAGTCAAAGAAATCAACCAGATTTATCTGACATGATGCCCCCTGTGAATCCATTTTGTCTATGGTCCTGGGTCTACCAATGCTCTAGATGCCCCACTATCCTTTCTTTAAGCAATGTCTCCATGATCTTCCCCACTACTGAGGTGAGGCTGAACGGCCTATTGTCCCTGCCTCCTCCCTGCTGCCGGACTTGTGTAGAGGGACCACATGTGCCCTCCTCCAGTTCACTCATGTTGAATGACTCGGTGAACATGGCTGCCAGAGGTACTGCTATCTCCCTTCACAGTTCTGTTAATATCCTTGGGCGTATGCCATCTGGTTCCATCGCTTTGTCCACCTTCCATTTAGTGAGCTCCTGCAGGACTCTTCTGCCTTTGAATTGACTATTGTCCACCTCTTCACCCCCTTGGCAACTGCTGTACTGCTGTGGCCCTTGCCCCTCCCACTCTTCTCTGAATACTGAACGGAAAGACACAGTGGATGTCTTGGGAGGCAGGCATGGAACTGTCACTTCCAAATGCCTAAACAGCACATACAAGTAGCAACATTCGGCATTGACAAATGTTTGTTTACTTGGAGCATTACAAATGTTTTTATTTTTTATCTGGTTGATCCTGCCATCTCGCCTTCTGGCATTTTGATTACAGCACTACTAGTTCTGCATCCCACAACTTCCCGCAGCTGTCCCAAAACTAATGTCCGTGTCGGGAAGCTGCTGTGGAACCATATATAGTACATCCCTATAGCTGGAGCGATTTAGTAGCTTAGGTTTATGATTTACAGGTCCTGGTGCTATAACAAGGCCAAGTATAGCACCAGGACCTGTAAATCATACACTAGAGCTATTACTTGCCCTGGCTATAGGAATATTTTATACACAGTCCTGCAGCTGCTCCCCAGCTCTGACGTCAGCCTCCTGTCAGCTGTGGGAGGTTGTGGGATGGACTGCTATTGGCACTGTGATCAAAATGCCAGCAGGAGGAATGATAGGATCAACCAGATAAAAAATAAAACATTACTAATCCGGTAAGTAAACAAATTATAACCTTCCTGTAAAAATGCTAATCTGGTGGTGCCCCACACTGAGGAGTCAGGCATTTACAAGTGGACGTTTATTTTTAATTCTTCCTGTTTGCAACGTGGCAGCATCATAAAGTGTTCAGGATATGCAGCTTTTATAAAAGGCACTATTTAAAACCAAATTCTTTTCCTTATGCTCTGTAAGACCATGAGCAAAAGTCAAGTAACCTCCCTGTGTTTTGGTCCACTCATCTGTAAAATGGGTAGAAGCAGATTCTCACTGTGACTAGGATGGTGCATCTCAGCTGCTCAGTCATGGGTAAATTGTTTAAAAAAAAAAATGCTTTTGTATCATTAACGTTTAGTGAATGTTTACAGTGTTCCAACAGAGTGCATGAATCTGTCACACATACTGCCACTGATGGTGCCCGGGACTAAGGATGTTCCAATGCTGATTCTGTATTCAGTGAAAATGGCAAAATTCTACAGGTTTACCTCCAGTTCAGCCCAGTCAAACTTTTGGGTTACTTCATCCCACTTACTGCAACTGATGGTGTCCAGGACAAATAATTCAAAAAGTATCACTCTAGCCGTGAGTGTCAGAACTGTAGGTCTAGGAAGGGCAAAGTCCCCCTGCCCCATTATTTTACACTTGTGCCGTTTACTGTAATGAAGCCTCTGTAGCTTGTCTCTAGGCAGGTCTGGTGGTAACCCAATGGTGCAGGGTATATCCGTATAGATGAGTGAAATAACCTGTGGCTAAGGCAGTGACCTCGATTTTTTTAAAGCACCAGTTCATAATCTACAGACAGTTCTTCGCATCAAGGGTTTTCGGTACTAGAACAGCACCATTTGTTTAATATTTCTTTTTTTTAAATTTGGGAACTGTTTCCTGCTGTCCCTTTAGATTATACGGTACCTATTCACTGATTTCAGATAGCGCTGCTCACTCCTTGATAATGATAATCCAAGTTGGAAATAAAATTTGAACAGTGCAGTTTGGTGCGAGTAGCAAAAAGAGAGAGTTATAACTTGGAGAGTGCTCCCTCACAATGCTAGAGGGTCTGATTGTAAAACCTAACCTTTTCTTTTGACACAGGTTCATGGACTGCAGGGCTGTTATAAGCCCATCAGTATCAAAGGGAATTGAACAAGGACATTTACCAGAATATATTCTCAGCAGCTTATCCATGGTCATATTGCACTGGCCCAATGGGTGATCAGTTTCTGACTTTGTAAAAAAAAATAAAAAAATAAGTATACCCTGAATATTGTAACACATGGGAGAGGAGGTTTGTATTGCCAATGTATAATTGTTATTTTTTGATATCCTACACTCTAAATCAAGTTGCAAGCTTTTGTATTTTCGTTTTGTAAAATGAGTAAACATAACGTTTTAATGTAGCCTCCTTTTTTTTATAAGCTCAAGATGCCCCCCAACATGTTTTTACAGTATTCCAGCTCATGATCTAGCCCTTCCCAAGTGGCCAGGGCTAGTCCTATGGCCAGTCTGTTTTCCCACCCAGTCACTTTCCACCCTCCCCAGACATTTTTTTTATTAAAAATATATATATTCTGGCTCCTGTCATTGTGCAAGGTGCTGACTGAGATTGTTTTAAAAACTGACTGGAGGAATGAGAGGATAGAAGAGATTAGGAGTGATTGGAGTGGTCGAGGGCTGGTGAAGAAGTATTTCTTACCCCCATTTTAGCCTTCTGGACCCCCATACCAAGGATCCAGAGTGTCTTGGCAGAAGTGTCAAAGACACGGGGGTTTGAATGGAAGCCTAATCTAAGTTGTCAATTTTTAAATTTGCACACCCTTACCCAGAACTATAACTGCCACCACTCATCACTCCCTCCCTTTATTTATTATTCCTGCTTATGTCCTAGCATCCTTGGTCCCAGCAACATCCCTGTAGCTCCACTATTGACCTGTCTCATGGAATTTACTTATTCGGAGCCATGTTTGCTGAGTGGCCTACCACTTAGGGTGTTGTGAGGCCCACAGGGAATGCCAAGGGAGCTGGGGTGGTTCCCTACATTTTTCAGCCACCAGGAGCTACATATGATGCAGCCATGTGTATGCATCTTGATACAGATGTGGGTTGCGTCAGCACACCTCCCACCTACATCTGCTGGTCCTGCTGTGCTCACGTCCATCCTCTGCAAGGTGGTAGACAAATAGCGGGTGTCAGTGCCCCTGCTTCACAAGTGAGGAGAGCTGTCCTTAGGATGCTCATTCCTCCCTCTCCCAGCAAGCCCCAGAGTGACCCTGGTCTGTTCCCGAACCCTGGTCTGGAGGCATATGTGGAAGTAAGGCATCCAATGCCTCTGCCCTCTGTGCCACTAGGGTGGCCTCTTCCTTTGAGTTTTAAACTTTCTAAGAGCTACTCTTCTTCCATTGTAATGTGCATGAGTGGTACACCTAGGCACAAAGGATGTGTTGTTGTTGAATGAAGTTCCAACAAACTTCACAAATGATAATTCTGTCTGTTCTTTGTGTTTTACCAGTCCCATTGGCAGTGTTCTAATGCATACACTGGTAGTAGTACACAAGTTCATTTCTGTTGGCTGTCAGCCTGTAGGTCATAGCTAATAGAATATAGACAGCATTATTCCTGTTTGGTACAAATTTTGCTGATTTAGCTCATGAAGCCTTTTCTGTTCAACATGGATCTCATAGCAGCAAGACACAAATATTGTAAGTCTTAATCTGCAAGATAATACTTATATTACCAGCTTGAGGGAACTTAGAACACTACTTTGTCATATAAAGTAGGACTGAACTTTTTTTTTTTCACAAGTTCTGGATTTGTCCGTACTTTGCAAAACAACTGTCTTTATTATGTCATGGTGAGGCCTTTCGCTTACAAATTCCTATCTTACGTGAACTGTACATTACATTTTATAGCAGGTAATCACCACGCTAGACTAGCCAGATACTATTTACAAGGTTCATTGCTGATGAGCAATAAAGAAAAATAGAAACATAAACATAGAAACATGGAATTTCTTGGCAGATAAAAACTGCTTGGCCCACCTAGTCTGTCCAGATGGTCCCTGCCTAGTCTATCTTCACAGACTGTACTGGTCTCCAGAGACCTTCCCTCCTACTTGCTTATTTACAAGTATTCCCCTATGTCTATCCCATGCATGCTTGAAGCCCCTCACTGGTTTTGCCTCCACCACTTCTGCTGGCAGTCTGTTTCAGGTGTCTACCATACTTTCAATGAAGTACCACCTCCTCACATCCCTCCTGAACTTTTCCCCTCCAGCTTCATTGCATGCCTTCTGGTCCTGGTGCTCCTTTTCATTTGAAAGAGACTCTCCTCCTGCACCTTGTTCACCATGTGAGGTAGTTGTAGGTCTCTATCATGTCCCCTCTCACTCTCCTCTCTTCTAGGGTGTACGTGTTGAGATCCCTCAGTCTATCCTCGTAGGGCTTTTGATGCAAGCCTGGCACCATCTTAGTTGCCTTCTTCTGGACTGCCTCTGCCCTGTCTGTCCTTTCTGATATGCAGCCTCCAGGACTGGACACAATACTCCAGGTGGGGTCTCACCAGTGACCAATACAGTGGTAGCACCAACTCCCGCCTCTTGCTGATGATACCTCTCTCTGTTCATCCCTGTATCCCACTAGCTATACCTACTGCTTTGCCTCACTGTCCTGCCAGCTTGAGGTCAGTAGAACTAGATATGTCAGCCTCCAGCTAGAGTGCTGTCCTGCAAATCACAGCTAGTACAATCAGGTAGACAATCTTCTAATTGACAAATATGAAAAGAAAAATTACCATTGATATAAAAAGCAATACTTGACTACTTTTGAAAATTCATTTTGATTTCAGGCAGTAGCCCTTTCAGTTCACATCTGCATGGTCTGTCCACCCTCCCCTGGGTAGTCGTGCTCTCTGACTTCTGGTTTTTAGTGTCCAGATCTGTAGAGAAAGTGGGTGGAGACTTGGAACGTGTGGTTAGGATTAGGAAGGAGTCCGTTTGGAATCTTTCTGAAAGCTCTGAGCATACTCAGATTAACTGTCCAAAAGTGGATGTGAACAGAATATTAGCAGCAGCACTATGATTACAAGTAAGTATTCTTTATTTATCTTGCATATATTATACACTAACAGTTGTTTGGAAAGAAGAAGTGTTCAGCAAAAAAAAGGCAGCAAAAACTACAAATAAAGAACATTTCACAGATTAAAGCATCAACTGGTTTTTAAGACTAGCATGGCCTCCTCTGATCACTCTGACAGGCTACTCACTCCACTTCCTTTTGCTTCCTACTTTGCATTCTGACTTTCAACTCTTAGTGACCCATCCGTTTCCCTCCCACTTTGTGATTCATAGTTCTGGGGTTTACAAGGTCAGCTGTCTTGTCAGTCATAATCCAACTAAATGTTCTAGATATGTTGAACGGTATGAATGTTATGGAACTCTTGAAGGAGTTCACAGCTGTTAAAGGTTAAATTCGTATCCACAGTCGTAAAATTTGTGATAAGCCAACTTCTTTTCTGCATGTGTGGTCCCAAACAGAGTAATCAAAGATGCCATCTCTTTTGCTGACTTTGGCTATCCCACCTGGTTACTCTGGGTTGTACTGCCCAAAACAGAATGTGACAGAAATGGGGAGGAAGGAGTTAGTGGTGGATTCTGTAGGTGCCTTATTTTTTTAGCAGTCCAGAAAAAAAATACACATACGCTGAAATTCCACAAGCTGGAATTCCCACTGTCCTCCCTAGCTGCTAGATAAGAGCTGGGTCATAAATCTTGAGTGGACATGTACACTCACAGTTTAAAGGGATTGGATCATTCAAATATAAACCCACGGTTAAGGATGAATATTAGTGGACACTGACAGGTGTGCCATCTGATTGGGACAATTAAATACATACATGGTAGATGGTTAGTGTGTTCAAAGGGGGATAGGAATTACCTATTCTCGAGAGTATATAAGATGCTGAAAGGCAGTGAAGGGGTTGTTGTTGGTGGTGGTGCGTTAGTTACTCTTGAAGCTGGAGGGAGAAACATAAGCTTGGAGCCTAACCTTCTAGCTATGTCCGTGGGAGCTGGCAGTTAGCATGGGGTCCAGTGTTTCCTAGAAAGGACAGGGAAGGGTAAGTTTAATACTAGCATATTGCAGTAATAGCCTTTTTCTTTCGTCATCTGTTATTTAAAAACATTTGTTTACTTTTCCTGTATCAGTGTTATTCTCTTGTGTTGTAAATAGATATTCTGTAATGCTCTGTTCACTTTCTGTTAAGTAAAAAGCTATTTATTTGCTCAACAGTTGTGACTGTAATGTCATTTTTCTAAGGTAATACATGGTTTCCACTGGCTGAGGTAAACTCTTTTTAGCATCCGCCACCTGAGAGAGAGACACTACCAGACTTTGATTTGTGCAATTGCACATTTAATTACCCAAGTTGGGAAACTTGAAGGTGGGCGCTGGAGCGAACTCCGGCTGGTGGCAGTGAATACCCAAGGACAGACACCTCTCTAAAAGCTGTTCCAGCCCAGAGAGAGAGAGAGAGAGGTGGGTTGTCACAATTGGTTGGTAGTGGTGGGGTGATGATAGCGGACTGCTTAGCACACTGAGATACAGAGTTTGCCAGTGGAACATTTACCTTAGCAGTTGCAAAACAGGATATATAAGAGAATACACTTGTACAACTGTTTTTTTCTTTTCTCAGTTACCACAGTATAGGGTAGGATTAGAGAATGAGCTCTGTGGAGTATGACTCGCTTAATGTGCAACAGCTTTGTGAAAAGTGCCAGGAAAAGGGTGTTCACACAAGAAAAAGGCAGACCTCACACAGTAGCTGCCCTTGTGGCACATGGGACCAGAAGCAGACAGTCTCTTGGGATGAGTCAGAAACTGATGTAGCAGACCCCCCAAACCAGCTTAATGCACTGCGACTGCAGCTGTTGCTGCAAGACAAGGCACTGGAGGTGAAAAGACTGGATGCCGAAGTAGAAGCAAGAAGGTTGGAAGTAGAAACAAAAAGACTGGAAGCAGAGAAAGAACTGGAAGAAAAGAGACTGGCAGACAGGAGAAAGAACATGAAGAAAGAGAAAGAGAATGACCGCATGAATTCCAGAGACAGCAGCATGAGAAGGAGATGATGACCCTGCACTGCCAGCAAACCGTGAATAATGGTGGAGTGAGTTCACCTTATGAAGTCAAAATTAATTCTAAATTGTTTCCTCAGTTTATCGATGGAGATGACCTTGATCTATTTTTAAGGTAATTTGAGAGAGTCTGTGAGCAATTCCAATTGACTAAGGCTTCGTGGTCAACTTATCTCACACCCTTACTTAAGGGGAGGGCTTTGCATGCATTTTCTAAAATGAGTAATGAAGACTATGCTGATTATGATAAGGTTAAAACAGTGTTATTGAAACATTTTGAATTAACTCCTGAGGGTTATAGAAGGAAATTTAGGGTGTTAAAGAAAAGCCCAGAAGACAGTTATGTAGAACTGCAGGTTCAACTGTGCATCTACCTTGATAGGTGGGTGGAGAGGGCTAAAGCAAACACTCTGGAACTAATCAAAGATGTGTTGGTGAGGGAACAATTTCTTATAATTGTACCTGAGGAGATGCGCGTATGGCTCCTAGACAGGGCATGCACCTCCTCAAAAGAGGTGGCAGCAAGCTCTAACATGTACATGTCTAGCAGGCCATACACACAGCCTAAGTCTCATGGTGGGGGGAGGGCAGCACATGGTTATAAAGGATCCCATGGGGGTCAGCCCAAAGGAAACCAACCTGTACCTGAGCCAAAAGCTGAACCCTCTGGTTCTAAAGGGTGGCCCCCTTTTGCCCAACACCCTGATGGCGAAACAAGGAAAATGACCACTACAGTGACAGTCGCTATAATGGTCCGTTTCCATGTTTTGCTTTTCCCCCAGTGTCCTACCCCCTCCCCAGACTGACTCCGACCTGGAGTAGAGAATCCTAAAGTCCGGGGGGTGCAGGGGGCAAAGACCCCTACATGGGGTGTGGGTGACACAGCCCCCACAGAAAAACACTGGGTTGGGCTGCACAACACCACTGTTGTGATTGTGCCGTCCATTTCTATGGCGGCCCGACAGATTTACTGCCGACCAAACTTGGTGCTTCCGGTTCTAAAGGGACTCAAGAGACAGGACCCAAGAAATGTCATATTTGCAATCAAGTGGGACACTTGAGATATAACTGCCCTCAGAAAATGGTTAAGGGGCAGAGGCGGGGGGAGTAGGTGATCAAATTAGCACTGGTTTGTTTGTGGGGTGTGCCCAGCCTGAAGACCCACCCTCCTCTGATGAAAATATGCATCCCATTGTAGTTAATGGAACAGTAACACAGAGACTGAGGGACACAGGCGCCTACATCTACATGGTGAGGCAGGATCTCATCTGGGCGAAGCAGATGTTACCTGGGAAATACTTCAGGGTCCAGAGATTCACAGGGCCAGCAATTCAAATACCAGTGGCTAGAGTCTTCCTGAGTTGGGAGGGGGGGACATGGAGAAAAGGAGGTGGGGTCATAGAGGACCTCCCTGTAAATGTGATTGTGGGGAATGATTTTAACCACAGGAAAAAACTGGTGTGTGTTGCAACTCGTAGTCAGACAAAAGGGCAAGCTTCTGAGGGGGAAGAGGGGTGACTCAAGATGGTCCAGCCCCTCCCTCAGCAGCTGGCGAAGTGGCTAGCACCGGAGAGGGGCTGGCTAGAAGCAGCAGTCCTGAACCCCAGTCACAAATAGAGGAGCCCACAGGACTTCCTTTTGAAGGGGCGCTGGGGAAGGTCAGACAAGGGCAGCTGAGCGCTGCACAGTGAACTGACACTACCTTGCAAAAACTGAGGGAAATAGCTAATAGAGCAGAGGGTCCTCGGTGGGGGGTAAAGAGTCCATTTACTGGGACAATGGGCTGCTGTACAGAGAATGTACAACAGAAGAAGGGCTAGATTGTGAGGTGCTCCAGCAGCTGGTAGTCCCTAAGGTTCACCATCAGCAGCTTTTGGCTCTTGCCCATGATATCCCATGTTCAGGGCACTTGGGGGTGAGGCGCATTGGAGGCAGTATAACGCAGTGGTTTAAGACTCTGAGCTGCAAATCTGGAGACCTAGATTTGAATCCCACAGCCCCCACTTGTATACTGTGTGACCCTGAGCAAGTCACTTAACTTCTCTGTGCTCCCAGGTCACACCTGTAATCAAGCTTTCAGCTTAGTGTGCTACTCCTGGTTAAACAATTGGGGGGGGGCGGCTGACCAACAATTTCTTCTGGCCTGGTATTGGCAAGGATGTGGCAAATTATTGCAGGACTTGTCCACAGGGCCAGCGGGTGGGGAAAATGGGGGGCAAAGCCAAGGCAGCTTTGGT
The DNA here is from genome assembly GCA_016271365.2 of Neoceratodus forsteri. NCBI lineage: Eukaryota > Metazoa > Chordata > Ceratodontiformes > Ceratodontidae > Neoceratodus > Neoceratodus forsteri. The sequence continues at coordinate 78,698,409 of JADMNL010000025.1, forward strand.
GCCCCCGCCCATTATCGATGAACCCTTCAAGAGGGTAGCTGTGGACATTGTGAGGCCACGGTGCACCCCAAGTCACACTGGCAAGCAATATATCCTGGTAGTTGTCAACTACACCACAAGATACCCAGAGGCAGTGGCCTATTATCCTCTGAGGCAGAACCAGTGGCAGATGCACTGTTGGGAATATTTAGCCGGTTGGGCTTTCCCCAGGAGATACTGTCAGATCAGGGTGCCAATTTCATGTCAGGGTTAATGAGTAGTTTGTGGGAGAAGTGTGTGATAAAGCAGCTCAAAACCTCCCCATACCATCCCCAAGCTAATGGTCTGGTGGAGTGATTTAATTCAACCCTTAAGACCATGCTAAGGACTTCTGCAGACCAGCAGAAGAGGGACTGGAACAAATATTTGCCCCATCTCCTATTTTCATACAGGGAAGTCCCACAGGAGTCCACAGGGTTCTCACCTTTCGAGCTCCTGTTTGGTCGTAGGGTGTTGGGGCCCCTAGATTTGATTTGGGATGAATGGGAGGGTGAAAGTGCCTCCCAAGGGGAGTCTGTTGTGGAGTATGTCCTGAACTTCAGGACCCACCTTAAGGAGCTCATGGGGCTTGCTCAGGTGCATTTGGCCACTGCACGACAGCAGCAGAAAGTCTGGTATGACCGCGGGGCCCGAGCCAGAGAATATGACATGGGACAGTGAGTGATGGCACTCTTCCCTGTTCGACAGAATAAATTACAGGCAGCATGGAAGGGCCCATTCTCCATTGTCCAAAAGGTTAGTGATGTCAGTTACCTGATAGAGCTACCGGACAGGAGGTGATCATGCAGGTGAAAGGTGTATCATGTTAACATGCTGAAGCCCTACCATGACAGGGAGGAATTGGTCCTTGCTGTATGCAGTGCCCCAGAGGAAGAGGAAACTGAGATGGATCCACTGATGGACCTGCTTGGGGGGGGGCCCGGGTTGCATCTTCTGTGGACAACCTTACCCTCTCTGAACAGCTGACGCCAGCCCAGAATCAAGAAATTCAGGGTGTGCTGAGAGAATTTGAGGACATGTTCACAGGAAAACGGGGTACACCACGATGGCAGAGCACCATGTGGATACAGGGACCCAGGTTCCCCTGAAGCAGTCTCCCTACAGGGTACCTGAGCACATTAAGCAGACTGTGAAAGAGGAGCTCAAGGAGATGCTGGAACTTGGAGTAATCCAGGAATCTAGTAGCCCCTGGGCATCATCCGTGGTATTGATCCCCAGAAGGGACAGCACTACATGATTCTACATTGAGTACCAGAGGCTTCATAGCTGCACAGAGTCTGACACCTATCCCATGCCCAGAACAGATGAGACCCTGGAGTGACGGGGGAGCCAAGTATCTGACCACAATAGACCTAACAAAGGGCTACTGGCGGGTACCTCTGACCTCTGCGGCAAGGGAGAGATCAGCTCTTGTTACTCCATTTGGTTTATACAAATTCAAGGTAATGCCATTTGGAATGAAGAATGCACCTGCAACCTTTCAACGGCTTGTGGATCGCATTCTGTCTGGGGTGGGTGAGTTTACATTGGCATATGTGGATGATATAGTCCTATACAGTCAGACCTGGGATGAGCACATTAAGCATGTGTGGGATGTGTTCCACAGGCTGAAGAATGCAGGCCTGACAGTCAAGGTAGAAAAGTGCCAGATAGGCATGGCAGAAGTGTCTTACCTTGGGCACCGGGTGGGTAGCAGACACATCCGCCCGGAGCCTGCCAAGATTGATGCCATCCTGGCCTGGCCTACTCCTACCACCAAGAAACAGGTAACGGCATTTCTGGGGATAGCAGAGTACTACCGAAGGGTTGTTCTTCGCTATAGTGATCTGGCTAAGCCCCTGACAGACCTAACCAAGAAGGGAAAGCCAGATAAGGTGCAGTGGTCAGAAGGCTGTGAGGTCACTTTTCAGGAGTTAAAGAATGCCTTAAGTGGCCCAGCTGTATTGGCCAGCCCCAGTTACAGTCTAAAGTTTATGGTCCATGTGGATGCCTCAGATCATGGGCTGGGGGCCGTGCTGAGCCAGGTTATGCAGCAAGGGGAGTAGTACCCGGTTGTGTACCTCAGCCAGGGCCTTTTGCCGAGAGAGGAGGCATATGCCACAATTGAGAAGGCGTGCTTGGGAATAGTGTGGGCCCTTCAGAAGATGCAGCCTTACCTATATGGGAGAAAATTTACTGTAGTCACACATCATAATCCCCTGATATGGCTTCATAGGTCAAGCGGGCAAAATGGAAAACTACTATGTTGGAGTTTGGTATTGCAGGCATACAACATGACCATCCAACATCGCAGTGACAAAATGCAAATGTGGATGGGCTACCTAAAAAGGGCTAATGGCATGGCTGGATACTCTGGGCACTTCCCGGCAGTTGCATGAACGGCTGCGTCACTTGGGGTGGTCATCTGGGGGGGAGGAAGGAGTTAATGGTGAATTATGTAGGTGCCTTATTTTTTTAGCAGTCCAGAAAAAAAATGCACACAAGCTGGAATTCCCACTGTCCTCTCTAGCTGTTAGATAAGAGCTGGGTCATAAATCTCGAGTGGACATGTACACTCACAGTTTAAAGGGATTGGATCATTCAAATATAAACCCAAGGTTAAGGATGAATATTAGTGGACACTGATAGGTGTGCCATCTGATTGGGACAATTAAATACATACATGGTAGATAGTTGGTGCGTTCAAAGGGGGATAGCAATTACCTATTCTCGAGAGTATATAAGATGCTGAAAGGCAGTAAAGTGGGCTTTTGTTGGTGCGTTAGTTACTCTTGAGGCTGGAGGGAGAAACATAAGCTTGGAGCCTACCCTTCTAGCTATGTCCGTGGGAGCTGGCAGTTAGCATAGGGCCCAGTGTTTTCTAGAAAGGATAGGAGAAGGGTAAGTTTAATGCTAGCATATTGCAGTAATAGCCTTTTTCTTTCATCATGTGTTATTTAAAAACATTTATTTACTTTTCCTGTAGCAGTATTATTCTCTTGTGTTGTAAATAGATATTCTGTAATGCTCTGTTCACTTTCTGTTAAGTAAAAAGCTATTTGCTCAACAGTTGTGTCTGTGATGTCATTTTTCTAAGGTAATACATGGTTTCCACTGGCTGAGGTAAACTCTTTTTAGCATCCGCCACCTGAGAGAGACACACTACCAGACTGATTTGTGCAATTGCACGTTTAATTACCCAAGTTGGTAAACTTAAAGGTGGGTGCTGGAGCAAACTCCAGCTGGTGGCAGCGAATACCCAAGGACAGACACCTCTCTAAAAGCTGTTCCAGCCCTGAGAGAGAGGTGGGTTGTCGCACAGGAGTTCAGGGGTGGAGTGGTGATCTTCTTCTTTACATCAAAACTTAAATATACTAATTACCCAATTTACCAGACCCTTTGAGTGTCTGGCCATTAAGTGCAGGGCAGGCACAGGGTATAATATTCTCCCAGCCTCAGTGGTTGGTTGACTTCTTTCAGGAGTCTTCTGTATTTTTCACATCCATGGGATTGGTATCGCTGGATCTTGGGGAGTTGAGGAGAGTTCAAAATTATGTCCTTAAAACTCCCTTCTCATGGCTTTCCTGAATTAAGTGCAAGCAGTTTCTCTGCAACACTATGAGAGGTCAGACCAACTGGACCTGGACCTGGACCTTTCAATGGAGCTTGACCATAAGCAAGTCAGCGCTGATCTGTCAATTATGATCTAATCAACATTATGGTTCTCCTTATTTGCACCATTTGTACTGTTTAGCTGTACTTATGTTTTTCTCTCCTGACCTACCATTGGCATTGTAACATACTGCTATTCCTAAATGTTGTTTGTTCTCCTCTATGTCACCTTGTTTTGTAATGTTATGGTGTTTTGCTGCACTGTTTTGTACCTTCCCAGGTCGTGCCTGAAAATAGTCGTTGTTATGGCTAGTGCACATACCCAGTAAACAAAAACTAAATAAATAAATAAAAATAATCATTACAAGGTATCAATTTGTGCCAACCCCCCAAGCCACCTTCAGGTATAAAAATGATACAGTATATAGCCTAATGCAGCACAGAACATATTAGGCTAAAATAGATGCTGTACCTCTGGGGTATGTTAGAGACCTGCAAAACAAATTTAGAAATGATGGTAGATAACTACAATGTGTCTATCTACTGGCACTGATGGATTAACACTAGTTCATTCTCATCCTGTGACAGTTCATAGGAGCTTACTGTGGTGTGATGACAAACATAGAGGACTTGATGCACAAGGAACGCAGTCAGAGCTTATGTGAAGGGCCGACTCTGAGATCTAATTATAGGGAGTACACTGTAAGAGGGCAATAGTTCCAAAGAAGGCTAATTACCTATCTGTAATTATTGTGCTGAGTAAAAATAGGCTGATTCAGTGCTTCCGGACTGTGGCTAGTCTTCTACATCCTATCTGTCTTCTGGTTAGAACTTTTTCTGCTGGAAAAATGGAGGGGGTTTAGCCAATACTTTCTCAATGGGCTGTTGGATTTATGGAAAGGTATCCGCTCCCAGAGTGTGTTTTTAGCTTCAAAACATAGAAACATAGAATATGATGGCAGATCACCCACTCTGCCCATTTTTCCATACCTACAGTATCAATGAAGACCCATCTCTGGCTCTTTCTCCCTCCCTTTGAGTTCTAAGCATGTAGTTATGGGTACTCCACTGCAACTGCTCCAAGCTGTAGTGGGACTTAGGTGAGAGAAGTTGTCCCGTAGCAAATTTGGTTCACATGCAGTTAGGTCTCTTCTTTTTAGTAGGAAATCATGAATTTGGGTTACAAACTGACTCACAATGTAGTTATTGGCATGGAGGTAATACAAACTATGGATTAAAGTTATAATAAGCCTTGAGAGTAACAAAAAAATGCTTTGCATATCTGGCCCTGTCATGGAGTTGCTGTAAATCATGTATACTTTTGCTGTCTAAGAGACTAGGAGAAGCTCCTTTGACATCAAATGAGGGTGCCTTCTGAGAGTAACGCACACTTAGCTGACTGTGGCATCAGATGTACACCGCTGCTTGCGATGACAATGACCCGGGTTTGGGAATGAGCCCTGAGTGTCGAAAGAGTCAGCTGGAAGGGGGATCGAGCAGTCTATGGACAGCTCTCCTCTTTGAAGGTGGGTGGATCATGGCGTTCAGCGATAGTCCGACCCCTAGCTGGGGGTTAGTGAGTGAGAGACCACACATGCAAGGGGATTGAAGGAGAGGTGGACATTGATGCATTCAGTGTGGGAGCATGCCTGATGTCACCAGGGTGTCATTGCTTGTCTTCTCTTCCTCTGGAGAACAACAAGGAAAATGAATGCCCTCCCTCTCATGTAGCAGTATGACACCCGGAATGTAGCCATGAACCTCCCTCCCAAATGACACCAGTCAACTCATCGGGGAAAAAGGTGGATCTCGCACTCTGCGCTGGTCCCTCTGGAGTGCTCCACTATGAGAGGTAAGTCACTGTCCTCGTGCAAGCAGGACCAGAGATGGCCAGGCAGAGGGCAGTGGTGCCTAAAGGGATAGATTAGGCTACATCCCCATCATAAGGAGTGAAATAGTGTTAAAAAAAAAAAGAGTCTGGCTGAAGGCTCATTCTGATTGCACAACTTGTGAAAAATATACCTGGTTCAGCATCAGAGTACAACTCATATTCCCCTGTTCCATTCTTCCAAAGGCTGAAGTGCCCTTGAAAGCTTTCGGTTCACTTCCTGGAAGAGATATGGCTAAAATTGGCCAAAGTCCACTTCAGTTTTGGTTCACCCCTAGTGGGGCTGCAACCCACCAGTTGTGAACTGGATCATGGCCCTATGTGCCATCTTATTAGCTGATGAGATGTACTATCTTCAGTGCTGTATTTGTAGTAAGGGTCTCCCTGGTGAAGGGTTCTTTTCCCACAACCTTGAAAAAGGCTGAGGTCAGACCTCTCCTCCAGATTGTGTCTCTTGACCTGGAATGTCTAATGAATTATCTGCCTATCTTCAACCTTCCTTTTTGGGGAAAGATGGTAGAGAAGGTGGTTCTGCAGCTAGAAGCACTTCTGGAAGAACTTGACATCTATGAAGCATTCCAGTGCAGCTTCAGACCTTGACACAGTACTGACATAGCCCTTATAAAGACTTTGGAACAATCTCCTTACAACATGAGATAGAGGGGAGCAGTCTGTTGTTTTTTTTTATCTTTCATCAGCTTTTGATGGAGTACACCATCTGGTTTATATGCGTTGACTGGAATTCTATGAGGGATTGAGAGTATTGTCATGGTTTTGATCTTTCCTTTTTGGAAGGGAGCAAATGGTGATGGTAGGTAACAAGCCCTCTAAATCATTTTCTTTCAGCTGTCTGATGCCCCAAAGTTCAGTTCTGTCCTGGATATTGTTTTTCGTCTATATACTTCTGCTGGAGCAGATTGTTAGAGGTGGAAACATTTAGACTGTCTGTCATGAACAGGCTTATCTAATAATGTAGGTCATCAAAAGTTGACAGAAAACAAAGAGATAAAATATTATACAAAGATGATTGTTGCTGACCATCACGTCATCACAGAGCCCTTCATCTTGATGCCGCCCACAAATACTAGGGGGGGTGTGTGTGTGTGTGTGTCTGTGTGTGCTTTGTCCTTCACTGGGTGACATGCTTCTGGATGATAACTGGGGTGTACCTCCTGCTGGTCCATGACCATTTCTGGTTTCTTCTCACCCTTTTGTTACCCTGACTTGGCTCGTAGGTTAACCCCTCGCTGTTGGACGGTTCACAATCAGCTGTTAAGAGGCTAGAGTAGATGTCCAGGATATGTATTCAATGAAAGGTCTGTCATGCATGGCCACAACTATCCAGAGTGGTATTTAAAGTGGCCAGTTGTATAGGTGGTGTTACTGACAAGATTAGGTGTTGGGGAGAGACAGCAGCAGGTGCAACCAGTGTGATTCAGACTGCCTAGGGGTCCTTGGCTACTAGAGCATCATTCTCTATATTATGGGCTAGTGTTCTTTTTGGTGTGTCTCTAGAATTTATTAAGTTTTAAATGTTGTCCAGTAAAAGCACATTGAACTGGAGCTTATTTCTAGGTATGACTTAGGGGAAAGGAAGTATAGTATAAATTACAGAAACATAAAATTGCACTGGCCCAGTGGTGCAGGCTACCACCCAGCATGCCAGCAACCCGGGATTGGGAGTGATCTCAGGTTGCTGGGGGCTGGCTGGGGAAGGAAAAGATGAATGTCCAATGGTCTGCACTCCTCTCCTAGAGTGAGGCATTCCATTTCCACTGAATGACTGCCACCAGGTGGAAGCCTGGTGGCAGTGCGGGTCTGCAGGGCAGCACAGGAAGGGAAGAAGCTGCAGGACTTCTGCAGTGCATGTGTGTTCTTCTACATGCACACACGTCTGTGTGTGGACCCTATCACCATGATCAGGGAAAAAATAGGACAAATGGTGAGGCAGATGTGTATGATGCTATGTGCGACAATCCTCACCCGCTCCACTGCCAAGGACCTGGAACAGCTACTACTGGATGTGTATCTCCAGGGGACTGGCCCTCCCCTTCTGACTCTGCCATGGAGGTGGAGTCATCGGTAGGGGGTTATCAGCTGCTCAGTTAATCCTGTTAGCTTGGATTCAATGCAAAGAAGTGCAAAATAATGCACCTGAGAAACAAAAACCCAGGAAAAGAGTACACAATGAGGGTGGGGTGGGGGGAGGTAGTAAAAACAACAAAAATGGAAAGGAACCTGGGGGTAATCATATCAGATGACCTTAAGGTTAGCAAGCAATGTGAGAAGGCAGCAGGGAGGGTTGGGGGGATACTGGGATGTATAGGGAGAGGCATCACCAGCAGAAAACAGGAAGTTGTTATCCCTCTGTACAGACAGTTGGTGAGACCCCATCTGGAGTACTGCATCCAGTTCTGGAGACCCCATCTCCGCAAGGACATAGACAGGATGGAGGCAGTCCAGAGGAGGGCAACTAAAATGGTGCATGGTCTGCAAGAGAAGCCATACGAGGAGAGACTAAAAGAGCTTAATATTTCCTAAACATTGCCTGGAGAGTGGAGGATGTTTAGTGTGCAACCACATAGAAAAACTTAGAAAGGAGATTGAGGGTCTGCAGGAGGAACTAAGACAGGCAAGGCAGATTGGGGGTGGGTTTAGCCCAGTACTGGAGGGAGGAAGAAGGGAGATGAGGGAGGCAATTTAGCCAACAGTGGTGAGGAGAGGCTCAGAAGAAGGAAGCAGAGACAAAGGGGCCCAGGCCAGGAAGAATGATTGCCGGGGAAACCAGGTCAGGAGACAAAAGACAAATGGAAGGAGGAGATAGGGACTTGTGAGGGGAGGCGAAGAAGTGGCAAAAGTCGTGGAGTGGAAAGGAGAGAACAGGTTACTATGAAGAGAGAGGGAGCGGGCATTTGTGAAGGGTCTTCAGAAAACAGCTCAACACTGCTAGAGAGGAAGAAAGTGGAGGAGGGAAATGATGAAATTAGAGGAGTAATTGATAAATGCCTGGACCAAACTGGAGCGGGGGGAAGTTCTGCTGGGAGAACTGCAACAGGGGTAAAAGGGGGAAATAATGTGCAGGAGGAAGAAGAGGAGCTGGAAATGAGGGAGGGAGATGAATGGACACAAGCAGGGAGTAAGAGGGGTGGAATCTTAGTGCTGGGGGACTCAATACTAAGAGGAGTTAGGTGGGGTAGCAAGGGGGAGAGGCATAGTCGCATTTGGGTGGAGGCCATGCCAGAATGACAGCTGGAAGGGTGGTCTGTTCTGAAATATGCTAGAAGGGGTAGGGACAAGCCTCATTTAATTATACATCTTGGGACAAACGACCTGGCTGACAAGACAGTAGACATAGTCCAGAGGAGGTTTGAGGAACTAGCACAATTATGTGAGGGGCAGGAAGATCAGTAACTTTTTCCGAGATGCTTCCGGTGCCAAAGGCAAGCACAACATGAAAGCTGAGAATAGAGGAATTTAACAGATGGCTAAGAACCTGGTGTTGTGCTAAAGGGTATGGGCTGTTAGGGGTGGGGAGGGACCTGGGAGGACAGTAGTCTCTATGCCAAGGACAGACTACACTTGAGTGAGGAGGGAAAGAAAGTTGAAATAGAGGAAGTTGAATTTAAACTAGGAGTGGGGGTGGCAGTTGGGGAAGAGATATGCAGAGACCACAGGTTGGGAAATCATATGAGCTTACCCCCCATAACAGTGACAAAGGACAAATGGCAAGTACTGTTGGTGATGCTAGGAAAGGAGGGCAGGATGGGGGAGGGTGGAAGGTGGTTACCCTTAATGCTAGCAGCCTTGGGAGGAAAACTGCAGAGTTACAGGTTCTCATGGCAGAGGGAGAGGTGGACATTGCAGCCATCACGGAAACATGGGCCACCCAATATAATGACTGGGACCTGTCTGTACCAGGGTACAGGTTATTTCGTAGGGACAGGGTGACTGGGAAAGGAGGGGGGTGACACTATATCTGAAGGAAGGACTGAAGTGTGTAAGGGAGGAAGGGGAGGAGGGTAGTACAGAGTCACTTTGGGTGCAAATCCAGGATTCCAAGAATAGGATTCTTAGAATGGGAGTGGTGTACAGGCCACCATCTCAGGTGGAGGAGTTAGACAGGGAACTAGCGGGACAGATCAGGAGGACCTGTGAGAAGGGTAGTGTGGTGATTGTGGGGGACTTCAACATGCCAGGAGTGGACTGGAGCACCCCAACAACCAGGAACAGAAGGGAGCAGGTACTGCTGGATGCCTTCCAGGACAGCTTCCTGCTGCAAATGGTCAGTGAACCAACCAGGTTAGGGAATACCCTTGACCTTGTGCTGGCAAATGGGGACTTTGTGAGAGAACTTACAGTGGAGGAACAGCTGTCAGGAGTGACCACCACTCAGTATGGCTCACATTGGATATGGGCAAGGAAGGAGTGGAATCTGGCACAAGAGTGCTGGACTTCAGGAGGGCCGACTTTGGGAGGATGGGGGAAGTGGTAAAAGGGTATCTGGACAGAATTCAATCTAGTATGGATACTAACCAGAGATGGGAGCTCATAAAGCTGGGGATAGTGGAGGCAACCAAAACCTGCTGCAAAGCCCAGAGCAAGAAGGCTAGGGCTAAGAAACCGAGCTGGTTGAGCAAGGAGGTCATGGAAAAGGTAAGGAGAAAGAGCTGCTTTTAGGAAGTACAAGAAAACAGGGAGGGGAGGACAGAGGAGTACTTGACAGAATCGAAGGAGGTGACAAGGGCAGTAAGGGAGCCAAAGACTACGGAACTCAGGCTAGCACAAGACATTAAGAAGGGAGAAGGACTTCTTTAAGTACATCAGGGAGAAAAGGAGCTGTAAGGACCACATAGTAAGGATTAGGAAGGAGGGGGGGTGGTGGAAGCAGTGGCATGATAAGGCAGAAGCACTAATGAGTACTTCTGCTCAGTATTTACTAAAGAGAAGGGGGTGACACCAATGTGGGAGAAATGGCAGACGGGGGAGGTGGTGACAGATGGGGAAATCATGGAGGGCAGAGTTCGAGAGGGTTTGAAGGCACTGAGGGTGGACAAGGCACCAGGCCCAGATGGCATCCACCCCAGGGTACTGAAGGAGCTGGCAGAGGTCCTTACAGGACCTTTGGCAGACCTATTTAATGCCTCACTACATTCAGGGTGTGTACCTCAGGACTGGAGGATGGCTCATGTGGTGCCCCTCCACAAGAGTGGCCCCAAGGATGAACCGGAAACTACAGACCAGTGAGCCTCACATCCATCGTGGGTAAGCTAATGGAGACTATCCTGAAGGAGAGGCTGGTGGCCCTCCTAGAGGCCAAAGGACTACAGGACAGCAGACAGCATGGCTTCATACGTGGCAGATCCTGCCAAACCAACCTGGTTGGAGTTCTATGACTGGGTAACTAGGCAACTGGACAGGAGCCATGCAGTGGATGTCCTGTATCTGGACTTCAGTAAGACATTGACTCGGTGCCACATGGAAGGCTGGGAAGGAAGTTAGTAGGCACAGGGGCGGTGCAAAGTTGGTGAGATGGGTAGGAAACTGGCTGCAGGGAAGGCAACAGAGGGTGGTGGTGGTTGGGGAGCTCTCACACCCAAGGGCAGTGACGAGCGGTGTGCCACAGGGCTCGGTGTTGGGACCAGTGTTGTTTGGGATATTCATTGCAGACATATCATGGGACATCAAGAGCAAGATCAGTCTGTTTGCTGATGATACCAAGGTTGGCGCGGTGGTGGATGACCTAGGGGGGATGGCAGGGGTTGCAGGATGATCTGGCAAAACTTGAAACCCGGTCAGACACCTGGCAACTGGGCTTTAATGCCAAAAAGTGCAGGGTGCTACATTTTGGGATGAAGAACCCAAGGAGGACTTACCAGCTAGGGGAGTGCAGCTAGCCCAGACAGAGGAGGAGAAGGATCTGGGTGTGCTCATCACAGGTCAATGAACAACTTGGCACAATGTAGGAAGGCAGCTGCAAAGGCCAACAAAATGCTGGGTTGTATTGCAAGGGTATATCCTCGAGGAGGAGGAGGTGATTCTGCCACTGTATAGGTCTTAGTTAGACTACACCTGGAGTACTGCGTGCAGTACTGGCGTCCATATCTGAAGAGGGACATTAAGTTACTGGAGGGGTGCAGCGCAGGGCGACAAAGATGATCAAGGGGCTGGGGGACTTATCATACGAGAGGAGGTTGAAGGAGTTGAACATGTACTCACTGGAGGAGAGGAGAGACAGAGGTGACATGATTGAAACCTTTAAATACATGAGAGGAATAAACAAGACAGGTACAGAGGGGCTGTTCAAAGTAAGGAAGGGGAGGGCCACCAGGGGCCATGATATGAGACTGGAGCGAGGAAGGTTCAGGAGGGAGATGAGGAGACACTTTTTTACAGAGAGGGTGGTGGCTGGGTGGAAGCGTTACCTGAAGTGGTATGCAGTAGAACAGTGGACTGCTTCAAGCGAGGATGGGACAGGACAAGGGGAGGGTGGAAGGGAGGGCAGCTGCAGAATAGGGTGCTAGCTGCACATTCGAGCAGACTTGATAGACCTCTGAGCCTTTATCTGCTGGCAAATTTTGTTATGTTCGTATTATATACTGTTGAGGAAAGGGGGACATGATAGAAACTTTCAAGTACCTCAGTGGAATCAACAAAGTCCAAGAGGGTAGCATCTTTCAGAAAAAGAGATGTGCAAGAACAAGGGACACAATTTGAAGATGGGGGGGATGGCTCAGGGCAATGTGAGGAAGTATTTTTTCACAGAGAGGGTGGTGGACGCATGGAACTGCCTTCCTGAGGAGGTTGTGGGGTCTAAAACTGTGGGAGAATTCAAGAATGCATGGGACAGACATAAGGCAATTCTTGTGGGGAGTAGGAAGAAATAGGCTGTTGGTTAACTAGGATCTGCAGCTTATCCAGTAGGTAGGGGAAATGGGCAGACTAGGTGGGCCAAGCGGGCCTTATCTGCCGTCAAAGTCTATGTTTCTATGTTCGGTAGGTGGGAGACAGTGGAGATGGCAGGTACAGGGTCAAGGGTAGCCCTTACCTACCTCATCCACAGAGGGAAACAACCTTGACTGGAAAAAAAGAAACACAAAATTGGCAAAATACAGAAATACAAAGTAGGCAGTGCTGATACAGTTTAGTCAATAAACAGAAATATGACATAGCCAACATACTGAATACAATGTAAGCAATATACATGAATTAGTCAACGAACAAAACATGTGAGTATCTAAGTGCTGCTGGTGCAAAAAGATACAAGTGTGCAACAGACAATATAGTGACAGTGTTACAACCATGGTAGACCAGTCTGAGAGCCACCCACAGAGACCAGGATTGCATGTCAAGAACAGTAGCAGTTAGGCAGAGGATATAAAAGTGGATGCAAGGGTGAAATAGTATAATCCTTTCGTGCCTCATCTGGATGTGTACTTCTGGCATGAGTCCCAGATGCTGTTGTTCTCTGTCCTCCTTGTTTTGAATACCATGTTTTTAATTTCTGCAAGTTCTATAAATGGCAGACAAATCCTGTGTATTACATATTGAATGGTTAGTGCAGTACAGAAAAGGATCAGCCCACCCAAAAAAAAAAAAAAGAAGAGGAAAACACCCAAGGAGTCATCATAAAAGGAAACAAGCATTTGTCAATGCCGAACGTTCACTTGCAGGTATTTGCAGTGGTGTTTGGCATGTATGGTGCTTTACCCTAATGCCCTGTGTGATTGCTGGTATTTGCACAATAAATTTTCAGCATGACCTTTTGTTACCCCCATTGTGCACCACATAGGCGGAAACACGCTTTGGGCAGGATGAAAAATGACAGCTGTACTGCTCATAAGGAAGTGTGGTAAAATGGCAATGTTGAAAATCTGGAGTGGAAATATTGAAAATTCGCAAACCTACGAGCGTTCGTGGGAACTGTGCAACGCACGCTCGTAAAACAGTCATTGTTAGGAATTTTTTCAGCAAATTTTCAACATTGGCATTTTAAAACCTCTGCTAATGAACAGTGTCACTGTGATTTTCGTACTGTGTCCCATACATTGATTTCGCACACCGACTGCACCATTGTGCACTACATGGGCGGAAACACGTTTTGGGCAGGATGTGAAAAATGACAGCTGTACTGCTCATAAGGAGGTGTGGTAAAATGGCAATGTTGAAAATCTGGAGTGAAAATATTGAAAATTCGCAAACTTACGAGCGGCGTAGGAGAATAAAACAGTTATTTTTAGGAATTTGTTCACCAAATTTCAACATAGCCATTTTAAGATCTCTGCTCATGAACAGTGGCACTGTGATTTTCTTAATGTGTCCCATACACTGAGTTCGCACAGCGACTATGAATCACCCTTTGGGCCCCAATAACGCCATGACAGTGACATCATTCATGAGAAGGGTTCCCAAAACCCTATGTTGAAAATTTGGTGCAAAAATTCAAAAATGCCTGAGATATGCAATAAAGTTGAAAACCCCCATCTAGCCCATTATACAGCTTACGCATTTCCTCAGTTCGGGTCGGCTTTGAAGAGTGCAGATGTGTTCCCGGTCCACCGAAAGATCGTCGGCCTTGACTCCGGAGGTAGTATGGGGTGAGGGGTGTGGGGAGGCTGGGTGCGCAGTGGGTGGGTGCTGGGTTGTGGGAGGGGACTGGGAGAAGCGCCGTGGGACCGTTTTGGTTTACAGGTGAAAAAAAAAAGACTACGTGGACGCTTGCCACACTGGGGTGGGCTCCCAGCGTGGCAGAAGGATGGCTTGGGGGCTGAGGAGCCAACGGGATTGGGCACCCCTGCCGGCAAACAACGCTGGGACGCTTGCCACTGGGGCAGGTGGGCCTCAGCGGCAGAAGGATGGCTTGGGGGCGGAGCTGACGTGGATTGGGTGTCGGCAAACAAGGCAGGACGTTTGCCATGCTGGGGTGGGCCCCAGTGTGGCACCAAAGATTTTGGGGGCGGCATGACGCTGGAGGGGTGTGGCGGATTATCGGTGTTTCAGATGACAGCTGTGGTTTTCTTGAAGCTAGGCACCACCACTGTCATACACAGCTCCTGCACCCATTGGTGCAGGACCACCATGCCTGCTCAACGGAGCAGTGGATTGAAAGGGAGAGGCACACCTCCAAAGTGTGCTACTCTCCCAAAACGTTCCTTGCGCAAGCGAACGTAAAAAGGAAAAAAAATTAATAGTTATTACAGGAGCATAGGCTGTTGTGTATAAGACTCAGACACTGATGGCTAATTTAATGTTTCTGATGCCAATTCAAATGTAGCTGGTTTTACATTTCATGTTTGTACTTCCCCTTAGCATGTTTCCTTTTTTTTTTTCCAATTTCTGTTTCTCCTCCTCCAGTCGGTCCCCATCTGCCGAGCAACTCAGTCCAAAGACCCCAACATCCACTGGGACTTACTGTCAGCCGTCTTCCCCCAGGGCTTGCCTGCCCCATTGGCATCAGTGGAGTTCCCCAACCCCCACCATGGTCAAGATCCAGTTCCGGCCAGCATGCCAGCTGATTGGTTGCGTGGCCTGTGAGCACTCGATGCCATCCTGCTGCTGGCTTTCTCCTTTTTTATAGACCCCTGGGAGGCATGGTATGCAATGACATCATGATGCGTGCTACGCATAATGTGCATCTACGGTTCCCCCCCCCACAGCAACATTTCACCAGCGAGGTCCCCCACAGTGACTACAGCGCCATGTCACTGTGGGAAACCTGCTGGAACCCAGCGCTGTCTGTCGGGGTCCTGCACTCTGCCAATCAGCTCCAACTTGTAGCTGAACTTGCTAAAAGGGGGCACAGCCCCTCAAAGCAAAACAAGGATGGGATAGTGCAAACCGCAGCCAATTGCAGAATGCAGTCGACCTGCCAGTGTCGCTGAAGTGGGGCGTTCAACAAAAATTTTTGTTGAGCCTCTGTGATAGATCCGTGCATCATCCTCTTCCCCCCAAAAAAAAAATACTGGCCAAGGCTGCCTTTTCCCCTGGGGCCAGGCAAGGACAGGGCTCTGCCTAACTCCCCCCCCCCCAAGAGAGAAGGGTGGGAATCTGTTGTTTGGAAAGAACAAGAGACACGTTGTCATGGACAGATGTGGCAGTTGCTTTGTATGCATATTTCGTGGTCTGAATTGTTCTAGGGGTGACATGCTTGTAAAAAGTCATTAGTAGTGTTGAGTCCCTCATCTACTTATTTAATGGACACTTCCAAGTGGGTAACTGCCACAGTTTCCTCAAAGGGAACCAATTCGGACACATTACCAATCCCTCCTTCAATCCTGCCCATTACTTCTGGTTGACCTTCATTATGACTTCAGCCCTGAGGTCCCAAAACATGAGCTTCTGATCCTTTATTCCTCAAATTAGGTTGCCTACACCATGGATGGCAGACCATATGCCTTCAATAGTTTTACCTTACTCTAGGCCAGGCATTACAGGGTATAGATCATTTCAGGGCAAAGACCTCAAATTGAGAGTGATTGTAGTGGATGATGATATGCACAAGGTCTTCATCTCATTTTCTGAGACATGGGCACAGGTTAAGGTCAGAAAGAATGGGAACCTCACAACATAACATCAGACTGAGAAGTTAGGCAAAGATGTACAGCATTATTTAATTTATTTATTTGTAATATGTTGATTGGTAAAGACCCACTGAGTTGAGTCTCATTCCCAAGTGTGACTTAATGGAATTACGGTGGCGAAGGGGTGAGGTGTAAAACCCAGTAGATAGTAGGAACGGTAAAGGTGTATGCCATAACAGGAGGCACCTGGGGGGCAGGTGAAACATGGAATAGAAGAGAGGGAGAGGTGAGGGTGGAGAAAGAGACAGGAGAAGAATAGGGGAAGGGAGTGGAGTGGGGGCTAGTTGTAGTTGGGTGTGGAGAGGTCCTAGAGCAGAACTTTGAAGAAGTTAGGAGAAGATAAGTAGTGGAGAGTGTTAATTAGGTTGTTTCAAAGGAGGGAAAGCTGGAAGGAGATGTCAGATTGCCCAAGGGAAGTTTACATCTGGGAACGGAGATGGAGCAGGAATCAGGAAAGTGGAGAGAGTAAGGTAAGAGGAGTGAGGAGAGATAACACTGAAGGGAGCTGAACTGGAATTTGGAAATGAAGGTAGAGCAGTGAGAGAGGTTCCCAACATTATCACAACAAAACATTATGCTTAATGCATTGAGTAACATCGGTCTCGATAGTACTGCCATTAAATGGCTCACCAGCTACCTTACTAACAGATTACAACATGTCAAAAGATTTGGGAGAATTGTCTCCACTAAAAACACTGCCATGAGGTGTCCCCCAAGGCTCTATTTTGGGACCAATCTTATTTGCAATCTATGTCAATAACCTTGATTCACATCTGCACACAGCTAATGTTCACTTATTTGCAGACAGTACTGTCCTCTACACCTCTAACTCTTCTTTGGACATGGCCCATGAGGATTTACAGTGAAACTTCATCTCTCTCCATTGTAATCTTATTAAGCGTAAGCTTCTACTCAATGCCAAAAAGACCAAAGCCATGATCCTCTCACCGAACTCAGCCCCAGAACTATCATACAACCTTAAGATTCTAACTTTATGTAACCCCCTTGTTACCCGGGGTTACTAGAATCCCAGTAAGACCTAATGGTAGGCAGGGAAGGCAACTTGTGAAACTCCAGTTAAATGGGTTTCACACTGTCTCACTCTGTTCTCAGTCTCAGCTAAGACTGAGGGATGACATCACCATAGAACTGTCGCAGCTGCATGAGCCACAGTGGAATCTGCAGCAGGGAGTTGGAATAGAATGTTGGGAGGTTTGAACAGTAGTCTGTGGTCAGTTGGAGTTTGGAGCTTGCTGAGAAAGGAGCACAGCAGCTCTAGTTAGGCTCTTGGAGCCTCAGCCCTAACATAGGGCTACATTTAGGAAAAAAGGTGTGTGTTTCCACCTAAAGAGAGACACAGTGAGCAGTTTTAAAGTGGTGGAGACCGCTGATTTGGGTCTCAGTGCCTCCTCCCTCCGGGGATGGGGGCAGGAAAGGTTGTCCTGCATATTCCTGGGGCAACCCCCTGGTTTTCTACTAGTGGAGAAGCTGCCTTATTTGCCCAAGAGTTTTTGGGAAACAAGAAGATTTTGTGAATCGCCTGTGGGGTACCTGCAACCGGAGGGTGAGTTTCTGCTCTTTCTAAAGGGCCCATGTTTTCACCCTGGGACTTGTGTGATAGTGGGGATTGGACTACTGAAATAGTGGGAGGCCTAGAGTAATAGGCTTAGCCAAAAGTAAAAGTATGTTCAAGTCCAGCACGTATGGGAAGTCAAGACATGTAGAGGAGAAGTGACATACATCTACCCAGTAATCTACATTGCCAAGCTTTCAGAAAAGAGTTGTTTAGTTTCCAGAGAAATGGCCGGGTATGGATTGTGGGAGCTGGAGGTGGGAGACCCCCCATCTTTAGTGACCAGGTCCACCTCTACGGATTTGCTCTGTGGATTTCTACTTTGCCTCAGGCACTTGGCCAGTGATGAGGGAAGTACCCAGATGTGGGATTGGAAGGAAAATTCCCTCTAGGAGTCAAAGGCTCTAAGGTGGTTTGGGGAGCCACAACAGGATAACTGTTTCATTTCCCAAAATGGACTGCGGATCAAGTGGCTGGTGGGGGAGCCGGGCCAGTGGGGAAAACCCAAGTAGTGTACAATTCGGGCCGTGTACCCAAAGCTGCGTGCAAGTCCGGGCTGTGTGCCTGGTGGGTTCAGAGCCTGAGGGCTGGGCTGAAAATAGTGAAGAAGTGTTTTGTTGTCTCTAATCTGCATTACCAGGAATGTAGCCCCGTGGGGGTCCATCTATGCTTTGTTTGTTCAGTTTGGATGTGAATAAAAGCCACCCTGTAGAATCCCATTCCTGGTTCTGGACATTACAGTTATTGCTTCCTGTGTTCGGATTTACTTGGGTGCCCCTGTGCAGAGTAGCCAAACCTAGGCCCCCTGTGCCGAGTAACCTCATCCTTCCCGAACCCAGTCCCCACCAGGTACTGCTGTCAGCTTCAACAGCATGCCACCTGTCGTTTTGCAAAAAGGCAGGGGTGAGGGGTTACGTTTATTAGGTGAACCCCTTGAAACCATGGATACCTTTAAATATATAGGGTTCTAGCTTGACAATAAGCTTAACTTTCTGTTCCACCTGAATGAGCTCGCGAAAAAATTAAGACAACGCTTAGGCATATTCTACCGCATTAAGCATCTTCTCACCAAGGAAGCTAGAAAGAGACTAGTGCAATCCACATTCCTGCCTTAACTTGATTATGCTGACTTCCTCTACAACAATTGCTCTTCTTCAGTGCTCTGTAAACTTGACTCTCTTTGTCACCGGGCCTTGAGGTTCATCCTCAGTCTGCCTTTTTGCACCCATCACTGCCTGCTGTACCGAGAGATGGAATGGTCCTCACTTCCTACAAGGAGGAAAAGAAATGCCTTCCTCTGGTTCTATAGGGCTTTGTCTGATAAGCTTCCAGCATACATCTCGAGCTTCCTCGAGCATGCCAAGGGGTTGTACAGTTTGAGACGTTTCTCCCTACTCTGCCTCCAGATACCCAGAGTAAAAACATTTCATGGCTCAGCTGCAATTAACTTCTCCTTTCTTTCAGAATGCTATGCAAGGATCTCTAAAGCTCTTAACCCTCCCCGGTCCATTCATCTTCAAAGCACTGATAGCTGAGTACCTGAAGGAAACCTGCAACTGTTATAGGTGACCTATACGCCCTTAGTCTCTAGTTTCCCACAAGAATCTTCTGACACTTAAGTTATGCTCATCTCCCACCTTCCCTAATAGGGGGCCCCAGCACTTTTGCAACCTCTTTTCTCACCCCCCTGGCCCTCACCACCCTACCTCCCCTGTCTCCTATACCCTCCCCCTCCCAAGTCCAATAATAGAATACCCACCGGTCTATATATACAAGTAATTGCATCAGTCTGCACATACTAGTGAGTGCCCGGGGGTCTAAGTTTTTAACCTACTTTGCTTGTTTGTTTAGTGTGCTACAATTAGCATTTAATTGTGTTATCTTTGAATGTATTGCCTGACACGTCTCTCGTATGTACAATGATTTGTTTTGCCTGCGATTTGTTTGATGTCCAGGACCACTTTGAAAATGAGTTTGCTGAATGGTGCTTATGCCTGGTTAAATAAAGTTTGATTGATTGATTGCTAGATTAAGGAAGGGGGTGGAGAGGTTGGAATAGCGGGAGCAGTGGTGCATTCAATGAGGGCAGTTGAGAACAAAATGACAGGAGTGAAAAAGGGGGTCCAGCTGGGTTAAGAAGGATTATGGAGTAGCACTGTACACTACATTCTTGAAGTGAAATGCCAGTAGAATAATTTTGAGAACAATTAGGATGGGGTGGGCAGAAAGTGGGAGGCAGGATTTATTGTGATACAGTGTGTCACGTTTGGGGAGGAGCTTTTTATGGATGCCATCGATGTGGCTACAAAATTCAAGGTTGCAATCCAGCCACACACCGAGGTACTTGAAATGGAGGACTTCTGTAAGAGGGAAACCATCCAGAATCTTGAACACAGGGGATCTGTGGAGCCTAGCAAGTCTCTGCCTACTGCAAAAGGTAATAGAGGCAGGTTTTTGACATGGAGCTAGATATGCTTTAAGCAGATCCAGAATTTGAAATTGTCGAATTCATGTTGCAAAGATATTTCCAGCTTGGGGATGAGGCAAAATATAGTGTGTTATCCATGTACATGTAAATGTTTGTTTATTTATTGAAAAGTTTCACCAGATAAGGCACATTGAACAACAAGCTGCTCATCTCCTGGTGCGACCTGGGGAGAGGGGAGTTGGAGTTACATAGTAAAATATTGTACAACAATGCACATACAGCAAAAGAGTAACAGAATGATTTACAATAGTAGACAGTTTCAACATTTGCTGCAAACATTTGAATAACATATAGGCCCAGATATTCAAACTGCGCCCAAAAAGTGCGCAACAGCAGGAGCAAGCGCAAGTCCACTGTGCCCATGTACAAGAAGCGCGATGTTCAAAAACTGCACAGGCCAAGATGCGCCTACGGTAGATGACTGAATATCGCACCACCTGCTCCATAGCACAACCAGGGATGTGAAGTTGCACATATCTGATGCGCCATAGCGCAACAAGGGATGCTCAGTGGAGCAGTCCAGATGTGCCATAGCGCAACCAGGGACGCCCCCTGCAGCAGGGCAGCAATGCAACAGCACAACCAGGGATGCAGGGGCCACCACCCATGCCACAGATGGGCAGAGGAGCACACAGCAGAACAGACATCGTCCCCCACACCCCATGCACTGCACAACCGGGGAGAGCTGGAATAACCACCAGCCCATGGATACCAGCAACCAACCCACAGCTGGGCCATGGTGCCCCATCACACCCCCTGGCAAGCTGTGACTGGCACACAAGGAGGGCTGACCACCCCATGCCACACCATCCCACCAATGCAGAGCACACC
The DNA here is from genome assembly GCA_016271365.2 of Neoceratodus forsteri. NCBI lineage: Eukaryota > Metazoa > Chordata > Ceratodontiformes > Ceratodontidae > Neoceratodus > Neoceratodus forsteri. Next base: position 78,719,396 of record JADMNL010000025.1, read on the forward strand.
CTGCACCACAATCACCATACACCCTTCCCAGGAGTAGCGTCCAACAGTGCAGGACACCCTATGCATGCCACCACCCCCACTGTGACAATGCAACCATGTGCACCACAGAGCCATGCAAGGCAGCCCCGCCATGTGCACTCTGCTGCGGGCAGCAGCAGACAGCAATGCAACAACAGCATACACAGTGCCACCCTGCACGCCCCCGAGGTACAGCGAGACCGACTATGCGTCGCCACATGAGGTACCCCACATGTGACAGGGCATGCCCCAGACCCCACCACCAGTGGTACAGCACCCTGCACACCCTCCCAAGGACACATCCTGTCCCAGCACTGGCCACAACAGCCAGCACAGACATGCACAGTGTTGCATGGAAGCATGCACTACACAGTATGCAACACAGTGCATGGACAAACACCCACCCATACCCAAGGGCACACCAACACAGGGACACAGTAGCGGGTCAACCAAGCCACTGGCGTGTGGCCACGGCTAACGTGTACACATGGCCAGCACCCCTACATTGCACAGGTGTGCCAGCCACCCTGTGCAGGCACCATGAAGCTGTATGCCACCAGCATGCTGCCGGAGCACAGGTGACAGACACTGGAGCACATCCCCTGCAACAGACACAAGTGACAGCATGGAGGGATGACAACAACAGCAGAGGCCACAGTGCCACCGGAGGCAGACGTGCACCATACTGGTGATGGAAGGCAACCTGGCATTGTGCCAGGTACAGTTGTTATCCAGCATGGACAGCCATCACTGACACGCCAGCAGACCGAACATAACACAGACATGCAAAGGTGTCAGCTGCACAGGCCATGGATGGTCTGACAGGGGTGCCATGCACACAGTGCAGGCCCCGTGGACCACTGCACACGGGCATCCAGTGCACAGAGTACAACACACAAACCACAGACAGTGACTGATCCCCCTGCCCACACCAACCACAGACAGTGACTGATCCCCCTGCCCACACCAACCACAGACAGTGACTGATCCCCTGCCCACCAACCACAGACAGCGACTGATCCCCTGCCCACACCAACCACAGACAGTGACTGATCCCTGCCCACACCAACCACAGACAGTGACTGATCCCCTGTCCACACCAACCACAGACAGTGACTGATCCCCTGCCCACACCAACCACAGACAGTGACTGATCCCCTGCCCACACCAACCACATACAGTGACTGACCCCCTGCCCACACCAACCACAGACAGTGACTGATCCCCTGCCCACACCAACCACAGACAGTGACTGGATCCCCTGCCCACACCAACCACAGACAGTGACTGATCCCCTGCCCACACCAACCACAGACAGTGACTGATCCCCTGCCCACACCAACCACAGACAGTGACTGATCCCTGCCCACACCAACCACAGGCAGTGACTGATCCCCTGCCCAACCAACCACAGGCAGTGACTGATCCCTGCCCACACCAACCACAGACAGTGACTGATCCCCCTGCCCACACCAACCACAGACAGTGACTGATCCCCCTGCCCACACCAACCACAGACAGTGACTGATCCCCCTGCCCACACCAACCACAGACAGTGACTGATCCCCTGCCCACACCAACCACTGACAGTGACTGATCCCCCTGCCCACACCAACCACAGACAGTGACTGATCCCCCTGCCCACACCAACCACAGACAGTGACTGATCCCCCTGCCCACACCAACCACAGACAGCGACTGATCCCCCTGCCCACACCAACCGCAGACAGCGACTGATCCCCCTGCCCACACCAACCGCAGACAGCGACTGATCCCCCTGCCCACACCAACCGCAGACAGGGACTGATCCCTCTGCCCACACCAACCACAGACAGTGACTGATCCCCCTGCCCACACCAACCACAGACAGTGACTGATCCCCCTGCCCACACCAACCACAGACAGTGACTGATTCCCCTGCCCACACCAACCACAGACAGTGACTGATCCCCCTGCCCACACCATAGGTGGTTCACCTCTGCACACACACACACACACACACACATGCGTGCACCACCCCTGATGCCATGCACACCACTGCAGCTGAGCACCTGTAGTCTGGCTGTAAATCAGAGACCACCACAGTGGTCATAACAAAATGCATATATTCAAAAGAAGTAACAAAAACTATTTACAAGTATTTACAAGGGGGGGAGGGCCACATACCAGGTGGGGGCGGGTAAGGCAGGGTGAACATATGGGAGAGGGAAGAAGGGGTGTGAGGGTGGGTCTGGGGGGAAGGTGTTAGTAGGGGTATGGAGTTTTCAACGTGTGCCCCGGTCCTCCTCCACATGGCGCCTATGTCTTCTCCTCCTCCTCCTCACCCCATGGCAGTCGATCTTCTGCAAGAGCCCCAGGGTCGCCCTTGCCACCTGGAGCAGCTCCTGCACACCTCTCTCCAGCAGCTGGAGTCACCGTCCACCTAGGACAAGGGAGCAGAGTCAATAAGTGTGACTGTCCAGCCCCCTACAGCCCACCCATTGTGCATGGCATACAGCCATGTGCCACACCCCTGTGATGGTGTGCGACCACCCACAGTGACCGTGTCCACAAGATCTGCCTACCCAGGCAGCCACAGCCATGTGGACCACTGCACAAGCCCACGGGCCCATGTCCTGCACAGCACCACCGTGGTCAGCAGTGAGTGCTATTAAGGTGAAGGCAGTGCCACAGCCATGTGCCCGGTGCACGCATGGACCATCATTGATGCACTCCCAGACATGCAGTGCCACTGGACAGTGCTGACTGTAACAAGTTGCGTGCATGGCAGTGGTGTCAATGGATGGTGGCCATACCCCACTGCCTGCCCAGTTATACAGCATGCAATAGTAATCATGGATGTAAGGCACTCACCATCATCAGGTAGTCCACGCGCCGCTGCACACCTTCAGCCCTCCTGCCCTGCTGCTCCTCCAGGCGGTGCCTCCGCTCCCTCGCCTGTCTGCGTTCTTCGGGCCCTAAGGAGCAATCATGGAGAGAGGAAAATCAGTACAATCTGGTAGCAAAGTCCCCCCGCCCCCATGTGTGTGCAATCCGACACAGCCATACCCATCCACCCCACACCCCAATACCACCATCATGGCCAACACTGGATGGCACCCCCCCATGTGCTGGACACATGCAACTATGATACCCGTATGGACGATAACAGTGTATGGATGTGGCACCTACCTGGCCGTGGCACCGTGCCCCTCCTGGCATGTGTCTGCAGGCGGGCAAGTAGGTCCGGGTCCCTGCGCCTGAGGTCCCCATAATGGTGGCGACACTGCTCCGCCGTGCACCCCATACCAGTGGCCTCCTCGAGAGCATCAGCCATCTCCTGCCAAACTGCACTCCTGGCCCTGACCAGGGGCGCATCACCATACAAAGCCCCAGCATGGGGCTCTACAATTGCCGCCAGGTTGGCAAGCTCCACCTGGCTCCACATGACTGCCCTTCTCCACGCCATCTCATCAGTGTGGTGGATTCAAAATGGTGCTCAGCAGCGCGGTCCTGCCACGTGCAGATGCTGCGTGGTACAGCACTGCCATTCCCTATCATGCTGTCACCGAACAGCGCAATAGTGGTGCACCCATTCCTGATGCATGGCACCTAGGAGGCAAAGGTTGGGCACAGGGTCAAGGGTCTCTCGTGCACGGACAGCCACAGCGCGATAGTGGTACACCCATGCCTGACGCATGGCTCCTAGGGGGCAAAGGTAGGGCACAGGGTCAGGGGTCTCTGGCGCACGGACAGCCACAGGCGATTGGAACCCAATGCATGTAGCGTGATTGGGTGCCTGTGTGCCACCTCCTGTAGCGGCCTACAGCTCTGTTGCCCCAGTGCGCCTACGACACCCCAATGCCACAGCGCCATATATGTGAACAGCGCATTAGTGCCACTGGCACAATGGTGGCCGTGCCCTGCAGTGCCTCCCGAGCACAGCACATCAGCAGCGCGGCAGGCGCCTGCGTCATCGACCTGGGCATGCGCAGTTAGGTGTGTACTGCGCATGTCACAGAACTGTGCCCTTGGCTCAGCACATTCAACACAATTGCGCAAAGCGCAACAGCGTGATATTCAGCCGGCATGTGCAAATCAGCTAATCAGCCATTCAATGGCACAGTCCCTGCATTTGCATCCACTTAAAAATGCGTCTCGCCTCATTTGCATGTGATGCGCTATAAAAATGCGACATTGGGCTGCATTGACCATAGTCGGTTACTGCAGTCTATTGCGGTGAGTTGCATGCTGTTTGGGAGTGTGGACCATGGTGTTTGGGACATGCATGGGACTGCACAGTCACAGGTAACACCTGTCATTCTCACTGGAGGAATCATGACCGATCGTGAGGTGGAGGAAGAGGAACAGAGACGTGGGAGGAAGAGGAGGCCGAACTTCACAAAGGCAGAGACAGATGCTCTGTTTGTGGCCTACCTTGACCAGGAGCCGCTGCTCAGCGGATGCCAGGGAACACCACAGGCCCGTGCTGCTGCATGGGAGGAGGTGGCGCGTGCTGTCAAGAAGATGGGCACAGACAGGCAGAGAATTAAAGAGAAGGTGGCTGCCATCAGGGCAGCACGGTCTGCGACTGGTGGGGGACAGCCGGAGGTGCAACGCCTGACCCCACAAGAAGAGCAGGTTGCTGGAAGCATGCAGCGTTGCGCCATCAAGGGTGTTCCGGTGGTGGATTCCAGATGGGTGGTAGCCCATCACTGCATGGTAGGTCCTGGTCTGTCAATGGGGGACAGGGTAGGTCACATACATTAATGCTACTGTTTTTCCCTTACAGCTTCTGAGTGTCTACATGGGTCAGCAGTGGTGGGCTTCTCCACTGAGGGCAGTAGCATGGAGATGGAGGAGGGCATACGGGGGTCTGGGCGACAGTGGGCCCACCTGGACGTCCGGACTGGTGTTGGTGGAGCAGGTGCGGAGGAGGCCCTGCCCATGTCCCAGCGTGCCAGCGTCCATGGATGCCAGCATGCTGAGACTCGGGCTGGTGCCGGATCCATCACCGATGATGATGGAGCTAACGTCATGGTCAGTGACACGTGTGGGCCACAGGATGGCCACACAGCAGGTGACATCGCAGCCATGGCTGTTGGTGGTGTCACCGTGGAGGCCTGCGTGACATCACAGTCCCAGCCTGTGCCTGTCTGCACCAGTGGGGCAGCACTGGTGTGTGTCCAGGACAGTGGGGCTGTTGCAGCCACTGCAGCGGCACCTTTGAGCCCTGGAGAATGGCAGCCAGAGGGGCAGTATCAGCAGTTGGCCAATGGCCATGGGGGTTCGGTGTCAGGGGGTGGCATCAGTGCACTGCCTGTGGACATGCCCAGGCCTGGCCCTGGTGTGCAGCGCCCACCCTCAACGGGTGATGACCATCAGGGCCACGAACACCATGAGGGACAGCATGCCAATCAGGCAGATGACCTCTTAGATGAGCACACCTGCATACTCCAAGCATCAGTCAATCAGCAGATGCGGCTTGTGATGGCGGTGGATGCACTGAGTGCGGCTCTGCACCAGGCAGAGGAGCGGTGCAGCAGAGACACCGCTCTGCTCCTGGCAGGGATGGACCGGTTGCAGGAGGATGTGACCACTGCCATTGACAGGCAGACACAGGCATTCACAGCTGTCATGTCCACAATGGGCACACAGTTATTTGCCCATGCATTGCAGACACTGCGCAGTGCAATGTCCACCCCCCATTCCGGGCGTCGTGCGACACCCTCTTTGTCGACACCGGGTTCAGCTGTGGGCATCCTGAGCACGCCTGACGCAGGCATGTTCGGTGTGCTGCAGACCCCTGCGTGAGCACGGTCGCTTTCACGCAGTGGAACCCTTGGGGGACCGTCAGTGCCACCCCATGAGGCCATTGGTCAGCCTGTCACTGCTGGCGGGTCTTGGCGGGGCCGCCCATGCATCCGTGGTGGCCGTGGCACTGTGGCGTGTGACTGACCTGTCTCCCAGCATGGCTACTGTCTGATGCTGCCCTATGTGCATTGTGTTGTTCAGCATGCAGTGCACGGGTGGGGTACCCGGCCCTGCACGCACGCATGTTCCATCTGCACACCCTCCCAGCTGCTGTCCGCTGTGGCATGAGAATGATGATGCCTGCGTTGCGCTGTCCGCCACTGTGCAATGGTGCCCAGCATCTGACACACGCACAATGACAGGCAGTGGGCATGGTGGTCTGTGGACGTGTGTGTGGCTAGGGGTGGCGGTCTGGGTCGGCATGCCTCCTACCCTTTGTGCATGTCTTGTGACATGTGTGTGTGTGTGTGAGTGTGTGTGTGTGTGTGTGTGTGTGTGTGTGTGTATGACCACGTGCCATGTTAGACCTCGCCCATCCCTGGCGATGTGTGCGGTTCCATGCTCGGCCACTTCCCTTGACAGCATGCACCCCTGGTGTGTGTCCATGCGTGTTTGTGGGTTGTGCCTTTGCCACTGGTGGTTGCACATGGCCCCATGCTTACCTGGGTTGGCTGAAGTGCTCCTCTGTGATGGTGTCCCAATGCAGCTGTGCCAGCCGGATCAGTCGGGGGTCCCGTCGCCCAAGGCGGGGGCTGCCCATCACCATCTTCACCAGCGTCTTCATCATCCCCATCGCTGTCCCCCTCTTCGACCTGTACGGCTATCCCACAGTCGTTGGCCATGTTGTTCAGAATGCAACAGGCCAGGAATAGCCCGCAGGCCTTTGAGGGGCTATACAGCAGGGCACCGCCGGATGTGTCCAGGCAACAGAAACATGCCTTCAGCATCCCGAACACCCGGTCGATGATATTGCATGTGGTGGCATGTGCCTCACTGTAGCGTTGCTGCGATGGGGTCGCAGGCCGCCAGTATGGTGTGAGCAGCCAGGGACGGAGTGGGTATCTGCTATCACCTATGTGTAGAGGGTGGAGGTTAGTTGGGTGATCAGCATCGCCCTGCCTTGGGCCATCTAGGCCAATACCCATGTCACCTCTGACCATGCCCCTCCCAAGCTCTATGTTTTTCCACGTGGTTTGCATACTCACCCACTAAGTGGCCAGTGGGGATGTCCCCACTCTCGAATCTGTGGCACAGTGCTGACTGGTGCCAGATGAAGGCATCATGTGCTCCCCCATGGTGCATGACACAGACATTGATTATGCACCCCCTGGCATCGCACACCACCTGGCAGTTGATGCTTGCATAGCCCTTCTGATTGATATATGCCACACCTTCGGGGCCAGGTGGTGTGCGGATGGCCACATGGGTGCAATCTATTGCCCCTAGCACGCCAGGCATACGTGATACCCCGTGGAACTCCTGTATGTTTGCTGTGCGCTCCGCCAGTGTGCTGGGGAAATGGATGTACTCCGCAGCATGTGGCAATAGTGCGCTGAGGAATTGGGTGAGGTGGCGTGATGCGGCTGACTGGGTTATGCCTGTGGTGTCCCCTGTTGGTCTCTGGAAGGTACCCGTGGTGAGCAGACACATGCAAGCTGTCACTTTTGTCTCCACTGATAGAGCATGGCTCCGTCGTGTGGGTGCCTGCATCACATCACTGCACAGCTCACAAAGCCGCCTCAGAATTGCCCGATTCAGGCAGTACCGGCCCACGATCTCAGTATCGGTGTACAGCTCGAAGCTGGTGCAGGCTCTGTACTGCCTGTTGGGGGCATACCACTGACGGGCCCTTCCACGGCCGCGTCCCCCTGCTGCCTGCCTTCTCACCCCCCTCATTACTGCCTCCATCTGGATGGTGGCACTGGCCATGTCCCTGGCTTGTGTCCCCCCCCCCGGCAGCTGTTTCTGTGTTCCCCCGCTGTCCTGGCTGCTACTTCCCCTGCACCGGGAACACATTCCTCTGGTGGCCTCAGTGCTGTGTGGCACTTTTCCCTTCTGCACTGTGGCTGTGGCTCCCCACGCCTCCCCTGTGCCTGTGGGTTCAGGGTGCCCTTTCTCTGTCCTGCCCTGTGTGTCTGTGTTGCCTGTGTGGCTGGCTATAGTTCAGCAACATGTGCCTTCCCTGTAGCGTTCTTGCGCCTCTCCCTTGTTCCTTTTTATTTAGGCTCATTTCTGCTATTGCGCAACTTCCGCTTGCTCCCCTATTGCGCATTGCGCATGGTGCATGTTCTTGAATATCGCACTGCACCATTTATGCATGGTTCCTCCCCCTTCAGTTGTGCATGCATTCATTATCATTGCGCTCTTGCGCAGTGTGATTTGGGGGGCGCATCTGCCTCCCGCTGAATATCGCAGAATGGCGCATTTTCAGACTTGCGCTGGAGCAATCCTATTGAGCATGGCGCAACCCTTTTGAATATCTGGGCCACAGTGTACAGTAATTTCAAGTAGCACAGATTGCATACAGGGAGACTAGTTCCAGCGATGGGCAGTAACCACATTTGTAATAACAAGTGTAAGACTTATTTGAGCGTAGACAGCAGGGAGGAATCACAACAAATTTACATATTGTGTAGGAGGACAGTAACAGAGAGAACAGGGAACTCTATGGCCATATGTTGCAGAGACTACCAAATAGCAATACATAAGGAGATTACACAGGTTTGATCATGCAAGTTGATTGCAGTCTTCCAGAGAAAGATATTAGGAGCTCCCAAGGGGAGCACAGGTCTTCCATTATATATAGTTGCATCAACATAGAGCAGAGAACAATTTTAAGTGCATAAATTATAATTAGGGCTTGCATGTAGGTAACACCTAGTCTAAGGCAGCAATAAAGTATATGGCCATAGGTGTGTGGGAGTTGGGTGCAGGCACAATTAACAGTAAGGAAGTTGTGGAGTGCCATAGTTAAAGAGACGTTCGAGGAAGAAAAATGGATTTGAGTAGGAAGCGAGTTCCACAGTTTTGAGAGTCTGTAGGAGAAAGCAGACTGGCCAATTGATGTGGACCTCCAAGGTACTGCCAGGGTTTTGTGGTCATAGGATCTGAGAAGGGGGGAGGGAGGGGGTGGAGAAGAAAGGGAGGAGGTAAAATATGGAGGCAAAGTACCAAGCCAATATGAGGGGACAAATTTTGCACTGTGATGCAGCCACCTATTGGCTAGGGATAGGAAAGCCAAAGCACAGTAAAGGTGACAGTGATGGGTTAAAGGAGGCATATCCAGGGCAAAGTGGCAGAAGGAGTTGAAAAGGGTATCCAATCTGGCTAAGGAGATGACGGGAGCAGAGCAATGGATGACATCACAGTAGTCGACGCCCAGGAGGAGCATCTTTTGGACCAATTCATGCCTCACCGGGAGCTGTAAATGTGTAAGGAGACACAGACTTAAGTGGAAGTTGTTTAGGAAGATAGAAAATAGGACTTGACCCAGAATGGAGTCCTGGGGAACACCTGAGAGGAGAGATGAGGAGGGATGAGGACATCACCTACTTGGACTGATTGGATCCTGCCTGACAAGTAGGAGTACAGCCGACTGACTGAAAGTTTAAAAAGTGAAAGTGAAAAAGATCCACAATACCAGGATTTCTTTACTTCTCCATTAGTAGGTTATACAGCTCCTCCACTAGAGGGTGTATACTCAAGCAAGCATCCTTCACTTTCTACTTCCCTACTACAGACTATTCAGCTGGATACCTGAGGGAGCTTTATTTTAAGCATTACGCCCCTTCCCCATGGTAGCAAAGCAACTTTGTTCAGCTATACCCCTTCGTTGTAGTCTGCTACCTATTAAAGTCCACCCCCACCCCCGCTGCTCCTTGACTGTAAGGATGTTTCCTCTCTACTCAAATTCTACTCCCTTCTACCTTCTCCCCCTAACCTTATTTCTTCCCCCTCCCTACCTGCCCCTCCTGCTTTTGCTAGTCCAGGGTCCTATAACTCCAAATCCATCCAAACCCCCTATCTCCAGGCCCCAATGTATATTCATGCCCCCCCAAACATATTCTGGACTCATTCCCTCATCATTCCGCATGCATCCCTACTAACTTTACCAAATTTCTTTGCTGTTCTCCACCTCCTACTTCCTCACTATACCACTCCCTTCTACCTCACTCACTCAGCCTCCAAGCCCCATCACTCCAAATCCATGAAGCTACACTTCCTCATTCCTCATTATAGCTCAACTATTACTCACCTCCACCCCAACCCCAATCCTGCTACTTCCTTCACCCCTGCCATCTCCCCCACTGCCTCTGCCCATACCCCTACCCCAACAACCTTCATAAAGGGTTTCAAGATATTACATTTAAACATTTGTAGCCTACTTCAAAAATCAGACCACCTGCAAGCCATGGTTGCTGCCCTGAAACCAAACATTCTAATTATAACAGAAACATGACTAAAGAACATGATTCTTGACCACTTGGTCTCCATCACAGGTTACTCCATCCTAAGGCTAGACAGAGCAGGCAGGAGTGGTGGAGTGGCCATGTATATCTGCTCCTCCCTCTAATATTTCCCAGTCTTCTCCTCCTCCAACCCAGCAACACATGACGCCTTAGCCATCAATCTGTCCCTCCCTCCCTATCTTTGTAGCCAGTATCTATTGCCGTCCAAATGTCCAGCCCGCTGTCTCCTTTGACCTTCTAACTTCCATTACTTCCCTCTCTCAATCTGACGAGCTTTACATCCTTGGCAACCTCAATTTAAATTGGTTGTCCCCAACAACATCTACCACAAGAAATGCTATCAGTACCCTCAACCTCACACAACTAATTACAGAACCCACCCACCCTAATCACAAGACCCAAAACCACTCCCTATTTGATTGGGCCCTAACTTCCCACCCCCATAGAATCATCGCCCCCGGCATCCTTCCAGATGCTCTCAGCGACCACAATCCAGTTTTCCTGGTCCGAAAAGTTCACAGCCCTAAATCCCCACATGAAACCATACAAATACAGACCTCTAAATCCCTAAAATTGGAACCTCTCCTGCATAGCCTTGCCCTCTCAGACTGGTGCTTTCTAGCAAGCACCTCCTCAGTTGATAAAGCCCTAATCTATTTTAAAGACATCTTCCTAGCAAATTGGAATGCCTTCGCACCCTTAAAACAAACAAGGGTTAGAGGTCATCACCTCCCCTGGATTACCCCTGAATTACTAGCCTGCCACAGAGCCAGAGATCAGGCCTGGAAATGGTACAAAGTCTCCCAGCTTCCAAATGACCTTCTTATTTACTGAAAACTCCGTAATGCCTGCACCCAGGCTACCAGGCTAGCCAAAACAGAGTACTTCAAATCTACCTTCGCAACAAACAGCAACTCCCCCTCCAAGTTCTGGAGAGCGGTCCACGCCCTCTTTACCCCCCATCCTGTCCACCCACCCCTATACTTAAGATAAACGCCACTCTCGTTGCTGAACAGTTGCAGTAGCTACTGAATTCAACTCCTATTACACCACTTGTGCTAATGAGCTACTCCAATCCCTCCCAAACTATTCCCCTTCTCCCCCCCTTCCTATTGCCTATGAATGACCCCCCCCCCGATTCACCCTTCTTTTGCTACTGGCTCCCCAAATGACACCCTAACTGCCCTGCTAGCAATCAACCCTTCAAAAGGCTCCACCCGGATGGCCTTGACCCTAAACTACTATCCCTCTCAGCCCCAGCCATCACCTACCTACTCTCTATTATCCTAAGCCTCTCTTTCTCAACTACTTCAGTACCTTCCCCATGGAAACATGCAGTGGTCCTTCCCCTCCCCAAAGGCGGAGACCCCACTTCCCCTGGCAACTACCATCCCACCTCTCTTCTCGCTACCCTTGCCAAACTTCAGGAACACCTAGCCATCTCCCAGCTCACCGCTTACCTCAGACACTCCTCCTTCACCCCTTATCAATCTAGCTTCAGGAAAAATCACTCCACCAGCACTTCCCTTCTTTGGCTCACTGATTCTATCCTCATGGGAATGGACAATGGCCAAATCACCTCAGCCATTTTGTCAATCTGACCAAAGCCTTTGACACAGTCTCCCACTCCCTTCTCCTTGAGAACCTATCAACAGCCGGGCTATCCCCCTAAGCCATAGACCGGTTCAAGGCATACCTCACTGGCAGAACCCAATCAGTCAAGATCTCTGATGCAATTTCCCCACCCCTCCCAATAAGAACTGGCATTCCCCAGGGATCAGTGTTGGGTCCCATACTATTCTATATTTTTCTAAACGATCTTCCATCCACCTGCTTTGCATTCTCCTCCATTCACATGTACACTGATAATACAGTCTTGTATGCATCTGGTTCCTGCCCCACCGAGGTTGAATCCAACTTGCAGCACGACTTCGACAAAGTTTAGCCTTAGTTTGCAAACCATTAACTCTCTCTCAACACCAAAAAAACAGTCTCCATGTCCTTTGGCATCAGGCAGAAACTTACCAGGTTTCCCTCTCTACCCTCCTTCCACACCCTTGATGAGACTTTACTCGAGGATACATCCTCCTTCAAGTATTTAGGTGTCTGGCTGGGCCAACACCTGAACTTCTCTGGTCATATCGACACCATTCAGAAAAAATTGCATCCCAAGCTCAGAGCCTTATTCAGGAACCATACCTGCATCCCACCCACAGCTAGGCATGAGATTGTCCAGAAGATGATCCCACCTATCTTCTTCTACTATGACGTAGTCTACAGTGCTGCCCCTAAGTCCTCCCTGGCCAGACTAGATACCCTCTTTAACTCCTTTTGCTGTTTTGCCCTTGACACCCCCTTCACACTCATCATTGTGATCTCTACCATATCCTATCCTTCCCTTCCCTGACAAACCGACGTCTCTCTCACTGCACAAAATTCACCTCCAAGGACTGGCTGGGTAAACTTCCCTCCTGTCTTTCCCCTGCCTTTACAACTGCCCCCCTCCTTCCCACTCAGTAAGATCTACCGACTCACGAACCCTGGTGGTCCCACACTGCTCCATCCTTATTGGCCAATCGAGCTATTCTTATCGCCTCCCAAAAATCTGGAATTCACTTCCCCCTCAAATTCGCCACTCATCCTCTTTCTACTCCGTTAACTCTGCCCTCAAAACTTCCTTGCCCCTTCCTGTGCCTGCCATGATGCTTCCTAATCCCCCATCATCTCCCCTAAGCCCATATTGCCATATGCCTACTCCCCACCATTCCTATTTCCCTCTGATCATGCTCCTCTTAGTCCCCTACTCTTTCTCCTCCTAAAGTGTTCCTCTCCCTTCTTTCTCTACCCTTAATCTATCTCCTTCCTGTGAGCTCAATCACTGCCTTGTGCAGGCAGGATCCATAGCACACGGTGGGCAACAACTTTACCCCTTTCCCCTATTTCTCCTTTTACTGCACCCCACAGTCACTGCTACATCACTGCCTTGTGCAGGCAGGGTCACCCAGTACACTGGTGGGGTACTACCCCCCACTATAGTTGACATCTGCTACCCCCTCCCCCAACATCCCTCCCCCAACAACCCCCCTCTCGCATTACTATATGTAAATAACTCTCATCGCCTATAACCCGATGTCCTACCAGTAGGGCTGTCCACTGCCCTGCTCAGATAGGGATAACAGGACACTGTTGAATTCTCAACTCCCCTTCCCCTTGGATACCCCCACCTACAATACCTCTCCTCATCACCCTGCTACACCTCTACCTCTCCTCTCCTCTCCTCTCCTCCTCTCCTAACCCTCTTCCAGTTAACATAGCCTAACACTGGCCTACCCCACACTCAATTAAGCACTTATAACCTACCCCTATGCCCCTCTTATATGCACTTTAGTACACCCTGACATCTCTGTTTGCCTTGAAAATCATGCTATGTCTGTGTCTCTCCATAAATTTCTTCCCTTCTTCCATTCTACCCTCTGCAATGTTTCGTTCCCTCCTTCAATTTTTCCTCTCTTTACTCCAATCACTGTAAATCTTGAATATCTATGTTACACTAATGGCTACCAATTACTATTGGATCACCTTACCATCTAGTGCTACATACTGTTGCCAAGTTATTATATGTGTTTCAGTGTTACCAACTGTCACTAACTGTTGCCAATTTACTGTGTGTGTCTTCATATCTACTATACTTAACTGTTGCATTGTTAGCCAGTGTTATCCACCTGTAATCCCTCCTGCTCTCACTGTATGCAAGTAAGCAAAATGTATTCCAACATTGTAACATTTCTCTGTATTCTATCCCATTGTTCCCTACCCCACAGGTTGCACTAGGAGACAAGCAACTTGTTGCTCAGCGTGCCTTCCTGTTGAAACATTTCAATAAATAAATAAAAGAAAAGAAAATCATTCCTATGAGTTTCTCAAGTAGGATGGGTGGCCAAGATTGGCAAAGATGGCAGAGGTAAGTAAGGAAAATTTTATTTTTAAAAGGTGCCCTTCCATTGCTCAGAGCGCCTTTACAATAAAAACACAAAAGACAATAACAATAATGTACAGCTTAAAATACATGCCATAATTCATAAAACAGCTTAAAACTTCAAACCTACGTTCCTAAAAATGCTTTCCCAAATAAAACTGTCTCTGATCCATCCTATTCAGAGTAGAATCAGGAAACCATAGAAAGGGGTTAGGACCAGCTGGCTGCACCATTTACCTGGGTGAGAGATTCCAGAAGACAGGTCAACAGGGTGCTGCCCAGCCTTGTTAGTGGATTGGCCATGGTGCACTGCAGGAAAGGGGGGATGCAGGATCCCTGCTGTACCCATGCTGCTGGGTTACTGTCTGTGTGACACAGGTTGGAACTAAAGGTGCATTTAATCAAGGCAGTGCATGCCCGAGCAGTATCCCGGTTAAGCTGGTGAATAATGGGGCAAAGCAGAGTCCCAAATGTCCAGCTAGTGAGTTGCAGTTATAGGATACAAGGACAGGAGAGTTCATGAGCATACATATGTTTCCCATAGGTGGCTGTCTTGTTAATGTAATAATAAATGTGCTGTTTGTACCAGGGGCCTCAAGCTCCCATGTTGCACAGGATGAATTGCTCTGCTTAAATTTACTTTATAAAATGGGTAGAGACAGTAAAGAAACCTGAGTTGCTGCCACTCCTTGCCTGCTATATCTTTTGTTTTGTATATAGCATACTAAAAAACAAGAAACTGGGCTGGCCCAGTGGCGCTGAGGGTTGAGGCACTGGACGTCACACCTTGCACTATGTGGGCGACCTGAGTTTGGGAGGGAGCTCAAGTGATGGGGGTCAGCAGGGGAGGGTTGAGGAATTAGTGCCCTGGTGGTGCTCTTCTCCCCGGGAGGGAGGGAAGGGGATGGCCCACCGTGCCAGCAGCCCCAGGTGGAGACTGGTGGGCACTGCAGCATGTTGGGCAGCACAAGTTCAACGTAGCTGATGCTGGCAGGGTTGCCATGCACCAGAGCATCAGGCACACACCACACATAGAGGAAGGGATCATGGAACAAGGAAAAACCCAAATCTTGGGGTAAGCGACGGCACCAGCCCCCATGTCCCCAGCTGGGTTAGTCCTGGATGGCCTTTCAGTTCCTGTGCCCAGGCCTTCACCAAGCAGCTGGGAATGACATTTGCAAGTACGCCAAAAGAGGAGGGATAGCCCCACCCCAGAGGGGTCAAACTGGAGGGACCAGCTGCGGGGGGGAGAGAGAGGAGGCTTAGACAGGCAGACTTCGGGCCAGGCAGGATCCGGCTGGTTGCCTGAGAGAGGCTCCTCGGTCCATGAACCAGAGTGTAAAAGAGTTAACAAAAAAATTAAAAAAATAAAAACAAGAAACTGCACCAGTGACCCACTTAGTTCAGTACAGAACAGCATATCCCTTCCTACTAGAGTGCCCTGAAGTCTACATGGCTCACCTCTACAGGCTGCAAGCCTCCCCGATTCCTTACTTAGCAGCTCACACTGAAATCAGCTGCTCCCCAAATCGTATTTTATTTTTATAATCCTAACTTAAGGCAAACCCACAAACTCTTCTTCAAACACCACTGACTGCGAGTTTTTGTACCTGCAACTGCCGCTCTGTCATTCATGTACCGAACTTGAAGGACGCTCGCTCTCGGCCGCCCATTGTTTTACAAACTGACAGACAGCATTAAATTGTGTATGACTGTATTTTTCTTTATAAAAAGAAATCATTCAAAATAGATCTCCTACCATTTACTTGCGCCAAAATGTACCAGCGCAAAACAAGTCACTTGATTGTTCCCAAGAACCGGAACTCTCCACAGCAGCGGTAGTCAGCTCCCTCGCAGATCACAATCCTACTTTGGCTCCCTGCAAATTTGTATCTGCATTAAACAGCAAGTTTTCCCAATCCTACAGCAGGCAGCAGGACCGGGAACATTTATTAAAAACCACATACACATACAGCTGTGGAGCAGCTTTGAGGGGGGGTGACAGATGACTGAATCACTAAGAGGAAAGTGACAGGACATAGACCCACTGCATGGAACAGAGGGACTATTTTATTTCAAAAAGCAAAAACTTTTAATATTTGTTAATTTAAACAAAATATAATATTTCTCAAGATATACCCATTTTATAACTGCAATAACACACTCCAGGGCATGGTTTATTCTGGATAAATGCAGTTCTAGGTTTACTAAGGCACTCAGCCTGCAGCCTCATGCCTCATGCCTCACTACACTGCTAGGCATGTGTTTATCCAGAATAAACTACACTCCATTGTATGTTATTGCTTATTTAATGAATAAACCTTCCCCCGCACCAGCAAAGGGAACTCATAAACTGCCACTCTGGGTTCTGAGTAGCTATTTCACTAAAGTTGTGCCAATCATGGTCTCGGGGGCAAGTGTGAAGATATGGCAGAAGAAATGTATCTGTTTGCTAGGGCACTCCTGGCAAGCCAAGACATCCGATTACCTCTAGACACAGGAGTTACTCTGTGCCATGCCCACCCTATCAGGGCATCAGAAGGATCAACTGGCAGGCCAAAGGAGGGTTGCATATGACTAACCTTGGTATTGTTATGTTGTTGTATGTCTCTGAAAGAGTTTGGACCAAGGATTCAATGCCAACTGTATCACAGTGGGGAGGAGCCTGGGTTCTATAATGATATCACAGCTGTGAAGTATGTTGGCCACTATAGTAGTTGAGCATGTGTCACCCAGACGTAAATGATTGCCCAGTGACAATGTTGAAAGTAACAGAAAAAGAAATTACGATAAATCTGATAAAATGTCTTCTATTTATTTAAGCATTTACTTATTTTTTTTGTCTGAAGAAAAAATATGTCAGTCACAAACTATGTCAAAAAACCTGAGACCTCTAATTAGTCATCTAAAGGGATTACCTGATCTAGCAGTGGTCGTATAGTGCTTCATCTTCAAAAACAAAATGCTGTAATCCTCGAAGGTTAAATCTGTAAGACATTCGCAAATGACATTGGTTAGGTAATGCCATAAGTATATAATGATCTGATCATTAATGAGCAAAATTGTCATAACTTGTCCTTTTTTTCTTCAGAAGTAATGATGGATAATTGTATCATCCAGGGTCTGGAAATGCATTCTCCAGACACTGCGCACATTACGCCCTCGAATATGAACGCTTTGGGCAGTGCATTCCGTGTGATTACTGAAACATATGTGCTACAGAATATTCAATACTCACTCAGAGATGTCCTTTTTCAGGAATCTTAAAATCCATACCCCTGGATGAATCCCATATGCTGTCTGCAGAATGGATCGTTAACCTTTCATCTGCTGATATTTTATTCAAGGTGCTGCCTCTTCAGTAAATGTTTGTGAAAACACACATTTGGAAAACAATATAAAAACATGATTTGCATGCATCTGCTAATTTGTAGGTCTGTACATAAACAGAGTTGGATAGTCTGAATCATTTGCCCTAGGTGCATACTTTGCTATTATTACCCACAAGCTAATATCCACAGTTGTATAGCCCTGCCACATGACTCCAAGTTGTCTAGGAAATGGGTGCAAGAGAGAACAAAGTAACCACTAGATTGTTTTAAAATGGCAATTTGTGTTAAATTGAAACTTATGAACATATATCTGTTCATTCAGTTAGAGTGCCCTTTTTTCTCTTAACTTGTAAGACCCCTCCACCCCATTTTGAATCTGTTTTATCCTTTTTTAAATACTTGAACTAAGGACAACTTCATTAACTAATGCTAACCTCAGGAGTTCATAAACACTCTCAGCTGCATCTGAGCATCCATTTTTTGGCCTTTTTTTTGTTTGTTTTTTTTTGGGGGGGGAGAAAACTGCTAGAACTTGGTTACAATAATAGAGATAACTTGCACATCCCAATAGTCAAAAACCTCAGTTTAGATACCAAATCTATGACCTGCTGATGCTGTGGAATTCTCAGCATGGAAATCGGGTAAATTAGGTTGTGGAACTCTGAAGAGAAAATCAAGTGAGTTAGGCTGTGGTGCTCTCAACGTAGAAATCGGATGGGCTAGACTGTGGATCTCTCTCAGCTTTGCAGTCAGGCAGGCCACGTACACGAGACAGGAATCCAACTGCATTTAAAAAAAAATGATTTAAATAGCTCCACAGCATTATAATCCAACTCGTTTGTAACTATTTACATATTCTAATTATTGTATATGTTCTGTAAAAAAAATGCTCATTGCTCTTCTGATGTATACCATGCCTAGCATTGTGTGTGATGAAAGTTTTCTTAATGTAAACCCGTAAGTTGTTAGATCCAAACTATATGTGGAGTCTCACTGCCTGTTGGTGTCTTCACGACGGCAGTGCTAAAGTTACACCATTTAACTGTTCTTAACAAAATCTCTTTGCATGTTAAACCAACATGGAAAGTAAGAAGCAGCCATATATGTCCTTATGTTTATCCCCTGTTGTCTTCTCCTTCCTCTACCCCATTGTATCATTGTATAATGACTGCTTCTTGTATATGTCTTGTAAATTGACATGGAGCCTTTGGAAATGAGTCCCTTACTCAAAGGTTGTAATCTGATTTCTCAATAAATAAATAAAATTATTATTACTATTGTGCATGTTACAATATTTTCACACAGGATGAACTAGACTTTATCAAATATGGTACAGTGCTATTGAGTACTGCAATAGTTAAATGATTATTATTATTTGGGCATTTAATAATTTAGATAGAAACCACTTAGTGTAACACATTTCAGTTTGTTGCAGATGTTAGAGCACATTTGTGTTGACGTTTATCTTGTTTGTACAGTGCTGTATAGGTGAATTATTTGGTTGAAGTATTTTTGTATTCCTGTTAAAATTACAGTCAAAATATTTTAATCTACAAGTTATATAGTTCTAATACAGTTCTCGTATGTGTTTTAAATTATTTTAGTTCCAAGTGGTGGGAAAGAAAAAAACAGGTCAAGAAAGTGGAAGTAATTGGCACTGTTTTGGTTTTGTCAACTACAGCAGTCTGCTTCCTGGGGGAGAAAGAGAGCGAGAACAACCCCCCAGTATGCATCTTTACAGCTCCTGATCTGTAGTTATTGGCTTACACTTATTGAAGAAAGATAACCCAACTGTGTATTTTGGGTGTCGTCATTACTGCATTACCCTTCTGCATACCAGACTACTCCTCCCAGCAGACAGGAGTGAAAGCCAACGGTGTGACTTTTCAGTTGGAAATGTGTTTTAAAGGCCAAAGCCAACCAACATAAATGAAATGCTCTGCTTTTTTATTTCACTTTTTGCAATGTCTTCAGTGCTATTAAAGGATAAATCATTGGCAAAATTGGAGACTGAAGACCTGTGTTCACCCGGAGGGCAGATATGCTGTGGATTGGTTCTCCGTACCACATACTGTTACATCAAACAGCATGAGCTGAAGAAAAAAAAATCTACTTGGGTCACAGGGCAACTCATTCTTTGCCTCTCTTCAGCCCTAGGCCTCAGTCATATGGAATTCTGTGTGGTAGTTTTGCAGCTTAGCCTATTATGCACTAACAACTCTGCACACACAACAAAAATCACTTGTGGCCTAAGTCAGATTGGAATAAAGGTCTCTAAGCCTGAAAGGCAGGATCTGTAGGCATTATATCCCCCCACTCATAAGTTTTTTAGAAGGAATTAGAATGGATTGTTAAAGCCAGTGTCAGTGGCTCAGTAGGTAGCACATTCGCCTCTGAGGCTGGGAGATCAGAGGGCTGTGGGTTCAGTTCCCACATCTGGCACTTGGGTTAATATCCCAATACTGACACTTTAGTGCAGCATGAGAGGGGTGCTGCACTTCTGAGGTGCCGTCTTTCAGATGAGGCTTTAAACCGAGGTCCCATCTGCCTGGATTGGTGGTAGTTCAGGTGGATGTTAAAGATCCCATGGCACTTATCGAAAAGAGTAGGGAAATTTCCCCGGTGTCCTGGCCAAATTTCCCTCATTCACTAAAAATACCACCAACAGCTTAATCTGGTTCAAGGGCAGTTGGTATTCATCTGTATCCCCCTCCCCCGGGGTCATGCCTGAAAATAGGCAGGATTTGTCTAGTGCACTTACCCGGTCAACAATAAATAAATAAAGAACTTTCACAAATCTGTTGCTGCACAAACATGCATTCGTGTGCCTCACTTTAACATGGATTTGTTACAAACGATTAAAGGGGAACTGTTCGCACTAAGAGTCCCACTCCCAAGTGTGGGGCTGGTCTTAATTTACACTTTATGTATAAAACGTTATTACCATTTATTGCAGTACAGTAATTTATATCACACTAACTCTGTTAACCTGCAAGCTGACATTTTCTGTAACAAAATATCCCAGAATCCCCTGCTGCTGACATCAGAAGAGGGCTGCAGCAGTGGGAGATTCAACAGTCTGCAGTACATGCTAGCACTGTATAAGCTCTGATCTTTTGTTTGCTGTTCCTGCTGTTTTCCCTGAGCTAAGCACTGTTGTAGATGACTATGCTAAGCCCCAGGAGAACGGATGAACCAGCAAACACATGATCAGAGCTTTTAAAAGCTCTAAAATACACTGCAGGCTATTGACTCTCTAACTGCTGTAGCCCTCCTCCAGTGTCAGCTACAGCGGATTGTGGAATTTATAGTTACAGAAAATGTTAGCTTGCAGGCCAACAAAATTAGTGGAATACAATCTACTATACTGCAGTAAACAGTAAGTAAACAAAGTGTTTTTGCTCACAGAATACAAATTAAGACCAGCCCCATACTTGAGTGTGGGGCTCTTAGTGCTGACAGTTTCCCCTTTAATATTCTCTCTCTCTTCATGGACTACATCCTTATTCAAGAATTTCTGTCAACCAAAAGGATGCTCGGGGCATACCTATAAAAATAGCATGTTTCCCATAAAGGCTAATGACAAACAGCATGAGAAACAGGGAAAAGGGGTACTCTATTATTGCATAATTACTATATTTAGAATATTCTATAAGTTGAAAGTTGCTGCAAACTGAGAGAGACTGCTGTGTTGCAGCTGGAGACCTTGACTGAAATTGCCTAGCCAGTACCATAGTCCAGACTGGTTATCGCCACCCCTCAGGATTGGATGCTAATATGTTGAGTGGGGCAGATTGATTCAGGCAGTACCAGGAAGAGCTACTCTTTGCACCAGAGATTCACTTACCATGTGTTGAAGTCCGAAGAGGCCCAGCTTGGACCAGAGATGATCCAGTGTATCAGCCAACACAAGAAGTCATCACAGGAGAGAGAGAGAGGGAAAGGGAAAGTGAAACCGTATGAGGAGAGACTAAAGGAGCTTAATATGTATACCCTTGAGGAAAGAAGGGAGAGGGGGGGGACATGATAGAAACTTTTAAGTACCTCAGTGGAATCAACAAAGTCCAAGAGGGTAGCATCTTTCAGAAAAAGAGACTTGCAAGAACAAGGGGACACAATTTAAAGATAGAAGGAGGGCGGTTCAGGGGCAATGTGAGGAAGTATTATTTCACAGAGAGGGTAGTGGATGCATGGAACAGCCTTCCTGAGGAGGTTGTGGGGTCTAAAACTGTGGGAGAATTCAAAAATGCATGGGACAGACATAAGGCAATTCTTGTGGGGGGTAGGAAGAAATGGGCTGTTGGTTAACTAGGATCTGTGGCCTATCCTGTAGGTAGGGAAATGGGCAGACTAGATGGGCCTAGCAGTCCTTATCTGCCGTCAAAGTCTATGTTTCTATGAAACCAGCAAGAGAGGGACTCCCCGGGGAGATCTCCAAGTCTGTGAACCATGAGTAAACTCAGGGATTGCCCTGTGACAACACAATTTTGTATCATAGTTTTGGAAAAGCATTTTATGGACTAGACCATCCAGCCAGGATTTACAGTACCCATATGGGTCTTAAGAGCATTCAGTTTGGGGCTTTAAGTCGCAGCTAAACATTGTGGGCTGGTTTGTCTGAGCAGTGGTTGGAGTGATGCTCACAGCACCGGTGAGCCATGATCAGGAATGCGCCTGGGTCTGTGGGGAGGAGAGGATTGAGCATCCCAGGGGATGTGCTGTTTCTCTGGAGAGGAGGTCACTAAGCAGAAAAGGGACCTTGGGGATAGCATATCTGATGACCTCAAAGTGGCAGGTTGGTGTGACAAGGCAGTGGGCAGGGCCATTGGGATGCTGGGGTACATAGGGAGAGGTTATCACCAACAGAAGGTGGAAGGTGGTGTTACATTGTATCACCACTGATGAGACCCCACCTGGAGTACTGTGTCAAGTTCTGGAGACCACATGTCAGAAAGGGTATAGACAGGGTGGAGGCAGTCCAGAGGAAGGCAACTAAAATGGTTCAGGGGTTACATCAAAAACCCTACGAGGAGAGATTGAGGGGTCTGAACATGTACACCCTAGAAGAGAGAAAGGAGAGGGGGACATGATAGAGACCTACAATTACCTCACAGGGTGAACAGGATATGGGAGGGGAGTCTGTTTCAAATGAGGAAGTGTACAAGGGCAAGCAATGAAGCTGGAAGGGGAGGAGTTTGAGGGATGTGAGGAAGTGCTATTTCACTGAAAGGGTGGTGGATGCCTGCAACAGTCTGCCAGCAGAGGTGGTTGGAGTAAAAACAGTGGGGGACTTCAGGCATGCCTGGGATAAATAAACACAAGGGAATATTAGTAAATAGGCAGGAAGGGGGGAGGGTTGACGGAGACCAAGCAGGGTCTCCAGATACAGAATGGGCAGACTAGATGGGCCAAGCAGTCCTTTTCTGCTGACATTTAGTGTGTTTTTGTGTGAGAGGGAGTGAGAGCCATGATGGGACAGCTGCCGCATCTTGGCATGCCTTATGTAACCCGGGCGCCATGTACCAGCGGGCTACTTCCCCTGCCTGATGGCCACAATACAGGCTGAGGGGCCTGGGCTCTGTTCTGATTGTGATTGGGGGGTTCCTTCCTAAAGACAGAATAAATAGCATGGTGCCTCCACCCAGAGTAAATATAGTGGGCCAGATGTTTGTAGGGTACAACACCCTGGGATGCCGTACCTACCCGCCTCCCCTTCCAGTCACCACACACATAGATTAACACAAAGCAGTTCATACAGGCTAAAGTCATACAATTGATGGCTAAAGCTAATATGCTCACACCTACTGCACTTACCAAATGGATGCGGGCTATTGCTAGGACCCCAGTTGCCTCTGGAAAGCAACAAGCAGCAGCAGCAATACACTGGTTAGACACAATAAGGTTGCATCCAGTAATAATATGCTCATGGACAGTATTAAGATAACAATAAACCCTTTTATTTAGGGGGATATTTGGGGAATGAGGGAATGTAAATTGGAACATTTGGCTATGCAGTTTACTCTTAGCTTTAAAACACATTAACAACAGAATTCCCACCTACATGTCATAATTCGGATACAGTCTCCAAATTAACAGTCCAATTAGGTACTCCCAGTTAGCTTCACTGGGTAACCAGACTTGTACCATTGCAGGCCTGATGCACCTTGCAGCTGGTTAGCCGGCATTGGTGCACATAAACAAATTATTTGACTTTTCTCTTTGGCATGCAATTGTAATTGAACTTTTAAAAAGAAACTTAATGGCTGAAGCTGTAAGGTGAACTGGTAAGTGGAATCCAGACTCAATGACCAACAGGACATTTCAAACACAACTTGAAAAATACTGTTGTAGGGCTATCGCCAAAGTTGCTCAAAATTTTGAAGCCCCTCAGTCTCTGGATTATTGTTAGAAATGGCTGGCTCCCTTGGGCAGGCTCAAACCTCCAGAGTCTCAAATGCAGGCTTCTGGCTTCTGAAGCAGGGACCAGCATCAAGGACCAGGGCTGGCACAACTCACCCTCATGTCTAAACATAACCCATGAGGTGGCTGCAAACCAGTGTGAACTACTACACTAGTAGCTGACTCCCCAAGCTGGTTGCAGTATGAGGCAGCTTTGAACTTGGGATACAGTCTCCAAACTTTGCCTCCAGGCCCAGGATGCAGTCTCTGGAACTTTTGACTCTGGAAAACAGGCTTTGGCATATTTGGCTCCAAATTGTCACTCTGGCAGTTCAATGCTGACACTTGTCTCCATCTGCTGATTTTGCTTACCTCCCAGGTTGGGGAAGGCAACAGTGTCTCTGCAATTTCCAAAAGTTCTAGCTCTGGTCAGCAACATAACCTTCATTTAGTTTTGAATATTCTTTTTTTTTTATTAGTTTAACCAGGAGTAGCACACTAAGCTGAAAGCTTTTTTACAGGTGTGACCTGGGAGCACAGGGAAGTTAAGTGACTTGCTCAGGGTCACACAGTATGCAAGTGGAAGCTGTGGGATTCAAACCCAGGTCTGGTCTGCTGGATGTCACCAGATTTGCAGCTCAGAGCCTTAAACCACTGCGCTATACTGACTGTCCTATTTAACAGTCACAAGCCTCCTCCTGGGCTATGGACTGGATAAGCCCAAGGCAGACCTTCTGTTTCTCCTGGGGGAGCACTGGCAGAGTATTCCTTACTCTTTGGGAGCCCAATTCAGACTGCTCTGAGCTGTAACTGTCCCTTGGGATTCACAGGGGAATTGCAGCTTCCAATTGGCTGAGTACAGCTGTCCATCCTGAAAATTAATAAATGTTACAGTATATTCTCTCGACACTTGATTGGACGATAGTTTGAGGGCCAAGACAATGTCCTTAGCCCCCTTCCCAGGAGCCATAGCTGCAGGTCCTCAGGCTCCTCAAATCCTGATTGGCTGGGTTGAGGTCAAAGGCAGCAAATATGGTGGCTGCATATCAGTTCAGACAATGTCACAAATGTCATAGTCTTTTGCAGCCAAGTATATTATTTTATATTTATTTGTGCCCCCCACCATGGTTCATTAATAGCCCCTCTGTCCTATCATCTGGGGGCAGATATATTAATCTTGGGAGCTCCCCCTGCCTGTCACCACCTTCGGTACACAGTCTTCCCAGGCGGCAGGCAGGCTGTATCCATTGATGGTGCAGGGACTACATTTCCCAGCAGCGTTTGCTACTGTTAAACATGCATGCTCGTATTAGTGCTTTTAAAAAATAACTTTTGGGGCCCCTCTGGTCCCTCCCTCATGTCTCCGGACCCTGATTAGCTAATATGGGGGCCCGGGATCATTGGGGTATCCTTCGGTATGCCACAAGAGCAACTTTAAAATGCTCCCACACTACTGCGCATGCATGCGCGGACTGGCAGCTCGTACATTTGAGGTGCAGGAGCACAACGGTTATGCGTCTTTGCACCCCTGGCCTCTCTTCCACAGGAAAACATTGCTGGGGACAGCTGGAGAGTTCTGAGGGCACCAAGCACCCAGACCAGGTGATGGTGAGTGAGGGAACAACCCCCGGCGTGCTAGCAGGTAAGCGCTACCTTTGGGGGGGAGGTTACACTTAAGTGAGGGGAGAGGCTAGCTGATGTCATGTGACAGCACACTTTGCATGTGTGCTTGAACATCACAGCTACCAGTGTCTCAATGGGTGGGCACAGAAAACTAGAAAAATGGCCCTGGCACCCAAAGACAACAGACCTTGGTAAATCCTGGTCCCACCCTGCCACTACACCACCTCCTGACCATGAACTGCTTTTGGAGTAAATCCCCCAACCCTGCCGGTGTGGGCTAAACCATGACTCCTTGGATGGCCTGGGATATCAGGTGGGCAGGTGCAGGGGGTCAGAGTACTTTCGAAGATCCTGAGGGAGTTGGATGTCGGGGATTGGAAGGAAGCCAGAAAGTACTGATAAGTAAAGCAATGCTTAGTTGTTGTTGTTTTAAGTACACCACCACTGGCCAGTCAAATACAGCATCAGTGTCCCTATGCCCATTACATGACTGGACAGCAGTGAAGCACCAGGAACCCCCTAGGTGGGATTTAAGGATTATTCCTGGTGCCAGTAGGTAGAGGGTAGAGCCCACAAGTACAGTTGGGCAGTAGTAATACTGTGCATGTGTGGTTTGGTGGTGAGCTACATTATTGTGGCTGAGCCTGGAATGGCATGGGAAGCACAGCCTGGGTGCAGATAATGGATTTGGTTGTGCCTAAGAGCGCAACAGAAGAGCAGCTGTGTATATGGAGTATTTAGTGCATATGCCCTTGTAATAAATTATACTTGCTTACTTTAATAAAGGGCAGTGCTGTGTTTCTTGTTTTGTTGACATATTGGCTTCTTACAGGAGGCAGTAATGCATTGCGGTCTATGGCACTGAGCTGCAAACCTTGAGACCTGGGTTTGAATCCCCATAGCCCCCACTTGCATACGCTGAGACCCTGAGCAAGTCACTTAACTTCCTTGTGCTCCCAGGTCACACCTGGAAACAAGCTTTGGCTTAGAGTGCTTTTCCTGGTTAAACAATTTCCGCTTCCCCTTCCCCTTACACAGCAGCACTCTTGCTACGAGGTAGCATGCTGTTGCTTTGTGTTTTTCTGCAACAGAAGAACAGCTCTGTATGTATAGGCTTGGCCTGGGTGGGCACCGGAAAAAACAACCAGGGTTTATACAGTGCTACCCCTATTACGCAATCTTTTTTTCTTTTCCCTATACCTGTTCAATTCACCAGTAAAGCTTTTGTTATGTAGTTTGTAATTACCATCTGTGTGTGATTATTTATAGAATATAAGTATTGGATTTGGCGTAACTGTTATTGCACTGTGTTTATTCATGGGTGGATTGATCCTGTGGTGAGGTGGGTAGATACTGCATCCCTGGGAATTGTACCATAGTTACACCAGGCCCACTTAAACCTGTATCTGGGGTGAGGCACTGCACAATTAATGTAAATTTTGGACACCCCACCCAACTAGGAGTTTATTGACCCAGGCCCCTCAACCCAACAAAGTGACGCTAGTAACGAATACCATCCATGGTGACCCCCTTACACATGTGACATCTGCTAATATCTTTATTGGTTAGCCTCAAATATGGAGACAGCAGCATTGTTGTATGAGATTTTCACTCTATTTATGTAAACGGGCTGGCAGTATAGCCTAGAGGTTAGAGTAACGAGCTGCAAATGAGTTTGGTACATCCAGCAGGCCTGGGTTTAATTCCCACAACCTCCACTTGCATACTGTGTGACTCTGAGCAAGTCACTTAACCTCCCCAGTCACCCCCTGAAAACAGGGACTTGTGCATAGTGGGTTTTACCCGGTTAGCAAAAAAGTAAAGAAAAAAAATGAAGATGTCTACTAGTATACAAAATATATATGTGTGTATGCGAGATATCCTGTTATTGCCAGATTCCCATCAAGGTCATTAAGCACCAAAGTATATTTTTGAAATTTATTAAAATATTCATGCAGGACATTCTGTATTCCAACAGGAATATAAATTATCATGTCCTGTTATCTCCTGGAAAGGAACAAATGTTATGCCAGTGAGTGAGATGGTTTCAGTTTTTTTATAAACCTCTTCCTGTCTGTAGAGGTAAAGTAGCAGTCAGTCAGTTAGAGCCCTATAAACTGATACATGTTTGCATATTATACTTGCAGTATTTACTCCCCTGCTTATGAAGTGGGGGCAGACAGAATGAGCCCCATTCAGGAAGCATACGTGTGGCATCTACATGTCACATAAGCTTCCGTACGTTCCCCCGCCAAACAGCAAGGGTGGTATTGGTCTCCCCATGCAGCCACAGTAGGCATTCACACCTTTACTGCATCTTTGCCCCTGTCGGGCCACTTGGCTGCATGCGTGGCCCGACAGGGAGGTCATCTGGGGGCAGGGTATGGCTACATGACTTGTGCAATCAGAGGTCCACAGCATGGAGCACTGGTGGATGGGGTGCTAGCTACATAGGCAAGGACCCTACAGTAGCCAAATACGTGCTCTCTCTCTCACAGGCTACATGGGTCTATGGACATGGTACCATCCTTCACATGGTGGTCATGGCAAAAGCACACAAGCAGAAGGGTCGATCCCTTCTAGTGATACAGCTGCCCTGGGAGGACCGGCCATATCCCACAATCCCCTATTCCATGCAGAGCTGAGGAGCTAGTCTGCCAGTGGGTAGGCCATCTGATTGGATGGCTGCTGTCCATCACCGGGCTGCCCCCATGACATGCACCCCTGCTGTACTGCACTGGTTGGGGCAACACTGGCGATGTGTGGCTATGCTTTGTGCATAGCATGCAATGTGTATTGCACAGCCAGAGTGGGCACCACGGCCTGGTTGCATTTAGTTGGAATGTACCCAGGCTGCCTTTGTGAAATAGAGCCTAATCGACCAAAAGTCCATTCTGACCATAAATGACTATGTCACTATGTTTGATTGACTGCATTTTGCACCTTTCATGTTTTTAGTACACATTTTACACTGATAGACAATATTAGACTATTTTAGAGATGACTGCCACTGTAATTAGGCATAGCTTTCTGTAATAAATATTCTTTTTTTTTTTTAGTTGTGTTTAACCAGGATTAGCACATTAAGCTGAAAGCTTTTTTACTGGAGCAATCTGGGAGCACAGGGAAGTTAAGTGACTTGCTCAGGGTCACACAGTATGTAAGTGGAAGCTGTGGGATTCAAACCCAGGTCTGGCCTGCTGGATGTCACCAAATTTGCAGCTCAGAGCCTTAAACCACTGCACTATACTGCCTCCCTTCTGTAATAATCTATTCTGTAATAATCATCTCAGCATTTACCTCCAAGCAACATAAATATTATGATAATATTTAACACTGAAACCCTCACCTGCAATTAGCATTCAAACATGAATAACAAATATTGTGCCTTAGTCTAGTTTTAAAGTGTCCATTGAGTCCGTTTCCTTCCCAGTAGCTGTTGCGAATAGCATTTCACATTCCTGGACTCTCTTCGAGGTTACTGTAATAGTTATACAAAAATCACACACCTGCAAGCAGTTAGTGAAAAAAATATATAAATGATAGATTATCAAATGAAATATTCTTTTCATTTGAGACCATTTCAGTTGAACACGCCAAAGCCCCAAGGTTTCAGGAGTTTCACTTCTGCTCTTGAATGGCTGAAACAACTATATGGTTTAATGAAACAATTAAGAATTTCTGTAGCTTGACTGTGAAGTCACAGCCATTTCTAACCCAAACATGCTGATAAGACCAAATTAATCTGAATGCACATGTCTACACTTTTGTGGTTGTGAGGAGATTTACTTCTACAAAGTACACATTAACCTAGTCATATCTCTTAGAAAGGGTTTGCAAGCCAATATCTGGAGGAGCACGAGTGGTATCTCTCACTTTGTATTTGCAGCTTTCCATCCCATGGGCTTTTCAAAGGAGCATTATGGAAACATTTAAAGGAAAACTAGACCCTCATTTCTTGTAAGTTTTATTTGTTTCTATATCAACAGACAACTCTTTTCATGTCGCTGTTGGGGATATATGTGATTGTTTTAGTTTATTTTCACTCTTCTTACTAATCCTTGCAACTATCCTGGGGATCTCCATTTTCTGGTTGTTGAAATCTCATTGTCCTCAAGAGCGGAATTAGCATATGAGAACATGATGTGACAGCACCCTTTAGACTCCACAGTATGCATGCCTGCTTAATTAGAATTCAACAAAACAAGTTGCAGTAAGGTGTGAAATACTACATTTGTCTTCAGCTAGCTTTGCAAACTGTCTGAGTTGCAATGCAGGGGGGTTCCTTTTAAACTGCTTTCAGTTTGTGTGTTCTCAAACAGTTTTTTCAGGATATTTGTACTTTTAACATAGAGATACATGGTATAAATAAGTGCTCTGACATCATGTTCTCATATGCTAATGCAGCTCTTGTGGACAATGTGATTTCAACAACCATAAAATGGAGTCCCCAGGATAGTTACAGGGGACTGGCATCAACAGTGAAAACAAACTAAAGCGCAAACATATATCCCGAACAGCTACAGGAAAAGAGTCATCTGTTGACATGGAAACAACATTTACAAGATATGAGGGGGCAGTTTTCCTTTAAAAGATTTGGCCACTTGTTCTTGCATATAACTCTGGCATTACCTCTTAACTCTGCACTTTAAATAGCCTTCCTGTCTGTTACAAGTGGTGTTCGTAAATTTGTAGTTATGTTGTCTCTGCCTGTTAACGTCCTCCTTTGCTAACTATATCTGAGCTATATTATGTTTTGGTTGTTTTATTCTGTTGTGTCATCTGCAGTTTGTTTAATGCTATTTATCTCAACTGCACGGCCACTGACATATGCTGCTATATGTACTTTGTTGTTTATGCCTTCTGTAACCTCCTGTGTTGTATCTGTAAATAGGCATTAAGTTGCCTAGTGTACTCCACCTGGTAAACAAAAAACAAATTATTTGATTCCTGGTATGTGAGATACAGCAAAGTAAAGTCTTCAGTATAGGGGAAGCAGCAATATATAGCATTAGTGCAGTGACGTCGGGTTGAGTCACTAAACAATATAGTACATTATATGAATCTTGCACGTGTACATATTACCAGGCAGCATACATTTCAGCATTTCACTGCAGTTGATAAGCAGAGGAAGGTCTTCAGAGGTACTTTTTTTTTTTGCAGATAACCAGAAAAGTGGTCTGAATACACATCTACACAACTGACTTGTTTAAAATCCCAGTAGTAGTCTTCATTAAAAAAATATTCTTGTGTTCATACTGCTATTTCTTCTACTATAATTTGTTACTTAAGCATCAGTTATTGCTTCCTTGTTTTTAAAAAAAATCATTCTATCTTTTAAACTTATAAGAAATGTAAATTTACATGTACCTCTGTAATGCAAAGCAGCATGGAATATGTATGCAAAGCACTATGTAATTTTAACCTGCTTCTGATTTAAGCAAAAACATATGGTGCCAAAGGGCCTCTCACACAATCTGCAAAGGATGTGAACAGAAGACACAGACACATGCTTTGTCCTACAGAACACTCATCGGTGTGCCTCATCCCCATCTCACCCCAGTGGGAATTAAACAAGGACTGATGTGGTCTTATGGGTTTGGGGTAGGCATATGGCTCTTATATCTGTGCCCAACTGGGGGTGGGGCTACTGGACTACCAAGGAAGTTATAACAATAATCTATTTATTTATGGTTGGTGCAGAATGCGGCAGCCAGGTTGTTGACTGGTACCTCTAGGGCCAGTCATATAACACCTGTGCTCTGCGGACTGCACTGGCTGCCAGTACAGTGGTGGATTACCTTCAAGGTCGGGTTACTGACCTATGAAGCCCTACATGATCAGGGACCCCGTTACCTGCAAGATCTTCTGCATCCTTACCACCTGCTCCGTCCTCTCCGATCTGCCATGAGATTCCCAGGATTTGTTTGAAATCATCGCAGGCCTGGTCTTTTGCTTTTGTGGCCCCGACCTTGTGGAGTTCTCTACCTCGTCATATATGAGAGTGCCTGACCATCCAGATTTCAAAATAGCACTAAAAACACATGTATTTAGCTTGGCCTACGTTGAATCTGATGGTTAGCCCAGGATATTTATACTTATTTTAGCTGCTAGTGATTTGATTCATTTTATATTTATTGTTAAATGTTTTCATTTCAATTTTGTTGTTATGATGGTTTTAATTGTGATGTTGTTTTATTTTATTGTACAAGCATCTTGGTTTCAGAAAGGCACTTTTTTATAAACAAAAGAATCAATCAATCAAAAAATTCTATTTATATTTTTTTGAAGAGTTTCACCAGGTAAAGCACACCAGACAATATAAAATTGCTTGTCTCACAGAGCGTCCTAGGGCACAGGGAACATGGGAGTACAGTAATCAAAAGCACATTTTCATGCAGTATTATAGAACAGTATGTATACAATAATCAACAACACATTTCCAAAGGTAATATAGAACAGAGAAGTGACAGAGAAAAAAACAATACATCAGTTAGTAGCACTGGATAAACATTGGGATTTGATGTGAGGGGAGCAAATCAACAGCACTGCAGACTTCATACGCACAGTGCGGACAAGGAAATGCAGTAAAGTACATTGGTTTCTCCTCACGTTAAGTGCTAATCTGGGAAAGGGGATGGGGGAAGCCAGAGAGGAAATTAGGAGGAGTAAGGAGCCAGAGGGGAAATTAATAGCAGCTGCAGGCTGGAGAGAGGAAGTTGAGGAGGGTGGTTGAAATGGACCATGGGGAGGAGGAGGAGGAGTGCCTGATTTGATGAGACATTGAGTTCCAGAGCTTAGAGAACCTATAGGAGAACGATGATTGGCCTATAGAGGTGGTGCATCATGGTATAGCTAAGGTGCAGGAGTCACTGGATCTGAGGGAGGGAGGGAGAGAGGGGCAGTGGGGCAGGAGAACAGTGAGGAGGCAAGGTAAGGGGGAAGTGTATCAAACCAGAATTTAGAGACAAATTTTATGCAGTGGGCTAGATGGCGGTTTTCCAGAGAAGGAACTGCGAGAGAGCGATATAGATCACAGTGGTGGATAAAGGAAGGGGCATCCAGAGCGAAACAACAGAAAGCACTGAAAAGGGTGTCCAATCTGGTCAAGGATGACTTAGGTGCAGCACTGTAGACTACGTCACAGTAGTCAGAGTTGTGTAATATTTTTGGGACAGTCTCCCGTCTGGCCTTTAGAAGTAGGCAGCTTCGGTTCCTCTAAAGGGCACCTAATTTGGGGCGTAGTTTTTTAGGATGGAGTCTATGTGTCTAGAAAAGTTTAGATGCTGGTCTAGCCAGACCCTGAGATACCTAAAGGGTGTAATACTTGAGTGGACATCGGGGAGGAAGAGGGCCAGTAGATTGCCAGGAACAAATTATTAAAATAGTATATACTTGAATGGCACTGGGAGATACTAGACTACCAGGGACTGGTATTCACATAAATAAAATGGGTCAGCAATTTCTAGCAATATGATTGGTTGATGCCACACGTCAGCCATGACCTACATTTAGCTTAATGCATGGTTTAAAAAAAAAAGATCCTTGCCAGGCTGGTCTAAGATGGTTCCATATTAATGCCTTATTCTATTGCAGAATTTCAAGTTTTGAAACGGCAGCCATTTTTTCTCCACTAACAGTACACTCACTTATTGTAATGCTCCCTGTCACTGTTCCCTACAACCACACTATCCTTTCCCCATAATCACCACTTACTTCATATCTGTAACACACATTATTTATTTTGACCTTTGTACCTCGGCTCACTCACTCGCTCTTTATCCCACTCACTGACTCCCCTCACCCTGCCAACCCGGTACCTGCTCAATCGCTTCTGCTGCTCGATTCCTTTAGAGAATATCCTCACTGAGCACAAATTACACATTTCATAATATCAGAACAAAAAACATTGACTATGCAGCTCCCTGTTTCTGCCTCAAGCACTCAACACCATACTGCTACATTTCCACCGCCACACACAACAAAGAAGGCAATGCACTCGCTCGCGTCACATACAAAAATGTCTTTTTAAAACACAAAAATAAGCAAAGAATAACATCCCTGTCTGCCAACTTGCTACCTCTGTCCCCATCCCACCTGCTCACTCTCTCTCCCCATCCCACAGGTAAGTCTTGCACAACCCGCACCCCGTCCAGTGAAACCCGGGAAGTGAAGTGTAACATTTCACTTTTAATTCAAAATGCCATGAGTAATCATGTTGTAACAATGCCACAGACCACTGTTAAAATACAAAGATTGGCTCAGTTTTAAATGTTTGTAAAGCAGCTTACCTGAGCATGTAATCACCAGAGCTGCCTGCAGACTTGTCCCAGCAGCGTGTCGCCATCTGTGGGACATAGTTAAGAAAATAGCAATGTTCTCATGCCAAGGTGGCAAGTGAAGTTACTTGGGCTGCAGGTGATAGGGTGGTGTTGCAACATGTGAAACATAACACATTGACAGTGAAGTTACTCCTGGAAGTAGTTTAATTAAAACATTTATTTAGATGTTACGAAAATCAAAATACAGGATCAGTAACCATGGCAATCAATAGGTGGAGGGACTATTTTGCATATCCCTTATGTAGTAAAGGCAATTTGTTTGTTGTTTTTTTTTATTAATTGTAGTACATTTTTATACAGGCCCATTTCACATAAGCAATAAGACACTCTAGGGCATCATTTGTGCAGGGTTTACTGCACACCCAGGTGTTGAAGGCACTCTGCCTGTGGTGTCGTGCCTCACAGCACACCTGGGTGTGTAGTAAACCCTGCACCACCATGCCCTGTTGTGTCTCATTGTTTCAGCTTCGTCTGGACACCGGAGAGGAAGAGAGACCACAAGGCTACCAGAAACTTGTTTTCATATTTATACACCAATGGTGATAAATTTCCCCTGCTACATCTGTCACACTGCCCTAACCTCCAGATAAACATTTATCTGGAGGTTAGATATGTACTCAAGGTCACAAAGTAACTACCTGATTCTAGTTGCATTAGAAACTATGATCTCCTGATTCCCAAGATGGGTCTCTAACAAGTAGACCAGTCTTAGCGGAGGATGCAGGCAAAAATCCTGGATTGCCAACTCTTGGAGTCATTGACAATTTTCCATTTTAAAACTGTATTTCTGTTAAACCAAAGTGGAAGGCATAATAAGTAAGGTTTGTCCAATGATTGGCAATATTTTTCTGCCTGTTGCTGCTGTTACAGTGGTGACAGCTGGTTTAAGTTCTCTTCCCATGCATGGGGTATGTCAGCTGAATGTCGTTGTGGCTGATGGCCCCCTTGGCATAAATAATACACAGGTTGGTGGTCTCAAAAAGGTTTAAGCCTTGCTGGCTTTATGAAGTGCCATGATAGTTGAGTTCCAGAAGACCAGTCCCATCTTGAAATTCTAAATGGTTTTCCTCACCAGGCACTAGAAGCGTAGCACACGAATGAGCACCTTTTTGGACTTCTTGTAGAAGCAACCCTCTCATGCAGCCACATGCTGGTCCAGTAACAACAAAGTTTCTTTACTTTCAATAGGCTGGGGTGCTTTTGCAGGAAGCCTTGGTGGCAAGTCATTTGCAGAGTGTCTTCCTGAAAGTGTACTTGTTTACTGTGTGCTTCATTCACCTACAATTTAATCAGAGGTAATAAAAAAAGAGCATATATAGGGTGACATGTTCTATCTCAAAACCACCCTGGGTCTCTTTAATTCTGTACCCAGATCTGGAACTCTCTTCCAGTTGAGCTGCAAAACTCCTCTTCTCTCAGGGGTTTTAAACAAGCATTTGTCAATGACGAATGTTCATTTGTAGGTATTTGCAGTGGTGTGTGTGGCTTAATGTCTTTAGGGAGTACAGTTTACAAGGGTGCAGACGCTCCCCTTTTTGCACAGTCAGACTTTTAATTTCACAACCCCGATCATATGATGCACAACAAGAAGTACAGTTACTACTCAAAAGCATATTTCAAGGGTACCCACTGACAGCACACTGATCAGCAGTCAAAAGCTTTTGCACCCAAACATTTCAGCCAGTACAGTAATTAATACCTGTCCATTTGTTTTTACCTGTTGGGCATGGTGACTCGGACCACCCTCTGAATTAGTGGCAAGGGACGGGGGATTCTGAGCTGGTCTCCCAATCACAAAATATGACACTTACAGTAGTATTTCAGGTAGAAATACACTCCAGTGGTCGTGGGGACCCCAGTGCTGGCCATCATTGATACCTGCTTCCCACCACCTAAGGACTGTAGCTCATACGTCTCTAGCTTGCCTTCCCTGATCGACAAGTTCACGGTAACCAGGAACCCGGCCACCCTCTCCTGCATGAGCCTCAGCAGCAGCTCTCTCACCACCTCCGTCTGACACTCTCAGGGGCCAGGGGGGAGGAGGAGCTAGTGCCCAATAGGGGCTGGCTAATGAGCAGACACGAAAGACTGTTAGGCCTAGTCTGCTGGCTTTTAGTATGTAAGTATGTCTGGGTCTTGTTGTTGGGCCGAGCCTTCAGATACGCTAGAGTCTGGAACTTGGCTCCCGTAGAAACAGTGTCATCAGGAGGATGTCCCGCAGAGTGGCACCTATGGTGCTCCCAAATATCGGTTACCCTTCCAAGCGGTCAGTACTGACACAGCCCTGTGCCACGATGCTACTTAAGGGAACTTCATATGTCAACTGTAAATAGGAAGTGCCACAAGGTCTGGGACATATAACTGGCATTCTTTTTAGCCAATAGGAAAGCATGTACGTGGGAAGTGGGCAGAGGCAGGTGTTCAGGCACTAAACTTAACTGTATTATTACTGGGAGACGTGTGTGTGTGAGGTGCATCAGTGTCACTCTTGAAATTTGTGTTAAACCAACAAATAAACACAAGGCAGAGCAGAGGCAAGTCAAAGATGTTCCTCCCTTAAGTTAGCAGGGGGCTTCTGCCAGACTGAGTTCAATGGGTAAGCCTCGGAACGAGGGAGCAGGGAGGACAGCAGCAGAGGGAGGAAGCAGGAGGAATTGTGACGCCAATATGCTAAATGCACACACGTTACCACCGCTGATTGCAGCAGTGGTTTTCTTTGAACTGAAGACCACTGCCGTTGAACTGCTTTCATAGACAGCTTGCACATCCACTGGTGCGGTATGGTCGCACCTGCTACGTGGAGCACTGCATTGGACAGGAGGGTCACACACCTCCAGAAAGTCATACTATCCCAAAATGTTCCTTGCGTATGCCCACAAGTGAATGTAAAAAGTACATTGGCACACATGTTTAAGACTGACAGGGGGCAGCGATTTCCGGTGAGACTGCGTTTCATATGGCAGGCTAAGATTTGAGCTCCGTTGGGTCCACCAATAAAATACCTCCTTACACTAATTTGAATTCATTAGCTCCACAGTTTCAGTAAGGAGGAGGTTTGGATTGAATGGGGAGACACCAGAAATGAACTAAATATAAATTGATAACAGAAAAAGAAACACACACCTCTTCTGCACCACAGCATGCAGCCTCGCTGAATAGTATGGCGATGGGCAGTTTGGAAGCAGGGCAGCAACCCACAAATGCAGCTCTTATGACTGAGCTTGTGGACTTTCAACAGGAAACTCGATCATTATATTCAAAATTAAAATCTTTGGTGGTGGCCCGTCGACACAGCGGTTGGATTTCCACTTGTGACGCCAGCGACACAGGTTGGGGAACAGACCTGGGTCATTGGAGGGCCAGCCAGGGGAGAAGGATTGAACATCCCACGGACTGCTCTCCTTCTCCGGGGGGGAGGGTGCGGTGTGTGACCAGCGCTCGAGGGACTCCTGGCAGAGGCCGGGGCACTGCAGCAACCAGTACCAGAAAGGCTTCAGGGGGCAGGATGGATGCTGGCATCATTATATATTCCCACCCCTGCCTAAAGGGGGGGGAAGCCAGCCTACCCACCGCCTCAATGATGTCCGCCCCCCAGCTGCTATCGGCTTTCAGGCTGACTCCCGCCCTATCCCATCATTTGCGACACCCTTCAGAGGGGCCAGGTGCCATGACCCCACTCTGGTGGGTCAAGCCAGGGGGTACCAGGAGGGTGGCTAATGTGGGAAGCCGTGGCCGAGGGGTCCATGACCAGGTAAAAGCCTGGCAGTGGGAGGTGCCAAAAAGAGAAATAAAATAAAAAAATCTTTGGTGGTTAATATTGAAGGACAAATCTGGGAAGTGGGACAGCATGCAACTAGTATGGGTAGCATGGTCAATTGACTTGAGGGATTGTTTATGTGACTTCTCCAAGAGACCCAAACCCTTATGGAAAAGTGTGATGACCTAGAAAATAGATCTCACCGGAACAGCATCCGGATCTTTGAAGTACCCAAGGAAGCTGAAGCCAGGAGGGATTTTGTGGACTTTGTTCAAGAATTACTAAATTCCCTCTTTGATCTTTCTGACCTCTTGCCTCTTTTGTTTGAGAGAGCACGCAGATCCTTAAGCAATGTGAGAGGGCAGTAAGGAGGGCTGGGGAGATACTGGGATGCACAGGGAGAGGCATCACCAGCAGAAAACAGGAAGTTGTTATCCCTCTGTACAGACAGTGAGACCCCATCTGGAGTACTGCGTGCAATTCTGGAGACCCCATTTCTGCAAAGACATAGACAGAGTGGAGGCTGTTCAAAGGAGGGCAACCAAAATGGTGCAGGGTCTGCACAAGAAGACATATGAGCAGTTTAATATGTATACCCTTGAGGAAAGGAGGGAGAGGGGGGACATAATAGAAACTTTAAAGTATCTCAAGGGAATTAACAAAGTACAAGAGGGTAGTATCTTTCAGAAGAAGAGATGTGCAAGAACAAGGGGGCACATTTTGAAGATAGAGGGGGTGTGGCTCAGAGGTAATGTTAGAAAGTATTTTTTCACAGAGAGGGTTGTGGCTGCATGGAACAGCCTTCCTGAGGAGGCTGTGGAGTCAGGAACAGTGAGAAAATTCAGTAATGCATGGGACAGGCATAAGGCAATTCTAATGGGGGTAGGAGGAAGTAAGCTGTTGATTAACTAGAATCTGCAGCTTATCCATCAGGTAGAGAAACAGGCAGACTAGGTGGGCCAAGAGGTCCTTATCTGCCATCAAATTCTATGTTTTTATGTTCAATGTTTCTTAACGCAACCCTCTAAGGATCATACATCACCCCAGGTCAATCATTGTCAGGTTTTACAATTATATGGTCAAACACCAAATGTTAACGAGGGCTTGGAGATTGGGGAAATTGGAATATTGGGGGCAGAGAATATTGTTTGTGAATGACTACTCCCCGATTGTTTAGCGCCGTCAGAAAGCTTTTGTGCGATTGTTTGCAATGTTGCGAGCATTCAGGACCTCCTTGTGAATGAGCTTGCTCAACGGAGCTTTCCTGCAATAAACTTGAACTTGAACAAACTATAAAATACATTCTGTTGTATCCTGCCCATTTGAAAATTATTTTACTGGAAGGACCACATATCTACACAGTGGTGGCTCCAGCTTCTGTTGGCTACCAGGGCACTAGGTGGGCACAGCAGTTGGCAGACAGGGCACATACAGAAACTCAAACCATATGTGCATATTCATGTGCACTTATCTTTTGCAATAGTTGAACAAATGATGAATGTTATATCTCTGAAATAAAAATACCATTTTCATTGTATTTTTTCCTCCCCACCAAACCAGGCAGGAAAGGATGAGAAACAGGACTACCCCCACAAGCCAGAAAAAGTTGGGTCATCCCCATCCCGGTCATATCCATCCAAGACCAAAGCCACAAAACACGGGCCACACCCACACCCGAAGCCAGAAGAAGCAGGACCATACCGCACCACCCATGAGCCAGACAAAGCAGGGCCATTCTCTTCTCCCCTCCCCACGAGCTAACAGGCGAAGCAGAGGCACCCCTACCTACCACCAGAAGAGAAGGGTTGCTCAGTCTTATCCTATCCCTTCCCAGCAGCAGGCATCCACCACCACCACAGCCTGTGAATCGCCACCTCCCAGGCAGTCACTCAAAGTAGCAGTAGGGCCAGGTGGACGCTGTGTGTCCTCTCTCCCTTCCTTGAGCCCTGTCCCCCAATACCATCAGTATAGTGACTGAGACAAGAAAGATATACCAAGTTACCTCAAGGCAGTGATGATCAGTTGACTGACTCAGGACCCTTCTGTTTACATGGGCGGCGGCCTCCTCTCATCCTCCTGACCCATCCTTGTGTTGTTGCTTGCTGCACTCGCTCACTGGCTGGACTGGACTCCAGGGGCTGTGGAGACAGGTGGATTTGGGGACCGAAGGGGTGGGCTTTATAGTGCTGCAGTCAACAGAACCAGAAATTAGAAGGAAACACAGTATGTAGTGCAGTGTGCAGCTACTGCTGGCTGCTGGGTTCTGGCCTGGGTTGGTTTGTGGCTGGGCAGTTATGGCTACTGACTAGCCTATACTGACTGTCAGTGCTTGAGTGGAGGCGGAGCCTGTGTGGCTACTTTCAGTGACTGCTGCTGCTCACCTCTCTCTAATCTATTGCTGCTCCAGTCCTCAAAAGTCACAACAGCAGTCAGCAGCTCCTACAGATGTTATGCCACCAGGCTAAATAATAGCCGTCTACGAGGCCATGCCTGGCCTGCTCGTGCAGGTGTGCTTTGTTTGGTCCCGGGAGTCAGACAGTCATGGTCAGGTTTAAACTTCTGATTCGGCAGCAGT
This sequence comes from Neoceratodus forsteri, assembly GCA_016271365.2. Taxonomy (NCBI): domain Eukaryota; kingdom Metazoa; phylum Chordata; order Ceratodontiformes; family Ceratodontidae; genus Neoceratodus; species Neoceratodus forsteri. The sequence goes on from JADMNL010000025.1 coordinate 78,759,680, forward strand.
TTGTTGTCTCTTGTCTGGAGGGAGGGTCCAGGAGTGGGACTTAGTCTGTCACCAGCGGTGAGCGTGAGCACTACAATCCTTGGCTCTGGCTGCTGCTCTAGGCGCGACTTGCGAGTGGGTGGTCCGAGGCGAGGAAGAATGGGAAGGGATGGTAGCAATTGGCAAAAGTAATGAGAAGCATGCACTCTCCCTTCTTGTTGGTGGCAGCACAGTCAATTGGCTGAAGGCTCATGCAGGACAGACTTGCATCGCGGTGTCAGCATGGTGTGTGACTGTGTCACAGCTCAGATGTCCAACCAGAATCCCCACACACAAAAAACAGGGCCAGGCCAGCCACCCTCAAGGTAAGGACAGATGAATCGCGCCGTCAGTGACTGAGCAGGGCAGCAGGCTGAAGCTGGTGAGCAGTGAGCACATGACAGTGGTGGCAGCGGGGGGAGGGGACCACTAGCACAGACAGACAGGTGGCAGACGGCAGTACAGTACTACTGCCTAGGTTGGAGGCAAATACATAAATGGTCCAGCAACGCTCTTGAACGTGGTGACTCAAAGCACTGGGGCACAACATTTTATGACTAGGGCACGTGCAGCACGAGCAGCTGAGTGAGAACTGCAGGGCTTAATCTGGGCTGAAATGCAAGAGCATTTCAAATGTCTGCCAGAGCAAGTTCAGTGGGTGAGCCGGGGAATGAGGAAGTGGGGAGGACAGCAGCAGAGGAAGAAGCAGGCGGGATCGTGACATCAATATGCTAAATATACATACGTTACCACCGCTGATTGCAGCTGTGATTTTCTTTGAACTTAAGAGTACTGCAGCTGAATTGCTGTCATAGACAGCTTGCACATCCATTGGTGCATTATGGTTGTGCCTGCTACAAGGAGCACTGCATTGAACAGGAGGGTCACGCACCTCCAAAAAGTCATGCTGTCCCAAAACATTCCTTGCACATGTGCGCAAGCGAACGTAAAAAGGGCTGAAGACCTTTCTACTGGAAAGCTGTCACTGTTTTCGCTGCCATTGAACGGTAGCCATATCTTGAGTGTTTCCCTCGTGTTGCTCTTAAAGATTTTACGCTGCTGTGACTTGCTCTAGTTACGTACCCATGCCACAGTGTTATCTGTGCTATATTCCGTGATGTGCTGTGTGCTGTATATATTATGTCATCATGTTCCTCCAGTAAAAAAATGTATGCCTTGTATGATGAATGTCTGTATATTGTTGCTTGTAATTAATTCAGTGCCTTGTAAGTAAATTATACATTGTACTTGTTTCTGTCTGTATTTCTGCATGTATTTAATTCCTGGTCCCCGTCTGAAAAAGGGACCTCTAGTCTCAGTGGGCCTACCCAGAATTCAATAAATAAACATTGTAGCCAGTGGAGTTACCAAATAGTATTTACTAAAACTTTGTAACCCAAGACCCTGTGTTTTTCAGGAAGTTAGAGATGTTGATTTGATCCAGGGATTTTTGAAGGTCCAACTATATTTATGTATCATTATATATAGAAGGAGTCGGCTGCCTCTTAGAATTATGATAAGGATCATCTCATGTAAGGGATAATGCACTCTAGAGTGTGAGGTTATAATGAAATAATGCATATCTTGGGTGTTTGTTAGCCAGAAACATAGAAACATAGAAGTTGATGGCAGATAAGGACCGCAAGGCCCATCCAGTCTGCCCATTTCTTTTTCTGCCTTATGAATGTGCCATCGGCCTTTGCTCTGTCAATGGCCTATCTATTCATACTCATCTGTATTGCTCCCTTATGCCTATCCCATGCCTGTTTGAAGCCCTGCACTGTATTCGTATCCACCACTTCCTGGGGTAGGACATTCCATGCATACACCACCCTTTCTGTGAAAAAGAACTTCCTCACATTGCCCCTTAATCGGCCTCCCTCTAATCTCATGCTGTGTCCTCTTGTTCTGCTATTTTTCTTATATTGAAACATGTTAGACTCTTTCACCTTGTTAATGCCCTTAAGGTGTTTGACTATTTCAATCATATCACCTCTCTCCCTCCTTTGCTCTAGGGTATACATATTGAGTTCAGTTAATCTGTCCTCATATGTTTTCTGATGCAGTCCCTGCACCATTTTGGTTGCCATTCTCTGGACTGCCTCAATTTGGTAAATGTCCTTGTGAAGATGTGGCCTCCAGTACTGCACGTAGTACTCCAGATGGGGCCTAACCAGTGTCTTGTAAAGAGGGATTATTACCACCCTCTTACGACTTGTGATACCCCTACTAATACACCCTAACACACCCCTAGCCTTACCTACTGCTTTAGAGGTCTGCTTGGATGATTTCAGGACATCAGTGAAGATGATGCCCAAGTCTCTTTTCTTCCTTTGACTGCCAGCAACCTCCCACCTATAGGTGGCTTCAGGGTTTCTTTCCCATGTGCAAGATCTTGCACTTCTTTGCATTAAATCCCAATTGCCACTCTTCCGACCATTTTGATAATTTATCCAGATTCTTCTCATTCTGCCCCCAATCTGGATCATCTACTCTGTTGCAGATCTTGGTGTCATCTGCAAACAGACAAACCTTACCCTCTAGTCCATTTGCAATGTCAAGCATAGCTGAGTGCCACAACCACCTGAAAAGAGCATTATTCCCTTATCCCACACCCTAGAGAGTGTTACCCTATTTATGAAATGGGCTTTTATTTGTTAAAAAAATAGGTAGTTCAGGTGAGGTATGTGGTTGTCATAAAGTACATGACATGTGGAACTCTGCTCCAAACAGAAACCAGGATTACACACACTTTGTTCCTTACCAAATTCAAATCAGTCATTTTTATGAAACTCACCCCAGTCATTTTATTCTCAATAAAATGACTGTGCAGTGCTTAGAACAGTCATTTTATTGACAGTAAAATGACAGAGGTGACACTATCCTCTTTCTTGCATTCTGATTCAAATATACGAATTACTCAGCAATAACGTGATTGTCTCTTGAAGATAAAGTACTCGGCCTTCTGCCTTGTACTTTATTCATTTGAGAGTTGCATTATTTCTTTGTATAGTGATCCAACCAGTACATTATCACTTATATAATCAATAGTCATGTGAAATGATTCAACCTATATAGTTACAGACTTTTCATGCCCCATTTTGTAAACCAACATAAATAACAATCTGGGAACTTTGTCATAGAGACAGATTGAATTTTACCATGTGGAGTATGAGGTGACAGAGTCCATCTATGAATATCGGAGTCCGGGGCCTTTAATAAGGGGATATAGTTAACTCTATGAAGTTAGGACAGGCCTGTAGTGACTGGTATAGCCAGATGTATGAAGTTTTCTATTGCCCATTTAAAAGGTAAGGAAAGCATGTCTTGGAGTGTGCAAACTTCATTAAGTTTCCATTTCATCAAATGTATATTACGTGATTAACCCTGAAATGGAAAAGATAACCATTTTGGAGCAAGAGTATGAAGGCAAATGAGAAAATGGTCTCTTTGTGATGTTTATCTAGAACGGTATCATCAGCATGCAGTTATACTTTGTGTACTATCTCTCACACTAATGCCTTCAGTCTCTTGACATCATCAAACTGGCTCAGATAGACGCTTTCTGGATTTGCAGTGTGCAGATGTGAAGGGTCACTTCTGTAGACACCTCTGTTGCATGACTTGTAGTGGAAAAAAAACAGAGGGAGATTCTCACTGACCCTAACTGCAGCAGTAGGATTATCATACAAGGCAAACATCCAGTCCAGAAACTGTTCCCCAAAATTAAACCGAGATAAGTAGAAAATGCTGGTGAAGGCAGTCAAAAGGGCTTTTCAGTGTTTACATCTATCATGATCATTACATTCATTCATTCATTTAGTCTTTGTCCGTAGAAACTATATTCAAGAGTCTTTCAACATTCTTTTTGCAAGAATAAGAAGACAAAAAAATAGCAGCACTCACATGTCCTCCTACCTGCAAGCAACACTCTCTTTGACAGTTTGTAGGCACAAAGGACCAAACAGGATATTACCTTTTACTTTCGCAGCCTCCATGTAATCCATAATATAAAGAAAGTTACAGTGAAAGTAAAAAAGTACTATGTGCAGACACATTGGGACTGATTCTAAATAGGGTCAGCATGATGCAAGGGATTTGCGTCAAAAAAAGTATGATGCAAGTGGTGACGTGTGTCGCACCTAACAGCACCCTGAGATTCCAGTAAGCCGCCTGTGTCCACTGCAGGCACATTGCGCCACAGCCCACTTGCACCAGGGTTGCATCCTGCAACCCAGACTGCCAGGTCACAAGGGGGCTTGCGTCATGGCGGGGCTGCCACATCTCTGTTTTTTGGCTTCCAGAAGCCCCACCATGGACACAGCAGAGGGCACCACTTAAGCCAGCCAGGAGGTGGTCTCAGTGGTTGTGCCAGGGGGATGTGGGAGGTTATTGGCCAGTGGGTGTGGTAATGGTGGGGGAGAAGCCATGGGAGGTGTCGGCACAGCTGGCCCATAGGCTGGCACTCATACTGGGTACTTGTGAGACCCATTTCCCAGGTACTGTAGCCCCCTCTTCCCATGGTCATGTAGCAGTGGTGGTGGTATGGTGGAACCCTCTCTGCAATCCCTGATCTCCTCCAGGATTAATGGCAGATGTTCCCTCGTGTGAGAGTGCACCCTCCAGTCCCTGATCCCCTGGAAGAATACCCATGCCAATAGTCCTGCTTTAATGCCCTGGTGGTCTAGTGGCCCCCCTCCCCACTCTGACAGGCAGTGGTGCAGCACCCTGCTCCCCTCCCTCTAACTCTGACCCACTGCCAAGACTGGCATTTTCCTCCATACACCAACATGGCCAGCCATAACATGCGATATGCGTGTATTGTACAGTAGTATACAGTACGCGCATATGGCATTCCGCGACTGGCCATGGTGGTGTGTGGAGGGAAGTGCTAGTCACATCAGTGGGTCGGGGACAGAGGTGGGGGAGTGTGGTGCTGCACCAGTGCCTGTCGGGGTGGGGAACTACTAGACCACCAGGTGGTGATCAGGTAGGTCTGCATGGGCATGTGGGAGCATGGGGGAGCTAGTAGCAGCCGGATGGAGGATTGGGGCTACTACTCTGTGTGGAGGGGTGCCCAATTGCACCATCCTGGTCATTGGAGACTGTAGGGGTTGGCACTAGCCTGTCACAGCAGGCAGTCTGCACTGGGGGCACACAGGTATCCCTGCAGTACTGGGACAGTGCCCTACAGGGGCACCATGCACGGGCTGCCCAGCTTGTGGCCAGGTAACATACTTCCTGCCCTTGGCCCTCCCGGGTGAGCCCCTGCCACTCGACCCCTGGCTGTGTTGTGGATTGCGACAATGCTGCCCATTGTGCCACACCTTGTGGTGCAGGGCCACAATGTGCAGCTATTCGAGAAAGTTTGCTGCAAGTGGCAAACTTTCTGGAATAACACCTTTTGCTTTGCCACAACTGCATCTGGCACAATCCCCGTTTGTGCCACAAGTTGCACCCGACATAGGCGGCTTCCAGAATCGGCCCGCTTGTGTTTGTGTCCCAGCACCAATGGTGCCTACACCTGATGTTTTGCACCTGTTATGCATTTGCTTGTGCAGAATTGATGTGTTCACGATCACAGAACCCTTAAATTGTTCCAGGGCTACTAAGAGGGCTCATATTGATGTGTCATTAATTAAAGTGACAGTACCCAAAGTGAATGCGTGCTGGTTCAAAAACAGCATATACCACAGTATGACAGTGCTATTTGCTCACTCTGTACTGCCTTTTGAACAAACAATTAAACTAATGATCGGGGGCTGCCGCGATGCCCCAGCAGCAGTGTGTTACACTGCCATGCAGATGACATAAGTCCAAGAACGAGCTCCAGTCATTGTGTCGAGATGCAGGCTTGGATGCAGCAGCTGCCACTTGGCAGTGTGTTGTGGTCTGGGTGGGAAGGCATTGGGCGCTGGTGCCATAGTGTCCCCTGTGGTGAGCCGAGGGAGCTTGCTCTGTCTGCAAGATGTTGCTGCTGAGGCTGACAGAGGCTGCACCCATGCCTGGGGTTGTGGAAGGAGCCAGGAAGAACACCAGGGTTAAAATCCAATAGCCATCTACGTGACAGCCTGGTCTCTGTAGGACAGTTCTGGGTTCTAGAGCTAGCCAGCACTGGATCCTTGCCAGCATGGTGGAATGCCTCATGGGGAAGATGGCCAGGCTGAGTGGGGTCCCAAGGAGGACAAGTGGCTAACAGGCCTGATTAGGGTATGTCCCTGTGAACAGCATCTATACCTGGAAGATGGCCAAGGGCTGGGTGAAAAAGCTCTATATAGAAAAAAAAAAGAATGATCAAGTCATAAAAGTCACTTATGTAAGTGGCAAATGAGCTCTTATATTGAACATTAGCGTTCCCACTTGGTTAGCGCTCCATGTTACTATACAGCCAAAGTACAGCACTCCTATATTGTTTCTTAGACTCTTGTCCATACACAGGCCAGACCTACAGTAACAAAAAAATGGTTGAAGAACTGCTCTGAACTCGACGGTAATCTTTCCAGGTGGAAGCAGTTTAAAAAAAAAAAAAACTGTTTTAAATTCTGTTATTCTTTCTATACACTTATCTACTCGGGTCGCTGTCAGCTGTTTCTGATTAACAGTCGGGTGCTGAGTGTCACTTTAGAATTGTATCATGTACTTCATGTCCCCCTCCAACCACAGAGGTCTATAGTAGAACACGGTTTGCATTGTTTCAACAGTGGAAGAGCTGAACAAGGGACATAAACCACATCATACAGTTCTAAAATGGCACTTACTATCTGTGTGTAAATTGGAAACACCTAGGATTACTAAAAAGCCTGTAGAAATGGAACAGTAACAAAATGTGAACTTCTGCAGGGAAAAATGACTTACAAGTTCAGTGCAGTTCTCCTTTAAGAATAGAGAGCCCACTTATGAATACTTCATGTATTTAGTATAAATACAATTTATCAAATGGGCCACACAGTAGACATCATAATTCCCCCTTATATATAACAATTGCATAAGGACTATCTCTCTCTCCTTAAGAAAGAGCAAAGTTACTATGGTGAAGAAATGGGAAAGAATGAGGCAAGGAAAGCAAGCGGTATAAATCAAACTACAGTTGTTCCAGATTTTAACTTTCAGCTATCAAAATGGTCTATCGCTAAAATAATGCAAGTACAAAATGGCCATTAAGAATTGGCTTATCAGGGCCGGCTTGGTGGCGTTGAGGGTTGAGGCCCTGGACACCATACCTCGTCCCACACCGATGACCTGAGTTGAGAGAGAGCTGGGGCCACTGGGAGTTGACTGGGAGATAATAGTATCAGCCACTGGGCTGCCCTCATCTTTCGGATTGAGGAGGCACAGTTCCTCACTCTCGGCTGACACCCAGTGGAGGCTGGGTGACAGAGCAGAGTCGAGGACTGATGTAGGGAAGGGTGGAAGGAGCACTCAGCTCCAAGGAGTGCCAGCACACCTCCATGTGTGTGCACTTGCTCCATCTGCCATTGCTCTGGGAGGGCAGGTAGAAAACCAAGAAACACCATGTCTACCCATGGCCATATGTGACGGCCCCCTCCATTGTCGGGCCCACTCCTTGCAGATCCCCACTGGCACAACATTGGGGGAGAGGCAGATGGGACTTGGGATAGTGGGGAGCCCGATGGCAGGGGTAGGTGGCCATAGGGAGCAAAGAGCTCTATTAAAAAAAAACAGAATTGCTCTGTCCAATGCTCCCTATGCTATATTTGTCCATTTGCATATTACACCTCAGGTGAGTTATTCTGATGAGCAGAAAATGTTCTAATTAATAATCAGAGCAAAAAGTAATGTTTCAGACTTAAAAAGTAACAGCTGTTTACTTTATAAATTTGAATAATGTGTTTTACAGGGGATATTAGCTTTTCAGAATTCCATGACGCTGCAACTTGAAAGTCAGCTGTAAAGTTTCATTTCACACCACTTGGAAAACATGACTGGCACTCATCTAACTTTACTGTTTCAGAAGAAAAAGATTTCAACTATTGCTTCCTAAGCTAGAATATTTATACATACGATCCTCTTTTCGCAGCATGGAAATCCCTATGCGCGTAAAGACATTTATGCACTGGGAGCTATTCAGGAGGCCCTCATCCCCTGAGGAATCCCAATGGATGAAACGTTGGGCCAGGACCTGAGGGCCGTTGTGATGTTTACAATTAATCTGAACAACTAATGAACCTTCATTCTTTGTTTTGGCGTGGCTGGCTTTTAGAACTGTTTCTTAGGAGTATCTTACGCCCTTGGCTCCCACCTGAATCTTTGAAAATAAAATTACGTAAGAGGAGTAACCATCCAGATCCTCTAGATTGTTTTCATTATTGAAACTACCACACTTCACATGTATGGCTTCAGTGGTAATATGCTACAGTACTTTAAACACAAATAATGCATAGCTGGATTTACCCACCACTGCTCTGAGGCACACTTCCCATTTGTCTGATTGTTATATGCCTTTCAAACTGAGGCCTACATCAACCAGCTGAACACTTACAGTAGGAACTCTCATCTGTGCTCTTCTAGCCAGATGGTACCACCTGCTAGAACCCTCCTTGTTATCATTGGTGGGCATCTGTTGGTACCAGTTACTGTAACATTTGTTGCCTTGGATTCTGGGAGCCACAAATCGGCCATCATAACACTCCCTATAAATCGGCACATATGATGGACCTAGAGCCCTTTCTGATCTTAAATTACTGTGTTACTCTCTGCTCTCATTAGTGGGCTTCTGGGAGTCCCTAAAACTCACCATAACACTTTGCGTCGCACAAGGTAGCTTCTGAGACTTGGCAGGCATATCATATACCCAAACTAGTGGGTCTCTGGTAGCTATTGCCAGGCTCTATATTACTTCATGCCCTCAATATGGGCCTTTGGGAGTTAAAACCAGCTTATGGTACCTTTTTGTTCATGCTACTGGACCTCAGGGAGTTGGCACTGGTTGATATAATACTTCTGCCCTTCAGCTAGAACAGGCCTGCAGCAGGAAGTCGTCACCGGTATATCACTACAGCTCACACGACTGAGGATGTGGCAGTCAGTAGTGACCAGTTTAATGCAGTACTTCCATACTCTGTAATGGGCTCTGGGAACAAGAAATGGTTGGCATAATGCTTCTGCTCTCACTACTGGGCTCTGGGAGGCGATACTTGCTGGTGCAACATTTTAGAATACAATAGCAGGCTTCTGGGAACTGCTTGGCATGCTGTAGCTATATTCTGGAAGTCAGAACTAGCTGTTCCAACTTCTGCTCCAGCCAGTGAACCACATAGTGGACAGCACTTCCCTTTTGCATCCACTAGTGGACCACACAGTGGACAGTCCATTCCTTCTGCATGCACAGGTAGGCTTTGCAGTGGACATCATAACCTTTTTGCATACACTAGTGGGCCTCAGTGTAGACAGTGCATCCATTCTACATGCACAAGTGGGCTTCACAGTGGACAATGCATCCCTTTTGCATTCACTAGTGGGCCTCGCAGTGGACAGTGCATTCCTTCTGCATGCACAAGTGGGCTTCACAGTACACAGCACATCCCTTTTTTAATACTTTAGTGGGCCTCAAAGTGGACACTGCATCCATGCTACATGTGCAAGTGGGCTTCGCAGTGGACAACACATACCTTCTGCATGTACTAGTGGGCCTCGCAGTGGATGGTCAGCATCCCTTCTACATACAGCCTTAAAGCTAGGTGATTCTGTCCGCTTTTACCTTAAGTAGTTCATCTGACATAAATTTTTTTCTCCATATGAGCATGAAATAGGGTGTATGGGGAATTATGACAGGTATCTATTGTAAGCCAATTGGAATAGAGGAAATATGTAATTTAATACTCTGCTAACTACTACAACCACATTTTAGACACACCCACAGTAGGTTATCCACATTTTTGATATGCCCACAGTAGGTTATCGACATGTCAGATATGCCCACTGTAAATTATCTATTCAGTGAACAGAAAAAAGGGGGGGGGGAGAGTATGTTCCACTTTTACTACAGAAGAACTTCAAAAATTCTGGATTCAAGATTCGTATAACAGAAATAATGTTCATTTAGCCAGAGTATACTTGGAATATTTGGAATAACCGGCTTCTGTAGTTGATTAAATGTCTCAGCCTTCAGCCTTGGCATTTAATCACCAATATCAGACAGATGTTCCTTCATATACTCTTGCTAACTGAATGTTATCACTTAAAATATACCTGCTGGGGGGGGGGGCGCCTAATAAGGTAATAATGTCATGAGCCCAGAGGGCAGCAGTTGCGTTTTTATTAGGCACCCAGTCCTGCAGGCTCTGGGTGGCTTATAGCAATAATACAAGTAAATAGAAGCACAAGAATAAATATGTTGCATTTTAACATTAGACTGCTATCCATTGGCACAGTCGGTGAATGGCATTATGACCCCATTAGGACCCAGAGTTGTTATATTTCCCTAATGTAGTTACACGTAATATTTCCTAATGTATTATTTGTTTATTTGAAATTACTCCAATCAATATTGTTTCTTGAGATCCAGCATCTCATTTTCATGGGGGTCCCATGGAGGGCAGTAACAGTCAACAGGTTAACATAGTCCAGCAGGAGTAGTTCCATACAGGCTCAAGTATACAAGGCAAAAAAAACTGTAATGGTAAGTAAATCCAACCAGCGATCAAAGCAAGCTAGCAAAGTGAAGTAGCAGCAAATAAAGAGCAAGAGTATTGTTATGCAACATGATCTGGGTCAGGGATAGGGGGATGCGGGACCAAAACAGAACAAGCATTTGTCAATGCTGAATGTTTGCTTGCTAGTATTAGCATTAGAAGTGCATGAGGTAGACAGATGCAGAATAGGAAGGGCAGTGAAGTACTGAAGTGACACCAACCCCATCCCCACCCTGCAGAGATGGACAGGCATTGGGGTGTGCCTTTGGGTCAGCCTCTATAAGGCTGATGCCATTTCACCTCACCATATTCTGTAGACACTGACAAGTGCTGAGGTGTGCCTTGGGGTGTTTGGCTTTACAGTCACGCCATTCCATAAGGAAATATGCTGAAATGGGTGCAGCATAGGAGAATGAGGTGAACTTTGGGGCCGAAGAGTCAAAAGCATGCCTCAGTGCCTATCAGTGGCTGCAGGGTGGGGGTGGAATGGTGTGAGCATTACAGCCGGCAATGCAAAGGCACACCTCTGACACCCGTCAGTTTGTACAGGGTGGGACATTATGGTTAGAAACCCTAACGCCCCTGCCATTTGTTGGTATTTGCACTACAAATTTTCAGCATGGCCTTTTTGTGACCCCAGCTTATGAAATCATTTGGGACCTCTTGGGCCTAGCAGTTCTTATCTGCTGACAATTTCTATGTTTCTCAGTTGGGTGTACCAAAGGGCAGGAGTGGCCATAAAAAGGTCTGGTCACAGGAAGATTTCACCTGGGAGGGAAGGGCAATCAGGAGCCTCATGTGTGGTAAATAGGGGGACAGACACAATCCCGGAAACAGCATGTCCATGAGAGAATGATCGGGGCGACTGTGTAAAGCCAATACAAAATGACACATCCTGAGCAGGTCAGTTGCAATGAGGAAACCAAAAGAAAGTCACAGCCCAGCTGCCATATGTGAATAAAAGTGACTAAATTAGTGCTGAGCACGCAGGATACATGGAACGCTTCAGCCCGTCAGCACAGCAGTAGCACTGTTGCTCATCATGGGAGTAACCTGGTTTGGGAACAAGCTGAGGTCATCGGAGGGCCATCTGGGGGAGGATGGTAGTGCGTCCCAGTGGACGCTTGCCTCCTGAAGGGAGAGAGGGCTGTTGGTCTCCACTGCAGTAATGCCACCGGGAGATGGAGCCAGTCATTTTTTTTTTTTTTTTAAGTTTCTTTATTCTCTTCTGTGCTGCAGGGTACTTACCCTTCATCTGTCCATTATGCAGGAGCTCAACTACCTTGTCCTCGGGGCAGCCTCCACCTCGGAAGCACAGTGGGAAGGACTGTGGCTTATCCCCTATGGCGGGGCCCTCCCCTGGCAAGGAGAAACCGGGAGAAGGAGACCGCATCACCCTAGGATCCTGCCCTGACTTACCCCAGACTTTGTTTGCTCCACAAGGTAGGTCCCCCATTGTGGACTTCATACTGCACACACAGAAAGGTTTTTTTTTTTGGTTACCCCTAGAGACGCGGTGTGCAATGTATCCAGTGTGGCACGACGCTCCCTGCCACAAGATACTGCTGTCATCCCTCCCACCACTGTGTCCCTGCAATGGCGCTGCCTCCGGCTTCCACTAGAGGCCACTGCTATGCTGGGAACCCCCATACTCCCACCCTGAGAGAGGAGAGCAGTTCATCGGATGCTCAATCCCCTCTCACCCCTGCCAACCCCCGCCGGCCCAGGCTTGTTCCCCAACCCGGGTCGCTGGCATGGCGCAAGGTGTGGCATCCAGTGCCTCAACCCTCAGTGCCACTGGGCTGGCCCTGGAGCCAGTAATTAAGGAAGGGGGACATCACTGCTCCAATGCATGTTGCATGCTCTGCATGCATCTGTGGACCAGACAGAGCATGCACAATGTCTGTGAGCTAGGGAGAAAATGGGAAACAAAGTAACCACACAGTATACCATCTGACACTCTCACAGATTCCACACCACCAATCAGGCTTCTGCTTCAGCACCACCACTTAACCTCTGTGAGGGGAGTTGAGGTGGCCTCTGGCAGTCCTTGGGGGGGGGTCATCCATGGGGGAACAGGCAGCAAAAGGCCAGTCTCTGAGTGAGGTGGTGGTTGGGCTGGGTGAAGCTGCAGACCAATGTGGGTCAGTCAGGAGCCCAGGGGCTAAAAGCATAGTAAACTCAAAAAGAAAGGATACAAGGAATGCTGACGAGAGCCCCTGCAACTGGACTGTGACTTTTTCTATCGCTTTTGTTGAGTGCGGCTGACCTGCACTGGATAAACAGGGAGACAAGCAACCTAAACGATGTTATCAAGGAATGACAACGAGTCCGGAGAAATATAGACAGTCTGTTTCTTTGTTGACAGAGTCAATATTTTGGGTTATGTACATCCCAGCTTACTCTCACAAGTACGACCTGAGACACATTATATTCTCGAGGATCACTAATCTACAAATTGACATGACAGTAACTGTGGACTCAGGGGTACCGTATCCTCTTAGTATGCGCTAACTGACGTCATTGCTATCAGAATTCTATTTTCTTCAGCTAAGGAGTCCTTGCCTTAGAGTGGCTGTGGTGCATGTAATACTGCAGGTCATGGAAATGCAGGTTACCAGTGGAAGGAGTCTGACCATCCCCCATTTAAACAAAAAAGTAATTGAGACAAACTCCTGTGGTCTCACTTAGAGTTTCATTATGTAATCACCTGCCCAATATTGATGTCTTTTTATACAGCTTTTTCTCTGGTGTTATCTGTTCCATCCTTGGGCCTGGGGGGCTTAAGGCTGTAGTGGTGGCCCCAGCTCTGTCCTCCTCTAACCTCACCAATCACTCCGACAGAGGTCCCCAGCACAGGGCCTGAAAGCAGCACTGACAGAGGTCCCCAGCACGGGGCCTGAGAGCAGCACTAACAGAGGTCCCCAGTGCAGGACCTGAGAGCAGCACTGACAGAGGTCCGCAGCGCGGGGCCTGAGAGCAGCATTGGCCATTATGACAACACCATGGGTTTTACCCTCATTTATTTGCATCTGTCTCGCCTCTCCCTGGCACCTTATAGAGCCGACTGAAGAACTGTCACCCACACAGACATCCCCTGTGGTGAAGCAAACTTCCTTGCCCTCTGCAGGGGTGGCTGCAGTGAGGTAGCTCAGGGCCATCCCTCCCTGGCTTGGAGGGCATCCATGCAGAGGCAGCGTGACTGGCTGCCACTAAGTCATTGGGCATTCCCTCGGACAATGTCTGGGGCAGTGTATGCAATTTAATATTTGCTGTGTCACATGTGTATGTAGTATGCTACCTATTGCTCTGGGACCCTACTCGCAATGATACTCTGTGTTGATGGGTAATTAGTCCACTTAAAGTCATTCAATATTTACAGGGCTACAGGCTGGGGTAAGATGGGCAGTGAGTGACTGATTGTACCACAGCGACCCCTCCCAGGGCTATTAAAGGGAGCATACTCAAGCCTCTTCTGAGGGTTCATTTTTCTTTGCTCCCACCACCATCCATTCCTGCTCTGTTGGCTTGCCTCACTCCTTGAGAGCTACTTCCCCTAGGGCACCTTTAGCCTAGTTGGACTTTATTCCTGTGGCACATCTAGGGGTGGAACCCTCCTCAAGAGGATTCCTGTGTCTTCATGGTATTTCAAAAGGGTGGTAGTCCATGAAGAGGCAGAAAGTGCAAACAGTCACAAGTGCATTGCATGAGCATTTGTAGGTGGCAGAGCCACGGGGTCAGGAGGGTGAGTAGACCCTTCACTTTTTGAGCTGGCGGGGTCAGCAAGTGCATTTTGACCCCATACACATTTCAGTCAGCAGTGCTGATGTTGGGTGAAATTCTCAGAACAGCAGGAAGATTGTTCTTAAACTTTTATAATTAGCTGGCCTGTCGGCAAAGCAGTAACGCTTCTGCTCGCGATAGTGGTGACCCGGGTTCAGGAATGGACGAAGGTTGCTAGAGAGCTGGCTGGGGTGGTTGTGGTGGATTGAGTGGCTCTTGCATGCTGTCCACCTTCAGAAGGATGGCGGGTTGTGTCTCTGGTACAGTGCTCACGGGTGACCACAGGACATCCTGCCCCCGGAGGTCAGGTAGTGGATGGAAGGCATGTCAGATGCATAGTGTGCTTGTGCTGCAGCATCATTGAACACCACACCTCCTACAGTCACTCCACCAAACAATTCCGAATGAGCTGCATGCTGCCCACCTCGGGCCACCACCACCGTGTAGCAGACCCAGGGCTGCCTCCCCAGACAATGAGCTTGTCATCCGATGGGTTGAGGGAGGCTCTGGATGCCTCACTATGGGGTTGGGGAAGCCGGAGAGGAGCACTGGGCAAGGCAAGTTCCAGCACACTGATGAGGGGGCTGGATCTGAGGCAGGGGTGATGGGGGGAGGGGGCCATCCAGGCAAAAAGTATAGTAAAAGGCAAACAAACAAAAGAAACTTTTGTACTTCCTATGCAAAGAAAATCCATGCAACATAAAGTATATTTAAAAACAAAACTGTGCCGGCCCAGTGGAGCAGCACTAGAGGTACCATCCACCACAGTGGCAATCTGAATTTGGGAGTGGACTCAGGTTGTCCAGGGAAGGGGGGTGAGAAGATAGAGCATCCACAGGACTGTCCCCCTTTCCGGGGGGGGGCTTGTCAGCCCTACTGACGACTTCCACCAGGAGGAGGCATGCTGGTAGTGCAGGCTGGGGTGGCATGTAGAGGAGGGGTTGTTGGTTTTGCATAGTGTACGTATGCCTCCGCTCAGCATGCACTACTGCCTACCCACAGCATGGATAGGCAGGGACCAGAAAAAGTTGAAAAGGGATGTGCAGGCTCATGAAGCCCTATCTGCACATCCCTGGCCCACTCCATCACCCAGAAACTGCTGACTGATATCTAGATTATATACGGGGGGGGAGAGAGATGGCTGTCCCCCTCTTGACTCTGCTATGGAGGGCAAGCCGAGGGATGACCTTTGGGCAGGTGAGTTCTAGGAGAGGTGGCAGCTGATCAGAGGTGCATGGATGGGGCAGTTTATTAAATCAATAACTAACACATTCGGACCCTGTTCTGCTTGGATACTCATTACAAAATAAATAAATAATATTCATTTATCAAAATTACAACCTTTGAGCTAAAAGCTCATTTACAAAGGATCATTGTTACAAGGCTAGGGGAGGGTACATAAGTTTAGAGTCAGTAGCAGCTTAGTAGGCACTGTCAAGAACATCTAATAGTAGAAAAAATGTGAACAGGAGAAATCAGTAAACACTGGCAATAGCACAACAATGTAGGATAACATAGGCAAATAAAAACACATAACCAAAACAAGGGTACATAGTCAATGGGGTTGGGTTCACAAGTCATTCCATACAATTAAGTGCTTAAGTCAGAGTTAGGTGCTAGTTTGAAAAAAAAATCAGAGGTGGAAGCTAGGCAGGATCTTGTATTGGGAGCAAACAAGAGATGGAGCTGTTCATCAAAACTGCTACCTAAAGGTTACTAGGCTATAGCCAGAGGAGTCAGCCTAGGCATAGTAGTCAGAAAGTGTAGAGGGAACCAATCAGGATTAGGTAGGAGAAGAGGAATCAGAGGAGAAGGATGGCGGTAGGCTCAAAGGTGGGTGGTGTAAGGAGATCAGTGGGTGAAGGTTTGGTAGGGAGCTGCTGTTTTTGACAAAAGAGAACACTTTGGTTTCAGAGCAAGACGCAGCAGTCTAGAACTACAGATATTTTACTGATAAAATCACTTCTATCTCTGCAGGAGTTAGTACCTGTTTGGATTAAGCAAACAGGTACTTTATTAGAAGAAGGGGGTCTCATTTAAGTGAAAAAAAAAGGAAGAAGAAGAAAGTCACTGTGTGTTTCTCTGAGGAAGGGGGCTGTATCAGCTTACGTTACTGAGTCAGAGCAGAGGGTGAATCTAATTGGGGGTGTGGCTTAGCAGCTTAGTAGTACAAAAGCAGCTGCCTCCAATTACAACTTCCTGCTGTTTTTGACAGAAGGGAACACTTTGGTTTCAGAGCAAGATACAGCAGTCTAGAACTACAGATTTTTTTTTATTAATTGCCCTCCTTCCCACCCAAAGCCAGTTCTAGTTTTATAGCCACTGGATTTGATTGACAACAGGAATGTCCTGTTTGGCAGTAGGAAGGGAAGGATCACTGAGACACATTAGTTTCAGTAACCTTGAAGGAACCTAAAAAAATAACTCTTTCTCCCCCCCCCCCGGCTGCTGGAGGTCTGAATCCAAGCACAGAAGAAGGAGACTGCTGAAGACTACAGAAAGTTCCTGTCCCAGAACAGGAAGGGCAAGAGCTGTAAGGGCACATAGGCAGTAGGAAAGTAAGTATAAAAATATATAGAGGGAGGAGACAGTAAGCATACAAAGCAACAGGAGAGGGGACACAAAATGAGTCAAGATAGGAGTGGTGCAGTGCAATGGCTGTGGGGCAGCTGTGTTCCGGGAGACATTCTGGAGGCTGCAATGCTGCCCTGTTTGCAGGCACCTCTCTGGTCTGAGGGAGGAGGTTGCCCATCTCCAGGCTGACCAGGCTAGGATTCATGAAACCTCTTTCCCCAGCCAGGGACCACCAGGGCCACTACTGTTACCTCAAAGGTTGCCAAGAACGAGGAGCGGTTGGACCAAGGTGGGCTCAGGGAGGGAGAGGGTGGTGGAACAGATGTGCATCCCTCCAGTTGTACCTCTCCACAATTCATATGCTGTTCTGGCAAAGAGTTGTTCCTCTATGGAGGCATCTGCAGTGGAGACCAAGGAGGATGCTAGGAACCTCCACAAGGGTAACCCACAGGAGGTGGCATGAGATCCCACAGGGAAAGAAAACAACTCCTGGTGGGGGACTCAATCATTAGGGGGGTAGAAGTGGGGATGAAGGGATAGGAGGTAGGGTGCCTGCCTGGCGCCACAGCTCGGAGGGACAGGAAGCGAATCCCAGGATTGCAAGGAGCAGCTGCACGAGGGAGGGAGGGAGGGCTGGATGTCATCGTCCACCTAGGGGCAAATGACCTGGCTGTTAATGGGATCAGAGCAGTGCAAGAGGAGTTTGTGGAGTTGGGGAGGGGTCTTAGACAAGTAGCATGTACAGTAACGTTCTCAGAGGTGCTGCCTGTCTATGACAAGGATGATGCTAGGGTATTCTGCACCATGGGATTCAATTAATGGTTGAAAAACTGGTGTGGAGCTCAGGGTTTTGGCTTCACTGGGGACTGAGGAGCCACCGGGAGGGATGCAGGCTTATACTGACGCGATGGTCTGCATCTGTCCAGGGAAGGGGGAACCAGGATCCTAGGTGACAGGTTTAAATGCTTCATTGGCAAGCATTTAAACTAGCCAAGGGGGGAGGCACTGAAAAGGACCAGGGAAATCCTCTCCTTCCCCCACAAAACACAGTAGTTAGAGAGGTAAACAACAAGGTAGAGAAGTCAGTAGGGAGCAGGACAGGGAGAAATGCAGAAAAAGGTGGTAAGGACAAGGATGGGGCTAAAAGGGGTAAGGCCATAAAAAATAAATGGAAGGTTATGAGTACCAATGCCCGCAGTCTGTGCAACAAGCTCCCTGAACTAGTGGCCTTGATGGAAGAGGGATACCTGGATATTGTGGCAGTCACTGAAACATTGTACACACAGAACCATGACTGGGATGTCAATATACCAGGATACACAGTCTACAGGAGGGACAGGGTGGGTAAAAGAGAAGGAGGAGTAGCTCTCTATATAAGGGAAGGGATTAAATTAAAGCAACAGAACTAAAGAGTAAGCAGGACGTTGAAGAGTCACTGTGGGTCACCCTAGAGACAGGAAATGGCACCACAATCCGCATGGGGGTTGTGTACAGACCCTCATCTCAGGGGGAGGAAATGTAAAAGAAAATGATAGAAGGCATCCTTAAAATGGCAGAAAAAGGGGAGATATTTGTTGATGGGGGACCTGCATATGCCAGATGTTAACTGGAGTACCTTTGCTGCAGGCACATTCAAGAGTTGGGTCATTCTTGATGCCCTACAGGGAGCATGCCTCAGACAGCTAGTGTTGGAACCCACTCAGGAGGGAGCAATCTTAGACTTGGTACTTTCAAATGGGGAAGGAGAAAGGATCTGAGATTTAGAAGTGGGTAGCCATCTGGGAACAAGTGACCACCAAACAGTGTGGTTCACAATAAACACAGCCATAGAGTCAAGCCATACAAAAACAAGAGTATTGGACTTTAGGAAGGCTGACTTTGGGAAAATGAGAGAGTGCCTCAGAAAAGCACTAGCAAACAGGCAAGAAGGAGGGGTGGAGGAACAATGGGGAATAATCAAAACAGCCATTGCAGAGGCAACAAGCCTTTGTTTGAAGCAAATCAATGAAACAAAATGAAGGAAAAAACCGCTATGGTTCTCGAAAGAGGTGGCAGGGACGGTTAAGGAGAAAAGGATAGCAATCAGGAAATATAAGGAAACACAGAAGGAGCAGGACAGAGAACGTTATCAGTTAAAGCAGAAGGAGGTGGCAGGGAAGGCAGTCAGAATAGCAAAGGCACAAACTGAGGAAAAGATAGCCAACTTTGTTAAGAAGCGGGATAAAACTTTTTATAGGTACATTAGGGAGCGAAGAAAGACAAAGGGAGGGATACAGAGACTTAATAAAGATAATAAGACTTAATAAAGGGGAGGGAATGTGGGCAGAGGGTGACAGTGAAAAAGCAGGGATACTGGACGAATATTTCTGCTCAGTAGTCACAGTAGCAGAAGAGGAGGAGAAGATACCTAAACCAAACAAGGGAGAAACATTGAATGGGGGGTCGATACCAGTCCATTCACAGAAGAAAGGGTTTTGAAAGAACTGTTGAGACTGAGGGTGGACGAAGCAATGGGGCCTGATGGGATTCACCCAAGAATTCTAAAAGAACTAAGGGTAGAACTCATAACAAAACTGACTACTCTCTTTAACAAATCATGGGAGGATGGGGTGGTACCTGAGTACTGGAGGAGGGCAAATGTGATTCCACTTCACAAAAGTGGAAGCAGGGCAGAGGCAGGAAACTACAGACCAGTTTCAAGTTTTCAAGTCAAGTTTATTGTTCTTCCAATAAATTAGAAAAAATTCTGGACATTACAATTTTTAAATTTAAAAATACAAAATGTGAAATAAATTAAAAGTATGATTAAACAGACTCCTTATCTCATTAGAATAACTCTCATAAGAAAGTATGCTGGTTAAAATTCTTCAGATTGTATAAAAAACAATTAATTTATCTCTGAGCCACTTTCGGTATGCTTTTTTCTTAACACTTATTACAGACATTATAAAATTCCCTACCAGTATTGCATCTTGAAGAGTCATTGGGTGCATCAATATGAATATCACATCATATGTTAAATTTGCATATTTACTAAGAATTTTCCCCAAATATTTAAACGAATATAATTAAATAAAGGGCATTGAATTAATACATGCTTTAACGATTCAGTGAATCCTCTATTGCAAGGACATTTATCCTGAGTTGATTCATTTAATTTTAATTTATTAAAGTAAATGTATTTTGATGTAACAAGTTCAAATCTCGCCCAGGTTATTGCTTTACGTATGTATGGTGATAAAGGAAGTCGCAAATATTCTTCCATGTTGGAATCAATTTTGTTTTGAGCAAACCACAGGGCTTGTCTTTGGCTCCTTACTTGATTCATCTGAATTTGTGTGGCTTTTGTAAAAAGTTTTTTTTTTTAAATTAACCTTATAGCTTTAGTGTATTTTTATTTCCACTTGCCAATCATTCCATAGGTGAGTTGACTTTATACTGTGTAATATTTGAAAAAGGGATTTTAACCATACAGAGGTGAAACCATCTTTATGCCAGGATTCCTTTTCCATTATACAGTTCAATGGCATAACATTATTTATATTATTTATTGATCTCAACCAATATGTGACTATCCTTAGGTTAATAAGGGAAATCAAAGGTAATCTACCTAATTCTGTTCTAACTATTGATCCAGCCATTGAAGTGGGAATTTGTAAAATATATTTATAATAATATAAAAGAGGTGTTTCCAGTTGTGGATAATGATTATATCCCCAAATTTCCGCTCCACATAATAGTAGTGGGGTAATTTTTGCCTCCCCTGCTTTAATAGCAGGTATTACCGTAAAACCTCCATATTTAAGGTTAAATCTTTGCAGTGCTTTTGCTGCATACTTTGCCTTATTAGTCTGTTCCTTAATATGATGTGCCCAGAAGTTTCTAGAGTGTAATGTTATACCAAGGTATTTATAAGATGTCACTATTTCAATAGGGGCATCATTGTAGAAAAATCCTTGGTTTTGATGGCGATTTCAAAGATCATTATTTTTGTTTTGTCTAGGTTTATTCTCAATTCCAATTCTTTACATTTATTCACAAGAGATTTAAATTTTAATTCTAGTCCTTTAGGGGTCAGTGATAGTAGAATTCGATCATCTGCATATGCTAGGTTGTGTATGTATCGATCTTTTATTTTTGGAGAGTCCCACTGATCATTTAAGTCATAATCTAATAAGGTATCTATATAGATATTGAATAATAGGGGAGCTAGTAAACATCCCTGTTTGATACCTTTAGAGGTTGGGAAATATTCTGTGATATTTCCTCTTTGATCAAATCTCACTGCCGTATAAGTATAAAGTAAAACCATAGGGAGGAGTAAAGATGAAGGGAGGCCTCGAATCCTAAGAATTTCCCATAAAGTCTGTCTTATTAATGAATCAAACGCAGCGGAGAAATCAACAAATAAAACATAAAGTCTCATTTTCCTAAATAATATGTATTTCTCTAGGAGATGGAATACTACGAAAACATTATCTGTTGTGGAAAATCCATGACGAAATCCAGCTTGAAATTTTGAAAGAGGGCTATTAGTATCTATCCAGATTTGTAGTTTGTTTAACAATATACAAGAGAATATTTTCTCTGCAATGTCTAGTAAACTTATTGGGCAGTAATTACTTGGTTTGTATAACAAACCTTTTTGTGAATAGGTATTATTATGTTTTTTGCCATGACGATGGTATTGTACATTCTTTTAAACAAATATTGAATAAGTTGAGTACAGACCAGTTAGTTTGACTTCAGTGGTAGGGAAATGATGGAATCACTTCTGAAGGAAAGAATTGTTGAGTACCTAGAGGCCAGTGGGGCACAGGACCCAAGGCAGCATGGGTGCACAGCAGGAAGGTCATGTCAGACGAACCTAATAGATTTCTTTGACTGGGTGACGGAAGTAGTAGACCAAGGACGGGCTGTGGATATGGCCTACCTAGATTTTAGCAAGGCATTTGACACAGTCTCACACAAACGATTAATATACAAGTTAGCCAGCCTTGGAGTGGGTCCCAGGGTGGTAGCCTGGATAAAACACTGGCTGGACAACAGGGCGCAAAGGGTAATAGTAAACGGAGTCCACAGTGAAGAAAGGAAGGTAACTAGCAGGGTACTGCAGGGATCGGTACTGGGACCAGTCCTCTTTAATGTCTTTATAAGTGACATTGGAGAGCACCTGGAAGGAAAGGTGTGTCTATTTGCAGATGACACAAAGATCTGCAACAGGGTTGATACACAAGGTGGGGTGGAAAGAATGAAAAGGGACTTGGCAAGGTTGGAGGAATGGTCAAATATGTGGCAGCTCAGATTCAATGCAAAGAAGTGCAAGGTAATGCATCTGGGAAACAAAAACCCAGGGGAAGAGTACACAATGGGGGGTGAGTTAATAACAGCAAAAATCAAAAGAGGCCTAAGAGTAATTGTATCAGATGACCTAAAGGTGGGCAAGCAATGTGAGAAGGCAGTAAGGAGGGCTCGGGGATACTGGAATGAATAGGGAGAGGCATCAACAGTAGGAAACAGGAAGTTATTATCTCTCTGTACAGATAGTTAGTGAGACCCCATCTGGAGTACTGCGAGCAATTCTGGAGACCCCATCTCCACAAAGACATAGACAGAGTGGAGGCTGTTCAGAGGAGGGCAACCAAAATGGTGCAGGGTCTGCACCAGAAGTAATATGAGGAGAGACTAAAGCAACTTGTTATGTACACCCTTGAGGGAAGGAGGGAGAGGGGGGACATGATAGAAACTTTCAAGTATCTCAAGGGAATTAACAAAGTCCAAGAGGGTAGCATCTTTCAGAAGAAGAGATGTGCAAGAACAAGGGGGCACAATTTGAAGATAGAGGGGGAATGGCTCAGAGGTAATATTAGAAAGTACTTTTTCACAGAGAGGGTTGTGGATGCATGGAACAGCCTTCCTGAGGAGGTTGTGGAGTCAGAAACAGTGGGAGAATTCAAGAATGCATGGGACAGGCATAAGGCAATTCTAGTGGGGGGTAGGAGGAAGTAAGCTGTTGGTTAACTAGAATCTGCAGCTTATCCATCAGGTAGGGAAATGGGCAGACTAGGTGGGCCAAGCAGTCCTTATCTGCCATCAAATTCTATGTTTCTATGCTAGAGTGTGAGAGGAGAAAGGTAGACATGGGCAGATGGTGAGCAGAAAGTTTTGCGTCCTATATTAGAGTGAAAGAAGAACCTTGGCAAGCCTAGGGCTCTGGTACCTGCTAGGCCAAGAGTGGCTGTGGCAGCATACAGGAGAGTGGATAGACTTTCTTAGCTTGGACTTGAAAGGCCCAAGTTGGGTAAGGCTTGTGGTGGCAGTTGGTAGCTCATTTATCCCAAGCCGGGGCCCTGACCGTAAAGGCTCATCTCCCCAAGGCAGTCCATCTGAATGGAACAGCTAATGCATGTTTGGTAACACTTCTTGTGGCATGTTCAGCTGGAGCAGGATGGAATAAGGCTTGTATAGAGGAAGGTGTAAGTCTGAGTAGGGCCTTCTGTCCCAAGACACAGGCATGGAGCTTAATGCAGTCCTTAAGTGGGAGCCATTCAGTCCGTATGTACAGCTCACATGTATGCAATAGGCAATCTTCCCCTAACGCAGACCTACAGACATTATTTAAGGAGGCGTGCACTTTAATCAGGCTAGTTTCAGTGGTGGCCCCATAGACTACATTCCCATAGTCCAGGATTGGAAGGATTGTACCTCTGACTGCCTGTGTCCTGGCCTTGGGAGTAAGACAGAACAGGTGCCTATACAGAACCTCTAATTTCCTATTGACTGCCATGGTAATATTATGCATATGTTCATCAAACGATAGGGACTCATCTATTTTGAGACCAAGATACTGGAAGGACATTACCTGCTCCAGGGTGGTGTGAGAGCTGCAGGTAATTGATAGAGATGCGGCGGAGCTGTTCTTTTTGTCATCCGGCAAAGAGGATTGCCTTGTTTTTTTAACTATTGAGCACCAGCGTATAACTGTATCTATGAATAAATTATGAAATATTCATGAATATATGTGGATTATTTAGAATTACAGAATGCCAGGAAGGGTGACTGATATTTATTCAAGAAGGCAGTTGTTTTCCCAGCTACAGTAGGTTTGCCTCCTGGCCTTGGCAGTTGTAAACCCCCCCAACACACACACATACATACACACACGCACTTTTTCGAATGCACTGCCACCACTGTAAGCATTCAGACTAGTCACTGGCAATTGAACAAACTTCAGTTGCAAGTATCCTAACAGAATCACACATCAAGTTGCACAAGGACCATTTTCTTCCCTATACTTAGTCGCTTGCTGACCCGGTGAACTAAATAAAATAAAAACGAGAGTTTGCCCCTGTGAGAATGGAAACATGGAGCACTGGATTCACAGCTTTCACTCAGTCTTTTTATTTAAAGTATGGAAAGCACAGCTGGCCTGCAGGCACAGTGGAAGGGCTACCATATGAAACGTCAGTGACATGGATTGGGAACAAGCCTGGACCATCATGGGCCAGCCAGGGGGAAGAGAATTAGGCATCCTAAAGAATACTCTCCTCCTCTGGGGAGGGAGCGACGCTGTTCACGCTGTGATGCTGCCACCTTGGTGACTACAGGTGGCACTGCACCAACAGTGCCGGGGGGAGAAGAGACCCTGCTGTGGACCCACATTGTGCATGCATTGCATGTTTATTGGTCCCCTCATGTGCTGTCATCTTCCAGGGTTACTTAGGAGGCAAAAAAAGGAAAGCAGCCCTGGTGGTGGCTTCCTGTGGACCCCAGTATATGAGGCCCAGTAATTCGGTATGCTTTTGCCATATTTGCCCATCAGGCTGCTTAATGCCATGAATTGAAAAGGAGACTTGCAATTAAATAGGCCAAGGCTGTCACGGTCACTGAAATTTGCCAATGCACTGTCCCAAGGAAGGTTTTGAACTAAGTTTTTTGTTTTAAAGTGCAAGTAGCTAGTAACACAAAAGGGTAAAAATATTGATTTTTGCAATCATATTTAACTGTAGTGTTTTCAATGTTTTTTCCTTTCTCCTGTTGGTCTGCTAAATATCGCAGATAATGCAATACATATTTCACAGTGTTTTTTGGAAAGACCTGACCAAATTTTCAAAGGGTGACATAGGGTTCACATCAAGCCCTGCGCTGAAGCCATTTTTTGGCAGAGCTGTGCCAAACACCTTTGTTGCAGCTGCATCCGATTACCTACTGTTGGGCGCAGTTGCGAAAGTTTCCTCAGTTTATGGCAGCTTGAGTGCTGCATGCTAGACCAGAGAAAAGCTGAGCTAACTTGAAGCACTTGGAACACGGGACTGAAAATTCCATTCACTGGCCGGAAAAATGCCACAAGCCTTGTGCACCATAGGACTGGCAGGTATGCCGACTGAACAATGAAACCTGCACGGCAAAATCCATCACAGCGACAATCTCGATAGGTTTCAAGATTGTCGCTGTGATGGACCCAAAGTTGAAATTTTGTTCTTTCACAGTCTTTCAGTCTCCTCCCCTCCTTTGAATGAACTCCGACTCAGAGTTAGATATTTATAGAAAGGGGCTGTGCGGGAGACACATCCCTCCCAATAGAAAAACACACAATGTCTGATTGGAGAAATTTCGCTTGACAACATTGGGGATCTCGCAATGCTGAATTTCAATAGCACTGCTGTCAATGTGGCTTGGTGGACTGTGGACTTGCGGCATTCTCGGGGCTTGAAAATCCAGTCCACTGTGTCCCCAACTAAGCTTACAGTTTCTGGTTATTACATCTTGGTGTTATCTGTGCAAGCAGTATGCAGTACAGGGCAAGATATTCAAACAGGTAGCACTGCACTAACAGGGGTTGTGCCCACATACGTACTGGGCTTTGTGCACAGGAATGGTGTATAGCACAGCAGGTCTCGTATTAAAAGCCACAGTCAGTATGGCATGAAGTTGTCAGCGCGTGCGTGCTAGTGGACTGCCTGGTCTTGTATACAATGCACTCTGGCACATTGGTTAGTGAATGCTTCCAAAAATCATGTTTTAAAAACATGCAAATAGCACAGAGCACCCTCTTCCCTCTCCCTGTTCCCATGTATATTTCGCTGCTGACCACTGACAACCCTAGCCTTTCTTCATTCTCATTTAATATATCCCTGGCACCCAGTGGCACCACCTCTCTCTTCCTGTCCCCACATATGTTCCCCTGGCATCCAGTAGTTCCCCCTTGCCATCCCGATGTACATTTCCCTGGGATCCAGTAGACCCCTCCCTCTCCCCATCCCCATGTATAATTCTCTGGCATCAAGTAGCCCCTCCCTCTCCCCATGTATGTTTAAGTAGCTTTCAGTGGCATCCCCTCCCGTCCTCATCATCATGAATAATTCTTTGGTGTCCTGTGGCACCATCTCCTCTTCTTGCCCCATTTGTTATTTCCATGGTGTCCAGTGACACCTGCTTTCCCCGTCCCAATGTATATTTCCCTATCATCCAGTAACCCCCACTTCCTGCTCCCTATCCCCACGCATATTTCTGTGGCATCCAGTAGCCTTTCCCTCTCCTTATCTCCATGTATGCTTAACTGGCATTCAGTGGCACCCCCACTTCCCATCACCGTGCATAATTCTTTCGAGTCCTATGGCACTGCTTCCCTCTCCCTTCCCCATTTAATATTTCCATGGTGTCTGGTGCCACCCCTCTCTCCCTGTCCACTTGTATATTTCCCTGGTGTCCTGTAGCACCTTGTCCCTCTTCCCATCTACATTTAATATTTTGCTGGTTTCCAGTGGCACCCCAACCCCATGATGACCCCAAACCCTACCCAGTTCTGTGACACTGGTCTGCACAGACCCACTTCTCTCTTCCTCATCTGGCTACTATCTGACTCACGGGACCACTCTATCAATACAAAGTACCAGCAGATCTATTGAAATAGTAGTTGTGAGACAACCCTGCAGAATCAGCGGAGCTTTACGATTTTGCAGAGACATCTCACGACTGCTATATCGATAAAGCAACTGGTATATCGATAGAGAGGATGCATTAGTCAGACAGAGGCTAGCTGAGAAGGCAAAAGGAGGGTTTGTGCTGACTACTTTGTTGGGACTGAGTGGGGGGGTGGAGTTTGCCACCAGATATCAAGGAGGGGGGACACCCTTCTCACATGTGGACTGGATATGAATCCGAAGCCCATAGCATCCATCTATTGAGCACTGTGCTACGATAATGACATGTGGACTGGCAGGCTGAGTAGGTGTTAGGGCCCTGCTTGTTGAGTAGTATCATTAACATTTGATACAGGAATATTGCAGTTCGTTGCTTCCGTGCAGTGGGGTTTGCGCCATGCAAAGTTCTCAGCATGCTCAGTGTTGAGGGGCACTTAGCTCGTGTAGCCAGTCACATGGTTTGCACTCACAGAAGTGTTAGGGCTAGGTCAGCTCTGTGGCACCCAGTGAGAGCCAAGGTTTATGCTCATTATGCTGGCAAGGCGGGTTCACATCCCAAGCCTGGGTGTCGGGAGCAGAGTTCAGTGAGGAGGTAGTTTAGAGCATCATTTGGACGCTTCTCTCCCGGGGGGGGGCTTTGGACTGCTGTTTGTTGGCCCCTGGAGGTGGCTTGGGGTGGCATTCTTGGTGGCATGTGGCCTTAACACACCACTGAATGCCCCAACCCCCAGGACACCGACACAGATAGCCCATTGTGGGGGGGGGGTAGGTTGAAGGCTGCTGGTCCCCATTACCATGGTAGCCCAGAAGTGTCCATGTTGGCTCCACCATAACTGGAAAATAGATTTCTGCAGGCATTTCTACTCCCCCAGTTGCGCCATGAGGAAGGGGCGCACCCAATGAAGGGTTACTTTGACTTACGTGGGGTCATGAAAATGAAGGAGCGGCAGATGGCAATGGGGTGTGAGGAGGCAGTGGGCCTTGGCAGCCTGAAGGATGGCCGGCTGAGGGCTTGGGGAGAAGTAAAGCAAAACAAATGTCCAGCCTGGTGGTGCCAAGATGCTGGCCACCTTACCTCGCTTCACTCTGGTGACCTGGGTTCAGAAAGAGCCAGGGTCATCAGAAGCTGGCGGGGGGGCAGGATTGAGTAGCTGGATGGCAGCTCTCCTATCCCAGGGAAGGACCTTGTCACCTACTGTAGTTCCACAGCCCGTGTAGGGGTCTCACAGGGGCAGTGCGGGCAGCTTAAGCAAGAGGAGGTGTCTCAGCACTACGGCAGGCCTGCAGCCTCCACCATGGCCGCATGGCGAGACTCAGGGAAGAGGAAAAGAACGGAGGTAAAATCAGTATAAAAAAACATACAAGTGTTAGGGCTTTGCACAGCAGTAATAGAGGGAACAGTAGAACCATCTTAAAGGGACACATTTATGCCTAATAACCATGATGGGTTGCAACCACATGAAAATCTGTTTCAAATGAGGCCTTGGCTGCCTCTGTAGCTGGAGGAACTCCAGAGATCTAGATGACTGTGTCTGTGCAATACAACTAGTACACTGCAGCCATTTTTGGAACATTGTGATGTCATGGAGGAACAAGCTGTGCCTAACTACACTGAGTCAAGCACAGCATGTTCCTCGATGACATCACAATGTTCTACAAATGGCTACAGTGTAGTATTAGCATTGAACAGGCTCAGTCATCTGTATCTCAGAAGTGCTTCCAGCTGCAGGTGAGCCCGATAGTTTGTGTGAAATAGCTTTCCATGGGCTTCACACTGTGTCAGCCACTGTACATGAATATTTCCTTATAATGCTACTTAGGGCTTTAACACTTAGTTTCCAAAATATCTCCAGTTGTGCCGAGCGCAAAGTGACATACGCACAAAGCCCTTTGTGTCCCACTTTGTATGTAGTTAAAATAAGGGGCCCATGATGTCTTAAACAATGGCACTGTGAGGTCAGCGGGGTGGACAGCAAGCAGTGGGATGGAGCGGGAGGGTCCACTTACATGCCGGCAGGGGTGTAGCCAGGAATTTCAGATCTGCACATCAAGTGGACTCACTGCTACCTCCCCCCCCCATTGTTTGGGCCAGGTACCCCTTTCCTCAGCTGTCCATGCCCTTTCATCTGACACAAGCGTCATTTTCTCTGTGGTGTATACCACCACACGACTAGCCACACTATCACCAACAGTTGTCAGACTAACAGACTGGCTTTTAGTTACAATAGTGCATTGTGACAAGCCTCTGTACCACATCAACGCAGCCAGTCCCACAGAGGTCCATTCACATGCTACTAGCCATACTATCAGTTGTCACACTAAGACTGGCTTGTAGTTACAGCAACACCGCAGAGTCCCCCAGCAGAACAGCAGAACCTTCATAGCACACAAGATAGTCATAGCAGGCTTAGCAGCACCCAATAAGCCCAGAACAGCACTTTCTGACCGTAAACTTCCGTGGTTAATTTCTACACATAGCTGCCTTATTGTTTGCTTTCCCCAGCGGGCATGTCAACTTTTTTTTTTCCCCAATTGTTTAACCAGGAATAGCACACTAAACTGAAAGCTTGTTTACAGGTGCGCCTGGGAGCACAAGGAAGTTAAGTGACTTACTCAGGGTCACACAGTATGCAAGTGGGGCTGCATGCCCATTGGCTCTTGCTCTGCACCAATGGGCATGCAGCCCTACCGGGCAGTCAGTCGGCAGGCCCAAACCCAGGTCTCCAGATTTGCAGCTAAGAGCCTTAAACCACTGCGTCATACTGCTTCTGGCAACTAAAACCTAAATCTGTACACAGGGGCATAGGCAGGATTTTTTGGGGGGAGCTTGGATATGATATTTGGGAATTAGGACAAATAAAAGTGGGGGGGACATCTGGGGTTTCTACATGCTCTGCAGCGCTTTTTAGGGTTTTTTTTGGAAGGGGAAAAAATCAGTTGTTACATCTTCTATACCCCTAATTTCAGGGGACATTTTTTTGCATGGAATTAGGGGTGTGGGGGACTGACTGGCATTGGAGTCTGCAGATCCAGTTGTTGTGGACAACTGGCTGGAACATTGCCATCACCCACCCACCCTATGTGCAGGTTTTGTTATATGTCGTGAAAGATCTCTTCAGAAAAGCTGGGGGTCTGTGGGCCGCTACGTCTGCAGAAGATCTGGGGTTTGTACATTCTCTGTGGTTTGTGTTTTGGTGTGCATTTTAGTGTTAGATGGTTGTGTGAGATTGTGGCCAGCAGTGGAGGCGAACAGAGGGTGAGTGGTGGCCGCCAATCTCTAGTCCAGGTGGGCAATTGAGGATGGCACCAGGAGGGGGTGGGCAACTAAACTACCAGGTAGTTTTTTTTAATGCCAAATCTGGAGCTGGTGTGGGTGAGGGTGAGAGCAATGGAGGAAGTGCCACTGTTACCAGGGGATAATCTTTTATTGTAACTTCTTGTACCGGGACCAGGAAGTGAGGGGGGCCACCTGCAGTTGCACCTTGTTGTCAGCATACCCAGCTTTGTTTTGCTTTCTTTAGATCACTGAAAACAGCAGCGACAATACAGGAAAATAAACAGGTAGCAGTGCTCCCCCTCCTTCACCCCCAGTCCCAGCACAACCTAAAATAAAAGATTATTCCCCTAGTTCCAGTGGTACCCCATCACCACCCCTGGTCCTATCACAAGTTAAAAAATGTCCTGGCACCAGTGTTCAGTGTCTCCCACACCAGATCCCCGTTTTGGCATAAAAATCCTCCTTGGTAGTCTAGTGGCCCATTCTTGCCTGGCACCATCCTCTGCTGCCCCACTGCCAGACTTGAGCATGCACCCAGAGCTCATCCTCTGCTCACCTGTAGCGCTGGCTGCCATCTCATGCATGCAGGTACAGTCTATACAAGTCACGTTACCCATATCAGACATCACTTGTGTGAGATGGTGCCCAGCAAGGGAGGAGAACAGAGGATGAGTACCGGCCACCATCTCGCGTCTAGGTGGGCAATTGAGGATAAGGCCGGGGGGGGTGGGCAACTAGACTACCAGGTAGGTTTCTAATGCCAAACCTGGGACTGGTTTGGGTGAGGTAGGAAATAAAGTACCACTGGTACCAGGGGATAATCTTGTATTGTAACTGCTTGCATTGGGACCAGGAGTGAAGGGGGCACTAAGCATTTGCTGAGGCCTGAGGGGGGGCAATGGCAATAATGTGCCGCTCCCCCCCCCATTCATACTAGGTAAATGCAATGCACCATATAATGAAAGAAGCATAGAATTTGTTGAATGTCATAACTCAGAATTAAAATGCTTTATATCACTAAACTGAAAAAGGACTGCAGTGCTCTTACATCACCCAGTCTATCCAGGGCCAAGTCAAGTGTAATATTGCTTACCTCCCTTTAAGCTGTGTGTTGCCCAGATTCCCAAAATGAATTGACTGACCTGAGGGATGCTGGCTGCTGCCTGCTGGCAGTCAAGACAGAATGCCTTACTGAGGTGGGAGATGACTAAACATCTAAGGCCCAAGGGGACTGACAGGCTGGCATGGGGGAAAAAAAGTTTTACTCCGCCCTCCTCTGACTCACTCCTCCACCACACTCACTCAACCCAGCTGACGGCCACAACTGGTACTGACTACTCTCTCTCTCTCTCTCTCGTGGCTCCTCTGATCTGGCCAGGCTCACCCACAACAAGCAATACCCAGCTGCACGGCTCAAGAACGCAGTTGGACAGCTGGGTCTAGTGAAGTCTACACTCCAGACCACCAAAATAAACTGATGATTCCTCACTGTCCGTGACCTGTCTCCTCCTCATTCTCTAATTCATCATGTGGCCAGGTGTCTTGATTTGCAACAGTGTATGTGGCAAGCCAGTGCATCAAGCCACCAATTGCAAGCCACACCACTTAATTGGCTGCTGAGTAGGGTTGCCACCTTTGGATGAGGCAAAAACCGGATCCTAAGCTCCGCCCCTAGCCCCACCCCTTTTCATGACTCATCATGCATTGTTCCTCCTAGAAAGCCAATGGTTATATCAATAAAATACAACACTTAATGCAGTTCAACAAAAAGACAACTGGCTGTGTTGGTGTTACAAAAGGCTGGGACAGCTTTGCTGCTATGCCACTTTAAGATACAGTGGAAAAGATTAGGTTAAGTAAGTGCTAATGGTGTTAATGGCCATACTTTATACCTCCCAGGTTGACTGCTTTCACAAACAAAAGGCAATACTGACAACAGAACTTGTTTATAACCTGGACATGTAGTTAAAACAATGAATGAGATGGCAAAATCTGTTTCAAAAGTATGTGAGCACTCAAAATGGCTCAAAAACCTGACCAGCACAGAGCAAAACCGGATTACCTGATAAGGACCCTGAAAACCTGACCACCAGGTAAAAAAACCTGACAGGTGGCAACCCTACTGCTGAGAGAGGAGGAAGAGCAGCAGACTGTCAGACCAGTGGAACTGTCAGGGACCACAGACGCACCAACCCCTTCGGTTTGGATTGGGTGGGCTTCCTCCTGCGGCTGCTCCCAGCCCCACTCACTGGAATTCCCCTCCATTCTACAGCGCAGTAGGCCAGCAGCCAGTACCCAAGACAGCAGTAACATTTAAAGGGCCCTCTCTGTGTGTGTGGGTGGAAACTAAGTATTACAAAAAATGTCAGATGTCATTTCAGGGTGTGTTTGAACACCCTAAAGAAAACCCTGCCTACACCCCTGCCTGCACACAATCTAAACAATTAAAGCATGAGAGCAACTAGTGCAAAGCCTGGAACTTTCTTACTGTTCAGAGAGGAGGCCCAGCTGTTTCAGTAAACTTTACTGTACTGCCATGGGTCACCCAGCTACTCTGCTCTCGGTGCCTGCAGACTCACCTCTCCCCAACCAAACCCACATTCATGATTTTTTCCATCAGTTAAACCCAGCTGCTCTGCTATGTATTCTGTCAGTGTCTGCAGACCCAGCCGACCCCGTTGCACCCACATTCATACCCCCCCAATCATTAAACAAGGTGCTCTGTACTCCATGTCTGCAGCCCCACCCCTCCCCAGCTAAACCCCTGTGGCACCCACATTCAACCCCCCCTCCAATTATTAAACAGATTGGAGGTGGTGCAGAGATGAGCCACCAAAATCATACAGGGGCAACAGGGTAGGTCCTATGAAGAGCGCTCGGAGCATGTCAATATGGACATGCTGGTGGACAGGAGAAAGAAGGGACATGACTGAGACACCCAAGTACATCCATGGAATAAACAAGGTGGAAAGTAGCGTACTGTTCACAACAGGTGGTAACCTGGGTACGAGAGGAGGGCTGGGGGGATACTGGGATGCATAGGGAGAGGCAAGAACAGTAGAAAACAGGAAGTTGTTATCCCTCTGTACAGACAGTTAGTGAGACCCCATCTGGAGTACTGCATGCAATTCTGGAGACCCCATCTCCACAAAGACATAGACAGAGTGGAGGCTGTTCAGAGGAGGGCAACCAAAATGGTGCAGGGCCTGCACCACAAGACATACGAGGAGAGACTAAAGCAGCTTAATATGTATACTCTTGAGGAAAGGATGGGGGGACATGATAGAAACATTCAAGTATCTCAACGGAATTAACAAAGTACAAGAGGGTAGTATATTTCAGAAGAAGAGATGTGCAAGAACAAGGGGGCACAATTTGAAGATAGAGGGGGGACGGTTCAGAGGTAATGTTAGAAAGTATCTTTCACAGAGAGGGTTGTGGATGCATAGAACAGCCTTCCTGAGGAGGTTGTGGAGTCAGGAACAGTGGGAGAATTCAAGAATGCATGGGACAGGCATAAGGCAATTCTAGTGGGGGGCAGGAGGAAGTAAGCTGTTGATTAACTAGAATCTGCAGCTTGTCCATCAGGTAGGGAAATGGACAGACTAGGTGGGCCAAGCAGTCCTTATCTGCCGTCAAATTCTATATTTCTACGAGAGGTAACTCATTAGAACTAGAAGAGGGTAGGGAGGTTCAAGAGGGTTGTCAAAGCACTTTTTTTTATTAAAAGAGTGGTTATGGACTGGAACAAGCTGATGGTGAAAGGGGGTGAGATGGGCAAATGGGAATGGTTCTTATGGGTGCAGACTGCAAGGGGGGGAGTAGGGAGGACTGACAGAACAGTCCCAAAATTAAACAGGCTCAGGCAGACTGAATGGGACACTAGTGCTTTACCTGCCTTCATTTTCTATGTTTATATAATGTTTTTAACTAGCAGGATACTTATCTTTAAAGTGCTGTTTCATTCTAGTCTTATGTACAGTATGTGGACACTGCTGGTCTGCCTATTAAGCTCCATAGCATTGCCCCTCGGTAGGTCAAATAATTTCTTTACCTGAAATATTGTTACTGGCTTTTAAGATTTGAAAGTTACCTTTGTGGTGAGATCTGGTAGCGTGGCAGTGGAAATTTCAGATCTTGTTAAATTTAAGTAGGGAAGGAGAGACTTGTGTCTGTACTCCTTTGTATTCCCAGCTTTAATTCAGTGACTAAAAGCATATTAATTAACTAAAAAGGGTAATGTTTCTGATTTTGCAGTAATCAAATTATTATACTCCTGTGTGGTTGGGCAAGCTTATGCTGTGTATCACCTGACTTAGCAGCCTTTACAGTAGCTGAATAGGTTGTTTTTTTTTCCCCTGGACTATAGCATTAATAATTTCATTCATTAACACACCTGCAGGCAGTTAGAGAAAGCTGTAAAATCTGTTCATATCTGATAACTTCACACCTGCACAGGATGTCATTAACTGCTTGACTGCTACATAAACAGGGAACACGTTGGGATGTTAGCCAACTTTCTCCATTCAAGGTCTCATCTTTTAATCTTGAGTTAATTTCTTCCTCAAACCCCCTAGGAAAAGCAGCCTGATAGTTCTGTGTCCTGTTGGGAACTGTATACCATAGTGCATGATGCAGTCCTTCGTCACTGTCGGTCCTTTTCCATTTACATTACGGAGCACTGCTGCTGAATGGTCTCCATACTTTTGCTCCTTGCATGGGGAGTAATATGTCTAATTCTGTATCTATTTGTAAAGCCCAGTTGAAGAGCTGCCTGTTTCAGGATCATCTTAAAAGTAGTGCATGGGTATTAATAACATTTTGCTTTTCTGTACAGTGTTATGACAGCATGTACTGAAAATGAAAATGCACTCTTTAAATTCAAGAAATTCAACAAATTGTTGTAACTAAACTTCCTGTAAAGGTTTTCTAAAAACTGAGCCTTTGCTGTTACACTTTGGTGGTACTGCTTATTATGGACTGTAAACTGTGGTAGAAGTAGGTCAGTGGATCCTGCATGATAGGTAAGGAACTCAACCTTTGGGGCAGTTACTCCCTAGGTGTGTGGGGTGGTAAGGAAAAACCAGATGGTCATTTCTGAGTTGAAAAAGGATTCTTCTGAAGTGATGGTCAGCACAAGTCTGTTATGACTCTGCTAAATGGAACAGAACAACTGCTAGAGATGCCACTCAGAGGCAGACACTAAAGAAAAGGGGGGAAACATGAGATTAATCGGTATCATATCATATATCATATCAAAACATATAAATATAGAATTTGATGGCGGATAAGGACCTCTTGGCCCACCTAGTCAGCCCTCCTTTCCCCTACCTACAGTCACACTGCAGACCCTGCTTGATGTCTAGCTTTACCCCCCTTTCCTTATCTCTAAGGTTCCCTTATACCTATCCCATGCCTTCTTAAATCTCATTACATTTTCTGCTCCCACCACCTCATCAGGGAGGCTGTTCCAGGCATCCACCACCCTTTCTGTGAAGAAGTGCTTCCTTATGTAACCCCTAGATGGCGCTATCCCAGGGGCTACTACCCCTGCCTGATTTGCCACTAACAGGTTGAGGGGCCTGGATCCAATGGCGGGTGCCTCCACCCAGAGGTCAGGGTTTGCAATAGTTAAACTAACTTGGTCACAGCCCTCTGGGACACTGCAACCCCTTTCTTCCCACTAGTGGCCCACACAATATATCAGAATTACCTTCACAGTATACACTTACCCCAGGTCTGGTTCCGCACTGGGACCTCCTGTGAAATGAGATACAGTGCAACAATCACAGTACAGTACTTTAACATAGACAAATACCTCAGGCAGTATAACTTTGCTGAAACAAGCAGCTCTGATTTATTTAGGGGATATAACAAGGACAGGGAAATCAGGTTAATTAGCTTATCACTCTAATAATCTACCTATGGCTCTGTGCACAGGCCTATCCCTATCAGTTACTGTCCTGGGTACCCAAGCCCTAGTGGCTAGTCCAAACCGTGGCAGCTGGTAGGGGCCCTTTCTACACAGAGAAAAGGAGAATTAAACAGTCAGCAGTACAGTAATTCCATTTGGATTTAATGTGGCAATTCAACAGAGCGACCCTGAATTAGTACTCGACCTCCAAATAAGATAGGGTCCTTCAATGTCAGCAGGGCTCACTTGAGGTACACAAACCTCTTCACACATCCATATAAAAGAAAGCACTATACCAGGCAGGCTGCATCTGTATCCCAATCGCAATTACTGCACAATGCCGGAGAACACACAGCAGATTCAGTTCCTGACAGACCGAGTGCAATTTTCAGTAATTCCTCCAGTCTTCTACAGGGTGAGCCTGGTTTCTACTCTTCAGAGATCCTTTGATTCTTTTCACAGGACGGATTCAGTCCTAACAAGCTGTTACACAAGCTGCAGACCGGAACTCTGGGCCTTACACGTTTTGACTAAAACTGCACACTGAAAAAGCACAGGGCTCCTTCCTTCTTCACTGCCAAAGCTCAACTGAAACTCCAACCGACAAAACCGGGCACTTCCTTTGAGTTCCTCCCAGTTCTTGACTGGATTGGCTGTCACTCACAATAGACTGCTGCTGTTGGTCCAATAAGGCACTGAAGTCTAAACTACATCTCCCAGAGTCACTGCCCATACAATCCTCTTGTGGCTGGCTCAGATTATGAGTCCAAGTTCTGATTCGTCCAAGGCACCATTTTAGAGCTAGCTTACCCCACACTGATTGGTCCAGTTCAGCAGTTCAAAACTAGAATGGGGAACTAGCAGACACAGTTCTGACTGCAAAGAAAGCAGGTTAGACAAACTGTAATTTCATTATTACTCTAAATAATTTCTGGCAAACAGTTACATCTTTCAGATAGGTTCCTTTGCACTCCTAGTGACTGCAAAATGAAGTGAATTGGCAGCAGCTGGTGGTACTCAATCAAAGAAACACACAGTCCCCATACAAACTAATTATGTCTGCAAGCAGACAGCTCTTAAAGAGACAGTACTAGAGGTTCTAAAACACTCACTGATAAATGGCTTAAATGCCAAACACCATTCAGGCTTGGAGCATTCTAGCAAGCTCCTGAAGTCTTTTGGAACCCCCATTTGCAGAGGTTACACCTTCCTGGCCTGGGAAAGCTGGCGTCCCGTCAAGCAAGTACCCATAAGTTTTAACTGCAACCATATACATTTGCATTAGGCTCGCATGTAATCATCAGTCAATATATCATTTTACCAAGAACACATTTCTGAAACATTGCAGTACGTCCTCTTTACACAGTATTACACTACATTGTACCATAACTCAAGTTATTACCTCTTGTACATGAAACCTGAAGAGAGGGGCCCTTTCCTATCAGTTACCTTGGGGCTGGATGGGGCAAGGGCACCATACTTAGAGGGCAACACAAGTAACTTGAGTTAGCACTGATGCTCAGTTTGGGCAATGAGCTCGGGGACACATACACTCCTTTATGGACAACATTGAGAGGCAAGTCCACAGGCCTCCCAAGGGAATCATAACTGAGGTGCACCACAGGCTTTACAGCTCGACCAGTCTTTCTAGGGGAACTGTTATAGTCTCTGCACTCTGAGCCTCATTTCCAGCATTGTCCTCACTTGTCAGGGGAGTCTCCATGGGGGTAGAGAGGCTGGAACTTGGGGCACTTTCAGCTCCAGGAGTTACAGTTTCTGAGTCCACAACATTTGGCTCGCATGGAGAGCTTTCGGACACTGGCAGTGGACTGTCAGGGCACTCAAAATACTCTTCTTGTTCGGTGTATCACCAGTCTGCCCCAATCTATCATTTTCTCCCATAAAGCTCAAACAGTTCAACCATGCACAATGATTCCATTTCATCTGATCTGATGCTTTGCACTTCACTTTCTGGGAGCATTGGCTCCAGGGATGAAGCTGGGGGCTTAGCAGTCCAGAAGGCCCAGCTTCATCTCCAGTATTGACTAGGGGATTGCCCCGAAACAATTGACTCAGTTCATAAGAAGGATAGTATTCAAAGTCACTCTCACTTTCTTCCGATATGGACTGACAGTCATGCTCAACTGGGACTTGTGGAGGGGAACACTTTAACTTTGCTTCTGTAGGTGCAGACTTTCTTGATCTTTTCTTAGCAGCAGCTCTAGTCACTGGTCCAGAGGGGGCATCTTCTAGGGGCTCAGACTCAATTAAGATTTGTCCAATGGGCAGTAAATGATTTCTATGCATTGTTTTACATCTTTTGAATTATTCTCAGGCCTTACTTTGTACACTGGCAGATCATCTAGTTTGCCCACTACAATGTGAGGGAGATGGTGCCATCTGTCAGCAATCTTGTGCTTGCCATGCAGTCCCAGATTTCTTAGCAATACCGATCTCCCTCCTGGAGTTCCTGTGCTTTCACCTTTTATCATACCTTTCTTTGTTGGCCAGATTTCTTTTGGCAGCCATGGTTTGAGCCAGTTGGTACGCATGAGTTAGCTGGGCCTTTAACTTTTGCACATACTGTAAATAGTTGTCAGCTTGAACCCCATCAGGAGAGACCCAAAACACACATCTACTGGTAGTCGAGCTTCTTCCAAACATCAGGCGGTAGGGGAGAATCCAGTGGCATCACTTTGGTGCAGTTATAAGCATGTACCAGGGTGCTAATTTGTTGGCTCCATCTAGGCTTGTCCTTTGGGTGCAGGGTGCCTAGCATATCTAGCAAAGTGCGGTTGAAACGTTCAGGCTATGGGTCCCCTGGGGTGGTAAGGAGTGGTTCTGGACTTTCGCACTCCCCACAGAGAAAGCATCTCTTTGATCAGACGACTCTCAAAGTCTCTCCTATGATCAGAATGGATTCTTTGTGGAGCCCCATAGTGAACAAAAAAGTTTTCTACAAGTACTTTGGCTACAGTGGATGCTTTCTGGTCTTTGGTGGGGAAAGCTTGGGCATATCTCGTGAAATGGTCAGTGACCACCAGCACATTACTAATATTTCTTTGATCTGACTCCAAACTTAGAAAATCAATACAGACCAGCTCCATGGGTGCACTGGTGGTGATGTTAACAAGGGGGGCAGCCCTCTGGGGCAAAGCTTTCCTCTGTAAGCAGCGACTACAAGTTCGAATGTGTTGCTCCACATCAGCCCCCATCTTAGGCCAATAGAATCTGGATCTCACCAAGTCAAGTGTTCTGTCTATACCAAGGTGCCCCATGTGGTTGTGCAAGGACCTCAGTACTGAGTCTCAAAAGGCAGTGGGCAGCACTAGTTGTTGTTTGTCTACTTGTCCCCCTCTGTCTACTGTTTCTCTGTATAACAGTTTATTGATCAGTTTCAACTTAGGACCTTCTTTGTATAACAG
Organism: Neoceratodus forsteri; assembly: GCA_016271365.2. NCBI lineage: Eukaryota > Metazoa > Chordata > Ceratodontiformes > Ceratodontidae > Neoceratodus > Neoceratodus forsteri. The sequence goes on from JADMNL010000025.1 coordinate 78,799,246, forward strand.
TGCAGTTCTCAAATCAGTGGAGCGTAATTTGGACACATCTTTTCCTGCATAGAGGGCTTCTAAAGCTGCTTTGATCATGGGATCGGGATTGAGCCCGCGAATACTGTCATTGTCCAGCTGAGGCAGTGCACCAATGTCTATTGCAGAAAAGTGGCAATAAGCAGCAGGTATGCAATTCTCAGAGGCTCCCAAGCAATCCACCATGCAGTCCACTGCGTCCGTGGACATTGTTCCTCCCTGTCAAACTTCCGGCAGAGTGCCCGAATGTCAGGTTCTGCCAATCGGACCCAATCATTCTGGGGAACAGGCCTCCAGGAGAGAGCATCAGCATCTATGTGGTTCAGACCTGCTCGGTATTCGAGAGCATAGTCATATGTAGATAATGCAGAAAGCCACCTATGGCCAGTGGCATCCAACTTAGCTGAGGTCTGCACATAGGTCAAAGGATTATTGTCAGTTTTTACTAGTATTTTAGCCCCATACAAGTACTCATGGAATTGGTCAACAATAGCCCACTTCAAAGCTAGGAACTCTAACTTATGTACAGGATAGTTCTTTTCGGATGGGGTCAGGCTTCTACTGGCAAAGGCCACTGGTCTCAGGCCATTCTCGTGCTCTTGGTACAACACAGCCCCCAACCCTTGCAAGCTAGCATCAGTGTGCAGGACGTAAGGTTTTCTTGGATCGGCATAGGCCAGCACTGGAGCATGGGTAAGTTGATATATGATCTCATGAAAAGCAGTCTCACAATCAGGAGTCCAGCGGGCCCCAAATACTTCACTCGGATGAAAATACACTCTTTCAGTCTTGAGGGACGCTGACTTTTGGTATTTTTTGTGGGTTGGGGGATACCCTTGAGTAAGGTTAAGTAAAGGGCGGATCACTCTTGAATAGTCCTTGATGAAGCGCCGATAATAACCACAGAATCCCAGGAATCTTTGCAGTTCTTTTAGATTTTGGGCTGTGGCCAGGTGGTCAAGGCCTCAACTTTACTTGGGTGGTCTCTATTCCCTCGGTGGATACTATGTGTCCCACATACTTTACTGATGTTTGAAAGAATTGACACTTATCAATGGACAGTTTAAGGCCAAAGTCCTCCAGTCGGTCCAATACCTTAAATAATCTGCTCTCATGTTCCTCCAGTGAGCTGCCAAACACAATGACATCATCTAGGTATACCAGGCACTCTAGTAAGTTCATGTCCCCCACTGCACGCTCCATCAATCGTTGAAAAGTGGCTGGGGCACCTGAAATCCCTTGAGGCATCCTCATGAATTCATAGAAGCCAAGCGGACAGATAAAGGCCGTCTTCTCACAGTCCTCTGGGGCCATCGGGATCTGGTAGTACCCACTGCGGAGATCCAGCACAGAGAACCACTTGCTCCGTTTAGGCAGTCCAAAGCATCCTGAATGCGGGCATTGTGTACTGATCAGGGATAGTCCAGGTTTAAGATGCGATAATCCACACACATCCTTACTGTTCCATTCTTTTTCCTCACTACCACAATGGGGAAGCATAAGGGCTTCTGGATTCTTGTATTACACCAGCAGCTAACATCTCTTGCAGATGCCGTCTCACATCATCTATGTCAGCAGGTGCCAGGCGCCGAGACCTCTCACGAGAAATGGTCTTTCGTCATGCAGCGGATATTGTGCTCAGCTCCTTGCACGCATCCTACATCCCATTCCTTTAAAGAAAACACCTGGTCTCTCTGGGCAAGCTTCTCACTGATCCTCACTTTCCATTCAGCTGGCAGCGGGAGTCGAAATCAAACAAGTCAGGCGTTACTCTGTCATTCTTCCTTGAACTCTTGCTGCTGGGTAGCACTGCAGTGTCTGCACAATGCACATTAGCCAGGATGCAACCTCTGTTTACTCGAATGTCTCTTTCAGACACATTATGAACTTGGACCATTACCCTTCTGGCATAAGCATGGGCTCTAGCGGGCAAAATACTAGGCTTGACCAGCAGTCCCTCTGGCAATTTTCCATCGCCTGGTGCATCCAACATTAATATTTTATTCTTAACATCCTTTCTGATACGGACCTCTCCCTGTAAGGTACACTGGGCATTTGGCGCCAGGATCAGAGACTCAGGATCCTTCTTCCATACAATTCCGACGGTTCCTCTGGTTCTGTTTTTCAGCATCTCTCTGTGCCTCATAGGCCTTCTTAATTAAAGCGGAACTCTTAAAGCTCTACTAGTCTTTGATCCCTGTTTTCATAACACAACTGTGCCAGCCTTCCGAACATATGAGCATTTGTTCCAATCAACAAAGGACACCATCATACAGTCCAGTGGGGGACACACTAAGGCTAGGGTCTCTACTTGTTCGGCCACTCCAGCCACGGAGGTGGGAAAGACAGCCAAATTCGGATATACCGGAATAGGGGTAGGCCTTCTCACTTAACCCCCATACATGCAGTCCTTCTAATGGTTGTAAGGGTACGTCTGACAAATGCTTCTGATACCAATCCTGGAACATAATTGTCACTTGGGAGCCACTGTCTAATACAGCTCTTGTAGACACTCCATTCACCTTTACGGTGGTCTCCATGGAGGGACCCACTATTCTGGACCAGTCTGGAGAGGCGGTAGTGGGGGCCTGGGCAACTGACCTTGCCACAAAAGGACGTGAATTAGCATTTTTGGTGCCCTCACTGGGATCATGTCGTGCACCTCTTAACCACTGATTTCTTCTCAGCTCTCCTTGTAGCCTATATGCAACTTTGTCAGTGTCTTTGGGGACTGGCATTCCCTTTCATGTGCCCATCTTTCCCACAATTATAGCAAAACATACTTTCTGGAGTTTGAGCTGGCGAGCGCCACACTGGGAGCCAGGGCGGGGTATTACTAACTGGAAACCTTGGTGCCATCTCTGTCTCTGGTGATAAGCATTTGGAGACATCTCGTCAGTTTCTCCACTTCCATGGTCAAGGAATCGAGTTCGAGCTGTTATCAGCAGGAGATACATGGGTGGTACCCCACCCCCATAGCGAATGCAGTCGGATATAGGTCAGGGCCGTACTTGCAGGCGTGGCCTTCATAAAGGACTGTTTTGAATTCCGGAGCTCTCTCAACAGTTTGCCCCATTGTGACATATCTTTTTCCTTGTCAGAGCACTCATTGACTGCCAACCTCTGCCCTGAACTTCACTTGATGGGTCACCCTCAGTCACTCGGGTCGTAGCCGCAGCTATTGGTGCAGGTCCTCCGAGGTCGTCTTTTCTCAACTCCTCGAATTTCTCTCATTAACTCATCATAGGAGGGTGGGGATTCCAGTCGATCTGCCAGGCGTAACTGAAGCAACAGCAGTTCTGAGGAAGGGGCAGACTTAAGGATCCTATCCAGCCTGGTTCGGTCCAGTTCAATCACTGGCAAACTACCTTTCTGAGGCATTCTTGCAACAATTTTTCCAGCCGAGATACATACACAGACAACAACTCCCTTGGTACTGTTGTGCATCTCTTACTCTCCACCATAGGTCCTCATCAGAATCTGGGCTCCCATACACATTCTCCAAGGCCTCAAGATAGGCCTGTGCAGTCGCTCAGGTTACTGGCCCATTTAGCACGGATGGTAGCCAGGCAGACCGGAGGCTCTCACTAACCCTCTTCACTTTCGCCTCCGAGCATTGCCATTCTAGCACTTGGGGCAACATAGTCTATCCAGGTCTCCCAGTCATCCTCCCTTGGGGGTGGGAGGGTGCCAGAGAAGATCCTCAACCTTCGGTAAGAGTCGTGACTAATGGCAGGTGCAGAAATAGGAGTCTGCATTGGTTCAGCCACCATTACGGGCACTGGAGCAGAGAGGGTGTTGGGAGAACACCCCAGGTGGCAAGAATAGTTTCTTCAAGTCCTCCACAGTTTTCCCTCTCCCAGCAACCATTCAGCAAATTTCTCCTCAAAAGTTTCAGATAGTGGTGGGGCTGATTCCCCGGTCTTTACTGTCCTAGTTATCACTCTCCAAGCAGTGAGGGCTCACTCTGGGTAATGGTCTGTGGCACTTTGGAGCTATCTATGGGATCCTTAAACTCTACTAGGGCCAGGAAAGTGTGGGTGAGCAGATTAGCATGCCGACCCACCACCACAGGGTTTTGTAAACCTTCCACCTTGGAAAGTACTCCCTGCACAGTGTGTCCGTATTGATACCCAGGGGATGTCCAGGATAAGCATAGCATTTTGGGGTTGATCTCCTCCCAGTACACCACTCCACCAGCCGTGCACAGCCACTTCTGTCGGGTACCCATTTTTTCTTAACAGTGGTTCAGAATATGGCCACTAGAGGACACACAATCCCAGCGGTGAGCCTCCAAGATGTAACCCCTAGATGGCGCTATCCCAGGGGCTACTACCCTGCCTGATTTGCCACTAACAGGTTGAGGGGCCTGGATCCAATGGCGGGTGCCTCCACCCAGAGGTCAGGGTTTGCAATAGTTAAACTAACTTGGTCACAGCCCTCTGGGACACTGCAACCCCTTTCTTCCCACTAGTGGCCCACACAATATATCAGAATTACCTTCACAGTATACACTTACCCCCAGGTCTGGTTCCGCACTGGGACCTCCTGTGAAATGAGATACAGTGCAACAATCACAGTACAGTACTTTAACATAGACAAATACCTCAGGCAGTATAACTTTGCTGAAACAAGCAGCTCTGATTTATTTAGGGGATATAACAAGGACAGGGGAAATCAGGTTAATTAGCTTATCACTCTAATAATCTACCTATGGCTCTGTGCACAGGCTATCCCTATCAGTTACTGTCCCTGGGTACCCAAGCCCTAGTGGCTAGTCCAAACCGTGGCAGCTGGTAGGGCCCTTTCACACAGAGAAAAGGAGAATTAAACAGTCAGCAGTACAGTAATTCCATTTGGATTTAATGTGGCAATTCAACAGGAGCGACCCTGAATTAGTACTCCGACCTCCAAATAAGATAGGGTCCTTCAATGTCAGCAGGGCTCACTTGAGGTACACAAACCCTTCACACATCCATATAAAAGAAAGCACTATACCAGGCAGGCTGCATCTGTATCCCGATCGCAATTACTGCACAATACCCGGAGAACACACAGCAGATTCAGTTCCTGACAGACCGAGTGCAATTTCAGTAATTCCTCCAGTCTTCCACAGGGTGAGCCTGGTTTCTACTCTCAGAGATCCTTTGATTCTTTTCACAGGACGATTCAGTCCTAACAAGCTGTTACACAAGCTGCAGACCGGAACTCTGGGCCTTACACACGTTTTGACTAAAACTGCACACTGAAAAGCACAGGGCTCCTTCCTTCTTCACTGCCAAAGCTCAACTGAAACTCCAACCGACAAAACCGGGCACTTCCTTTGAGTTCCTCCCAGTTCTTGACTGGATTGGCTGTCACTCACAATAGACTGCTGCTGTTGGTCCAATAAGGCACTGAAGTCTAAACTACATCTCCCAGAGTCACTGCCCATACAATCCTCTTGTGGCTGGCTCAGATTATGAGTCCAAGTTCTGATTCGTCCAAGGCACCATTTTAGAGCTAGCTTACCCCACACTGATTGGTCCAGTTCAGCAGTTCAAACTAGAATGGGGAACTAGCAGACACAGTTCTGACTGCAAAGAAAGCAGGTTAGACAAACTGTAATTTCATTATTACTCTAAATAATTTCTGGCAAACAGTTACATCTTTCAGATAGGTTCCTTTGCACTCCTAGTGACTGCAAAATGAAGTGAATTGGCAGCAGCTTGAGTGGTACTCAATCAAAGAAACACACAGTCCCCATACAACTAATTATGTCTGCAAGCAGACAGCTCTTAAAGAGACAGTACTAGAGGTTCTAAAACACTCACTGATAAATGGCTTAAATGCCAAACACCATTCAGGCTTGGAGCATTCTAGCAAGCTCCTGGAAGTCTTTTGGGAACCCCCATTTGCAGGGGGATTGCACTTACAATTCTCCCGAGTCTGTCCCCCTCCAGCTTCATAGCATGAACCCTTGTTCTTGAGCATCCTTTTCTCTGAAAAAGGCTTCCCTCTTGAACCTTATTTATACCCTTGAGATATTTGAAAGTCTCTGTCGTATCCCCTCTCCCTCCTTTCCTCCAGAGTGTAGGTCATTCAGTCTCTCATCATAGGACTTTTGATGCAGGTCATGCACCATTTTAGCGGCCCTCCCCTGGACAGATTCTACTCTATGTCCTTCTGGAGATTTATACAGAGGTATCACCACCTCCCTCTTTCTGCTGCTGACACCCCTCTCTGTGCACCCTAGCATCCCATTGGCTCTCCCCACTGCCTTGTCACACTGTTTGGCCACCTTTCAGTCATCAGATATGATAACCCCAGTTCTCTTTCCTTTTTTTCCGATATGTATTTTATGGTAGGTTTTTCAGTTTTCTCCCCGTAACCCATCCCCTATCTCGATCCTGCTCCAACCCTCCCCCCCCCGTGCTGTCTCCCCAATGACCCAAGTCCATTCCCGACCCCAGGTCGCCAGTGTGGCATGAGGTAAGGCATCCAGCGCCTCAGCGCTCAGTGCCACCAGGCCAGTCTGCCAATTCTCATTCCTGTTTGGTGGTCGCCAGTCTCTACTCCCCCAAATATTGTACTCTGACCTTTAGTTTCTACTCCCAGATTGCATGATTTTTGCACTTTTTTGCATTGAAACTTAGTTGCCACATTCTTGACCACTCCTCAAGCTTACCTAGATCTTTATTCATTTTTTTCAACCCCCCTGGAGTGTCCACTCTATTGTAGATTTTAATGTCATCTGCAAAAATATATACCTTCCCATCTAGTCCCTCTGCAATGTCACTTATAAAGATATTAAAGAGGACAAATCCCAGTACTGATCCTTACGGCACCCTGCTAGTCATCCTCCCTTCTTTGGAGTGAAGTCCATTTACCACCACCCTCTGACACCTATCCTCTGGCCAGTTACTTACCCAGTTTACCACTTTTGGTCCCACTCCTAGGCTGCCCAGCTTGTTAATGAGTCTCCTGTGTGGAACAGTGTCAAAGGCCACATCCACCACTCCTCCCAGATCTGCTTTCCTGGTCACCCAGTCAAAGAAATCTACAAGATTAGTTTGACGTGGCCTCCCCCTAGTGAATCCATACTGTCTCAGATCTTGTAAGCCACTGGATTCAAGATATTCCACAATCATTTCTTTCAGTGGTGATTCCATTAATTTCCCCACCACCGAAGTCAGGCTGTCTGGCCTGTAATTGCCAGCTTCCTCCCTGCTCCCACTTTTGTGAAGTGGTACTACATCTGCCTTCCTCCAGTCCTCCAGGTCTACTCCTATCTCCAGTGACTGATTGAACAGGACTGTCAGAGGTGCAGCCAGCACCTCTCTGAGCTCCCACAATAACCTTGGATGTATCCCATATGGCCCCATTGCCTTGTCAGTCTTAAGATTTGCAAGTTCTTTCAGGACTCTCTCCTCAGTAAATGGACTAGTGCCCACACCCTTTCCTTCAATGCCCCTGACACTGATCTGTGGTCCCTCACCTTCCCTTTCTTTTGTGAAAGCTGAACAAAAATAATTGTTTAGGATGTCTGCTTTTTCCTTGTCCTCTTCCATACATTTCCCCCACTTCTCTCCATAGCCTTACAATCCCTTCCCTGGTCTTTCTCCTTTCGCTAACATACCTGAAAAATGTCTTGTCCTCTTACATCACTGCCTGTGATATATTCTCTGTTTGAGCCTTTGCACGCCTGACTGCTTTTCTTGCCTACCTCTGCTTCTCTTGATACACTCCCCTATCCTTCTCCTTCTGTGTCTTCTTATACCTCCTGAATGTTAACTTTTTTATCCGTACTTTCCCAGCCACCTTTTTTGAGAACCTCTTTTAACTCTTGCTTTTGCTTTCCTTTCTGACGCAGAGATTTGTTGCCTTCAGTATACCTACTTTTAGTTTCACCCACTGCTTCTCCACTTCACCCAAGTCCTTCAACCCTGCCAGAGCATCACTGAGGCATTCTATAATCATTGTATAATTGTCCCCCTGAAGTCCAGGACCCTCACCTTTGTGTGGTTCACTTCTGACCCATTTCCTATATTGAACCACACCATACGGTGATCACTATTCCCCAGGTGGCCACCCACCGTGACTTCTCCAATACTGTCCCCATTGGTGAGTACAAGGTCCAATATTGCTCCATGAGTGGGCTCCTCTACTAGTTGCCTGTGGAACACTCTCTGCAGGGAGTGCAGGATGTCTCTGCTCCTACCTGAAGCTGCAGCTGGGATGCTCCAGTCTATATCAAGCGTACTGAAGTCCCCCACCAACAGTACCTCCCCCTTATTTGCCATCTTTTAGATGGCTTCCACAAGAACCTTGTCCTTCTCCTCTCCCTGTGCTAGAGGCCTGTAGATCACTCCAGCGTAAACAATTTCATTCCCCTTTTCTAGGGTGACCCAGAGAATTTCCTATCTTCCCTGTTTTCCCTGCATCTCTATTGCTTTTGTGCTATCCCTCACGTAAAGAGCAACTCCTCCCCCTTTCTTACCCACCCTGTCCTTCCTGAACAGCGTATATCCTGGTATGGCTAAATCCATCATGGTTCTCATTGCACCATGACTCCATAATGGTGGCAGTGTTTACATTAACCTCCATCATAATGGTTGCTAGGTCAGGGATCTTATTCCCCAGACTTCTAGCATTTGCACACATGGCCTTCCACATACCACTACCCTCCTGCTTTCCAACCCCCCTTTTACCATCTTTCCTTACACACTCTGCCCTCATTTCCATCCCTATACATACCTACCAACCAATTTATCTTTCTTGTTATCAGGTACCCTTGGGGATTTGCTTCCCTTGTGGTTCTCCCTACTTACTACTTCAGCTAGCGGAGAGGGACAGTCTGTGTCTCCCTGCTCCCTTCTGCCACCCCCCTCTGCTAGTTTAAATGTTCACCTATTTAACATTTAAACTGCTCACTGAGGATTTATGTTCCCCTCTCTGATGGATGCAGGCCATCTCCCTTGTATAGGCATTTATCCCTCCAGGTGGAATGCCAGTCCTCAATGTAGCCAAATACCTCCCCATGCACCACTCGTTCAACCATTGATTTAAGCTCCTGGTATGGATTACCCGCTCCACCCCCTCTTATAGACCAGCAGTACCTCAGAAAAAGTAACAGAACATGCTACCTGCCTAAGACTCCTCCCCAACTTCCTGAAATCTTCCTGCAGTTTTCTAACCTCATTCATGGCCAGGTCATTAGTCCCTAGGTGGACATTGACATCCAACTCTCCCTCCTGTTCTGCTGTGGTAGCAATCTTCAGGATCTGCTTTCCATCCCTCCTAGCAGTGGCACCAGGCAGGCAGTTAACCTCTCTCTCTCCCCCTCCCTAACTGCTCCCACATTTATCCCTCTAACAATGGATTCCTCCATGAGGAATTGCTTCCTCATCCTATTGGGTCCTCTGCCACCCTCCCTGGGGACTCTGTTATGAAGGTCCCCCACATTCTCATTGGTCAGTACTATGAGTGGCTCCCTGAGACAATCACACTCTGCCAAAACAGTGTAGGACTTGTGTAGCTGTACCGTAGTGGGGATGGGCCTCTGCCCCACCACCCTCACACTTTCTGAGCCCACTGTAGTCCAGTTGCTCCTCCTCTTCCTTGACACCCTTTGAGGCAGTGGTGGTGTACTTGGTGGTCCCTTGGTGGGGGAGGAGGCCCCTGAATCCTGGCCAACTTGGCCTGGAGTCTAGCAATCTCCTCCCTCAGCCCAGAGAGGTGCATGCAAATGGGGCAGCACCGAAGTTTCCAGAAAGTTTTCCTGAAAACTGCCACCCCACAGCCACTGTACTGCACCAGTCCCAGCATATCTAAATGTTAACGTGCCTGTATTTGTTTTTGTTTACTTGCTTAATTCAAACCCTTACCTACCACTACCCTAGACTGGGTGTTTCACCTATTCCAACTCATTGCCTGGCCCTAACTTATTTTAGGCCTTTTATTTCCCCTACCCTAAATAGAACAGATGCATATAAATGATCAGGTTGCTATGTCATACAAAGTAGCTTACAATACACAGAATGAGCTTAGCTGCAATACATTAGAATTACATGCACAAATGAAATAGCAAGCACTCCCTTTCACACCCACATAACTGTATCAAGGCACCCTAGAAAGGATTTTGCTGCAATCCCCTTATCTTGCTGGCTTTATTATATCATATCATATATCCTATCCTATCCTATCATATATCATGCCATATCATATCTTATATCATATCATGTCGCATCGTAGCTATCATATATCATATCATGTTGTATATCATATCAATCATATATCATAATGGCAGTATACCTTGGTTTGTCATTTGTTATCCCATAATGGCAAAAAAGGGAAAACATAATATTTTTAAAACTGTCCTGTATATTAAATTATGTAGATAGTTGTAGGAGTTGCACAAGGCAGAAGAGCTGTAGTCTGTTCTGAACAATGCAATTATTTTATTAAAGCAGTATTGCAATCATTTTTTTCCAAACAGCTACTGTAGTTTCCAGCTATTGCTTATAAAAATATTGGTATGCCTGTTAAATCTGCTTTTCTATATACTTCCTACACGGTGTACAGTATATATTTTATTGCCTAGATCCTAATTCATGTCAATTCACATTAAGCTGAGGGAAACTGTCATTTTTTTGTCTTGAGAAAAAAAATATTAAAAACTGTTTTAAAAAAATCTGAATTCTTGTAGAACTAGAATGGTTTACACGCAAATAAACTTGGAAGATTCCCAGACTCTGTTACAGTTCAAAAAAGATACGGTTAGATTTTTGGCTTGACTTTGTTGCATAGATGCTTTATTTAATAATTCAACAGAAACTTGATACAGAGGTCTGCACCTTTAAATCCTAGCTATATTATAGTCCCTCAAAAGCTTTAGAACTGCAGGGTCTTTGCTATCCAGCTACAGAGATACAGGGATAGTTTTATAGCTCGGATGCAGACACAAGAGCTGAGCTATCCTTGTCTGTGTCAGAACACTTGTCACATGCTGTCTGCAGTTATTTCAAAAGCTGCAGGTGTTTTATGACATTTGCCATGATTTGCGGTATCTTGTGGCAGAAAAATTATTTTTCTTGTGCAAGTGCCAAATCTATGGATGTGGTTGCGTTTGATCAGCAGATGTTGGTAGACCATCTAATAGATAATCTACCAGTACAAATGCAAATCTGCTTTGAAAATTTAGCTGGCAGATCCGTGATGGATCAATTTGGAAAATTCTCCCCCGTACTGCTTTACATGCACCTCTGGAAATGCCATTTTTAAACATACAGTTTGCAACAGTAGCATATTTAGCTAGCAGGGGACAGCTGGAACACATTCCCAAGTACCCTTATATTAGTTCAGAGATGGACATAGAAAAGACTGAGGATAGCTGAAGGATAAGTAAATGGCACATACTGGTGAATATTTCACTCAGCAGTGCAACTCCACTATAGCCAAAAAAAGGCGTTATTTAAAATGTAAAACATTGGCTGTAGTGGAGTTGCACTACTGGGTGAAATATTCACCAATAAAAGCTATGGGCTGGATATTCAAACTGCGCTATTTTGTGGCGCAAACCCTTACGCTGCACAAAATAGTTGCGCAGGGGTGTGGCCGGGGCGATATTCAAAGGAGTTGCGCTATTGAGCAACTCCTTTGAATATCACCCCCAGCCACAGCCATTGTGCATGGTGCAGTGGAACTTGCACCACCACAAGTGGTCAGAGTGGAGCATTCAAGTTGCGGTGGCGCAAGTACTATTGCGCCATGCGCAAATTTCCCATTTTCAAAAAGTGACATGCAAATGGGGCCATAATTCATGCAAGGCACAGGGGGGGGCATTTGCATCTATTTATGGCCCCATTTGCATGCCATTAGCATGCAGGTGCACTGATGCCCGAGGACTTGCACCTGGCATCGGGAACCGACGCCCCCTGCAGCCCGATCACGGGCAAAAGTGTAAAAATTCCCCCCACCCCCCGACTGGCCCGATCGCAGGCAAAAGTGAAAAATAAAACCCAAAGTGTCCAACCCCCCCAAGACCATATCCCTGGTGGTCCAGTGGACCGCTAAACCCGATCGCGGGCTGCATAATGTTTAAACCCCCATGAACATATCCCTGGTGATCTAGTGTCCCCCACCCACCCACAAGCCCCCACCACCCGCTCCCGGGCAGCTGGCGGGCGGCAGCATCCCACCGCCTGCCCGCCCGCCGCCTGCCAACTGACTGCCGGTGGGGCTGCACACCATTATTGCAGAGCAAGAGCCAATGGGCGGCAAGCCCAACAGTAAACGGTCAGATATATGAATGAATGATTCACAATCTGGACTGCAACATGCGGTATGAGCTGCGCACGACGGCTCTTCCTCTCGCAATAGGCAGCTACACAACGATGAAGGACACATAGTCCCAGGGATATTTCATTTGAAAGTTAATATGCAGCCATGATAACAATCACTGGACCTGGACATATTAAGGGGTTCAACGATAATAAGCCAGAAGTAAGACAGCGGTCCACTTTCGACCACCGGGGATATGGTTGGAGATTTGACGCACAGTGCCAGTTTGGGCTGGTGGGGGTGAGTTTTATTTTCACTTTGCCCACAATCGGCCAGTCGGGAGAGGGGTTACTATATGCCAGCGATTGGGCTCCGGGGGCACAGGAAGTAGGTTGAGGCCACCCACAGGTGGCAGCTGCTGTGTTGCCCTGCAATGCGGCAACTCACCTGTGGGTGGCCTCGACTTACTCCTTTATTTTGGCTCAAAGTTGTGCAGCGCGGGTTGGGGTAGCGCCTGCACAACTCTGCACAGCCCGCTGAATATCGGGCTGTGCAGTTTATGCATGGTTCCTCCCCCTCCAGCTCAGCATGCATTCATTTGCATTGCGCTGTTGCTCAGCTTGACTTGAAGGGGCGCAATTGTCTCCTGCTGAATATGGCAGAATGGTGCAATTTCGGACTTGCGCAGGCGCAACCCTTTTGAATATCCAGCCCCATGTATTTATCCTTCAACTGATCTGCAATCATTTTTATGTTCCTCCGTGAGCTGAACTGAGTGCACGGAGACTATTATTATGTTTATGAATGTTTTTTTTTTTTTGTCATGTAATTTAACCTAGTTTATACAATATGCATAGACACAAGTCCAGTATCATAAAACGGGATGGAGGAATTTTCAGAGAGATCCACTCTGGCTGTGCCTTCTGCTATTTTGCAAGCAGAAATGCATCCAAACCTCTTAGCCATCTATCAGATGGCTTGATGGTATCCAAAGTTTGTATCCAAAAATGGATGCAACTGCTCTTGCGTCCACATTAGATGCAAATTGCATCCATTTTTTTGCTGCAAATTGTGACTTTTTGTCATAAATGGATGCAACTTCTGAAAATAGCAGCAAGGCTGCTTGGATGCAAGAAAATGGATGCAGATGCAACATGCATTTGTGTCTGCATCCAGCTTTTTACAAAATCCACCTGCTGTTGTCTCTACACATGCATGATAAATGTTAGAAACCACAATTTGTCACACATATGTTGGATAAACATTACCCAACAGTCATCATAAAAAAACCAGCTTTTTGTATGAACAAGACATGCAATGGGGATCATGGGTGATACCTTATTATACAATGAGGATCATGGGTGATACATTATTATACAATGGGGATCATGGGTGATACATTATTATACAGTGGGGATCATGGGTGATACATTATTATACAGTGGGGATCATGGGTGATACCTTATTATACAGTGGGGATCATGGGTGATACCTTATTATACAGTGGGGATCATGGGTGATACCTTATTATACAATGGGGATCATGGGTGATACCTTTTTATACAATGAGGATCATGGGTGATACATTATTATACAGTGGGGATCATGGGTGATACATTATTATACAATGGGGATCATGGGTGATACATTATTATACAATGAGGATCATAGTTGATACATTATTATACAGTGGGGATCATGGGTGATACATTATTATACAGTGGGGATCATGGGTGATACATTATTATACAGTGGGGATCATGGGTGATACATTATTATACAGTGGGGATCATGGGTGATACCTTATACAATGAGGATCATGGGTGATACATTATTATACAGTGGGGATCATGGGTGATACATTTTTATACAATGAGGATCATGGGTGATACATTATTATACAGTGGGGATCATGGGTGATACCTTATTATACAATGGGGATCATGGGTGATACCTTTTTATACAATGAGGATCATGGGTGATACATTATTATACAGTGGGGATCATGGGTGATACATTATTATACAATGGGGATCATGGGTGATACATTATTATACAATGAGGATCATGGGTGATACATTATTATACAGTGGGGATCATGGGTGATACATTATTATACAGTGGGGATCATGGGTGATACCTTATTATACAATGAGGATCATGGATGATACATTATTATACAGTGGGGATCATGGGTGATACATTATTATACAATGGGGATCATGGGTGATACCTTATTATACAATGAGGATCATGGGTGATACATTATTATACAGTGGGGATCATGGGTGATACATTATTATACAGAGGGAATCATGGGTGATACCTTATTATACAATGAGGATCATGGGTGATACATTATTATACAGTGGGGATCATGGGTGATACATTATTATACAGTGGGGATCATGGGTGATACATTGTTATACAATGAGGATCATGGGTGATACATTATTCATCTACAGTCGAGCTTTCAGACTTCAGGCACTTCACTCATGGCTTATACCACTCAAGGTTACAAGAGGTCAAACTGCTCTTGTGTAGATTAAATAATGTATCACATAGCAGGGTTTTAAATAATTGATTAGCAGTTTTTTTTTCCTTGGGACAATGCTAACTGTACAGAAAGTATTTAGATAAGTTTTCTAGAAGTGTTATGTTAAACACAGTGAGGCAAGTGCTATGCATTTTCACAATGTTTTAACACTTTTATGAGCCAAACACTAATCAATTTTTGGAGTTAAATAAATCCCAGCATAGGTCCCCACTGCATATCCTCTATATATTTCTTAACAGGGTCAAATACTCTTCTTACATTTCTTGGTGTAACAACACCCCCTCACTTTTGTGGGACTTAATTGTGTGCCCTCTTAAAGGGGAACAGTCAGCAATAAATGCCCCACACCCAAGTGTGGGGCTGGTCCCAATATGCACTGTGTGTGCAAAAATATATATTTTTTAACTTACTGTTTACTGCAGTAAAGTAGATTGTATCAAGCTCATTCTGCTGACTTCCAGGTTGACATTTGCTGTAGCCAGAAATCCCAGAATCCCCATCAGCTGACATCGAGCAGGGCTGCAGCACTGGGAGAATCAATAGCCTGCAGTGTGTGTAAGAGCTTTTATAAGTTCAGATCAGATGTTTGCCAGGCCTGCTGTTCTCCCAGGGCTAAATACTGTCACAGAGAAATGTACTTAGCCTAGGGAGAACAGCAGGACTGGCAGATAACTGATCTGAGTTTATAAGAGCTCTGAGTTGCACTGCAAGCAGTTGAATGTCCCAATGTTACCCTCCCCTTTTGATTTAGGCTAATACAGAGGTATTTTAGCATGCTTCACAAACTACTGACATTCCACAGAGTTGAATTGTGTAGGTAGGTAGGAAGGAAGGAAGTCCAGTCAAGCTCTTTTCAGTAACAAAATCAGTGGAAATAAACTGTCTCCCATTTTTCTTCAAGATACTTACTGGTATCTAATTTGATCATGAAGGTGGGAACCATGTCAGCTGATGTAACTTATTCTTGAAGTCTGTTTCAAGTATCTACGGCTCATTCTGTGAAATAGTTAAGCAATAAGCCACGACAGGGTGGGGGGGTATGCTGGGATTTACCAACACCTGGTGTGGAAATCTGCACCAGAAGTGGGTAAATTTCAGCATAACCCACATCCTGGAGTGGTTTATTGCAATTATACCCATGTCTTGTAATAGAAGAATGTAAAAAGGTTATCTTAATTTTTTTTCCATTTTTCAAACTTTTTTTTGTGAAAGGTGCTTCCTCCCCGTTATATAGTCCATTGTCGTGAGGAAGATTATGGTTCAGGTAGTCGTCCGAATCTCTGCCCCCCAACCCCCCCTCACTCACTCCCCACATATACAGAGGCAGGCAAAGTTGCTCACATGCCTTTTCATTTTGTTTCATTTTTTTTTAAAGAATGGCTGTCTGCTTGGTGGGAGTTCTGATGGGAACTGAAGATTTGGTGACTGAACATGTTGCATGACCACTGATGGCCAGGCTGCCGTAGCCAGTGGTCTGCTTACAGTTTCTAGGGTGACTCCACCTGTTAACGTGGTATGCTCTTTGTTTTGCTTCTGACTGGAAAGGGAGTGTTTTTTGGGGATTTTTTTTATGTGGGACATCAGGCCATTTATTTATCGTGAAAGGATCATGCTGTGTGGATTTGCCAGTTGTGATAGTTTGGGAAACGTTGCAGGAGAGTACAGCTGACAGTGAAAAGAAGTTGAGAGGTAAGCCAGGAGGAAACGGTTACGGGGGGACAATTTGAAACATACTGTTTTGGCCCTGATATGGTTTTGCGACTGTTTACTAAAGTTGTTTTTATTTTTCTTAGTGTTGCACCAGATGTTGTCCATTTACCGGTGATCCAATATGGCGGTTTTACTGGTTTGATTATAGGGGGGTCGGACTGATTTCAAGAAGATGCAGCTGATGAGGCTGACTGTATCTTTATCCATGAGTTATACTGGAATCTATTCACAGATAAAAGACCAAGTCAGCCAATCAGCTTTTAAGTTTTAAAAGTACCATTGTATAATTTTTGATATTTACTTTGAATGTTACATTTTTCATAGATGTTGAATGAAACCTTGCCATTCAATACTTGTATATCCTAAAAACTTGTGTTTGTTTTAATGTTATCATCAGTGGCGGAGGAGCGTACCACAAAGTGGGGGATCAGAACTGCACAGAACACCTCAGCCCAGAGCACTGGGAAAACAATTGCCTTCTTGACTATACTGTAGTTACCCTATCTTCTTATAATCCTGAATAGTCCACACATTTTGATGAACAATCCAGGATTTATTAATAGAAATGCACGAGTTATTCACCATAATCAGAACAGAACAGGGCAGGAACAGTAGTTTTTCAAGAGGTCTGAGAGGAGAACAGAAGCCAAAAATAACTTTACAGTGCAACTCATGCGACAGTAAAACAAAATATTCCACAGAGTTTTTCCAAAAAGTGTAACTGTTGGTTGCTTGGATTTTCAATGTATATTGCGTATTAAAATAGCAGCCGCCTTGCTGTCACTGGAGAAATCCTATTCCTACCAGCTTCATTATAACGCTGCTTAACTGATGGAAATGTGGGGAGTCAGAATTCATTGTCTGACCCTTCAGCTACAAAAGTGGGGGTGGTCTCCTGACCCCCCCAACCCCTTGGCTCTGCCACCTATAGTTGTTATCCCTTTCAGCTATTTGAATAAAGTATTGTAATCATTTCTTTTGAGTCTTCTCTTCTCTGTGAAGAACAATCCCAGTCATAGCCTATGTTTCCCAAACCATCAGCCACTTCAGTTGCCCTCCTCCCTACCGTTTCAGTTCTGTCAGTATGCTTCCTCTGATATGGGGACCAAAACATTATGCTCAGCTCAAAATAGGACCTGAGTAGTCATCTGTACTGAAACATTTCACTGTCATTAGCACAGCATCCAAAGGTTTTCTCTTATCAAACTCCTTGGTGGTTTTCAAAATGCGGTACTTATCAACGTGATACATTACCATAAAATGTGGTATTTTCTCCTCTGGAAATCCATCGACAGCAAAAGTTCGGATCAAGCATGTAACCAGAATGGACCTACCCTATGGTAGTACTGTGAATGGACGGATGTACTGTATCTGCGAATGCCACAGAAGCTAACACTACAGCGCAGTAGACGGGGCAGGTAGTTGCTCAGATTCAGGCCTTTAGTCTGACTGGATTAAAGCTTCTACCATGCACACAGACCTGGCTGCAAGGGTCAGGATAAAACCCTAATGTTTTCTGCTGGATACTGATTTAATGACAGTCACTTGTATTGACTGCCATGCATTAAGCACGGGCATATACAAGCATCGGGGATAAAGGTGTTTCTATAAGGTGTCCTGATGATTACTAGAAGTTAAAATCTTCATGCTTGGTTCTTTTGCTAGGCTGGTCAGGCCATACAGTAGCTCATAATGGTGTGTCGGCAACAGAAGAGGTTTAATTCATGATACAGATGTGCAGTAAGTGGTTGATTTGTTTAACTGACACACTGCTATGCGAATCCGAGTAGTTTGTTATAGACTTGCATTACTGTCTCAGCTTTTGTACTTGTGCACCGTGAAAATCATTTATGGATTTTAATAAGGCATTGTTAGGTTAGAGCCATCCTTCACACACTTCTATTGTCTCCCCAACCCCAGTGAGAATTCTGACTCCCCACCACCACATTCCATGCTTGTCTGGAAAATCAGGGTACAGGGGTTGGCAATATAGCCTAGAGGTTACAGTAATGAGTTGTGAATGACCTAGATACATCCAGCAGACCTGGGTTTGATTCCCACTACCTCTGCTTACATACTGTGTAACCTGGAGCAAGTCACTTAATCCATCCAGTGCTCCTGTGTCACCCCCGAGAACAGGCCTTGGGCCTAGTGGGCCTTACCTCATTGCCAAAAGAATAAAAAAGAAGGAAAACAGCCCTTTGGTGTTCTACTGTTGTGGCTGCCTATGAACAGATAAATTCTTCACACAGTTTTATAGTTGCATACCTTTCTACAATGCAGTTTGACACTCAAACTAAAATTTATTAAAACAATTGTGAGTGTGGTTCAGTTCATGGCACATCCACCTTTCAGCAAGAAGGTTGTGGGTTCTAGTTCCACATCAGGACTTGGGCTCATACAATTAATGCTTGCCCCCGACTGTAGTGCCAGGAGGATGCTGTACTGGCACGGACCGGGTGTGTCGTCCTTCAAATGAGATGTTAAACTGAGGTCTCTTCTGCCCATCTCTGGTGCTGTCCTGGTGGGTCCAGGAGGATGTAAAAGAACCCAAGGCACTTTTTGCAAGAGGAGGGAGTTTTCTTTTTACTCTTTTTATTTTTGTTGCCATAAAGGTTTTTACGAACATCCAAACATACGAAATTTGCCAGCAGATAAAGGCCTACAGGTCTACCAAGTCTGCTCGAATGTGCAGCTAGCACCCCTTATTCTGCAGCTGCCCCTCCCTTCCACCCTTCCCCTTCATTAACCCTCCCCCTTGTCCTGTCCCATCCTTGTTTGAAGCAGTCCACTGTTCCACTGCATACCACTTCAGCAGGTAGCGCATTCCACCCAGCCACCACCCTCTCTGTAAAAAGTGTCTCCTCATCTCCTCCTGAACCTTCCTCGCTCCAGTCTCTATATCATGGCCCCTGGTGCCCTCTCCTCCCTGCTGAGAACATCCCCTCTGTAACCATCTTGTTTATTCCTTTCATGTATTTAAAGGTTTCAATCATGTCACCCCTGTCTCTTCTCTCCTCCAGTGAGTACATGTTCAACTCCTTCAACCTCCTCTCGTATAAGTCCCCCAGCCCTTTGATCATCTTTGTCGCTCTGCGCTGCACCCGCTCCAGTAACTTAATGTCCCTCTTCAGATACGGATGCCAGTACTGCACGCAGTACTCCAGGTGTGGTCTAACTAATGACCTATACAGTGGCAGAATCACCTCCTCCCTCCTCGAGGATATACCTTGCAATACAACCCAGCATTTTGTTGGCCTTTGCAGCTGCCTTCCCACATTGTGCTGAGTTGTTCATTGACCCTGTAATGAGCACACCCAGATCCTTCCCTCCTCTGTCTGGGCTAGCTGCACTACCTCAGCTGGTAACTCCTCCTTGGGTTCTTCATCCCAAATGCAGCACCTTGCACTTTTGGCATTAAAGCCCAGTTGCCAGGTGTCTGACCAGGTTTTCAAGCTTTGCCAGATCATCCTGCAACCCCTGCCATCCCCTAGGTCATCCACCACCGCGCTACCTTGGTATCATCAGCAAACAGACTGATCTTGCTCTTGATGTCCCATGATATGTCTGCAATGAATATCCCAAACAACACTGGTCCCAACATTGAGCCCTGTGGAACACCGCTCGTCACTGCCCTTGGGTGTGAGAGCTCCCCACCCACCACCACCCTCTGTTGCCTTCCCTGCAGCCAGTTTCCTACCCATCTCACCAGCTTTGCACCCGCCCCTGTGCCTACTAACTTCCTTCCCAGCCTTCCATGTGGGACTGAGTCGAATGCCTTATTGAAGTCCAGATACAGGACATCCACTGCATGGCCCTGTCCAGTTGCCTAGTTACCCAGTCATAGAACTCGACCAGGTTGGTTTGGCAGGATCTGCCACATATGAAGCCATGCTGTCTGCTGTCCTGTAGTCCTTGGCCTCTAGGAGGACCACCAGCCTCTCCTTCAGGATAGTCTCCATTAGCTTACCCATGATGGATGTGAGGCTCACTGGTCTGTAGTTTCAGTTCATCCTTGGGGCCACTCTTGTGGAGGGCACCACATGAGCCATCCTCCAGTCCAGGTACACACCCGAATGTAGTGAGGCATTAAATAGGTCTGACAAAGGTCCTGCAAGGACCTCTGCCAACTCCTTCAGTATCCTGGGTGGATGCCATCTGGCCTGGCACCTTGTCCACCCTCAGTGCCTTCAAACCCTCTCAAACTCTGCTCTCCATGATTTCCCATCTGTCACCACTTCCCCTGCTTCTGCCATTTCTCCCACCTTAGGTGTCACCCCTCTTCTCTTTAGTAAATACTGAGCAGAAGTACTCATTTAGTGCTTCCGCCTTATAGCACCCCTGCTTCCACCCAACCCTCCTTCCTAATCCTTACTATTGGTCCTTACAGCTCCTTTTCTCCCTGATGTACTTAAAAAGTCCTTCTCCCCTTCTTAATGCCTTGTGCCAGCCTGAGTTCCATAGATGCTTTGGCTCCCTTACTGCCCTTGTCACCTCCTTCAATTCTGTCAAGTACTCCTCCTGTCCTCCCCTCCCTGTTTTCTTGTACTTCCTAAAGGCAGCTCTTTTCCTCCTTACCTTTTCCATGACCTCCTTGCTCAACCAGATCGGTTTCTTAGCCCTAGCCTTCTTGCTCTGGGCTTTGCAGCAGGTTTTGGTTGCCTCCACTATCCCCAGCTTTATGAACTCCCACCTCTGGTTAGTGTCCATACTAGATTGAATTCTGGCCAGGTATCCTTTTGCCACTTCCCCCATCCTCCCAAAGTCTGCCCTCCTGAAGTCCAGCACTATTGTGCCAGATTCCACTCTTTCTTTGCCCATATCCAATGTGAGCCATACTGAGCGGTGGTCACTCCTGGCAGCGGTTCCTCCGCTGTAAGTTCTCTCACAAAGTCCCCATTTGCCAGCACAAGGTCAAGGGTATTTTCTAACCTGGTTGGTTCACTGACTGGTTCTGTCTCTGAACCAGATCAGGCAGTTAATCAGCCACATCCCCAGGCACCTCTGACCATCTTGTTCCTCCCTGAAGGCTGGGGGCTTGTTTCACCATGGATTCCCCCCATGGTAGGGCCAGGGAGTGGTGGGACACCCCCCTGAGTACTCACATCTAGAATGCCCACCTGCTGAACTGGAAGGATGGGTCGAAGTGTCTCAGGGACAGCTTCATGAAACCCTGGTCTGCTTAGGTTCCTCCTTGTTTTCTCCTGTCAGGTCGCAGAGCTGCTGTGGCATGGAGGATGCATGCAAGTGAAGGCATGTATGCATTCCTGACCTGTGGCTTCTTCCAACACCACAGACCTCTGTCTTGCCTTCAGTGCACTGGCACTACTACCAAGCTGCCACCTGGTGGCAGCCAAGAGCCAGAAAGGTCCACCACCCCAATCTGAGAGAGGAGAACTGCTAGGTGGCTGCTTGATCCTCTCTCAGCTCTTCCCCCTGCTGACCCTGACCCCCTGTGACCCATGCTCATTTCCAGTTTTAGGTTGCCGGCGTGGTGCAGGGTAAGGCACTTACAGTGCCTCAGCCCTTTGCACCACTGGACCAGCTAAGAGAAGGGAATTTTCCTCCAGTGTCTGGGTGAACATTCACCTTCTCAGAAAACCATTTCAGGCAATTGTCCAAACCTGTGTGTGTGTGTGTGTGTGTGCTGATGTGTGAAATGGCTGCCACTACACAAGCAATAATACCTGACAGGGTGGGTGGTATTGGGCAATACAGAACCACCCAGGGGTGTAATGAGGCTCGGCACCACAGGCGGAGGGCCTTACAGACTGTAAAAGGGCCAGTATTTCCCAATACTTCTCACCCTAGAGGGTATTACTGCACTTATAAAATGGGACTTAGGCTAAACATTAGAACAAAAATGTTTAAACAACTGAAAATAATGTAAATAGTTAATTTTAATAAATACAAAAAAAAATTTTATGTAAAGTAGTCTGTCTATGAACTGCATTCATTATCCCTATCACTATTGGGCAATGTTCCTGTTACACTGTGTTGAAGGTTTCTGTTGTTGACCCCCCCCATACACACACACACAATCTTTTGCCATCAGTGATGTAAAGCAGCACTTGCTGCTAGACCATTTATTTATTTGTAGATATTTTTGTCTGGTTGGAAGATGCAGCTGTCAGGTGCACAATCCTGCACTCAGAAGTGGAAGCAATGACATGGTGCCAGACATTGCAGTGCTCCAAATTTACTTTTATTTATTTATTTTGCATTTCCTGTAAGATTGGTGGTGACCTAGAAACCTGAGTAGTAACATAAAGCATTCTGAGCAGCAGGAGAATGGGTCAGTGGGAGAATGAGGTTTGCTGGCAAAGGCACATAGCTTCACCTGAGCTCTTTTCTTCTAGGTTGCTTGAAAGGACAGAGCAAAGAACCTTACCAGAGCAAGGAAAAGGATTAAGGCTTCTTTTGGCTAGGCAGATTTATTGTGTGTTGTTATTTTTATTTTGTACTTACAGGGATTGTTACTGTTTGTTGCTAACATTTTATTGCTTTATTTTTCTCTGATTCAAATTGTTGTTGCTGGGTATACCTTCTGCTGCATTATTACAGGGTGTGCCTACAGGTGTGTGCTTACAGATTACTGCTGTAATCTTTTGACTCAAATTGTCTTTTGCAAGGTATATCTTCTGTTACTGCTTTATTTTTCTCTGTAGCAAAGTGTTTCTTACAGGGTATATCTTCTGTGAAATTATTACAGGTGGTACTTTACAGGTTTTACAGTTTTATCTATCATTAGGATAAGCTTTCAGGGCTACTGCATTTATTGCTGGCTGATTATTTCTGCTCTTACCGTCTTGTTGCTGTCATCCGTGGTTGTTCTTTTTTGGAAGGGGAAGGGCACAGCCACCCACCCCCATCCCCAACCACCCCACACTACACTCCTTTTATAGAGTAGCACAGTCATGACATTTCCTGTAGCAAAGCAGGAAGGGGAAGATCAGAGGGGTATCCACACAGAGACCTCATTTACAGGGGCACAAGTAATTTAACTTGTTATAACAAGTTACACAAAAACAAACAAAACACAGAATCAAACTTTTGCTTCATTGTCCTCCTTCTAATTACTCTGACCAGGTTATAAACCCATCAACTTGTCTGGAATGGATATTATAAACTGTAGGTACTGCATGACACTTTTCAGAAGGGCAGTTTTATAAGATTTAGGACACTGCCCTACATGCTGGGCCATTGGAGATCTAAGGTCTCCACTCCAGGCAGAAAGGGCAAAGATTGTGTGCCTCAACTCACATATTCAGGAGGAATTATATTATAAGAACCGCCCGCCATTTCCCCAACATTCAACCGAAGCACCTCAACCGCAGAGGGTAGTTGGTCCAGGAGGCTGGCAGGTGGTTAGGAGGGGCAAATCGGGTGCCCCATCACTCAGTGCTCTCCAACATATCACCTCCACAAACCATATAAAAACTACAAACAGGTATCTGCCTCTACCTCTGAAATCAGACAAAGGGGCAGAGGACACTGCAGAGCAGGACACTGTAGCACAGGAGATAGCACAACAAACTCACCCAAAACAAAGAAAGCAAAAAGGAAATCCAAAAAACTTATGATCATAGGAAACTCCATAATTCGAGGAGTTGATACCCATCTCCAGCCAGGGGCAATGGTCAGATGACTCCCAGGTACATCAGCATGGAGAGACACTGACCACATTGCTAAAACTGTACAGGAATCAGGAGAAAACATTGATGTCCTGGTACACATAGGGACTCATGATCTCGACAGTTGGTCAGTTGTGGAGACCAAGGAACACCTGACCAAGCTGGGTGACAAACTGTCATCCATTTCGTCCGGCAGTGTCCTTCTCTGAGATCCTGCCAGTCTGGGAGAGGGGGGCAGATGAACGGAAGGTCAGAAAAGGGGAGTTAGGGGAGCTAAACATGTGGCTCAAGGGCTGGTGCCAGGAAAAAGGACACAAATTTGTAGGGAACTGGCAACAGTTTTGGGAGCAAAAGTTCTTTAAATTTGATGGACTGCATTTGACTAAGGAGGGAGTCAGTGCATTGGGGCAGAAGTTTGACGTCTTTGCAGAATATTTAAACTAGCAAATGGGGAGACGGGTGCAGCACCCGATACGTTGAATGGGAAGAACACCCCTCTACCCTCAGCTAGTGGTCAAACAGGAGTTCAGCATGTTTGTAGTCCATTTGCATCACTAGGTAAGGAAAAAGGTCCGGCTCCCCATACGACGCACAGGGGAAAAGCCAAACCTTGCCCAACAACTGACACACCGAAATCTGGCCAATGGAAAATCATGTAAACAAATGCTCGCAGTCTGGGAAACAAGATCCCAGACCTGCAGACAATAATGACAGAGGCTAAACTGGACATAGTAGCCATTAGCAAGACATGGTTCACCAGTAAGCACAATTGGGAGACTTCAGTACCTGGCTATGTACTGTTCAGAAGAGACCGAGGTGCAAAAAGGGGGGATGGGGTGGCACTTTATGTCAATGAAAATATCAAAGCTACAGAAATTCAGAATACACATAAGGAGCCAGAAGAACTGTGGGTCACCCTGGAAACAGGAAATGGAATAGCCATACAAACTGGGGTTGTCTACAGGACTCCAGACCGGGGGGGGGGGGACACAGACACATTGCTGTTAGAAGACATTAAAAACATGACAGCTAAAGGAAGGTTCTGGTAATGGGAGACTTCAACATGCCAGATACAGATTGGTCAATACCAGCAGGAACATCTGCCAGAACTAGACACATAGTGGATTCCCTGTAGGGGGAGGGCCTTAAACAACTGGTACAACAACCCACAAGAGACAGGGCTATCCTATATCTAGTACTGACTAACTGGGAAAGGATGACAGACCTCCAAGTAGGTCAACTGGGGGCCAGTGACCATCACATGGTATGGTTCCATTTGGCCACTAGAACTAAATCATCCCATTCCAAGGCAAGAATATGGGACTTAAAAGGAGCTGACTTTGATAAGATGGACAACAGAGTTAAGCTAGCCCTGGCAAAAAGAAATACAGGAGAGGGGGGTACAGGCAAAGTGGGCAAGCATTAAGGATGCAATACTTGAAGCAACATCCCATTGTGTTAGAGAGAAAAAGAAGTACAAAAGAAGAAGGAAACCACTTTGGTTCTCGAAAACAGTAGCAGAAAAGGCCAGAGCTAAAAGGCTGGCCTTCAGGATATATAAAGGAACGCAGTGGGATGAAGATAGGGAGGCATACCAAATTTCCCTAATGGAAGCAAGGAAGTCAGTAAGGTAGGCAAAGGCCCAAACTGAGGAAACACTAGCACAAACAGTAAAAGAAGGTGACACGACTTTCTATAGAGACATCAGTGAAAGGAGAAAGCCCAGAGGGGGTATTGCTAAGGTCAAAGGGGATGAGGGTGTGTGTGAGTAGGAGGACCATGTAAAAGTATCTATCCTAAATAGATACTCCTGCTCAGTATTTACTGAAGAGAAGGTAGGGCAGGGCCCACAGCTCAGCACCATGGACACGGGGGGGGGGGGAGATGTGCACTAGTCCTTTCACAAAAGAAAGGATCCTACAAGAGTTTGATAAGCTCAGGGTGGACAAGGCAATGGGACCTCATGACATACATCCCAAGGTACTAAAGGAGCTAAGGATGGAACTAGCAGAGCCATTATCAGAAATGTTTAGTGAGTCTCTGAGCACAGGAGAGGTCTCAGAAGACTGGAGAAGGACTCTTGATCCCGCTCCACAAGAGTGGTAGCAGGTAGGAGGCAGAGAACTACAGACCAGTCAGTCTTACCTCAGTAGTGGGCAAGATTATGGAGGCACTCCTTAAGGAAAGGATAGTGCAACACCTGGAATCCATAGGAGCATAGGATCCAAGACAGCATGGGTTTACCGGGTAAGACCCACTAAGCACAAGTACCTGTTTTCAGGGGTGACCTGGGAGCATGGGTTTACAACAGGAAGGTCCTGTCAAACTAATCTCATAGATTTCTTTGACTGGGTAACCAGAGCGGTGGACCAAGGGGGAGCAGTTGATGTCGCCTACCTTGACTTCAGCAAAGCTTGCGATACTGTTCCACATAGAAGATTGATTAATAAGCTGGGTAGGCTCGGAGTGGGTCAGAAGTTGGTCAACTGGGTGGCAAACTGGTTGACGAGCAGCAAACAGAGAGTGGTGATAAATGATATACAGTCAGAAGAGATACAAGTCACAAGTGGGGTACCTCAGGGATCAGTCCTGGGGTCAGTCCTCTTCAATATCTTCATCAGTGACATTGCAGATGGACTGAAGGGTAAGGTTTGTCTGTTTGCAGATGACACCAAGATCTGCAACAGAGTAGACAATCCAGATGGGGTGAGCAAAAGGAGAAGAGATCTGGATAAACTGGCAAAATGGTCAGAAGAGTGGCAACTGGGGTTTAATGCAAAGAAGTGCAAGATCATGCACATAGAGAACAGAAACCCTGAAGCCACCTGTAGGCTGAGAGGGGAGTTGTTGGCAGTCACAAGGGAAGAAAGAGACTTGGACATCATCATCACAGATGACCTGAGATCATCCAAGCAGATCACTAAAGTAGTAGGTAAGGCTAGGGGGATGTTGGGGTGTATTAGTAGGGGTATCACAAGTCATAAGAGGAAGGTAATAATCCCTTTTTACAAGACACTGGTTAGGCCCCATCTGGAGTACTGCATGCAGTACTGGAGGCCACACCTTCACAAGGACATTAACCAAACTGAGGCAGTCCAGAGAAGGGCAACCAAAATGATGCAGGGACTGCATCCGAAAACATATGAAGACAGATTAACAGAGCTCAATATGTATACCCTAGAGCAAAGGAGTGAGAGAGGTGATATGATCGAAACAGTCAAACACCTTAAGGGTATTAACAAGGTGAGAGTCTAACATGTTTCAATATAAGAAAAATAGCAGGACAAGAGGACACAGCATGAGATTAGAGGGAGGCTGATTAAAGGGTAAAGTGAGGAAGTTCTTTTTCACAGAAGTGGTGGTGGATGCATGGAACGGCCTACCTCAGGAAGTGGTGGCTATGAATACAGTGCAGGTCTTCAAACAGGCATGGAATAGGCATAAGGGAGCAATACAGATGACTATGAATAGATAGGCCATTGACAGAGCAAAGGCTGATGGCACATTTATAAGGTAGAAAAAGAAATGGGCAGACTGGATTGGCCTTGCAGTCCTTATCTGCCGTCAACCTCTATGTTTCTATGTTTCTAAAAGTGGGAGAATGAGATGCATACAGTTGGTGTGCTACTGTGTGAATGCCAGAGGAGGTGCCATAATATCGGGAGTTGCAGCACTGTGAAAGAACACCAGTTGAGCTAGTCATTTAAAAAGTAAGCAACTATTGGGCCAGTCCAGTGCGCTGAGGGTTGAGGCATCAAACGCCAAGCTTCACGCCACGCTGGTGACCCAAGTTCTGGAGTGAGCTCAGGCCACCAGGGGTCAGCTGGGGGAAGGGTGAGGAACCAAACTGAGCAGCCGCAAGGCAGCTTTCCTCTCAGGGGAGGTACGTGGGGTTTCCCCAGCTCTTGGCTGCCACCCAGTGGAGGCTAGGTGGCAGTGCTAAGGCAGGTTGGAGCTTGGCATTAGGCCAGGAGTGGGGAAGGGGCTGTCACTGGAGCCACGGAGTGCATGCACGCCTCCACGCATATGCGCAGCCATGATCTGCAGTACCGGGAATTAGGGGGAGGAACCCAGAAAAAAATAAAAACAATAAGTAACTACAAAGTTTTGTGGACTCGGGAGTGAAGGTTCTGTTTCAAACAGTGGGCAATTTTTTATGATATTTTGAACATAAACTGAGACAGACTTGGTGGGGATTTGGCTAGCCGCCAACTCGCCCATTAAGCGAGAGAAAAAAAAGGGCAGCAGATCAGCTTTCAAAATTCTAACTGGCACCTTGATTTCAGTAATGAGACAGGCTTGGCTGGCACCTTTTTCACCTGGGCACTGTTGTCTGATAGATGCCCACCTTGCCAAGGGGCTCAGCCAATCAGAGCTCGAGTAAACTGAAGCCCATTTTCTAAACATTTACATTCACTTTACCACCAGTCCCTCATTATTTGTAAAACAGTTTGGGATAAAAAGTATGAAAAGCACCATATAAATGCAAATTCTTCTTCTAAAAAAGATGTACTTATGTATGAGGCACCTCAGTCGAATCTATCATTGGCCATTTAGTCTCTAGTAAATATTTAATCTTCTTTATAATAATTTTACTTTCCAAAGTCACAGATTGTAGACTCAGCCTGACTGCTTCACCTTTCCATCTGTTATGACTGACTTTCGGGCCATGGTAAGAAAACGGGAATGCCAGTGGAATTCCAGCAAAGCTAATTAAACTAGCTGAAACATTTCCGAATGTTTTTGGAAATGTAAATTAACTTTCAAAGTTGCAGGCTCACCTAGTTTTCTGATACTAAGTAAACTTTACGAAGAAAAAAAACTACAGTCCTCCAGTCTATGTTTTTCCTCCCAGCTAAACTAACTTATTATTCTTAAACTCCTTCCCTCACAAGAATAGTATCAGAGCAGTTGGCACCAATCAGATTAACACGTTGTTAACTTTGAGATATTAAAAAGCTGTACACAACCAGACTCGTAAAACGAGTACAGGGTTTTGTATACCGCTCTCGCTGTTAAGGGTGATAGGAAACCGTTTACAGCTCTGTATATGTATCTTTATAACTCGATTTCCATCTTTCAATTATATGCACTTTGTAACTTTTGGTAGTTTTGGTATTTTGGATGTTGAAACATTTTAATACATAAAAAATATAGATCCTTAAAGGCACGGCATCAGTTTTCTGAACTAAATCACCTAAGGAGTTAGCATTTTGTCACTTTTGAGCAAACTTTGAAAAACATAATGTTTAGACACAATTCAACTGATCTGTTTTCTCTTGTCTGTATTTCTCTTCCCTTTGTTCTTCATTACTAGGTTAAAGGTGACCAGTGATGGACATTGAAAAAGTCTTACATTTTGCATTGTTAAATAAAAAAACTTACCCATTAGCTTGTCATTCTTCAAAATGTTATTTAATATATTTTACATACATAATGAAAGCGTTGTATAAAAATCCATGAAACTGCATTCTGATCTGTTACTAGAAGAGGACTGTTGATGATATCACTGCCACCACAGATACGCAACTATATGCATGGTCGTAGTGATGTCATATGTAGCCACCTACTGGTGACAGAGCACAATGCAGTTTACAGGGCCGAAAAGAAATTTGTATTTTATTTTTTTGGTAACCAGGTAAGGCCCACTAGCCACAAGTGCCTGTTTTCAGGGGTGACCTGGGAGCACTGGGTGGTTAAGTGATTTGCTCAGAGTCACACAGTGCGCAAGTGGAGATCGTGGGAATCAAACACAGGTCTGCTGGATGTACCAAGCTCATTCACAGCTCATTACTGTAACCTCTAGGCTATAGTGCCAGCTAGGAATTGGCACAGTTAAAAGTAGACAAGACAATGGGACCAGAGGGGGTGCACCCCAGGTAACTGAGGGAGCTCAATGAGGAGTTGGCTGCACCTCTGACAGCCCAGTTCAGCCACTAGAAATGGGAGCGGTCCTGGGAGACTGGAGGAGAGCTGATGTAGTTCCACTACACAAAAATGGAAAACAGAGAGGTGGCTGGAAATTCTGTAAGCCTGACTTCAGTAGTGGGCAAAGTAATGGAATCACTACTGAAGGAAAGGCTTGGGGAACACCTTGTTTCCAATGGTCTTCAGGATCCAAGGCAGCATAAGTTCACAGGGAAGGTCTTTCCAGACAGATTGAGTCATTTAACTGGGTAACCAAGGGAGTAGATCAGGGAGGAGTGGTTGACGTAGCCTACCTGGACTTCAGTAAGGCCTTCAACACCATTCCACATCGAAGACTGGTGAGCAAGCTGAGACGCTTGGGAATGGGTCCTAAAGTAATAAGATGGGTAGAGAGATGGCTAGACAATAGGAGTCAGAGGGTGGTGGTAAATGGCGTCCACTATGGAGATGGCAAAGTGACCAGGGGGTGACACAAGAGTCAGTACTAGGTCCAATCCTCTTCAATGTCTTCATAAGTGACATTGCTGAGGGACTGGAAGGGAAGGTATGCCTGTTCACAGATGACACAAAAATCTGCAACAGAGCAGACACACCAGGAGGTGGGGTGGAAAGAATGAGAGAAGATTTAAAAAAGCTGGAAGGATGGTCACAGGGTTAGCAGCTGGGCTTCAACACAAAAAAAGTGCAAAATCATGTACTTGGAGCACAGAAACATGGAGGAAACATATCAACTGGGAGGAGAAGAACTAGCGGTCACAAAACAAGCAAAGAACCTGGGAGGTAATCATTTCTGATGACCTAAAGGTAGCTAACCAGTGTGACAAGGCAGTGGGAAAGGCTAGCAGGATGCTCGGACACATAGACGGGGTATCACCAGCAGAAAGAGAGATGTAATAATACCCTTGTATAGACCACTGGAGAGACTCCACCTTGAGTACTGTGTCCAGTTCTGCAGGCCCCACCTCCGAAAAGACAAAGGGTAGAGGCAGTACAAAGAAGGGCTACCAAATTGTGCATCATCATAAGCCCTAAGAAAAAAGGCTTATGGAATTAAATATGTACTCCCTAGAAGAAACAAGGGAAAGGGGGGGTATGATAGAAACATTCAGATACCTCACAGGTATAAACAAGGTGCAGGAAGGGAGCATTTTCCAGAGAAAAGGATGCTCAAGGACAAGGGTTCACACTATAAAGCCGGACAGGGAGGCTGAGAGGAAATGTGAGGAAGTACCTCTTCATGAAAAGGGTGTTGGGTGCTTGAAACAGTCTCCCAGTGGAAGTGGTGGGGGCTGAAATGGTTACAGGATTCAAGAAAACATGGGATAGACACAAGGGGATCTTCGAAGTAAGGCAAGGGGGGGGTGAAAACCAAAGACAGAGTAGGGTCTGCAGTGGCACTGTTGACAGGGAAAATAGGGCAGACTACATGGGTAGAGGTCCTTTTCTACTGACGTGTATGTTTCTATGTTACAAGGTTTTTATAGCTGCAGTTGTATTTACATGTAAAAAATGCAATATTGGTGCACAACTGAAAGCGTTTGCAAGGCAGAATAAGGGATAACAAGTTAAATCAGTAAAATGGGCAATTTTAGAATAGAAATTGAAAAATACTGTATTTTTTTCATAGCTGGTCACCTTTAATTTGCATGGAGAGAGGATCCTTGTTTCCTAGAGTTAACGCAGCAGTGCAAATTTTGACCTTTACTTTTTTATTCTATTTTAAATTGCCCCTTATCTCCCGACTTGTAGGATACCTTCCTTCCTTCAGCTGGAGACCACACTAGCACTTTAAACTCTATTTTTAACTTGATTCATCAGTATTCTCAGCTGTTTGTGTACAGTTGTTGTCCCATAAGGTCAGGGGGCAGTGTATGCTGCATGCTAGTTCATTATAGTCACAAGAAACGTAATCTTAAACAATGGGCGTTCAAGTACATCAGAGAATATTGATGAAAACCTGGTCAGAGCCATATTAAATGGAGCATACCTTTTGATATTTCAACTGTAAAACAAGTGGTAATGAAGACTCAAAATGTGGAAAGCAGGGTATCATGGAAGTCTCAAGATAAGTGGCAATCTCAAATAAAAAACATACAGGTGCAATTTTTTACCCCATCATGCACTGCTGCTTTAACCTGCTTCTGCTGCTTACCCCTTTCCTGAAGTCAAAATCCTCTGTGGGTTATGTATAGAATAATTTATGGGGTGGTGTGTGTAACGTGAATGTTTACCGACACCCGCAGTGTTGGATGCTACATAAACCCTGACAGCAAAGCTCAAGGAGTTTATCGAAGAATCCAACACTGAGGGTGTGGGTAAAATTCAAGTTTTACACGTGACTCCATGTTTTATTTTATATAGTTGCTGGATATCATGTTTTTTGCTACAACAATTATATAAAATAACAAGACATCTCTATGCAGCCGCAGTCCGACCAGGTTTCGGCAGGGTCTGTGGTCGGACGCGCCTGTTGAATGAAACCTTTAGCTTACATTGTTTTCCAATTTTTCTTTTTAAAAGTAGCTCAGTTTAATGTAGTCCAGCAATTTTTTTTAATGGACTTACCGACTTACCGTCGAGTCTGAGTGGCGTACTTCACCTTTTGCCACTGAGATGAGGGATACAGACACTCAAAATGAGGGACAATAAGGGACACCGACTCTCATAATGAGGGACACATCCTCAAACACAGAAACACAAGCTCAGAACACTGTGGAAACCATTGCCTTTATTTATACAAAGTCTATTCTTTTATTTAGCATTTTAGAATGTTATTAATTTCTGCTTTAATGTCTGAATTTACAGCACATTCTCCGTGCGTGCAGCATCTTTTCTATGAGGGACGGGGCAGTTTTGAGGGGTAAAATAAGGAATGTCCCTCATACTGAGGGACACTTGAGAGGTATGATGAGTGGTGGTGTAGTTTCCGGGGGTAAGCCAATGTGTTCAGCAATGAGGAGGGGAAGCGTGGCGGTGGGCACATGTGCAGGATTAGGGAAACCTGGCATGTGTTTGCCATTATAAATACTCCTTTATAATGGCAAATTACAAACTGGATTTCCCTACGGGGAACAATGAAACTCCGTTATTATATCACTGGTTACTGATGTGGAAGTAATCGTGATGTCATAAACAGAGGATTGGGGTTCAACAAAGGAGTAAACAGCGGAGCAGCTCGACTCTAAGGGGAAAGGATCCTGTTTCCATATAAATGAATGTTGCACTAAATAGTAAATGGCATAGCAATACAGAAGTGCATCTTACAGTGTTCATACCCTAGTGGGGTTCTGCATTTGAGGGTAATAGGTTTGCCTCCCCCCCACACACACACACAATTTATTCCACATAAATGTTTTACATCATTAAACAGTTTTTGGTTGTATTGTCATTATACTTGTTTTAGTCTTATTGTGGAACTTGACTGATCTGCCCTTCATGTCACAAAGGTGTATCTGGTTCACTTGTCTTCTCTCTAGCTGTACTATAATAGATCTGTATGCACATTGTAGCCCCTCCTCCCCTTTCCCTCAGGATGCATCTGGAAATGAGTTTTTGTAGCTCAGTATGCCTTTCCTGGTGAAACTTTTCAAATAAATAAATGTATAAAATATAAACTAAATTGTGGCTACATATTATGTTTTCAAGTTTTCCCAAAAGTGACAAAATCATTTTAATGGACACCTGGACACCTTCCCATTGTCTTACAGCATTGGGGGAGGCGGAGGAGGATAACTTCAGACAAAACAGAAATTTAAGTGCCATCCATAATTTGTCAAGACATGCCACCACAGTGCATATCAGTCTATCAGCGCTCAAAACATAACGAATTTCTGGACATAATGTCAACCCAGTGAATAGCCACACAATAGACATAGTAATCCCAGTAGCAGTAGAATTCTTGAATAGACACCAGAAACTGGTATTCTTACTACAGTCATTTATTTATTCAGTTTTTGTTAACTGGGTAGGTACACTAAGCAGAAAACTGCCTTTTTTTCAGGCATGACCTGGGAGATAGCACAACCAGAAAAAACAAAAACATGTAGTGCACAGCAGAAATGTAAGAAACATTGTGATAATGCACAGTGTGATATTAAAAGGCAGGTCGATTACAGACAGCAGCCGTACATAGCAATAGGAACATACAGGGGAGAAGCATAAAGCAGTATAACAAGGAAACCAGGCACTGTAGGATATATGGAGGCAGGGTATATATTGCAAACATCAGAAGTGTACAATGCAATAATCACCATGCAATGAGCAGCGCATTACTAGGAAACAGCATAACAATGTGCAGGGTAGGGTACTGAGAGACCAGGTAGAATAAACATCAACTGTGCATAGCAATAAGGGAAACATAATAATATGTACACAGAGCATAGCTAGTGAAGTGCATAGGGCAACAACTAAGTGAAGAAGACTCGAGATGGGTAAACCACACAGCAGTGTGTTCAAGGCTAAAGAGTGCAAGGTATAATCCATCCTGTGTTGAAGCAATTACAGGCAGAGATGCTCAGAAGGTGTTTGCGATAGGCGTCACGAAAGCCGACAGATGTTGTGCATGAGCGTATCTCAGGCGGAATAAAATTCCATGACTTGGGGGTGAAGTACTGAAATGCTTCTGCCCCAAGGTTAGTCCTTACAATCCATCTGGAATACTGCATGCGGTACTGGTGCAGACACATTGACGAGACAGAGACAGCACAGAGCAGGGCAGCTAAGATGGTGCAGGGTCTACAGCACAAGACATAGGAAGAAAGAACTGGAGCAGAGAAGGGAGTGGGGGAATATGGTCAAAATATTCAAATATCTCAAGGGCATGAATAAGGTGAAAGAGAACAACATTTTCCAGTATAAAAAGAGTGCTAGGACAAGAGGACATGACATGACAGTGGAGGAAGGCTGTTTAAGGGGAGATGTGAGAAAGTTATTTTTCACTGAGAGGGTGGTAGATGCATTGAACAGCCTGCCCCAGGAGGTGGTGGGAGCATGCATAGTGGTGGCATTCTAACATGCATGGGATAGGCATGACAACTGAAGCCCTAAATCTCGTCATCCAGCACTCTGCCATCTCAGTAATCAACTATGGGCTTGTGATATATTGCTCGGCCACTGACATAGCCCTCCGACGCATAGCACTAGCCCTTAACAAAGCCTGTTGGCTTTTTTAGCTCAGCAGACCGCCTCTCTCACACCTGTGACATCTACAGGCAGGCAAACTGGCTCCAACTCTCTGCCAGACTAAAGTACCAGACCTGCATTTTAGCCAAAATGACCTCCCTGGCTCTCGTTCCACGTGGGGTCCAGAACATACTCACCACCTACTGTGTCCCACACACAGCTAGAAGGACAAACAGTCAAACTTTTTCCGTACCTCACTGCAGAACCACCCAAGGACAACAGTCCTTCTATGCCAGGGCTGCAAACTGGTTCAACTCCCTTCCTTTGGATATCTCCGACACTCCTACACTAGGCACCTTTAAGCACAAACTTTGCCAACTCCTTACTGCAAATGCCTCCTGTGACTGCTTATTATAGCCAAGTTCCTGGTCAGTATCTCCTCTCTTTGCCTTTCCCTCCACCCCAACCCTGATCAGGCGTCTCCCTCTTGCTCTCCTCTCACCCTAATTCTTTCCCCCCCTTCCCCCCCTTACACTCTCTCTCCACTACCCTTCCCCTCCCAATCTCCCCACTGCCCTGCTAATTGGCCCCCAATAAGACCTTTTGCTGCCCCCTCCTCCCCTCCTACTTCCCCGAGCCTCTGTCCTACATGTTTCTCTATGCAACAGCTAGCTGCTACCTCCCCCTCTTACCTTCCACCTTTTCCAAGGTCCACTAGGGTTTGTAATTCAGTGTTGTGCTTGTCTAATAAGACGTCCCAATCCCTGACAAGGCCTCTGGCTGCTCCTGTTGTTCTTTCATCTTCACTCTATACATAATTTCCCTTTAAACACTAACTTTGCTAATCCTAGCTATTTACCTTTGAACCTTTTTTGTACCACATATTTTTTTTGTTAACTGTCTGTTTATTGTGCAATGTACCAAGATGTGGAACCTTTGTAAATGAACCTCTGGCTCAAAGGTATACTCCGATACTGAAATAAAAATAAAAAATAAATAAGGGAACCATAGAGATGGGAAGGAGTAGCTAAGGTCGATGACTAGGTAGAGTCAGCAGGCACTAATACAGGTAGGGTAAATGGGCAGACTGGATGGACCTGGCGATCCTTATCTGCTGACAACCTCTATGTTTCTATGTACTTTAGGGACAGTTAGTAGGGCAAAGTTCAAGGACTGAAGGGATAGGAATTTATGCTGTGGGTGAAGCAATTCAGCAAGATGTCAGGGTAGTTGGTGTTTCAGGATGTTGTAGACAATACCTGCTGTGGCAAGTTCACGTGCATCACTGGGGGAGAGGCAGCCTAAGGATGTATACAGGATGCAGTGGTGAGTGAGTCTGATGGCGGCTAACACAAAGTGGCAAATATTATTATAGCAGACGTCCCACTTCCTAAGTGCCGACTTAGCTGAAGATTGGGCATATACAGCTATGTTGTACATAAGCAGGTAACAGCAGTCTCCTGGCGACAGATAGACAAGCATGTGCTATAAGGTTGTTCCTGACTCTCTGGGACAGACCAGTCCTGGAATTCACCATTTTGCATGTTTTTGTAATGTGCATGTGGAAATCAAAGGAGGAATCTAGCATAACTCCCAGATAGTTAAATGCCTGTACTCCCTCAAGGAGAGTACAATCCTTACAAGATACTTGTAAGGGAGATGGACAGCTTCTTAATTTAGGAGGAGAGGCAAAAAGCATAGCTTGTGTTTTGGACACATTTAGGAGAAGTTTATGTATTAGCCAGGTTTGTACAGCCTTAAGATCATGGGATAATGTGTTACTGATATTGCATATATTACCAGCACTGACTAGCATTACCAGGTCATCAGCATAGAGAATGGGCTTACTGAAACGTAGGCACTTGTGCAGGTTATTGATGTGAATAGAGAAAAACAAAGGCCCCAAGATGGATCCTTGAGAGATGCCAACTGTAGATGGTGCAGGCTCAGATGATGCTGAGGCCAGTTTGACCTGTTGTTGTCTGTTCAGAAGGTAGTCTGTACACCATTTTAGGGTGGGAGGAGCCATTCCGAGCTCATTAAGCTTAACAAGAAGCAGGTGATGGTTTACGAGGTCGAAAGTCTTGGTTCAGGCAATAAATACTGCACCGGTATATTCACCTCTGTCCATAGCATTAGCTATGTGGTTAGTAAGCATAAGTAAAGCTGTGGCTGTACTGTGACAACTTCTAAAACCATGCTGATTCGTAGCTAGTAGGCAGTGTATTGGCAGATAATCTGTGAAGTGTGATGCAACCAGTTTCTCGAGCAGCTCTTTTTGAGCACCGGCAGGATAGAGAAAGGCTATAATTGCTAATGATTTTAGGGTCTCCTTTTTTGAAGACAGGAATTACATGAGACACCTTCCAGGCAGAAGATACACCACTGTTTATAAGGGACAGACTGAAATAGTCTCATGACCATCAGGGCAATATGTGACACAGCAAGCCAGAGCAAATTCAGTTCTAGCCTGTCCGAGCCTGTGGATTTTGATATAGGAATACATTTGAGCAGCTTATAAATCAAATCAAATCAAAATTTATTTGTGATGCGCTTTTCAAAATATCAAAGCGCAGATACATAACAACGAAACATGCATCATGATAAATACAAACATAAAAACAATTAAAAGGCAACAGGATGACTTATTCAAAGGCTAATTCAAATAAATAGCTCTTCAGAGATACCTTGAATGACTCTGTGGACAGGCACTCTCTAATCCGATGAGGTAGAGAATTCCACAGGGTTGGGGCCACGAAAGAAAAAGCTCTGGCCCCAGATGACTGAAGACGAACCCTGGGAATCTCTTAGCAATCCCTCGTCGGCAGAGCGGAGTGGGCAGAGAGGGCAGTAGGGTTGAAGGAGATCTTGCAAATAGCCCGGTCCCTGACCGTGTAGGGTCTTATAGGTCAGCAACACGACCTTGAAGGTGATTCTCCACTGCACAGGCAGCCAGTGCAGTTCGTGCAGCACAGGTGTGATATGGCAAGTTCTTGGTAACCCAGTCAACAACCTGGCTGCAGCGTTCTGCACCAGCTGCAGGCGACGGAGATCCACCACCCCCCGGTAACCCTAGATATAGAGCATTACAATAATCAAGATGTGAAGAAACAAAGGCGTGAACCAGCACAGGAAGGTCATCGTGTGGAACAAGGTGTTTTATCCAGGTTATATTCCTCAGATGGTAAAAAGGAAGACTCCTTGTCTTCAGCGTCAGCTCGCTGTCAAGAATTATGCCCAGAGTCTGCACCTGTACACCTCAGTTACCTTAATCAACCTGAAATAAAAGGGAGGGTAGAGTTCCTGTTCATGCACCAGTTGGGCAGATGCAGGATTGGAGATGGGGTCATCAGAGAGGAAGGAACCAGTGTACAGGGAGAGGTCACTAAACATATAGTGTCCAGTCCAACATGTTATGTATGTCTTTTCCTTTTTTCTTCTTTGGGCTTTAGTGTCTGCTTGGTAGTTTGCTAACACTTAAATAAATGGTTATTGTTTAACTGCATGTTTGCTGCCCACTTGACTTTCCTGCACACCGTTTTTGTTTTTTGCTTTGCTTCTGTGTTTGGTGCTGCATATTTATCCGAGCACCGGGCGTTTTGTTATATGCTTAATTTTAACATTATGTCCAGGAACTGGTTATTTTTTGAGTGCTAATAGACTGATATGCACTGTAGTGGCACGTCTTGAGATATTACAAACCCTGTTATTGAGCACCAAAGCATTATCTCCCATACTGGTCACAAATCAGAGATAGTGGCACAGACTTTTTCAGCTTTAAACTGGGATAATCCATAATGGTGAGAACATGCCAAGGAGAATCTCCGAAGCCAGTAAAGTAGTGTCAAAAATTAAAGTCTGTATTGGCTTCTATAAAGACTGCAACAGTTAAATATGAGTCAACTGTAGTCCAGCTCAGAGCTGCTGCCTGCATACCTGCATGCAGAGAAGGAATATGTCGGCCTGTGAACCAATGGGATATTAAGATTGTTACAAATAACACAGAGAGATACAAGAAAGGAAATTACAAACAACCTTAAAGCCTGAGGAAAGCAAATCTGAATTATGGTGAACAAAAAGCAAGATACCAAGTAAGCTAAGTTGTTACTGCAGAAGAGTTCCCTGAAGAAGAGGCTTTGGCCTCGAAACTTTGGCATGATTTTTTGGCAGCCTATATTGTGATCTTGGCAAGTTTGGTCTTTAAATTAATCTAATAAAAGTCATCACTACATTTGGTGTGTGTCTCATCTTTCCTAACCCTCCCATAAGAATTTTACATGCAACTGGGACTGTGCGGAATCTTTTTCCACATTCAGAATTCTCCCAAAAGTTGCATGTTTCGGATTCGTTTAACATTGCTAAATCTTTTATTTTGTACTTTCCACCATGCACAAAAATTTGCAAGTCATGGGAAAAAGAACCAAAGTTGTGGTGATTGTTTTCCTTCTTTGTCAGAAAAAAAGGTAAATGTATGCCATCAAGCACTAAGTCATAAAGCCATCAGAAACTTTATTTGGGGTAACCAGGGGTTGCAGTCGAGACCCCTGCTGCATTTGCAACCCCTATGTGTCCACTGCAACCCCAATGAAGCACTACAACAAGGTTTCCCTAACATTTATTTACTTAAATTTGGTGATTGGAGAAACTTTGCAATCCCTACAATTTTGTTGAATTGGGACTTTGTAACCCATATTATTCTGGTTAAAAAGGACAATACTGCAAGTCACAGAGAAAAATGCTCAAATCACAGGAAAAAACTTCATGAGTAGTCAACTTCACAAAATGTTGATTTTATAAACTTTTTCACATTTTGTGAAATTCGGCAGAAACAATATTTTGAATATTTCGCACAGCGCTATATGCCAGCGTGAGAGTTCCTGTTGTCAGCCTCCCTCGAAGTATCATCCATAGTTTCCAAGTAAAGAAGATCAAATTTTGTATAAACTTGAAACCTTAGATGTGTCAACATAAGTAACCATGTTGTACGTAAGCAATAACCCATGACAGGGTACAGGGTTATGGAGATTTAATGCATGGCTGGGTGCGTTGTGAAGCACAAGGCCGCAGGTCGAGTGTCCTCAGAGTACCCCAGTCGTGCATTAAATCCCCATGACCCCATACACTGGAGTGGGTTATTGCACTTATAACATGGGTTTCCTGAATAAGCCAAACAGGACCACAGAAACAAGTTTTTTACTTCTGAAAAGGCAGAAAAAGGGACTGTATCCTGCAACCTCCCAAAGTAGTCCCTCAAAACACAGATCAAAAACAGTAACATGACCAGAGAGAGAGAGGGATACACACAGAGAGGCAGACTGAGACAGTTACAGGACAGTGCCACAACTCTGCAATATTGCTCCTTGCTCTCTCCCTCTCTCGCTCTCCCAGGATGTGAACAGATGTATGCTCTATCACAGATTGTCCCCTGCCCCTGCCCCCAATACCACATGATGTATTGGCAATGTTCCCCTTCCTGCGCACACAGTGAGAGAGTGTCCAACTACAGAGAGAGCCAACAGCAACTCCTGCTGCCTTTCTATCTCTGTCTCTCATTGTGTCACAGGACATTCTCCCATTCAGACTGCATGCTGCAAACAGTTGGCTCCGCAGACAGGATTGGCCAGAGTGCCTCTTCAGTGTCTGTCTGTCTCACTCCATTTCACTGACAAGACTCAATTTTCACTGCTGTGCTGTGGATTTTCAAAAGTAGAACAACTGGGCACATGCAGCAAAAAGGTTCAGCATGAAAGAATGTCCTTATGAAACTGCAAATGTTGCCATGTGCATGTAATTTTCAAAATGGTTGCCATTTTTCAACCGTTTCCACATTTTACAAACAGCTTGCACAATTTTTTCTGCAGATGCTATGCCTGGTATTGCCAGGCTAACCATCCGCATGTGTAATGGGAATACTGTCCTGGTGCAAAAAGTGCAGGACAACACATTTTCACCATGGGGGGGGTTCGCCCCACTGGTGAGCTGCGCACAGGGACTAAGTCCCTGTATATATGCTAGACCCTTTGGGAATTGAGCCCCTGCTTTATTTCATGTTAACTTTTAGTAATCTCACAACTATTTAGGTAGTATTTTGACTTTGAATTTTGCACTATTGATGACACTATATCCCAAAATACTTTCCGTACACAGCTGCATCAGCTATTCTGTGAGCACAGGGAGGCTAAACATGAGACAAAGGGAAATAAGGAAAAGGCAGAATGGATAAGCAGAGAGAAAGAGGAAGCTGAGGAAGCTGAAGCAGCAGCATTTGTTATTCCTCACGTCGTGTTTAGCAATAATGTATTTCTAGCAATAACATCACAATACCGACGTTACGTTTCATTTTCTTTTATTTCTGAATGGAGATACGTGATTTAGAAATATTTAAAAAATCTTGCTCCCTTGCAGTGCCCATCATGAAAAACTGTAACGTTGGTCTAGTGTGATGCTGTTTACCACCAGAAACATGTGCTAGCACGATCGTAGTGTTTCCACGGTATAAATCTAGTATTTATTGACAGTCAAAACGTATGCTTTCAGCTGAAGAGATTTTTAAATATGATGGGCTCAATTTTCAGAGGGAGATGCAAGGCTTGCACCTGTTGTTTGATACAGCTGCACCAAACTCCTTTGAAGCAACTGCACCTGATTTTAGTACATCGGGCGCAGTTTCAAAAGTTTCTTCATTTTACGGCAGCTTGCCCCAAAGATTTGGCACAAGCCCCATAAAAAAGGTCCCTCAAATGGTACAAGTTAAACCCAGGAAAAGCTCGTCTAACTTTCAGCATTTGGCATTCAGGATTGAAAATCCTGATCGCCAGCTGGGAGAAAGCCGCAGGCCCTGTGCACCAAACAATCTGCGCCCCGCAGGCATGCGGCATTCTCAGGGCTTTGAAAATCGAGCCCTAAGAGTGGTGACCATCGCCGTCATTAATTATGAAAATAGTTTTAACAGCTGTTATTTAAATATCCAAGGATATTCAAAAGATACAGATTGTGAATCAATAGCCCTGTTTATACTAGCCGTTTCTACACCAATGTAGGTGGTTCAGCAAGCCACACCAGTAGACATTTATGATTGTAAACTGTGCAGGCATCAAATAGGTGTGGCTCTTCTGCTCCTCTCCCAGACAGAGGAGCCAAACTGGTGTGGGTGTTTTCAACTGTAGTTTAAATGCTGACCACTTCACATATCACTGTCTGAGGGTAATTTAGCACCTCAGTGCACCAGGACACTCCTTTTAACGATGCCACAAATACATTTTTTGTTAAAAAAGAGCGATGGAAATTTTTGCCGACTAACAAAGCACAGTGCTGAAGGTCACAAAGTAAGTAAATGCACTGGCTGGATTCAAACCTGGGTCTCCAAGGGAGCAGTTCTGCACTATAACAAGTCATAGAAAAAAAGGGACACACACACACACACACACACACACACACAAAAAGGGGAGAACACTGTTTCATTTCAAGACCGAAACACATGACAGGTTGAAAACAAAAGTTAATGTTTCACTATTGACATAAGATCCACTTCCTCAAAAATGACTGCGCCACTTCGAAAGTATTTTTGCATATGCTAGAAAACCAAACGCAGTGTTTACTTGCAGGTTATCTGACTACTTGCTCTGAGAAATATTTTGATATATGGAGAGAAGGGCCTGGGCAAGTGTTTGAGCCAAATGTTTCTGTTTGCACTCTGTCTACTTTAAACGCCTACACTGTCCCATTTTTTGTTCTATATTAAGTAGGTACTTTATGTCCTTGGAAAAGGTAAAGATAGCTTTGCTACAGATGGCTTCAATTAATTAGGTATTATGCCACTGAAAGAAAATGAATGTTATCAAATGTGCAGTATCTATGTTCTAAAACCCACATCATAATGTAGCTATTAATTAATAATATTTACACTCGGTAAACATTTTGAACATAAAGGGAAATCCTTTTACACAAAGAAATAGGTTCTGTAGGAAGGGATGTGGCAAAGAAACCTTGAGGACAATCATAAGTGACAGAAGAAACCTTGAGGACAAACATAAGTGAAAGAAATCTCAAAACTGTTACGTACAGTAAAACATGGCTTATGGGTACTGTAGTACAAACACTATAAATACAAAAACCCGTATACAGTTAATTATGCTGAAACTCTGATATACTCAAAACAGTACCTTTCACAAATGTGTCTCTTACTTGAATGTCTATTAAAAAGGCAAAAGAAAATAATATTGTTACAGACGTTCTGTTAGAACACTCTGGAAATATTTTTTCTGACATGCACTTACAAGAAAAAGATTGTGTTTGATGGGTCACCTAAGACCTATATTTCTTACAAAATCTCTGTTCTGGTTAAGCACCTTGGTGGTACAGTGCACAAATTTGCAGTCCAGACAGGGGTCTGGGTTATGTTTCGATGTAACACACTGTTCCGGGGGAGGGGGGAGAGGAGGTGTTCTTGTGATGAAATGAGGTAAGCAGCTGTTCTGGTCTCACAGGGAGCTAGGGTGGTACACTACCCAAAACAATGTTTTTGTAGCAGAATGACTATGAACTCTATTGCTGTAATTCGTTGCCCCATTTTGTGTACTATAGTCCATAGAATAGTGATTCAACTTGATGGCGCTTCCACTGAGATCTTCTTGGAAAACAGGTTTGGTAGCGTTTACATGGACCAAAAGAAAATAATTTGACACTTTCCAGAAACTTAGAAACCTTGATATTTTTTTTTTATTTGCATGTCCTGTTCTTTAAGTCATTCCTCTGCCAACATGCACCTTAGTTTATCTTTTATTAGTTTAAAATATTGGCCAGGTAAGCACACTTTGCTAAGAAATGGCTCATTTCTAGGTGCTGGAAGAAGAAGAATGAGGATTCATCAATATAGGAACACAAAAAATAAATGACATGAGGAAACAGGGAAACATAATTTGCTAGTAAATGAGGACCGCTGGGCCCACCTAGGCTGCCCATGTTTCCCTGCCTGTAGTATCACTGTAGATCCTACTTGATCTCCGGCCCATTCACCCCCTTCCTTTCTCTAAGATTCCCTTATGCCTATCCTATGTATTCTTTAACCCCACCACCATTCCCCCCCCCCCATGTCTGCTGGAAAACTGTTCCAGGAATCCACCACTCTTAATGTGAAGAAGTACTTACTCACATCTCTCCTGAATCTATCCCCTCTCCAGCTTCTTATCATGCCCTCTTGTCCTTGGGCACTTTTTTTGAAAAATACTTCTCTCCTGT
This sequence comes from Neoceratodus forsteri, assembly GCA_016271365.2. NCBI lineage: Eukaryota > Metazoa > Chordata > Ceratodontiformes > Ceratodontidae > Neoceratodus > Neoceratodus forsteri. The sequence goes on from JADMNL010000025.1 coordinate 78,843,712, forward strand.
ACCTTAACTACCTGCATGAGGTATTTAAAGATCTCTGTCATATTCCTCTTTCCCCCTCCTCTGTTCCATAAGAAGATGATTTAAAATTGTTTTAAAAATACTTTATTGTTTGCTGTTAGTTTTTCTCTCTACCAGATTTGGTGAGGTTTCCTGTATGTCCAGGATGCTGGAAATTTGTCATGGGTCACAAAATGGCAAATAAAAATCCTGAAACCTCATTGGCTAAGAGACATTGTGTGACTGTGCATTAACAAGCTAGTGATGAATGGTCAGGTGCCAGATCTCAGTACCAAGGCAAAAAAAATAGCCTCGTAACCTACAAAGTCAGGGACTGTTTCATGTGTGTAATTTTGTCATAAAAAATGTGTTTGAAAAAATTATCTGCAGGAAAAAAGCATATAAAATGTTTCACTTTACATACAATACATAAGAGCAGTGAGCCATTTTATAAGCACAATAAGCCACTCCAGGAGGGGCATTAAGGGGATTGAAAGCACTTCCCAAGGGTGCAAGGACACTAAGCCTTTGCCCTCATGTCTCTCTTACCTAGGTCATGCATTACTTATAGGATAAAGTATGGGGTGGTGTGTGTAACGGGAAGTTTACTCACTCCTGAGGTGTTAGATGCTTCATAAATCCCGAGAGTGAAGCTGAAGAGGTTTATTAAAGCATCTAACACCAAGGGGGGGGGGTGTAAACTTCAAGTCTAAACACAACACCCCATATTTTATTTTATATAATTGCTGAGTTTCCCTTTTTTGCCACAGCAATTATATAAAATAGTGGAGGTTCTGGTGCAGCCGTACTCCGGTTTCGTTTTCAGCCGGTTTCAAAATGTTTGCTGTCCGAGTTTTTAAAATGTTTAAAAATGCATTTTATGTGTGCCAGTCTCAAAAATGAGCAATGTTTTCACAAAATAACTCACCACTGAGTTGCACTGCTGGTTGTCTTTTGGGAGAAGGTAGCCACAGAGCGGTAGGGAAGAGACGAACACTGTGGTGGGTGCATGCGCAGAGTGAGGGAAACCATTCGCATGTTTGCTGTAATAAACACTTCTTCATTACAGCAAATAATGCCACGGTTTCCCTATGGGAAAAAGGAGACCCGGTAATTATATACAGAATAATACATGGGGGGGCCGGCCAGCCAGCAAAGCAGTGCAGTTACTGCTTGCCATCCACATGACCTGGGTTCACACGCCAAGTCCAGGACCTCTGGTGCTGACCAGTGAAGCAGGATCAGGTGTCCCTTGGATACCTTCTGCCTCGGGGAGGGCACCTCCTTCCATTGCATGACTGCCCCCTGGAGACCAAGGGGAAGGGAAGTGTCATGCACGAAGGAATAAGTGGTCTCTCTGGGGAGATCTTACATCAGCATGTACCCACTTGACTGGCAGGTGATGTGGAGGGTCCAGCAGGGGAGCACCAAAGGTGGGGTGGGGCTCACCCATCCTTCTGACAGCCCTGATAGGCAGATTCCTGGGTCACCTCTCAGGACCACGCCCTGGGGTGGGATAAGGGGAGGGCCTAGCAGGAGACAAAAAATGCCCCTGCAGCACTGAGCAGATGAAGCCACCCTGCCCCCATGCCACAGCAGGCTTTGACTTCTCTCACACCTCGCCAGCTCCTCCTCACAGGCCCCAACCATCAGAGGAAGTATCTCCTCCTGGCGTGGGGAACCAGGGGGTCACACCCATGCGGGACAAGCCATGGGTTATGGTCAGGGTGACCAGGGAGGTTGTAGAGTGAAGGCTAGTGGTTGACAGGACCACTGAAGGACTCCTGCAATGGGCATAATGGCTTGGGTAGATGGAAGCTAGTGAGATGAAAATGGGGGACAAAATTAGAAAGTAATAATAAAAAAATAATACATGGGATGGTGTGCATTATGAGAATTTAATACACACCCGAAGTGTGTGATGTTACATAAACCCTGAGAGAGGCCTGAGGGTTTATTAAGCATCCTACACTGAGTGTGTTATTACACTCGCGTAAATGCACAAGTAATTAGTTCCCATGACTTATTTTATATATTCACTTAACATCAATTCCCCTCCTTCAAAATGTGTTGTTATAGTAAGCACTCCTGACAAAGTCAGAAACGATGTTTCTCACTGACACTGTTAAAAAACGTGGCAGGTATGGAGCTGTGGACATGTGTTTTTACAGGTTTGTTTTAAGAAATAGTGATAAAGAAGCCGCCCTGAAGAGAAAAAACACAGGTTAATTTTACTTGAGTTCACTTTGTTTAAGAAACCATGCTGAAGAAACCACCCTGGATGGAAAAAAAACTCACTGACTCAGCTTTAGTGTAAAACATAGCGTTTTAGTAAGTACTGTGCTCAGGATAGGCAGTCTCGAGCGCAGCTGTGCTCATGTCTGCTTAATGTTTGTTTTTGCGCCTTATGTGCCTTGTGAGTGGACTAAGTTCAAGAAAAGGTGCTTTTATTTTTACTTTTCAGAATAAAAAGCATTGCTGTTGCTGAAAATGACTGCTATGCTTGAGACAGAGTGAGACAGTGAGTCTCGAGCGCAGATCTTACTTCTCAGTTGCATGTTTGCCATAATAACCAATCAGTTATGTCAAATAATAACGAGTCATCGACACTGAAAAAATTGATGACCTGTTATTATAGTCCATTAGAAAATGTTTGTTTTTTTGAATTTCCTGGTCTCTGATTGGCTGGTACCTGGCCCGGGGGGGGGGGTACATTGAGTTACAATAGACAACCAGGAAATAACACGCATTTGTCAATGCCGAATGTTTGCTTGCTGGCATTGGCATTGGTAGTGTAGAAGTTGCAGAGCTGCATAACAGAAATGGCAGTGAAGTACTGAACTGAAGCCAACCCCACCACCACCCTGCAGAGAGTGACAGGCATTGAGGTGTGCCTTTGGGTGCGTCAGGCATAACGGCCACGCCATTTCACCACACCCTACCCTGCAGACACTGACAAGTGTCACGGTGTGCCTTGGGGTCTTTGGACCTTATGCGCACCCCATTCCATCAGGAAATGCGGTGAGATGGGTGCGGTATAGGAGAATGGGATGAACTTTGGGGCTGAAGAGTCCAAGGCATACCTCGATGCCTCTCACTGGCTGCAGGGTGTGGAATGGTATGAGCATTACAGGCAAGAATTCCAAGTCACACCCCTGATGCCTGTCATTCTCTACAGGGTGGGGTGTTGTGGTTGAAACCCTAACACCTCAGGCATTCGTGGTATTTTCACTCAAATTTTGAACATGTTTTCTTGTGACCCCACCTCATGAACAGTGGCAATATCAGTTTGTTAGCAAGCTGCTTATGCAGGCGACTTCGACATTTAGCACCACAGGTGCAAAAACACATTCGAACAGGATGTGAAAAATGACAGCTATACTGTTCATGGGAGGTGTAAAAATGGCAATGTTGCAAATCTGCAGTAAAAATATTAAAAACTGGTGAAATCACGCGTACATAGAAACTGTGCAGCACACCCGTAATGTAATTAGTTTGGGGATTTTTTTACAGCAGATTGTCAACACAGGCATTTTGGGACCTCCGATCATGAACAGTGTCACTGTGATTTTCTTTATCTGTCCCGAACAATGATTTCCCACAGCGACCATGCATCTCTGCGCTGAAAGTGTGAAAACACATTTCGGCCATGTTGTAAAAATGACAGCTGTACTGTTCATAAGGAAGTGTGGAAAAATGCCACTGGTGAAAATCTGGACTGAAAATATTACAAAGTCATGAACTTACGATGGTGCGTGGAAACTGCGCAATGCTCACTCGTAACACAGTCATTTTATGGACTTTTGTCACCAAATTTTCAACATAGCCATTTTAAGACCTCTGCTCATGAACAGTGTAACTGTGATTTCTTAATCTGTCCCAAACATTGCTTTGCACACCGACTGCACCATTGTGCGCTACATGAGCAGAAACACATTTTGGGTGACGTGAAAATGGCAGCTGTACTGTTCATAAGGAAGTGTAATAAAATGGCAATGTGGAAAATCTGGAGTGAAAATATTGAAAATTTGCAAACTTACGAGTGTGCGTAGGAACTGCAGCACGCGTGCTCGTAAAACAGTCATTTTTAGGAATTTTTTCACCAAATTTTCAACATAGCCATTTTCAGACCTCTGCTCATTAACAGTGTCACTATGATTTTCTTAATGTGTCCCATACATTGATTTCGCACACCGACTGCGCCATTGTGCGCTACCTGGACGGAAGCACATTTTGGGCAAGATGTGAAAAATGACAGCTGTACTGCTCATAAGGAGGTGTGGTAAAATGGCAATGTTGAAAATCTGGAGTGAAAATATTGAAAATTCGCAAACTTACGATGCATAGGAACTGCACAACACGACGCTCGTAAAACAGTCATTTTTAGGAATTTTTCCACCAAATTTTCAACATAGGCTTTTTGAGAGCCCACCTTATGAACAGTGGCAGTGTCATTTCGTTACTCAGTCTCAAAAGGTGATTTCACGCAGTGACTGCGAAATCACCCTTCGGGCCCGATTAACGCCATGACAGTGAGATCATTCATGAGAAGGGGTCCCAAAAACCCCATGTTGAAAATTTGGTGCAAAAATTCCAAAAAATGCCTGAGATATGCAACAAAGTTGAAAAACCCTATCTATCCCATTATACAGCTTACTGGCATTTCCTCAGTTTGCGGTCGGCTTTAAAGAGTGCAGACGTGTTCCCGGTCCACCGAAGATCGTCGCGCCAGAGTCCGGAGGTAAGTATGGGGTGAGGGTGTGTGTGTGGGGAGGCAGGGTGTGCAGTGGGTGGGGGCAGAGACACCGAGGGACCGTTTTTGAGTTTCAGGTGTTTTTGTTTTTAAATGATGACGACACGGGATGTTTGCCACGCTGGGGTGGGCTCCCAGCGTGGCACAAGGACGGCTGGTGGAGGGGCATGGAGCTGATGGAGGATTGGACACCCTAGTCGGTGATAGCATGTGTTGCCATGCTGGGGTGGGCTCCCAGCGTGGCACCCTGTACTCTGGGGGGGGGAACCAGTGGAGCCGATGGGGATTGGGCACCCCCGTTGGCTATCCTAATGTAGCACGCTGGGGTGGGCACCCAGCGTGGCATATAGAGCTCTGTTTTGGGGGGTGCAGCACAGCCGGCGGGGATTGGGCACTCCGGTTGGCCACAGTGTGTTTGGGGGGCTGAGCCACGCAGTATGCGTCAATGTGTGTGTGGGGGGCGCGCGAGCAGGCGATATCTTATCACTGCTCACTGAAGCGTAGCTCCCCTTTCAACTGTACGCCACTGCATTTTGTCTGCTGTCATAGACAGCTCGAGCGGCATTGGAGAACTGCGCCGCGCGCACGCAAACACACTACCTGAATTGGAAGAGGGCTGCCACACCTCCGAAAACTCGGATGATGGCACTACGTTTCTTGCACATGCGTGCAAGCAAACATAAAAAGTGCCAAGCTGCCATGCCTCATTGTCAAAGTATCCCTGTGCCAGTCTAAATTTTAACGTTCAGTAACCAACATTTTTTCCCCGCTCACTTAACAAGAGAAGCAAGAGAGTCAGTCCCCCATCCTTGCAACAGAACAGTAGTGTAAAGGAAACTTCGCCATTTTAATAGAATGTACACTTTTTTCCCCAGCCACTTCTTTCTTCCGAAAATCTTCTTTCAAAACTGAAGCACAATTGGACTTGCTCACACATTCAAGCTGTGCCGCTCCACCCAGTCCCCCCATTAGCCATTCATATACAAAACCTTTTAGATTCAGTGGTTCCAACAGTTCTTTGGAGTAGTTTAATACCTTACAGTGATCATTGGTGCCACTGCCACTAAAATGCTCCCCCCTAGGACTACCTATCTGCTTGCAATGGCTGCCTGACCACGAACCGCCTGATCACGAACAGCATGTTATCTTCTACTATGGCACACAGCAGCTCCTCAGTATGGTCCTGGCTTCTGACTACTAATACAAATAGTTTCTTCCACCAGTGCTAAACAACACCAGTCTTCCAATCACGCCATAGCTCTCACACTCTCACCCCACCACAGTCCCTCTTAAGGAAAAAAAAGGAGAGAGTGAGAGAGAAAACTATGAAACCAGGTAGAAAAAACCTAGAGACAAACAGGATCTCAAAACCATCAACACCCTCTACTGGTAATGATACCAACAGTGCCCTCTAGTATCAATGGCAGCAGTAGAGGGACTACTTTATCCAAAAAGGGCTAAAAAAACAATTATAGTAATTTTTTATAGCATTACTTTACCTTTTTTGTAATCCTATAAGAAATGACACATATAGCCCATTTTCTAAGTGCAGTAATACCCTCCAAGGTGGGGGGGTATGGGCAATACTGGACTTTTCAGGCGCTATCAGGCCCTCCTGGTGCAGTGTCTGGCCTCACTGTGCCCCTGAGCAGTCCAGTATCCCGCACCATGTCTGGTATTATTGCTTGTTTAATAATTACCCTGTTGTGGTTATTGTTTACATATAACATGACAAGATGAAGGCCTGCAATCTAACTGGCTAAGATCTGTCACATGACCATGCGGTGATGTCCACCCCCCCCCCCAGCACAGTCAGCCTGGTATTAGCCTCTTCCCATACCTCTATGCAATAGACCTGAGCCACTGTAAAAGAAATAATTTGGCAGCCATGTTTTCCCCTCGCTAAAAGCAGCATGATGTGAACACAAAGTTGTGCTGAAAGCTGTACCCCACACCCCAAACAACGTCAAACTTCCCTTTATTCCCACATTGTTCCCACTACCAGGCACATATCACTTCAGCGTTTTCCTTATCTTTTTAATTTCCCCTTTCAAGTCAGCAAATGGTGATTGCTGAAAAATAGGGGCAGACATCTCTGAAAAACATGAGCAGCAATCACACTTTCACTTTTACTTGAGATTGTGCTGTTCCACTCCTCTACATCATTAAAAACAGAGCCGCAGAAATAATCCCCCGCCCACAAAAAAAAAAAAAAAAAAGAACTACAATGCTTTTTTGGTACCTTGTCAGTAGAATGTGTTCTTCTCTGTGTTACACAAAGGCTGCCATTGCACAAAGGAAGGGGGGGGGCAGCTGTAAATCATAAAAAACTACTGGAACTATAAGTATGGATGCCCCATTAGGACAAATGTCTTACAGCAAAGTCAAAAATGCATTGTAATTCAAATAGGTAAAAGGACTACTTGAGCAAGTTTTTTACATATATTTTTAACTTTTTACATATTTAATCATGATTATTTCAATTACTGAACCTATTTAGAAAAAACAAAAGCCATTTTATAAGTGCAATAACACACTCCAGGGTGTGCATTATGCTAGAACTGCCACACTTTTCAGGTGGTTGAAAGCACCCGGGGCACGCAGCAATCTAGCACAATGCACACTCTGTCATGTGTTATTGCTAGCTTAACCTGTACACATGTGATGTGAAGCTGATAAATCGGACTCCTTATCACCAAACTACAGCTTTAGAAAAAAATTGAGCTAGTTAGAAAAAATTAAAAATACAGTAAACTAGCAGTTAGTAACTGGTTAAGAGGCACAGCTCTACAAATAACTACTATATCTATTCCCGGGCAAATGTCTATTTATTTTAGCAGTCATAGGTAATGACCACTCCCCGTGTTTTGATGTATCAACTGTTTTGTTTCCATATACACTGTTCTTGCATGGGTGTAGGCAGACATACTCCATGTACTCCAATGTGTACAATTTTATTTAAGGGGGGCAGCAAATAGGTTCTGAACTGCTTCCTTTGTCCATGAAAACAAAACACAGAACCAGCAGAACCTTTCTGTAATGTTATTCACATTAGTCAAAACTAGAAGGATTTGTTACTGATACTGTCTTTGCATCCCAAGGGCTTTACAGGCTGTGCGTTGGTATGTGTGTGTCTGAGGGTGCAATGTATTGCATCTGTACCCATGCATGGGGAGGGGGGGAGCAACCAGTGTCATGAGGTACAAAAGTTGTATTTATTGTGCCAAATGGGGCAACAAACACGGTTCTGGTGTACATATTTATTGTGTCTGGTTACACCCCTGTGTTCTTGTTCTTATTTGTCATTTGTAGTTATACTAAACCAGATGCAGCTGTAAATGGTTCTTTGGTCCAGTCCACTTTCTGAATAAACAATAAAAAAAACAGTTTACCTTATTCTATGGAAAACACATTTAATTAGACTGCAGGACAAGCAGTCATGTTAGTAAGTTAAAAAGTCTACTCCTTGTGCCAATGATTTTTCTTAGATATTTCAGCATGTCCCAACATACAGGCTAAGTCAATTATAGGAGTTAAATTTCTCAAGGAGAATTTGTCTCTTTACTGAGAGGCAGTGTAGCCTAGTGGTTAGTGTGTAGAACTCTGATCCCGCAGACCTGGGTTTGATTCCCACTAGTACCATTCACTGTTGTTACCCTATAACATCTAGGCCTCCATTTTCTTGACTGGAACAGGCCAGAGTCTGGGACCACCATCTGTGAGCCAGCACACTTGGTTCCCACCAGGAGAACAGCTCCACCTGGTTACCTCCATATCACAACACATCCCTGCCACTACTTAATTCCCCTCTCTGCCTCCTGGTGACTTGAAATGATGAACCAGGTACTGGGTGTGCACCCAGGTTGCTACCATCAGAAGCATTAAGCATCTCCCTAGCTACAATATCAGTGGGCTTGCCCAATTACTCACCTGTTCTCCAGCTACAATATCAAAGGGCTGGTCCAGATACTGACCTCCTCCCTAACTACAATATCAGTGGGCTGGCCCAATTAGTAACCTGTTACCCTGCTACAAAATCAATGGACTGCCCAGTTACTGACCTGTTCCCAAGCTACAATATCAATGGACTGCCCAGTTACTGACCTGTTCCCAAGCTACAATATCAATAGACTGGCCCAGCTACTGACCTGTTCTTCCCCAGCTACAATATCAGTGGGCTGGCCCAGTTAGTGACCTGCTCGCTAGCTGCAACATCAGTGGGCTGGCCCAGTTAGTGACCTGCTCGCTAGCTGCAACATCAGTGGGCTGGCCCAGTTAGTGACCTACTCCCTAGATTTAATATCAGTGGGCTGGCCCAGTTACTGACTTATTCTTCAGCTACAATATCGATGAGCTGGTCCACTTAGTGAGCTGCTGCTCAATTACAGTACCAGTGGGCTGGCCCAGTTACTGACCTGCTCGCTAGCTGCAACATCAGTGGGCTGGCACAGTTAGTGACCTACTCCTTAGATTTAATATCAGTGGGCTGGCCCAGTTACTGACTTATTCTTCAGCTACAATATCAATGAGCTGGTCCAATTAGTGAGCTGCTGCTCAATTATAGTACCAGTGGGCTGGCCCAGTTACTGACCTGCTCCCTGTCACAAACGCACTCCACAGGTCAGGCCCTCTGCTCCCACCGTGTCAAACTCAGAGCATAATAGTGTGAACAGCTAACAGACAGGGTAACCCTTCTGTCTGCGTTTGGGTCCAAATCACCTTTAGTCTCAAGTTCTGGGGGGATTCAAACTGTGAACCTTATGCTAGTGTACCCAAATGTACAGGCTCAGATAATATTCTCTTCGGGGGGATGCAATATATCTTTTGCCTAAGGGCACCTAACCAGGTATCCAAAATGAACTCTTTTAACTCTATAAGAGACCTTAGGTATATTCTTACCTTTTTCCAAGCTTAGTAACACCATCAAGCTGTTGAACAGTTTTGTTAGACTTAACCCCTATAAGTCACATGCAGAAAGAACTGGCAGACACCCAGGCAGTCTTTCAAAGAAAAGGTACTTTACTAAAAGATGATAAAAATATGAAAAATGTAAACACAGAACAATATATCAAAGAGCTCACAATCACATAAAAGAATAAGGGGAAATTACAAAGCAAAACTCCTACCACAATACCTTAGATAGCAAAGATCTAAATGTATTACCTCTGGAAGTGCATTTTAAAGTTAGATCAGAGAACTGTGTCTCTCTAGAGTCCCAAGATGATATGACATTCATTTCAGACACAAGTATCAGTTTAAACTCTGTGTCTCCACACCCCTTCTGTGAGTCATCTAGCTCCTCCTTTTAGAATCAAAAAAATTCAAACGTGTTCCTATCAGGAAGTATATTAAATAATGTGACATCAGCAAAAACCCATTTCCAAATTATTAGTCTTTGATCGACCAGTTCCTTTGAGGTTTACAACCCTGCAGTCCATCACCCAGGTGTGAGATAGCCAACAGAAATCAGCTAAATGATGTCCTGTCCTGATGTAATAAAATGTATATTTAGTTTCCAACTTCAAAAGCACAAGGTCACAAAAAGGCCTTAAAATGCAATTTCTCAAGGAAGTTAATTACATTACAGAGATCTCCTGGTCAGTGTAATACATTCTGTGATTTCAGCTGCTGACAACTTGTAATTTAAAAAAGCCAAATCTCACAGACTGACATTTCATACACTGACTATTTATTTATACTACTAATATCATACAATAATCATAACCAGCTGGCCAAGAGTCACACTCCCACCTACAATATCAATGGGCAAGCCCAGGTAGTGACCAACTCCCCAGCTGACTACAATATCAGTTGGCTGGCCCAGTCAGTGACCTACTCCCCAGCTACAGTATCAATGGATTGTAGAGAGCGATTGACAGAGAATCAGGAAGAACCAGAGTTCAAGGAAATGTCCAAGTTACACATTTCTTCTGTTCTTTTTTTGTTTTTGTTGTTTTCTGCTGTTTCTGTGATTGTATGCTACATGATGTTAAATAGTGTGTGTAGCAAACATAAATCCAAACCTCTTTCCATCAGAAAATGTCTGGGTGTCCCTCTTGAACAAATTAAAGTTTTAAATACCTAGGGTAACCTTGGACTGCTCCCTCTCCTTTGCACAGCACGCTGACAATGTTACACAGGCTGTCAACATCAAGATTGGTTTGCTTCATCGACATAAATGTTGTCCGACACCTGAAGCCCTCAAAGCTGCAATCCACAGCTCTGGCTTATCAATTGTAGACTATGACTTGATCATTTATGGTGCAGCTACAACCACCTCTCTAAATAGAATAACTGTGGCATTAAATAAGGCCTGCAGACTTCTTACAGGCGCTGCATGTCTTACCCATACCTGCAACCTTTATGCTCAATCTGGATGGCTTCAGCTTAACAGAAAGATACAATACCAAACTTGCTTATTAGTTAAAAAAGCTCTTCTTGGCCTACTGACTCCTGGTTCTACAAACCTCCTCATCCCTCATTGTAGCTCTCAGCATACTAGAAGCTCTGCCTCCCCATCTCTTCATGTTCCACGATGCCTGACATCCCAAGGTCAGCGCTCTTTTGCCTATAGAGGACCACTGTGGTTCACTCACTCAACAAAGAAATCTCAACCCAGTCAAAGCTAAGGCCTTTCAAACATTTGCTTCACCAGGATCTCACGGCTAATAGCTCCTGTGACTGCTACACTTAAGTGCCACCTTCTGCAAGTGCAATCAACCCACTGTTCCCACACTTCCTCTGCTATCCGCAGTGCTTCATACCCTTGTCCACCCTCCCTTCAGCCATCCTACCCCCTTGTCCTCTTACCTCTAGCATTCCTATTTACAAATGGGGAATCACTTCTTGCCTCGACCCTGAGTACCCCTTCCCTATCTTCCTAGAGTACCCCATCCCTTCCCTACCTTCCCTGTCTTCCCAGGTTACAAGGCCTTTGGGCTGCACTGTTTCTAGGTCCCTTGCTTTGCCTCTTCCCCTCTCATTTAATTGATTTTTATTTAAATTATGTAAATATTGCTGATTAATTTTCTGTAACATTGTCATACCCCTTGTTTGTTTATTCTTCCTTCCACACTGACGTGGAACATTTGTAAATGAGATACCTTGTGCTCAAAGGTATTGTAATCAGAATGAATGAATGAATGAACATGGGGTTGTGAGTTGAAACTGTTTGGAGGGCTGTGACTAGGGACTAGGGAGGTGGATCAGGGGAGGGCAGTGGACATGGCCTATCTGGACTTCAGCAAGACCTTTGACACTGTGCCACATAGAGACTATTTAAAGACAAAAGAACCTCTGTGCGCAAACACTGGGGCAAGGGTTACCTCAGATATTTGTTGCGCCGTCAAGAAATACAAAATCCACATGCCCAGCACCCTTTGCAAACTGTGTGAGAGGCCTTTCGGCACCATGCAATTCTGCTAAGTTGGACTAGCATAACATTCTGTGGTGATTTGTATATGCAGCCCATGATGCTTTGCATTGTGTGGGCATGTGTGATTTTGTATTTTCTTGAAACTTGGCTTCCCAGCCAAAATGCCCTTTGGGTAACCCTTGCCTCAGTGTTTGCGCACAGAGGTTCTTTTGTCTTTAAATAGTTTTTTATTTTAATGGGTTCACACAACATATCCAAGACACACTGTCTTAGGGTAGCTGGTCCATTCCACTGGGGTGTCAAACAGATGAGGAATACTGATGAGTCCTGGTAGGACGAAACACGTGTCTATGTCTTCTGTTAGCACCCTTTGCAAACTGTGTGAGAGGCCTTCGGCACCATGCAATTCTGCTTAAAGTTGGACTAGCATAACATTCTGTGGTGATTTGCATATAGAAGACTATTACACAAACTGGGGAATATGGGTGTGGGCAGGACAGTAGTGAGGTGGGTAGGTAACTGGCTGGGTGGCAGGACACAGAGGGTGGTGGTAAATGGCTGTCACTCCACAGAGGGAAGAGTGACCAGTGGGGTACCACAAGGATCAGTGCTGGGACCGGTCCTATTCAACATCTTCATCAGTGACATTGCACAGGACCTAGAAGGCAGAATTTCACTGTTCGCTGATGACACAAAGCTCTGTAATAGAGTAGACACACCAGAGGGTGTAGACAGAATGAGAAGGGACCTGCAGAAACTTGAAGAATGGTCAGGGGTTTGGCAGTTGAAATTCAATGCAAGGAAGTGCAAGATAATGCATATGGGGCACAAAAACCCTGGCACAATATATCAGTTGGGGGTGAGGATATAGCATGCACCAAGCAGGAAAGGGATCTTGGGGTTATCATCTCAGATGACCTCAAGGTAGGGAAACAGTGTGACAAGGCAGCAGGTAAAGCAAATAGGATGCTGGGATGTATAGGCAGGGGCATCACCAGCAGGAAAAGGGAGGTCATAATTCCGTTATACAAGACACTAGTGAGGCCCCACCTGGAGTACAGTGTACAGTTCTGGAGACCATACCTACGTAAGGACATAGACAGGGTAGAGAAGGTTCAGAGGAGGGCAACAAAAATGGTGCATGGATTGCATCACAAAGCCTATGAAGTATGAAGACAGTTTGAAGGAACTGAACATGTACTCCCTGGAGGAGAGGAGGGAGAGAGGGGATATGATAGAGACATACAAGTATCTTACAGGGAGGAACAGGGTGCAGGAATACACTATTTTTAAGTGAAAAAGATGTTCCAGGACTAGAGGGCATGGGATGAAGTTGGAGGGAGGACGATTCAGAGGAAACATGAGGAAGAATTTCTTCACAGAACGGGTGGTGGACAAGTGGAACACCCTGCAGAGGAAGTTGTGGGGCTGAAACAATCACGGATTTAAGAATGCATGGGATAGACATAAAGGAATTCTGGAGGTCAGGTGAAAGGGGCAACAGACTTCTAGGAAAACATAAACTGAACTTACAAGCTCAAATGGGCAGACTGGGTGGGCCATAGGCCCTTATCTGCCAACACTGTCTATGTATCTATGTATCTATGTGAGAGGAAAATGCAATTGGAGGGAAGATGCCATCAGTGGAAGGGCTGAGGGAGGGAGATAGATGCCAGTACTGCAGGCACCATTGAGGTGAGCAGGACCAGGTGGCTGGAGTTCACCAACAGATGACTACTGTCTGTATAAAATACCCAGAGGTCCAAGTGACTCCAAAGCATGAGTGGCAGAAAGCAGCAGTGTGGTGTTTACTCAGTGGCATCTAGGGGTGTTGGAAGGATGTCTGCAGGGAGGACCACAAGTCAGAGGCCATGCTGGTCACAGGAGGAGAGGTTAGTGTAAAAGAGAGGGAAGGAAGTACACTGTGGGGGGTTGGAAGGTGGTTGCAGCTGATTCCTACCTAGGGTCAGCTTACACTTGAACTAAGCATCAGGGAAGGGAGGGTAGGAAATACACTATAGGGGGTTGGAAGGGGATGCAGCTGATCCCATCAAGGGTCATCTTACATTGCACTAAGCAACAAGGAAGTGGGAGGGGTTAGGGGAATCGAGGTAATTTGGGGATTGCTGTAAACACCTCTGACTGGGTTACATACAGGGATGCATATATGTGGGCTAGGAGAAGCAAGGCCTGGGAGGATGTGGGGGACTAGGATCATGTACAGGCATCAGGATAGTGGGAGGAGAGAGAGGTATGCCGTAATAGTTGTGGGGAAGCAGTTTTCCTGGGGACAATGTGGAGTGCAGGGGGCTGTCCAGTGTGCTGGGGCCTGGAGCAGCTAAGGACAGAAATATGACTGCTTAGATGGGTTGGGGAGGATGGTGTGGGGAGTCAGAGGAGCAGAGCAGTGGAGAGAAAGACAGATGGGGGGGTGCCCAGGGGAGTGAGGATATCAGGCAGGGGAAGGGAGCAGGGAGGATCACCCAGTACCCAGAGGTATCTCATCCTCAGAGGACTTGGGAGCCCAGGGTGGAGGAATGGCAAGTGTTAGGGGGAAGGGATGGGAATGTGAGGGTAGCAGCAAGGGTGGGAACTCCTGAAGGGGTGCCATTAATGAATAGATTTGCACCACTGTCTGGTATGGGGCATGAGAACGTGGGGTAGGAAGTTGGTGATGCCAGGATCAAGGATAGAAAAACAGGGGAAGGAGAGGAGAGGAGACTAGTCAAGGTGGGCAGGCAAGAAGAAGCAGACAAAGTGGAGCAGAGGATTTGGGAAGGAGAGGAAAGGGTAGGAAGAGGGGAGGAAAAAGTGGAAGCAAGCATGGCTAGCCATAAGTGGAGGGGCATTGAGGGGAATGGAAAAACAGAAGGAGGGATAAGTAGTGGAAGTGGCAGAAAGTTAACCAGGATGGAGGGGGAGCAGTTTCTACCACAGATAAGGAAGGAAGGAAGGATGGGAAACACAGATGAAGGGGGTGGAAGGGTGGTAATCATAGGGGACTCCATAAACAAGGGTGTTCACTGGAGAAGGAAGGGGAACCCCATACAAGAAGGAGGTGATTTGCTTGCCAGGGATGATGGTGGGGAATGTATGCCCAAGAATCCGGGAAATAGTAAGGGAGGTTGGAGGAACACCAAACTTAGTTATACACATACGTACCAATGACTTAACTGGGGAGGAGGTGGAGGTAGTGCAAGATAGATTCATGGTGTTAGTGAAGACTTGCAGGGAGGAAGCAAGATCACTGTCTTTCTCAGAGGTAATAACCAGCACCAAAGGCCAGCACAGCCAGGAAGAAAAGAATAGAGGAATTCAATGACTGGCTGAGGAAATGGTGCTGGGAGGAAGGGTTCATCTGTATTGGGGACTCTCTTTTCACTGGACAGGCTGCACCTCAGTAGAGATGGCTAAAAAATACCACCAGCAGCTTAATCTGGTTCAAGGTCAGTTGTCATTCATTTGTATCCCCCCTCCCCCAGGTCATGCTTGAAAATAGGCAGAATATGTCTAGTACACTTACCCAGTCAACAAAAGCTAAATAAAATAAATAAAGAGATAAAGGGCACTCAGGGACAAACTGGGAGGGAACATAACTGAGAATCTTAATTTAAAGTACTGAGGTGGGGTTGGCAGGCCTGCAGGTCCAAAAACTCCCGTATGAGGAGGTCAATGGACCTCTCCCCCATGCTGGTAGAAGAGGTCTGGAGGGTGGAGGTGGAGAGGAGTGCAGCAATTAGCAGCGGGGGCACCCAGTGGGGAGAAATGAGAAAAAAAGAAGAGAGGGAAGGAGGCTCAGATTCTTGGTGGAATGTGGTGTCTCTGAATGTGTGAAGTCTTGAAAACAAGATGGACAACCTGCAGGCGCTATTAGCAGAAGGGAGGGTGGACATAGCAGCAGTAACCGAGACTTGAGCCACACCATACTATGACTGGGACCTCTAGATCCCTAGATATAAACTATACAGGAGGGACAGGGTGGCAGTTTATATCAGGGAGGGTATAACATGCACAAGGGAGGAGTCAGAGGAGGGGAAGGTGGAAGCATTGTGGGCTCAGTTACAGTCCAACAGAAGAAGAAAAGTAGGGTTGTGGGTGATTTACAGATCACCCAATCAGGAAAAAGAAAGGGACAGGGAACTGAACTCATAAATATTGGAATCTGCAGGGAAAGAAGAGGTGGTAATAGTGAAGGACTTCAACCTGCCCAAGGTAGCCTGGAGCATACCATCCACAACATATGCCAGGAGTCAGGTGATCCTAGAAGTGTTGCAGAGTGGGTTCCTGACTCAGAGCATCACAGAACCCACCAGGAAGGGGGCAATCCTTGATCTAGTGCTCATGAATGGGGAGTATGTACAAGAAATAACAGTCAAGGAGTCCCTGGGTGGAAGTGAACATCACCCAGTGTGGTTGTGGTTGGATATGGGCAGGGAAAACTTCCCCACTAAGGCCAAAATGCTGGCTGTTAGGAATGCGGACTTCATGAAGATGGGTGAGGTGCTAAGGCTAAGGAGGCACCTGGCAGACATCAGAGCAGATATAGGGGTGGACCAAAGGTGCTCCATCATTAAAGACCAGATGGGGTGGGCAGAATGAGAAGAGATCTGGATAAACTAGCAAAATGGTCGGAAGAGTGGCAACTGGGGTTTAACGCAAAGCAGTGCAAGATCATGCACATAGGAAAGAGAAACCCTAAAGCCACCTGTAGGCTGGGAGGGGAGTTGCTGGCAGTCACAAGGGAAGAAAGAGACTTGGGTGTCATCATCACCGATGACCTGAAATCATCCAAGCAGACCACGGAAGCAGTAGGTAAGGCTAGAGGGATGTTGGGGTGTATTAGTAGGGGTATCACAAGTCGGAAAAAGGAGGTAATAATACCTCTTTACAAGACACTGGTTTGGCCCCATCTGGAGTACTGCGCAGTACTCGGGAGCTACACCTTCACAAAGACATTAACCAAATTGAGGCAGTCCAGAGAAGGGCAACCAAAAATGGTGCAGAGATTGCATCAGAAACATATGAGGACAGATTAACTGAACTCAATATGCATACCAGAGCAAAGGAGGAGAGGTGATATGATTGAAACATTCAAACATCTTAAGGGCATTAACAAGGTGAAACAGTCTAACATGTTTCAATATAAGAAAAATAGCAGGACAAAAGGACACAGCATGAGATTAGAGGGAGGCCGATTAAGGGGTAATGTGAGGAAGTTCTTTTTCACAGAAAGGGTGGTGGATGCATGGAACGGCCTACCTCAGGAAGTGGTGGATATGAATACAGTGTAGGGCTTCAAACAGGCATGGGATAGGCATAAGGGAGCAATACAGATGAGTATGAATAGATAGGTTACTGACAAAGCAAAGGCCAATGGCACATTCATAAGGTAGAAAAGGAAGTGGGCAGA
Organism: Neoceratodus forsteri; assembly: GCA_016271365.2. Taxonomy (NCBI): domain Eukaryota; kingdom Metazoa; phylum Chordata; order Ceratodontiformes; family Ceratodontidae; genus Neoceratodus; species Neoceratodus forsteri. The sequence continues at coordinate 78,861,247 of JADMNL010000025.1, forward strand.
CTGGATGGGCCTTGCGGTCCTTATCTGCCGTCAACTTCTATGTTTCTATGATGGAATAATGGTTGCCACAGAGGAGTGTGTTAGGCTCAAAGGGAAGAACTCAAGAGCCAAAGCACCTAGTTGGTTCAATATTGAGGTTGCAGAGGCAGTAAGGGACAAGAGGATAGCCTATAGAAAATTCAGAAAGACCAAGAGAGAGGTGGCTAGGGAGAATTACCCAATGTTGGCTAGTGTGGCAAGTAAGGTAATCTGATGGGCTAAGGCACAGGAGGAACTGCACTTAGCTGAGGGAATTAAGAAGGGGGAGAAGGTCTTCTTTCACTATATAAGTGATGTAACCCTGGCACTGTTATACCAAGGGCTACTACCATTGCCTGCTTCCCTGACTGTGGGTTGAGGGGCCTGAATTCTGATTTAATGGTTACTGTGGCTGTCCTACAAGCAGCAGACCTACAATTACGGTGCCTCCACCCAGAGTACTGATTAAGTGGGTAAACTGTAAAACTAGCACAGCCCTCTGGTAAACTATACCTACCCACCACCCCAGCTAGTGGCGTAATACACAGACTGGCAATAAACACTGTATTCTGACTGCAATGCCACATTTAATGGCTAGCACTAATAATATGCTCACCTGCTTCACCTTACCACTGGTGTCTGGACTTCTGGCATTCACCCTGTGTCCCCTGCAAAAGAACAGTTAACAAGCAACCACAATGCAGCTTTACCTTTTCCCACACTTCACCCTGCAACAATAATATGCTCACAGACCCGGTTAACATGCAAAACAAATCAGATTTAGTTAGGGGACTGAAACACAGGGAGGAGGCAAGAATTTAGGTTAACTATTGTGGCACTGTAATTAAACAGATAGCAGTTGATAACCTTTAAATCTGTCCCTGAATTAATCAGTTTATCAAACTGCTGGGTACCCAGAATATAGTTCGATGCAGGCCTGAAGCGTTGCCACAGGTAGGCCGGCGTTGCAGCTGTTTAGGGCCCTGGATGGAGAAAACCTTGTTATGAGACAGACTGAAACACTTGCAAACAGTAAATGTTTGTAATCCAGGGCCAGATGGCCTGTAATCACAGTCAGCACCCAAGGAGGACTTACAGGGCAAATCAGATGACACAAAGCATTTATTTGGTTATTTCAGGGGGCTATCCTGATTGTACTCACTGCACCAAGACCAACTGGAGAGAAGACTGAAGACACCATAGATCTGCTGGCTTGCCAGGATGATGGTAGGGGCTGGGACTGGGACGACTTACCTCCACTTCAAGGCCTTTCCCTGTAGGTGGCTGCAACCTGCGACTTGCTTCTTTGCAGGGGCCGACTCCCCAATGCTGGTTTCTGGTCAGGCAGACATTGAATCTGATGCAGGAACAGTTCTTGGGGCCACAGTTGCCACAGGCCCAACACATGAAGCTTGGCTTGGTATGCAGTTTGGCAGACTCACTCAACTTGCAATTAGCAGACTGACTCAACTTTGTCAGAAAACAAACAGGTACAACTGGCAACAGGCCTCCCCCTTTATTGAACTTGGCAGGAGACAAACACAGCACCCATAGGCTCCAAATGGCACTGGAGTCCTTGGCTCAAGAAATCCTCTCACAGTTCCTTCAGCTGCCCTCTCTTAGGCAAACCTCTCCTTATTCAGAATCAAAGTCTCTGAGCTCAGCCAGGGTAACTGAGGATGCTTTCTCCTTTTCTTCCTTTCAGCAATTTAAGAACCCACAGGGTGGCAAGGCAGGCCAAATTCCCTGTGGCTGTTTTGAGCTCACCACACAGGCTCCTGCCTTCTTGGTGGCTCGAGCTGAACTCCCACTGTTCAAACACAGTCCCAACTGAAGACTGGGACCTCTGTATTCCGGTTGGCTGCCTTTACTGTCAATCACAGTCCAAGAGCTCTCATAGGTTAATGTAGGCACCAACGAGAAAGTTCACAGCTTTTCCCACAAGTCACTGTAATTAGGACCCCTTGGTTCTGACTGGTCCACCACTGAGTCCTGGACCAAACATGGCGGCTCCCATAGTGGAGGAATAAATAGTCAATGTTAACAGCTCATTTATACAATAACAAAAAGGATTTAGAGATAAAAGTTTACAGGGCGTTGAAGGGCTCCCTCAGCACTGTTGAGCAACTGCTGAAAGAAATTAATCGGGGTTGTACCTGGTGAGTTGTGAGCCCTGATTTACTCAGATCCAGCCCAGGCTATGTACACTGTACACTGTGCACAGATCTGAAACTCTTAAAGGGACCACGTGGAAGCACATTATGGCACCCACACGCAGGACTACAGCATAACATTATTGTATCTGGATTTACATTCCCTCACTGGACATCAGCTAAACAGTGGGCATTAATGGAATCCAGGGAGACACCCAAGGTAAGCCCCCCAATTTGGGGGGGGATTATAGTGAGAAAAGGACAAGAAGGATGGGATTGTTAGGCTTCAGAAAGAAGACAAGTAGGTGGAGGAGAATGGGCAAAAAGCAGAGGTGCTGAATGAATACTTCTGTTCTGTCTTCACCAGAGAGAAAGATGGACCAGTGCCTACAGGGGGGAAGAAGAGGATCGGGGGGGACGACTGGGGAGCATAGATGTGGTGGTAGAGGAGGATAGTATAAGGGAAGGACTGCTAGTGTTGAAAGTGGACAAATCACCAGGCTCAGGTGGCATACTCCCAAGGGTACTGAGGGAACTGACGGGGGAGCTTGTGGGGCCACTGGCGGGCCTGTTAAATGGTTTACTGGAGTCAGGCATGGTACAAGAGGACTGGAGAACACTACATGTGTTGCCCCTCCATAAGAGTGGTCCTAAGGATGACCCAGGGAATTACAGACTGGTCAGTCTGACTTCAGTCGTATGCAAGCTCATGGAGACCATAATTAAGGAAAAGTCTATAAAGTATCTAGAGGGGTATGGTTTCCAGGATGCGAAGCAGTACAGGTTTATGGAAGGGAGATCATGTTAAACTAATCTGACTGACTTATTTGACTGGGCCACAGTAGAAAGGGACCAAGCGGTGGACATCCTTTATTTGGTCTCCAGCAAGGCCTTTGACTCTGTACCTCACAAGAGGTCAATCAGGAAGTTGGCGGACCTTGGGGTTTGGGAGAAGATGACCAGATGGGTAGATAACTGGCTAAGGAACAGGACGCAGAGCATGGTGGTGGGGAGGAGAGTTATCTATTGGGAATGGCATTAAGGGCAAAATGTGCCTATTTGCGGACATCACCAAGTTGTGTGGGAGGGTCGACATAGTTTATTGGATACAGGAGCTACATAACAATGTGAAAAAGCCTGAGAGGTGGTCTGGGATTTGGCAGCTTGGCTTCAAAGCCAGGAAATACAAAGTTATGCACATTGGAGACAGGAATCCCAGAATGGAGTACTACCTCTGAGGTGTCTGGGTATCTGCAACAGAGGAGGAGAAGGATCTGGAAGTGATGATCACTAGTGACCTGAAGCACTGCACAGTGTGGGAAAGCAGCAACAGCAAAGATGTTGGGATGCATAGCAAGGGGTATCACCAGTAGGTGAGAGGAGGTTATACTGCCCCTGTACAGATCACTGGCGAGGCCACGTCTAGAGTATGTAGCACAGTACTGGTTCTCACACCTTAAAAAGGACATTAGACTGCTGGAGACAGTCCAGAGGATGTCAACAAAGATGATCGTGGGCCAGCAGGGTAAAGCATATGAGGAGAAGCTGGAGGCCCTGAACATGTACTCCCGGAGGAAAGGAGGGAGAGAGGGGACATAATGAGACCTTCAAGTACTTGAAAGGGATAAATAGTGTGGATAAGGAGGGTCTCTTTAAGCTGAGTGGTAGCCAAAATACAAGGGGGCACACTCTTAAGCTGGAGGAGGGGAGGTTTAGGAGGGAGGTTAGGAAGCACTTCTTCATGGAGAGGGTGGTGGCCAGTTGGACTGCACTGCTGAAAGAGGTGGTCTCATTAAAGATGGTGAGCAGCTTCAAGAGAGGCTGGGATAGACTTGGGGTAATGTAAGGGTCATGGGAGGGGTGGATGGGAGGGGCTGGATCAGTAGCTTAAGCTAGGGACCTTGCAATAACAGCAGACTAGATAGACCAAGTGACCTTTTCTGCTGGCTTCTTCATATGGGCCGGCACAGTCAGTGACCAGCTCACCAGTTGCAATATCAGGGGGCTGGCCCCGTTAACAACCAGCCCCCAGCTACGGTATCAATGGGCTGGCCCACTTAGTGACATACTCCCCGGCTACAGTATCAATTGGCTGGCCCCGCTAGTAACCTGTTCCCTAGCAACAATATCAATGGATTGACCCATTTAGTCACATACTCCCTACCAACAGTATCAGTCAGCTGGTCCAGTTAGTGACCTGCTCCCCAGCTACAATATCAATAGACTGTCCTACTTAATGATCTGCTCCCCAGATACAATATCCATCAGCGGACTAAGTTAATGACGTGATGACTATTTACAATATCAGTGGGCTGCCCCAGTTACTAACCTACTCCCTAGCTAAAATATCAGTAGACCAGCCTATTTAGATGCCTCTTTCCCAGCTACAATATCAGTGGGCTCCCAGTTAGGGACCTGCTCCCCAACTACAATATCAATTAGCTGGCCCAGTTAGGGACCTGCTCCCCTGCTACAATATCAATGGGCTGCCCAGTTAGGGACCTGCACCCCTACTACAATATCAGTGGGCTGGCCAGTTACTGACCTGCTCCCCAACTACAATATCAATGGGCTGGCCCAGTTAGGGACCTGTTCCCCTGCTACAATATCAGTGGGTGGCCAGTTACTGACCTGCTCTCTAGCTACAATATCAGTGGGTGGCCAGTTACTGACCTGCTCCCTAGCTACAATATCAGTGGGTGGCCAGTTACTGACTTGCTCCCCAGCTACAATATCAGTGGGCTGCCCAACTACTGACCTGCTCCCCAGCTACAATATCAGTGGGTGGCCAGTTACTGACTTGCTCCCCAGCTACAATATCAATGGGCTGGCCAGTTACTGACCTGCTCCCCTGCTACAATATCAGTGGGTGGCCAGTTACTGACCTGTTCCCCTGCTACAATATCAGTGGGTGGCCAGTTACTGACCTGCTCCCCAGCTACAATATCAGTGGGTGGCCAGTTACTGACCTGCTCCCCAGCTACAATATCAGTGGGTGGCCAGTTACTGACCTGCTCCCCAGCAACAATATCAGTGGGTGGCCAGTTACTGACCTGCTCCCCAGCTACAATATCAGTGGGCTGGCCAGTTACTGACCTGCTCCCCTGCTACAATATCAGTGAGTGGCCAGTTACTGACTTGCTCCCCTGCTACAATATCAGTGGGTGGCCAGTTACTGACCTGTTCCCCAGCTACAATATCAGTGGGTGGCCAGTTACTGACCTGTTCCCCTGCTACAATATCAGTGGGCTGCCCAGCTACCGACCTGCTCCCCAGCTACAATTTCAATGAACTTCCCAGTTACTGACCTGTTCCCTAGCTACAATATCAGTGGGCTGGCCAGTTACTGACCTGCCCCCCAGCTACAATATCAGTGAGCTGCCCACTTACTGACCTGCCCCCCCAGCTACAATGTCAGTGGGCTTCCCAGTTACTGACCTGCTCCCCTGCTACAATATCAGTGGGCTACCCAGTTACTGACCTGTTCCCTAGCTACAATATCAGTAGGCTGGCTAGTTAGTGACCTGCTCCCCAGCTACAATATCAGTGGGCTGGCTAGTTACTGACCTGCTCCCCAGCTACAATATCAGTGGGCTGGCCAGTTACTGACCTGCTCCCCTGCTACAATATCAGTGGGCTGGCCAGTTACTGTCCTGCTCCCCAGCTACAATATCATTGGGCTTGCTAGTTACTGACCTGCTCTCTAGCTACAATATCAGTGGGCTGGCTAGTTACTGACCTGTTTCCCTGCTACAATATCAGTGGGTGGCCAGTTACTGAGATGTTCTCTAGCTCTTTCTGGTATGATGTACTTACATGAATTGATGCATTTTAATCTTACGTGTATATTGTTTCACTTTTTCTGTTTATATGTTGCCTCTTTTATGCTGTCTCCTGTCTGTGTACATGATTTACGACCTCCGTATGAATGAGCTTGCTCAATGGAGTTTTCCTGCAATAAACTTGAGCTTGAACAACAATATCAGTGGGCTGGCTAGTTACTGACCTGTTCCCTAGCTACAATATCAGTGGGCTGGCCAGTTACTGACCTGCTCCCCAGCTACAATATCAGTGGGTGGCCAGTTACTGACTTGCTCCCTAGCTACAATATCAGTGGGCTGGCCAGTTACTGACCTACTCCCTAGCTACAATATCAGTGGGTGGCCAGTTACTGACCTGCTCCCCAGCTACAATATCAGTGGGCTGGCCAGTTACTGACCTACTCCCTAGCTACAATATCAGTGGGTGGCCAGTTACTGACCTGCTCCCCTGCTACAATATCAGTGGGCTAGCCAGTTACAGACCTACTCCCTAGCTACAATATCAGTGAGTGGCCAATTACTGACCTGTTCCCCAGCTACAATATCAGTGGGTGGCCAGTTATTGACCTGCTCCCTAGCTACAGTATCAGTGGGCTGGCCAGTTACTGACCTACTCCCTAGCTACAATATCAGTGGGTGGCCAGTTACTGACCTGCTCCCTAGCTACAATATCAGTGGGTGGCCAGTTACTGACCTGCTCCCCTGCTACAATATCAGTGGGCTGGCCAGTTAATAACCTACTCCTGAACTACAATATCAATGCGCTGGCCCAGTTACTGAGCTGCTCTCTAACTTCAGTATGAATGGACTGGCCCAGTTAATGACTTTGAGCAAGTCACTTAAGGAGCTAGCACACTGCCTGACATTATAGTTAACTTTTAAAGGAAAGCAACTGTTGCTTTTTGCATGCGACATACTTTTAATTTCCCTTTGCTAATTAAAATATGTTCTCTCTGGCAATAATTGGTTTGATGAATAGAACAGTACTCTACTGCAGGCTGACACAGCTAGTTCTGTCCCTCCTCATACATCATCAGCATTGTGACTTCACCATCTGTGACATCACAAGTGGCTAACAAGAGCTGATCACCTGCCCCCAGATTGGTAACTTGTGATGTCACAATGAGTGAGGTCACAAGAGTGATGGGGTTTGAAGGGGAATAGCACTAGATATTTCAGTCTCTAGTTAACGTACTGTTCTTCATATCACACCAAATGCTATCGGGTAGAAAACCTTTTAATGACTAAATAGAAAAGGAAACTACTTCTGAAATGAAAAGTAACACCTGACAGCTTTTACAAATTAATAAAATTTTCTGCCTTCTATTTTGTGCTACTAGCTCTCTAACCACTCTGTGCAATACTTCCTGTTTCACTCTCTCACTGTTTAACCTTCCCAAGCTTTGCTTAGGGTAATTTACCATTTTTCTGGAAAACACTGGCAGTTGGCATCAGCCTGACTCAGACCTCATAACATTCAAGCAAAATTCAAATTTGAGTCATCCTGATGTCACAAACCCAGCATCATGACTTCAAGGCTGGATATAAGTAGTAGGAACAGCTCAAGTCTAAGGCACAAAGAACCTGTATTCATGCTAAAAGTATTCTATAATAACAAGCATTTGTCAATGCCAAATGTTGTTTTGCTGGCATTGGCATTGGTAGTGCAGGAGTTAGAGAGATGCATAATAGGAATGGCAGTGAAGTATTGTACTGATGTCAACCCCACCCCCACCCTGCAACGACTGACAAGCATTGGGGTGTGCCTTTGGGTAATCAGCCATAACGCTCATGCCATTTCACCTCACCCTACACTGCAGACATTGACAAATGTCGATGTGTACCTAGGGGTCTTCGGGCCTTACCCTCACCCCATTCCAAAAGGAAATACACTATGATGGGTGCAGTACTGGAGAATAGGGTGAACTTTGAGGCCGAAGACTCCAAGGCACACTTTGATGCCTGTCACTGGCTGCAGGGTGTGGGTGGGGGTGGAATGGCATGAGCATTACAGCTGACGATCCCAAGTCACACCCCTGACGCCTATCAAGTTTCTACAGGGTGGGCCGTTACAGTTGAAACCCTAACACCAAGGGTGTTCATTGGTATTTTCACTCCAAACTTTCAACATGGGCTGTTTGAGACCCCACCTCTTGAAGAGTGGCACTAGCAGTTCATTAACCGAAAGGTGATTTTGTACAGTGACTGCACCATTTGGCGTCACAGGTGCAAAAACACATTTTGGGCAGGATGTGAAAATAACAACTGTACTGTTCATGAGGAGGTGTAAAAAAATGGCAATGTTGAAAATCTGGAGTGAAAATATGAAAAATTGGTGAAGTCACGAGCATGCGTAGAAACTGCGCGGCACACACCCGTAACCCAACTATTTTGGTAATTTTTTTAACCACAGTTTCAACATAGGCATTTTGGGACCTCCCCTCATGAACAGTGGCACTGTAATTTTGGTAATCTGTCCTGAAAATTGATTTCCCACAGCGACTGTGCCGTTATGCGCCACAGGTGTGAAAACATATTTCGGGCCGGATGTGAAAAATGACAGCTGTACTGTTCATAAGGAGGTGTGAATAAATTGCAGTGTGGAAAATCTGGAGTGAAAATATAAAAAGTTGTCGAAGTTACGAGTGTGCGTGGAAACTGTGCAACGCACTCTCGTAACGCAGTCATTTTAAAATTTTTTTACCAAATTTGCAACACGGGCTTTTTGGGATCCCACCTCATGAATAGTGGCACTGTCATTTTGTTAATTGGTCCCACAAGATGATTCTGTGCAGTGACAGTGAAATCACCTTTCGAGACAGAGTAACGAGATGCCAGTGCATGTGTTCATTAGGTGGGGCCCCAAGAACCCCATGTTGAAAATCTGGTACCAAAATTCCCAAAAATGGCTTAGATATTCACCTAAGTTGAACCCCCATTGCCTGCCATTATAAAGTTTATCACATTTTGTTCAGTTCCCAGTCGGCTTTTGAAGAGTTCAGACCTGTTCCTGCTCCACAGAAGATCACAGCGCTGGACCTCTGGAGGTAAGTATGGGGTGAGGGGGGTGCGGGGAGGTGGGGTGCACAGAGGGTGGGTGCGGGTTGGGGGAGGGTGTACAGCAGGATGACAAGGGACCATTTTTTTCCACAGGTAAAAAAAAAAAAGAAACCAGACTTCAGGGGACAGTTCTCTTTATTTACAGGGAAAAAATTATTTCAGGCACACTGGGGTGGGCTCCCAGTATGCCACGAGTTTGGGGGGGGACATGATGCTGCCAGGGATTGGGCAGCCCTGTCAGCAAAGAAAGAGTGTGTGTGTGTGTGTGTGTGTGTGTGTGGTGGGTGGGGACATGATGCCAACGGGGATTGCCCCCCGCCCCGTCAGCAAGCAAATTGAACTGGGGGGACATGCCGACACGGGGATTGGGCATCCCCGATGTCAGCTTTGTGGGGATTGAGTGGCAGGCAGCAGGAGCCGCCATATTTATTGGAATGTTTCACCAGGAAAGGCACGTAATAGAGCCTTGTCATCTGATGCTCCAGTGAGGAAACTGCACCTCATTGGAGTGGCAGATTTCTTTCAACTCTTGGCTCTCTCTGAAACTGCTGTCATCGCCAGCATGCTCACGAATTGGTGGCTGGGGGACGCACCCACTAAAGCATCCCCTGTATTCGCCACAACAGTGACACACCTCTGAACGTGCTACTACCGCAAGATGTTGCTTGTGCATAAAAAAAAAAATGGCAGCATCCAGATACTCAAATTTGGGGGTGATTTTGTGTAAATGAGTTCTACTGATGCCAACTGTTCATTTTGTGCTGAAACCCCAAAATCACAGTGTGTATGAAAGACCCAACATAAAATGAAGGGACTGAGCCACAACAGGATGCGTGCATGTGGAGGGGTGTTTGTGTAGGCTGGTGGTGGGCACTGCACCCAAACCTGTGTCATCCGTGCCCCTATGGTTATGACCAGGTTGGGGTTGGGCACATGAGTAGGACATTCAGGGGTCTAATTCAGGTCATGTTCTCCACAGCGCAGAGAGTCGGCAGAGAGAGTGAAGGCTACACAGGCAGAACATAGTAATTACGTATCACCCTCAGTCTGGCCACAGACAGTCCCCGGGGGCCTGATCAGCCTCTCTTCCACTTGCCCAATCCTTCTGTTTAGGTATGGAGGGCTGGGGGCTGTTCCTGCACTGTTCAGTTGATAGCCACCACAATTTGTGTGCTATGTGGCATGTGGTAGCCCTTGGAATACTGTCATATCCCATGGTCCCCTACTTCATCCAGACAGAGGGATCCCCTGCAATGCCAAGCCAGGCATCTGGTTGGATGCCTGGTGTCCTATACAGCTCCACCCCCAGGGTCACTCCCTGTGCGAAGCTCCACAGTCATGGGCAGTGGTGGGCAGGGGCTATGGATGCCAGCTGTTGCTTACTGTCATTGTGGTGTTGAGCATTGTGGCCAGGATATATGCCAAATGCGCATATCACAGCTCTGTGGAACAGGCCCTAAGTGATATGAGAACAGTAGTAGTACTGCTATTTAAGGCAGTAATCTAATTGCTGAGCCTGTAATATGCATGAAGTAATCAGATGTGCATCATGTGTGTCGTTTTTTGTGTGTTTCTTTTAAGTGTGATGTTCACGCTGCCATTTGCCCATCTCTCTTGCTCAACTTAGGGTCAATTCTGCTAGTCATCTGTGCCTTCCAAACTCATCTGCCACAATAAATTATATAAATGCAACCCCCAACCCAGCCTACCCAGCTGCAAAGTATCCTTCCATAGCTTATGCCTTCACATAATGCAAAATCGCTGTTACTTCTCAAGCACTAAGTTCATACTACTGTTGCTCACTTGCATTTGAAAAAAACAAACAGAAGAGCAGGGTATCATTTTTTTGTGGGGTACCTTTTTTATCAGATATGAGCGGGTAGCAGCTGTGCTTCAACACTAACAATGATAAGTCAGTAAGTGCAATGATAGAGTGACTTGTGTTCATGCCCCAAGCCTAGGTTATCACAGGGCCAGCATGGTGGGAGAGAATGGGGCATCCCAGAGGGCACTTTCCTCTTCCGGGGAGAGAGGTCTGCCAGCTGCAATGCTCTACTGCCACCTGGGTGGCCACAGGTGATGGTGGACCTGGAGTGAGGGAGGATGTTGATAGTGATGCACTCAACACACTCGATGTGCCTGAGCTTACATGCGCCCTCAGATCAGTGCCCAACAGAGAAAAATGCCAGACAGGCCAAATAAACGTTCAACCCCTTACAGGTCCAGCACTGGCACTGTGGTCTGCACCCTAGAACTGGATCTCGTGTTCGGAGGGTGAGAGAGGACCTGCTGTCCCTATAACAGGGGTAAGCTATGGGGCAGAATGGGGTGTGATGGTAAGCCCATGAGAAGCCAGGTGACAGGACTAGGAGGTCAGACAGAAGGCAGAGCCTCCCTAGGAGAAGGAGAAAAAAAATTAGTTTACATTATGTGACATTATGAGATGTGGAGGAAGGGGACTTGGAAACTGGGTGGGGGGTTACATTTATGTAATTTATCAGGGGTCCTTGTCCTCCATTTTGTTTGTAGTTGCTGGTATCACTGCTGACCAATGAGAAGGCAAGGTAAGATGATGATGTCACTACTATAATTTTTTGTGAATTAAATGACTGTTCTGAGCAGTAAGCCATCATTTAATTGAGAATAAAATGACAGGTGTGAGGTTGCTGAGGAATAAATTGTAACTCTGGATTGCGACTGGAGGAGAGGATCCACATGTAGTATAAAATAACTTCTTTACATTTTTGATCAGTGTGGTTGAGAGAAGATTTGTTCCATTTGTTTTTAAGCAGTATGATGAGGTTATTTAGAATGAAAACTGCAAACATAGAGAATCATTTGATGTGGCATAAGAAAACGTGTATTGTTCTGTAGCTTGATTTAGAAGGCATGAACACATATTTAATTAGGTAACAGTTCCTGACAGATGAAAATATTAAAAACAGAAGTCTTTCAGTATTTACTATACAACTCCCGAGAGTAGTAACATGCATTTTGTATTGAACAGTTGGTTTCTGTTGGAGCCTCACAGGTCCTTGCTCCCCTAATTATTCCTCTCATGAAAAAGGGAACTGAAAAAATATGATAAAAAGTTCAGTGGCGACAGTGCCCTCTGTTGTGGTTCCTGAACCCAATTGTTCAATAAAGTAATTGTGCTAGCAGGATTGCCAGTGGTATGAACCACTGTTTTAAACTGTCTATCCGTTATTGGGTTTGAATTAAAACACCTAACTTGCTTTGCTCATCTGTGCTGTGATCACCGCCAGAGCAACTGCCAATGAAATAGCACAGTGCTAATCAGATTGACACCCTGCATGTACAGAAGGTCAACAAAGCATATTTGCTAAAATTGCAACTATAGATGTTAATTTCTCCTGGTAATTCAGTGCTGCTCAGTAACTTGTGACAGATAAGGAGCTGCCTGTAGTAAATACAAACACAGTGGAACAGGAAGGAAAGAAACCATTGGCCCATGGACGTCCTTCTCCCATCAACTCCAGTGCTAGTCCTATTAGTCCTCTGTATTGGTATATCTAGCGTGTTTGTGTGTGTGTGTGTGTGTGTGTGTGTGTGTGTGTCTGTGTACGCTCGCATTATATTTATTTATGAAATATTCCTCCAAGAGGAGTACTCAGCTACTGTATACAGACCATTTCCAGATGTGTCCTGGGAAAAGAGGTACAAGAAAGGTAAACACAAATTTACTATGAACATTTACATAATAATCGGCCAAACAGAACAAACTTTCAAATGGTCAATAAATGCAAAGTGAAACGTAATAAAAAATGAGAACAGGCAAACTATAGCAGATGCACAGTTCGATAACAGTTTACGATACTGTAACTGTATTAAATCATTTTTTTTATTAGACAATGTAGAATCTACTCATAGGGGAACAAAGGCAGTTCCCCATGGTACTTACCTAGCCCTAGAATAATAGAAAATCTGCCTTTTCTACAAAGTCACCAGTATACTAATAATATTATACCTTTCCTAGTGGCTAGTGGTTATAGGTAAAAATAATTTATATGGACATGTTTCTTGTTATGCCTTGGGTGTCCATGCATAATGCAGTTCAGCTGTAGTTATTGCCTTTTATAAATGCATCATAATCGCATCGTGCCAGTATAACCAGGATATAAGAACCAGTGCAGTGGCTACATTCTAATTGCTGCAGGTATTGTAGTAATTGCAGGCCTTATTTGTTGTTTTCTTCTTTTCATTTTCAGTGAAGAATACCCCTGGCTTACTTTAAAGTCTGAAACAAACATGTACTGTAAGAAGAGAGAAAGCATTCTTAGTGCACCCGTTCTCTGTACTTGTCTCCTATACCTCTCTCTCTGCTATAAAGCTCTGAAGCCGAATGTGCTGCCTGGGTTGTACTAGAATCCATCCCATTGTCTATTTTCCATTCAGTGGCGATCTAAAAATGGAAGGGCTGTCTGACTGCAGCTGTGGCGCTGGTGGTGGAGGTGCCATCTGCAGTGTTGTCTCAGTTATTGAGGGGGGAGCACAGCTGCGTGTGCCTGGTACCAGGGCACCCAGACAGATCATTCATCACTGGGGACCCTGGCAGGAACTTGTCAATGAAAATTAGGAGTGCAGCAACAGGAGGCTGGAAAACAAGACAAACCCCCCATGTGACTGACAGCAAATTAATTTCTTTTTATCTGCATGGTGCAAATTTGTTTCCTGTTTTTGTTACAAATGAAGTGCCATTACCCTGCAGAACAACAAAGGCTGTTATTTCTTTGATTAATTTATTCTGTCAGGAAGTGGCTGTTGTTTTCTACGATGCTATTCAACAAACAGTGATCCTTTTCACTTAAATTTAAAAAAAAAGAGAGGAAAAACAGAAGAAAAGTATTACAAGTGAGTCAAGCCTGTTCTGAGAAATGTTCACTGTAAAAATCATTGCCACTTGTAACCAGAAAAATATCCCTTCCATGATGATAATATTACTATTGTTATTCTTGCCATTAACACTCTGAGGAGGGCTATATAGAAGAAATTCACTGTCGTGTCTAACCACATGCTTCCTTTAATACAACATATGTTTATGAAGCACTGCAGTCTCACATGTAGTCTCTTCTGAGCTGGTTTTCTTTGGTGAGATTTTAAGAGTTTCTACTCTGCTCTTGCTGTATTATGTATTATTGAACCTTGGTTCGCCTTGCGACCTGTGATTTGTCAAAACCAGGTTACATGACATTGCTTTGTCAGAACTATTGCCCTGCTTTTCTTTAGCATTGGGCAACAGTTCCTGGTCCCTTGTGGTTTTTTTTTTTTGCACATTCCTGTTCAGTTTTGAGGTATGACCTGTATTAAAAATGCTCTGTGAAGTTGTATTGTACAGCAGTGAATTCTTTTATGTTATTCAAATCAACCTGACCTTCAAATAACTACAATGAAATATGTTTTTCTTATTAAAGTTATTAGTTCTGGTTAGGTGAAACCAGATACAGATACAGAGGTATAGTATTGGGATTGCAAAGTAGGAGGAAGGCCAGTAACAGTGACCGACCACTAAGCAGGCCAATCACAGGCTGCCGTACTGTGCAGCATCCAATGACAATGTACCAACTTGAAAGGGGGCAACTGCATCCAAGAACTGTGATTAACACAGATGTAACAACAAGAACAAAGTGCTCTAGCTTTCGGACCAACCAGTCCTTCTTCAGAAGCCTAATGGTCGTTGTTTAGAAAAAACAATACTTTTAACAGCTAGTTCATGGCGAACGGTTGCTTTTCAGTAATCACATCCTTATACACACTGTAACACTCATAACTTGATTTAAGAGTCATCTGCTCCAGCAGTGTTATCGTATGTCAATTAAATTTATATGCAGTAGGATTCTTTATATGTGTTTTGCACCAAGCACCTTTGACCCTGGGACCCTCCTGGCTGAAGGTAATATGGTACTGTTAAACTTCTTTGACATCATCATCATCTGTATTTTTTATATGAGTATTTTAAACCAATGGGAATTTTTTCTGTTTTTTTCTGCATGACCTAGCTGTTAAAAGTATAGTTTTTTCTAAACAACTGCCATTAGGCTTCTGAAGGAGGACTGGTTGGTCCGAAAGCTAGAGCACTTTGTTCTTGTTGTTACATCTGTGCAGCCCCTCCGAGCCATGGCAGCAGATTGTGGAGCCAGTGAGTGCACTTCAGACACCAGCAAGATCTCCCGCCATCACTGAGTCAGAGCTCACTTACCTAGGTCTTGTTTAATGGCTCAGTGGTGGGAGGGGTAGCAGTGGTACTTTTTTGTGTCTTTCAGACTATCTAAATTTGATCCGCTGCACTCCCCACACTCAACAACGCTAGTATGTGGACAATTCAGATATTTGGACTACACATGATATCACCACCCAGTCTTATCTCCTTTTCTAGTCAGTCTCACTGAGTTCTGTGTCTCTGATAATCTGCCATACCCCCCTTCTTTAAGTTGCCACTGGTAGAGGCTATGGGGGAGGAGCCACCTGAGTGTCCCATCCTTGTCTTGCCCCCCACTCCCTAGTGCCACCCCGTACACAAGTGGCTGGCTCGCTGCTGCTGACAGAGCTTTGCAGAAATATACACATGTGAGATGCTGGATGACTGGATATTAGGGGTAAACCTATCTGAATCCCGTGAAAGAGCAAGCAATGCTTTTTGACCTCAGGAGCCAGCAATGCCCACACAGCTTTACAGTCCACTTTCCACCACATCTCAGGATTCTGAGATGGGGGTGGGGGCACTGGAAGCAAGTAGTGCTTTTGCGCTGTTAAATCTGGGCTGCCATTAGCCCTTGGGCTCTGTATCAGGTTAGATCTACTCTTGCATATCTGAGGTCCCCTCCAATGCTCCAAGCCTGGAGCCAAGGCCAACATATCCTGAATAACATCTGTAGCAATAACAGGCAGGTACCCTCACCTACAGAAGCTCATATTTGTTAGGACACGACCAGCACCCCCCCCACCAGGTTGGCATCATACCTGTCGATGGGCAGCCCCTCCAATTGCACCTGAAGGCAGCCTCTCTGCAGATTTGGGATTTTTGCTGCATTAACAGCTTATATTGCCTGTTCAGCCCTAGCTATCCCCCTACTTACATCCCAATGGGGGTTATTCCTCCCTCCACCTCCCTTAGCCTTATATGAGCAACTCCATCAGCAAGCACTATCTAAACGAGAAATCACACCGTCATCATACGTAGTTCCCATTTCACTCAGAGTAATGTTTTGTTCCTCTCTGACCACCTATTTTGGCTAGGTTTACCCCCATTAGATCATGTAGGTCACCTTAGGCTACCAAGTGGTGCCTGGCATATAGTCATATGCCTCAGACCATTGTGTCAGTGTGAATAGTTATGTGTTTTTCTGTATTCTATTTAAATGTTTACAATTGGTTATGGAATGGTATGTTATTTGATTCACCATCTTACCAACGTCAGAATGGCCTAGAATTATTTGATCAGAAGTATAAACTCATGTGGCAAGCCTCCCAACCTCTTAATTCAGTGGGAGTACACAGCTTCATGTAGAATTATGCTTGTGCAACTTTGTTGATGGTCTGAAGGTATTTGAATGAATGTGTTGTTGACTGTCATACATGGATATTTTGGCCATTTGCACTCTTTGTCCTTTGGGGAATGATCACCCTGCTGAGGTACTGTGAGGGAAAGGAACCCTCTTGAGGAGGGTTCCACCCCAGAGGTGCCGCAGGAACATAATTCCTTTAGGCTAATGGTACCTAATGAAGGAGCCCTAAGGAAAGAGGTGCCCCACTGGAAGAGATGGGGAAGATGGCAGGGCAAAGAAACAGTGCTTCTCAGTGAGGGTGGAGGAAGCTGGCCTGTATAGCTCAGGCAGGGTGTGTGCCTGGTTGTTCCCACCCACTGAACTGCAGGCATGACCTTTGAATTTAATGGGCATACAACACTTAGTGTGGAGTTATGTTTGTGCAACTTTGTTGATGGTCTGAAGGTACAGTATTTGAGTGAATGTGTTGTTGACTGTCATATGTGGATACTGTGGTCATACACAGTCTCTGTCCTTTGGGAAACTACAACCCTGTCAGGGTACCATGAAGGCAAAGAAACCCTCTTTAGGAGGGTTCCACCCCTAGAGGTGCCACAGGAACATAATTCCTTTAGGCTAAAGCTACCTTAGGAAGGATTACAAAAGTACTGCGCAGCAGATGGTGAACACAGAGCCTGAGGGAGGACAGATTGACAGTAACTAGTAATGACTGATAACAGACAGAGAATGAATTGAGCAATGACTAACAGTAATTGGTAACTGATAGAATACAGAAGCATGACTTCTATAAGAAGAGAAGAACAACAGAATGGAAAGAGGGCCACCATCCAACCCCAGTTCACAGAGAAAACCTGCTAGAGTAAACGTTATACTATTACGAATGTGTTACATTACGGACCACCTCCTGCAGAAACTACCGAACGTTTATTACCTTTGGCATGGAGGAGAGAAAAAAACCCTATGGAGATAAAACCTCTGGGGATCCATGGCCTTTGTCGCCTTCCCTCCAGGCTTAGTGACAGCTTGGCTACTGCAATTTAGAGACCAAATTCAAGGGGAAAATGTTACAGGAAAGACTCTCACTCTGCCCCTCTAATGAGAATGCCATGAGCCGATCTCTGCAGCTAAAGGATGTTCCCTGTGAAGGAGGCCCACCCCCAAGTCAGGAGGAGGAGGAGACTAACAACCACTGAAAGGCACTCACCTGGCCTCCACCGAGGGGAAGTCTAGAGAGGAAGTTGAACCCTTGAGGAGTAAGGCATAGGAGTTGTGCCCTTGAGGGGCTGAGACTCGCATAATTGTATGGTCTTTATACTTGAAGGGCAGAGGAAGGGAATTAGGTGGAGACTAGGTGAATGTTAGGTGGCTGTAGGGGGGGAATAGCTTTTGAAGGTGCTGCCAATGTGGTTTGTAGAGCAAAAGGGGCCCCCGTGGACTTAGAGACCCCACCCTCTGGCAGGTGAAGTCTTAAATGCTACAACAAGATGCACTGCGGAGTTGATCTGCATGGTCAAAGCTTCATCTGGAGCACAGGACATTCTCACCAAAATGCAGAAAAGGAAGGACCCCACCTGAGTCAAGCGACTGATCCTCAAAAATGCAGACTTCAAGGGAGCAGTGTGAGACCATCAGCATAGAGGGCAGGGAGCCTCGGAAGCCATGCTATGGTCATGGCTGGTATGCGTTCAAGTGGAGGAGTAGTGGAAGGCTGATGGTGAAACCTGATGGCCATGAGTACAAGGTAGAAACAAAATTTAGGTGAGGCTGAATGGCTGAGACATTAAATGAAAACTAGGACAATGTATGAGACTGAATGAAGCAGGACTGGATTCGATGGTGAACACATGCCAGCCAGTTCCATGAGAGTGGTCAATGTAAGCTGGCACTACACTGCAAACCAGGTAGGCTGAGGCAGCAGAGAAAAACAAATGAAACTGCTAGGGTAAAACTGGAGCATATGAGACCTGAAAACTAGGAAGTAGCATGCTGCTGAACTAAGCAAGGGAATGGATGTCTTACTAGGAGCCAGGTGTAGACATTCAAGGATTGTAGTTGAGTTGGGGTATTGCAAATGACCTGGAACAAACAGGAACATGTAAAGCCTGAAATAGCACAAGCAGAGCAGAGAACAACAAAGACAGGACACTGTGAAAACTACTATAGTACATGGTTACCCTTTATTATGTATAAAAATCAGCCTGCTCAAAATACTTGTTAAGCACATTCTAAACCATTATGCACATTCTAAAGTGTTGTTATGCGCATTCCGAACAGTTGTTATGCACAGTTCAAAGGTCATACAATTTTAAATTTCTCATTTATTCTACACCTAGCTACTTACTAACTACACAGTACCCAAAGTCATACCTTTTACCTTTCAAAAGTCTGGAAATGTGATTTTAATATGCGAGTAAAACAAAGAAATAGCAAAATTTTTTGTTTTCACTTCAGTGGGGGTCTGTCATGCTAGTATAAAAACCATACACTATAAAAATTAAAATATGGTCAACCACACACAACTCAGCATGTGTTTCCATCTCGGGGCTTCGCTCTCAAGGTTCATATGCTGTCATCTCAACCCCTCAATGGAAACACAGCCTTGTGTATGGTTGCCCCATACATTATTCTCTGTATAATAAGCACACACGAACCAATACAGAGAGAAACAGGAGTTACAAGAGAACAGGAATGCAGCAGAGGCAGTTGACTCAAGAGAAGAAGGAAACACAAACTGGTAGTCAAAATGAAATACTGACCCAGAAAGCTGCCAGAGGCACAAACCAAACAGAAAGCCCAAAAGCACAAAGGGAGAGTGGGAAACAAACACAAGGAAGGAAGGGGGCAGAGCCCCAGCAGTGTCTCCAGATGCAGCAGAGAAACAGTGCTTCTGAGTGAGGCTGCATGAAACTTGCTTATATAGCTCAGCAGGGGATGTGTTTGATTGCTCCCACTCATTGAACTGCAGGCATAGCCTTTGAATTTTTGATGCCCCCCCCCCCGGGTGACACCCCGGTGCACCACCAAACCACCTTTGAAACTTGCTTCTGCTCCACTGATACATTATCCGAGCATACATTTCTACCTGATGTGCTTTCATGGTGGGCTTGCGAACTCCCTGGTGAAATGGAAGCAAGTTCTAACCCTCCTTAGGAAACTTTGCTTCCCAGTGGTCTTTTTTGCAGGAAACCAAGTTCCTAGCCCAAGATGCAGAAAAATTAAAGAAGGAGCGGGTGGGGATGGAACTGCACAGCTCAGCTAAGGTGAAAAAGAGGGGTCTCCATCCTCACTCATAAAACTTTATACTGGTCTACCATAAAAAAAGCAGCACACCCCGATGGCAGGTGAGTTCTAGTAATATTGGAAACAAGCTCTGGCCTCTAGTTTCTGGGTACTCTCTATGCACCTAATGATGATTTCCCCTCCTTCTTCCATCAGTTGGCAGACAAAATCCAGCATTTTAATAACAATAATGCACTTGGTAGTAATAGGTGGGGATTTCAACCTGATGCTGGACCATGCAGTAGACCACAGCCATGGGTCAGCAGAGCCCCATGTATGGGCACAACAAGCAGCCTAACTATGGATGGCAGACCAGGCCCTATCAGATGTTTGGAGGGTACATAACACTAGAAGCAGAGAGTATACATGCTACTCAGCAGCCTATCATTTATTTATTTATTGAGGGTTCAGAAAATACCTTTGAGTCAAGGACTCATTTACAAAGGTTCCATGTCACAAAAAATAGGACATTACAACAATAAAGTAAGATACAATGCAGGAAACAGCACAAACTTGAGTACAAGGTAAAATACATTAGAGGCTAACAATCAGCTTCTAACACAGTTAGTACATTGTTGAAACAGATTAGCATATAGGCACTAATATTGAGATAATCAATAATGGCGGTTGGGGGCTGGGGGGGTTATGCGAGCCAGAGGCCTTGTCAAGATAGAGGGGGGGGGACAAGTTCAAAGATAGTCACAGCTGTTAGAGGACTGGAGATGACTCCTAAGATTGGTTTTGAAGAGGCCGATTCTATTTTCGCTTGTGAGAGAACTCGGCAGACCGTTCATCCATGAGGGGGCCTTGTAGCTAAAGGATCTTTGGAATTGGGAGGTACGACAGTGGGGAACCATGAGGAGCTTCTTGCTAGAGCTACAGATGGCTTTTTGCGTTGTAGCCGGGTAGATTAGTGAGGTGAGACCAGGGGGAGGAGTGACCAAGGGTGATCATTTTGGCCATAAGGCAGGTGTGGAACCTGATCCTATTGTCTAGATTAAGCCAGTTGGTGGAGTTATATAGTGAGCAGGTGTGGGTGAGACGGTCGCAGTCCAGTACAAGGTGACAGGCTTTGTTGAGGGAGAGATGGAGCCTGTGGAGGGCCGAGGCAGTCGCAGCACTATAGATTAGTATACCATAGTTCAGGAGGGAGAAGACAGAGGACGAGACAGCGAGCCGGAGGGCTTCAGGAGTAAGGCATTGTTTATGCCTATAGAGTAAGCCGATGCGGACATTAAGGGCAGTGGGCAGGTGATGGATGTGCTGGTGGAAAATAAGGGCTGGGTCAAGTGTGATGCCTAGATATTTAAAGGAGTCCACTTGCTCGAGGGGGTCTGATCTTCAGTTAGAACTTGGGGGCAAAGCTCCTTCCTGGAGTTCTGAGGGTGTGAGAAGAACATGATCTTGCTCTTATTGTAGTTCAGAATAAGGCGTTGTGTGGAGAACCACTGTTCGGCTTCACTGAAGGAGGATTGGAAGGATTGGTGGAGTTGAATAGGGTCAGGGCTAGATGAGTAAAGTATAGCATCATCCGCGTACAGCAGAAGGTTGCCAGCGCAGGACGTGGGGAGGCAGTTGAGGTGGAGACTGAAGGGTAGGGGACCGAGGATGGACCCCTGAGCAAACTGGGAGTCTGTTGGATAGGGTATTACCAATTTTGACCTGTTGGTACCAGTCCGACAAGTAATCAGTGAACCAACATAGGGCATCTTGGGAGAAGCCAATGTTGTCAAGAGTGGTTAGCAAGAGGGAGTGGTTGTTGGTGTCAAATGCCATAGTGAGGTCAATAAAGACAGCGCCGGTGATATGTCCTCTGTCTAAGGTGGAGTGGATGTGTGTGGTGAATTCCAGAAGGGCTGTAGTAGTACTGTGTCCTTTGAGGAAGCCATGTTGCTTTTTACAGAGTAGATCATGTTTGTTAAGGTGGTCGGTGAGCTGATCATAGATAATGCACTTGAGTGCTTTAGATGGGGTGGGAGTATAGATATAGGCCGGTAGTTGTTGGTGGAAGTATGGTCCCTGCTTTTAAATATGGGGGTAATGGAAGCAGATTTCCAGAGTGTGGGGAATTTACCTTGGCAGAGAGAGCAGTTGAGGATGTGGGTGAGGGGGCTGAGTCCATCATGGAGGGTGAGCCGGAGGAGCCTCAAATCTAAGGAGTCACTACAGTAGTGGGAGTGGCTTAGGGCTTTTTTGAGATAGGGCTCAGCAGACTTGGGAGTGATGTAGCGTAGGTGGAAGGGAGGGGGGTTGGGGGGGGACCTGGGCAGGGGTTGGGTCAAAGAAGTTAGGAGTGCGGACATGGCTGAGGTTAGTGAAAGTGCAGTTGAAAGCTGAGGCTATGCGAGTGGGGTCAGATGTCAGGTGCCCGTTGACAACAGTCTGGTTGGGGGGGGATTTGGGTCTTTGCCACAGATTTCCTTGATATTATTCCAGAATTTGCACCCTGTGCCCCAGGCAGCAGTAAGGGAGGATTTATAGTGCTCGGCTTTGGCTTTGCATAATGCCCACATGCATTTGTTCCGGGCCTCTCTATACCTCTGTCTGTCAGCTGGGAGGCCAGTCTCATTGGAGAGGTGCCATAGAGAGTCACGAGTTCGCATCAGGGCCAGGAGGTGTTCAGTGATCCAGGGGACAGGGTTGTCTTTGACCATCCTTTTGGTAAGTGGGGCAAACTTGTCACAGATAGTGTTGAAGGTGAAAATGAAAAGGTCTAGGGCTCAGCCAGGGTCGAGGGTATTAGTTAGGAAGGACCAGTCCAGCGAACTGAGATGCGATTTTAGGAGAGCAAGTTTACCAGGGCCAAGCTTGCGCTGGAAGATTATTTTGGGAGGGGTCTTGGGAAGGCTTTGCAGGACCAGTTACAGAGAACAGGGGAGTGATCACTTGGCACATTTTGGAGCATGGTGGTGCAAGTGATTTTATGAGGACGATTGGTGAAGACCAGGTCTAGTAGGGAGAAGGACCAGGTGCATAGATCCAGATGAGTGGGAGAGGGGACTACTTGTATGAGGTCTTGGGCCATGGCTAGCAGTCTTATAGCAGACTAGATATGTGGCTGACCTCACAGAATTTCCTTCATATGATTATAGTAGTTACCACTCAGCAGCTGTTCATTTCAGATCACACCTCAGTTCAGCTTAATGTTCTCTGGGACCCTCCTGCTAGTAAATCCTCCTCTTGAAGACTGGACCCCTACTAATGCAAGACCCCCATTTCACATCCTTGATACAGAAGGAGGCCTCAGCTTTTTTTGAGTCCAGTGATATGGGAGACACATTGGTTAGCATAATGTGGGAGACCTTCATGGCTACCCTAGGGGGGCTTATAATTGGCAACACTGCCAAACAGTGAAAGGAGAGGGAAGCTGAGCTGACAGCTTGGAATTCAAACTCAGAGAATCAAACTTCAAAGCTCTGCTGACTGGGGACTCCAACCCTTCCTTCCACAGTGAGATCCTTAAACTCCAGATGGAGGTAAACCCTCTTTTGGCCAGAAAAGTGGAATTAGTACTGCTAAGGCTTAGGCACAAATACTGGGAAAGCAGGGAGCACTGTAGCAAGATATTGGCATACCGTCTGCGTAAACAGCAAGCTGACTCCAAGATGTCTTTGGCAAGGTCTGCACTAAAGAGGGTGACATCAGTAAAATAATGAAATAATTCTATGAAGTCCTGTATATCTCTCCTGCTGGTCCTTCCACCTTACAGGTGGCGGCCTTTCTCAACCTCCTCACTCTCCTCAGGCTCACAGCTGAGCAAGCACAGTCCCTAGAGGCCGTCTCACTGAGTCCAAAATTAAGGCTGCCCTAAAGGCCCTCACACTCCACAAAGCACCTGATGGGACGGTTTTATGATGGAACTTCTACAGTTTCTGTCTCCCACGATCTGTCTTATTATCCTATGCCTCTATCAAGAATCCACTACCATCAGCTCCTTCCCACAAACTATAATGACCGCCACCATCATGGTTCTACCTAAAAAGGGTAAAGAGCCAATGGATCCAGCTGGTTACAGGCCAAAATCCCTTATCATGGTGGACAGAAAAATATTCACCAAGGTCCTAGCTATGGAGCTTGAGCACCTGCTGCCTTTTCTCATTAACCCATCCCAAGTAGGCTTTGTCCAGGGTTGCCTCAGCTTGGACCACCTGCACACTCTAACAAACCAGATGCATATTGCTAAAACTATCCTCACTCCGGCTGCAGCAATA
Organism: Neoceratodus forsteri; assembly: GCA_016271365.2. Taxonomy (NCBI): domain Eukaryota; kingdom Metazoa; phylum Chordata; order Ceratodontiformes; family Ceratodontidae; genus Neoceratodus; species Neoceratodus forsteri. The sequence continues at coordinate 78,885,312 of JADMNL010000025.1, forward strand.
GGTGAAGACTTTGAGAAAGCCTTTGACTTGGTGGAGTGGGGGTACCTCTATAAGATGCTGGAATGGATGGGGTTCAGCCCTCATTTCCTTGCAAAAATTTTAATGATATGCTCCAGCCCCATTGCCAGAGCACTTACCAATTCTACTATATCTGACCCCTTCCCCCTACAGAAAGACACCTGCCAAGGCTGCCCACTCCCCACCCCAGTTCATTCTGGTCATTGAGCCCATAGTCACAGCAATTTGGATGGATCCCCTGATAACAGGCCTCTAGGTCAGACAGGAGAACCACAAAGCTCTCATTTATGCAGATGATCTGCTAATCATTACTGACCAAACCCCTATATCTTCAGACTGTTACCTTAGATAAGGCATCCAAAAGATTAAGTAATCAGGTCTCAAAGTCAACAGATTTAAGACTGAGATTCTGCCTCTAAATAAGCATTGTTAAGCCTATACCAGGCAACACCTGAGGATGTGATTGGCACCCGAGAGCCTCACATACCTAGGGATCACCATTTCCCCCAAAATCATAAAGGTGTTTCATCTAAACCTGACACCACTGTTGGCAGATCTTTGGGCTGAGTGTGACAGGTGGAATCCCTTGAAGCTGTCTATGGTGGGCAAGACAGAGGCCATTAAAATGGTTACTGTCCCCAGGCTCTTTCATACTCTAGCTCACCTCCCAATTGCCATTCCTAATAAGTGGTTTGTCACTATAGAAGAGATGATAGGCAATTTCCTGTGGGAAAGTGACCAACCCAGATACAGCTGAGCAATGCTTAGAGCCCACTGGAAGAGAGGAGAGTGGGGTCTTCCATGTTTCCAGGACTACTCTTGGCCTTTCACACTGCACAAACACTCAAATGGCTACAATCCTTTAATCAGTCTCCCCCTCTGTGGCTGAACCTGGAAGCAGGACAGATAAGCAGAGGTTCACCAGTTTTGTGTCTCTGCATGTGCCATACGAAGGCCCTGAGGTTGCACCCCACAACTGAGCCCTCATTAGCAATCTGGAAGCAGGTGCAGTGCAGGCTGGGCATAGCACTAGTGCATCTAGCCATGGCCCCACTATGGGACAACCTCTGTATTATAACTGGAGGTTCCCCTCTGAGAGGGACTGGCTGGATAGACAAGGGAATTCAGGTAATAAAATACCTTCTTGTACTGAACACCACGCTTATGGATTCCTTCCAGGACTCCACAACAGTTTGGATAAGGGTGGATTTTGATACTTTCTGTAGATCAGAAGTGCTGTTTGTCCTTGTCTTAGACACCTTACTAAAGTAGTCTCAACCATCCCACAGCACCCTATGCTTGGCTGGATGAAGACTACAAAAGGCAGAACAGATTCCACATATTGTCACCTATGAGACTGTGCCCCCAATCGTATGCTCAAAGTGTAAGCGCAATGGCCTAGGAGTCTGGGTAAGCAAGCCGCTGACATAGACTGAACTGCCTGTTAGAGGTTCACCCATGCTGTCACACGGGACCCTAAAGCCATGCTGATTTAACACAAAATACTACATCTCTGGTATCATACACTGGGTGTGTTACACTCAGTCCATCCTCTACCGAACTCAAACTGCTGGAGGTGTGGGTCCCCTCATGGGGATGTGTACCATATCGTATGGCAGTGCCCCCAGATCCAGGCCTTCTGGTGACAGACTACACAATATCTTACTCAAGTTCTTTGGAAAAGGATCTTACCCAAAACAGGTCAGAGCATGTTTTTATCTGGCACCTGAATAAACTTGGCACTTTTTGACATTCTTCCTGACAGCCTGCATTTTTCATATAGAGGTGGTGAGTACTTGATTTTTTTCGGTTTTACCTTACTCAAGTGTTCTCACTCCACATACCCTTGTCTCTGGAACTCCTCATCCTAGGCTCCCCAGGAGGGACCCCACACCTCAATACCAAAACCCTGAAATGGGTACTGCAGGTCCCACTCAAAGCAAAGCGCCTGATGATGATAAAATGCTGATCCACAGAGATACCCACACTCTAGGAACTGCTCTTTAACAGTACTCTGCTGGCACAGTACGAGCGACTGTCACATTGGGACAGCAACACAATCCACAGAGATAGCCACACTCTAGGAACTGCTCATTAACAGTACTCTGCTGGCACAGTACGAGCGACAGTCACATTTGGACAGCAACACGATCCACAGAGATACCCACACTCTAGGAACTGCTCATTAACATTACTTTGCTGGCACAGTATGGGCGACTGTCACATTTGGACAGCAACACTTTACTAGCGTATTGTGCCACATGATCCCGTGTCTTGAATCATCTGGGGGTCAATGGTCATAGGAGACAACCCATGCATTATTGTCCAGGGCAGGCATCTTCTGAGAAGGCTGTCCCCGGTTGCGAGCACTGCACATCTCTTTACCCCTGCTCTACAAACATGGCCCCTCCCATCTCTAGTCTAGGGATTATATAGATGCCAACTTTCTGTATACCTGTGGATCTAATAGACTGGGATCCTTCCAGTCGTAACCAGCTACACTGGTCCTTTCACTAAATTGTTACCATTGTATAGTTCTGCTGCATGGACTCCTTGGCCCACTGACACTCTTGGTATACAGCATAACTTGTGCCCTTACAGCAATGTGAATGGTTCCACAATGTCTGAGCTTGGATGTACCAGATCACTCACACTGAATCTGTTATGTTAAAGTATATCTGTCATTGGCTGCTTGCTCCCTTTGGCTATAATTATAAATACTAGCAGATGTTCGTAAATTATTTTTCTGCAAAATTTCAATAAAAAGATTAACTACAAAAAAGCAATGAATTTTGCATTTTAAATGTTCTCTACCATAAAGGCCAAAAAGCTTTTAGTTTTGCTTTGGCAGTGTTTGTGATCTCTGCTTGCCCTGGATAGGGGATGGTCATCTTGTCTGTTCCATCCCTTGGTGCCCTTATGCTGCCTGCCCAGTCAATTATTTTAATTTGTAACAATATTGGAGGGGGAGACCCCAGTACTACTCCTGACCTGCCACTGTCTACCCTGACAGACTGGGTCCTGAGATAATGCTGTTGCCATCATGGTTACTGCAGCTATCCCTTCTCCTCAACCTGGCAACCCTCCCACGACCCACCCTCGCCTGCCCTAGTAGAGATGTAGAAAGCACTGGGAGATATCCAAAGGCCCCAGTACTGCCCAGATCTGCCACTGCCTGCTCTGAAAGGCTACATGGGTCCCATCTTCCAACTTGCACAGTCACCACCATTGCCTTCTTGCCTTCATGTTGCCTCTAATAGGTGTAGCGTGAACTGGCCCTTCCTGGTTTGTGACACTCTAATTCAAATGGCTGCAGTGTAAAATGGCTGTATCATATTAAATATGATACTGGCATTTCTGGTACGTACTTTGGATGTGTGTCTTGACCTCCTTTCTCTTCCTTCCCCACCCTCCTCAACTCATGTTCCACCCACTGCACAGACTGGGCCCACATTTCAAAGCATCGGGAATGATGCAAGGGGCTCCCTGCACCACACCTTGTGTCATTCCCAGTTTTACAATGCAGCCTGTGCCAGCTGGGGGACTCCCTGCACTGCACCTTGTGTCATTCCCAGTTTTACAATGCAGCCTGTGCCAGCTGGGGGGCTCCCTGCACCACACCTTGTGTCATTCCCAGTTTTACAATGCAGCCTGTGCCAGCTGGGGGGCTGCCTGCACCACACCTTGTGTCATTCCCAGTTTTACAATGCAGCCTGTGCCCATTGGGGGGGCTGCCTGCGCTAGCCAAGCTTGCAACGGACGCACTGCTGTGCCATGGTGGAAGAGGGCTTGCACCAGGGCAGTGCTGCAGCATCCCCTAAAATAGGATTTTGAAGCCCCCCAAAGGGTGCATGATCTGTTGCAGTTAGACCAGCCCAGAGCTGGTCTAACAGCCTATGTGCCACCCCTGGAGTCATTGCTAGGTGGGAGGTGAACTCGTGCACCCCCATGCAGACGGTTGCTCATGGTATCCTGTGCCCGTACAGCACCTGGACACTTGACAGACCACCAGTGGAGTGGCAGGTAGTATCCCATTGTGGTAGGTACGAGGCCTCAGGGCCACCCCCACGGCGCCAGTCATGCAACTGCTCCCCCCACACAGACCTGCACTGGCACTGTGGTGGCCATGCATTGTCCCTGTCAGGGGTCTATCACCATCCCCTTCCTCCCATCCCGACCCATCCTACCTTCTGTGATCCCTCTCCTGCCCTCCGCAACCCTTCCAGCCACCTAGGCAAATGGCTGGCAGGTCTCTGTCACTGGCTGCTGATGTCACATGCCCATCACCCAGCTTGCGTCAATCCCCTCCCAAGCATCATGTGCTTGGCGTATGGGGGTGGTTCTGGCAAATGAGTGGCGTTTGGAGCCGGGACCACTCATGTTAGGAAATCCAGTGCAGGATTCCTGGTGCGCCAGCAATTGATGCAGGCTGCTGTTTGCTGAATCCTGCGTCGATCTAGGGACCGTTTGAAAATCCAGCCCCCAGTAACACATGTGCTAACTCAGTCTTTCAGAACCAGGATGCATTACTCCTAATAAAACGCTTACTTTCTGGACATAGGTGTAACTTTGATTGTTGCAGGCCTTCTACTGGAAATGAGTGTACACTTTTGCGTGCAGCATGTAGCTGAAATCTGGGCCTGTTACTCAGGTATGCAACCCATGTGCTTCTTCCTCGAGATAATACATTTTCTTGGACAATTTATTATTTAGTGAAAACTGGCACTGGCACTGCCCCATGCCAAAAAAATACGAATGGCCAGTAAAACTATATGCTTTCTGCAAGGGGCCAGTGAAACCCCACTAACACAGGTCCCAAAAAATGGGTTCATATTAGGGCTATGCAAAGGACAGATTTCTGATATTTATATTAGTATTTGTTTGCATATTATTGTTTTTGAAATATTTTCTTTTACATTTCAGACTTATTTCTGTTGTTACAGGTGACATAAGACTAAGGGTTTGAGACAATCGATACAATATACAGAGTTATCAGTACAATAAGCATTCATGCTATGAGCAGAAGTAGTCATATGTGTGTCACATCAGCCTCTGCCAAGGTCTAATATTACTGTATATGGCCTAACATAAATATGCAGCCCGGGCGCCTTGTGCCAGCGGGCTACTATCTCTGCCTGTTAGCCCTCTAACGGGTTCAGGGGCCTGGGTCCTGTTACGGTGGTGATCAGGGGTTCTGTCTCAAAGATAATAAAAGTAGCATGGTGCCTTCACCCAGAGAGAATTAGAAGTGGGTCAGGTGACCAGCTGGCACAGCCCCCTGGGATGCTGCACCTACCCACCTCCCCTACCAGCCACCTCACAAGCTGGATTCCCACCAGTTCAGTAACACCACAAACCATGAGCAGTAATGACCTGACAGAGTCAAAGAACCCTAAAACACACAATTTCAAACAGTAAATCACAGCTTTATTGGGAGTAAAGGCTCGGGAAGGGATACCGGGATAAAGGATAGCTGTAAAGAGAAATATGGTTAGTGAGAACAAGGAACAATAACCACCTGGGCCCATAGGCCAAGCCTACCCCTGGAAGCCCACCCCCACTGCTGCCAGTTTACCCAGATAGTGCTTAGGGGTACCCACAAGGTGCAAGCCTGGTCAGTGCTGGGCTGGCTGGCTGTTGGGGCCCTGATGAAGGAGAAGAATTAGTTGAGAAAACAATTAAATCCCTTTCACACTCCCTTGCTTGGTTTCCGGGGACCAGGTCCCGGATACTCACAGTTTTATAGGACTCAGCCACACTTGGGATAATTGCCTCCAGATGTCCTGCATCACGGAGCTCCATGTTGCAATGGGCAGATGGAATCTTGCTTGAGGATCTTGCAGATTGTCCCCTTGATTGGAGATCTGGCCGCTTGTCACCTTCAGCCACTTCTGGCCTGTTGCAGAGCTCTGTGGCAGGATCACACCAGCCCCAGAAGGCCCAGACCTGGGAGTGGCTCCACAGCCATGCTCCCTACAAGGCGTGGGTGCCCTAGCACCCCAGCAAGCACCAGTGACCTTAGGGGCAGTGGGTCCCACTTGGAAGGGGTTAACTAGTTCCCTCTCTGGCTCTGGGTGAGGGTTCCCAAGCAGCAGGAGCCCTCTGCAGTCCCTGCACTGAGGTGGTAACTAGGCAGTGCTTCCAAGTAAACAGCAGTATGGGTGTGCCAACGGGTGCTAGCCCTCCAAATTGCACTCAGACTATAGCAATCTCTGGAGGAAATTCAGAACCAGGCGAACCCCTGTTCACTTCAGTGCTTTCAGCTCTAACTATCCACAAAAGATTCCTTTCAGCTTCTGGTGGGACACAGCTCTCCGTCACTCAGCTCAGTCCACACAGCAAAGTCACAGAACTGGGCTAGCACCCTGTACTAGCAACGCTTTACCTCTTCAGAATTTTAAACAGAGTCCCAAACTGTAAAACAAGTCCTCTGCAGCAAGGGTTCAACTTCCAAATGAAAACAGCAGTCAGTCCCACCAGTGCAGGGTCTCTGCAGCAGCAACTTTTCCCCTCAAGGCAACACAGCTCGCAGTACCTGGAGAGGTTCCAGATCAGTCCAGTCTCTCACTCTCTCTTTTCCTCTGGAACTCCTTTCCCGTAGTGGCAATCTCCAAGCAAGGCCTAAGCACGGCCTCTGAAAGTCCGTTTCCACACACACAGGATCCTACGCGCTCCAGAAGAGCCCAGGAACAGACTGAAGAAATCCCACCAAGTCCATGGGTTTTCTCTTGATAATCCAGCCTCCTGATTGGCTGTTCAAACCAATCATCAATAACCACAGTGATCAATATTTCCTAATTGTTCATTGGAGAATGATCTAGGCTCCTGGATTAGTGAAACTCCCCTTCCCAGAAGTCCTTTGGCTCAGTTTTGGGTGCATAGAAAGGGGACTGACTGCTGCATGGGGTTAAATGATCATAAAATATCAGCCACCATTCAGTCCTATGCAGTCCAACACAGTTCCCCAGTTCAACTGTCTGCTGCAGCCAAGATAAATAATTTGATTTTACAATAACCCCACAGGCACGTAACCCCATCTGTTCTTTGCTAAACAAATCCACTCTGGTGTACTATTTCCCCACAGTTTCCCTGTCACTTCTGCTGAAACTGAGACTCCCCAGGCAGCAGCAACACCTTCATTAATATTCCTGAGCCCTCGCTATGTCCCTGTTTTTAAACTTGTTAACTTGTTGCATCCATGGCTCCTTGGATGCCTCCCTGAAATCACCGGTCCCCATTTAGTAAAACAGGAGACCTGGACCACTAAATCCCCCCCCCCCACCAAAAGTCCATGAGTCCGCTGGTCGGCATATCAGTGCACTCCTTTGCGCATGCATGGTTGTCAACTGCACATAAAAATGCTGACAACTTACGATTGTGTTCTGTGAACCCAAGCAGGTCCAAAGTAACTACGGAGCTGCTGAAATGGCATCCTGGGGACATTCTAACTGCATGTACTCATGTGATGATAAAGAACTGTAACCCGTTTCCTGTAATAATTAATGTTATGATACAGAACTGTAACCTGTTATCCTATAAGAATTTATGTCCTGCTTGTTTGTTCTCATCCTGACGTGGAACCTTTGTAAAAGAGCCTTGGCTCAAAGGTAACTGTAATCCTAGACCTTAATAAATAAATAAAATAAATAAGAAAAGGAATCAGAGGTGCAGGGGAACTCCAGTGAACACCAGGGGAAAACAGGGGAACACATGGGCAGTTCAAGTAAGCCCCCACAGGGGGGTTACAAATACAAATATTTAAGAGCAGTATTTGTGTTTGTAGTTGTAAGAAGTTCAATATTTATGTGCATTTGTCCTGAATAGTATTTGTTTTGCTCAGCGCAGGCCCCCTGACTTCGCAGCTGGGGTGGGATGGAGGTGGTTCCAGTGCTGCAGCAACCCCTAGGCATGGGCCACAGAGCTTGCTGACTCCATAAGAGCATGTTTTGTGTGACTGAGGCCAGCAAGAGGCTCCACCCATGCCAGGAGAGAAAGGCAGGCTCGGTAAAAAACGGAGTTAAAAAAAATGCCAGTTCTCACTGTGGATGATGGCTGACACGTATTTGGACCTTGACTTCAGTCAGAAAAAAGTTCAGTGCTCCATGAACTTAGAGGGGGTGCTCACCTACCAGATACAGGCTAGGGTCCGAAACTTAGAACTGCAAGCTTTTGTGTACCACAAAATAAAAGGGAGCAACAGGGGTAGTTAGATGCTTTAGTCTATGACTAGAAATAAATCCTGCAGGCACTTCCAGCACTTCTTTCAACAGCAGTCTTTCATTGCATGAAAGTTTCTTTAAAATGTCCTGTGACAAACATTGCACCTACCCCAGTCCACCATTGCCAGACACCAGAAAATCCCAGCGCTTCTCTTAACGGCTTCCCCAGAGGATACCCCTAGACTAAGGCATCTAACTACCCCTCTTGCTCCCTTTTATTTTGTGGTACACAACAGCTCTCACATTTGGGCCTCTTGCTATGCAGACCCCGATCCCCATTGGATCCGGTGCTGGACCAGGGGGAGGATGGCCCTCCATCTGACCCCTCTTCCATGGAGAGGAAGCTGTGGTTGACAATGGCAGTGGCGGGGTAATACCATGCATCAGTAACAGCTGATTAGAGAAAAACATCAATGAGGAAAAAGCAGCAGAAATACTCTATAAAGAGTTTTGCAAGCAAGTTTCAAAATCTGAAAACAAATCCACATCAAATGATCAAACTGCCTTCCTTTGTATTGACGTGTGAGTGTTTTGTGTAAGGAAGCTACATTGTAAGGCTGTGATATAATTACCTCAAAAGGGTATGATTTAACGTATTACCACATCAATTATGGCAAATGATTTTACCATTCCTTCCCAAACAGCCAGAAGCGGCTGTGTTGATGTGAATTTACTTTACAAAAGAAAAGCTTGCATCATCTAAGAACGTCTATCTTGCCCTGGGGTCCTTTTGTTTTCCCCGCTGAAGCTTGTGAACAAGACAGTGATCCACATAAAAACTACTGCAACGTAAAAATCTGTCTTAGCAAATACAGTAAAATGGTTTTAATTTCACATTCTGCTGGATGCTTGCAAAAGAAATTATCTGAAGGGTAATATACACGCATTTTTTTTACACATCCAATGAAACTGGAAACTACTCCTTTGCGACCTCTTCTTTTTAAATCTAGACACTGCTAAAACTAAAATCCAAAAACTATCAAATTGTCAAATTGTAGCTTCCTCTGGGGAGTCTAGCAGTTAAATGGTTTCCTTCGTGGAATTAGCTGTCGGCTGTTCTCCTATGTCTGTGTCAGGTCATCTGAGGTCAAGTTTTACCCCTCGACTGACCTGTCAATACACCTGCCAATGACCAGCACTTACGATAAATATTTACCATGTCAGACATGCAACAAGTATGCAGCACCTCCAGTGTAGCTTCAGGGCCTCTGGATAATGTCTTTTTATCTCCATCTTCCGGCACCAGCATTACATTTTACTAATATTAGCCGCTGAACAAAACAATCTGAAAGTTCTGTCTGTCGAGGGTTTACAGTTGTTCACTGTTCAACACCTTCCCTAGGCTGGATCCCTTGGAGAACAGGAAAAGTACCAGAACCAATAAAAGAGGGGAGACCAAAACTGAGTTTTCCTCCAGTCTGATTTTGCTCTGCCTCAGATCCTTATGGTTTTCTGGTTTACTGCAGGCATTGTGCTGCCACAAAACAAATTAAAATGAGTGCCAGGCTGTCTATGAGGGGATAACTGACTTGGTCTGACTTTACCATAATAGCAAAATATATGTAATTCAACCCAAGTAACATCACAACATTGAAGCGGGAGAAATGTGCGGGCAATAACACCCAACAGGGTGCTTTCATCATTGGGAGGAGATGATGATGATGGTGATAGTGATGATGAAGAATTAGCATTTATACAGCATATTTAATACACATTGTAGCAAAAAGTGCTTTACAAGCAATGAAAGACTGATGGTGAAGTGACTGTAAATCTGTAGTGGCAGGCATTTCGCACATCACCTCCCACACACAGCCTTAAACAATTGTATGGACCAGTTTTATAGGAAGGGGAGTGTTGGCCAGGCCACTGGGGAAAATCCCCCTACTCTTGCAAAAAAGTGCCTTCAGTTCCTTAACTTCCACCTGAACAGCCACTATGAGCAGATGGGACCTCAGGTGAATGTCTCATCCAGAGGACAACACACCCTGACAGTACGTCATCCCCCTAGTATTGCACTCAGGTGCCAGCATCTTTTTATGGTATGAATTCAATCCTGGTGTGGGACAAGAACCCACAACCTGGCCCAGGGATGGAGGTGCTGCCCAGACCTCTCAAGTGTCCCTTATTATGAAGGACATCCCTCATTTTGCCCCTTAAAATTGCTCTGTCCCTCATTCATCCCTCATGGAAAAGGTGCTGCCCACACAGAGAATGTGCTGTAAATTCAGACTTTAAAGCAAAAACGCTTAATATTCTAAAATGCTAAATCCAAAATAAACTTTGTACAGGTAAATATTATGGTTTTCATAGTGTTCTGAGCTTGTATCTCCATGTTTGAGGATGTGTCCCTCATTCTGAGGGTCTGTGTCCCTCATTGTCCCTCATTTTGAGTGTCCAAAAATATCCATGTCCCTCATTTCAGTGACAAAAGGTTGAGAGGTATGGTGCTACCACCTGAGCCACACTGACATACTGTAGGCACTCCTACAGTGTGTGATACAGGTTGAGGCCACAGGGCAAGTGCTCATCACACACCAGAGGAGTGCTTCTATCACCCGATGGACAAAGCACCTTGAACTGTATGATTCTTCTTGAAAAATGGCACGGTAATAAAACTCTTGGCTTAGAAACTGCAACACAGTGCATCGACGGATACATATAAGCATGGCAGGTAACTGGGTTCATCAAATCAGAGAGCAGTATTTAAAGAGGCCATCTTGACCCATGTTCTAAATAGTTTAATCCACTACTAAACATGCTAATTGCACCCTTTATAAAAAATAGATTAATGGAACTAATATGCAACAATTGTTTTCCGAGCAGTCAAGAAGAGAAGTACTAAGAAAAGATCTTTCACATAAGGGCCTCACATGGTCTAATGCGCGAAATCCACCCACTGTCCTCAACCTGCTTGAAGCTTTCAAATCCATGCTCTATGCCCACCTCACCACCACTAGCAACTGTGATTAAGCTAGATAAAGACTACTATTCCTCATGTCCATCCTCACATCTGAGGCCTCTTCCTCCTGACTAATGAACCTCTGGTACCTCTACTACTTCCTGTCTCCCACCCAAACTCACTCCCCTTTTTCCTGTCCCTCTCACTTACTCTCCGCCACCACCTTTCCCTCCTCTCTAGCCTCCTTTTGGCGCCTAATGATCACCCTCTCCCTGGAAGTTTCCTTAACCTCGAAATTGTCTACTCGCTTGTACCTGTTATAGCTTGTTTTTCTATGAAACTTAAAAATGTTACTGCCTTAAACTGTTAATAGCAAATTTATGATGCAACTTTCCTGTCTGGTTTTACCTGTAATGTGCATCGTGCTTTGTTAAATGTTCTTTGTGACGTGGAACCTTTGTAAAAGAGCCCTGGCTCAAACGTATTAATTCCTAGACTAATAAACTAAACTAAACTAATACTCTGATTGGCATATGTTGCTCAAAAGAGTACACTGCAAATTTCATTTTCAAACCTGCTTCATGCGATCTCTTGTTCACAGTCTCAGCATTTTCTATCTAATTTTAAATGCTTATTTCACTTCTAGTGTATGACTATATCTCAGTTATCCTCCTATACATATTTAAGTTCATTTTTAAAATGTATTTATTTATGGTTTATTTCCCCCGGCTAGCCCAAATGAGAAGTAACATCTTATTCTACTTGGGGACCATTTTTACAGCTGGGTGTACTGAGGTGCTGGGACGTTAAATCCCTTGCTCAAAATGACTTGCTTAAGGTCACATGGTGTGAAAGTGGCTCTGGTGGGATCTGAACCTAGACCTCCTGGCTAACAGTTCTGTGCTCTAGGCACTAGGCCACACAACCCACTTATTTATAATTTAAAACAGTAGTACAAACAAAAATGTTTTTTTCCATAAAGCTAGTTTCAGCTAAAATTAATAAAAAATATTAACACACATGTGAACTCTACTTTTCTAGGTACCTCCTGTGCTGCACACACCATCATCATGAGTTATTTTACTTTCTCAGACCTTACCCTTGCCAGGTTATCACTATTCCTAGGCCAAATGTGGCAACCATCTTTTTTTTTCTAGAAAAACTAAATTAAATTTTTTATAAAATGCTCACATTTTTGTGGAACTAGAATATGTTACCACCAAACAAACCTTTCTCCCATTTAGTAAAAAGGCATGAAAAGAAGGACCCTAATACTGCTATTTTATTTCCAATGCAAATATACTACACAGTAAGCATGTTTTCCCTGCATTTCTAAGAAGTTGTTCGACATGCTTTAGAACATGTCCTCAATGCTTTTGTTAAATCAGTCTTGTGATCTAATGAAAACGGTACAATAGAGCACAGTCTGAGCTGCACTCACATGCACCTGCAGTCACCAGTACAGGACCTCATGCACAGTAAAATAAATGCCATTTGCCCCTAAAAAACTGTCACAAAATTACTTCCTAACTTCTAATTAATAATTAAAAATTTGAAAACATGCTTACTGTTGTATTATAGAAAATAAAAAAAAGACTAAGGGCCGGATTTTCTAAGTCCTACGATGGATGCAAGGTGCTTGCGTTAAACAGTTGTGAAGCAACTTACACCTTGCGTCAAAAGATGCGGCATTCCAGATTCAGAAACCCAGTCTGTGTCTGAGTCGGGAGCTGCTGCATCCATGTGCTGCTGCACCACCCTTGCAGCAAAAATGAGGGTGCGCCATGCTGCAAGGGGGCTTGCGCCATGTCAGGGTTGCAACATCCCCTTTTCTGGGATGCAAGAAGCCCCACCATGACCACAGCAAGGGGTAGAAGATAGACTAGTGAAAGCCTGGTCTAAGCCCCTTGCGTCACTGCAGACACTGTGGAGAAGTGTGTTTAGGGGGCCGTAATAGGCACGTACAGGAGCCGCATGGGCACAAGGTGGCACATTGGCGATTGGGTAAGGGGTGGGTGATCAAATCAGTGCAGGTGCACCCGGTGGCCCTGGGAACTGCTGCCAGGGCTGTGCCAACGCAGGGCCATGGCTCTGTGTGTCACTCTACCCCCTCATTCACTGTTCTGTGTCCTTGCAAGTAATGCTCCATAATCGGCACCCCACCAGGTGCACCTGCACTGATTTGATTGCCCACCCCTTACCCAATTACCAATGTGCCACCCTGTGCCCATGCTGCCCCTGTACCCCACTTGTCAGGCGTGTGTGTGCGCCCCTCACCCCCAGCCATCCTGACACCTCTTCAGTTACACTGATGGCGGGCAGGCAGCTGGATCCCTGTGGTATTACACACAGGTGCACCACTTGCTTTGGCGCACACCTGCGGGTGCAGCAAATCCCAGATTTCTGGGGCAGGGACCCTTCTCTTTCTGAATACTGTGCAGGGTCCCAGACATCACTGCAGAAAGGTCTTTAAAAATCCAGCCCTAAGAGTTTAGAACTCACAGATTCACCAAACCTCATTAGTGTGGAGACACTGATGAGGACCTGAGCTTTGCTCTTGTGCCATTGATGCCACCACAGTAACTCGGTGTGGTTATGTTTGTTTTTCACTGTCCTGCACTTTTATATGCATCAGCACTGTAGCAATGGTATTATTAAATGTTTGTCATGTTGTCATTCAATTAATTATTCTGTATAAATGATTCATGGGAAGGAAAGGGTTACTCCCTGAGGATACCTGTATTGTGAAATCAGTTGGAGGTTGTGGGTTCCTCCGGTGCCCCCTTTTTGTAACAGGTAACTTTCACTTATGTGAATAATAAACAAGGCTTTTTGAATTGCTATTTTGTGTCTTGTGCTTCGGTGAATGGTGCTGGAATTCTTGTTCTGATGAGGAAATAGGTGTCCGGTCAATCCACAAGTGCAAATATGCATGGTCAGAAACCACACAGTCATAACAGTGATGCGCAGTCCCGGAGTTGGTATGTATAATCTGCATGGTTTGGGACCACGTGGTTTTGTAACAACCGTGCACGCATCGCTGTTATTGACTGTGTGGTTTGTCATGTCGCAGTCCTGACATAGCACCGAGGAAGTAGGAGAACACTAGTAAATAAACAGATCAGAAATAGATATAGCTATAGGAAGCCTTGCTATTACAAACACACGTGTATAATGAATGCCTATTGTGGTTCCTGATATCATCAGCAGTTCACATTATGGCTCCCATTTCATTCATTATAGTGAGGGAGCAATGCATTACTGTTCCTTAAAAGAATGATTTTGTCATTATGTCACTTTGCACAGAACAAAAACTGACAACATTATGACGTATATCAGTCACTGCCATGTGGCTGATGGGGCAGACAAGATGGACCACGAGTCCCTTCTGTTTATATACAGAATAATAGGTAGGCGTGGGAAAGGGTTTTTTCTTACACACACCCAAAGTGTGTGATGCTACATAAGCCTCAAGAGCAGAGCTCAAGGGGTACTAAGGCATCACACACTGAGTATGTGTGTAAAAAAAACATTTCACACCTCTGCCTATTCATTATTCTCTATATAAACAGAAGGGACTAATGTTCTATTTCGTCTGCCCCATCAGCCACATGGCAGTGACTAATATACGTTATAATGTTGTCGGTTTTTGTTCTGAGCAATGTGACATGCTAACAAAATCATTATTTACAGGAACACTTAATACGGTATTTCTGATTTCTGTTTTTATTTGCTAGTGATTTCTTGGAGGCACTCCATTTTTTCATAATTGCTAACTTTGACTCTGCTTTTTGCTATTTGATATGCAGAGTCAGATGCATCGAATGTACGACTACTGACGCTCAGCGTGGGACTGACACATCTTTCACAACCACCGCCGTTAGTGCCAGGTACAGATTTAGGAGTTTAAATGATTTTATTTTAGTCAGGCAGAGTTGTTTCATGTTTAAAAGAAAACTGTGGTTTTGCAACGTGGTTCTTACTCACACGCTCAGTGAGGTTTCAGGAAGTGGCTCTCACTTGTCGAATTAACACTGCCCAAATAGTGAGCTTATGTGTTGGCGCGGCTCATGCTGTTGCCCTAGACTGACAGCTAGTAGCTTTCTCTTGTCTCCTTTCATAACCGGACGGTTATTTTTTTGTAGTTAGTGATTTTTCTCCCATTTGGCCCCAAGCTGCCCTCAGGGTGCCAGCCACCCCAACCCCCCTCCCCCGACTTTCCTCCAGGACTTACCTTTGCACCAATGCCGTGTGGCTTGGGTGCTTGTCGGAGTGCAGGGTTACTGGGTAATCAGGGTCAGCGGCAGCTCAGAAACCATTTTCCCATTTTCTCCATTCAGAACAGCATGCAGTGCCACCCAGACAACTTTCATGCACGCTTCCATGCATAAGTGTCAGCAACTTCCACCTTCTCCAACATATGCTGAGTCCTCGACTGCCTTGCCCCAAGATGGCGCTACAGGCCAGATGAGCACTGAGCACTGAAACCCTTCCTCCCCAGGAGAGGAGAGCAGTCTTCTGGATGCTGTAGCCTCTCCTTCCCTGGCTGACCCCTGAAAACTCGAGTTCACTCCCAAGCTCAGGTCACTGGCTGGGTGTGAAGTGTGGTGTCCAGCATCTCAACTCTCAGTGTCACCTGGCCAGCACATAACCGACTGGTTATAATGGGAAATAAAGCTCCAGTTATGTGGTCATAATCATAGCAAGTCAGTAATTATAATATGTAAGCAATAAGACATGATGGGGGTATTGGTTGTGCTCCCACAACCACAAACCCTGAGATGTAGCAAGGTATGAGACCGCAGGCCAAGTGCCTTCAGACCCTGAGAGTGTGGTTGTGGCAGCACAACCAACACTCCTGAGTGTTGTATTGCACTTATAAAATGTGTTTTGTGTTCAGAAGTGAGAAAATTAAAAATAAAAACTTAAAAATGGTTAAAAATTAGTAGTTTTGTATGAAATAGTCCCTCCACAAATGGGCTCTCTCTACCGGAGGCCAGACTAAGTTACAGTGAGTGAGCCACTATGATGTGTGTGCTTTTCTTTGTGAACTGTCTCTTGAAGTCACCCTTCCCCCAAGTTTTGTTCCACTTGTTTTCCATTAAATTGAAAAAAATCTTATTGTTTTATTTATGAACTTGAATTGGAATTGATTGGTTTCAGGTGTTTTATTTTGGTGACAGAGTGGACTAAGCAAAGTAGTTGTGTGAATGAAAGTGAAACCAGGATTAAGGATTGCAGCAACAAGGACCTGCACACTGATATTTTTTGAAATTGAATAACACTGGTACTGGGAAATTTTCATACCCATTGGCTGTGCTGTCCCAAGTCAAAGGGTAAGAACAAGTTTTAGCCAATCAGGATACAGGATTCTTAGTACCCATTTCATAAATTCCTGCATGTCACCATTAGCAGACCCAGCTACTGTATGTAACGAAGTAGCACTTAGTACCCACTTGACCAGCAAACAGTAGATGTTTTAGATAAATCTTGGCTTTTAGTGTGAACATTTAAAATTTTTCGGGAAAAGCACTACCCTGACATGACAAAATTCTAGATCAGCCCCTGTATGTTGCTGTGTTAAAATGTTTAAGACCTGTTCTGAGAAAAAAAAGAGTAAAAGGAATTTAGAATTTAAGGATCACAAACAATACACGTCTCACAAAATATTTCTAACTGATCTATGTGTTATTAAGATACATTTCATTGTGTGTGATACAGGATTAACCTACTTAAGGACATGTGTTTTCCCCACTTGATTGAAAACATTACAGAGGTCAATGACCCCAACTAGAAACGTGCTTTATTTGGAGGGTCAAAGGTCTTTCATTAAGCCATCAAACACCCAGGGCAAATGCAAATGTTTCATCAGGTGTTTTCCACCAATGGGAAATGTGTGCTCCCTCTCAGCACATTCCAGACCTGAATGTAGTGCGTGTGTGTGTGTGTGTGTTGCAGTCCTGGGAATTTTGCATGCAGTTCTTATTTAAAACTTTGCTTCCTGGGCTGAACTCCCTTGAGATGTAACATGTGGTCCTTGGGGGCAGCAACATGTCATTCATGCCGTCTTCGTTCCACAACCTTACATTTTTCAGATACAGCTTAATGTTTGTTCCCTTCTTAAAGGAGAACTGCTTTAATATGTAGGTCTGTGTTTTATTTAGAAGGTGTTTTTTAAGTACTGGTTCACATTCTGTAATTGTTCCATCTTTACTGGTCTCCCATTATATTTAGCGGGTAATTTCTGGTTGTCACGCTGCTGGTAAGGATCTTTGTAGAACTGTATGAAGCACTTTATGTCTGTTCATGCCCCCCCATAGTTGTCAGTGCATCCGTGTTCTACTATAGAATTCTGTGAATGAAAGGAACATCGTACAGTTTTAAAATGGTCCTTGCAAATGGCGCGTCAATCAGAAACTTCCCATGTGTTTACTAAATGGCCAGTAAAGATGGAGTAATAAGAGAACGGGAACCATGATATAAAAAATAGCTTCAACAAAAACAAATTATTTGCAGGGTAATGATATCCCTTTAAAATAAAATGGTGAACCTTTCTGGGTCGGAAAATGGCATTCTATCCAGAGGAAGGATTTTAATCCCCATGGAGCACAGAGCACTCCATTCCTCAGCACCGTTTGGCCTGCCCTTCGCGGACTTGTTTCCGCAGTTATTTTCTATCAGTAAATGTGTACAGAAATGGCCTGTGAAGCATTGCTAATACAGCCCAAAATGTCTTCTGTGGTTGTTTTTCTAAAAAGATTATTTCCAAAAATCATTAACAGAAATGAAAACAGCAATTCATCACTTTTGCAGTGTCCAACACAAACTCAAAACTAGCATGGTAACATTACAACGGCATCTTTTTTTTTTTTAACGTTACCTGAAACCAACTTTCCTTAACAGAATTGAAAGGAGTACATTTTTACACTCATTAGGGGATCAGATTTCCATTCTCATTCATAACCAACTTTTTGGCCCATCCTCTACTGTAGTAAAGGCAAGACTCCATATATTTAAAACATTTTCCCCTTTTAAGGTCACAATTGGATGTCAGGGTGCTTTCACACAGAACTGCATATTACTGGAACACCCCGCTATCAGCACAACACTTTTGAAATTAGGATAGGATTGTGTTAGTCTGGAAAAGCAGACCCATAGGAAAGGGGTGCTACGTTTGTTGGGGATCTGTGGAAGCAGGGGACTGACAGATGCATAAAATATACATTTTCACAGTCCCTGCAACCACTAGACCATACAGGGTTGACAGCAATTTAGGCCAGAGAATCATGATGGCCAAGTTTTGCTTGATCTGGTTGGGTGGGCCAGAATTATTGTGTTGGTGTTCATATCCAGTTTTTACCCGATTCTGCACCCCTTACCCAGATTGGTTAAAAGTACCCTCTCCCTCCATTGTAAATAACCATCCCACCCTAATGCCCCTCTCACCTGCCCCTTGTCATTACATTTTATGTCTTTGTCTGCACAGAACTACCTGGCTCATTTCTGCACCCCCCCCTTGCATCCATGAGGTGAGGGTATCAAGTGTTAAATGTACACTGCTAGTTTCCAGACTCCTGCGCTGTGTGTAACAAAACAAAAAACTTGGGCCCAATCTTCAGCAGGCATATCAGTGTGTGCCTCCATCCTTCATTACACCTTCATTGACATCATTTGCACTCTAGATACAGTACATGTTTATGTGGGGGAGTGCACCGTTTTAAACATATGGCCCAGAGGGCATTTCAGGAAGCAGCTTGGGGGTGGACTTCTGTAAGTGTCCAGTTACAAAGGAAGATATCCCTGCACCCAAACTGCATCATTCGCAATGCTCTTTCCTCCAGAAATGTCCACCTGGCCACACTGCTGGAAATCATACTGCTCCCTCTCCCATGAAATTGAAAATCAGGGAGCAGCTCATGATAACAGGGTATCAAAGTAAGGGGGGATTACACAGCTGGGTTCCCAAAGATTGTCTAAGTAACTGGCAAATGGGACTATTGATGCCTGATGCTGTTCCCCTTACAGATTGTGTGTGGGGTGGGGTGGGAGGGGCAAGGGACGGTGTGCACATTGCTGTGCCCCCAAAGACATCAGTTCTAACAATAAGGCACAAGGAGAAGGAGGGTAGGTTGATGATTGACTTATGAAGGTGAAAGGGGGATATTTGTAATGATGGAAGGGGTGTATGGGTCTTTCAACCTTGGGACCCCAACAGACCCAAAGTGGGTGAAGCTGGCACACCTGTGGTAAGTGGTCAGTCCCCAAGTCCTCACTGCCCTATACACCCAACCATACGTTAAACATGGAGAAGGCCTCCAGTTTTCCTGCCAATTCCAGAAAAGACAATGCCAACACAGTGTGGGATGGGGGGGGGGGCATCAGAAGGATGCACAGTTACACATCAGTGATAGGATTCAAACATGAGTGTCCAGGTTCATAGATCCCCATCCCAGAGGGCTGCAAACAGATCAGGTGTGACCAGGGTAGCATAGAAGGGATTGAAAGATAAACCATTAGGTCTCGTGCCTTTTTAATGCAGTAGACCCACAGCTGCTGTGTAACATAACTCTGTTTTCTTACATTAATTGCACTGTTTCTTTTTAATCAGTGTCAGTGACTAAGTAGTAATATACTCGCCTCTGTGGGGCAGAAGATCGGAAGGTTGTGAGTTCTAGCCCCACATCAGGTACTTGGGGTTACACAAATAATTGACACTGTAGTGTAGTACGAGGGGGTGTGGCACTGGTGAAATGCTGTCATTCAGATGAGACAGTAAACCGAGGTCGCTTCTGCCTGTCTCTGGTCACTGTCCAGGTGGACGTAAAAGATACCATGGCAGTTACTGAAGAAGAGGAGGGGAGCTTCCCTGGTGTCATGACCAACAATCCCCCATCAATAAAAGTCATCCATGTAACCCACCCTTCATGACACTCCTGGAAACATGCCATGATAGCTTAGTATGCATTTCCTGCTCAACAATTACAAATAAATGAATACAAATGTTGTATGAATAACATTTTTGGTACTGGCTCTGGTTCTGATTTGTGTAACCCAACCTGGTCTGACCACTCAGAACCAGAAAAGTAGACCCTCCCCCATAGACCATCAGAGAAAACATAAAAATTGGGAAACCAGGTGTTCATTTCTAAAATAAATTTGCCATAACATATGGAAGTGAGGTTGGTTGGGGTAGTCTCCGGCCAGATAGTGATGGTCCATTCGTGTGCATGAGTTACTGTTTATCTATACCTCTGTCACCTGCATAAATATTTGTGGATAGTGATGTCACAGTATCACATTTTATGGATTGTGATATTTGTGTAAGATATATCACAATATATTGACTATCGCAATGATTTGAAACATTTCTAATTTTAGGAAAATCTATGCAAATCAGATTGGGAGAAATGGGGAATTTGGAATCTTGGTCACACCTGCAGGGAGGCAGATTGCTGGAGCAGCAGAGATGAGAAAGTCAAGACTGTTTATTATGGTACATTGCATTATACAGTGTATAGTGAGGGTTTGCTCCACATGGCTTTCCACACCAGCTGAAATGTTGTTGTACCACAGTTCAAAGGTCATGAAACACAGTTGTACCCTTCTGTGGTACAGTAACATTCCAGCTGATTGGGAAATCCTCATGGCAGCTGGTGCTCTACACAGCACTGCCGCGCACACAGCAATCAGTTCAAGTTCTGAACTGAAACCATCGGCATGTTTGCTGCTATTGCAGAGTGTGGTGAAAACACTTTTGTTTTAAAAAAGAAATAAATAAATAAAACAAAAAAACTATACACTTTAAAAAAATACTGAGTGGCCAACAATATGCCCAAC
The DNA here is from genome assembly GCA_016271365.2 of Neoceratodus forsteri. Taxonomy (NCBI): domain Eukaryota; kingdom Metazoa; phylum Chordata; order Ceratodontiformes; family Ceratodontidae; genus Neoceratodus; species Neoceratodus forsteri. The sequence goes on from JADMNL010000025.1 coordinate 78,906,285, forward strand.
TGGCCTGTGCCACCACCTACGGTTTCTGATTTCATTGAACTTAAGCTTTGCTGTTGAGGTCTGATATAATCAGAACCCATCTGTGATGGAATAGGTTGGTTGAGCATGACTGCCGACCAGTATATTCTATACTGTGCGAGCAATATTTTTTTTTCTGCAATGATGAATTGTCATCAGAGGGGAATTACTATGACATATGAACATACTGTGCTATTGTGACATCACTGCTTGTGAATATATCAAATGTGTAGGTATCAAGTACAAGGACTTTCACGTTGAGATAACTGTGGAAACCTCAAGGCTTGTAGAGTTCCTAGTGTCTGTATTGCCAGTTTTTTGTTTCTGATGATGTCAGCGGGCTCTGTCTCTCCCTTTCACTCTATCCCCCCCCCCTTGTATTATGGTGAATTAGTTATTTCCCTGTTCATTATTGCAAAAGAAGAGGAGAAATGCCAGGCTAAATCTTTGGTAAACAGTCGTTCACGTGCTAGTGACAGCCCTGAGTGGTGGGACTGTTGTGTGGCTTACAATGGGTGACAGTCCAAGCAAATCGCAGATCCCTTCATCTTGGAATATAAAGCTGTTAAATTTAAATGACAGCTGCATCTGTCACCTGTTGGAGTCCAGACAGCCGCAGCTGTGCTGAGCACAAAACCCACAACTTTGAACCATTCCGGATTAGAAAACAAAAGTCGTACACTTGTGCTTGGAATTCCAATACACTCAGTTCAGCCTTCCTAATGTTTGTGTTCCCTGGTTTTCTAGAAATAGCAACCATATGAGTACATTCTCTCCCGCACTTTTGGGGAAATGAAATGAAGTTCAGTGGGTTAGTTCTGTATGCTAAACTTGTGCTGTAAATTATTTGTCAGCCTGAAAATGCAGCAGGCAACTCATTTCAGCATGTTGAAATTCATTTGTAAAAATTTACACTTTTACTGCTCGACAATGAAATTTAGCTGTCAATTATGTCATTATACCTGCTACAGTCATGTGATTGTCCTTTTTGGGAAACTTCCCTATGGTTTTCTTTTTTCAGTCCACATACTTTGTTTAAAAGCATTTCCCCAAAGCATTTCTAATCCAAGTGCCTTCAACCTTGTGGGGCCTTAGGCTTCAACATTGAAAGAGACAGGAGCCTTGTTTCTTAGCAAGACAAAACTTTTTTTTTTGAAATTAGGACAAAACAATGTCACTTTGTGAACTCCCCCTGAATAAAATTATATAAAAAAAATTCCAGCTCAAGCTTGACAAAATCTTTGACCACAGTTACATTTTTATTGATATTTTTGATTTCAAACCCTTTCTAGTCAAACATCAAGCTCATCTTTACCTTTTTATTCAGTTTTTAAAAAGTTATAGTAATGATGAGCAATTTGTTTCTATAAACATAATCAACCAGCTGGCCCAGTGGTGCAGAGGGTTGAGGCATTAGACCCCACGCCTGCCACTGCACCAGACCCTGGTGCGAGAGTGGACCAGTGTTTCTGAGGGTTGTCCAGGGAGGAAGATGATTGAGCATCCAAGAGACTGCTCTCCACTTCCAGGGAGGGCACTTATACTGCCCAGTGTAAGCCTTGCCCCTAGTGATGGCTGGGGGCAAGGCAGCTAGAGACCATAACACAGAGGTCCGTGGTGGCTGTCACTGTCCTGCACGTGCAGGGTCCTCTTGGATGGCATTGCATGCCCGTTCCCCTAAAGGAAGAAAATGGAGAACAAGATTGTGGGTCACAGTTTGGCTGGCTGTCCCACCCACTCACAGGCCCTGCATCCAGTGTGAACCTGGGCCACAGTGGAGGACACACAACCATAAGTCCCACCAGAAAGCCAGGATGATGGGGCTGGGGTATCTGGGGGCATTTGGTCATCCTGGGGACTGCTTGTGGGACAAGAAACTAATAGCAAAACTAAACATATTCAATTAAGGAGAATTTTTACAAACAAAAACTGATGGCTAGGGAGTGAGCCTTAAGGGAACCTCCCTCCAAAAATATGGAGCTGCTTGTGACCGGAATAGAAATGAGGGGCTCTTTATCAGTTATTACCATACCTGTCCCTAAACAAGAGTGAAAGCTGTGGAAGGACAATGATTGGGAATATGAAGAGGAGAGTTCAGGAACTGGGGTTCTATGGGAAGCTTGATCACTTACGGATGCACAACAGCTTTCTGTTATTTGCTCTCTAGTCATGGTTTGCCCCAATAGAACCAGATGGACCAAAATATTTTCTTTCTGATGTGATCATAGAATAGCTGGGTCCCACGGGCCAGCTATACTAAAAGTGTTTTTAAGCAGGCAACCTAGGAGCAAGCTTGAGAGTTTGCTGTAATGAGAAACCACAGTCCACATCTTGGTGCAAGCAGTTCCGTTTAGAGTCAACTGCTATAGGAAGGCATTTCTGTGCCTCCAAACACTACCCTTAGTGTGAGTGGAGGAGGGGGGAGGGTTCTTTGCAGTGGTTAGCCAGCAGCAATGAAAAGTGGAGAACAGGTTATAAGCAGCTATTAATTTAGACCACACCAATGTTGTTCCACAGTAGGGAAGGCGATGATGATGATGACGATGGTGACCCAGCACCATGAGTCTATATTGCAGTACGTATCAATCAAAAGAAGCTAATGAGAAAAGTCAAAATGAAAGTGGGAATAAATATGGCGTTTTCCTGCCTTAGGGCATTGTATTGACTTCTGTTATTCTTTTTATTATGAAAGAAAAAGAAAAATGGGAATAACTGTAGCTTTGTGCTGGAACCAATGGCAGCACTACACATACCACAGACCTACTCTGTCAAGTCTATTATAAATCCCTTTTGTGATTTCAGCCATTCAGCACACAGAGCCCCTGTGCCTCTTGTCATGCAGACAGTGGTCTCTTGTACAGGATTTATTATTTATTTTTGTTGCAGTTCATTTTATTTCACCTGCAGTCTGGCCCGATTATTAGGCACCAACCCCACCTTGCCCCAGCACCCCAGCTCCCCATGGACGTACCGTCCAATTGCTGCCTTCTCTATGGCTTCCCTCCTATGGCATTGCAGCCTGGAGGCCAAGAAGCAGATCCTTGGGAAGGAGGTGTGCTAAGATGCTGGGTGCAGGGCCTGCAGAGGGTCAGTACTGCCATGCTAGCCTGCCTTGTTTTCTCCTCCTGTGTTTCGGTCACCTGGGAGGACAGACATGCAGTGCCACATAGATGGCCCTACGCACACTCCCCCATGCAGGACATTAGCAGGCACTGCTCCTCCAACCCCCAGTTTTGTGGTCCCTGGGCTACCCTACCCTACCCCTAGCCACTGCTAGGGGGTCAGGCATGCACTAGGCGCTGCATCCTTTCCTCCCAGGAGGACAGCAGTCCATCAGACACTTGATCCACCTCCCCTGCCTGACCCTCCGATGTCCCAAGTTCACTCCCAAACACAGGTCGTTGGTGCCACAAGCAGTAGTGCAACCCCTGCACCGGCAGGCCTGCCCCTGTGCAGGAATGTTAGAAGTGGACCATTCCACATCACAGTCAGGGGGACGGCAGCTCTATTTAACTTATGAAATAATAAAAAAAAACAATACTTAGAACTTTATACATTACCCTAGCTAACTCGAGTAGTTTATAATAAGTTAATAGGGCCTCTGTGAGATGTCTCTTTTGGTATGAAAGATTCTTCTTGTGAGGTCTGAGCAGCTGGAACCATTTGGTTTCACTCTGCCCTCCTCTTTCTCAAACCTCATGCATGGAATCTCTTATACCATAAGAGACACTCCGCAGATGCCTGATTATCTTATAGTACCATCCAAATGAAGAATCTGTTGTTTTGAAGTGTAAATGCTTCCATCCGATTTCTGTCTCATTTTTGTCTTTGAAAATACCGGTTAGCATTGCAGACAACTTTCAGAGAAGTCTGCTTACCGTAACATTGCAATGTGATCTAGTGGCTAGAGCACCTGTTTGAGAACCGGGTCATCACAGGTTCAAACCCCACCAGGTCTGAATGTTTGCTGTGTGACCTTTAGCAAGTTACTTAACCTCTTAGTGCTCCAGTTCACCCCGCTGCAGAAATGGATAGAAGCAGGACCCCACTGAAAATAAGATGTTGCATCTTGGATGGGCTGTAAACTAAAATAAATTTACATTTATTATAACCTTTTTTCATTGAGCTTTTTGACTGGTTTTAAAATGCTCTTGTGTCCTCGTCCTCGTGACATGCCCCACTCAGAGTTTGCATCTCATGATGATCTTACAAATATATACATACAGCATAGTCTGTTTTATCCTAGAGTTACCAACAACCGGCTTGTTGACTGGCTGAGACAGCTTTAAAGTATCCCACTATATAGTCGCTGTTGAAAGGTCATCTTCAGCAATCTTTTAAAGGAGACCTGCACCAAACTTGCAAGTCATTTTCCATGTAGAGGTTGTTTTTTAAGAACTGGTTCCAATTCTGTTATTTTTTCATCTATACAGGCCTTGCAGTTACCACAGTGGACATTTCTGATTTCACACTCTGATGGTAAGTACCATGTGAGAACTGTATGATGTAATTTTATGCCCCCCCCAGCCACAGAGTTCTATAGTAGAACATAGATGCATTGTGTCAACAGTAGAAGAGCAGAGAAAGGGCATAATATACATCATACCATTCTTTTTTAACTTAGTATTTGTGCTCTGTTCTCGTCTCCCTCTCTCTCTGACATCTCTGAACTGCTCTCCTGGTCTCGCACGATCTGCCCCTAGAGTACCACGGATCCACACAGTAACCAAGGCACCCGGATGACCCCCCCCGGGACGGGGTGAGGAGGCACTCCTCCATACTCACCTCTCCAAAGCCAACATGCTGAGATGTGGATCCTATACAGCGGGGTCTGCCGTTGCGAGCCTAAGACGAGCAGGGAGGTGTCGTCGCCTGGGAGAGACCAAGGGTTTTTTCCCTTGTTCTCCCTAGACGTCGGCGTGCAATGGGGGCCAATGAGCTAGAAGGCTCTGCCCCCTGCCAACGTCTGCCCAATGCCCGTGCTGCTGCTCCACTACTGCACCTACCCACCAGGCTTCCCTAGATGGCAGTATAGTGACGGGAGCTTGCAGCGAACCCCATCGGAGAAGAAGAGCAGCTGTTGGGTGCTTCATTCTTCTCCTCCCTGGCTGACCCCCTGGCATCCTGGGCTCTTTCCCGAACCTGGGTCACCGGCGTGGTGCGAGGTGTGGCGTCCAGCTCCTCAACCCTCAGCGCCACCGGGCCGGCAGCATCATACCATTCTAAAATGGTTCTTACTAGCTGTGTGTAAATCAGAGACACACACTGGGATAACTAAACAGGCTGCATAAATGGAACAATAACAGAACTGGAACCAGTACTTAACACGCATTTGTCAATGCTGAATGTTCGTCGCTTGCATTGCTGTTGTACCAGGTCTTGCTTGTACACATTTTTATTATATATTTACCCATGGTAGACCAGATAAGATATAATACGTCATTTTGCAACATGGTCCTGATTTTATGCCGTTTTATACTGCATTTACCCAGGATAGCAGAGGTGAGATACAATACCTCATTTTTAGTGCAGTCCTGCTTTTATAATGTATTTTTGTACGACAGATCATTCCAGATGCAACATCTCGTTTTCAGTGGAGTTCTGCTGCAGGGTCCTGTTTTGACATGGTTTTGCAGTTATTTACCCAGGATACCCCTGCTGAGATACAGTTCAATGGAGCCCTGCTTTGACACGTCCTTGTATTGTATTTACCCAGGACAGCACAGCTCAGATGCTACCTTATTTTCAGAGGAATGCTGCTTTTCCAATTTTTGCTATCTCTTCCCAGGATAGCACAGCCAAGATGCGATATCTCATTTTTGAAGGGGCCCTGCTTTTACCTATTTTTATAATGTGTTTACCCAGGATAATCCAGCTGAAAGGCAAGTTACATTTTCAGTGGGGTCCAGCTTTTACTATGTATTTTTCCCAGGATAGAACAGCATAGATGCACAGTTCAGTGGGGCTCTGCTATACTGGGGACCTGCTTTTACTAATTTTTACTAAATACGTATTTACTCAGGATCGGCCAGATGCGATATCTCATTTTCAGTAGTGTCCTGCTTTTAGACATTTTTAGATTGTATTTACAGTACACAGGACAGGCTAGCTGAGAGACAATATCTCAATTTCAGTGGGTTCCTGCATTTTGACCCCAAATGTTGATCAAGATAGGTGGATTTTTTAAAATCCCATCCAAAAGGTAATTTCGCATTGTGACTGTGAAAACATGTTTCGGAGGGGATTTGAAAAATGCCACTTGTCATATTCAGGAGGTGGGGCAACACAAGGGATATATTGAACATTAGGGACCAAAATCTGCAAAAATAGTTATGAGTAAACGTTGGAACTATTCAACATTTCTTCATAACTTAGTTTTTTTTTCACATTTTGACCCCACATTTTCAACATAGTCTTTTTACGACACCTCTTTGTAAACATGACAGGTGTCATGCATAAAATACTGGACAAAATATAATTTCACGGCACAAGTACGAAAACATATTTTGGCCAGGATTTGAAAAATGACACATCACATTCATGAGGTGGTGTGAAAAAATGGCTATGTTGAAAATTTGGGGTCAGAATACAGTACGCTCCATTTTATTGGGATGCAGTTAAGCGGGACGTTCGGATTAACAGGGACGAATTTGAGGGAACCAATTTCACAGCAATGCTGTCCTATGAGCCTGCGTGTTGTTTACTAGGGACAGTGATTATTTAGAAAGCTGCATAGCTGGGACAATTTTTCACAATCAACTCCTCGTCAGTAGCTATAGCTGACAGCCACTGTCTTTATCAACTATTTAAAGTTCACTGCAGAAGTCAGAGAAAATAACAATTTGCACCTGTAGCACCTGTAAACTATCACTGACCCTTAGACAGCAATTTAATTACTGTACTGTATCACTTATTAACCACTGTGCTAACATTGTGATGTACTGTTTTTATGCAAGTAAAGTAAATTTCTTAGCGTACATGAGTATTTCAGTTTTTAATTGAAAAAATGAACTTTGCTTTGTGGAGACAGATGTTTAATCGGGACAAAGCACTTTCCACCATGCCATCCCAATTAAGTGGCTTCTAATGTATTGAAAATTATCAAAGTTAAGAGTGAGCATTGAAACATTTCAATGTACCATCATAACTTTGTTGTTCTTTAATATTTTGACCCCAAATTCTCAACATAGTCTTCTTATGACCCCACCGCATAAACCTGATAGGTGAAAATGTTCAAATCCCAGCCAAAAGGTGACTTTGTGGCATGACTGTGAAATCACCTTTTGCACCAGATTTGAAGGATCTCAGCACCCTTGTTCATGTGGTGGGGTCCCAAAAACGGCCATATTCAAAATTTTGGGGACAAAATATTTCAAAATAACCAAGTTATGAGAACAAGTTCAAAACACATGGAAATACTTTGAACCACATACCTGATTTCCTCAGTTCTCAATCTGGCATTGAAGAGTGAAGACATGTCTTGGGTCCAGAGAGGATTACGGTATTGGACCCCCAGTAGGTAAGTAAGGGGGTAGGAGGCTGTGGAGTGGTGGGTGCTGAGTGGGGAGGGTAATGGCGGCTGGGTGCAGCAAACAGGCATCGATGGTCCATTTTGTTTTTTACAGAGCATATAAAAATAAAAATAAAAGACTACAAGGGATGATTTTCTTTAGTTCAGGTACTGACACTGGTTATTGGGCACCCCAGTGTTGGTGTTACGTTTGGCAGCACCAGGGCTGGGTTCCCTGGTGTCACAGAGTGAAAACAGGCCCGGTGGAGGGTACTTGCCCACACCAGGAACTGGGCACCCTGGTGTCGGACAATTAAGAAATAGGAAGCAACAGGAGGTGGGAGGGATACTTGGCAGAGGGTGGGAGGGATTCTTTTGCATTGGAGGAGGGGACCGCAGCAGGCTTATCGTGCTGCTGATCAGTTCCGCTTGCTGGTCGGCCTTATGCAGATCAAAGGAAGGAGCCACCCTATGATTCGGCCAGTTATTTTCTTTGCACCATACAAAGTTTCCACTCAGCAGAACCAGAACAATGTCATGATCAGCCTGGCTGATGACTGGTCTGACACAATTGAACGCCTTGCAGACTGCCCTGTGTTGGACCAACAGTGACACACCTCTCAAAATCCACCGTCATACCAATGTGCTCACTTTGTGCACACGAAAGGGTGAACATAAAAATCAGCTTCTATTAGGAAAAATCACCTGCAGATGCAGCACAGTTCTACTTTAAGGGGAGACTCAGAAATAGAAACAAGATACCAAAAAGCCAGAAAATATACAGTTTTGCATTAAAAAATTCAATTTAGTGTGGGAGAGGATGCCCTGACCCCACACACAAGAAATATATGTGCATAATTAAAAGTAGCATGAGGGGTGAAAAGGGATCAATTTAAATGTTTTTAACTTTTTGTGGGGGGATGCTAATCCACCCCTGTTTGTCTCCGATTGCTTCCTTGTCTCCTTCCCCTTCTCTGTAGCCTCTGTGGCCAGTAGGCTACACCTTTTTCCTCAGGTCAGCACCTGTCTTTGCAACTGCTGACGATGCTGTTTCTTGGTCAGCTGGCAGTGGGGAAGGGGTATGAGCACCAGGTGGCCCGTACTATATCCCTGGGAACCAAGTGCTTCAACTCTGCCAGTCCAAGGGCCTGGGAACCTGAGCTCTGACCTGAAGCCAAGCCTCACAGGTGGCCACACTATGTAGCACTGCTAGTCCACTAGGTTGGGCAGTTTTTTGGACATATTTTTTTGTTTAACTTTTTGTTGAAAGTTTATAAAATATGCATAAAAATGTTGCATACTAGTAATAGACTAGTCCATTTATGTAAGTTGGGGAGAAATAAAATAGACATATTGTTTTAACTCTTAGGCTGCCAGTAGATATAGAACCTATTGGAATTCAGGACTTTAACTTCATGTAACACAGTCTGGAGTGAACTAGAAGGACACCTGCAACTTTGACCTATCATGAGGGCTTTGTTTGCGTGCACACCTTGTATATGAACCTGCTATCTGTTATCACTGTTCCTAGGCATGCACTTTTTGACATTCCATCCTGGGGCCACGCATCGGTACCTGACTGTATAGGTGCCAGAACTGGGGGAGCCAGTACAGCCATGGCACTACCACTTCCTTAAGTGGTAAAGCCTGGCCCCATGCATTTGTGCAATCATATTACTGAATAAAAAGGAAGATCCCTGCTTTTTTCATGGAAATTATGATTTTTTTTTAAATCAGGAGGGCTATGTCCACTGATCTAAACCTGCATAAAGAGCTGCTGCCAATCATGTGGGTGGGGGCATCACAGAACCAACCATGGGGAGCTATCAGTCAGGGAGGGTGAAACTTACTCCACTAATTACAACATTTGTTAAAAAAAATGTGTGTGGAGAACAACTCACCTGGGGTGTGTGTGGGGGGGGGGAATTCCCCCCTTACATCCTTAGCCCTACCTCTTTTCAGAACCTATGTCTGATTACACTACAAGGTGCCAGTGCTTCAGAAGGCTGCGAGTATAGTTGAAGAACCTTGTTTGGAGTTTTATGCCTCAAAAGAAAGAGATCCCAGGGCCTCACTGTTGGCCAGCATGAGCAGCCTACCTGTGATTGGAGCAGTCGTGTGTTACAAGCATCAGGAGCAGGCCAGAGCTGAGAAGCACTGTAGCTGCTGATGGCAATGCACCTCAGCTCAGGAGTGACAGTGAGTGTTATGAGTGCCAAAGTGACCACAGTGGGGGGGGGGTAGCTTGCTGCCCTGCAGGACACAATATGTGTGTGTTTCACTCATACCATGCAGGAGGTGGGAGGATGTGAAGAGGAGAAAAATTGGTTAAAGAACATGTTGCCACCTGTATAATTGTTTGGGCCCTGTGCTGTGGACCCACACCAGAGTAACAGTGGGATTATTGGAGGTGGGGGCTGGGAGTACCGCCATGAAGATATGCCCCCAGGCATGAGGACTGGGCAGGTAGAAACCCAGAGAAACAATAAAAACAATTATATGGGATCCCTCAGAAAGAAAGTAGAAGATCATTAAATAAAATACAGAGAAGCCAGAAAAAAGTTAACAAAAGTTCAGTTTGATTATGAAGCCTTTCCTAACTAATCACAAATCAATATCAGTGGTAGAAGTTTGCCTTTCTGAATCCCTTTTGACCCATCCCAGTAGAAGCAACCACCTGGAATCACAGCCCTTTTATCTACAGTATATACAGAATGTTGAAATCATGACTTGCTAAGGTCTGAGCAGTAAGGAGGCAGGGAGAGCGTGAGAGCCTTACCATCTGTAGGACGGGAACAGACTGTGGAGGTTAATAGTCATTCTATTTCTGATATTTGCAGGGTTTTTGTCCACATGCTAAGTGACTTAATCTTAAAACTTGCCACTATCTCATCAACAGAAGGCCTTTATCCTCACTACTAGCATCAATCAACCTGTCTGTCACTTCTCTTCCAAATACTGAGATTTCAGATAAAGCCCCGGAGGAATATTCAGGTGCACACTGGCAAGCTCGTGTTCACCACTTTCTGCTCCACTGCCCCTGCTTCCAGTGTGCTGGCAGCTTCAGCCTGCTTAGAATATGAGTGGCTTACCTTTTTAAAACAAACTGGAGACTACTTTGTCAATTTTATTGAAGAGCTCATGAACAATTCTTATTGATAGATAGCTTATACAGTAAGATAACTTGACTGCTGCCAGCAGCTTTGGCCCTTCTACTTTTCCACCCAGAGAGAGTTGCAACTTGCTGAACTTGGCACATTTGATTTAAATGTCCTTTATTATTAGAGGTCGATTAGTTTTAACAAGGTCTGAGTTTTATTTTTCTGTCCTTTTGTTTCCTCTCAATCTGGGACTTTTCCCCTCCAGCTCCACCAGAGACCACCTAGCCCTGTCAACCTCTGCCAGTACCATTGAGGTCCCCCATGGCTTGCCCAGCATGGCAGGCACAGTTGAGAAGCCTGAATTCCCATCTCTTCAGCTGGAGCACAATCAGATGTGGGGTCCAGACAGCAGGCATGGGGCGTGAGCATACTGGAGCCTTCATACAGGTGAAAGCACTTTTTTCTGATTGTCTTCCTATCCTTGGATGGTGTCAGCCAGGGCTCCCAAGCACAGGCATGCCGAGGTATGATGATATGGGAGACACACTGTCCATGAGTTGTTGCTGAGTCTTGCTTGTACTGACTCCCTGTGGCACCAGGGAGCAGAAGCAGAGTGGGCAGTACAGCCCTCCTTCCTCGAATGCTGGGGGATCCACACATGCTTCTGCTGGCCTTCAGTAATGACCCAGGCATGGGGCATGAACCAGTGTCACTGCGATTGTAAGTGGTACCCCAACATCGCTATCAGGCCTGCTGGTCTGTCCAAATATATAGAATAATACATGTGAAGGTGTACATTACAAGAATGTAATACACATCCAAGGTATGTAATGCTACATAAACCCCAAGAGTGAAGCTCGGGGGGTGTATCAAGTATCACACACCCAAGGGTGTTACTGAATTTGAGTAATTACACCATCCCATGATTTATTTTATACAATTACTGAGTAGCAGTTCACCCCCAAAAAGTAAGCACTCCTGGTTTTAATATACAGAAAGAAAATAGGTTCTCCAGTTGCACCATGAAGAATCTTGGCAGAGAGTAAGCTATGGATGTTTGTTAATTTTATTTAGTTTGTGACAGGCAACCTGCTGACTCGTATGACAGAAACTGCTTAAACCGCACTGACTCGGCTTTTGTCAAAAAGATGGTATTTCAGGACGTGCTGCACTGGAGACACAGATAGGCAGTCTCGAGCGCAGCTGTGTTTCTTTTATATATTGGGCCAGATATTCAAACTGCGCTCTTCTTAGGCGCAAGCCCTTGCGCTGCACAAAATAGTTGCGCAGGGGTGTGGCCCAGGCGATATTCAAAGGAGTTGCGCTATTGAGCAACTCCTTTGTATATCACCCCTGGCCACAACCACTGTGCATAGCGCCAATGGAACTTAGCACCGCAGGTGTCAGAGTGGGCATTCAACTTGCGGTGGCGCAAGTACCAGCCATCTTGTAAAATCCGATATTCAAAGGTGACATGCAAATGGGGCCATAATTCATACAAGGCACAGGGCCAGGCCATTTGCATCTGATTATGGCCCCATTTGTCTCGTCTTGTCTGGGTGCTGATCGAGACTTGCGCCTGGCGCCCTGCCAGGCAGCAGCCTTCGGGACCGACGCCCCCTGCAGCCTGATCATGGGAAAAAGAGTGGCAATACCCACCACCACCCCCCACCAGCCCGACCGCAGGCTGCATTAGTTAAAACAACCCCCTCCAGCAACCCGATCGTGGGTATAGTTTAACCCCCGACCAGCCCGATCGCGGGCAGCAATGTCTTCCCGAACACATCCCTGGTGGTCCAGTGGACCGTAGATCGATCGCGGGATGTAATCATTAAACTCCCCACCCCAAACATAGCCCTGGTGGTCCAGTGGACCATAGATCCCGATCGCGGGACGTAATCATTAAACTCCCCCAAACATAGCCCTGGTGGTCCAGTGGACCGTAGATCCCGATCGCGGGATGTAATCATTAACCCCCTCCCAAACATAGCCTTGGTGGTCCAGTGGACTGAAACTCCCGATCACGGGATGTAATTATTAAACACCCCCAACACATCCCTGGTGCCTAGTGTCCCCACCCCACCCACCCATGAAGCCCCACCATCCCGCTCCCCGGCAGCCGGCGGCGGCAGCATCCACCCCGCCTGCAGCCCGCCGCCAGCGACTGACTGCGGTAGGGCTGCATGCCCATTGGTGCAGAGCAAGAGCCAATGGACCTGCAGCCCATACCGTACAAGACAGTCCAGTTTTGTGCAGTGAAGGGGGGGCCCAGTAGTGCAGGTAGTGGAAGGTCTGTATATTATACTATGCTAAAACAAATATATATATATATATATTCATATATTTTTAAGTTAAAAGAGTGAACAAAATGAAAAATAATTCATAACACACAGCAGAGAAGTACAAATAAATCTAATTAAACATAAGTTAATACTAATATACTAATATGTTCCTAGTATATCATACAATCTAGACTTTTTCTCTATATAATTTCAACATACTTACAGGATCATGAAGACTTAACACAGATCATTAAGGACCTAGGAACAATAAGAAAAAAAATAGATCTTTGAAGAAATGCTCAACCAAACTTATCATTTTAACTTACTGTATATGATTTCTACTTCCTAATGCATGTTAACAGTTCAATTTTGTTATTAAGACCAGGTATATTCAATGCTCCTAAAGTGAAAATCCAAAATGACTCCCTATATTTAAGTTTCTCTTTTAGATTACCACCTCTTGGTCCAACCATAACCTGTGTGTTATGAATTATTTTTCATTTTGTTCACTCTTTTCACTTAAAAATATATGAGAGTATATATATATATATATATATATATGTTTTACCATAGTATAATATACTCTGTGATTACCCAAGAGATAAGCTCCTCTATGTAATTTGGTACTTTGGTTTTGAATTTAGTATTATTAATAATAATTACTATAACAATAACTTGTTAAGCACCCTAGTGTAGTATTCTATAGGTGGTAATAGTATACATATATGTATGTGTATATTCACTCACAAATTTATTATTTATTTTTTATTGTGCAATCTTTACCTTTTTTTACATGTATACTATCTCTTTAAGAGACTACTATTTATATCAGTCACATTGTGTTAATGGACTATCCCCCTGATGATGCACTACTTGCGAAACTGGTCGGGGTCCTTGTTTTTGCTGCTGAGCTACAGATGGTGTGTTGCAGGCATTTAGCCTCCCTTGAAGTGTTTGTGATTAAAAGCCTTTTATAACTTCAAGTCTGGGGTGGCGCTGGTTTTGTTGCTTTACCTTGTTCGCTTTAAATAACCTGGCACACTCCTTTACAGCTGGAGCTGTTTTTGCCTTCATTGGCATTAATAGTGGCCAGGCTGGTAGTGAGAGTGGCAGTGTTGGTGGGATGGGGAGAGTGGCCATGCAGGCCCATTGGGGTGGAAGAGTGATCCTGTTGGTCCGTCTGGGTGGGTAGAGTGGCCATGCCAGTCCATTGGGTAGGGAGAGTGGCTGTTCTGGTCCACTGGAGTGGGAGAGCGGTCCTTCTGGTCCATCGGAGTGGGGAAAGTGGCCATGCTGGTCCATCAGGGTGGGAAGACTGGCCCTGCAGGTCCGTCGGGGTGGAAGAGTGGTCCTGTTGGTCCATCAGGGTGGGAGAGTGGTCCTGCTGGTCTGTTGGGGTGTGGAGAGTGGCCATGCCAGTCCGTCAGGGTGGGGAGAGTGGCCATGCTGGTCTGTTGGGATGGGAGAGGGGCCATGCTGGTTCATCTTGGTGGGGACAGTGGCCATGCCGGTCTGTCAGGGTGGGGAGAGTGGCCATGCCAGTCCGTCAGGGTGTGGAGAGTGTCCATACAGGTCCATAGGGGTGAGAGAGTGGTCCTGCTGGTCCATCAGGGTGGGGAGAGTGGCCGTGCTGATCTGTCAGGAAGGGGAGAGGGGCTGCGCTGGTTCACCTAGGTGGGGAGAGTGGCCATGCCGGTCTGTCAGGGTAGGGAGAGTGGCCATGCCGGTCTGTCAGGGTAGGGAGAGTGGCCATGCCAGTCTGTCAGGGTGGGGACAGTGGCCATGCAGGTCCATTGGGGTGGGAGAGTGGTCCTGCTAGTCCGTCGGGGTGGGGAAAGTGGCCATGCTGGCCTGTCAGGGAGGGGAGAGGAGAGGGGCCCACGCTGGTTCACCTGGGTGGGGAGAGTGGCTGTGCCAGTCTGCCAGGGTAGGGAGAGTGCCCGTGCCGGTCTGTCAGGGTGGGAAGAGTGGCCGTGTAGGTCTGTCGGGGTAGGGAGAGTGGCCGTGCTGGTCTGTCAGGGTGGGGAGAGTATCTGTGCTGGTATGTTGGGGTGGGAGAGGGGCTGTGCTGGTTCATCTAGGTGGGGAGAGTGGCCGTGCTGGTCTGTCAGGGTGGGGAGAGTGGCCGTGCTAGTCTGTCAGGGTGGGGAGAGTAT
This sequence comes from Neoceratodus forsteri, assembly GCA_016271365.2. Lineage (NCBI taxonomy): Eukaryota > Metazoa > Chordata > Ceratodontiformes > Ceratodontidae > Neoceratodus > Neoceratodus forsteri. The sequence goes on from JADMNL010000025.1 coordinate 78,921,352, forward strand.
CTGTGCTGGTATGTTGGGGTGGGAGAGGGGCTGTGCTGGTTCATCTAGGTGGGGAGAGTGGCCGTGCTGGTCTGTCAGGGTGGGGAGAGTGGCCGTGCTAGTCTGTCAGGGTGGGGAGAGTATCTGCTGGTATGTTGGGGTGGGAGAGGCTGTGCTGGTTCATCTAGGTGGGGAGAGTGGCCGTGCTGGTCTGTCAGGGTGGGGAGAGTGGCCGTGCTAGTCTGTCAGGGTGGGGAGAGTATCTGTGCTGGTATGTTGGGGTGGGAGAGGGGCTGTGCTGGTTCATCTAGGTGGGGAGAGTGGCCGTGCTGGTCTGTCAGGGTGGGGAGAGTGGCCGTGCTAGTCTGTCAGGGTGGGGAGAGTATCTGTGCTGGTATGTTGGGGTGGGAGAGGGGCTGTGCTGGTTCATCTAGGTGGGGAGTGGCCGTGCTGGTCTGTCAGGGTGGGGAGAGTGGCCGTGCTAGTCTGTCAGGGTGGGGAGAGTATCTGTGCTGGTATGTTGGGGTGGGAGAGGGGCTGTGCTGGTTCATCTAGGTGGGGAGAGTGGCCGTGCTGGTCTGTCAGGGTGGGGAGAGTGGCCGTGCTAGTCTGTTAGAGTGGGGAGAGTGGCCATGCCAGTCCATCGGGGAGGGGAATGGGGCCATGCTGGTTCATCTGGGTGGGGACAGTGGCTGTGCCGGTCTGTCAGAGTGGGGAGAGTGGCCGTGCCGGTCTGTTAGGGTGGGGAGAGTGGTCATGCCAGTCAGTTGGGGTGCAGACAGTGGCCATGCAGGTCTGTCAGGGTGGGAGAGTGGTCCTGCTGGTCCATTGGGGTGGGAGAGTGGTCCTGCTGGTCTGTCAGGGTGGGGAGAGTGGCCGTGCCGGTCTGTCGGGGTACAAGAGTGGCCCTGCCAGTTCATCAGGGTGGGAAACTGGCCGTGCAGGTCTGTCGGGGTGGGAGAGTGGCCATGCCGGTCCGTCGTGGTGTGGAGAGTGGCCATGCCGGTCCCTTGGGGTGGGGAGAGTGGCTGTGCTGGTCCATCCCATTGGGAGAGTGGCCGTGCCAGTCCATCAGGGTAGGATAGCGGCCGTGCAGGTCCGTTGGGGTGAGGAGAGTGATCCTGATGGTCCATCGGGGTGGGGAGAGTGGCCGTGCTGGTCCGTCCCAGTGGGAGAGTGGCCGTGCCTGTCCATTGGATTAGGAGAGTGGCCTTGCAGGTCCGTCAGTGAGAGTGAGTCATGCAGGTCTGTCAGAGTGGGGAGTGTGGCTGTTCAGGTCCATTGGGGAGGGAGAGTGGTCCTGCTGGTCCGTCGGGGTGAGGAGAGTGGTCCTGCTGGTCCGTCAGGATGGGGAGAGTGGCTGTGTTGGTCTGTCAGGGTGCGGTGATTGTCTGTGCTGGTCTGTACCAGTGGGAGAGTGGCTGTGCTGGTTCATCAGGGTAGGAGAGTAGCCATGCAGGTCCATCAGGGTGAGTAGAGTGGCCATGCAGGTTTGTCGGGGTGGGGAGAGTGGATGCGCCGGTCCGTTGGGGTGGGGAAAGTGGACGTGCCGGTCCGTCATTGTGGGGACAGTGGCTGTGCAGGTCTGTTGGGGTGGAAGAGTGGCCATGCCAGTCCATCGTGGTGGGGTGTGTGGTCATGCAGGTCCATCAGGGTGGGAAGAGTGGCCATACTGGTTCATCGGGGTGGGGAGAGTGGCTGTGCAGGTCTGTTGGGGTGGGAGTGTGGCCATGCTGGTCCATCAGAGTGAGGAGAGTGGCCATGCCAGTCCATTGGGGTGGGGAGAGTGGCCACGCCGGTCTGTCATGGTGGGGAGAGTGGCCGTGCCAGTCCATCGGGGTGGGCAGAGTGGCCGTGCAGGTCCGTCGGGGTGGGAGAGTGGTCCTGTTGGTCCGTCAGGGGGGAGAATGGTCCTACTGGTCTGTCATGGTGGGGAGAGTGCCATGCCAGTCTGACAGGGTGGGGAGAGTGGCCGTGCCTGTCCATCAGGGTGGGAGAGTGGCCGTGCTGATCTGTTGGGGTGGGGAGGGTGGCCGTGCAGGTCTGTCAGGTTGGGAGAGTGGCCCTGCTGGTTCATCAGGTGGGGAGAGTTTCAGTGCTGGTCCATCAGGGTGGGAGAGTGTCCATGCAGGTCCATCGGGGTGGGGAGAGTGGCCATGCAGGTCTGTTAGGGTGGCGAGAGTGGCAGTGTCAGTCCATTGAGGTGGGGAGAGTGGCTGTGCTGGTCCGTCACAGTGAGGAGAGTGGCTGTGCCAGTCTGTCGGCATGAGGAGAGTGGTCATGCTGGTCCATCAGGGTGGGAGAGTGGTCCTGCTGGTCAATTGGGGTTGGGAAGAGTGGCCGTGCCAGTCTCTCAAAGTGGGAGGAGTGGCTGTGCAGGTTCGTCGGGGGGTGGGGGTGGCTGTGCTGAATTGCCCAGCAAACTTTGTGCTGCTCACCTGCGCTACTAGCAGCCTTGTGGTGCTCAGCTGCACTTTCTACTGCATAGTGCTACACCTGACCTGCCTCACCATCTGCTGCCACAAGACTACTGGCTTTCTATGTGCCTGCCATGATCTGGTATGTTTTTATGTTTCGGATAGCCCTGCTCCTTTTATTTGAATGGGAAAGCAAGGAAGGGAAGATGTTGGGTGAGGTGGGGGCATGAGCGGATATGCTTAATGTTAAAAAAAAAAAAATGTATTTGACATATGACAGACATGCTGCAAAAAATGGTTCTGGCCTCTGAGAGAGGAGTCAATGGGCAGAGTGGCACAGAACCATTTTCCCAGCATGTATGCCAGTCTGCCGGGTCCACTCCAGTGGTTGGTCATTGTTGTTCGGCAGAGGGACAGGCTGGGCGGACTGGTACACATACTCCAAAAAATGGTTCTGACCTCTGAGGGAGGGTCAGACAGGCAGAGTGGCACAGAACCATTTTTTCCAGCATGTATGCCAGTCTGCTGGGTCCGTGCCATGCTCCGGTGATTGGTCATTGATGTTCGGCAGAGGAATGGGCTGGGCAGACTGGTACACATGCTCCAAAAAATGGTTCTGGCCTCTGAGGGAGAGGTAAATGGGCAGAGTGGTACAGAACCATTTTTCCAAGCATGTATGCCAGTATGCTGGATCCGTTGCATGCTTCAGTGATTGGTCATTGATGGTCATCAGAGGGACGGGCTGGGTGGACTGGTATACATGCTCCAAGAAATGCTTCTGGCCTCTGAGGGAGGGGCAAACGGGCAGAGTGGCACAGAACCATTTTTCCCCAGCATGTATGCCAGTATGCCGGGTCCGTGCCATGCTCCAGTATATATATTTTTTCACATTACTGTGTGGTTCGACAAGATGTTACTTGGCCTGTCCTCCTCATTTAGCACCCTGGATACCCCAGGGGGGGACCAGTCTGTCCCCTCCCCGGGGTAGGGGGAAGGTGCATTCTTTGGTTTTGTGATGATTTGCTGTGCATGTGTCTTCATTAAAAAATGCATTATTTCATTTATCATTTACTGTGTTGTACTGCCCATGACCTGCTGTCTCTGTCTTATCCTGAATGTAAACATGATGTAAAAAAAAGTATTTTGGGGTGATGTGTATATGTGCATTTGCGTAGAAGAATAGAGACATACACTCAGACAAAAAACTTTATTAAACCTCATCAAACTGGATCCACCATGTTTCATCTGTGCCCTTCAAAACTGTTGGATGAGACAACTTTGAAGTTGTTGGTTGGGCCGTGGGTTAATGTGCACTGAAGGGACACGGTAAATAAAACCCAGCAGGCATCATCCATGTACTTGGAAATGTGAATCGTCCTCCTCGGTTCCCTTCATCAGTTTTGGAGGATGCAGGCATCCGATTACCTAGGGGTAAACAAAGACAAGTTGATAAACTGTCGAACTGCATGTTAATGATTTTACCACTTTCATTAAATAAGTTTTCCATGTTGAACCTTTTGCTGGAATGTCTAATGGAATATGTTGGAGGCCTGTCTTGATTTTTGCTTATGAAATTAAAATTAAAAGTTCAGAATAAAGAAGTAGTTGGTGGAGGGGGGTGTTAGCGGCAACCTGGGCTACCACAACCAGTCCCACCACCCACTGTCATGGGTGATGCTAATTTATTTATTTAGTTTTTGTTGACCGGGTAAGTGCACTAGACAGATCCTGCCTATTTTCAGGCACGACCCGGGGGTTACAGATGAATGTCAACAGACCTTGAACCAGATTAAGCTGTTGGTGGTATTTTTAGTGAATGAGGGAAATTTGTCCAGGACACCAGGAAAATTCCCCTACTCTTTTCGATAAGTGCCACGGGAGCTTTAACATCCACCTGAACTACCACCAATCCAGGCAGATGGGACCTCGGTTTAACGTCTAATCTAAAAGACGGCACCTCAGAAGTGCAGCACCTCTCTCATGCTGCACTACAGTGTCAGCACTGGGATAGTAACCCAAGTGCCAGATGTGAGAACTGAACCCACGGCCCTCTGATCTCCCGGCCTTAGAGGTGAGTGTGCTACCTACTGAGCCACTGACACTAATAAAAACACCAACCAAGTACTTGCCTTTCAGGGGGTACTGTGTGGCAGTGCATGGGTATCTGGAGGTGTCGTTCACACAAACGTTTTGTGGTGGCTTTTCTCCTAGGTGGTGTGGTGTAACTGCCTTGGCACCAGGGCAGTCCGTGTTTGCTTGGACCGGGTTGGGGAACTAGAGAGATGGTGAGTTCTTAAAGGAGAACTACTGGCCGAGGTGAAGCCCCAACCACTGTATAGATTGGGGCTTCATCTATCTTGTCCCCCCCTGCAGGCACTACATTAAATAAATAATCTTTGCACTTAATCACTCACACTGGTAAATTATCCAGTGCACCCAGCTCTTTAATTTAGGAGCTCGTGAACATCTCGCACTCTCACTCACGAACTGATGACCCTGCCTTGCCCTTTCTTCTTGTGCCCTTATGCTTGGATATTGAAGTTCTGTGCCCTTTTATTATAAATCCCATGGTGTGCCTAGGCCACTGTTGCCCAGCCTATTGAGAAAGGAGCAAGGCATTGTCATCAGCTTGCAGTTTTAATATGAACAAGAGTGCGTCACGTTCAGTAGTGCCATAATTAAATTTCCTGGTGCTCCAGAGGTTGTACCAATTTGTACTAGTGATCAGGTGCAAAGATTAATTTATCTATGCTAACTGCAGGAGGGATAGGAGAGACAAAGCCCCAATCTGTACAGTTGTCATGGTTTCACCGCTGCCGGTAGAACTCCTTTCATGAATTTGAGCTCTGACATGAAAACTAAGAGGCTCCATTTTCATGAAGACCAAGTCAGAAAGTGCCCAATTTACTGTTTTTGTGATTCCAGATTGGTTTATTCTTTGACAGAGATTGTGTTTGTGTATCTCTCCATTAGCATCTATTACCATCTTCATTGATCACATGTGGAGTTTTTAAGTAGGATGCACTTTGTTTACAAATAAACCAATTCAGGCATCTAAATATTAGGGACTGAACCGATGGAGTCCACCTTGACATCTGGTGGTCTGGCTTACTTCACGTCTGAGCTTGGACAGATTGATACATGGCATTGGGCTGCAGTGCTGCACATGCTGCTGTCACACCTGAGGGGTGGGGACTGCAGTGTTGCACATGCTGCCATCACACCTGAGGGGTGGGGGCTGCAGTGCTGCATGTGCTGCTGTCACACCTGAGGGGTGGGGGCTGCAGTGCTGCACGTGCTGCCATCACACCTGAGGGATGGGGCTGCAGTGCTGCACATGCTGCTGTCACACCTGAGGGGTGGGGCTGCAGTACTGCACATGCTCCTGTCACACCTGAGGGGTAGGGGCTGCAGTGCTGCACATGCTGTCATCACATCTGAGGGGTGGGGGCTGCAGTGCTGCACATGTTGCCATCACACCTGAGGGGTGGGGGCTGCAGTGCTGCACATGCTGCCATCACATCTGAGGGGTGGGGACTGCAGTGCTGCACATGTTGCCATCACACCTGAGGGGTGGGGCTGCAGTGCTGCACATGCTGCCATCACATCTGAGGGTGGGGCTGCAGTGCTGCACATGTTGCCATCACACCTGAGGGGTGGGGCTGCAGTGCTGCACATGCTGCCATCACACCTGAGGGGTGGGGGCTGCAGTGCTGCACATGCTGCCATCACATCTGAGGGATGGGGCTGCAGTGCTGCATATGCTGTCATCACATCTGAGGGGTGGGGGCTGCAGTGCTGCACATGCTGCCATCACACCTCAGGGGCGGGGGCTGTAGTGCTGCCACTGTTGCTGTCACACCTGAGGGGTGGGGGCTGCAGTGCTACACATGCTGCCATCACACCTGAGGGGTGGGGGCTGCAGTGCTGCACATGCTGCCATCACACCTGAGGGGGGGCTGCAGTGATGCACATGCTGCCATCACATCTGAGGGGTGGGGGCTGCAGTGCTGCACATGCTGCTGTCGCACCTGAGGGGTGGGGGCTGCAGTACTGCACATGCTCCTGTCACACCTGAGGGGTAGGGGCTGCAGTGCTGCACATGCTGTCATCACATCTGAGGGGTGGGGGCTGCAGTGCTGCACATGCTGCCATCACATCTGAGGGATGGGGCTGCAGTGCTGCATATGCTGTCATCACATCTGAGGGGTGGGGGCTGCAGTGCTGCACATGCTGCCATCACACCTCAGGGGGGCTGTAGTGCTGCCACTGTTGCTGTCACACCTGAGGGGTGGGAGCTGCAGTGCTACACATGCTGCCATCACACCTGAGTGGTGGGGGCTGCAGTGCTGCACATGCTGCCATCACACCTGAGGGGGGGCTGCAGTGATGCACATGCTGCCATCACATCTGAGGGGTGGGGGCTGCAGTGCTGCATATGCTGTCATCACATCTGAGGGGTGGGGGCTGCAGTGCTGCACATGCCGCCATCACACCTGAGGGGGTGGGGACTGTAGTGCTGCCACTGTTGCTGTCACACCTGAGGGTTGGGGGCTGCAGTGCTGCACATGCTGCCATCACACCTGAGGGGTGGGGGCTGCAGTGCTGCACATGTCGCCATCACACCTGAGGGGTGGGGCTGCAGTGCTGCACATGCTGCCATCACACCTGAGGGGTGGGGGCTGCAGTGCTGCACATGCTGCCATCACATTTGAGGGGTGGGGGCTGCAGTGCTGCACATGCTGCCATCACCATCTGAGGTGTGGGGGCTGCAGTGCTGCTCATGCCGCCATCACACCTGAGGGGTGGGGACTGTAGTGCTGCCACTGTTGCTGTCACACCTGAGGGTGGGGGCTGCAGTGCTGCACATGCTGCCATCACACCTGAGGGGTGGGGGCTGCAGTGCTGCACATGCTGCCATCACATCTGAGGGTGGGGCTGCAGTGCTGCACATGCTGCCATCACATCTGAGGTGTGGGGGCTGCAGTGCTGCTCATGCCGCCATCACACCTGAGGGGTGGGGACTGTAGTGCTGCCACTGTTGCTGTCACACCTGAGGGGTGGGGGCTGCAGTGCTGCACATGCTGCCATCACACCTGAGGGGTGGGGGCTGCAGTGCTGCACATGTCACCATCACACCTGAGGAGTGGGGCTGCAGTGCTGCACATGCTGCCATCACACCTGAGGGTTGGGGGCTGCAGTGCTGCACATGCTGCCATCACATCTGAGGGTTGGGGGCTGCAGTGCTGCACATGCTGTCATCACATCTGAGGTGTGGGGGCTGCAGTGCTGCTCATGCCGCCATCACACCTGAGGGGTGGGGACTGTAGTGCTGCCACTGTTGCTGTCACACCTGAGGGGTGGGGGCTACAGTGCTGCACATGCTGCTGTCACACCTGAGGGGTGGGGGCTGCAGTGCTGCACATGCTGATGTCACACCTGAGGGGTGGGGGCTGCAGTGCTGCACATGCCGCCATCACACCTGAGGGGTGGGGGCTGCAGTGCTGCACATGCTGCTGTCACACCTGAGGGGTGGGGGCTGCAGTGCTGCACATGCTGTCATCACATCTGAGGTGTGGGGGCTGCAGTGCTGCTCATGCCGCCATCACACCTGAGGAGTGGGGACTGTAGTGCTGCCACTGTTGCTGTCACACCTGAGGGGGGGGCTGCAGTGCTGCACATGCTGCTGTCACACCTGAGGGGTGGGGGCTGCAGTGCTGCACATGCTGATGTCACACTGAGGGGTGGGGGCTGCAGTGCTGCACATGCCGCCATCACACCTGAGGGGTGGGGCTGCAGTGCTGCACATGCTGCTGTCACACCTGAGGTGTGGGGCTGCTGCACATGCTGCCATCACATCTAGGGGTGTGGGCTGCAGTGCTGCACATGCTGCTGTCACACCTGAGGGGTGGGGGCTGCAGTGCTGCACATGCTACCATCACATCTGAGGGGTGGGGCTGCAGTGCTGCACATGCTGCCATCACATCTCAGGGGTGGGGGCTGCAGTGCTGCACATGCTGCCATCACACCTGAGGGTGGGGGCTGCAGTGCTGCACATGCTGCCATCACACCTGAGGGGTGGGGACTGCAGTGCTGCACATGCTGCCATCACATCTGAGGGGTGGGGGCTGCAGTGCTGCACATGCTGCCGTCACACCTGAGGGGTGGGGGCTGCAGTGCTGCATATGCTGCCGTCACACCTGAGGGGTGGGGGCTGCAGTGCTGCACATGCTGCTGTCACACTCGAGGGGTGGGGCTGCAGTGCTGCACATGCTGCCATCACACCTGAGGGTGGGGGCTGCAGTGCTGCACATGCTGCCATCACACCTGAGGGTGGGGGCTGCTGTGCTGCACATGCTGCCATCACACCTGAGGGGTGGGGGCTGCAGTGCTGCACGTGATGCCATCACACCTGAGGGGTGGGGGCTGCAGTGCTGCTGTCAAACATTGATTGAGGAAAGACCACTGTTGCCATTTTGCCTGGAGATGGAAGTTGAAGTCACTTCTCTGTGTTTTCAAGGCTGTGCTCTGCTACCGACTACTGTTGTTCAGCTCCCACCCAACCCTGGCCTGTTGACTGATGTGGATGCCTGAACTCCAGACTGCTAACAGCAACATGTCCTGTGATTGTGTCACTGCTCCACTGAAAAAGTAAGTTTGGTGGATGTCTCATGGTTCACTTTTTTTGGTCAGGGTTGTGGGCAAGAATGTTTGGATCAGTTTCTTGGTCAGGTTTGGGGGCCACAGTAGCTATTCGAGGTAGTGTCTATTTTCAGGTGGTTAGTGACTGTATGGTCTGGAGTGTTGGTGGCAAGTTGGGCTGCCATGTAACTGCTCCACCCTCAGCCACAATTAAAATAATTGAAAAATACTTGCAGGGATACTGACACCAACCCTGGCTGGACACTTTGTCAGTGATGGCCCTGGTGGCAGTCACTGAGAGCACTGCATCCCAGTCAGTGAGGAGTTGCCCATGAGTGACTTGAATGAATGGAGGGTGTCTGCATCAACATCCTCCATGGAAGTGGGTTTTGTTAGTAAACCCCGTCGTGTAGACCCAGAGACCTTGTCCCCAAATGCAAACATGTGGGGGTCTGCTGCATGTCTGTATCTGTTGCTTTAAGTTTTATACACCCTGGGTGGTTTGGCACAAAGGTGTGTTTCCCCTGGTTGATGATAACTAGGGACTGGGGAGTGCGGGCAGCAAGCTGGGCCTTCGCGATAAGACCCTACCTCTATGGACCCCTGCTTATGTACTTGGCTTTCAGGGTAGGTGGCTGCAACCATGGCTATCGGTAACACCTTAGTCCTGGTGGTTCACTGACGAACTTTCAGGTTCTGTGTCCCTGCAGAGGAGGCAGATGGCATGTCTAACTAGGTGTCATTTACTTGTGCGTGTGGGGGTGAGGGTGTGTGTGGGTGTCTTTATTTACATAATAATTGTGTGTGTTTTTTTCTGATTTTAGGCTTTAACATTCCTGCTTGGTGTGAATTTCAGCTGCAAATAATCATCATCTCTAAAAGGTATGGTATGGTCTTCATGTTCATATGTTTTATCAAGTTTTGGTTTGGTTTGGCTGGCTGAGCTGGTGTTTCGGGGTTTGGGTCTGGACAGGGCTCATTATGAAATGCCGACATTTCTCTTGAACTCGATAAGCCCGAGTCGGTGAGACTGACAAGGTCTTAGTGCAATGCGGGGGGCAAGCCTGCTCCAAGGGGGAGTGGACCTCTAAGTAGGTGATGAATGTTACAGGGGGGAAAACAACGGCAGCAAAAATGTTTCCCTTCCCAGGAACAGAACCTGGGTTGGGACACCATGTTGGCCAAGATGCCAGTGGCCTAGCCCTCCAAGCCATGGGCGCAACTCTGCCAGCTTCTGCAACACCCTTTCTGCTCTCCTGCCTGACTAGGGGTAGGGTAGCGGTTCCTCACATCTGCTACCTTATTCCTGTTGGGCAGGTGTCCATTGGGTCACCGTACACAGGATCCTGTATGTCAGGATCCCAAGTGTCGGTATTTCATTCTACTCTCGTTTGGCCATATTGCTGTGAGAGGGGAACTGCAGTCTAAGCTGTAGAAATGAGTAGGATGAAGCCCACACTGAAAATGAGCTGTATGTGCACATCTCAGCTTGGTTGTCCAGAGTAAATTGTAAAAGGAAAGAAAGACAGGCTTGTGTGGCAAAAATCCTGTACATTATTGGACCACATCAAACTGATTCGGCAATATTACACCTGTCTCTGGGATGCTGGAGGCTGAATCGGCAATATTACACCTGTCTCTGGGATGCTGGAGGCTGAATCGGCAATATTACACCTGTCTCTGGGATGTTGGAGGCTGAATCGGCAATATTACACCTGTCTCTGGGATGCTGGAGGCTGAATCGGCAATATTACACCTGTCTCTGGGATGCTGGAGGCTGAATCGGCAATATTACACCTGTCTCTGGGATGCTGGAGGCTGAATCGGCAATATTACACCTGTCTCTGGGATGTTGGAGGCTGAATCGGCAATATTACATCTGTCTCTGGGATGCTGGAGGCTGAATCGGCAATATTACATCTGTCTCTGGGATGCTGGAGGCTGAATCGGCAATATTACATCTGTCTCGGGATGCTGAATCGGCAATATTACATCTGTCTCTGTGATGCTGGAGGCTGAATCGGCAATATTACACCTGTCTCTGGGATGCTGGAGGCTGAATCGGCAATATTACATCTGTCTCTGGGATGCTGGAGGCTGAATTGGCAATATTACATCTGTCTCTGGGATGCTGGAGGCTGAATCGGCAATATTACACCTGTCTCTGGGATGCTGGAGGCTGAATCAGCAAAATTACATCTGTCTCTGGGATGCTGGAGGCTGAATCGGCAATATTACGTCTGTCTCTGGGATGCTGGAGGCTGAATCGGCAATATTACGTCTGTCTCTGGGATGCTGGAGGCTGAATCAGGAAAATTACATCTGTCTCTGGGATGCTAGGGGTGGTTGTCCTCTCACTGCTGCCGTCCTACTGGAAGGATGGAAGCTGTAGGTTTGCTGCTGCCACCACACCTGAGGAATGTAGGCTGTAGAGTTGCTGTTGTCGCACCTGAGGGGTGGAACAAATGTGAAATGCACAGTAATACAGTTTTTGTTTGGGAAAGTACTTTTCTTTTCGTGGCCCTTGCCCCCCCACACCCATCACTGGCTCAACTGTGTCTGTCTTACTCTTGTAAACCACTGAACTGGGAGGGCCTACAAATGTCTATGTCTGTAATCTTTTTTGAATTCTGTTTGTACCCCAGATTTTGGCCTTAATGTGTTTTTTCTTTTTTCCTTTTAGGACATTCTACCTTCAAACCTCGAAAGTGCTGCTTAGCTGTCTGCTGCATTGTGTCCTTGTTGTTTTGAAGAGGTACAGTTCTATGCAATAGTATTGTGGTTCTCATTGCTAATATAAATAGGGGATACCCAACCTGTGTAATAAAGGAATAAAGTATTTATTTTCACTATTTTCACTATTGCTGTTTGACCTTGGGTCACCGCACGAGTTGCATAAGCCTCAAGTGATGGGTCCAAGAGCAAACAGCATATGTGAAAATAAATCCTTTTTTCCTCAACGTCCCTTGTTGTCTGTCAGTTGGGCAATAGAGGTAAAGGAGGCATGGCTGTCATCAGGAGCAAGTACAAGAGGACCAGAGTGGCAGGTCCAGGATTTGCAGTGCTTTGGCATGCATTTTATGCTAATCTCTTTTAGAACATGAGTTTGACCGTGAGAATCCCTGGTGTCCCATACTGCCGTACTGTAGCTTGATAGCTTGTCCATCGCCACATGCACGTGGCTAGCAGTGTACCAGACTTAAGAGGGGTTCTGAGGTCCGCATGTTTTATGTAGCTGCTCCTCCTGACTCTCAACCTGTAACCAGGAATTAGCATGGATATATTTTGTTGCTGATACTGTAGTCTGGATTGTAAGCGGTAAGCGGTTGATGTCCTCAGTTTAGAAGTGAGATTCTATACTGGTATTCTCTTTATATTTCTGTATGGCTTGTGAGCTGCTGAGGTCAGCATGTTTACTGTAGCTGCTCTTCACAACTCTCAACTGTGACAAGGAAATATAAGCAGGGATATATTTTGATGCCGATGATAGACTCTTGATGGTTTAGTCTGCATTGTGACGGTGGCTGCGAATATCTGGATTACTCATCAGCTGTGACCGGGGCTATATTTTGATGTCAGTGTTCTCCTTTTGCATTCTAGTCAAGCCTGTGACAGGTTCTGAGGTCAGTTTGATTTCTGTAGCTGCTCCTCCTAACTGTCATCCATGGATTGACCATGGATTAGCAGTGAGATTCTGAATCTGGGATTCTTCTCCTGTTTTTTGTATGGATTGTGAGCTGCTGAGGTCAGCGTGTTTTCTGTAGCTGTTCCTCCAGACTCTCATCCATGGGCAGGAATTATCTGTGAGATTTAGATCTTTAATGTAGTAGTTCTGAAGCTTTAATGAGTAGTTTAAAAGCTCGTTTTAATATCTCTCCAACCGTGGTCCGCTTTTTAGTTCTTTGGAGTCATCTGTACTACACATTGTGATGGCAACACTAAGCAAAATGGTCAAACTTTCCAGTGTTACTGCTAAGGACCATGCATTGCAATTCAAGTCAAACGGCATGTCTGAGGATGGAGGGAAAATGTTTTGTCACTTTTGTGATCACCCATGTTGACTATGTGAGGAAGGATACAGTAGTGGATCACTGCAAAAGTAAAAAACATACAAAGAATGCAAACCAAAAGAATAGCAACTGACAGGTGACACTTCACACCAGCTTTACTGCCACACCTTCTGCAGCTGCAGCACGGGAGAATACTGTATTGGCTGTATTGAGGACTTGGTGTGGTGCAAGCATACCCATTGAAAAGTTGGATCAACCGTGCATAAGAGACTGGATGGGAGACAGCGTTAAAGGAATTGGTGCTCTCCCAAAGATATCCACCTTATAGTAGAACTACTTGCCCAAACTGAAAGGGGAAATGGAGGAGGGAATTTCACAGCTTGTGAAAGGGAAGACACTCTCAGTAATGTGCGATGTGATGACCAACGCAGATGCCCGCTGTATACTGAACACAATTTTTGTCATGCAGTGCGGAAAATCTGTAATTGCAGACACAACAGAGTTGACAGTGGTGAACCACACCACTGTCGCACAAAGTGTTATAAAGACATTGCAGAAATATGATGTTGAGATGGACCAAGTAGTCGCCTTCATCAGTGACAATGCTTGGTACATGCTGAAGTGCTTTAAAGATGCTTTATATGGCCTTATTGGTGCCCATGTGATCCATGTTGGTTGCTAGGCACATGTGTTATCCTTGGTGTCAGCGTGGCTCAGTTGGTAGCACATCTGCCTCTGGACCAGAAGGTCATGGGTTCTTGTCCCACACCGGGATTGGACTTGCACCTAAAATTTGCTGGCATCTGAGTGCAGTATTGGGGGTTGCTGTACTGCGGATGAGACGTTAAACCGAGGTCCCTTCTACCCATCTTGGTGTTGTCCTGGTGGGTGTCCAAGTGGAAGTAAAAGAACCCAGGGCACTCCTTGCAAAGAGCAGGGAGCATTCCCGGTGTCCTGGCCAACATCCCTCTTCCCATAAACCAGTTCATGCAATTATCCAGGCTGTATGTGGGTGATGGTGTGCGATATGGCTGCCACCACACATTCAGTCACTTCACTACCAGTCTAGCATTGCTTGTAAAGTGCTTTGGGATACTGTGTATGAAAAGTGCTATATAAATGCTGATTCTTCTTCTTCTTCTTCGTGGTGGGAGACACATGGATTGACCACTTTGAACTCGTCAACAAACTTGTGGCACTTATAAAATATGCATTGCAGCAGTCACCCAAACACAAGAGAAAGTACTTGGCATTCCTTGAGGGGCGAGTTGTAGAAAGGAAAATATTGCCTCCTGTTCCTGTCTTAACCCATTGGAACGCTTGGTTTTAAACAGTTGAGTACCATTCACTTTACCTTTAGCACTTAAGAGACTTCTTCCAGGAGGAAACAAGTGATTGCAACTCTGAATTCTTTGAAAAAACATTTCCAAGAATGGTTTACAGAGCTGCATATTCACACAACCTTTATTGCTGAAAACTGCAATGACCTCATTAGCGCAATAGAGCTTCTACAAAGAAAAGACAAACCCATGGCTGTTTCTATATACAATACACTGCAGGGAATAAAACAGATATTTCAGATGGGTGTATCAAAAACAGAAGCATTTGGAGAAAGAACAGGTGAATGTTTAGCTACTCTTGGGCCACGGGTTAAGCAGGACCAAGTTGCAGTGTTCCAAAAGGCATCTGGAATAGCCTTAAACAAAATGGAAAAACACATGGATACAAACCCAGCCATAGAGTTCTTGAAAGCCTGCTATATTTTGAACCCCTACAACCTTCCCTAATTGAGTAGGGACTTCTCGCACTACTGCAGTGATATTTGTGTATTTAGACTACACAACCAAACTGCCCTATGAAAGGACTGGGAGATGTATGTTGGGCAGGACATAGGAGACCTTCCAGACATAATGGACTTTAATGTTGGCCAATACTGGATTTCAATGCAGCCACAATTACCAGTACTGGCCAGAGCTGCTCTGCAAGCGATTTGGATACAGGTGTCGAGTGCCGATGTGGAGAGATCCTTCTCAGTCTACGGACAGATCCACACAGACCAAAGATGTAACCTGCTAGTAGATGATATGAAATTGTTATCCCAGTTTATGTACAGTAAGTCACAGGATTAGATTTTTAGACATTTTCCACAGAAGTTTTGCACATTTGATTTAGTTATATAAGGTTTAAACATTTTCAGTTTTGTTGGTTGGTTTTCCACTTGCATTTGCATAATGTATTCATATACTGTAGGTTTTTGGACATTTTCCTCATATTTATGTTTTATTGTTTTCCACATATTTTACTTCCTTCAACAGTTTTCACAATTGTTTTGTACTGTTTTTCATTTTGATAGCAGTTTTGCACATTTGATGTAGTTCTATAGGGTTTAAACATTTTTATTAATTTTGTTGGCTGGTTTTCCACAATCCTTGGCATAGCATGTATTTATATACTGTAGGTTTTAGTTCCCGTGTTTTTCACTGTATATTTTGTCACACTGTATTGCACATCTTGCACATTTTCGTTTAGTTTTTTTTTTTTTGCAGTTTTTCACATTTCATGTACCTTTGCACATTTGACTTTAAGTGCTTGTATTCTTTATGTTTTAGTTCACTTGTTTCATTATATATTCACTATTTTCTACGTTATGCACATTTTCACTTAGATTTTACTAACATACTAAAATGCCAGCAGAATAGGCCTAACGGTCTTTCGTGTCTGCTCGTTTGGTCAGCCCCCACCCTGGGTGCTGACCTTGCTGCCCCCTTCGCCTTCTCTGGCTTCTCCCTTCCCAGTTCCGCATATTCTTGCTGCATTGGATTTTGCTTCCAGAACCCTTCCCCTGTACCTGTCCCACCCCTCTTGAACCCTCCACTGTCTCTGCCTCCACCAGCCCCCTAGGCAGCGATTCCATGGCTCCACCACCCTCTCAGTGAAGTAGCACCCTCCTTTCTCCCCTGAATCTTCCCTCCAGCTTCCACCCATGCCATCTAGTGGTCCTCCTCCTTCCTTCAAAGCACCCTGACTGTTCCTCCCTATTTACCTCTTCATGTACCTGAAGACCTATCATGTCCCCCGTCCCTTCTCTCTTCCAATGTGTACATATTTAGCTCTTCGAGCCTCTCCTCATAGGTCCTGTCCCCCAAGCCCCAAATCATTTGGTTCCTCCTCTGGACCCTCTCCAGGAGGTTAATGTCCCTCTTTAAGTGTGGCCTCCAAAACTGCATGCAGTACTCAAGGTGTGGCCTCACCAACAGTTATACAGAGGGAGTATTACTCCTCCTTCTGGAGGTGATCCCCTAGCGATGCATCCCAGCATCCTGTTGGCCTTGGCTGCTGCCCTCCTACAAGTCTCAGAGTTGTTCATCTTGACATCCACCACCACCCCCAGGTCCCTCTCAGCCATTGAGACTTGTAGCATTCCCCCAGGGTGTACACTTGGCCCGGGTTTCTGGCCCCAGGTGGAGTACCTGCATTTCCCTGCATTGAACCTCAGCTTCCACTTTCTAGACCATCTTTCCAGAGCCTCCAGGTCCCCTGTAAGGCCACCCTCCCCTCCTCCCCATCCACCACCGCCCCCAGTTTTGAGTCATCCACAAAGAGACTCATCTCACTCCTGATTCCTGTCCTTATGTCAGAGACGTAGGCATTGAACAGAAGGGGCCCAAGGACTGATCCCTGTGGGACCCCACTAATGACCCTCCTTGGGGATGAGACTATCCCGCCAACTACGACCCTCTGGGTCCGGTCCTGGAGCCAATTGCCTATCCATCTGATCATCTGGTTCCCCACCCCCATTTCTCCCAGCTTATCCAACAGGCCCGCGTAAGGAACAGAGTCAAATGCCTTGCTGAAGTCTAGAAAGAGGACGTCCACTGGTCTACCCAGGTCCAAGGCACTCGTCACCCAGTCATAGAACTCCACCAGGTCTGTCTGACATGATTTCTCCAGGATGAATCCATGCTGTCTATCGTCCAGGCACCCTGACTTATCCAGGTCCTCCCCTAGCCTCTCCTTGACAATGTCTTCCATCACCTTGCCCACCACCGATGTCAGGCTGACAGGCCTGTAGTTCCCTGCCATCTCCCTTGATCTCCCCTTGTGGATAGGCACTATATGCGCCACCTTCCAGTCCTGGGGCACCCACCCTGTCCTCAGAGAGATGGTGAAAAGCTCCACCAGGGGTTTCTCCAGGACATCCGCAAGTTCCTTCAGCACTCTGGGATGTAATTTATCTGGCCCTGGTGCTTTCTCCGTCTTAAGGGAGCTGAGGGCTTCCCTCACTCTCTCTGCTGTGATTTCCACTTCCGGTACCTCTTCTCCCTGCTTAGCCTTCCCCCCTCCTGCCAGTGATGCCCCTCCCCAGACCCGCCTATCGGTAAGGGTCCCCCCCTCCTCAGTATCTCTGTCTCCTCCCATGTATGATGCAGCACCCCCATTTTCCTTGGTGAAAACTGAGGTGAAGTACTCATTTAGTACCTCAGCCTGCTCCCCGGGTCTTGTGCCCATCTCCCTGATTTAATCCTGCTAATCTGCCCCTTCACCCTTCGTTTTTCCCCAATGTATCTAAAGAACCCCTTGTTCCCTCTCCTAATTTCCCTGGCCAGGTTCTGCTCCTCCTTGCCTTAGCCGCCCTCACACCTAGTGGCCCTTCTAGCCATCAGCTCGCTCCCTCAATCCCTTTCCTCCTTGAGCACTTGAATTGCTTATAGGCTGCCTTCTTTCCCCGCACCACCTCCTGGACCTCCCTGCTCCACCAGCAGGGCTTTTGGGCCCTACCGCATTTTCGTCATACTCTTGCACAGGTGCTGGTAGTATCCTGCACCCCTCTCCTGATGATTTCCCACCTACTATCAGCGTCCATGTCTGACCCAATCCCATCCAAATGCTCCTTAAGGATCCTTCCCATTTCCTTAAAATCCACCCCCCTAAAATTTTGTTTTAGTTCACATTTTTTTACTGTCGTACTTTTCCATGTTTTTGATTTGCAGTCTTTTTGTAGACTTTATAAACTACTTTTCTTGAAATATTGTACTTGCTTTTAGCATTGACTTCATTTACATTTCTTGGGATGAAGGTTTATGAGAAAGGCCATGTGGGCGGGCCTTAGTCTGCATTGTGTGGTAGCTGGTGGCAATCTCCCAAGGGCTAATGGCTAGTACTTTTAATTCATCAAAGTGTCCTGCAACCTGGTGTTCCATATTGTCACACCTGAGGGATATGGGCTACAGAGCACCTACCACCATGCTACTACCATCACACCAGAAGGATGGAGGCCACAGTGCTGCTGCCATCCCATCTGAGAGATGGGGGGGCCGCAGTGCAGCCAACATCACACAGGAGCCTTGGGGGGGCCGCAGTGCTGCCACCATCACACAGGAGGGATTGGAGCAGCATTGTTGCTACTGCCATCACACTGGAGAGATAGGGCCGCAATTCTGCTTCTGCAATCACACCAGAGAGGGATGGGGCATGCAGTGCTGCTTCTCATCACACCTGAGGGAGGGGTCCACAGTGATTCTTCCCCTATTGCACCGGAAGGATAGGGAACCATAGTGGCACTGGTCATACCTGAGGGATGGGGACTGTAGTGTGTCTGCTGCCTTAACACATTGTAGCTATTAAAGTAACTTAATAGCCACAAGTGTAGATATACAACAGTAGAGGTCAAAATGTGAAAATGCATGCTAGCAGAGTGAAAAAAATAGTTAAATACAGGTCACAAAGCAAACACTGGTAAAAAAACAATGTTGGCCTTGCGGACACCGGTGACAACGGTTTTGTCAATCTGTAAAATTTAATTTGCCTTTTCTCAATCATGGTAAACCACTGCCCTGAGCTTTTTGTGACTGTCACTTAACTGCACATTACTGCATTGCAGCATGCCTGGCTCTGTGTAGTTCTCTGTGAAATTAGGGACACCTAGCGTGGGCGGGAGAGGGAGATTAAGCGCCTCTCAGGAAGTGCTGCATGGAGGGATGGGAAACTAATCTGTAAGACTGCAAGGACAATAGCCAGGAGGGAGGAGCTGGATGTCATTGTCCACCTGGGGACCAATGACCTGACGAGGTGAAGGGTAGAGTTAGCCAGAGTCCAGGAGGATTTCAGGAAGCTGGGAGGGGACCTGAAACAGGCTGCACATTCTGTCTCATTCTCAAAGGTGCTATCTCTCCAAGGCATGGGGGAGGCCAGGGCACTCCACATTGGAACCTTCAACTCCTGGTTGAAGGATTGATATGGAAGGGAAGGATCTGGCTTCATAGGGGACTGGGGCCCAACTTGGGCAGATGCAAGCTTGTATCAGGAGGATGGCCTGCATCTGTCTGGAAAGGGGACCTCAGTCCTTAGTGAGAAGTTGGAATGTTTCAGCAGAGAGCATTTAAACTGGCCAAGGGGGAAGAGCCAGGAAGCTTAGGAACACCCTCCCCTGGGGAGAACATGCAAAAGTACAAATTGACAACAGGAACAACTGAAGCAAGTAGTGAGGGGCAGGCAGGGGAAACGTTTATAAGGGGGCATAAGGGGGAGGGAGAGCACATGAGCATGAATACAGGGGTGGGGGGAAGAGGCAAAATAGAGAAAACAGGAACAGAGGGAGGGCAGAGAGTAAAACATGGAAGATCATGTTCACAAATGCCCGCAGTCTGGGAAATAAGGTTCCAGACCTGGAAGCCTTGACGATGGATGCAGACCTTGACAGCAGCAATAACAGAGACATGGTACTCTGCTAATCACAGCTGGGACAGCAATGTACCAGGCAATACACTGTTCAGAAGGGAAAGGGAAGGTAAAAAGGGAGGGATGGTAGCCCTGTACATCAGAGAAGGCATAAAGGCTACCGAAGTACAGAGAAGGTAGGGGCAGGATGAGGCAATGTGGGTCACCCTTGAATCAGGAAATGACTCAGCAATATGTACAGGGGTGATCTGCAGACCTCCGGCACAGAGGGAGGAAGTGGACATGGTACTAGTGGAGAAAATTCATGACATGGCAGCTAAAGGTGAAATCCTGTTGATGGGAGATTTCAATATGCCAGATGTGGATTGGACCCCCCAGGCAGCTGCTTCAGCCAGAAGCACGGCCATCCTGGAATCCCTGCAGGGGGTTGAACTCAGACAGCTGGTGCATGAGCCCACCAGGGACAAATCAATTCTAGACCTGGTATGGACCAATGGGAACAGAGTCAAAAGAATCCAGGTAGAAGGGAAGCTGGGATCCAGCGACCACCACGTGGTGTGGTTTGACATGGAGACAGGGACTCAGTTAAGCCACACAAGGGCAAAAGTATTAGATTTCAGGAGGGCGGATTTCAATGAAATGGGTAGATGTTTAAAAGCTGCCCTGGAGAAAGTAGAGGTAATGGAGGTGGTGGAGGAACAGTGGGGAAGACTAAAAGGAGTCATTGTGGAAATAACTAACCAATGCTTTAGGATAGCGGCCAAAGGAAAAAGAAGAAAGAAACCACTATGGTTCTCTAAAGAGGTGGGAGACAAAGTAAGGGCAAAAAGAGCAAGTTTCAGGAAGTACAAGGGGACCCAAAGGGAGAAGGACAGGGAAGTGTACCTTGAATGTCTAAGAGAGGCAAGGAAGGAGGAGATACCTGTTCACATGGTATGGTAAACACCTCTACCTGTCTGCCCCCGCTATCTCTTCTCCCCTTGCCTCTCTCCTAAATCTCCCCTTCTCCTTGGCCTCTGTCCCTGCTGCCTGGAAGCTGGCCATTGTCATCCCCTTCCCTAAAGGTGGCGATCCCTCTACCCCAGGAAATTACCAGCCTGTCTCTCTTCTCCCCATCCTTAACAAGCTCCAGGAGCACATAGTGCTGTCCCAACTGTCCCCTTTCCTCGACTTCTCCTCCTTTTTTCTCCACTTTCCAGTCTGGCTTCCAGAAGCACCACTTCACTACCAGCTCCATCCTCAGGCTCACTGACTCCATCCTCTCTGGCATGGACCAGAGCCTTATCACCTCTGCCATCTTTGTCGACCTGGCTAAGGCACTCAGCACTGTCTCACACCCACTCCTTCTTGAGAAACTCTCTGTCTCTGGGCTCTCAGCCACTGCCACCAGTTGTTTCTGCTCCTAGATGTTGTGCTTCTGGATTTCAGTAGGGCATTTGATACCATCCCTCATAGTGAGCTTATAAACACCTTGCTAGAATTAGGATTGGATATAAGTGCGGTGTCATGAATTAGATCTTGGCTTTACACTAGGAGACAGCATGTCAGGGTTAGAGATACAATATCAGATTGGGCAATGGTGACCAGTGGTGTTCCACAGGGTTCCGTGCCCGGTCCAATCCTTTTTAACATATATTTGGCCACAATGAATATTGAGGACAATGTATGGATTTCAAAATACACCCATGATACAAAAATAGGCTCTATTGTTAGCAATCCAGAGGACATCACTAGATTACAAACCCAACTGTTTAAACTGCAGGAGCGATCTGACATGCATAAGCTCAGATTTAATGTTGGAAAATATGCAGTTATGCACTTCGGTAAATCAAACCCAGGAGCAAAATATGTATTAAACAGGCAGCAACTGAAAGAAACAACAGAGGAAAGGGACATTGGTATTGTTATGACAAGCAGTTTTACATTTAAACAACATTGTAGACAAACTGCAAGGAAAGCAAATGCCATTCTTCATTGCATTTGAAGACATGTTAGTCGCAGGAGGGGAGAGGTTTGTTTTGCCCCTGCACTGTTCCCTGGTGAGACCACACCTTGAGTATTGCTCCCAGTTTTGGTCTCCTTATACCAGAACTGAGATTGATACAGTTGAAAAGGTTCAGAAAAAAGCAGCAAAGATGCTATCTGACATGGAACACCTGACCTACAAGGACAGGGTAACTGCACTGGATCTATACCCACTTGAGTACAGGAGTAAGAGGAGATACTGTATGTGCTTACTTTATAAGCCTTTTTCAAATAATGACCTACAAGATTACCTGGGTTTGGAACTTCGGGAGCAAACGTCTAATACTAGAGCCCATATCTTACAACTCAAGAGAGAAGCTAGTGTAACTTAAGAGACAAGCTGGGTGGTATAATCATAAGACTGTCAGTTTATGGAACAGATTACCAACTGAAGTTATCAGCACTAGTTTTATGGCTATATTCAAAACTAGACTGGATACTTATTGCAAAGGAATGGATATCTGGGGCTACACCCCTGTGTAAAAGGCAAGTTTCATATGGGCCTATGGCTTGATTAGATTGTATATTACCTATGTTACCTGTGTTACTTACCTTAGAAACATAGAAACGAAGAATTTGACAGCAGATAAGGACCACTTGGCCCACCCAGTCTGCCCATTTCCTTACCTAATGGATAAGCTGCAGATCCTAGTTAACCAACAACCTACTTCTCCTACCCCCACCCCATAGAATTGCCTTATGACTGTCCCATGCATTCTTGAATTCCACCATTGTTTTTGACTCCACAGCTTCCTCAGGAAGACCATTCCATGCATCCACAATCCTCTCCGTGAAAAAAATACTTCCTCACATTACCTCTGAGCCGTCCCCCCTCTATCTTCAAATTGTGTCCCCTTGTTCTTGCACGTCTCTTTTTCTGAAATATGTTACCCTCTTGGACTTTGTTGATTCCTTGAGATACTTGAACATTTCTATCATGTCCCCCTCCCCTCCTTTCCTCGGAGGCTATACATATTAAGCTCCTTAAGTCTCTCTTCATATGTCTTCTGGTGCAGACCCTGCACCATTTTAGTTGCCTTCCTCTGGACTACCTCCATCCTGTCAATGTCTTTGGAGATTGGATCTTCAGAACTGCACGCAGTACTCCAGATGGGGTCTCACCAGCTGTCTGTACAGAGGGATAACAACTTCCTGTTTTCTACTGGTGATGCCTCTCCCTATGCATCCCAGTATCCCCCCAGTCCTCCTTACTGCCCTCTCACATTGCTTGCCCACCTTTAGGTCATCTGATATGACTACCCCTAGGTCCCTTTCCATTTTTGTTGTTGTTAGTATCTCACCCCCCCCCATTGTGTACTCTTCCCCTAGGTTTGTGTTTCCCAGGTGCATTACTTTGCACTTCTTAGCAATGAATCTAAGCTGCCATACATTTGACCATTCCACCAACCTTGCCAAATCCCTTTACATCCCTTCCATCCCACCTTGTATATCAACCCTGTTGCAGATCTTTGTGTTGTCTGCAAAGAGATATACTTTTCCTTCCAGTCCCTCTGCAATGTCACTTACAAAGACATTGAAGAGGACTGGTCCTAGTACTGAACCCTGCGGTACCCCACTAGTAACCCCCCTTTCTTCAGCATGGACTCTGTTTACTATTACCCTCTGTGTCCTGTTCTCTAGCCAATTCTTTACCCAGGCTACCATCTTGGGACCCACTCCAAGGCTGACTAACTTGTATATTAATCTTTCGTGTGGGACTGTGTCACATGCCTTGCCAAAGTCCAGGTAGGCCATGTCCACAGCCCCTCCCTGATCTACTACTTTGGTCACCCAGTCAAAGAAATCTATTAGATTTGTCTGACATGACCTTCCCGCTGTGAATCCATGCTGCCTAGGGTCCTGTGCCCCTCTGGCCTCTAGGTACTCAATAATTCTTTCCTTCCGAAGTGATTCCATCATTTTCCCTATCACTGAGGTTAAACTAACTGGTCTGTAGTTTCCTGCTTCTGCCCTGCTCCCACTTTTGTACAGTGGGATAACATCTGCCCTCCTCCAGTCCTCAGATACCACCCCATCCTTCCATGATTTGTTAAAGAACGTAGTCAGTGGTATCACTAGTTCTACTCTTAGTTCTTTTAGAATTCTGGGATGAATCCCATCAGGCCCCATTGCTTTGTCCACCTTCAGTTTTAAGAGTTCTTTCAGAACTCTTTCTTCTGTGAATGGGCTGGTATCAACCCCTGTAACCCCCACCCAGGTATGCCATTTCTTTCTTGACAGCTGTACCTGGTGGGCTGGGTTCGGGGAGGAATATGTCACTCAGCACATTGGCTAGGTTTGGCTACTCTGCAACAGGGGCACCCAAGTAACTCCAGACAAAGGAAGCAATAACTGTAATGTCCAATACCAAAAGTGGGATTCTAAAGTGTGGCTTTTATTCACATCAAACAGAATAAACAAAGCATAGATAGACCCCCACAGGGCTACACTCCTGGTAATGCAGATTTAAGGAGACCAGAACACATCCTCATGCTTTAGCCCTCAGGCTCTGAAACACACTGGTCACACAGCCTGAACTTGCATGCTGCTCTGGGTTTTCCCTGGCTCTGCTCCCTTGCCAGCCACTTGGACACTTTCCATATAGCATGGAAACATCTACTGGTGGCTCCGTAAACCACCTATGAGCACTTCTCCATAAGGGAATCTTCCTCATCAATCCCACGTCTGGGTACATTCCACAGGCACTGGCCAAGTACCTGAGAGAAAGCAACAGGTGTCCTAGAGCAAATCCATATAGGTGAATTGGTTACTACTGATGAGGGGTCTCCCACTTCTCGCTCCCGTAATTCATAGCCAGCCATTTCTCTGGACTGTAACACCTCATCCTTTAAAACATTTTACTGTGTAGATTATTTTTAAATGTATGCCACATTCAGTCTACTGTCTTTACATCCCATTTGTGCTGAACTTGAACATACTTAATAAGTGGCTTAGTCCATTACTCTAGACCCCCCCCCACAGAGTTAAGCAGTCCAATCCCCACATCTTCCAAACTGTACTTGGCTGTCTTTTCCTAAGCCCACAGTAACAGTCCCTTTAGTTTCATCTTGATTCAGGTGAAAATACATGGCCCTTTAGCAGAGCAAACTCACCCCTTGGTTGCAGGTGCCCCACAGGCATTTTCTCCTCAAAGAACTCTCGTCCAGAGCTTCTGGTGCCTCAGCACGAACTTAAATCAGGCAGCTTCTTTTCCCTAGCTGGACCAGGGGGGTTGCCCTGGAAGCAGGCTGATTTTTTCCCCCGCCCTGATCCACTGAAAGCGGTCTCCACCACTTCAATGTGCTCTTCTTGAGTTCCTCTTCAGGTGAGAACTCACACATATACCACAAAAAAATAGCTCTTTGACAGAGCTTAGAGCTCTGAGAGCCTGCTTACAGCAGAACACCTCTTCTACTGACTGCACAGACTCTACTGAACTCACTTCAAATCCCCAACATTCTACTCTAACCTCCAACTGAAACATTCCAGTGTGGCTTATGCATCTGCGACAGTTCTAAATGATGTCATCCCTCAGTCTCAGCTGAGACTGAGAACAGAGTGAGACAGTGTGAAATCCATTTAACTGGAGTTTCACAAGCTGCCTTCCCTGCCTACCACTAGATCTTACTGGGATTCTAGCAACCCTGGGTAACACAGGGGTTACACTCCCATATCCAGAGTGTTTCTATTGTTTGGTTTAGGTACTCCCCTCTTCATTTGTGAATACTGAGCAAAAACATTTGTTTAGCATCTCTGCCTTTTCACAATCACCCTCTGACCACCCCTTCCCCTTTATTAAGCCTCACTGTCCCTTCCTTGGTCTTTCTTCGCTCCCTGATGTACCTATAAAAGGTTTTATTCCCCTTCTTAACTGCGTTGGCTATCTTTTCCTCGGTTTGGGCCTTTGCTGTTCTGACTGCCTTCCCTGTTTCCTTTTGTTTTAACTGATACAGTTCTCTGTCCTGCTCCTTCTGTGATTCCTTGTACTTCCTGAATGCTTTCTTTTTCTCCCTAACCTTCTCTGCCACCTCCTTTGAGAACCATAGTGTTTTTTCACATTGTTTTGTTTTGTTTATTTTCTTCACACAAACGCTTGTTGCCTCTGTGATGGCAGTTTTGATTATTCCCTATTGTTCTTCCACCCCTCCTTCCTGCCCATTTGCTAGTGCATTCCTTAGGCACTCACCCATTTTGGCAAAGTCAGCCCTCCTAAAGACCAGGACCTTTGCCTTTGTATGGCTTGACTCTGCTGCCGTGTTTATCATGAACCATACTGTTCCATGGGCGCTAGCTCCCAGATGGCTACCCACTTCTAAATCTGTGATTCTCTCTCCATCTCCATTTGAGAGTACCAGGTCTAAGATTGCTCCCTCTCGAGTGGGTTCCACTACTAGTTGTCTAAGGCATGCCCCCTATAGGGCATCTAGAATGACCCTGATCTTGGAAGTGGCTTCTGCAAATGCACTCCAGTTATCATCTGGCATATTCAGATCCCCCATCAACAATATCTCCCCTTTTTCTGCCATTCAAAGGATACCTTCTATCATTTCCTTGTCCATTTCCTCCCCCTGAGATGGGGGTCTGTATACAACCCCTCTGCAGATTGTGATGCCATTGCCTGTCTCCAAGTTGACCTACAGTGCCTCCACTTCTCCCCATTTACCCTTCTGTTATGTTGCTTTGATTCCTTCCCTTATGTAGAGAGCTACTCCTCCTCCTCTTTTACTCTCACTGTCCCTCCTTTAGATAGTTTATCCTGGCATGTTTACATCCCAGTCATGGTTCTGTGTGTGCCATGTTTCTGTGACTGCCACAATATGCAGATGTTCCTCTTCCATCAAGGCTACTAGTTCAGGAAGCTTGTTACCCACAGTATGGGCATCGGTACTCATCACTCTCCATTTTTTGATGGCCTTACCTCTTGTAGCACCATTCCTGTCCTCATTGACTTTGCTTTCCCCATTCACCCCTGTCCTGCTCCCTGCTGACCTTTCTACCTTGGTCTTTACCTCATTTAGTACCCTGTTTTATAGGGGGAAGCTGGGAATTCCCTGCTGCTTATCAGTGTCTGCCCCCTTGACTAGTTTAAACTGAGGGTAGGACTCAGTTTGTCAGGATTGGTAACTCTCTATCCCCTCCTTTCCCCATTAACACAGGTGTCCTGCAAGGCTTTGTACTAGGCCAACATTTATTTTTTTCCATCTTCCTTAATGACCTCCCTGCTGTCTGCTCCACCACCTCTATATACATGTATGCAGACAACATAGTCCTGTATACTACCAGCCCCTCCCCTTCTGATGTGGTGTCCAGACTTCAGCATGACTTCAGTAAGGTTCAGTTCTGGCTACGCTCAAATCAATTGTTCCTGAACACCAAAAAGACTGTCTCCATGACCTTCGGCACAAGGCAGAGACTCTCAAGGCTCCCCTCTCTCCGCTCCTTCCACACCCTGAATGGAACTATGCTTGAGGATGTTACCTCCTTTAGGTATTTTGGGGTTTGTCTTGATCAACACCTTGACTCCTCTGGACATATGGATGCCATCCACAAAAAAAACAGCAATCTAAACTCAGTGCTCTTTACAGGAACCGTGGATATATTCCATTGTCAGCCTGCCGTGCACTGGTCTAGAAAATCATCCTCCCAAGTTTTGACTGCAGTGATGTGGTCCACAGTGCCACATCTACAGCTTCCCTAGCTAGATTTGACACTCTTTTCCACTCTTTCTGCTGCTTCACCCTTTACTATCCCCCCACGCATCCATCATTGCACCCTCTATCAATCTCTCTCCTTCCCCTCCCTTTATAACAGACATCTCGCCCACTATGCCAGCTTCTTAGCTAAGTTCTGGTTTGGTCCACACACACCCTTCTCTCTCCCTCCCTCTTCCTCCCACTCTCTTAGGAACCTCAATTCTCGTACTCTTGCCATCCCTTCCAAGTCTACCTCTACTCATCAGGCAGCTTCCTCCCACCCCTTCCCCAAACTCTGGAACAACCTCCCCCCCATCCCAGGGCCAACCCCCCCATGCTCTCTACGACCTCCTACATAACTTCATCTCCCCCACCTGCAGGTGCTCCTGATGCCCCTCTTCCCCCTCCCATCTATCCGTCACTTCCCCTCTCCTGCTCATGATCCATACTCCCTGCTCTGTCACCCCACCTGTTTCATTCTCACTGATTAACAGTCTGATTTTGCCTCCTGCACCTCTCTTATACCATCTTTACCTTCCCTTCGCAGTTTCTTAGTGCTGAATTGCTGCATAGTTCTCTCTCCTGTTGTGTACATCTGGATCTAGGTATTTACAACAGTTACAACTCTGTATTTTGTATTCATAACAGATTAGCTCTGCATCATGAGCTGTAACCCATGCTTTGTCACACTGTTTACCTGACTAGCACTTGTAATTCTGTAAATCCTGCACTTTGAATGTGTATTATTAGCAAGGCAATCATGTGTTTCTTATTTGTCCCCACAGGACACATCTGGAAATGAGCAACCTTGCTCAGTATGTCTTTCCTGCTGAAACTTTTAAAATAAAAAAATAAATGCAAATTTTGTTTACAGCCCTGCACAACTAAGCTCATGTTTTGGGGCCCATACAAGGTCTGATCTAGCCCTGGTCTGTGACCTTACATATATCATGGCTAGAATGTGACCTGCAGAAGCTTAAAAGGCCCTGAAAATAGACTGAGTAGCATAGTCCCATAGAACTGTGATAACAAAAGGGATTTAGGGTCCATCATCTTCATCCCTCTGGTTGTACAGCAGTTACTACAGTACATCCAGTTTGAGTATGACCATATCTCTACGTTTATTAGCTAGAATGCTAACCCTTCTCATACTGTGTAACCTCAATGCCATCTTCCCTAAGGAACCTATCTAGTCCTGCTTTTTAAACCTGAACAGTACTACCCATAGCTCCCACAACCTCACTTAGGCTATTCCATGTGTTAACCACTCTATTTCCTTTCCCACAGTTCCAGTGCATGTCCTCTGGGTCTGCTTCCATTTACCAGCTCAAACACCTGTGTATACTAATACTTCGTGTCTGTCCCGTTCAGTATTTGGAGCCCTGTGTTCATATCCCTTTTGGCCTTCGCTTCTCTGGACTGAATAATCTGAGAATGCCAAACCTCTCCTTGAAGTTTTTACCACTTGAGCCATTACTCTGCTCAATGACACTGTGATGGCTCCCTGCAGTCTCTACAATGTCCTTGCTGTACTGCAGTGACCAGAACTGGATGCACTTCTCCAGGTGAGTCACCCCAATAAATAAATAAATAATAAACACATCCACTGTTTTCAATGGGCCATCACAAGAGGAGGAGTAATCACAGTCTTCCTGACCTTCTGCAGTACAGGGGGATTCATGGGAGCACAATAGCCCCATTTGAATGAACCTACAGGCGATGGGGTAATTCATCCCCACCCTCTGCTAAGGCAATGTTAATTCTAACTCGAGTAGCCTTTGGAGCCTTGGATCCACACAACCAATATTGCGGCTTGTCCTGTAGTCCCCTCGTTGATTATCAGGCCCGTGCAAGCTGAATGCTCTTCCTGTATCCTGTATTAGTGCTAACCTTGATATTGACACTGCCTCCGCAAGGATCATTTCATCACTCTGTGCATGGCAAGGTAAGTGGAACTATTTTGGACAGATGGAGGTAGTATAACCTAACTTCAGCTGCCTGTCACAAATGCATTATTTTATTTACTTACAGTGGAGATTCTGGCAAATGAATTGTCTCCGTCAAGCTGATTTGCCTCATGAACAACTGAAACAAGACTTTGTTTGGTCTAATGATTCCAACAGGATAGTCAAACAGCATGCAGCAGCATTATTTCTTTTAAAAAGCTGGAAACTGATATTTTATACCACCAAAAAAAATAAATTAGTATGATGAATCCCCTAGAGGATACTATTCATTCACTACGTATGAGGTTTCCAAGCTGTTGAGTAAGAGGATGCTAAGGCTTAACTCTTCATCTGAGACTGTCCAGTTCACTTTACACATGACAGGCTAGAATGTATTAAACATCATCATAAACTAAATCAAATAAGGCTGATTCATACCAAACAACAGGGCACTGCAATAATAGACTCCCTCACCAAGTGTATTAAGTTTTCAAAACATTTTATAGTTCAGCGTAGCTGAATACCAGATGGTGCCTGTAACTCATGATCATTTTGAGGTACCCAAGCACTGACCCCTTCTTCAGGGTAGGCAGATCATGTCTATTTTAAAATAAAAAATATTCTATCACCACATTAAAATATGCACATATTATATACAAAATTGTTATTAACGTATGTGTGCTGTTTATAAAGGCTAGAATGCATTATGAAATAAACTTTTAGTTTAGCTAAGGCATCCATGAAAAAACATTTAACATGCACACCCAAAGATTTACTGTGCTGTCACTAAGGTGTACTGCATCACATGAATACTGTATATACAAGCAAAGCAGAGCACTGTGTAACTATTTTTCAGAACTATATATATATATGTATATGTATATGTGTATATATATATATATATATATATATATATATATATATTTATTTATGCAATAGGCATGGACAGTACTCAGTCTAGATAAATCATTCATCTCTTTGCAAGACAGTGAGCAGTGAGATAAATGCATTTATCGTAACAGTTGCATTTATCACAATCCTTGTTGCATCATCAGCAGGACACTGCTCTGCCCACTTGCCTGCCCACCAGTGCTACTTCCAGCTGCACAGCACCTTCTTTCCACTTGCAGCCTCCTCAGAAAATCCACTCCCTGAAAACTTTTACACAGTCTCTTCTCGGCACACATAAGAAGGTAAATACTACATCATCTGTTATTTATGTTTAAAAAAACAAGTGCAGCTCTCATATGACTGGAGAGATCATTTACATTCCCTGATCACTCACCAGCCCGACACGAAATGAAACAGCCACCGGCTGCTCCAAAAACAACTGTTCCTCTCTCAACACCATTCCTAACAAGCTCATCACTCAATACCTCAAAGATTTTTCCTTTTTTACTTTAAACAGCAAAGTCGTCCACACATATCAGACACTCACAAAAAACTGCTGTCACGTTTCTCAAAAAAATGTTTTCAAGACATGCCATTAACCAACCGGATGCAACATCACAGAGTGAGCGAGATGTCATCACACCATGTCCATGGCAACATCCATGACAACGGAGTTGGCAAGCTGCAGAAAAGCACTGTAGTAAAAAAAACCACACATTTTTAAAAATATTTAAAAAACAACAAGAAAACATTAAAAAACACATAACAAGGTCCTTCCTGATTGCATAAATCAGATATACAGTGGGGACCAGTGTGATACTGTACCTTATTTCTCTACACTTGAGCAGTATGACCATGGTCACCTCACTCATGGCTTACACCACTCGTAAGGTCACTCAAGGTCAAACTGCTCTAGTGAAGATAAATAAGGTATCACATTGGTCCCCACTAAATATATATATAATATATATATATATATATATATATACAGTGTGTGTATATATATATATATATATATATATATATATATATATATATATATATATATATTCTTTGAAAAAACTGTGCTAATGCACCAGTTAGGGTTCAACTTAATACCATAAAAACAGAGAAATATGGTGTTAGGGTTCCCAACCTTAACTCCTTACCCCACCCCACCCAAGTAGTAAAATAAAAAAACATTAGGGTTTGAGGTCTCCGGAGTCTTGACAAATCATTGGTGGGCTATTCCTTGGGGTTGTCATCTTAGCAAAGTTATGAGTGAACATGAACTATTTCAACATTCACTCATAACTTGGTCATTTTACCACATTTTTACACCAAATTTTCTACAGAGTCTTCTTGTGACCCTACCTCATGAACTCAGTAGATGAAAATGTTCAAATCCCACCCAAAATGTGATTTCAGGGAATGAATGCAAAATCACCTTTGGGGGGAGTTGACAAATTTCAACTGCCTTGTTCATGAGGCGGGGTTTTAAAAAGGCCATGTTGAAAGTTTGTTGGACACATTTTAGAAATTAGTGAAGTGGATGTTGAAATATTTCAGTGTTCATTCATAACCTGGTCATTTTCACATGTTTTTACACCAAATATTTCAAATAGCCTTCTTATGACCCCATCTCATGAACCCAGTAGGTGAAAATTAAGACCACCCAAAAGGTGATTTTGTGCAGTGACTGCAAAATTATCTTTTGGTCAGGATTTGAAAAATTCTACTGCCCTTGTTTATGAGGTGGGGTCACAAATGTTATGTTTAAAATTTGGTGTAAACATATGACAAAATGGCAAAGATATGAATAAAAGTTAAAACCCCATTGAAATACATTAACGTGGACTTATCTTATTTTTTCATATCACAGTCGCTGATTCCAGCAGCAAGGTGTGTCTTCAATTGGAGAGTGGATCTACGTCATGGGACATGTTCAGTTTAGTGAGGGTGTGTGGGTGGTGAGTCAGAGTTGGGTGGGTGGGGTCTTGGGGTCAGATTGTCAATGGACCATTTTCTCTTTTGCAGGGTATTTAAAAATGAAGACATAGAGGGACTGTTTTCTTTTTTGCAGGTTTAATTAAAATAGGTATTGGATCTGACACAGGGGATTGGGCACCCCAGTGTCAGCATAATGCTATGGCGACATGGGGGTTGGGCACCACAGTTTTGCCACCTAAGGTTTTATGGGGAGGTGACCTGGAGGGAAGGGGGTTTGGGCAAGCAGCATTTGGGGTGGGCACCCTGGTCCACTTTTTTTTAAATCAATACCATGCAGGATCAGGACTGACTGAGATGGACAGATAGATAGATAAAGAGGGAGAGAGAGAGAGAGAGATCATGATCCCCAGCCCACTGCTCAAACTGAAGCCAGCAGCACGCCTCCAGCTGCAGCTTCCAAGTCAAGAAACTTGAGCTGTTCTCATACAGAGAACACAGGTGAATGCCTCCTCTCACTAAGCTGGACACCCTGGATTTTGGAGTGCCCAGAAATTGTATTTCTCAAGGTTTCTTAAAAGAAACGAACACCAGAATCTAGCTAAATTGGTCCCTCTTAGCTAGGTTCAAATATTTGTTTTTTAAAAATACACAATTTTTATTACAAGATGGTGTTTGTCATGACACGAAAAACATTTTTTCTGAGTTTACTTAGTTTACTTAGTATGTTAGGACAAAAGTAGGCTTATGCCCATTGTGATTGTCCCCCACACTAGTGGGACTTTAACCTATTCACAATGGTGTCTCAGCCAGTTGTTTAATCTGGCTTTGAATATATTAAAGCAATTAGAATCTATGATGTTTTTAGGAAGACCATTCCAGGCCTTAGCTGCTCTAATAGGGAAGAAAGAATCCCTTTTTACAGTATTTGACTGCTCATCAGCAAATTGTTGTTGGTGGAGTATAGCTACATGCTGCCTATTTGAATATTCCAATCCACATTGTTCCATTAAATATTGAGAGTGGAGAAATTTGTAGGTAAGTAGGAGGTCACCTCTGTACTTCTGAGTTGGGAATGAAAATAAACCTGTTTCCATGAGTCTAGTTGTATATTCCATATTGGAGAGTCTAGGCACTAGTTTTGTAGCTCTTCTCTGGATCCTCTCTACCAGGTCTATGTCCTTCTTGTGATATGGGCTCCAGAAGGGAGAGCCATAATCAAGGTGTGGCCAGACATACGCTCGATATATAGGGACTATACATTGTTGTGAGAAGCAAGTGATGAGAAACCAAAAACAATCTCGCGACACAAAATTTTTCATGTCATATCAGAAGGTTATCCAAAAACCCTACTGAGCATGCTTAGAACCACTAAGAAAACAACATTTTACATCCTTATAACTCTGGAACCGTTTAATATTTTCTCACAAAACATTCAAAAGGCACTACCTTGTCACAGTCCAATTCTACCCTGAAAGTTTCAAAACACAATTCTATACCATCTAGGCTATACATGACAGCAAAACCAAAGACCCATGTTAAGTATAGAAAAAAAATAGATGTCTACAGGAAACCAACATATGTGGATCTCAGAAATCATACAAGCTGCCATCACAAAACTTTTCACATACTGAGACCTTACATACTACATAAAGTATGCACAATTCCAGGCAATTTCATTGAATGATCACAAAGCTATTAAGGTGCAAAATTGGGAGTTTAACATAGAACTTGTCAGGCAATCCTAACTCTACTAGCACTACCATACTAGTTTAATATACACATTCATTGCAAAAAACATAATTAATGCACTAGTTAGGGTTAAAGCAACAAAAATAGGGAAATGTGGCATTAGGGTTACCAACTCTAACACCCCACCCCACCCTGCAGGCAGCAACAGGTGTGGGGTGTGGGGTTGTCAACTTTATCTCAAAATTCCTACTGCGCATGCCCAAGTTGGAAAACACTAAAATTTAAAGCCTTACAACTCTGGAACCCTTTTATATTTTTTCACCAGACCTGTCAAAGGCATTACCTTGGGACACATGTCCCCTGCAATTTTGGGGCAATTATTCCTTTCCATGTAGGCTATAGGCAACAGCAAAAATAAAACAATGTTTAATGTAGAAACAAATTTAGTTTTTTTCTTAAAATGACATGTGTATCTCAGAAACCTCACAAGCTGCTGTCATAAAAATGTCCACACATCAAGACTTTGCCTCCTAGACAACACAAATGACATTTCAGCTCATTTTGTCAAAGGGTGCCAAAGATATTAATGTTCAAAATCTGAGGTTTAACATTAAATGGGCTACTCAGCCCTAACTATAGGGGCGCTATTGCATCCTATAATAAAATACACACACAGGCCCAGATATTCAGACTGCACCAGGCAGTGGTGTAAGCCTGGGCACAGCACAACTGGGATGCGCTGGAGCCAGGACCAGGTGATATTCAACAGTTATGCGCCATGGCACAGCACCGTTGAATATGGCAAGGTCAGCGCACATACTGCACATGGTGTAGTGGCACGGCACCGGTGCAAGCCACAGATAGGGAGCATGGGGATGCACCAGCCCAAGTGCTGTTGCACCAGGTACATCACCTGCGATATTCAGCCAGGGGCATGCAAATGAGGCCATAATATATGCAAGGCACAAATGGGGCCATTTGCATGCCTTGTGCAGGGCAGCCCAGTGACTTGCACCTGGCAGCCTGCACAGCATGATGTAGGCAGTGGGGATCCTGGGGCATTCCCACCCTTTAGCTGCGATCGTGTGGTATATGTTAAGAAATACATCCCTGGTAGTCTAGTGACCCCCCATGTCCCCGATTCCCCAGAAATAAAAGCCATGACCATCCCTGGTGGTCTAGTGGCCTCCTCTGCCCATTGCCTTGATCGTGGTAAAACCCCATAATGAAATGCCCTGGTGATCCAGTGGCACCCCTCACTTAGGATTCTAACTCTGGGAGGGTCCAACTCGGAGAGCGCACAGGTCCGGATTGTGCCATAATGTTGTACACTATTAAGCATATGACATTATGACCCGGTATGAATAAAATAAAATGTGAGCCAGCCCATCAGCACAGAGGTAGCACTACTGCTCCTGACACTGGCGAACCAGGTTCGGGAATGATCCTGGGTCATCGGGAGCTTGCTGGGGGAATGAGGATTGAGCATTCCAGAGGATACCCTCCTCCTCCTCTGGGGAGGGAGGGATAAAGAGCTGCTTTCACACCCAAAACCAGTACTGCCACTGGTGGAAGCACAGGTTGCATTCTCAGACTCTCTAACTTGGGATGAGAGGACCCTGTTAGGTGCTTGGCTAAAGTGTGTGTCAGCATGTTGCCAGCATGGATTTATGTCCTTTGTGCCGGCACCCTCTGGGGTCAGGGGCTAAAGAGGGAAAAACTGGCAATAATCATTGCACCAAACAGCGTGGTGCCAGGATCCTAGTATGCCAGGACCCAGCAGGGAGTGCCGAGAAATCGGGGGTATACCTCCAACTGAGGAGCTGGAATTTCAAATGTCTGTAAAACGTAACACTTTGCTTTTTAAAATCTTGTTTTTAAATTTTGAATCTTCCAGATGTGCTGCATGGTCTTGCTGATACTGTGGTTCTGACTTTGACACAGTTCTTCAGCTCTGTGTATTGTAGCACTGGGAGATCCAGGGAGATGCTAAAGGTTACACTAAGTATGTTGGTTTAACAAGGTTTGTGTACAGATTTATGACATCAGTTGAGCAGAAGGCATGCATGGAATGCTTCACTCTAGAAATCTGTTCAAAGGATGTCACTCGGTTCTAGAACCCAAAAGTAACTCAAGAATGAATATTGTGCAGGAAAAGGTCAGCATTAATGAAAGGGCCCTTAATCAGGAAAATATAGATTATGTGAAAAAATATGAAACAATTTACAGAGGGTATTTAACTCCACACAGGTCCAGATTTTTAACAACAAATGTAAAAAAAAAGGCTTATGTTCCCTTTAAAGGGACACTGTCAACCCCCGTTGGGCCACAAAGTGCCTCTAGTTTTAAAAAAGCACATGTTACAATTGATCACATTCTGTAGGAATTGCTGATGTAGCAGGTGGTTAAGAGTCTGACTCTTTTTTTCCCTTTTAAAAGTGAAAAACAGACTACCCGCCATATTGGTCTTACCCCAGAAAAACGTGTTTGTTTTGAAAGCTCTTGAACAATTTCCACTGCAACTTTCCTGGACTTGGCAACACCCTTAACACAATTTAGCCATTCATGATGCCATGGGAGGAGCAGAGACTATTGCATAATGAGTAGCTGCACAGTTTTTGGATGTTCCTAATGTTCAGGAAGTTAGTTTAGTTAGTTTTTGTTGACCGGGTAAGTGCACTAGACAAATCCTGCCTATTTTCAGGCGCAACCCGGGGGAGGTGGATACAGATGAATGGCAACTGACCTTGAACCAGATTAAGCTGTTTGTGGTATTTTTCGTGAATGGGGAAATTTGGCCAGGGCACCGGGGAAATTCCCCTGCTCTTTTCGAGAAGTGCCATGGGATCATTAACATCCACCTGAACTACCACCAGAACAGGCAGATGGGACCTCGGTTTAACGTCTCATCTGAAAGATGGCACCTCGGGAGTGCAGCACCCCCCTCATGCTGCACTACAGTGTCAGCATTGGGAATACTAACCCAAGTGCCTGGTGTGGGGATAGAACCCACAGCTTACTGATCTCCAGCCTCAGAGGCGAGTGTACTGCCTGCTGAGCCACTGACACTGCACTAAGAGCAGATCATGGATTTGACAAAACAGACTAGTTTGTTTCAATAATATTAATTTCATTTCCATGATATTGTAAATGTTATTTTTTTTTTTTATCTAAATAAAATGTTTCCTCCTGGGTGTCGCAGGTGGCTGCTCAGCCCTGTCCCTGCCTCCCTCACCTGGCAACTGCCTCTCTGGTCCACCAAGCCCCATATCCCCCACAGATTGCCCCTGTGGCAGGGTCAGGAATGGGAGGGCCATCCTCCCCCCACCCCAAAAACCCAGCATCCAGATTTGGTGGGTCAGCGAGCCGGTGACAGTGTGAGGTGACTGCAGGTAGGCAAGGCTTCATATAGCCTGAGACCACCGCTTTTCCACTGTTTTCCCCATCCCCTTGCCATGGCGGGACATAAGCATGTGTACATGGAAGTGCACACATGCTATGTGACACAGCTGCCGCCCAGCCTCCGACAGGTGACAGCCAAGGAGTGAGATGGCATCCCTCACCACCACAGGAGAGGACAGCAGTCCATCAGACACTCGCTCCTCTCCCCCTGGCCAACCCCCCAGTGCTCCAACCTTGTTCCCGAACTCAGGTCACCGGCGAGGTGAGAGGTAAGGTGCATAGTGCCTCAGCCCTCTGCGCCACTGGACTGGACCAGTGAATTGTAAATGTTATTTGATGACAGTCTTATGTCCCAGTGTATTGTTTCACCATGATGCAGCCAATACAGCTGAGTTAAAAAAAATCTGAGTATAACTACACCACTTGCATGCATTTACGTTCTGCTAATAAAGGAAGCAAATAAATCAACCAGCAGCGTCAATTAATTTTAGAGAAGGTAAACAATCATAAAAAGTTGGGTTTCAACTTGAAATAGTATGATGCAAAGGGTTGACAGTGTCCTTTTAAGTATAGACGTCCAGATCTTGCCTATCAAGCAACAAATGGAAAGTGTTCTTGTGGTTAGATCCATATTTCTTATTATTCCTCAGCTGAATAAACTAATTTGACATAAAAGTAGTTGTGAACATGTTACAGCG
This sequence comes from Neoceratodus forsteri, assembly GCA_016271365.2. Classification (NCBI taxonomy): domain Eukaryota; kingdom Metazoa; phylum Chordata; order Ceratodontiformes; family Ceratodontidae; genus Neoceratodus; species Neoceratodus forsteri. The sequence goes on from JADMNL010000025.1 coordinate 78,959,351, forward strand.
TGCCCATCAAACAATAATACAGCCTTGAGCATATCGTAATTACAATATACAAACCAGCAACACAAACATTAAACTGCCTTATCCTAGAAAGCAAATATTATTCTGTATTCCCACCCATGTTTTATTCATTAACAGTTCAACTCATAATTGTAATGTGCAAAACAGTTAAATGAAAATGAAACATTTTTGTACATCTCTGTCCCAGTGGTATTCATTAGAATCTGTACAAGCTTCTTTGCCTTGTGCAACGTGCACCAGTGTGGCATACACAGTGTGTACATAAGGTTGATTGCTAACTGGCTTGTGGCAGGAAGCAAAGGGTTTTTTTTTTAGTAGATGGTCTTTGCTCCAAGTGGAGAGGGGCACACAATGGCATCCCTCAGTGATCGGTGCTGGGGCCACTACTATTCAACATTTTCATCGATGATCTTGTTCACTCAGCCATGCCAGTGGCCAGCCAGCAGTGAGTCATGCTGGCATGCTGATGACCTGGGTTCCAAAGTAAGCCCCGGTAAGTCAAGTTGAGAGGCAGGCCATGGCTGAGACAGCTGCTGCTTGGCAGTGCATCTCAGTCAGGGCAGCTTGGCAATGGACTCTGCCATCACAGTGATCCCTGTGGCTGGGCTAGAGAGCTTGCTCCTGCCGCACAGGGGATGCTGCAACTGTGTGTGGATGACATAGGCATTTGTTCCTGCCAGGAGAGGAGAGAGAACAGAAACTGAGGAGAGAAAAACCCAGTAGCCATCTGAAGGATGACTGAGTTCAGCCTGACCAGGGTATATCCCCGTGAACAAGTTAAATCCCTGCGACAAACTACTGGCCAGGAAAGAAAAGCCTTTATAGAAAAAAAAATTATCCTGTTCACCCTTAGTACAAACACATACACAAAGGGGACTCCACTAAATCTGGCTGGAGGAAGGTTCAAGAGGGATGTAAGCAGTCAAGTCATTTTTTATTTAAAAAAGACGCCCAATCCCAAAGGCTCTGGGCGCCGTACATTAAAAAGAGGTAAAGAAATTTTTTACAGCATTTCTTGCCATATAAGTACAAAACAAAAAGAAACATATATACATAATCATAATCAAACCCCAAAAGCATGTAAAAATAGGTGAGTCTTTAGGCAAACCTTGAAAGTAGTAAGGTTCGGGGCCTCCCTAACTGCAGCTGGCAATGAATTCCAAAAAGCGGGCGCGGCGACACTGAAAGCTTGGTCGCCCGCAGATTTTAACCTCGCTCTTGGAACAGTTAGGAGGCCAGCACCTGAAGAACGGAGATTACGGGAAGAGGAGGATGATATCAGGAGATCTGACAGGTAACCGGGGCCCTGTCCATGTAGGGCCTTATAGGTGAGAAGCCCCACCTTGAAGAGCACTCTCCACCTGACAGGCAGCCAGTGCAGTTCGCATAGCACAGGTGTAATGTGACAGAATTTACTCTGCCCGGTTAAAAGCCAGGCAGCAGTGTTCTGTATAAGCTGCAGTCTGCGGAGAGAGCCCCCAGAAATCCAGTGATAGAGGGCATTACAGTAGTCAAGCCTCGAAGTGACTAAGGCATGTATCAAGGTAGGGAGGTCCAGAGGCAGAACAAGGGGCTTAATCCTGGTGATGTTACGAAGATGGAAAAAACAGGAACAAACCACGGAAGAAATCTGAACCTCCATGGTCAAATTCCTGTCAAACATCACACCAAGATTTCGCACCCAAGGGGAGGCCATCAATAACGCGGCCCCTAGCACAAGGCCAGTTGCCGAATCAGAGGCCATCCCATCACGAACTCTGTTCGACTCCGCTACCAATACCTCAGTGTTATCAGGGTTCAGTCTAAGCCAGCTGGAGGCCATCCAGTCGCTAATCTCAGCCAGGCAGATGTTCAGCACATCTACTGCGTTGGATGTTCCTGGAGCAAAAGATAAGTATAGCTGAGTATCATCAGCATAGCAATGAAAACTCAGTCCATACTTTCTAATGATCCCCACCAGGGGCAGCATATATACTGCGAACAACATTGGGGCCAACACGAACCCTGAGGGACTCACAAAAGGAGACTGGGTGTTGATGAGAAATTTCCCATCACAACCCGCTGTCTCCTATTTGTGAGAAAGGACTCAAACCACTTGATGACGATACCGGTGAGTCCACATAACTCCCTCAGGTGGAGAAGCAACACACAATGGTCCACAGTATCGAATGCTGAAGAGAGATCGAGGAGAACAAGAATTGTCTTGTCTCCTCGGTCTCTAGCCCTGAGGAGGTCATTTTGCACCCGAACTAACCAGTTTCAGTGCTATACCTGGTCCAAAAGCTGACTGGAAGGGATCGTATAACCTGTGAGTCATGAGATGTTCCTCCAACTGAAGCGATACCACCTTCTCAACAATATTCCCCAAAAATGGGAGATTCGAGATAGGATGGTAGTTTGCTCTGACCTCCGGGTCCAAAGAAGATTTCTTTAAAAGGGGTCTAACCAGAGCCTCCTTCAAGGGATCCAGGAAGACACCCTGACTTAAGGAGCACCGGACAATCAGGGCAAACACCGGGCCAACAGAGTCAATGCATCTCATTAAGAAACGCATTGGCACTGGGTCCAGTTCACAAAAGGTATGCTTCAGATTGACCGCCACCTCAATTACCTCATGATCCTCCACTGGCCTAAACTCACCCCAGTCAGGTGGAGTGCACTTAGTACATAACTGGTGACCACTGACAGCAATAATATTGCTGGCTGAAGAAACCTCCCGCCGGATCAAAGACACCCTGTCTGAGAAAAACCGAGCAAAATCCTCACAATCCTCATTAGAGGAAACTCTACCGGGCTGGAGACAGATAGGATGGAGAAGTCTGTCAACAGTCCGGAAGAGCTAGGCTGGTCGGTCTCTCCCAGCAGCAATCTCCCGTGACAAAAACAATGTCTTCTATCGGTCGATTTCCTCCTGATATGCACAATAATGTGCACGCAGGACCAGTTTGTCTGTCTCCAGGCGGGATTTCCTCCAGCAGCGCTCCAATCTCCGACCCATCTTCTTCATTTCCTTGAGATCTCCATCAAACCATGGAGACCTCAAGTACGAAGTTCTGGGTCGTACACGGACAGGTGCGAGGGAGTTGATGGCGTCGGATAGAACCTTATTATAGGTATCTACACTGACACCAACAGCTGCGACGCATACATCACCTAAACTAGATAGATCAGCAGCCGCCATAAAACCCACAGGGGTAAGATCTCCTAAAGGGCAGCAGTGGATCATCTCAGCAGGGAGTAAACTTACGGCGGGAGCCCTAAGCATGAACCTCACCGTGCTATGATCAGACCAAAGTACTTGATCAATCATGAGATCAAAGATCTCAATCCCCAGTGAGAACACCAGATCCAGTGTGTGGCCATCTCGATGAGTAGATGCATCAACGAACTGCAAAAGCCCTAATAAGGACATATTCTGCAAAAATTTGTCAATGCATCTCTGAGTTTTATCCTCAGCCCAGACATTGAAGTCCCCAGAATAACACATATAGGGGAGTCCAATGTCTCGCTGGCAACAAACTTGGCAAATTCCCGCAGGAACCCTCCCACCGGGCCCGGAGGGCGATAGATGAGGAGGATCCTGCAGCCAATGCCAAGTCCTCCACGGATGGCCACACACTCAAATGAGTCTGGGGTTCCCACTGGGTGCACGGTGAAGGTCAGGCTAGATTTAAAACAAATGGCAACACCGCCGCCCCTGCGATTTCCTCTGGGGCAGTGCACAACGGTATAACCTGGGGGGACTGCAGCCTCAAAAACAGGGCCAGCATCATCTCCCACCCAGATTTCCGTTATGCAAGCCAGGTCAACTGAAGAAACCAAGGCAGCAATAATTGCCGTCTTGTTTCTAATCGACCTGGCATTGCACAGAACTGCCGACAGAGGAATAGCAGGTGGTAAGCAAGTACTTTTTCCCCAAAATTGTGGTGAACAAGTGGAAGGGACAGCCAGGGGAAATGGCCTTTGCCAATACAGTGAGTGGCTTCAAAAATGAGTGGGACAGGCTGAAGGAGGTGCAAGGGGGGGAGGGGAAGGAAGCAGGATGGTCATTAGGGCCATCATCACAAGAGTAATAGATAGGGCTTGGCAGACTGGATGAGACCATGGGCTCTTTTCTGCCGTCATGTTCTATGTTTGTATATTTCTGTGGAAGCTGGGACCTCTAGCAAGCTGTTTTAGTTCACTGCTGGTACTAAGCCAGCAAGAGGTGGTGAACTCTCTTGAGGATGGGGACAAATTTTAGGAGGACTTGAACAAGCTGGGTGAACGGTCAAAACTGTTGGAGTCTCAGATTTAGTGTAGCCAAATGCAGGGTGTTACACTTGGGGAGGAAACTCGAGGTGAGATGTACACATTGTATGGGGCTGCTCTGACTGCAGTGGAGAAGGAAGAGGACCTGAGGGTTAAAACAGCCATGGGGTGAAACATGACAAGCAGTGTATGTTTGCTGTATAGAGGGCCAACTGAATGCTGGGGTGCCTCGAAAGGAATGAGCAACAGGGCAATGGAAGTTATCATTCCTCTTTACAAGGTCCTGGTCAGGCCTCACATGGAGTACTGCATGCAGTTCTGGGCTCCTTAGAACAAGAAGGGCACAGGCAGTAAAGCAGCTGCAACGTAGCGCCACTAGAATGATCAGGGACATGGAAGACAGAAGATATAAGGAGAGGCAGGTGGACCTTAACATGTTCACCTTGGAGAAAAAGAACCTGAGAGGAAATGTAATCCCAGTTTTCTACAGTATATACTCAGGGGAACCAACATAATCAAACAGAGATTTTTATTTATTTATTTATTGAGATATCAGAATTACAAACCTTTGAGTCAGAGGCTCCTTTGCAAAGGCTCCACGTCATGGAAGTACAAAATAAGAGAAATGGGCAATACAATGAAAGGTGTTTCATCTGAATACAGAGGGTAAAACAAACCAGAGTCAAACATGGTACAAAGGTTTCAAGCAAATTAAGCTTTTGCTTACATTCAAATTTCAAGGATAATGCAAGGTTTCCTAAGCCAATGAAACAGATACTTAAGATAAAGGCACAATACATCAGAAGACTCAATCTGAGTAGAGGGAGAGGAGAGAGGTGGGCAGAAGGCACAGAGGTTTGGCTTGGCACACCAGTGAAGTAGGGGCGACTATGCAAGTGAACAGCTCAGTGGCAGTCACAGGTACTGGCAGTGAGTAGTTGCTCTCTGAGTTTGAGTTTGAAATGACCAAGGTTCTGGACAGATGAGGTTTTAGGGGGCAGATCATTTAGCCAGAGTGGAGCCCTGTAGTGGAAGACACATTGCCCAAAGGACATTCTGCAGAATGACACAAGCAGTGTGACTTTAGCTGAGCCTCTTGTATTCCTTGTGGATGGTGCATGGTGAATGAGGTTAAGAAGGAAGGTGGGAGACTGACTGTTGACAATCTTCCTGGCAAGGAGGCAAGTGTGATATTTCTGCCGTCCCTCAAAGCTGAACCAGTTGGAGAGCCGATAACGGTTATAGTTGTGAGTCATCCTATCACACCCTGTGACAAGATGACAGGCCCTATTCAGGGTGACCTTAATTCTGCGAAGTGCGGTATAGTCAGCCGTGCCATAGAAGATGATCCTGTAATCCAAAAGGGAAAGAACAGAGGAGGTAACCACTAGATGCAAATGTTTTATCTGGTGCTCTCCAGCAGGACAAGGACACGTGCCCTGAAGCTCTGACATGGTAACTTCAGGGGTAACCTTAGGAAGCACGTTTTCTCCCAGCAGATGGTGAACCTATGAAACAGCCTTCCAGAAAAGGTGGGGGAGAGAGAGGACGTGAAGACAGTAGCGGTCTCTAAGGTAAGCCTGGACAGATTTTTGTTCAAGGAGGGAATCACTGAATACCCTGGGTAAAAGAGTGGGTAGAGAATCCCTTTAAATTAATTCAATGTAGCACCTTAAGTTCCCTTAACTACACTGTAGTTTATTGCCATTGCAATGCACTTGCATGCAACAAATAAGTAACTACAGTGTAATTACCCCTGTTGCATATAATTAATGATTACCTACCCCACAGTTACATTGAAACGGACACTTAAAAATGAAGTGGGACCCATGTTTGCACAGCTTACTTATTCATACCTGCTTATGAAGCAGGGGTGGACATGATGAACCTAGAGTCTCTTTCACTCTTATGTTAGTATGTTCCTATCACTACAGTAGTGGCCACAAAAAAGTCTCCCTTTGCTGTAGAATGCTGCAGCAGTGGCGATATCACACGCAGCGGCAACCTACTGTTGTTACTGGGAAGTTAATCCAAGCAGCCCAAGGTGCTTTATGGCATGCTGTAGTAAGAGGGAACTTTCTGAAGGCCAGCACTTCGTGTTACCGTGGCTTCTTCAGATTGCAATGTGTAAAACAGCTGCACAAAAATGTAATTGTCTTGTCCCAGTAAACAAACCCGTGTCTGTCCTTCTTTCCAGTTATATTCATTAGGAGGTCTACAGGTCTCTTTACCAAAAAAAACACTGATGCCACATGGGACAAGCCTGAAGATCAAAATTTTTAAGCACATTACAATTTATATCGCACATATTTCCTGCATTTAGCCACTGTTTTTCATATTAACTTTGCTCATTAATACAAAAATTGGCTCACTGTCCCCTTGACGTCATTTGCTCTGATTTCTGCTCTATACTTGACATCATAACCACCAATCCTGAACTAACACAGTATAAAACTTTACATAATTTGTACTATACTCCTGTCCACATGAATAAAATGGGCTCTAACAATTATGCATGCTGTCCCAAATGTGAAACAGAACGTGGGTCTTTGTTACATATGTTTTGGCAGTGTCCAAAGATTCAGCTGTAGTGGGATGGGGTTAAGTTTTTTCTTCACAATGCACCAGTCTTCTCTGAATTTCTGGGAATTAATACCTGTATTGTGGGTCATTTTGATGAGAGTAGGATCTGGTCTAATGAGCAAAGGTATTCTTTATTACTGGTTGTAGTGTCTGTCCGTAACATATTACTTAAATACTGGTTAGATGACAGAGCCCCCTCTGTAGTAGAATGGAGAGCCTTGCTTTTGGATCTGCTGAGGTCTGAAAGGTTGGCTCTTTTTTTAATGAATGGATTGGGTCACAAATGTATCAACAAGTATGGTATCATCTGTGGTCCGTTGGGGGAGGTGAACTGACTACTGGCAATTATAATTTTTGTTTTTTTAAGTTGATATGCTCTTCAATAGTCTTTGGTTCTTTCTTTCCCTCTTTTTCTCTAGCTTTTCTTTACTTTGCTATTTCTGACCTATCTTTCTACTACCCTACCTTCCCTTCTATCTCTTTTGAGTATTCTTTAACTCTCACAGTGTTTCTTAATATTGTGTATATTCTATTTTGTACTGTATGTCCTTCATCCACGTACTAGTTATGTATGTTATTGGGTTATCTGGTTAAACTCACTACGTGCCCTCACAGTACAATGTGATCTGTTAATGGTTTACCTATAAATGTTACTGTATACATATAATTTATATTCATTTATTTATTCATTCATTCTTTATTAATTTTTTTAACTTCCTACTTTAGATAATCCTTATGGTTTAGGAAGTTTGTAGTATTAGGATTATTGAACTTAATTACCTGTTTCTCTGGCATATGGACAAAACTTCACAGTGATAATCTCCTTGGAGAAAATGCGCCGGACATAATGTTGAAATTAAATGCAGTCACTGGTAGAAATGGTCGCAGAGCAAATGTAGCTTCAGTGACCAAAGACTAGCGACTGCATGACCTTCTCACGGCGTGACTTTTTGTCTGTAATGGGATAATTTAAGTCCCCTGGGATCACCACCTCCCCAAGTTGCCATACTTATTTTGGGTATTCCCTCTGCTAACTGTGTTATCTGGCTTATCTTGATGTGATAGAAATGAGATGCACAGATTTCAAGAGTGAAACTTCCATGTCCACCTGTCAACTATCATTGGCAGCAACTGCCAGTTCTTAGATGTGCAACCCCAAAATATCTATATCTGGCCAGCATTAAGCAATGAATTAGCTGAACTTGCACTCTCTCCCTAACAGCAACATAACTTGTGACATAATCTTGATGTGCCTTTACTGGATGGAAAATTATGCCTCAGGGTGACTATTTACATTCATGTCCACCTGTCAACAATCATCAGTAGTAACCACCAGTTCTTAGATGTGCGACCCAAAATATCTATATCTGGCCAGCATTCAGAGAAGATTTAGCTTAAATTGCACTCTCTCCCTAACAGCAACATAACTTGCGACTATTTGACCACTCCGTTTCTAGTTGGGTAGCATTTCATCCGGCGACAAGATCAATCAATGACAATTGTGGTAACTATCTTTTGTCCCCGCGACATAATGTCCGCTATGTATTGACCACGACATTCTGTCTGGGGACGATATGCCCATACATGGTTTCTTTATTTAGTGGTAAGCTGTTCAGATTTTATTTGTGTTACAATGTGTATATCTGTGCTTGACTATGTTTTCATTTCCAGTGTGACTTACTGATAAAAAAAGACATCATAACCTTTCATAGTCATAATCCTCAGTTTATGACATCATAACCTTTCATAGTCATAATCCTCAGTTTATGACATCATAACCTTTTTCACGGCAACAGACTGTGATGTCAAAAGCAGAGGACTGCGGTGCCTGCTGTAGACAACAAGTCCTAGAAGATGAAGTCTAGGAAACAGTGATCCGGTTTTCATCCACGACTACACCCAGATCCTTTTTGCTAATGATGATCTTTGTTCCTGTACCATCCATGTAATATGCAGTATTCGAGTTATTTTTCCCCCAAGCGCATAACTAAGCACTTTACAGCATTAAAGTTCATTCCTGCATTCCCTGCTCAGTTGGCCCATGTGCCTAATTCTCATGGTTGGGAAAACTGCTGTTCTGCTGCTTCAACTGTATTTAAAGTGAACTCATATGTAGCTCAGAGAGGAACTGTGGAGCAGAAGGGCAATTGCAATTTCAAGTCCATCAGTCAAAGCTCACACACCACAACAAAAGGCATTTAGTAGCATTGGCAAAAACTGTAAAGTGTTATTTTAGTACAAATATTATTAAAAAATAGCAGCCAAAGACAGTGGTGTGCAAAAATTCTCAATGTTTCGCACTATCCGCATGCTTTATCAAGAATCATAAAGCATGTGTATAGTGTGAAACTGAGTATTTTTGCACACCACTGTATTTGTCTGCTGTTTGTTAATAAAATGTACAGACTACAATAAACAATAACGCTTTACAATTTGCAAAGCTACTGAGTGTCCTTTGTTGCAGTGTGTGAGCTGGGTCTGATAAACTTGAAATTGTACTTCAACTGCATACCTAATTTTTGTATCATCAACAAATGTTGTCAATGAGTTTTGCTGACTGCTGGAAAAAAAGGGGCCACTATGCCTGGCGAGACTTAGGAAGTTCTGGCAAAAGTGAATGTTTTCACAACTTCACACACCTCTAATGATAACAGTCTTCATGCTGGTGAAAATAATAAAATCCATCAGATCAGCTACTGTAAGGATACTAAATATATCAAAAGATGAGAGAACGAGCCGGCATCAGTGAACAATCATGGGCAGAGGATTCAGAAATATTTCAGAGAAAGTGGTGGATCTGTGGAATATATACTTCTATTGAAGGTACTATCTGCTGAAACCTTCCATGCCTTTATAAGTACTGAGAGGAAAAAAGAATCCAAGGTGATGCTCAATGAGTTAGTAAGGGAAAGGATCTGAAGGATCAAAGGTCTTTCCCCCTCAATTTTAAATTTGTTTGTATCAAAATAGAATGGACAGATTAAACATGAGCTCTATATGTAAGCAATAAGACACAACAGGGTGTTGATTGTGGGGTCACAACTTGCCTTCATCCCCTGGAAGTGTGGTTTTAACACCACAATCACCATCCTGTAGTGTTTTATTGCACTTAGAAAATGGGTATTTTTATTAACATATTGACAGGTGTAAAATTGTTACAAATACATAATAAAGGAAGAAAATTATGTAGAAAAATGGTAAAATAATTCCTCTGCAGCATGTTAAATGTGCCAGTATTAGCAAACTGCCAGTAGGAGGTGCTACAAGAATAGCTGATTGTGCAACACCTTTTTAGAAGGTTCTGACAGTGCATATTGATATTCTTGGTACTGAAGTAGGCCGATACTGGAACTTGTTGTACCCATTGGTTGTGGTCTCCTAATCCAATGGGTATAAACAACTTTGAGCCAATCAGGAAGCAGAATTTCCTCTACCCATTGTTATGCTGGCTTGCACATGCGCAAGCAACATCTTGTGGTAGTAGCACTTTCAGAGGTGTGTCAGTGTTGTGGCCAATGCAGGAGATGCTTTAGTGGGTGTGTCCCTCAGCCGCCAATCAGTGAGCATGCTGGCGATGACAGCAGTTTCAAAAAGAGCCATGGAGTTGAAAGAAATCTGACGCTCCAATGAGGTGCAGTTTCCTCATTGGCGCATCAGATGACAAGGCTCCACTACGTGCCTTTCCTGCTGGCTCCTGCTGCCTGCCACACGATCCCCACAAAGCCAACATTGGGGATGCCCAGTCCCCGTGTCAGCATGTCCCTCTCAGTTCGATTTGTTTGCTGACAGGGGTGCCCAGTCCCCATCGGCATCATGTTCCCCCCACACATACATACACTTTCTTTGCCGACAGGGGTGCCCAATCCCTGCCAGTATCATTATCCCCCGCCCAAACTCGTGGCACATTGGGCGCACACCCCAGTGTTCCCAAAATCATTTTTATACCTGTAAATAAAGAAAACCTTCCCCCAAAGTCCATTTTGTTTTTACCTGTAACAAAAAACAGTCCCTCATTGTCCCCCCGTGCTCCCTCCCTCAACCTGCACCCACTGTCTGTGCACCCTACTTCCCCCCCCCCACCCCATTCTTACCTCCAGAGGGCTGGCACTGTGATCCTCTATGGAGCGGAAATATGTCTGAACTCTTCAAAAGCCTCACAGGAACTGAACAAAATGCAGTAAGCTTTATAATGGCAGGCAATGGGGGTTCAACTTAGGTGGATATCTCAGCCATTTTAGGGAATTTTGGTACCAGATTTTCAAGATGGAGTTCTTGGGACCTCACCTCATGAACACATGCACTGTCATCTCGTTACTCGGTTCTGAAGAGCAATTTCCAGGATACTGCATGGAATCACCTTTCAGGACTGATTAATGAAATGACAGTGCCACTGTTCATGAGGTGGGGTCCCAAAAAGCCCATCTTTCAAATTTGGTGAAAAAATTCCAGAAAATGACTGCGTTATGAGCATGCATTGTGCAGTTTCCTCGCACGCTCATATCTTCAACAATTTTTTATATTTTCACTCCAGATTTTCAACACTGCCATTTTTTCAGACCTCTTTATGGACAGTATAACTGTCATTTTTCACATCCTGCCCAAAATATGATTTTGCACGGTGGCGACACCGCGTTCGGTCGCTGGAAATCAACTTTGGGACAGACTGACAAAATCACAGTGCTACTGTTCATGAGGGAGGTCCCAAAATGCCTACATTGAATATGTGATTTAAAAAATACCCCAAATAATTGCATTACAGGCACATGATGCACAGTTTCTACGCACACTCGAGACTTCACCAATTTTTCATATTTTCACTCCAGATTTCCAGCATTGCCATTTTTTTACACCTTCTCATAACCAGTACAGTTTTCATTTTTTGCATCCTGCCCAAAATTTATTTTCGCACCTGTGATGCCAAATGGCGCAGCCACTGTGCAAAATCACCTTTCAGCTAGTGAACTGATAGTGCCGCTGTTCATGAGGTGGGGTCACAAAAAGTCCATGTTGAAAATTTGGAGTGATAATACCAACAAACACCCAGGGCGTTAGGGTTTCCAACCATAACACCCCACCCTGTAGAGACTGACAGGCATCAGGGGTGTGATTTGGGATCATTGGCTGTAAAGATCATGCCATTCCACCCCACCCCCACCCTGCAGCCAGTGTCAGGTGCTGAGGTGTGCTTTGGAGTCTTTGGCCCCAAAGTTCACCCTGTTCTCCTATACTGCACCCATCTCAGTGGATTTCCTTATGGAATGGGGTAAGCGTAAGGCCCGAAGACCCCAAGGCACACCGTGATACTTGTCAGTGTCTGCAGGGTAGGGTGAGGCGAAATGGCATGAGCGTTATGGCCGACGACCCAAAGACACACCCTAACATCTGTCAGTCTCTGCAGGGTGGGGGTGGGGTTGGCATCAGTTCAGTGCTTCACTGCCATTCTATTATGCATCTCTCGAACTCCTGCACTACCAATGCTAATGCCAGCAAGACAACATTTGGCATTGACAAATATTTCTATAACATGTTATATATCAGCTCTGTAAATGCAAGGAACTGTAAGTGTGAACTGTTTTTCTGTGGAATGTTTTTCTGCTGTTGTACCAGTGCTCTGTGATAGAACAGTCCATACCTCTGAAACTCTCAGCATTAAAATGTATAGCACTGGCCTTCAGGATGCAAAACAAATGGCCAGAATGTGGAGCACTTTCTTATTCTTGATGTATAATAGGTTTAAGACTAGAGAACCCATCTATTTAGTGTTTAAGGAATATTTCTATCAAGTTAGCTTAATTTTTAATAATTTGTCAAAAATAGCTATAACATTATGTGGCACTTCAGTGAGTCTTAGTAGAGACAATTGAGTGTAAAATACACAGTGCTGTGCAAAATGTATAGCAGTTGAGCTGTACGGAACTGTCTTTTTTTTTTTTTTTACAATTATTTGTATCCTCCTATGGCAGGTCACCCCTATTGTCTGCCACCCTACTTGAGCCCAGAGTCTTTCGGGGTCTTGTGGCACCATTGCACATCCCAGTGGATTCCCTGAGCCAGGCCTGGAGGCTTCATACTGGGTGGCTCCTGTTTTTCCTCCATTTTCTCCCCGTGTGAACGCTCTAATCCTGAGACCCCTGGAAGCGGTGATGCATGCACGTGGAGGCACACATGCGCACCGGAGCTCCAATGCCAGGTCTCTTTTGCTCTCCCTTGGCCTAACGCTGGCATTCCTCGGAGTGGCACCACCATTCCAGCCTCCACCAAGGGGGCGGCCAAGCTCCAAGGAGCTGAAGAACTCCCTCCCGAGACAGAGAGCTGCCTGCCGGCAGCCTACCCACATCCTCTCCTTCCCCCTACTGCTGACCTCTGATGACCCTGGCTCGCTCCCAAACCTGGGTCACCAGCGTGGCACGAGGTGTGGCAACCAGTGCCTCAACCCTTTGCGCCACCAGGCTGGCTATGGAACTGTCTTTAATCAGTCCTTGTTGTCTCCTCCAGGTTGCTCCTAAAAACAGGTTTGATTACCAAAACACAAACAAACAAAAAAATAGAAATACTCTACAAATTTAATGAAAACAAATATTCAAAATCTGTTAGAAATACTAAATGTATTTGGCAGTATTCAGCAGCACATTTCATGCCACAGTGTGCGTGTTTCTTCAAATTTGTATATCAAGGGCAAGGGCCACATAAAGTGTTGCTGAAAAGAGCCCAATTTAAATGTCAGCAGGCAACGTTTTCATGGAAATCAGCAGGAAGTGCATAAAGAAATTGCTTTCACTTATTATGCAGTTTATTCTGAGGCTATATGTCTGTTTCTGGAACTTTTTTTCCTGTCTAGTGCAGGCCTTGATTTAGCAAAGCACAGCAGTATGTCTTTTGAGATCCCTATTTAATGGCCAAGGAAGTGAGCAAAGAATCATTTCCTTATGTGAGTTTGCCACACGCAAGCAGCTGGTGCCAGGTGTGAGGTGATATGTAGGGGTGGGTACATGTTACTTCAAGATCCAAGCATACACGAGTTGACTTGCAAGGTAATAAAAATCTCATCAATGTCCTTCTTTTCATAGAAACATAGAAAATGTTGATAGAAAAGGCCCAGAGGTTTGTCCAGTCTGTTCCTCCCTACCTAGCTAATTGACTGAGCCCCAGTCAGTCTGCATGTTCTTCCCTGCTCCCCCATGGTACCCAACTACAGTTTTCTCATAAGCTTATCCAATCCTCTCTTAAACACTCCCACTGTTTCAGAACATATGACTTAATCTAGAAGTTTGCTTCATTATACCACCACCATTTCAATAAAAAAAAAGTACTATCTGACATCTTTTTTGACCCCCACCTGCTCCCCCACCAGTGTAATGGAGTTGCCTCTGGTGGAAGGATTACTACTCATCATTAGTGTCTACTCACCTGATTCTGTGGATGAACTTAAATGTCTCAGTCATGTCCCCTCATTTAATCCTATCTGCCAAGGGTATACATGTTCAGATCCTTCAGGCATTTCTTGTAAGTTCTCCCGTTACCCCTGAATCATCTTGGTTACCATCCTCTACACTGCCTCCAGTCCATCCCTACCTTTCTTTAGCTGCAGATCCCAGGAAGTGTACACAGTACTCCAAATGAAGTCAGACCCTTGATCTGCATGAGGCATTATTACCTCCCTCCTTCCTTCTGCTAGTGTTCCCCCTACTTATGTATCCCAGCATTAGATTTGCCTTTCCTACCACCGTATGCACTGTGTCAGTGTCTCCAAAGTATCCATGATCATTACCCGAGATTATTTTCCTTCATGTTGCTTTGGACATAAGTTTACTATCCTGATTACTACCTTCAGTACACTAGGAATAATTGGGCTACTTCTTACTCTTACTACCTGTGGAGGGGGGCCCTGACCCAATCCATGCATCTACATGGACAGTCAGATTGGGGCCCGCCAATGGGACACGGCCAACCTATGTAGCCATTAACAGCATTGAATACGTGCTGAGGTGGCCTCCATGAAGCAACATAGATTATGCCAGGGGAACCCATTGAGTAAGTCTCCCTACTGATACCCCTGCAGTGAATAACAGCCCTAACAGGCATACAGCCCACACAGCAGTAGCCCATATATACAACCATGGAGGGTTTGCAAGAAGAAATTCCATACTTTTTATTTTGTTTTACAAAATATTTCTAACCAGAGGATAAAGCTGTCTTTATATCATCAACATTTACTCCTGGTCAGGGGCTGCTTACGGGGTGTATACAGCCTATGCTGCCATCCACAGCATGGAATACATGCCACAGAGGCCTCCAGGAGAGCACATAGACTATGCCGGGGGACCCAAAGCATAAGTCTTAAGCACCCCATAGCTGAGATCCCTACATGTAATAAACGTTCAAACAGTCACAAATCCCAAGCAACTGTAGCCCTTCCAGACAGCCATGTAGAGTTGGTAAGATGAAACAATATACTTTTTACATTGTTTTATTTTGAGTCTGGCCCAGCTCTAACCCCATCCCATACTCCGGCCCCTGTGCAGATCTCTGTGTTCCTGTTTCGAGGCTGCTGGAGGATGTGGAAACTGCAACAAATGCAGTTCACTATGGCTTGGCGCTCTGTGGGTGACAATAGGGAAATCGTGCATTTGCCATATGTACTGTGGATCTGGCACCTAGGGTTTGAGCCACAGAGAATCCAGGAATGCACAATACACCTGTATCCCAGCTACATGCATCCACGACCCAGTACCATCCACACCCTGTCGGCATCCACAGCTCCTGCCCACTACTGTCATTCAATGTTGGGCTTTGTGCGGTGGCAAGGATGGATGGTGGCCTGAGTTGTGCAGGACACCAGACATTCAACTGGATGTCAGGGTTTGCCCTGCAGTGCATCCCCTGCTCCAGCCGGAGTGGGGTCCATGGTATATGGCACTCCTCCAGGGACTGCCATATGCACACTGGGAAAGCCATGTATGTTTTGGAGGTAGGTGTAGGGGAACCTATTTGTTCCCAAGGGATGTCCTTCTGCCGGGCAGAAAGGGGGGGATGCATAAACACTACTGCAGCCCATTGGGCTGTATCACCTGCACTCATTCTGTCAGCCCTCTGCACTGTGGAGGATGTTGTCAGGATCAGGCACCTGCATGCCCATCCATTGCCCGACCTGACCCAGCTACATGCTTAGGTGCACTGGCACCAGGGGATCCAGTGCAGTAGGAGTGCACCACAAGGGCTATGGATGCAAGGAGGTTACTGTGTACCACTGGCCAATGCAACCGCCCCTCCATAGATCAGCATCACATTTCTGATCATGCTCTCATTCTCTAAGAGTTGGTGCATGAGACTGAATCATTTTCTTTTCATGGACATCAGCTGTGCATGTAACAAACAGAGTGTGTCCTTGGACAGTGGTGCCACTTGGTAAACAAATGAACCAAATACCAAAACCCAGTGCACACACTAACCCACCCTCATACCATGTATCAAAAAAAAGATTTGTATATGGTCAGGTAATGAGACAAATTATTAATTTTTCTAGTCACAAAACCAGAACATGGCACAATTGATGTTGAAGTAGACAAGGCTCCCCATCAGCAACAAATTGCCCGCCATTTTGCACCATTTAGGTGCTTTATTTATTTTATGATTTCTGGGCAGAAAAAGCACAGTAAGTGGAGACTTGTTCCCAGGTGTGTCCTGGTAGCCCAGGAAAGTTAAGTGACTTGCTCATGGTCACACAGTATGCAAGTGGTGACCATGAGATTCAAACCAAATTCTCTAGATCTTCAGCTCAGTGCTGTTAACCACTATGCTATATTCTGTCAAGAGTCAGAGGTTGTGTGCTGCACTAACGTGTCAGTCATCTGAGTTTTCTTAGCATGCCTGGATCTCCACTCTCTGAAATCTCTGGTGGAAATGCTATCTGAGGCAGTGCTATCTATCCTCTGGGAGAAGAATGTGATGTCCTGTGTCTGCAGTGACTCCTGCAGCAAGGTCAGAAGGTGCTGGTACCTATTATAGGTTTGTTGGCATTTCTGACTATAGGGGGCTGTGGACAATGGTATATTATTTGAGATGGGAGGGACTCGTGGGACAGGGTTTAAGACAAGAAAAATAAAAGATTAAAAACATCAGGACTCATTGTAAGCCTGCTTCAGCTCTTGTGCTACCCACTGGTTGAACCTTAGACTCTCTCTAGAAGTCCTCCATTTCCTGTCTCATCCTCGAAAGGTAGGTTGGTCATGCTGTGAGGGGTAAAACACAGCATACTGGCCAGAGTCAGGGTTGAGGTGGGTCTGTTAGGTACAGTCCAGAAGGGCTGGATACGCATGGCTATTTCTGTGTTTTGCTTCCACATCTTCTTTGACTCAGACTGCAACCTTTATAAGTTAATAGGACCTTCTTGGTGTGTCTGTTATTTATGGTACAGTATACTTCGAGTTTAATGTTTGGGTGTGAGGACTGCAAAATGAAACTGAGCAGTTATGGGTCCTCAAACCTCACAAGAGGAGTCTCTTATACCATAAGAGACACTCTGCAGAGGCCCTATTAACTTATTATAAACCACTCGAGGTAGGTTGAAAATTTATAATAAGTTTCAAGTACTGTTTTTTTAACTTAAAAAGTTAAATGAAGCTGCCCTCCCCCAGGTGTGGAGTGGAATGCTCCACTTCTAATGTTCTTGCATGAGAAACCACTGTACGCAGGATAAATGGTACACTACCTTGGGTGTGCATAAAATTCTTGTTATGCTCTCCTCCCCATGCATTATTCTGTATTTATAAAATGGAAAGGTCAAATCTAGCAATCTGATTGGATGCTAGCCATGCATTAAAAGTGTCTAATGCATGACTAAAAACAAGTGCCACCAGCCTGGATGCAGTGCCCATAAAATAAACATCACTGCACTTGTAGAATTTTTAAAACTTTCTGAATCCCAACAACCACCATTTTTTAAAATACTGAACATTTCTAGTGTTTCAACTAATCCCAAGTGCCAAACACAGTAAACACACGTGCACCAACATTCATAATTTGTTATTACTTTTCCCTTTTGTAAAACAGTTACAGTATTTCCTAAGCGATCTCTGGTTTCCCAGACAAATGGTAGCAGCTGTCAATCGGTCGCTTACCCAGCTACCACTTGGCACTCCTAGCTCCCCATGCTCCGCAGTCCTCATATGCAGTCGGATCTGGGTGGACAGTTAAAAAAGACATTTTAAAGAAAGTTTCTAATGCATAAACTCTGTTTTTAATTAATGTAATCCAGCGTCCCATCTGTTCACGCCTGCACTCTCATTTGTTCCTGCCTGCTCTTAGCATTGCAATCTGTCCCCCTGGCTGCCCGCCCCCCACTCACTCCCATTCAATCCCTTACTCACTCACTGTCACTGTTGTTAGGCCGTTATGATGCACTGTGCTCAACTCACAAAATATTTTTTGGGGAAAGCCATTTACTAATATCCTTTTGTTTTGTGAACTGCCAGCATTTGCTAATTGTAGTGCTCCAGTCCCGACTGACGGATTCCCAGTTCTCAACCTACTTAATGACATCTATATAAAGATATCATATCAGGGCATAGTTAAAAAAAATCTTACAATTACATTTACATATTACTAAAACACATGTTAAAATCCATCAGCATTTCTGTGTGTCTGTGTGGGGGGCTGGGGGGTTGATAAAACCATGACAACCACCAAGAGCTAAGATGGCCACAGTAGGACAAAACTACTTAGGGCAAAAAAAAAATACATAAACAGAGGAACTATTTTACATCAAAATACCTCAAAGAGCTTATTTTTCTGTCTAACCTCATTCATTTTTATTTTTACATGCATGTAAAATACACTGCCACATTTTATAAGCCCAATGAGACACTCTGGGAGTGTGCATTAGACATTTCTAACGCATGGCAAGGGCTGAAGGCACTCGGCCAGCGGACTCTTGCATTACTACACCTCTGAAAATGTGTTAGAAATGTCTAATGCACATCCCATTGTGTCTTATTGCTTACTTATAAAATAAGGAAGGGATTTGGGCTATTCTGATTGGTCATTAGCAATGCATTAGAACTGTCTAAGGCACAGCTAAAACTAGAAACCCCATGCAGAATACACAGTCCTATTCTATATGGCAATAAGCCACTCCAGGGATGTGCGCTAGACAGTTCTAACACACGGCTAGGGAACTGAATGTACTTGGCCTGCAGCCCCGTGCTTCACTATGCCCCCTAGCCGTGTATTAGAACTGTCTAATGCACATCCCATTGTGTCTTATTGCTTACATAATGCTATTTAAAAATATTTTGCCACTCCATGCCCAGAATATTGTAGTTAGGTTGAATTGATGCTTCTGGTTTATTAAAGGATTCTTAACCTTTCTTTATCTTTTTAAATATAATTGGAAATTTGGGAAAGTGCGTTTGTTCCTTACTCTCCCACATGCTCTTTTGGTTCACTTTGAAATAATTTTTTGTTTCATACCTTTTAAGGGTCCCTTGTTAATGCTACCTTTTTCCCACCTGGTATTCATTATAGTGGCACAGTAGCACCACTATAGTTAGGGTTGACTAGGACTGTTTAATGTTAACCCCCTAACTTTGCACCTTAATAGTTTTGCCCCATTCAACAGAATTGCACAACATTGTGCATGCTCAGTCTGGGGGAAGAGGGCAAGGTCTCTTGATCTGCAAGTTTTGTTCCAGTCAGATGTGCAGATTCCAAGATCAAGATAATGCATTTTTAGGAAAAAATCATGGGGTTTTGCAGTTTTTTTGTCATCGTCTAGCGTCCAGATGGTTTGGAATTTTGGTCTGAAATTTTCGGAGTAGAAAGGGCTTACACCAGAATGGTGCCGTTTATTGGTTTGGTGAAAAAATATTAATAATAAGGACTGAAATTTAGGTTCTGAGCATGCTTAGCAGGGCCTTTTGGATAGATGTTTGATATGAAACAAGAACTTGGCTATGTGAAAGAGGATTTCTCTTTCATGAGGAAAAACTGTAATTTTTTTTTCCTTTTGCTGCTTGGGGTTGGGGTGAGGGAGTTAGGGTTGGAAACCCTACAACCACATTTCCCTACTCTTGTTGCTTTAATCTGAACCCTAACTACTGCATTAATGCAGTTCTGTTGCAAAGAATTTGTGTGATAATTGATCAGTTCTGGAACCCAGTGACATCAGATGAGAACTTCTTTGGCATATGGTACCATAACTGTACATTTAACTTGGATTCAAACATTACCAATGATTGCCAACAAATAATCTGCCCAACAGGTTAACAATCAATTTTATTTGACTTGAAAACACTGACAGCATACTCAAGTAGACATAAACAGGTGTGAATGGGATGATAGTTGTACAGTGAAGCTCGCTAGGATAAAACTTTCTTCTAAGGCATTCTGCAGTATGCTACAGCAGTTACTGCAGTAAACTATGTAGTTTCAATGGGAATTAATCCCTTTTGTCATGCAGGAAAATATGACACTGCCAGGATAAAGTGAATGTCACAGTTTCCTGCATGACAAAAGGGACTAATTGTAATTACACCGTTTTCCACAGTAACTCTGCTGCAGCATGCTGCAGAGTGCTGCAAAATGCTACAGAACTGGGTTTCATCCTGATGAGCTTCACTGTACTTAAAAGGAATTGCCAAGATAGACTTTTCTTTCTGCAGTGCAGTGTGCATCTGTCACTTCTTTTGAAATGGATGGAAACAACAGCATCCCAAGATAGGGATAACAGACAGTACAGTGATCAGAAAACAAAATTAGTATAAGTCATTGGTCTGAAGCAAATAAGGAAACAGAGCATGACTTTAGGAAATTATAACCAGTAGAATCCTTCTGTCAAGGTGCTGCATCAGCTGAAGATGCCACAACTAATTTGTAGTTATTTACAGAGGCATGAAGAGTCACCAGGGTAGTTGCCATACAAATGCCTTGTCACTCGCATCTGCATTTCAGGTTCTAACCTGGGCACATCCCGATGATACAGACACCACTGTAAAAACAGATACGGTCCACTTTAGAGATGAATTGATCACACCTTGTCATCTGTACCAGTTGAGGGAACCATAGATGATGTGGCTAGCACACTGCAATAATTAAGCAATAGCGACTGAGAAGCCAATTATTTCTGAGGGATTAATGACCAGTTGTGACTTGAGTGCCTCGGGCACCTCCCTTCAGCCGATCGTTAATTCAAGGAAATGACCAGCTTCAAGGTTGTTATTGCGATTCTGAGTCCAATCGCAATAACAACTTTTGTTTTTATCACATTATTTTAGTTTTAAATAGGTTTTAGCTGTGTGGTGTGAGCTGTGTGTGCCACATGATGTCAGCTGGCAGCTGAATAGGTAATTTCTAAGACATTTAATGATCGATCCAGTAGTTAATCAGGAGCCTCACCAGACTCATGAATAATTAATTAGACTTATAATAATTGCTCTGGCCTCTTCCAGTCTGATTTTGTGGATTACCTTGTGGAGTACTGCTGATGGAAATATCAGTAAAGTCCTGTCCCCAAATGTATGCTGAATGCATCTGTGACCCATGCTGCTGGGTTCTCAAACAGTACTATACCAATTTGTTTTCCTTGCTGAGGCAACAAGATCGAGATGTAGTTTGATCCATTCCTTGTGATCTACCTGAACTCCTGCTGGTTTGGACACTCCTCCCCTGGCAGTGCATTCCTGCTCAGCCAGCCCACTTGGGTGTTGAACTTGACTTGCAGGTAGACTGCTGATGGAGTAAGAAGTTTCTCTGTGCTGGATGGTGAAGTGGTGACTTCTATGAGTAATGTTACCCTTCCCCCCCATTTGTTTAGTGTTTTACAACTGATATAGTTGTTGCGGACATCTGCACCGATCTGTCCTGTACCTGCTTCATGAAGAGGAGAAGAGGCAGTTAAACAGCTTTCATCTCTAGAATATGGATGTGAAGTCTGGATTCTGTCCTTGACCATAAACCCTGTGCTGACTAGTGGTGTATGTTTGCTCCCCATCTTTGGAGACTGGCATGTGTAAATAATCTGACTGGTTCAGGTTCCTTGAGCTATTTACCAGTCTTTAGATTTCTTCTGGATTTCCTCCATGGGAAAAAGCAAGCACCAACAACAGTTAAATAATATAATAACGTGTACCAGCATTTACAGACTATTTACTGTGGGTATGCAAGTTTACAGCAAAATGTAGTTCCCCTCAAAAGACTACTTTAGAAAAGCTGGCTTTTCTGAATGGCAAGCTGTGTCGTCTTCAAATTGTGGGTTTACAGTACTATAGACCATTAAATGTTATATGCATGAATAATTGAATTGGCTGGATTTTTGCAAGAGATTTCACAATGTTTTTTTTTAATTTTATTGTAACAATAAATGTCCTCATTGGTAGCAAGATTATTTTAAGACTGTGCAATCATTATTCACTCTGTTCATTAAACTTGATAAATTATATGGTACCCAGTATGAGAAAGGAGTCAGGAATTTCTCTTTATTTACCCATAATGACAAGAATCATTTGGCAAATACACTAAAAATTCAGTCTACCGCTGTGTTACATAAAAGTTACCTGCTGCTTACCCCTAAGTGTCCCATTTGTCAAGTAAAAAGGATTGTAACACATTTATGAATTATTTATAAATTGTTTATACTGTAGTGCAAAGAGAATTGTTTAAACTGCTATTAGGGGCTACTAATTGGTGCCTAGGAGAAACATTATTATAACCACATGTTGAGAATAGTAGAGTTGATATTAAAAGATTTTAGTGTATCTGGGACCAGATATTCAGAAGCGAGCACAGGCTCAATCTGCTCTGTGCCACTGTTTGCGCCTGCACTGGGCCCACAGCCTACTATAGTCAGAGGCATAGCACCAGTGCTATGTCATCTGACTCTAGGGTGGAGAGCGCACAGCACAAGTGTGTGTAGTGCGCGCAGTACAGAGCAATGGTGCTGCACTGCACACAGCACAAAATACTGCATGACCCACAAAGAGGACATGCAAAGGCACAGCCCTGTCCAGGGCACCAGGTACAAAGCTGCACACTGGGGGTGGCTGTGGGTGGGCAGTGAGGGCACCAAGGACAGACACACAACACAGCTGGTTCAGTATCAAAAATAACTTTAATAACAAAAGGCAACAGGCCAGAAAAACAAAAGGAAAGGGGAGGGTAAACAGGAGGTGGGGTAGCAACATGGGGAGGGGAGAGTCCATCAGAGGGCATCACAGAGGGTGTGGCTGTGCCCAAGGTAGCTTCATAGTGCTGGTGAGGTTGGGGGGTGGTGCAGGAGGCACTGCTAGTTCCAAACACCAGGCTACTGTTACCACTACCTGGACTGCCTCACTGATCTCCTCTAATCGGAGGAAGATTAGGCACTGCTGCCTCACCGGCCACCTGAGGAGATGACCCTCAAACACCTTGGGCTGCCTGAGCTGGTCCGTACTCAGACGTACACCTATAGACAGAAGGAAAAAGAAATCCTCCAGCTGTGCACATAGGGTTGCCCATTGTACACCACCACTGTAAATCTGGCCAGCATATGTGCCATGATGCCACTCGGGGAGGACAGGTGGCCGACACTCTCAATGGACCTGACATAGTGCACCATGAGCTGCACTGTGGACCCCTACACTGGAGGGATCCATGACCGTAGCTACGCCATGCAGCACATGTAGTAGCCCACCCATGACATACATACACACACACACAACATCAGCAGGCATGGCAGAGGTACACCAGTGGCACGGGCATCGGCAGCACTGTGCCAGGGTCTGGGGGACAGAATCACGTACTGGGGGCATGGAGGGGCACCCACACAGTCCACAGCTCCTGAAGATGCATCCTGTGCCTGGGCAAACCCTGATGTGCTGGACATGGACATCCATACTCTTGCCCAGGCTGCAGCTGGGACAGGGCAGATGCACACACACACACATGGGGCACACAGTACAGCTGCACAAAGCTGGGAACAGCAGGAGGCACTGTGTGCATCCCCACAGTGCATGATACTGCTGCAGTGGAGTATGTGGGAGGTTGCAGGACCCACCGTGCACCAGTCAGCACAACACTGCTGTATGATGCACTGCATCTGGACATGAGCGTCACGTCTGTCATAACCGGTACAGCCTTGGTAGAGTATAGCCAGAGAGGATATGTCCACTGGAATACCTGGACATGTTCTGCTAGTAGTTACATGACAACCCTATATACCCTGACAGTCATGACATGTTGCTGCCGTACCTCACCTGACCAATGCTGATGGGTCACCGTAGCCATTGTAATGGTACCAGCACATCACTATGGCAGCCAAGGATGCTTCTCACATGTAAGACCATGTCTCCCCATGGCCGGCCTCAGTGATTGGCCCCTATAGGCCTCATGAGACACTACCCAGGTGTGCCCCCCCACCACCCGACCTACTCTAACCATGGGTATTTCCACCACTACAGGTCCTGTGCATTACATAGGTCGCATGGCCCTGCCATGATTGACATGTGGCCATTGGTCTCATATGCATTGGGTTCACTATCCATAGCCAAGTTAGCACTGTGTCCCATGGTGTCTACCACTGCAGCAGCCTGATGTATGCAAGTATGGTCCCTGACATGGACCGCCCAAGGTCCCACTGTCTGCCGCGCCATGCCAGTACCATGGCCCACTAGCATGCCACTGGGGCATGCCATATACCACATGTATCACTGGATAGTCTGGCAGGGCAGAGGGACTACCATCATGCATCTGACGCTTACAGCTGGCCATGGCAATGTACTGACCAGACATGGACAGATGCCTGTCATCACCGTAACCTGTGTCCACCGCCCTGGCTGCAGAAAGGTAGAGGTCTATCACCTGTGCAGTGGCACCACCTTTGCTGTTGTGAACTGTCACTATTCCTCATGGTAGTAATCCAGCAGCACACAGAACTCGCATCAGCATGATGGGGATAAAGACACAGCAGCATTCCTACAGCACAAATGTGCATCACCGTGCATTGCACCTATGTTGTAGGGCAGTGGTACTGGTCACCTGATGCCCCTGTGCATGGTGTGTCCCCACTGTCTGAATCCCTAAGGTGATACCTCACAGGGTTGCTTCTGACATGCTGACCGATACAAAGACACAAGCAACAGACACAGGCATAGGCAACATAGTGTGCATGCATGATAGACAGGATGCACACCATCACACCAAGCATGGTAGGGACAAGGTTCCACCCCCCTCCACCCGGGGTAGTCAGCTACCATGGAGCTGGCCCAAGCGGATGAACATGGCTGCTACATATCCCCTTACTCCCAATGGTGGTCTCCCATGCCCACATCTGCCCAAGGTGTGGCACGCCATGGACACTATTTATAGGTGCCCACTGTATCATGCCCTGGTGAGACCCAACCATGGGCACCTGTGGCTGCACACCCGGGGCACCACCATCCCCTGGTCTGCTGGCTCTTGTGCTGCCATGTACGTGATGTGGTGTCCAAACCCTCCAGACAACCCATGCGGCGGTGACAAGGCACAACCCTCCATAGTCCCTTGTAGCCAAGGCTACACTGTGGAGGGCTAGGCCCAATGCCCATGATGGTGATAGGGCCACAGCAATCTGTGCCAGAACCCACACATGTACACATGTAACCCCAGGCACTGCGCACATGGCAGCCTACTCACTGGTTCATCTTCTCTCTGCAGCTGTGCCTTGGGCCCCATCATAGTCCACTGACCCCTCACCAGGCACTGCCCTGTGCCACTGGGCCTCTGCCTGTTCCTTCTGTCCCTGTGCAGGCCGGATGTTGAGATCTGTAGCAGAATACAAGAAAATTGTGATTAGTCCCTTACAGTGGTACACAATGCCCCATCCAGTACACACTATTCAACATAATCGCGCATCTGCCCGCACCATAACCCAGTCACAACATATGTCATGCATGGGGGAGGGCAGGGCAGGTGGGGATGCAAGGTATCTGTAGCACTGCTAGTGACACAACAAACAGATAAACCTGTCAAGTGTGACTACATTATGCCCCATCCCTCTGTGGGCTGAGAACAGCCACAATGCACGCCACCCTGTGTATCGTCTGCAGCCCACTGGCTCCAGTCCACTGAAAAGACATGCAAGGTCTCAGGATCATGTGGTGTGTGCTCACACAGTGTCCTGTACATGGCTGGTCCCTGCACATGCATGCTGCACCCCATGCAGTACCTGGCTCCTGTGGCTCTGCAGCCATGTGGCATGCTGCATATGCCATGTATGACATAGCCAGGGACTTTGCCACATCCTGATTGGTACAGCACCCTGAACAGTCACACATACGATGCATGTGTATGTTGTCTCGGACATATGTGGTGACAGGCAGTGACATGCCAGGGTCCCCGTAGGCAGCTCCCCATCCATGCCAGCAAAGCCGTGCCACTATAAGGACAACCATCATGCTTGTGACCCTGCCGCCATGACCATGTGTTGGCCCCCACTGTTCGGGGATGGACAATGTGCCCTTTACACATCCGTAGTGGATCCGGTCATGCACAGAACAGGCGGGCTGCCTGTGGGTCAGGGAAACAGACCAGCAGTATACATCTGGCAGGCTACGCTGTGGGGCATGTCCCCTTGTACACAAGGGAACATCAGGTGTGCATAGGTGGCATGCACAGTGTCCAGTGGGGGGCCCTAACACAGCGTACCATGCCACAGGCCTGCATACATGCCTGTACATACACCTGCCTGGCACTCAGCCATACCTACCTGGCCTGGGCACAATGTCACTCACAACCATGGCCTGCAGTTCACACAGCCTGTGTGCCTACCTCTGCCATGTTGGCATTGGTTCCTGGTGCAGGTGATCCTCATTCTGTGGGTCAGGTGATAGTCCACCAAGGTCCAGACCCTGCATCAGGGCCTGTCCACTCCTGATGCCTCTCCCAGCAGTTCCTCCTCCTTGGCCACCATAAGGTTCACGAGGTTTGCCACCAAGATGGTATTCAGTGATGATAGCAACTGAATATCGGCGACTGTCAAAATGGCGACTCCATATTCAACACTATTGGGATGGGCTACCCGCAAGGGTAGCGACTATTTCTACCACGAGGGTAGGGGAAGGCGACCAGAAAAAGGGATTGGTGAGGGGAAGAGGAGGAATAGGGAAGAGGGTTATCAGGAGGGACTGTGCCTGCTGCTGCCCAGCCATGTGGTGGGGAGGGAGGCTGGCTCTGGAACAGCAGGTACTGGGTTCAGGGCTGGGGATGGGAGGATCTAAATTGTGCTGCTGCCTGCAGCTCTCGGACTTAATTTTTTTTTTTCAGCTGAATTTGTGCCCCTCCTGATATGCACACCCCCAGAGTTAGGAATCTAATTAAGGGGGTGCAGGGAAGGGGAATAAACACTTTAGGCTGCCCGGTGTTGGTTTCTGGTAAGTGTATATCACTGATTTGCTTTTCAGTGATATACATCACCATAATAGCAATCACCATTCCGTGTTCGCTATTATGACATAGACCCCACCAAGACCAAGGACCACCGGTGTTCGTGCTGCGATACTACTCAAACCACTCATAGCTGCTGCCTCATATCAGCTACACAGGCTGGTGCCACACTGTTTCCTGTTGTAAGGCTGTGCCACTTTTGTGCAATACAGTGCATCAGTAGTTCTGCACACTGTATCTGTGCGCTGTGCAACACACACGTCCAGGGATGGGAACAGGGCCGGTGGAATATGACTGGCATGGCATGTGGTAATACGCGCATGCGCATATGGTGCATACGCCCTGCTGCACTGCGCTACATGCTTTTGCAGGGTTGCTATACAATATGGTGTTCAACTGATCACACTGTACAAATAAGTGCACAGGTGCAAAAACTGCTAGCGTGGTGGGCAAACCTGCAATATTCAGCTAGGGTATGCAAACTAGGTCATCGGGTAGTCCTTGGGCAAACAGCCACATTAGCATGTCATTACAGGGTGTGCTGCATACATTAGCATGCCAAATTGCACCTGGGCTATATAAGGGAGTTGTGCCATATGAAAGTGTCATGGACACTGCCAAGGTACCATGCCAGGACATTGCTGATGCATCCTGTTGCATCACACACCACCTGGCAAGCTGACAATTGATACAGTGATACCCTTTTGTATTGAGAGGCATCCACTCCATCATCAGTGGGTGCTTGGATGGTAGCATGATTGCAGTCAATCATAAGAATCATAAGAATTTACACAGGTATATATAGCATACGCCATTGCTGACCTGCACATTTTTAATCTAATATTGATATATTTCTTCAATGTAATACTCATCCAGTGATCGTCAATGGCACTGAGACAGCTGATAGATGCACAACTCGATGTAACTGTTGCATGGTTGCTGTTCACTCCAGCCGGGTGCTGGGGAATATGATAAACTCAGCAGCATGGTCCAGCAGAGTGTCTAAGAACTGTCCCAACAGCTGGAAGGTGATGGACAGTGAGATACTGGTGATGTCCCACACTGGTGTCTGGAAGGTTCCTGTGGCCAGGAAACACATTGCAGGCATCACCTTGAGCTCAACAGGCAACACATGGCTGTGCTGAGTATCTGACTGGAGCTAGTCATGCAGGAGCTCACACAGCTATCTGAGCATGGGCCTGTTGAGCCTGTACTGGCCCATGAGCTGGTCATCACTGAGGACTTCATATGTGATTAGTGGCCAGTACTGTCTGTGTGCAGCACAGTGCCTAAATATGGGCCCATGGTGGGCATCTGCCCCCTCCTCTTCCTGGCATTATCCACCCAGCCTGGTTGGGGTTGCAAGGGCTTCTGAAACAGCCGAGGCCACAAACACATGTGCCAAATCTCAGAGTAAACAGTCCAGGTCCAAAAAACCTAGCTGGCTCAGCAAGGAAGTGGAGTGGAAGGTGAAGAAAAAGACTGGCCTTCATCAAGTTCAAAAAATTGGGGCATGAGGAGGATAGAGAGGTGTTCACAAAGGCATCTAGGGAGGTGACCAGGTCAGTCAGAGCAGCCAAGGCAGCAAAGGAGCTGAAGTTGGCTCAGGGGATCAGAGCAGGGAAAAAGGGGTTCTTTAAATACATAAAGGAGAATGGGAGTTGTAGAGATGACATTGTTAGAATCAAGAGGGATGACGGATGGGCGGAACAAGGGGGAAGAATAGGCAAAGGCTCTCAATGAGTACTTCTGCTCGGTGTTCACAAAAGAAAGAGATGGCCCAATACCACAGGGGAAAGGGGGCAAGGGTGAAAGGGGACAGAGATAACATATGGGATCATCCAAGAGGATAGAGTTCTGAAGGGCCTTAAAGCCTTGCGGGTGGACAAGGCACCAGGACCAGATGGTGTACACCCAAGAGTCCTGAAGGAACTAGCGGAGGTGTTGGCAGGCCTTCTGACAGACCTCTTCAATACCTCCTTGGAGATGGGGAAGGTACCCAGGGACTGGAGAATGGCACACATGGTGCCCCTTTATAAGAGTGGACCCAAAGACCAACCGGCAACTACAGACTGGTAAGCTTGACTTCCATAGTCGGGAAGTTGATGGAGACCATTCTAAAGGAGAGGTTGATAACCTTTCTTGATAGTAATGGTCTACAGGATGAGAGACAGCATGGGTTTGTCTCGGGAAAATCATGCCAAACTAAACTGATCAACTTCTTCGACTGGTTCACTAGGACGGTTGTCGAAGGCCACGCTGTGGATGCCCTGTACCTGCACTTCAGCAAGGCTTTCAACTCTGTGCCCCACAGAAGGTTAATGAGCAAGCTGAGGAACATGGGGTTGGGGGAGAAACTGGTGGGGTGAGTTGACAGCTGGTTGTAGGGCAGACAACAGAGGGTAGTTGTAAGGGGGGATACATCCAAGCCAAGGCCAGTAACAAGTGGGGTACTGCAGGGTTCAGTGCTGGGTTCTGTTTTATTCAATGTCTTCATTGGAGATATTGCAGAGGGGGTCAAGAGTAAGATCAGCCTGTTCGCAGATGACACTAAGATTTGTGCAAAAGTGGACAATGAGGAAGGGAGGCAGACACTCAGGGAGGATCTAGCTAAACTTGAACACTGGTCTAGGGAGTGGCAGTTGAGGTTTAATGCTAAGAAGTGCAAGGTCATGTACCTCAGATCAAGAAATCCCAGGACCAGCTACTGGCTGGAGGGGAGTGCAGGTAACAGCTTCAGAGAAGGAAAGAGACCTCGGTGTAATAGTCACAGGGGACATGAAGGTATCAGCACAGTGTAGGAGGGCAGCAGCAAGGGCAAATAGGATGCTGGGGTGCATTGCCAGAGGGATCACCTCTAAAAAGAAGGAGGTCATCCTGCCCTTGTATAGATCACTGATAAGGCCACACTTGGAGTACTGTGTGCAGTACTGGTGCCCATACCTCAAAAAGGATGTGAGATTACTGGAGGGGGGTGCAGTGCAGGGCTATGAAAATGATCATGGGACTGGGGGTGTTGCAGTGTGAGGAAAGATCAAGGGAACTCAATATGTATTCGCTGGAAGAGAGACGAGAAAGAGGGGACATGATAGAGAACTTTAAGTACTTAAGAGGCATAAACAAAGTGAGAGGGAAGACTGTTCCACTTAAAGAGGGTAAGGGTCACTAGGGGGCACAGTCTGAAGTTGGAAGGAGGAAGATTCAAGAGGGAGATGAGGAGGCAGTACTTTACAAAGAGAGTGGTGGCGAGATGGAATGCACTGCCAGAGGAGTTATTCGAACTGAGGACAGTGGATAGCTTTAAGCAGGGTTGGGATAGAGTCAAGGGCAGAATTAGTAAAGACAAGAACAAAAAGGGGGTAAAAACTAGGCGGGGAGGAATGGAGGGGTTTGGGTTGGGCTGGGGCAGCTATGGTAATATGAAACTAAGAGCTGCACAATCGGGCAGACTTGATAGACCTGTGGGCCTTTTTCTGCAGGCAATTTCATATGTTCATATGATAGCATTACTGCTCATTGGCCTATCTTTAAGACCCTTGTTGTCCATTCAGAGCTTTGCACCAGTCCCACTGTCAGTACAAGTACACTACAGCATAGGAAGCAGGCAGCAGTGTGCATCATTGCCTTTGAAAAGAGCCATACCATATCAAACATCTCCAAGTCAAGGCATAAAATAAGTGGGTTCGCATCGCAATTTGCGACCCAAGAATTGGGAAACGTGAGTCAATTGGCTGCTTGATTAGCAATGATTGCTAATCATATGAGCTGGCCATTCCCCGTATTTTTAAAAAATGTTCCTTGTGTCTAGTGGCACCCCCCACCCTCCGATCATTGTCCCGTTCATTTCCTGGTGTCAAGGGATGCCCTCCACCCTCCAATCACTGTCTTGTTCATTCCCTGGTGTCTGGTGGCACTCCCACCCTCCGATTGCTGCCCTGTTCATTCCTTGGGGGTCTAATGGTGCCGCCACCCTCCGATCCTGTCCCTGTGTTCATTCCCTGGTGTCCAGTGGCATCCCCCCACCATCAGAGCACTGTCCCCATTTTGTCTGTAAATTATTTTTTTAAACCTGGGAAAAAAAACAGTCTATTGCCGATCACATCTGCACTCACTCCCCGATCAACCACTGTGCATCCACCTCCCCACACCATCACTCACCTGAACAGGTCCCAGGTTCGAGATCTGCTCTTCCAATTGAAGACACGTCTTGCTGCTGGAACTGACGACTGCAGTATGAGATCTAAGGTTAATGCGGTTCAATGGGGGTTTCAACTTTGGTGCATTTGGTAATTTTTTGAGATATTAACCCCAAATTTTTAACATAGCCTTTTGGGGACCCCATCTCATGAATAATAAAACTGTCACTACGTAAGTCCTGCCTGAAAAGTGATTTTGCAGTCGTTTGGTGAATTCACCTTTCGGGCAGGTTTTGTGTAACGACAGTCACATTGTTCATGAGGTGGGGTCATAAGAAGGCTATGTGGAAAATTTGGGGTCAAAATATGAAAAAATGGCAAAGTTATGACCATTCATTATAATTTCACTACGCACCCTCATAACTTCAGACTTTTTAAATATTTTGACCCCATATTTTCAACATAGCATTCTTATTATACCACCTCATATATATCATAGCTGTCATTTTTCAAATCCTGGCCAAAATGTGTTTTGCACCTGTGGCGCAGAATGGCATTGCAGTTATGCAAAATTACATTTTGGCGGGGATTGGAAAACTTTCTGCACCGGGTACATGAAGTGGGGTAATAAGAAAGGCTATGCAGACAATTTGGACACAATTTGGCAAATTCAGTCTCAGAACTATGTATAATATGTCTATTTTATCAATATATACAATAATAAGTAATAATTATATGGTTCAAAGTAAAAATACCTATTTTAGAAAATTACTAATCAGAATCGGCTGATTGCTAATCATTTTTCATTTTGATTAGCAAAGGCGATTAATCAACTCTCTGACACTAATTTATGCCTTGCAAGTAACTATGGGAGGAGTTCAGCCAGTAGTTCAGTCTAAATAAAACTGAAGCCCAGATTTATACTACACAATAATGCTGCCAACATTGTTCAAACTGTTAGAACGCGTAAGTACACAAGTTCTTCATTTTGTGCACTGCCTGTTGTGCAGGACAACCAACCTGTGGAAAAGATGTTAGACCTAGCTTTTAAGATTTGTGTCCATTTAATCACTCTTTCAAAGCCCAGAAAAAATGTCAAGCAGTGCAGTAGTCCAGTGTCCTGCCACAAGATTATTCATTTATTTAATTTTTATTGACCAGACAAGCACAGTAGACCAATACATGCATATTTTCAGGTGTGACCAAGGAGGTTACAAGATATGCAGGCATACAATTTTCACGATGAAAAGACAACATAATATGGGTAAAGTAACAGTAAAGGTCACAGCATCAAGACAGTATATACCTATGACACAAATATATACAGTCATTGTTCTGGGTAGGCCATGTGAAGTACTACAGCCCACCAATCATAGGCGGGAGAGGATACCAGGAGTAAGTGCAATTACAAGCTGAATTAGATGTCAGGTGATCCCACAGGGACCTTCTAAAAAGGTAGTGGGAGGTGGCATTGTGAACAAGGCATCCACTGATGCAGTAAATTGCCATGTACTGTAACAGAATCTGTCACATGCTTTGGAAACCACTTGAACAGATAAAGGCAATCAATTATTATGTCCCATATGACTGTACATGCCAATGTAGCCATCACTGCATCTCAGAGAGCTCATTAAGTGCTTAATGGCACTGCCTGAGCCATTTGAAGAGGCAACAAGGAAGTGAGTGTTGACAGTGCTTGCCTCACAGTCATATCCTCCCAAAGGGTTAGAACATGAAGATGGGCTTGCAGGACATAAAAGAGCAGCTGGCTGAGAAGCCAGACAGAGCTACTTAGTTTGTCCTGGCTGATGACTGGGCTATGAGGTTATCTTGTAACAGCAGGATAATCTGCATGTCCAAGTAGGAACATTACATACTTGCCACAATTTAAGATCTTCACTTTAAGAGAAATACAGTAGGTGACATCCTTTCACCTAGATGATCCAGCTGCTAGTATCCCTCCTCCTCCAGCAGGTCTAATTACATAGGAGTACCTGACTGGTACAACCATGTAAGGAATCATGGAAGAAGACCAAATACAGTATGTTACTAAAAGAGAAAGACAAGACTGACCTGGACTGGCAGAGCCCGCAGTACTTTTAGACATGTTTACACTTACCTTCCTACACTGCTGCCAGTGGTACAGAGTTCCGGATCCACTCCCAGTGTATCAGTGTTTACTGGTCTAGAAGCATTGCAGAAGCACTCATATATCAGCATGTTGGATCCCTTCAGTACTGGGCAGTGAAAACACTGCATGCATTTTCCGTCCATGTCTGGATGTTCTTCACCACCTGCAACGATGCAGCTGCCTGTTTTGGGGTTATGGATCAGGGGTCTTATGAGAGAGTGTGCAAAAAAGAGTGGGAGGGAGTCCTTTTTAATATTTTTTTTAAAAAAGCAGTAGCATGAGTAGCTTAGAAAGAGCAACACGCAGGACAAGTTTTATGTTTTAACTCTTAGGCTCCCGACAGAATTAAAACGTATAGGAATTTTGGACTGATATATCAGTCTGCAGCCCTGCAAGGGTTAAAGTCAGCAATGAAACTGGTCTTGTTTAAGTATAGGAACACACAGTAGACTGGGAGGGAATTGTGCTGGTTTAAGGGAGGGAGGGAGTTTGTCGTTTTGTTTCAAATAAATACATGTTTCAAAAATATACAGTGGGGACAGCATCGCTTAAAATGCCACTCGGTTACTGTGTTTTCATGCACTGGTAATGGCTACAGCACTGTTGTCTTCATAGAATTGTACTTACACCTTGTATAACACAGAGGTAGTGAACTTTAAACACATCTTTATTTGTTATGCTCACCAACCAGCATCTTCGCTGAATGCATTTTCTCAATTCAGCAGGCAATGTGGCCCCTTAACATTGACTCCTTTCTGTGACAATTGTGGAGTGCCTAGCATTTCTAAAGGTTAGTATCATGAACATCCATCTTCCAGAACATACTTTGACCTGCACCCCAGTATTAATTGTTTCACAAGAAGGTACTGGGAGCAGCAGAAGAGTTACCAAAGAGTAGACTAAGTGAATATTTTAACCAGCGAATGGATATCATTGCTGTGTCAACTGGGGAAGGGAAGAGGTCACAGATAAATGTTGAACACCTAAGTGTGTCATTGTATTATAATCATACTTACTATTTTCAGACAACAGCAAACTAGATGCACCATCAGTCAATAACCACAAGATGGTGGATTGAATCCTTCCAGATGGACACTGATAGCGTGGCAAAGTGAGTTAAAATTGAAAAATATGGTTTAACAATAACAAGTTCATATTTCTGTATTATTGGGGGGTGAAGAACTAATATTTCCTGGATAGAAAAAGATTGAAAAAACTATGCAAAAAAAGAATTTGGGAGTCATAATTACTAAGGACATGTCATGGACAGACTGTGAGGGTGCTGAGGAGGGCAGCAAGGATGGAGATGGTATGGAGGGTTTGTTATGAGGAGAGATTGGGTAAACCAAGGTTTTTCAGATTGGTGAGCTGGAGAATTTGGGGGGATATGATTACGATGGGTGAGAAATTAGTGGTTACTTCAAACATCAGCAGGAAGGATGCTGTCAAGGGACTAGAATTATTTCTCCCAGATACAGACAAGAAGGTAGGCTCAAGGGGAAGGGAGAATGTACTTTTTATGCAAAGAGTGGTTCACATTTGGAATAGATTGCCATAATCAGTGGTTAACATACTAACATACTAAAATGCTAGCAGAATAGGCCTAACGGTCTTTCGTGTCTGCTCGTTTGGTCAGCCCCCACCCTGGGTGCTGACCTTGCTGTCCCCCTCGCCTTCTCTGGCTTCTCCCTTCCCAGTTCCGGATATTCTTGCTGCATTGGATTTTGCTTCCAGAACCCTTCCCTGTACCTGTCCCACCCCTCTTGAACCCCTCCACTGTCTCTGCCTCCACCAGCCCCTAGGCAGTGCATTCCATGGCTCCACCACCCTCTCAGTGAAGTAGCACCTCCTCCTTTCTCCCTGAATCTTCCCCATCCAGCTTCCAGCCATGCCTCTAGGGGCCCCTTCCTCCTTCCTTCAAGCACCCGACTGTTCCTCCTCTATTTACCCTCTTCATGTACCTAAAGACTTCTATCATGTCCTCCGGTCCTCTCTTCCAATGTGTACATATTTAGCTCTTCGAGCCTCTCCTCATAGGTCCTGTCCCCAAGCCCCAAATCATTTTGGTTGCCCTCCTCTGGACCCTCTCCAGGAGGTTAATGTCCCGCTTTAAGTGTGGCTTCCAAAACTGCACGCAGTACTCAAGGTGCGGCCTCACCAAGCAGTTATACAGAGGAGTATCACTTCCTCCTTCTGAGGTGATCCCCTAGCGATGCATCCCAGCATCCTGTTGGCCTTGGCTGCTGCCCTCCAACAAGTCTCAGAGTTGTTCATCTTGACATCCACCACCACCCCCAGGTCCCTCTCAGCCATCGAGACTTCAGCATTTCCCCCAGGGTGTACACTTGACCTGGGTTTTCTGCCCCAGGTGGAGTACCTTGCATTCCTGCATTGAACCTCAGCTTCCACTTTCTAGACCATCTTTCCAGAGCCTCCAGGTCCCCTGTAGGCCACCCTCCCTCCTCCCCATCCACCACCACCCCAGTTTCGAGTCATCTGCAAAGAGACTCATCTCACTCCTGATTCCTGTCCTTATGTCCGATACGTAGGTGTTGAACAGAAGGGGCCCAAGGACTGATCCCTGTGGGACCCCACTAATGACCCTCCTTGGGGATGAGACTATCCCCCCAACTACGACCCTCTGGGTCCGGTCCTGGAGCCAATTGCCTATCCATCTGATCATCTGGTTCCCCACCCCCATTTCTCCCAGCTTATCCAACAGGCCCACGTGAGGAACAGAGTCAAATGCCTTGCTGAAGTCTAGAAAGAGGACATCCACTGGTCTACCCAGGTCCAAGGCACTTGTCACCCAGTCATAGAACTCCACCAGGTTTGTCTGACATGATTTCCCCGGGATGAATCCATGCTGTCTATCGTCCAGGCACCCTGACTTATCCAGGTCCCCCCCTAGTTAAGGCAAAGACTGTATCACAATTTACAATACAAGTGAACTAGACAGGTACGGTACATGAAGAAGGGAAATACACTACCCCACTGAGAAGGTGAGGGAGGACATCATGGACACTCGGCCTGCTTCCATCTGAAATTCTTATATTCTTGTGTGCTTTTAACATTTTCCTACTAAACTTCAGTTCTTTATTACGTAGCGTTGGTGGGGCCCTGATAGTCTGCTTTCCACAAATCCTTCACTGTATAGTTACTTGCAGAAAGGGAGTGACACAGCAGCTAAAATTTACTGTGTGGCAACCACGCCATCATACCCATGGGTGGTGCCACTGAGGAAAATCATCACATCACACATTTTCAGGAGAAGGAACAGCAGCTAAAACTGTGCTGTGTGCCACGCTGTCTGCTATGTGCTGGTTGGTGGTGCCACTGAGAAAAAAAAGTCTAGATGCTTGAATGAGCCTACCAAAGTCAGTGTTAGAAGCCAGTTCCATGACTGATTTCAGATATGGATGTGATACACATGTGGGGACAGTAAGACCTAAGGGAGGATTGGAGGATGAACAGCTGGAAGAGGAGCCACTGGGCCAGAAGGGCATGAGACCCAGTAACTTGGATCTGACATCATGCTGGACAGAGATGTCAAATAGACTGGCTGGATAGACTAATGAGCCTTTATCTGTTGTCAGAATCTATGTACAAGTAATAATAATAATATACTTTATTTGTATGGCGCCTTTCAAAAAACCAAGGCGCCTAACAAGTTAAAATCACAAAATTTCACAACAGCAAAATCAACAGAACATATAAACAACATAACATGATCATAAAAACTATCCATCAATTAAATACCATAAGCTTGCTCCATAACCAGGTTTTCAGTGCTTGTTTAAAACCCTCCACGGTTGTGTGTTCATGTAGCCAATGGGGTAGAGAATTCCAGAGGGTAGAGGCAGCATACATAAATGTTCTAGCCCCAAAAGATTTCAAACACACCCTCAGAATCTCTAGCAACCCCTCGTTGGCTAAGCAAAGCAGTCGCCTGGGGCAATGAGGGACCAGAAGCTCTCTCAGGTAATCCGGGACAAGTCCGTGTAGGGCTTTGAAAGTCAGAAGACCGACTTTAAAGGTGATCCACCACTGAATTGCAGCCAGTGCAGTCCACGCAGCACGACGAAATATGGCAGTACCGCGAGGATCCCATCAATAGCCATGCCGCAGTGTTCTGCACTAGCTACAGGTGGCAGATTTCCACCCCAGGTAGCCCTAGATACAGGGAGTTGCAATAGTCCGAGCGAAAGGTCACAAAGGCGTGGATCAGAGTGGGAAGGTCGCCGGATGGAACAAGGTGCTTAACCCTGGCGATATTCCTCAGATGGTAAAATGAGGATTTGACAACAGCCGATACCTGAGAATGCAGGGTCAGCCCATCGTCAAAAATTACCCCCAGGTTTCACACCCGTTCAGAGGTTAGGAGAGGCTCACCCCCAAGGTATAAGTCGGAGGGTGAACCCCCACCCAGCCTCTATGTCCGGTGACCCGGATCCACTACCAATACCTCAGTCTTATCAGAGTTCAACCTTAACCAACTGGCATTCATCCACTTCTGGATTTCAGCAAGGCAGTTATTAAAGACCGAGAGAGCTCCATCCTGATCAGGGGCAAAAGAAAGGTAGAGCTGGGTATCATCTGTTATAGCAGCGAAACCTCAGCTCATACCTTCTTACAATGTCTCCGAGGGGCAGCATGTACACTGCGAACAACATGGGGGACAGCACTGAGCCCTGAGGAACTCCACACAATAAAGGGACCGGGTCCGAGGAAAAAACCCCGGACACCACCCTCTGAGATCTTCTCATGAGGAACGACGTAAACCACTTGAGGACCGTACCTGAGAGTCTGCAAATGAACCTCAGGCAATCAAGCAGAACCCCTTGGTCCACAGTGTCAAACGCTGATGAGAGATCTAGGAGGACCACGATGAAACGGCTCCTCCTGTCCCTAGCCATCAAGAGATCATTGAGCACCTATCAAGGTATCTATGTAACGAGGAGTCCCATTATGTGACATTTAAAAAAAAAAACACAGCTAAAACTACACTGCATGACACATTCAGTCCACTAAATGCTGGTGAGTGGTACCACTGAGAAAGAAAGTCACACCTGGGAGCACGTTACTCTACATTTTCGGAAAAAAGTAAAGCACTGTGCATAAACCACCACTCAGTCTGCTATAAGACAGTGGGAGGTGCCACTGAGAAACAGAAGCTAAACTGCTCTGCATGCCACTCAGTCCACTATAGACAATGCCGTATACAAAATAAATGATTCATCACTTCACACCGTGCACTGCAGTAATACACTGTTGTAAGTGTAGCAGTGTCAATATTTTAGTTATTAGGTTTCTGATCTTTAAGGCAAACTCTGTCCTGTCATCGGCTTTGGACTTAGCCTTGGACTTCCATGCTACTTTTTCTTCTCTTCTGTTGGTTCTCACATAGTTTTTATGTTTCATTCAGGAACAAGAGGCCCACCAGCTCCAAATATCTACACCAGATAGGACCACTGATCTGCATTGGATAGGACCACTGATCTACACTGGATAAGACCACTAATCTACACTGGATAAGACCACTGATCTACACTGGATAGGACCACTGATCTGCATTGTATAGGACCACTGATCTGCATTGTATAGGACCACTGATCTGCATTGGATAGGACCACTGATCTACACCGGATAAGACCACTGATCTACACTGGATAGGACCACTGATCTACACTGGATAGGACCCGTGTGTATGTTGCCCATTTCTTAAGTGGCCTGA
Source organism: Neoceratodus forsteri (assembly GCA_016271365.2). Lineage (NCBI taxonomy): Eukaryota > Metazoa > Chordata > Ceratodontiformes > Ceratodontidae > Neoceratodus > Neoceratodus forsteri. Next base: position 78,998,595 of record JADMNL010000025.1, read on the forward strand.
GTGGTGCAGAGGATGTTTCTTGCCATTTCAAGTCAAGAGTTAGAGGTTTGAGTACAGTGAAAACCAGATTTCTCTCTTCTTATCAAAGGTCAAACTTATGATATTCACTCCGCACCAAGAGCTTCAACTCATCGCTGAAGGAATGGTGCAGAGAGGAAGGATTCGGCTACACTGGGGACTGGGGACTCACCTGGGAGGATAAGGGCCTATGCAGGGGTGATGGCTTGCATCCATCTGGGAGGGGAACCACAGTCCTCAGTGGATGGTTTAAATGTTACTTTGATGGTCCGGCCTGGTGGCGCTGAGGGTTGAGGTGCTGGTCGCTACACCTCGCGTCACGTCGGTGATCTGAGTTTGGGAGTGAGCTCAGGCACCGTGGGTTGGCAGGGGAGTTACCAGATTAAGCACCCAGAGGGCTGCTCTCCTGTCCCAGGGGAAGGTAGTGGGATGCCCATCGCTCCGGCAGCCCCTGGTGGAGATCGGGAGCACTGCAGAAACAAGGGCTGCACGTAACAGCATGCCTGACACTTGCAGGGGTTACCATGCATCAAGTGTTGGGGGATTGCACATGCAAGGGAGAAGAGCCAGGAAAATGGAAAACCCCAGATCGGAGGGATAGGCAATGTCACCTATCCTTCACACCCAGCACTGGATCCGACTTGGCTGGGCCTCATAGCTCCTCCACCTGGGCCCCACCCACTTGCCAGAGTCTTCCTTCCTAAGGAGCCCAATATGGAGTTGGGCTACCCTCCCCGGGTGGGTTAAATCGGGTGTGCTGGCAGTGGGGGAGAGAGAGAGAGCAACAGACCGCAGAGGATATCAGGTGGGCAGGCATAAGGATGGGAAGCCTGAGAGAGTTCCCCTGATCCGCTACTTTGATGAACATTTAAAATTGCCAAGGGGGGGTGGCAGAAGGAATTGGGGAGCTAGAAGCTGCCTCTCCCCACAGGCTGAAGTAGAGAGTAAGGAGAACCAAGGGGAGAGGAATCACCCAGGGTGTAAATTAATAAAGGGAACAGGGTGGTAGAGATAAACAGGAGCATTAAAAAGAGAGGTGGGAAGGAGGGTGGGGAAAAAAAGGGGGGGCAACTAGCAAAGTGGAATCAGAATTTGGAAGGCCATCTGTGCAAATGCTAGACATCTAGGAAATAAGGTTCTGGACCTAGAGGCCATAATTGCAGAGACTGACCTGGATATTGTCAGTATTACTGAGTCATGGTGCACTGAAAACGTGACTGTGACATAGCCATACCTGGCTATACTCTGTTCAGGAAGAACCAGATTGGAAGGAAAGGAGAAGGTGTGGTGCTTTATGTGAGGGAAACCATAAAAGCCACAAAGATGCAGGGGAATACAGGCGGAGGCAGAGGTACTTGTGGGTCTCCCTGGAGACAGGGAACGGAGACACTATTCACACTAGAGTGATCTACAGACCTCCAGCACAGGGGGAGGAATTAGATAAGGTACTGGTGGAAGCCATTGGCAGGATGGCTGAAAAGGGGGAGGTACTGCTGACGGTGTCTTCAACCTGCCAGATGTGGATTGGAGCATCCCAGCAGTGGCTTCAGCTAGAAGCAGAAACATCCTGGACTTTCTGCAGGGGGCATTCCTCATGCAGCTAGTCAGTGAACCCACTCATGATGGGGCAATACTGGACCTGGTACTCACTAATAGGGACAGTGGTACAGATGTTAAGGTGGGAGGCCACCTGGGGAGCAGTGATCATGGTACAGTGTGGTTCAATATAAGGATGGCTGAAGAATCAAACCACACAAGGGTGAGAGGGTCCTGGACTTCAGGAGGGCAGATTTAAAAAAGTTGGGTGAGTGCCTCGGGTATGACCTATCAGGGGTGGGTGACCTGAATGGGGTGCAGGAACAATGGGCAAAGATAAAAGGGAGCATAGTAAAGGCAACAAACCTCTGCATCGAACAAGTGAGCAAAAGCAAGAAGAAAAAGAGACAGCTGTGGTTCTTGAAAGAGGTGGCTGAAAAGGTAAAAGCTAAAAGGGTAGCATTCAGAAGGAATAAGGAGACTCAGAGGAAGGAGGATAGGGAGGTGTATCGGGGAAAACAGAGAGAAGCAGGGAAAGCAGTAAGGAGTGCAAAGGCACAAACTGAAGAGAGAATAGCCCAGGAGGTAATGAAAGGGAGCAAAACATTTTTTAGATATGTAAGTGAAAAGAGGAAGATCAGGGGTGGGACTGCAAGTGTAAAAAGGGAAGAGGGGATTGTGCAGAGGGGGACCAGAAAAAGGCAGACTTCCTTAACAAATACATTTGTTCAGTATTCACAGAGGAGGGAGAAGGGGAGGGGCCACAAAAAGTAACAAAAGCTTTGAAGGGAGGGAAGTAGACACTAGTCCTTTTTTGGAGATGAGAGTCCTGAAGGGACTTGCTAATCTAAAGGTGGACAAAGCAATGGGGCCTGATACTGTGCATCCAAGGGCATTAAGGGAGCTCAGGAAAACACTGGCTGCACCTCTGACAGTCCTATTTAACAGCTCACTGGAAACAGGAGTGGTTCCGGAGGACTGCAGGAGGGTGGATGTAGTCCCACTACAAACAAGTGGTAGCAGGGAGGAGGCTGGCAATTATAGGCCGGTCAGCCTGACATTGGTGGTGGAAAAGTTAATGGAATCACTGCTGAAGGAAAGGGTTGTGGAATATCTTGAATCCAGTGGGTTACAGGACCCAAGATAGCATGGTTTCAGAAGAGGGAGGTCATGTCAAATGAATATGATAGATTTCTTTGACCGGGTGATCAAGGAACTAGATCAGGGTGGAGCAGTAGATGTGGCCTACCTAGTTTTCAGTAAGGCATACAACACCATTCCACATAGGAGACTAGTAAGCAAGCTGGGTAGCTTAGGAGTGGGTCCAAAGGTGGTAAACAGGATAAGAAACTGGTTAGAGATAGGCAACAGAGGGTGGTGGTAAATGGAGTTCACTCCAGGGAAGGGCAGGTGACCAGTGGGGTTCCTCAGAGGTCAGTGCTGGCATCGATCCTCTTTCATTTCTTTATAGCTGGCATTGCAAAGGAGCTAGAAGGTCTTCCTCTTTGCAGATGACACCGAACTCTGCAGTACCAGGGGGGTGGAAAAGATGAGCAGAGACCTGAGAAAACTAGAGGAGTGGTCAAGGGAATGTCAGCTGGGTTTCAATGCAAAAAGTACAGACTAATGTACTTTTATTTCATATTTTACATTTGTTTATTGGATAGCATAATTGAGAAAATACATTCTCTTTTACAAATGTGTCCAAACATATAAAACAGTACAGAAATGACAAAATACACAGACAAAGTTACAGTCTTAGGATTAAAACATTTACGTATGTATTTATTTACTTATTTAAATTTATTGGAATACAACCTTTGAGTCATAGACTCTTTCACAAAGGCTCCTCGTCGCAGGTTACAGAGAGGACAACAGTTATCACAGATACAGAGTTGAACAGCAACACACAAGCTTCCAAGTATAGTGGCATTATACACAGGTAAGATAAGAGTACAAGAGTTGATAATACAGACCAAGTCGCCCAAGTTAAACAGTTGGACAAGACAGTCAGCACAGTCGAGTGTACAAAGTTGATAATACAGGCCAAAGGCCCAAGTAATGCAGTTATACAAATTGTAGAGGTTATACAGTTATTCAAGTTATACAGTTGGTTGTGACAAACACAGGCAGCTTATACAAGTGAGAAGCAGGCCCAAAATAAAAGTGGGCCCTTGTTGTACAGCAAGACACAAACGAGGGGTAGCACAGGGCAAGAGCCTAGAGTCAGGAGTGTATAACAAAGTGAGAACTCCAAAATAGTCAGGCGTCTGAAAATAATGGCAGAGATCCAGGGCAGTAAAGATCAGTAGCAAACGCAGGCTGATTGTTCTAGTAGAGGGATCTTGAGGGCAAAATTGAAAGAGCCAATGGTGGGTATATGAGAGAGGGCTGGGGGGAGATCATTGAGCCACAGGGGAGCTCGATATAAAAAGGCCCTTTGACATTGAGAGGTTCTGCAACATGGGACAGTGTAGGATTGTTTTGAGGCGCTTCTGGAGACTCGGGCAGGAGAAGCAATTGAGACCAGGGTGTCAAGGCCGGGGGAGTGGGGTGGTTTTGAGGGATATTTTCTTTGCAAGGGTGCAGGTAGAGTAGTTAAGTCTGGCTTCCAGATTTAACCAGCCTGAAGACTTATATAATCTGCAGGTGTGAGTCAATCTGTCGTGCCCTGTGATCAGCCTACAAGCCTTGTTCAGGGTATACTTAACACGGGTGAGGGTTGTCGGATCATCCAACCCACAGATCACAAGGCCGTAGTTAACCAGGGAGAGAACAAATTAGGATACTGCCAGGTGAAGAGCTTCATGGGAGAGGAAGTGTTTGTGCCAATATAGGAAACCAATTCTGGTATTCAGTGCGGACAGGAGACTTTGGATGTGGTTATGAAAGGAGAGGTGTGTATTAAGGGTAATCTCCAGGTACTTGAAAGAGGTGACTTGCTCAGTGGGGACATTGGTGTTATTATGGATCGAGAGTGAGAGGCTATTATGTCGCTATTATGTCGCTTTTGCGGAAATGATCTTGGAGTACGGTTTAGAGTGCCAAGGGGTGAACATTGATTTGTTATATTAGTTTTGGATAATTAAAAATATTTTAACCAAAACAGTTACAATGCCCACTGAAAGAACTTAATAGTAATGCTGTGAAATCAGGGGCGTCATTTAGGGGTAGCCAGGGGTTGCGGTTGAGACCCCTATGATTTTTTTGCAACCCCTAAGAACCCTAAAACAAGATTTCCCTAGCATTTATTTATATAGATGTGGTGGTGGGGGACTTTTACAACCCCTATGATTTTGCTGAAATGGGACTTTGCAACCCCTATGATTCTACTGAAATAATGCTACTGAGTATAACCTACCTCCTTCTGCTTGCTATCCCCCTCCCTATGCAGTCCATTATCCTTTTTCTTTCCCCACCACTGTTGAAAATTGGGCCACTACTTTCAGATCATCCTGATTGATAACCCTGAGGTCCCTTTCCTACGAGGTATATGCCATGACCTCTCCTCCCGTTTTGTACTCGGCTCGTTTTTTTTTGTGTCTGATGGGCATGACTTTGCACTTTTTTGGCATGAATCCCAGCTGTGAAATTCTGGACCACTCTTCTAGTCTTTCCAGGTCCCTCTTCATGGCCTCTATTCCCTTCATTATGTCCACACTATTGCAGATCTTGGTGTCATCTGCAAATAGATAGACTATTCCTTCATGCTTCACCCTTGTGTCCCTTATGAATGTATTGAACAGGGCAAAATACTGACTCTTGACCCCCATCTCCCCTGAGACTTCCCTATTTAGTACAACCCTCTGGGTTCTATTCCTTCATGCTTCACCCTTATGTCCCCTATGAATGTATTGAAGAGAACAGTTATGAGGAAAGGCTTGAGGCCTGTAACATGGTTATGCTCAGAACCTTTCACTTTTCAGCCACAAACCTCACCTGTTCTATGTACTTCCATGGAGCAGAACATGTTCCTTTAATGAGTTTCCTCAAGTGGTGTATCGGTGAATACTAACATACCCAGGAGTCTGCAACTGTAGAGATATATTGGTCTGTATTTAAAATAGCCTGCCAATGATTCAGTGGTCAGGGGCACAGAGGAAATTCAAATCTATGCATCCAACATTCTAGCCATTTATTCCACATTTGATTGGCAGTTTAGTAAGGTGATGGGTTTGCTTTGAGCATGTTGTATTTAATCAAGTGTTTACGCCAAGAAAGGAAATTCTTCACAGCCACAGGTGACACCTGAAATGCACTGCTAACACTCACCAGTCAGATACCAGTCCAGCTTGTCAGCAGTGTCTCCAGTCAGGTCAGCTACCAATCTAGTTTGCTAGTAGTGTCTGCAGTCAGCTACCGGTCCAGTTTACCTGCAATGTCTACAGCCAGGTTTGCTAGCTACCAGTCCAATATGCCACCAATCTCTCCAGTCAGCTACCAGTCCAGCTTGCCAGCAGTGTCTCCACTTAGATACCAGTCCAGCTTGCCAGCAGTGTCTCTAGTCAGGTCAACCACCAATCCAGTTTGCCAACAGTTTCTCCAGTCAGCTACCAGTCCAGTGTGCCAGAAGCATCTGCAATCAGCTACCAGTTCAGTTTGCCAGCAGGATCTACAGTCAGCTACCAGTCTAGCTTCTCAGCAGTGTCTCCAGTGAGCTACCAGTCCAGCTTGCCAGCAGTGTCTCCAGTCAGATACTAGTCCAGCTTGCCAGCAGTGTCTCCAGTCAGGTCAGCTACCAGTCCAGTTTGCCAGCAGTCTCCAGTCAGCTGCCAGTCCAGCTTGCCAGTAGTGTTTCCAGTCAGGTTGCTAGCTACCAAGTCTAGTTTTCCAGCAGTGTCTCCAGTCAGCCACCAGTCCAGCTTGTCAGCAGTGTCAACAGGCAGCTACCAGTGTGGCTTTCCAGCAGTGTCTGCAGTCAGCAACCAGTCCAACTTGCCAGCAGTGTTTGCAGTCAGCTATCAGTTCAGTTTTCTAGCAGTGACTACAGCCAGGTTGCTAGCTACCAGTCCAATTTGCCACCAGTCTCTTCAGTCAGCTACCAGTCTAGTTTGCCAGCAGTGTCTCCAGTCAGTTACAGTCCTGCTTGCCTACAGTGTCTGCAGTCAGCTACCAGTCCAGCTTGCCAGCAGTGTCTCGAGCCAGCCTCCAGTCCAGCTTGCCAGGAATTTCTCCAGTCAGTTACCAGTCCAGCTTGCCAGCAATGTTTCCAGCCAGCTACCAGTCCAGCTTGCCTGCAGTATTTCCAGTCAGCTACCAGTCAAGCTTGCTAGCAGTGTGTCCAGTCAGGTCAGCTACCAGTCCAGTTTGCCAGCAGTGTCTTCAGTCAGCTTGCCAGTAGTGTCTCCAATCAGCTACCAGTCCAGTTTGCCAGCAGTCTACAGCCCGGTGGCTAGTTATCAGTCAAGTTTTCCAGTAGTGCCTCCAGTCAGCTACTTGTCCAGTTTTCCAGCAGTGTTTCCAGACAGCTTGCTAGCTATCAGTCCAGTTTTCCAGCAGTGTTTCCAGTCACCTACTTGTCCAGTTTGCCAGCAGTGTCACCAGTCAGCTTGCAGCTTCCAGTCCAGTTTGCAGGCAGTGTCTCTAGTCAGCTTTCAGTCCAGTTTGCAGGCAGTATCTTCAGTCAGCTGCCAGTCCAGATTGCAGGCAGTATCTCTACTCAGCTTCCAGGCTAGTTTGTAAAACCCAAGCAAGGTAAGACATGTCACTAGTAAATATTTCTAAGAGTAATAAAGGTAAACCCAACTTTAATGGGGGATATCCAGTGAACTGAGCATTAATGTTGAAAAAAAGAAATATCCAGGGACTTAAGTACTTTATGTAAGAATGGGCATCGCCATTGACTAGTCTTGGAACCCTTATGGCTTTCGTGAAATGCTATGGAGAGGGTGGCTCGGGGTAATATTCTGGACTGTTGTGACTCTGGGGAGGGACAAGGGTGCAAATTACTGGGCATGGGGAGGAGGTAACAAGGTAGCAACATTTGTTTCAAATGACCTCCAAAATGCACTGAATTTAAAATTTTTTTTACGGGAGCCTAGGAGCCCCCCAGCCTACAGTTTTCCTTGCAACCCCTATGTTTTTTCTGAAATGACGCCCCTGTGTGAAATGTGCCAATGATGGCAATTTATACACATTAATCTTGTTTTTAATCACATTCCAGGTTTTTGGTAACAATACAGCTATATTTTTTTCCCCTTATTTAGATCTTGTTTTTGGAATTTGGTATTTACTAATGGATGAAGATCGTAGAGTATATTTCGACAAGTTTTTAGGTTGTAATTTACATAATAGGAAAGAGGGTAGTAAACCTAATATAAACTTATAAACAAAAGTATATAAATGAGCTTCCCTTCATTCCAGGAGGGAAGTCCAACCTGCCTCCCCATATAAAGTGCAAATGTGCGTGCTGTAGGGCAGCTTTGTAACAAATCTCAATGCACTATTAAATAATGGATCCAAAGTGTTCAGTAATGTACCTGAAGCACTATTGTAAATAAAATCTCCATAATCGAGAATTGGCAAAAATAGTGATGTAACCAACAACTTTCTCAATGTAGTATTGAATATTGCTTTGTTTCTATAAAAAAAAAAACTAACAACTGTCTCAGTTTGTTTGATATGTAATTCAATCGCAATTCAAAAAGAGAGTCTGCTATCTAATATTAGACCCAGATATTTATAATGATATACCCTTTCAATTACTGCCCCAGAAATAGTGTGAATATTATATTCTTTCGAGTCTATTCTTTTAATCCTTTTTTCAAAAAGTAACCACTGTGTTTTTGATTCGTTCAATAAAAGCCTTAACCCCTGTAAAGTCCTCTGCACTGCGTGAAAATCTCTTTGTAAGATGTCTAAGGCCAGTTTATTGTCTCTATGCTGTATGTATAATATGGTGCCATCAGCATACAATAACATTTTTGTGTCTTCAGAACAAGATTTTTGGAAGGTCATTTAAGTATAATAAAAATAATAAGGGGCCTAGTATTGACCCTTGTGGGACCCCAGTTGTTACAGGCAGTGCTTTGGAGACACATCCTTTGCATTCTACTGAGGAGGTATGCACTAAACCAGTTCAAAGTCAAATACCCCAGCCCAACAGATTTTAGTTAATTTAATAATATTGTAAGGTGGATGGTATTGAATGCCTTCAAGAAGTCTACAAACATTGATGGAACATCAAGACCCTCATCGAAGGCTGTAAATATACCATCCACCACCCATGTATGTAGTATTGTGATCCTTCATGAAGCCTGACTGAAACCGAGATATTATTTTATGTTTTGTAAAGTACTAAATTAGTTGTTTATGGAGAAGTTTTTCAAAAATCTTAACACTGGTACACAAAATAGACTTAGGACACAGGAACCCAGGGACAGAGTATGAAATGCGTGGAGTGATACTGATGACCACCAAGCAGGAAAGAGACCTGGGGATAATCATACTGGGTGATCTAAGTGTGGCCAGGCAGGGTGACAAGGCAGTAGGGAGGGAGGGTAAGTGGGATGCTGGGGTGCATTGGGAGGGGTATCACCAGCAGAGAGAGAGGGAGGCGGTGTTGCCTCTGTATAGATCAATTGTAAGACCCCACCTAGAGTATTGTGTCCAGTTCCAGAGACCACATCTCTGGAAGGACATAGAGTGGAGGCGGTCCAGAAGAGGGCAACTAAAATGGTGCAAGATCTGCATCAAAAGCCCTATGAGGCCAGCCTGCTGGCTCAGCGGTAGGGCTACCACTCACGGCACCAGTGACCCGTGTTCGGGAATGGGCTCGGGTGACTGGTGGGTTGGACGGGGGAAGGAGAATTGAGTGCCCAGTGGCTGCTCTCCTCCTCCAGGGAGGGTGGGTTGCTTGACCTGCTGCTCTACCGCCACCTGGGTGACCACAAGTGGAGGTGTAGCAGGATAGCAAATAGAAGGGAGGAGGGATGTCGTTCGGGAGCCAGTGCATCCGCATATCCTGACGTGCGTTGCCCCATGGCTTCCCAAGTGTGCCGATGTCCTGTGGGAGGACCAGAAATCAGGAAAAACCCCACAGTGCTTCCTGTAGACAGAGCTCCAGGCCCCGATCCCCACACCCCTGCCGGCGCTAGTGACAGCATCCTCAACGAAACTACAGACATGTCGGGGCAGAGGACGGGGGCCCCGTCCCATTCCCGCCTGAGGGGTATAACCAAGACTCTTTGGAGGGATGGACTGCACTGGCAACTGGACAGAAGAGTGGGGATGTACAAGGCCACGGGAGTCTCCTGAAGGAAGGAAATACTGCAGCAAGCAAGAGGCATAAAGAGAATAAAAAAAAATTAAAAAAAAGCCCTATGAGGAGAGACTAAAGGACCTCAATATGTACATGCTGGAATAGAGGAGGGAGAGAGGAGATGTGACAGACCTTTAAATACTTCACAGGGGTAAATAAGGTACAGGAGGATAATATTTTTCTGAAGAAAAGATGCTCAAGAACAAGGGGGCATGCTACGAAGCCGGAGTGGGGTAGATTCAGGAGAGATGTAAGGAAGTACTTCTTCACAGAAAGAGTGGTGGATTCCTGGAACAGTCTTCCAGTGGAGGTAGTGGGGGCAAAAACAGTGATGGCATTCAAGAATGCATGGGATAAGCACTAAGGAATCATAGTGCATAGGAAGGGAGAAGGGGACGAGCTGTAGATCAGGCACGGTCTGATGTAATAGTGCAAGTAGGGAGAAACAGGCAGACTGGATGGGCCAAGTGGTCTATACCTACCAACAGATTCTATGTTTCTGTCTTAAAAGAAACTATATAAATGATTGTTTCATGATGAGGAAAGCACAAAGCAAAGGAAACATGTTAGTTTTAATACTTAAAAAACAATACATTTATTAATTGATTGATTGATTTCAAATGGACAGTTACACAAAGTTTTTTTATAGCTGGAGTAACGAGGTTAGTTCATTACACAGATGGCTTAAAAAGAACAGCCTTTAAAAGAGAACCCCCAAAAGCATTTAATATACAGTATGAACACATTTTAACACAATATTTAATGCCTCCCATTCAGCTGCTAAACCCTAATGAAAACAATAAACCCATCTAATTAAATGTTAAAATCCTTGATTATAACAGTAGTGATATCATTATACAGTATAAGAAGGTATTATATTTCGATTGAGCCCCACCTGTTGTGACCTAATTCTGTCTCATTTGAGCTCTAGGTACAGCATAGCTGACTTCAAAGAGAAAAGCAAAATTTAATACAGAATCATGTGTCAGACTAAAGAGAGAATTCTCAAAACAATAAGGACATTAGTGGATAGCAGTGCCTCCTCAAATGTCATCAGAATCTAGTAAGCTATTAGTGTATGTAAGCTTCAAACTAGCTGTCATTTTAACCTAGACATGTAGTTGCTACTAACACTTTGGCACATTCATGGATTACAAGCAGTCTTAAAGATACAGCTGACCCTTTTTAAGGCTCAGTTATCTAATAATTTTAATAACTTGGGTACTAGTGTTTGGAGGTTACTCTGTGTTTTATTTGATCCACATGGACTCTCCCTAACTAGTACCTGCTTTCAGATGTGCAGTAAATTGTCTCTGTTCTTCCTAAATTGGTGTGTCCTTCACTGAATACTGTAAGTTAGTTTTTGTTAATAAAACTGTTTTACCCCAGTGGCAGCTGCTACCAGTCATGGCCCACAAGTACTACTTTCCAGCCTTCACACTGGCTGCATCCAGTGTAGCAAGAATGGAATGGAATCTGGCAGGGCCACGGGGATCATCTTTGCAGCCAACAGTGTATTACATTCATTGTGTCCCTTTCTTCTCTCCTTCCATAGGCACTGTGCCACCCAAACGCATGTGTGTTAGCAGTGTCCCTGTTGAGGAAGAAGGATATGCGTGTGCCTTCCCTATCTGCTTGACTTGTCACTCGGATCTCTGGGGAAGCTGCAGTGGTGGCACCTCCATCCCTGGCCCAGAGCCACTGTCAGTGGTAGGCAGCCTTCCTGATCCTGAACCTTTGGACAATGGGAGTCACTCCGGAGCCCAGGGCACCCTCATGGCAGCAGAATGAGCTACTGCTGAGACATCAAGATGGCTAAAGCAAATTTCAAATGTTATTTTAAACTTGCATGTCCTGTCAAGCCAGGTTCATCACGTATATTGTCAGCACATTTTTTCATACAAAATATCACCAGAGTTTGTATATATGTGTGTGTGTGTGCATGCGTGTGTTTAAAACAAGGCCCTACACACATAACAATACATCAAGCATTTAACTTGCAGTAGCTTCTGATTTCCATTGAACCTCAAAATACCTTTACCTTTTTGAACATTATATTTCTGATTTTTTTTACAGGTTCTTTCTCTCTTTTTGTATTGTCACTGTATATTGAAGAGCTAAGAGTTAGAATATAGTACCTCTCATGCAATGTCTTCTGTTCTGTATAGACAGGTCAGAAATGTTTTGCTACTTTAAGTCACTGGTGCCATGTGGTTTTCAATCATGTATGACCCAGTAAGCATTTTCAAATACATTTGGTGTCAAATATACATACAGGTAGTTACAGTACCAGTGCTCCCCCTTCAAAGCTGCTTGAAAGTCTGCAGTTCATTCAAGTCAGTTCAGTTTTCTTACTTTGTTTTTGTTCCATAAACTTAATATTTAGAGATGTTCTTGGTCTCATCATTCAGCTGAATCACAATCAGCCTGATCACCGATGGCAAGGTGGCCCACTCATCAGGCAGGAAACTACATTTTAAATTTTACATACGAACAAGCCAGCAGAAGAAAGGCCATTTAGTCTATCTAAAGAAATACAAAATCACACATGCCCCCATAATGCAAAGCATCATGGGCTGTGTATGCAAATCACCTCAGAATAGTATGCTGGTTCAACTTTAAGCAGAAATGTATGGTGCCGAAAAGCCTCTTACACACTTTGCAAAGGGTGCCAACGGAAGACATAGACACGTGGTTCATCCTACGAGGACTCATCAGTGTGCCTCATCTGTTTGACACCCCAGTGGAATGAACCAGCTACCCTAAGATGGTCTATCTGGGTTATGTTGTGGTGAACCCAATTAAAACAAAAAACAAGTTAAAAGACAAAGAACCACAGCACGCAAGTACTGAGGCAATTGTTACCACAAAGGGCATTGGCCGGGAAGACAAGTTTCAAAGAAATACAAAATCACACATGCCCCCATAATGCAAAGCATAATGGGCTACATATGCAAATCACCACAGAATATTATGCTGGTTCAACTTTAAGCAGAAATGCATGGTGCCAAAACACCTCTCACACACTTTGCAAAGGGTGTCAACAGAAGACACAGAGACGTGTTTCATCCTACCAGGATTCATCACCGTGCCTCATCTGTTTGACACCCCAGTGGAATGAACCAGCTATCCTAAGATGGTCTATCTGGGTTATGTTGTGGTGAACCCAATTAAAACAAAAATACAAGTTAAAAGACAAATAACCACAGCGTGCAAGTACTGAGGCAATGGTTACCCCAAATGGCATTGGCCAGGAACACAAGTTTCAAAGTAATACAGAATCACACATGCCCCCATAATGCAAAGCATCATGGGCTGCATATGCAAATCACCACAGAATATTACGCTGGTTCAACTGTAAGTCTATGTAGTCTACTTATATTGCAGGGTCCACAGCCTGAGCTACTGTCCCTGCCCTCCTCCCCCACTCCTCCCATCCTCCTTCTCCATGATCCTTACCTTCCCCCTGTGCCTATCCCAGCTTCTCTTGAAGCTGCCCACTGTCTTCAACAAGACCACCTCTTCTGGCAGCACATTTCAAGTGTCTGTGAAGAAGTGCTTCCTGTACTCCCTCCTAAATGCCCCCCCAATCTTAAGACTGTGCCCCCTCGTGTTATGGTTGCCACTCAGCTGAGACCCTCCTTATCCATCTTATTTAACCCTTTTAAGTACTTGAAGGTCCCAATCATGTCTCCTCTTTCTCTTCTTTCCTCCAGAGAGAATGTTCAGTGCCCTCAACCTCTCCTCGTATGCCTCACCCTGCTGATCCACTATCATCTTTGTAGCCCTCCTCTGGACCTTCCCCAGCAGGTTAATGTCCTTTTTGAGGTGAGGGTACCATTACTGAACTCCATACTCTAGACATGGCCTCACCAGTGACCTGTACAAGGGTAGTATATCATCCTCTTTCCTACTACTGATCCCCCTAGCTATGCATCCCAACATCTTGTTTGCCCTTGCTGCTGCTTTCTTGCACTGTGTGGAGTTCTTCAGGTCACTTTGTGATCATTACTCTCAGGTTCTTCTTCTCCTCTGATGCAGATACCTGGACCCCACCCATGTAGTACTCTGTCTTGGGATTCTTGGCTCCAATGTGCATAACTTTGCATTTCTTGGCATTGAAGCCAAGCTGCCAGATCCCAGCCCACCTCCCCAGTTTTTCCAGATAATCCTGCAGGTCCTGTTTCCCTTCAGCTGTGTCCACTCTCCCACAGAGCTTGGTGTCATCCGTGAATAGGCACATTTTGACCCATCTGAACATCTTATCCCCAACTCTGAGATCTGACAACTTCCTGATCAACCTTTTGTGGGGCACAGAGTCAAAGGCCCTGCTGAAATCCAGATAGAGGCTGTCTACTGCTTGGCCCCTGTCTACTGTCATAGTGGCCCAGTCAAAGAAAGTCAATCAGATTTGTTTGACACAATCCCCCCCCATGAACCCATGCTGCCTTGCATCCTGCAGACCATGTTTCCCTAGATATTCTACCAACCTTTCATTAAGTATGGTCCCCATGAGCTTGCACACAATTGAGGTCAGACTGACTGATCTGTAATTTCTTGGGTCATCCTTGGGACCGCTTTTGTGGAGGGGCACCACATGTGCTGTTCTCCAGTCCTGTGGTACCATGCCTGCTTCTAGTGAACTATTAAATAGGCCTGCCAGATATTCTGCCAGTTCTTTTAGTATCCTTGGATGTACTCTGTCCAGGTGTGGAGAGTTGACCACCTTCAGTGCCAGCAGCTCCTTCTCTGTCAATACATCTGTGTTCCCCTCCCTCCCCGATCCTCTCCTCCATCCAGAAGGCACTGGTCCATCCTTCTCCCTGGTGAAGATGGAACAGTAGTATTCATTTAGTATATCTGCTTTTCCCCCCGTTATCCTCCACCCACTCCACCCCTTTCTTAAGCCTAACAATCCTGTCCTTCTTGTCCCTTTTCTTACTTATATAGTGAAAGAAGGCCTTTTCCCTCTTCTTAATTCCTTCAGTTATCTGTAGCTTCTACTGTGACTTAGCTCGCTGGACTTCCTTACCTCACTAGCCAACCTTAGGTAATTTTCCCTATCCACTTCTCTCTTGATCTTCCTGAATTTTCTGTAGGCTAACCTCTTTTCCCCTTATTGCCTGGGAGACCCCAGAACTGAACCAGCTGGGCATGTTGGCTCTTGTGTTCTCCCCCTAAGCCTACTATACTCCTCTGTGGCAACCAATATTCCTTCCTTAATGAAAAACACCTTTGGTCCACCCCCATATCTGCTTTGATGCCTGCCAAGTGGCTCCTTAGACTTTGCCCATCTTCCTGAAGTCCACCCTCCTAAATTCCAAGATTTTGGTCTTAGTTGGGATGCTTTCCCTGCCCATATCCAACTGGAATCACACTGTGCAATGGTCACTTCCACCTAGGGGCTCTCTGACCATTATTTCCTGTACATGCTCCCCATTTGTGAGCACCAGATCAAGAATTGCCTCTGTTCTTGTTGGTTCTGTGATGCCCTGAGTCAGGAACCCATTTTGCAGTCCTTCCAAGATCACCTGACTTCTAGCGCATATTGTGGATGTTACACTTCAGTCCACCTGGGGCAGGTTGAAGTCCCCCACAATTACCACCTCTCCTTTCCCCACAGCTTCCAGTATTTGCGAGCTCAGTTCCCTGTCCCTCTCCTCATTCTGATTGGGTTGTCTGTAAACCACCCCCAATCTCACCTTTCTCCCTCTATTGGACTGTAACTGAACCCATAATGCCTCCACCTTCCCTTCCTTTGACTCCTCCTTCATGCAAGTTATTCCCTCCCTGATGTAAACTGCCACCCTACCCCACTTCCGGACTACCGTGTCTCTCCTGTATAGTTTGTATCCAGGGATCGCAAGGTCCCAGTCATGGTGTGGTGTTGCCCAAGTCTTGGTTACTGCTGCTATGTCCACCCTTCTGTCTGCTAATAGCACCTGCACGTCATCCATCTTGTTTCCAAGTCTCCACACGTTCAGAGACACCACCCTCCACCTAAAATCTGACCTTCCTTCCCTTCCCTCTATTCTTCTCTTCACATTTCTCCCCTCTCTGTGCATCCCCCACCTACCCTTGTTATGTGTTCCTCACCCCCTCTATCCTTTGTTGTTTCTCACTCCTTCCACCTGCTTCCTCCAGACCTCTTCTTTAAAATGCCAATGTGAGCTGAGGTCCTACTGCCCTCTCTCTTGTGTGGAGACCACTCTCTGGCTTCCTTGTTTTATTATAAATTGTATTATGCCAATATGAAATGAGGTTCTACTGCTTTCTCTCTTTCTTGTGTGAAAATCACTCTCTGACTTCATCTTTTATACAGTGTGCTCTGGCCCAAAAGAGGCTCACAGGTGACCTCTGGGGAACTCTCCAATTAGGAGAAGGCCACAACTTTCCTGTTTGCTATGCAATGTTAAAGGTTTTCAAACTCTACCCTGTGTAGAGCTTGATAAAGCTTTAACATAAACATGCATACAGGCCCACACTGAGTACCAACATAGTACTGTAGCAGCAGAAAAGACATAGGGATGGATTTTCAAATATTTGCTTCTTTATTTTACAAAAAAAATGCACTTTTGTGACATGACTGTTAGACCACAAAAAAGGTGGTGGAACATTATGATGCAAATATCACAAGCTGCATGCCAAAACTGATGCATTTATCATCAGTTTGACGAATACGTCATTTTTATTGGCTGTAAAGTGCAAAAAATGTTGCAAATGCATTTGAATGTTTGAAAATCGCATGCATACATTTGGATGCATTTGTAGTGATGCAGCTGCAGCAGAGAAATTATGCAAGTCCTGTATCCAGACTTTTGGAAATCCAATCCTTAGTATTCATCTTTGCCATACCACTCCTGCCACATAGCAGTGACCACTCTAGTCTGAGTGCAAATCACATCTAACCTTAACTGCTGGACAGTTACCTCTACCCATGCTGCACAACCCTCAATGCTGCTGTTCTGCAGGAATCTGTTTAGTCCTGCTTTGAAAGATTGAACACTCCTATCTACAGCTACCTCAGCAGGTAGGCTATTCCACACTTACCGCCCACTGTGCAAAATAAGTTATGTAATGTTTCCCTTAAACCCAGCACATACATACACACACACACACACACTCTTTGAGTGCATACCCACTAATTCAACTTGCATTCAGTAGCTCCATTACCTGCACATATTTTGCCCTTTCGATCCCTTTTAGTATTTGGAAAAAACAGGTTCAGGTTCCACTCTTAACCTTCTGTTCTCCAGGCTAAATATAGAAGGGAAAGCTCGAGAGGTCTCTTGTTGCCATGGAAACTACAAGTTTCAAACTCAGCCTTCTATGTGTATGGTTGCTCGTACGCAATCTTGTATAGTGTGTGGGCAATCACAGTATGCTCTTAGATTAATTTTTCCTTTTCTGATGCCGTTTTTGTGTGAACTGCAGCTGTCATCACTCTGAAGCTCATTAGTGCTGACTGAAATTGACAAGATGACTTGACAACGCTAACTAATCTGTTGTGAAGCAGTAGTGATGTCGCCAGTACAGCACGACAGCATGACAGCATTGTGACATCACTACTGCAACACAACAAGGAAATTCTAGTAATAGAATTTCATATACAGCAACACTGTCCCATACACCATAAACTGAGTATCTCTCCTCACAGCTCTTGCCACTTTAGCTACTAG
This sequence comes from Neoceratodus forsteri, assembly GCA_016271365.2. Taxonomy (NCBI): domain Eukaryota; kingdom Metazoa; phylum Chordata; order Ceratodontiformes; family Ceratodontidae; genus Neoceratodus; species Neoceratodus forsteri. Next base: position 79,016,088 of record JADMNL010000025.1, read on the forward strand.
CCAGTTTGGTAGCCCTGAGCTGCACATTTTCTGCCTTTTTAATGTCCTTTCCATACTGTGGTGACCATAATTGGATGCTGTACTCTAGGTGTGGTCTAACAAAGGCCTTGTACAGAGAGATGAGGAGAGGGCTTCTCGAGCTGTATGTAATGTCAGGCAGGGGTTTATAAGGTACTGTCAAGCCTCAATAAGGAAATTGGAGGTACTTTAAATACAGAACCCAACTTGGTGTTTCACATTTTTAAAATAAGTTTTTCTTACAAAATGTAAGAAAAACAGCATTGGTATGGTAACACTGAAACATACTGCCCTGTCAACTAGTATTGTGCCCATTCTCGGTATGTAAACAGTGTTAGGTTCATGCGATGGAACATTTGTATTATTTCATTATAGTGAACATAGAGTTTTATTTTATGTTTAAACCACTAAATAAGAGTGGTGACACCAGCTAAGTCATACAGTAAGTACACTTGCTGATAACTTCACAAACCTTACATTGAAATGTAGGGAAATGAAAGTCTTAGAAAGAAGGCATATGCAATAAGTTAAAAACAGAGACAGATAATGCTGGCCCGGTGGCACTGAGGGCTGAGGTGCTGGACGCCTTACCTCGCGCCATGCTGGCGACCCTTGTTCAGAAACGGACATGGTGCACCAGGGTTGGCAGGAAGGAGGAGGATCGAGCATCCCTAGGACTGCTCTCCTTCTCCAGGGAGCGGGGGGACTGCAGGGCTCGGTGATTGCCTGCCACCTAGTGGAGGCATCGAGGTGGCATGTTAGCACTGAATGTAGGGCGAGAGTGTGGCAGGGCTGGTGGGATGCACAGGGAAAGTGCAGCTGCCGCCGCTGGGCGCCATTGCACGCTACGCAGGGGGAACAAGTCTTGTAGAAAATATGAGTCCTCTAGAATGACGATGGTCCCCACCTGTCAACCAGGAAGGCACCTCCCGAACGCTCATCCGGTCCGGTGGGTTGAGTTGCTCCCACCCCTGCCATGAAGGGCAAGTCAAGTGGGGGTAGGGGTCTCATACCTGGCGCCTACACGGGGGGGACATCAGATGCTGACAGAGGACTCCAGGGGAGAAAATAAAGTAGCTGCAAAAAAAAAACAGAGACCGATGGGGAAGATGTGGTGAGAAGCTACAAGTCACACCCAAAACAATTGTAATAAGCCTCCATAAACATGACTCCATTCAAGGGGTTCTCTAGAGAAGCAATAGCCAGAACTGCACATTGATGCTGCCCATTGCTGCGGCTAGTTGGATATTAGAAGTAGAAGTCCATACCAAGTCACTAGAAGCAATTAAACTGAACGGTATTGTATCTCAGTCCATAGTTACCTGCTCATCAAAAGTGTTTGTAAGATTAGGATTCTCCAGTCAAATCATTTTGGACACACTTCCCAAATTATATGCAAAGGAATAGAAAGCTTACTAAAAGCAAATACTGTGGTATGGTATGGAATGGTATTGAATGGTATGGTATAGTATGGTATGGTATGGTATAGGATAGGATAGGATAGGATAGGACAGGACAGGGTAGATAGGATAGCATAGTACAGTATAGTATTCACCACTAATCAGTGACACCATAACACCCTCAATCTGCCTGGGAAACATAGCACATGTAAAACCTTTGCAATATGAATGACAGGTAATAGATTGGTTAGAGCCTTACCAAACCGGGTGCTATAACATTTTGTACTGCACTGTAATGTACAAGCAGTTCAACCTCAAGATAAATTTTAGTCAGCAGATTAGTATAATATTAGAATTAGAGCTGCTAAAGTATGCAAGTGTCTAGAGGGTAGCAGCACAAAACTATTAATTAAAGTTGTATACCATGACAACGTGAAAGTTGAAAGAGCCATTTTGAGCTCGTCTTCAACTGTATCATTGACTGCTTTCTCAGCATTGTAAATAAATGTGCCCTGATAAAGCACAGAAGAATGAAAGGACACTGCTCGAAACTGTGAAATAGTGAGCTCTGGAAGAACGTAGTGCAGAGAGATAAGGCCTGAGGTCAATTTAAAAAATCTGGGCTTGCATAAACAACAGATATGAGGCTTTTAAGAAGTATTTGGGGAAACTCCTAATATTGTACTCCTTCCATCAGGAGGCCCCCAACTGAATAGGGTGCTGTCATCCTATATATGAACTATATGGTCCATGTAGGGGCCGGTCAACAATGCATGTTTGCACTTAAATCCAATACTGTGTATGTCATTATGCCATACCACTGACCTACAGTAGTTGACATCTGTACTGCTTTCTTGTTACATAAGATGAGTTCCACCTCTGTACATAGTTTTCAGGGGTTATTATGTATGTATCTCTTTATTTTCTATACGTGTCTGACTTGTACCCATAGTGGTGGTGTTGTGATTGTATGTTGTCTTTCTTTGAAATACAATAAAAGCAAATTAATTAAAAAAAATAAATTAACAAATCTGGGCTGGTAACTGATAGGCACACTTACAGGAGTTGAAGAGAACCGAGAGGGAAACTGGTAGGTGAGATGTTATGGAGAGATGCAGGATGCTTGGATTTATGTATTTGTATTTTATTTCTTATTTCCTGCTTTTGTTTCTGAGTTTTGTGAGCCGTTTTATTTTATTCACTATTGTTTATTGTATTTTCGTCTACTAAGCTTTTATTAGATTAGTGATGCTTACAGACTTGGAGTTATTTCATTTGATTTTTCTGCTGGTCACTGTGTCCCCAATTCTGGTTAAGGCTGTAACGTTCTATGCTACTGGCCTGGTCCTGGTTGTTCCCATTTCTCAATACTATCCCAATGCTGTGGGCTATTGGTAGTGGTGTTAAAATTGTTGCATATTAGTGTTGCCCACCAGCTACAGAAGGCCAGAGATGGAAAAGGTTCTGACTTGGAGATTTTATAGTGAGTATGGGTGGTTTAATGCCACAGAATACCCCAGTGTTAAAGTTTTTATGCATTCAATAATCTGGTGTTGAGGGTCTGAAAAAGCAGGCTCCAAGTATATTATTTGACACTGCAAGGTTCTGGTGATGTTTGGGATAGTGGTACGGTGAAGGAGAAGGACCCTTCTCTTTTTCACTATAAACAAGTCCAGGAAAGAAGTACTTGCCTAGCTGAGATATATCAAAGTGTTGGTTTACCAGAAAGAATACCTGGAACCCAAATTCTTAAAAATTGCTGTGCCAGTCATTGCCTCTCCCCTACAAAACCTCTGTGACAAATTCCTACTCTGCAGAACCATCCCTGAAAGATGGAAAATTGCTCTGGTGGTTCCCATACACAAATGGAGCCAAAGGAACCAACGGAGAATTATCAACCCAACTCCCTACTCAGCTCCTTGGCTAAGTTGAGAGAGGTTGGTATATAACCAGCTCCAAGACTACTTAAAATGCCACCAGTTTCTCACTAATGTCCAACAAGGGTTTAGAAAAAATCATGGCACAGACACTGCCCTGATCCGAGTGACCTCGGAAAATCCTGAATGCAGTGAATGGAGGACAGGCTACTAGTGCTGTCTTTATAGACCTTACCAAGGCATTTGACCTGTTAAACTATGACCTCCTGCTGGCGATGCTTAGTCGGGTGGACTTAGATGGCCTCACTTGTAGCTGGTTTAAGAATTTTCTATCTAACAGGAAACAAGTCAAATGGAAAGGCAGTTTGTCTGAGCTATGTGTCATAACTGATGGCATTCCCCAGGGCTCAGTATTGGGTCCCTGTCTTTTCTCATTATTTATTAATGACATGCCTGGTAGTTGTGGAGGGCTACACTACAGCTGATGATGCTGCCTTGTACAGGTCCTCAGCAGACATCAACTGAATGATCATGGAACTGAAAAGGGATTTCAAACACCTTATGCATGGCTTCTAACAAAAAAGTTTGTCCTTAATATTAAAAAGATTAAAGCTACACTGTTTGGACCTAGACTGCTAGGTGAAAAAAGCAGCATCTGCTTAAACTAACCACCCTCTGGGGATCACAACTGCAAGTGGTGGGATCAGTGAAATGTCTTGACCAGTATCTATGATTTACTTCCCATGCTAATGCTGTAACAGTGTCTACAGCAGAAGCTTAACCTTCTCTACATGCTTTGTCCTCACCTCTCCAAGGAAGTGCACTTAGCTATTGTTAACAGTATACTGCAGCCTGTACTTCTACATGGTGCCCCAGTCATTTAGTTCCTCCATGACTCGGAAAGAAGTAGACTGAAAATATAGTACAACAAAGTTGCAGGATTTGTAGCTGGTGCCTTCCCAAGGGCTCATACGAACATATGAAATTGCCAGCAGAAACAGGCCTCATGGTCTACTGAGTCTGCTCGAGTTCGCAGTTAGCCCCTCATCATGCAGCTGCCCCTCCCACCCCCTTCCCAGTATCCCTTACCCTTACCCTGTCCCAACCCCTCTTGACCTCTCATCACTGCGATGTTCACTACACTCAGATGGCCTTCACTTGAAGTAAAAATGGCTTATCCACTGCTCAGCCTCACCTTCAAAATGACAAAGCTCACCCCCCCACACCCAGTCTTAGGGAAATGCTCAAGGCCAGACCTAAGACAAGGCTCCTGCACTCCTCATCCTGTCTGTTACTAGAAATGCAATGCATTAGAATAGGCTTGGGCAGCAGGTGCTTCTCCTTTGCTTCCCCATCCCTCTGGGACAAGCATCCACAAAAGATCCAGAGCTGCTCCACACCTGCTGTGTTTGAGAAAAGTCTGAAGGCCCGTTTATTAGAAGGCAGTCAGTGCAAGGGCAACTGCTGAAATTACCCCGGCTATAGTCAAGGCTGTTGTGATCACCACCTGCTAATAAGTCCTCCCATGACAGGGCTTAAATTCCATTGAATGGGCACTTGGCAATATCATTTAATGTTGAATATCCTGAATGTATTTCTGTGTGTGCCACATTGTCCTTGTATGTAATTTAACTATGTGACATGCATGCATGTTTGTCTATGTCTGTGTAATTGCTATTTACAGAATTTCTGAGTAACACTTTAGCTATATGTAATTGACTCTGGGTCCCCCTGAAAAAGGGACATGCATGTTTCACTGGGCCACTTGGTTAATAAAATTTACATGCATACATAGATGCATACATACATACATATACACACATATGCATACATACATACATATATACACACATACACACATACATACACACACATACATACATATATACATATATACACACATACATACACACACATACATACATACACACATACACACACACATACATACCTACATATATACATACATACACACACACATGCATACATACATATATACATACATACACATACATACACACACTTGCATACATACATATATACATACATACACACATACATATATACATACATACACACACACATACATATACACACATGCATGCATACATACATACACACACATGTATACATACATATATACATACATACATACACACACATGCATACATACATATACACACATACACATAAATACATACATATATGCACACACACATACATACATACATATGCATACACACATACATACACACATGCATACATACACATACATACATCACACATACATACATACATATATACATACATATACACATATATACATACACACACACACATACATACATACACCCATACATACATACACACACATACATACATATATATATATATATATACATACACACACACATGCATACATACATATATACATACATACACATACATACATATATACACACACACACATGCATACATACATATATACGTACACATGCACGCACACATACATACATACACACACACGCATACATACACACACACATACATACATACCTACATATATACATACATAAACAAACAAATTAATTAATAGATATGTCAGTGAGTACAGAAGTGAAAACTTTTGAGACACTGCAAGGACTTTTCATGCTGTTGCAAAAAAAACTATTATTCATAAGACATTAAGGAGAAAGAAAGAGCTACATGCATCAAAGGTACTACTAAAAATCCAGGCACAGCTGAAGCATAAACGGTAGACAAGCTAGTTGAAATAGATGATATCAGAAAGCACTGTATTTAAATGGCATTTGAGTTTATTTTTTAGGAGTTATCGGAGCTTCTAAGGCACAGCATCATGTTTCGAGTGGTTTATTACTTCTACATAATTTTACTGTTGGGTAAATGAAACACAGGCAAGCTGAGTGACTTAATAAGGTTACACAGTGAGTCAGTGGTTGCACAGTAGTGGGATTCGGAGTAGAATATCATGTCTGATCCACAGTTTTATGCTCTAACCACTAGAACACAAATTGGGGGAAGATTTATCACACTGCAGTTTATTATTCACTGGAGTGCATAAGAACATGAGTCTGGCAACACCTCTAAGAGTGGGAACAGAACTGTATGTAGAGCCAGGAAGTGGGAACCAAGTGGAGCTAAGTAGCTATAATGTGGCAATTGCATAATTACTAATACTGTTCGTTTCCTGATTGCAGACCTCATTGTTAGTACTTACTCAATTCCTTATGGTACACAATCTACAAATAATGTGTAGATGTGTTTAAAAATAGAATATCCACTATTCCTTCAAAGCAGCAACAGAACTTTTGATGGAAACTTTCGAGCCATACATTAATTTAGCATTTCCTTTCTGCAGCAAGGCCAGACTGCCCAAACACGTAGTTCTTGGGTTGGTCTGAATAACTCCTATTGGCAAGAAAAATGTAACCCATCTGCTATTTTTAGCTCTAACTCATCACATCCTTGTTACAGTCTCTGGGCTTTCAAATGTTTTTTCTATTATATTTTTTATGTTCATTACTTAAAGCAGCAACACAATGCAAAATGTTTTCTAAAAAAGCTAGTTTCAGCTACAGTTACTAAAATGCTAGCATTCCTGTCAAACGTACTTGTCTAGATACCTCCTATGATGTGCACCTGGAGTCGTTTTTGTATTTCCATAATCCTAACACTTGCCAGTTCCACGCTGCTATTTCTATATAAAATGTAGTGGCCATCTTTTTTTCTTGAGGGAAAACTAAATTAAAAATATTTACAAAATAGTCAGATTTTGTTAAAATTAGAAAATTGTACTACCAAGTAAACCTGGAAGACTTCTGAACTTGTTTATAGTGAGAAAAGGGTAAGGTCAATTTATTTGCCGTTTCATTGCATTTCTGCGCTAAGTTAAAATACATGTATGTAGCATTCTATTTCGCAATGAATTTCAGTGGATACTGTAGACGAAAGAGGGGAACCTTTTAGTTCGTTTAAAGTTCTCCAGCTCTTAAACTTATTTCTTTAGTCACAAGACACATAGCAAAGTGTGCTACACATCAGCAACCAATGTTTACAGAAACATAGAAAGAGATGGCAGAACATGATTCAAAGTCCACCCAGCCTACCCAGAGTTGCTAGCTGTTGCCCTATAGGCCTACTGCCTGAAGGTAGCATGACAAGTTCTTGCTGAAAAAAGGAACATGGTCAATACCACGTGGTGGAAACGCCGCAAGACAAAGTCGTGCGGTATACAACATGGCAAGGTGCCTTAACCGTGTGACCTCAAATTTCACTGGAGTGGTGATCCATGGCAGTGTGGTGTTGGAATAATAAATCTGCATTCCCCTCGAAGTGCACAGGAGTGGTGATCCATGGTGGCATGGTGCTGAAATAGTAAATTTGCACTGGTGAGAATTGTGCACTGTTTTGCCCCTAGCTGTTTGTGACATGCGCAGTTTTTTGTCTTACAGAATTTTCACCACACTGTTAGTTACCGTGGCAAGTTTACTTTCATTCACAGAACCCTATGACAGGGTCTACATAAATTAGGTTTATAAATTAAATGAGCTATATAGCATTTGTCATGCAGCCTTAGTTTGGCATTGTTAAGGCTATGCAAAAAGGAACACATGCCAGCTCCTTTCATATGACTACAGTTGCTATTAAACTGTAATGGATTTCTGCAGAAAGATTCAGACATCAGTACTGGCATGCCTGAGTCTTTTGCGAACCCACGGACATTAGGAAAATCACTTTGAGCACTGGTCTGGATCAGTTCAAAATGTTTGTTTGTTTTAGGAAATGTGTACACATGTATGGTGTGCTTTCAACTCCAGTGATGTACACATGCCTGAGAGGTGGTTATGTGATGGGGTAAATTTCAGCATTTCTGTACAGCCTGTCCATTGCTGAGTCAGATGCAACTTATGTCTAGTTCTTTTAAATATATAATTATGAAATTGGTAAAAAAAAATCCAGAAGTCTTATTGGCTGAGGATTTCATAACCCAGTGCTGATATCTCAGCCCAGTAGCACTGGAAAATGATCCATGACCTTATTAGCCAGTTTACGTTAAGCAGGCACAATCTCAGTTCACTCACTTGTACAGTAATTAAAAAAAACAGCATCTTCCATCTCCTAGCCGAACAACAAAATTACAATGGCTCAAAAGGAAATATTTTTATCCTATGGGTCCACTTCATAATCACAAATAAAGCACTCCAGGGTATGCTTTGTGCTGGGCTAACAGCAATTCTCGGGTGGTGGAAGCACTTGGCCCTTGGCCTTATGCATCAACCCACCTTAGGCATGCTGTTATCCCTGCACAAACCACTCCCTGTCATGATTTATTGCTTGGTATAGCCTTTAGTGCTGAGCAGAAGGCTCCATCCCCCCTCGGTCTGCCGACTCTAGGTGGACTTTCGGGTGGCAGGGCATTAACTCAGGTACCTCACATGTCAGCGCAGCATGCTGTGGCCGTCCCACCATATGTTTCTTCATTTTCTTTTTCAGTTTTATTTTGTGAAGGTGTTAAAAATAGGGAGGCCCTAAACATGTGGCCATATTGCACATTAATGAACTTGCCTTTGCCAGGCTTAGAAACATCGACATTTATGTATTTGGGAACATTTTCTCCCAACAGTCAAAGGAAACAGTTACTACTGAATTTTGCCTTCTTTCATCTAGTGTTTACAAATAATATCACACTCTCCCAACACATGCTCAGTATAACATGTGTTTCCTCCTGAAGCCATGCTACAAGATGCCAGGCTGTTCAGATTAAGTCCACACTGAGTAACAAGTCTTCCTTCCAGACCTTCAGTCTTTGCAGATGCATAAAAATGTTTATAAAGTCAAATTAATTTCCTCTTAATAGCTTTTACTTACCCATCCTTTCCACAAGAAAAACATGGAAAATATGTTTTTATGTCCTCAGACTAGGTTGGAACAAAGATTTTGTAAGACTGGGTGGGGGCCTGTTGTGTTGACTACTGTAACCAATCATTTGTAAATGTTAACATTTTATGTGTTATGTTTGTTTTTCACCTTTATTTATATGTGTTGATTTGTGTTGATAGTTATGTAGCATCTGTTATAAACAAAAAACAAGTTAAAAGACAAAACAAAGACTTAAAGGATATTGCATAGTAATTCATTTACCAGTACTTTTCAGCTTAAAATGCATCTGACCTCTTTTCTCAGACAATATTCGTACACGTTTATGTTTTGAATTTGCACCACAATATCTTTCTGTCCCTCTTTATGTTGCTGTTGACCTTCACTTACGAGTAGAAATTGAAAGCATAGCATAAGTAAAATGTTATTTGTAACTCAGTTTGCTTTGTTCGACATCTAATTTTATCCTGTCTTACAGAAGCACCTTGGCAATGCCATACCTCTCAACCTTTCATACTCCAAATGTGAAACCCTGTCCCTCCAAATATGGGACAAACAGATAAAATGTGTGACACGTCATCAAATCGTTGAGATAGAAGCTTACAAGAAGTGAAAATTGGTGTTTCCATGTTTGCACAGTTTGCTTTTCACTGAGCAATACACTTGTCATATTCAGTGTATGGACTTTTACTTTAAAATCTTAACATACTGTAGAAAGTGAGACAGCACTCTCTCGATGTGGGACTGGGAATTTTGTGAGGTACAAATAAGGAATGGTGCCTCCCAAAATGGGACAGTTCAGATGTATGCATGGCACTTGTTACGTTCTTCTCTAATGCCTACATTCTTCCCTAACTCCTACTTCCCACCTAGGGAAACTTTTCTTGTCTCCGTGAAGGCCTCCTCTTCATCCTCTAAGCTGCTCTCTAGCTTATCCATTCCTGGTGGATGGTCCTGATCATGCTGGATTTTACAGTTCCAGCAAGGAGGAAGTATCTGGTAAGGTTGGGATGGAGCATCCCCAACAAGGAGAACAGGACTGCCTCAGCAGACGAGGACGGCATGATGACATTATCCACCGAGGCTGCCTCTCATTATCTCTGTTCTCCCTGCTCGCCCCTATTCCTGAATGTAGTCCTAAGACCAAGGTATAAAGTTAACATTGTAATGCTTTGGAGAAATAGAATATATTCTAGGTTATCTGCTTTTCCACCAAGAATAGATATGCTATTTGTTTAGGGAGTCACTATGATTATCCAGTGATATGGCATGTTGAATCCTGATTAACTGGTTTACAGTACCACAAAAAGTCGATTGTTTTAAACATGTCCTTTAACCTATGCAAGAGAGTGTAATTAAAAAGCACTTACAAACAAAGGTCCATGTAGTCTGCCTGGAGTTCCCTATCTGCCCTGGGAGCTCCCGTCCATATGGGGTTTTACCTCTCCCTGTCTACATAGGGTTTTGTCCCTCCCAGTCCACCCCTCTGCTCACCTTCCTACTGCTACCACCCTGAGCAACCACCAAACCCTTCACTCTGACCCAGCTATGCTTGAAACCGTTCATGGTCTTGGCGCCCACCACCTCTTCTGGCAGACTGGTCCATGGCCCCACCCCTTCTGGAAAATAGAACTTCCTCCCATCCCTTTTAAACTTTCCCTGCCAGTTTCCACTTGTGACCTCGAGTTCTTGATTCTGTACTCCTGCTAAATAGTTCCATGCAATTCACTTTGTTTATTTTCTTCTGGAAATTGATGATATTATCATATCACCCCTCCCTTGCCTGATCTTCAGTGAGTACATGTTCAGTGACCTCAGACAGTCTTCATAGATCTGCCCAGTTGGCCCTGAATCATCTTGGTCACCCTGTGTTGCACTGCCTTCAGCCTGTCCCTTTTCTTCCTTAGGTGAGGATTCAAGAACTGAGCACAGTATTATAAATGTAGCCTCACCAGTGACATATACAGAGGTAGTAATAGGTGTACCACTTTTTTCCCTGCTGTCAGTGCTTCTTCCAATATAGCCCTGCATCCTATTAGCCTATCATAGGCCTTGTTACATTGACTTGATTGTTTGAGGGAGTCACTAATATTTGACTCTTGGGTCCATTTCCTCTGTTGTAGTACTCAGTTTAACCCCTCCCATCCAGCACTCTGTCCTGTTTTTTTTCCACTAGGTGCGTAACCTTGGATTTTTGGCATTGACTTTCAACTGCCAAACCTTAGACCACCTCTCTAGCCTTTGTAGATCCCTCTGCATCTCCCTGATCCCCTCATTGCTATCCACCCTACTATAGAGCATTGTGTCATCTGTGAAGAGACGCAGCTTGCCCCAGATGCCCTCTCCAATGTCACCGATGAACATACTGAAGAGAACAAGACCTAGGACAGATCCCTGTGGCACCACTCTTGTGACCTTCCTTTCTTCCAGTTTGACACCATTTACCAACACCCTCTGCTGTCTCTCCTTCAGCCAGTTTCCTACCCATCTAATTATGTCCCTAGGCACATCAGGTTCCCCAGCTTATTCCACAGTCTTCTGTGTGGCACCGAGTTGAAAGCTTTGCTGATTTCAAAGCAGAGTTAATCTACAGCATGGTCCTTATCTACTACTTTTGTTACCCATCAAAGAAAACTATCAGTGTGGCCTAACAAGACCTCTCTTCCACAAACCCATGCTGTTTACTATCCTGTTGACTGTTGCTCTCTAGGTAGTCTACAAGGTCCTCTTTGATCAATGACTCCCTCAGTTTACCCAGTACAGAGGTAAGGCTGACAGTTCTGTAATTCCCTGGTTTCTCCTTGTCCCCTCTTATGTAGTGGGACTACTTCCACTACCCTCCAGTCTTTCGGAACTACCCTACCTGAATTGAGCTATTGACTAGCCCTACTAGGGTTTTAGCCAGTTTTGCAGTCAGTTCCTAGAACACCAATGGGTGCATCCCATCCAGCCCTGGGGTTCATCTACGTTTAAGACTTCAAGCCCCATTTAGACTATTTCTCTGGTAAATACTGGCTGCTTCATTTCAGGAATGTTCCTGACAGCAGCCTTGATGCCAGTTTCAAGTAGGGGCCCACTGTCTTTCCTTGTGAAGACGGAGCAGAAGTAATCATTAAGGACTTATAGTTCTACACTGGTGAGTGGTCATTTTTCTCGATTGTGTTCTAGTATTTAAATTGAGGTTGTGAAGCAGACCTCTCCCAGTGTGTTTGATTTATATTCCAGGTACTAGACGGCTACACTGCTCTGTGTGCTGCTGCAGTCCTGAGACCCCACCCACCCAGCTGCTGATTGCCTCCAACACTGCTCTCCCTTGGTCACCAGGGGCAGTACTGGCTCCCCCCAACTCCACACTGAGGAGGATAGTGTCCTTCTGTGGGATGCTCACTCCTCCTCCACTGCATCATTCTGGTTTTGTGCTACAAAACCAGTACACAAGCATAGGAAGCAGCTTTCCAATTGCAGCATAACCGGACTGACCAGTATAGCACCTTTCTAAACCTCAAAGTACTCAACTTCTATTGCCACAGTTTTCCATAAGTTACATAAAAGACTATGTAAACAAGTAAGCTTGGGGCAGCCCAGTGGCGATGTAGCAGTACATCTCTTTGTCACCTGGGAGACCAACGTTTATGTATGATTCCTGGAATCCCACTCTGATGCCATTTGGGCACTGGGCATCTCATGGAGATGAGCCACTAAGTTCTTGGGGTCAAAGGGAGTCAGTTGCTTGGTATTTCTGCTCCCCCTGCTGGCCACCCAAGGTGTGAACTGGCATCAGCTATGAAGACAGTCACTCGCAGGCCCTCCTGGTCAGAGAAAGGGTGCAGCTGTGGTAACCACATGGGGTGGGGTATTAGGGTGAAAAGTGGGCCACAATTGGGAAGCTTTAAAAAAATGTTTTAAAAAAGCTTGTCGGATGCCAGCCCATTCTTGCAGTGGTAAGTCTACAATAATTATGGTTCAGGAACAGGCCACAGTTGTTAGAGGCCAGCTGGGGAGGAGGACTGGTCATTGATGCTCTCTTCCTCTGGGGAGAGAAGGCACCATCCTCTGTTGCAACACTGTTCCCTAGGGACAACAAGGGGTAGTGCAGCTTGGAGGGCTGACAGGTGGATGGGAATGCCACAGGTGTTGGCATACTTACACTTATTGTTTGCCCATGCACATGATGTCCTGGTTTGTGACATCCCCTAGGAGGCTGGGAGAAAACAGAAAAACATTTCCCCAGTACCCATGGTGATGAACCTTGGTGCACCTGGGTCCCTGCACCTCCATGGCAGGGCTTCTGATGATCACATTACTCAGGAGCACATTCCCCACTGTGACCCTACCGGGGGGAAAGCCATGGCTCTATGAAGGTCAGTGGCCACAGGATGGAGGTACAAGAGGACTTGATGAGTGCCTAGTGAGCTCCTGAGAGAGTCAGGTACTGGTGACAAGAAGGGGGTATAAACAGATAATGCAAACTAAAATGCTTGTGGGAGGGATCAACAGGACGTATTGCAGCAAGACCGTTCCAACAAAAAGGCAGAGATCATGGAAGGTCGGACATTCCAAGATATTACTCTTAATTTGGAAACTAATGTCATCTCCTTTGATGATTGCAGTGTGCAGGTGGGAGTATAAGGGCACAGTAGATCATAGAGAAAGAGGGGACCTAGTCTGTTTAAGGCTTTATAGGTTAACAGTGCTACCATAATGATTAACCTCCACCTAACTGGTAGACAGTGCAGCTTGTGTAGCACAGGCATCAGATGTTCTGACATCCTCAAGGAGGTCAGAAAATGTGTCTGCGACATAGGTCTGATAGGGAATCACAGAAGACAGCACATTACTGAAGTCTAGACATGAAGAGACAAAGGTATCCAGTAAGAAAGGGCACATCATGGTGATGTGGCAAGGAGGCAAAAAAATGATGCCTCAGATTTCAAACCAAAAAACTGGACTAAGAAAAATTTCTTTAATTTTAAACAATCTCTTGTGGATCACACAGAGCTGTTCTGAGTAAATGTTCATTCAACAGTGGTACAATTTAAGGCTAGGAGGGGTCAGGAAAGACATTAAGAAATACTTTTTTGACAGAGAAGATACTGTATAAGAACAGAGAGGATACTAGTCTGTATAAGGACTGAGAGGATACTGTATAAGGTGAACAACCTACCCAGGTTAGCGGTCAATGCAAAAACCATCTCTGGGTTTAAAAACATCTGAGATGACAATAATGGGTTGATGGCTATAAAGGGATAATTAACCAGGGAAGGGTGAGGAGGACTGGGGGGAGGTAAGAGAGTATCACAAAGTAGCTCCAACTAGGGTTTTGGAGCTGGCTTCCAAAAAGGGGGAACAGTTCCCCCTACAGATCCCATAAAGATCAAAGGAACGAAACACAAGCCACTAGAAAGTACTCATAAAATGTCTGTTTTAATTTTTTTTTTATATTGCAGGTAGTTCTGTTGCCATACAGCAGACAGAAATATGAAAACCAGGAGCAGAAATCACCAGAGCTTCAAGGCCTCAAACAACCTCTTCATCAAGAGTTTGGAGCAGACTGGGTAGATTTGCAGTCTTTCTGCCCACCCTGTGTTATGTTTCTAAGTTCCATGTGTCAGAATCTCTGTAAACTCCTTTTGGAAATGATCTTCCTGATTTTGATTACATGTTCTTGGTTTGTTTGAGCCCTGTGCCCCTGCATCTGTTAAATACTTCAGATGCATGTGTTCTGCAAACACAATCTCCAGAGGATTTTATCCTGCACAATTATATCAAACAAATTAGTAGAAGACAGAGGTAGGAAATGATTCAACACTGTGCAGACAATTCTAAGCTTCAAAAGAGGTTACCTCTTCCAGACTTATATTGTGAGAACAGCCAAGCACATGGAGAAGGAAACAGTATATGACAAGTCTTGATTGTTTTTATTTCTAAGACATATTTATCCTATTTCTTGCCCAAAATTCACAAAACAAGTGCATTCTCCCTCCAGATTCTGCTAGCCACAGTCTCCCTTCAATTGTAGTAGTGGTAACTCTTCTGTCTGGTGAATTAATTTACCTGATGAAGTCAAGCAAGTGCCAGCAGAATCCCAAACTAGCAAGATAATCAGCGAATTCACCTAACTCATACAGTGAACCCCAAGAATACGAAAAATATCTGACAAGGCCCTCTAATACAAATACATCTGGAATGGTGTGTGTGTGTGTGTGTGTGTGTGTGTGTGTGTGTGTGTGTTTGTGCTAGATGAAATGTAATTCTGTAATTCTTAGTGATCGTGCTATAAGGTTAGAAAGCAGTAACACAGGAGAGGGTGTGCATTGGGCTATAATGATGCACACCCCAGATGCACTGTGAGGCACAAGGCAGCAAGCCAAGTGCCATCAACCACCCAAGAAGTGCATCAGTATAGCTCAATGCACAGCCTGGAGTGTGTTATTGTGCTTCTAAAATGACCTTTTTTTTTTAAAATAATGCATTTAGGAATTAATTATCTTAAGATATGTACAACTGTAAAAGTTTGCATGTATTATTCAATAAGTAGTCCCTCCACTTGCTAGAACTACATGGGATTTTTAGCTCTGCAGTTGGACGTTATCCTAATGTTGTTCCCATACTTACAGTTCCTGTACTTTGTTGCTTTACTGTGCAGCTCTCCCACGCGCCCCCCCATGTTTATCCTTCACATATTATAGCAGAGAAACACTACATATTTGGGAGGTTAGTGTTGTATACATAGAGAATTGTATTGTATTGGGAAACACTAAAAAAAATTTTTTTAAAAAGCTTGTCAGATGCCAGCCCATTCTTGCAGTGGTAAGTCTACGATAACTATGGTTCAGGAACAGGCCACAGTTGTCAGAGGCCAGCTGGGGGAGGAGGACTGGTCATGGATGCTCTGATGCAATCTGATACAATGATGTGCCAATCATGAAGACCACAATACAGATCAGTAGCTCTGCAAAAAGTGAAAGCAAGATCATGATCATGCACACATCTTTCAAAATGGCCAGACAGCTCTGCCATCGTTTTGAAGTTCTGCATGGGGTTTGATATATTGGTTTTTGATTGATCTGTCTTAATTGCAGGTGGTGAGAGTATCAACGCTCTACAATATACTCAAATCGAACTTTACTCCATTTTTTTATAAAAATTATTGGCAGTGCCTTGCACTGTATGGACTCACTGAACTTTTATTTGAATGAGTAATCTGTTATTATTACTGTCCTGTACATCCAGTGTGGAGACCTGCGACTCCGAGTCTCAATTCTTGATTCTATTATGTATTACCGTCTTGACTGTAACATCCATAAAACCAATAAATAAAAAGTTAAAAAACAGAAAACCAAGTAAAATATTTACTTTTGTTTTAGTGAGGAAAATGAAGTACGTTTTCAGATGATGTGTCCATTTACTTAATGTTAACAACACAATTTGCTTTTGAACAGTATTAAAAGTATTTCATTAAAAACTTTGCATAGTGAGGAAACAAATATGGCTGGCCAAACCATTTCTCTGCAAAGCTGACTAAGGTGGTGAGGTGTAATTTAACTAAATGCCAGAATGACCATGCATTAAGTAAAAATCAATGTATGGTCATGTAACATGTTTCAGCCAATCAAGACCCTGAGTTTTCCTTTGCCATTTGACTAATCAGTTTAGGCTCTTGGGTGTAGTGACAGGGTTGAATAAGGCCCAGACCCATTTGTTATGCAGAAAGTGTTTAAAAACAAGGATCTGTTCTATCCTCTCCTTTTCTGTCTCTTGTCTGTCTGGTTGCACAACCAAATTTTCTTGTGAGGCCTAGGAACCAATCACTCAGACAGTTTCACAATTCTCTGCCTCTCACTATGTCTCTTCCCAATTGCCCCCTCCAGCATGACACCCCTCCAGTGAATCCTGAAAACAGACCATTACAGTGACTGTTGCTGTAATGGTCTGTTTTTGGGTGATGCCTTTCTCCCAGTGCTCTGCCTCCTCCCCAGAACAACTCCAATCTGGAGCTGATTATATAGAAATCTGGTGAGTGTGGGGGCAGAGCCCCCCCACATGGAGGTACAGGGGCATCTCCCCCACAAAAAACACTTCATTTTGGGATGGCACAATAACGGTGTCGGTATTGTGCTGTCGCTGTGAGGGAGGGCGGCAACTTCACTGTCGACCTGCAGTGGTGCTTCCCTCTCTGCCTTCCCTTGCTATTTCTGTCTTTTCTTCACCCCTTGCATATCTGTGGGTATAAAATATACGCGAATCTCTGTGTAAAACTGTACGTGAAACTGGAATCCCTTTGTTTAAAACTGTATATAGTTGTACTGTTGAAATTATTGCAATAAGCTATTAGGAACTCAAGGGGATAACCTGAGATGCAATTTTTAAGCCTTTTGCAGAACTGTAAACAAGAGGGCAGTTCTGGGTCACTATGTTGTTTTTGTTGCACCTGCAAGGAATGAAACTTACAAGAACATTCTATAGACTTACAAGAACATTTTGTGAGAAGCAGGCTCTCTTAATGAGTTCCCAAAGACTTAAAAAAAGAGCAGCGATGCTTTTGTTAGATAGACAAAGAGAGAGAGAGAGACTAAGATTTGAAACTGAGAAGAAATACTCAGAAGGAGGACTGTTTTCTTGGTACTGCCTTTGTAAATAGTTATACTGAACAGATTTTTGCTTTTATTTTGCTGTTTTTGAGAAAAAAAATGCTATTTGCGAATTTTGAAACTGCTCCTGGTTTTCCTATGCTTCCTGACCTGTGCCTCGACAACTGGTGTCAACAACTATAGTAGTAAAATCCTGCCCATAAAACTAGAAGCAAGTAGTTTAAATAGCAGTAGGTATATAGAGCACTAAGGACATGCAAATTGAAAACATAACTTGTAAAAGATTAAAAAATGATATAAATACTTGTGCATATAATTAAGTCCAGCCTAAACTAAATGCAAAATCATTCATTCTTCTAGTTAACTCAAAAACAAGATGGTGCACCCATTACCCTGTAATGTATAAGGACCAAGGCAGTCCACTTTATTGCCGAAAAGTACATACCATTGAGCAAAAATGAATTATAAGCTTTATACATATGTTCCATAAAAAAGAGGCATATGATACCAAGAGTATGGCAGGTGCAGAACCTGCAATCCCCTTGAGTCCCTGTTTGGACTGCCTGATCCAAATATTCCAAGGAAGCAAAACTTGTAATCCCCTTGAGTCCCTGTTTGGACTGCCTGATCCAAATATTCCAAAGAAGCAGCTTTTCCTAGAACTAGAGGACATGACGGAGCAAGAACCCACTATTTCCCAGAGACAAATCAACAAATAGATCTGACTTATTGACTTTTCTCTAAATTAAATAATGACAATTGAAAAATGCTTTACTTCTGCTTTTTACTAAATTGAATTAAATACATTCCTATTACCAAGCATAATTCTGTTTAATCAATAAACTGAGTAAGTCCTGTTGTAAAATAGTTAAAAGATACATTTAAATCAAAAATGATTATAGCTTCTTTGCAATTTTTGGTTGTAACATTAACATTTTACAGGTTAAGGAAAATGTCTTGTTTTAAAACTAGCTATAGAATGGGGAAAAAGTATTTGAGGAAGTGAAAAAGAAAGCAGCAGGCTAAGGCCCTGTACATATTAAAACTGAAGATTTGCACCGGTTTAAAAAATGTTTTTAAACTCACCACAGCAGCCTGTCCAGATCAGTCTTCAACTGAGTTTTAACTCGGTTATACCACAGCCGACTCCCGTCTGCATCTGCCTCCAGTAACATTTTTTAAAACGGGTTCTCCATGACCCTTAACACGCTTCCTGGAGGAGCAATATGCAGACGCCCATCCACACTACAGGGTAACATGCTTTCTCTCATAAAACCATTTTTAAAACGGACTTGAGACTAGCTTCTGCAGAGGTTTAAGCCGGTTTCCTAACACGCTTTGAAACCATGCTTAAATGCATGAAGATCAGAGTTTGTGTTAGTTAAAATGTTTTAAGTGCCTTAAAACGTTTTAACTAGCCTGATGTGTACAGGGCCTAAACCAGTTTCCTCTATAGCACATATGTTATATCATTAGCATTTGTAAGTTGCAAACATTATTATTATTATTATTGAGTGTACCTTATAAACAGTTTGAAGATACATTTAAAACAAGAATGATTATAGCTTTTTGTGATATTAACAGATTACAGTTTTAAAAGAAAACATATATCTGCATGTCTTGTTTGACATTAACTATAAAATGAGGAGATTTTATTTGAGGAAGTGCTAGACAGAATGCTAGCTAAACCACAGTTTCCTCAGTAGCAAAAAACAGAGCTTACAAAACAATTTTCTAGTAAAGCAAGAATCTGGGATGACATTCCACTTCTAAAATAAGATATTTTTGTTGCCACCTTGCATGATTAACACATTTCTACAAGAAATGTGTCATGGTCATGGGGCATACTTCTACCAGAAGTGTGTCACGGGGTATACTTGTACCAAAAGTAGATCACAAGACACACTTCTAACAGAAGTATGACACGTGGTACATCCAAAAAACATATAAATTTAGATTCATTTAAGCTAAAGGAGGGCAGAAGAGAGGAAGGAGCTGTGACAGCATGTCCTTCTGCCTAGGACTTCACTTGAGACATCAAGGTATGGCACTGTGTGTTTATAATCTGCTATTATCTTTGATTATGAGCAGAGAGGGATGATACTTGCATTTTATGTTTATTTTATTTTTACTTTTCTTCTATGATTGTGTATAAAAGTAGGAGAGATTTTCTCTCCAGTTAAAGATAGATTGTTTGCTTGCACTGCTGATCCAAATGATGTTAATTCTGTATACCACTTTTTAAGTAAAGAATTAAGACAATATTACATTTTCTGGTATTTCTTTTCGGTTAAATATTTTTACTTATAAAGTTGTTGACTTAC
Source organism: Neoceratodus forsteri (assembly GCA_016271365.2). Taxonomy (NCBI): domain Eukaryota; kingdom Metazoa; phylum Chordata; order Ceratodontiformes; family Ceratodontidae; genus Neoceratodus; species Neoceratodus forsteri. The sequence continues at coordinate 79,036,196 of JADMNL010000025.1, forward strand.
AATACAGGGGTAAAGCTTACTTGTGACTATTGATATATATATAAGTTGTACCAGAATATTAAAAGAAAAACAACTATAAAGGTTTAGGATAAGGTCATTTTAATCAGACAAATAGACTAGACCATGATTGAGGTAGTGTGGTTTTAACTGAACATGCAGCCAAGTGCATGCTATCATGCACACCCAGTTAGACTTCCCCATTCAAGCAAAATTTCTGAACGGGATGGTTGCTCCCAAAGGTCTTGGGAGGTTGAAAGGTCATCCCATATACATGGAGTAAACCTAAGAAAGCAAGCTGGGGGTCAGGGTTGAACCCCAGCCAGTGCACAGGTTAGGGCAAATACACCAGAGATAGCAGTTCACTACAGACAAAAGACAGGCACTATGGCTACGGAACTTCTCACTGACATTTTGCTCACAACTGGGCATGGCTTCCTCATAGTGTAACATCTTAAGGCACAAGGGTGCCTTATATAATCCAATAGCTACCATGGAAGTAAACATTATTAGTTAAAATGTCCATGTGGAATGGCATGTCATACTAAAACAGTGTCCAGACTATTACAACAAATACATGATTGAACCACAGACACGTCAATATAAAGTGCACATATTTACATTATATACAAAAAAATTTAAATATCAAAAATCCCCAAAAGCACATTACTACTGCTGATTAATTAGTCTTAATACTGTAACCTATAACCATAGGATAAAATGTCTGTTGTATTATTTCCCACAGCATACCAGTAACCTAACTGCTAACATGGATAGCATCATAATGTTTACTGGATTAGGTATCGCAAGAGTGGAGAAATATATATTAAAAGAGTACAAATGCAGAATATACATCCTGTCTCATATTACTAAGTGTTGTATAGACCTTTATTCCAATGTCATCCTTTTATCATTTCAAAAGATGATCAGATACATGCCAAGCAGCAGGTGCTCTTCATAATGGACCAAGGAGTAATACAGGACATCTACAAAGGGGTACATAAAATACATACATACAAGACCCAACAAATGTGAACATGCAAACTTTACAAGTTATTCATTTCAAATTATGTAGTAATTGTTAAATTAGTAACTATATAGAAGCATAATAAGAATGCATATAATGAACTGCATGAACAGATGGTACATATACTTGTCTTATATTCAGTGCAGTATGCATCACTGTGTCATTTTAAAAAGTGTGTCCATTCAATAGAATCATTCAAGCTGCTGGAGTGCAAGCCCACATTTTGAACAATCCATAGGCTTTGAAGTCTGCTGACTTCTGCTTCACAATTTCCCCCTCTGCTTTTTTTAATCAACCTTCCATATATCAAAAAATGCAGTTGCATGATCCTCCAATTTTTGTTTTTGACATGGCGTCCAATTGCATACTTTTCATTTTATGTCTTGCTCATACATGTTTGCCTATTCTGACCCTAAATTAACATATAATTCTCCCGATGTAGAATGCACCATACTTGCATTTCAGCATGTAACTCACTCCCTTACTAGCACAGTTGACGTATTTATTACAATAAATGTTGCGGTCTCTTCTTGGATGTTGGATACTGACTCCCTGTATTAAATATTGGCAAAATGTACAATGCCCTCATCTCTTGTTAATTTTCAGTATCTACCATGATAACTGTAAATTTATTTGTGCCTTGTACTGGGACGGCACAACATGATCTTCATTGTTTTGTTCTCTTATAAGTGACAATAGGAGCCTCTGGTAATACATTTCTCAGTTTTTGCTCAGCACAGAGTATACCCCACTGTTTCTAATTACCTCTGTTATTTTGCCTGACCCATGTGTGTATGAAGTTGTTAATCTCAGGAAGCTACTGGTTCAAATTCTGCTTTGGTCTCTGGCTCTCCTATAGGTATTATCCAGTAATTCATCTCTGTTTACTTCTCTCACTGCAGTTACTACTGACATAATATCTACCCCACTATAACCCCTTTGTTTGAACTTAGCTATTTGATGTTTCTCCCTATTTGCATAGGTATTGTGTTCTGTACAGTTGTGCCTTACTTATAGTAACTGGCCCTTTGGTATGGCTTTAGTTGTATGCCTAGGGTGACAACTACTGGCTAGTAATATAGAGTTTATTTCAATTTCCTTAACAAATAAATCTGACAAGATGTTACCATAATTATCCTTATGCAATGTAACATCGAAAAAGTTAATGCATTCCTTTCCCACAGTCAATTTAAACTTCAATGCTGTATTAGCAGAAAGCAGAAAAATCACAGTCTTCTGATTCATGTTTGGAGCCCTTCCATATTAAAATTATATCATCAATGTAATGACACCACAAATGCAATTTGTCAAAGTATGGATTTGCGGTGCATTATGCATTAAGTCCAGTTCCCATTTAGCTAGGTACAAATTGTCAAATCTGGGTGCAAATGTTGCACCCATTGCCATTCCTCTAGTCTGCAAGAAGAATTTGTCACAAAACAAAAACATGTTAAATTTCAGGATAATTTCTGCTAGAGTAATTAGCACTTCTGTTGGCAGATCATCTAACTCCCCCTTAGTTCTAAAAAGTAGTATAATACAGCCAAGCCCTCCTTATGAGGGATAGAAGTATAAAGTAACTCAACATCTAAAGTCACAAAAACCTAACTCTCCTGCACGTCAGTTATCTGCACAGTGCACAGAATATCTACATATATGCGAGGTATTCTGTACCAAGGGTCTGAAGTATGAGTCTGCATATATGGATAGAGAGTCGGTGAGCCACCCAATCCCAAAATAATAGGGTGGCCAGGGGGACTTTGCAGATTTATATGAATTTTGGGAGTAATATAAACAGTTGATATAACTGGTTTTTCTACCATTAAAATTGTTCTGTCATCTATAGTAAGTCATCCCATGTTATTTACTGCTGCCAAATATTCATAAATGTTATTGTTAAAAGCCATGGTAAGGTACTACATTGACTTTGTATAAAAAGACACATCCTGAAGCTTTGGTTATTTCTTTCTTTAAACTTGTACTTTTATTGTTTTTTCTAAGGTACAGCCACATTGCTGTTACATTGTAAACATGCCATACGATACGCCATATAGCAATCGCCCTTCAGTTTAACAATTCCATCATAAAAGGGGTGAAGAAGGGAGTCATCATCTTATATATATATGTTAATGACTTCTATGGGGTACTCAGACCTTCCTACCTGACATAACTTACAGTATTCTCCTTCTGGTAGGACCGCCCAGCCCGGTCAATCCTAGGGCTACATAACCACATTAACCTTTTCCCCCCTTTTAAGGGATGATATCTTTCCTATGTAATGCCACATACAGCAGCCATGCAGCTATCTATTTTACCACACTGGGAGGGCATTCTGTAGTTGTGCTGTTATTCGCTCCATTCTGTAAATGTGATAAAGTCCTCCCAAGTGGAAACTGCAGGCAGCACCCGCTGCAACCATGATTTAGTCATTGACTTTTTAGCTGCTGTTAGAAGGATGCTGGCTAAATATAATAGATGTTTTTGTTTTAGTTGCAGAGGGAAATTCAGAAGTAATGCCTCCTCTGCCATCAATGGGCTCAAGTCTGGTACTAGCCCCTTATCCACCACCTCCCAAAATACAGAGGGAGCAGGGCAAAACCAGAAAATATGGGAGTGGCAATCAGGCAGCCACACTGTCTCCAGCAACTAGATGTGTAATTAATAGAAAACTTGGCCATGATTTCAAGAGTACAAAAATATGGAATGTTTATTTTCCAGCTGAATTCCCTCCAAATGAGAAGCCTGTTACCTTATTCTGTCAGAACCATATCTTTGACCATTGCTGGGGTGTGAAGACTATGTTAATTTCTTACTCCTATCTGGACTGCAAAGTGTACATGAGGGTAGTAGGGGTATTCAAAAGTGCTTGGTAGCATTTAGAAATGAAATGAGGCAAACTCGCACAGAATTGTGTTTGTATCAGAAACAACAAAAATTGGCGGTATCAAATGCATGTCCACCTGAAGCCCAAGGATCTTATTTATTTATTTATTTACTTACTTATTTAAATGTTTTACCAGGAAACGCACACTTAGCGGTGAAATGCTCATTTCCAGATGCATCCTGGAGGAGGGAAATGGGGATGAACAGTAAATACAAAGTATGACAAATATACAGATAACATAATTTGGGTCAGAGATACAATCAAGCATCAGGATGACAATAACAAAACTAACAGTAAATTTAACCTAACAGCAATGAGCTACAGCTATACTACACAGTCAATCAAAATACTTAGCAAGTAGGAAAATGCTTACATGAGTAGCTGGGGAAAGGACTAGGAGAGGGTGGGAAATCAAGTGTAAGTGCAGCAGGGGGCAAAATGGTTCTTTAAGAGGGAGGAGAAGACCCAATGGGAAGCAACATGGTGGATGGGGTGGGGGGGAGTTCCAGATTTTTGGGAAGTGGTGTGAGAATGCTGCCTGGCCTGATGAGGTGGACCTGGAGGTATGGATAAGGAACAGTGGTCTGGATTTCTAAGGGAGTGAGAGGAAGGAGACTTGCAGGAAATAGAGGAGGAGAGGTAAGGGGTAGAGACTGAAACCAAAATTTAGCAAGAAAGTTAGTACAGTGGATAAGGCATCTGTCAGCAAGACAGGGAAGGAAGAGAGATTGGTAGAGGGTGCAGTGATGCATACAGGGAGGGCATCCAAGAGTGAAATGGCAGAAGGAGTGAAAAAGAGAGTCCAGTCTGGTTAGGGATGATTTGGGAGTGGCACTGTAGACTACGCCCCATAGTCAAAGGTAGATAGGATCATCTTCTGGAGAAGAGCATGGCAGTCCCACAGAGGAATTCATCCATGATGTATATATAGGGCACCCAGTTTAGGGTGGAGTTTTTTGTGGATGGCATCTATGTGTCCAGAGAAGGTGAGCTTCCAGTCAAGCCAGATCTTGATGTACCTAAAGGAGGAGTTGTCATCAAGTAAAGTCCCATCTAGGGTGTGGAAAGAGGGGAGAGATGTAAGCCAAGAGAGTTTCTGCCTCATGCCAAAGGTCATGGAGACTGTCTTCTTGGCACTCAAGAATAAATGGTTTGAGTGAAACTAGAGCTGGACCTTATCAAAGTCTTGTTGAAGTCTGGATGCTACGTCAGATGGGGAGTGGCCAGATGCATACAGGACAGTGTCATCTGCATACACATGGATGGAGGAGAGAGGACAGGCAGAGGGAAAGTCATTTAGAAAAATGGAGAAAAGTAGAGGGCCCAACACAGAATCCTGCAGAACACCAGTGTTGATGGGGAGGGGAAGAAGTATCACTAATCTGAATGGATTGAGTTCTACCCATGAGATAAGAGTGGAACCAGATGGTAGTTGCATTTGAGAGCTCTGCTGCTGAGAGTTTGGCAAGCAGGAGGGGAAGGGAGACTGTGTCAAAAGCCTTGGCAAGGCTGACAAAGATAGCAGAGGTAATGAGACCCTGGTCCATACCCATGGGTATGGAGTCAGTAAGCCTAAGGAGGGAGGAGGTAGTGCAGTGGCATTTCCAGAAACCAGACTGGTAAGGTGTGAAGAAAAAGGAGGAGTTAAGGTAAAAGGATAGTTGGGGTAGCACCAAGCACTCCTGAAGCTTGGCAAGGATGAGGAGCAAAGAGATAGGCCAGTAATTGCCCAGGGAGGAGGGGTCACCACCTTTAGCGAGGGGGATAACAGTGATCTGTTCATGATAATGCCGAATCTGGAGATATCAAAAGTAGTCTGGATGACATAATGGGAAGTCTAACTGCAGCTGCTCATATGACTTAAATATGCCTTCCTTATAGAATTGGAATACAAATAAACAAAAGTAAACACCCAGTCCAGCGCTACAGCAAACATATGAAAGTTTTTATTTTATTTGGTACATAGTGCAAAATGTCGGCTAGTTACCATAGTGGTAAATGGGCCGGGAAAAAACGCATCTTATGTTTCGCCGAGCCATGCACTTGGCTTCATCTCTGAAATGTAAGATGTGTTTTTTCCCTGGCCTGTCTAGCACTATGGTAACTAGCCAACATTTTGCACTATGTACCAAATAAAATAAAAACTTTTATATGTTTGCTATAGCTCCGAACTGGGTGCTTATGTTTGTTTGTTTGGTTTCTGGTATTTAGTTTAGCACCATTTCTCACTTGATGCAGCCTTCTTTTTAAGAACCTTATAGAATTGGTAAGTATGAACCAGTCCCATCCCATATGGATCCAGACATGGAACCAATGGTCCCACTTAACTGGATGAAATTGGGAGTTTGGGGGTGAGCACCCTCACTTATTTAGCCCCCATTGCATTCATGGGTAAGGTTTAGTAAGATCGACAAGCCCATAGTATATTAATTGTGAAGTATGAAAGTGCCTGTGAGGGATCCAATTGAGGTGGGTTGAGCACAGCAACCATATTGAGAGGGACAGAGGCCATCTGTTTTTCTGTTTGTACCCACTAAGGGGTCACTGTGTAAGATTGAGCCCACTATGTGATATGGCAGAGAAGAGCCACCATTGCAGTAAGGGCAAAATTAGGTAAGGCCAGCCCCTCCCCCCCCCCTTTGTTTTCAGTAACTGTAATTTTCTATACGCCTCCTGGGGGCGATCTCCCTGCCAGAGAAAGTGAGCTATCATTGTATTCCACTTTTGGAAATCTTTCAGTGGGTAAGTAGGAATGTCTTGAAACAAGTATAAAAATCGGGGTAGGATATTCATCTGTATTGTTTGCACCAAACAGATCAATGAGAGAGGTAGATGGGTCCACATATTCGGGTCCAGTGCCACTTGTGCCACCAGTGGGTGGACATTTTGGGCATATAAATGAATTGGATCTGTTGTCAAATTTATCCCTAAATATTTGATTTGTGGGTTATCCCATTTGTAGGGAAATTAAAGCTTGAATTGCTGGGAGGGCTGAAATCCTATCTGTAATGGTTCTGTTTTTTTTTGTGTATTCATTTTGTATCCTGAGACTGATTCAATAAACTTTAGGCTTGCTGCTAAAGCTGGTAAGGGATTCTCAGGTGAGTAATATAGAGTAATAGATCATCGGCATAATATGCCATTGTGTGTGTGTGTGTATATATATATATATATATATATATATATATATATATATCCTCTATTGGGTATCCCTTAATTTGCTTGTTATCATGCAGATATTGAGCCAAGGGCTAAGCATATAAGGCAAACAGATATGGGGATTGCGGGCATCCCTGCCAAGTCCCTCTGGATAAAGGGAAGCTGGTAGAATGGGAGCCATGTGCCTTTACCATAGCGCAGGGGTTATTGTATAGTCCTTGAATGCTTATAATAAAGGAGCTGGGAAATGCAAATTTGGACAGAGTGGCATATAGGAAGGACCAAGACACCCTATTGAAGGCTTTTTTTGGGCATCTAAACTTAAAATCAAAAGTAGGGTTTTTGTTCAGCGGGCATGGTCTATGATATAGAGGATTTGCTCTGTCTGGTTATTTCAGCATCATTGAAGAGCTGTCCATCATGACCATAGCTCCGCCTTTGTCTACCAGCTTGATAGTGATGGACAGGTTTTTTAACAAATTCTATAAAACACATTTCTCTGCACAGAAAATATTGCTGTGTACTTTTTCTTGATTCATGTCCAACTCCATCAAATCCGTTTGGCACATGTTCAGAAATTTTCTGGATTGCCAGCCCATCAGGTGGAACATAAGTTGATCTTTCTCAAAATTCTGGTCTCCTTTCAGGGTTGCTAGTGCCAACTTCATCAAGATGTTCTTGTATGCCTGTCCAGTCAGAAAAAAATCACTTTTAGTGTCACTTAGCAAGCAAACAGTTGAAGGTCTTCCATGATTTTATTAATATCAGGTTTTTACTGCAGGCACAAATTACAGTCCCTTTTCCAATATATGAAATTCACTAAGTTCAAGGTGTTTTAATGATAAATTAACAACAGTTGTTTCACTGTGGTTAAAGTTCATCAAGTTAAGAGCTCTATTCTTTTTTCCCCTCTACCACTGTTGTCCCCTTATCTTCTTACCTATGACTATGGGAACCAAATTCTCCAACCAAGAACCAAGTTCTGTTGCTCTTTCTGAGGTTGTACTGCATTTGCTTCTGTGGGTTGGGGGGCCTTCTAAAAAGCGGATGATGTGGTGCTAGAAGTATCCAAATCAGAGTCTGTTGTGTGATCGAGTGCTGTTGTCTCCTCTGCTTGTCTGGTATTTTTAAGGATTAGCTTTAGAGTTACATTGTTTTTATCAGACTAATCAAAGATCAGATGGTTATTATAATCTCAGCTGTCTTGTTAAATTTCTTCTCTTTTGCTGCTTTCAGCTGAATGTCATATTTGTCTAGTTGACCTTTCATTTGCTTTCTATATTCCGTCAATTGCTGCTCATTAGCTGCCTTGGCTAGGTCTTCCTCTAACTATCTAATGTGTTGGGGTATCTCATCCCCGACAGGTGCCACATGTACAAGAATTAAATTCATTCATTTAATGGATACCTCATGAGCTGTTTCTTGCCATTTGCTCATAAAATCTACTTTTTCAGTTCCAAAAGCTGAATGTTTTACAATCCCCAGACCTCTTGGCACCTGATTTAGTTCAATATATGCTTCTAATGATGTATGGTGCCAATACATGCATTTAGTTTTTTTTAAACATTTCTGTAGTTTAAATATTTCTGCATTACTCATGTCTGTACTACTACCCTCAGCCCAGTTGTTCTGTAATGGGGGATTACTGGGTCTATCATGTTGGAAAATCTGCTTTGCAAATTTAAACTGCTGTATGTTATCCATAAAGCAGCCAGGTGTTATAATACGCTGGTTTGCATATGCTGCCTGGGGTTGCCATTCTGGCTGATTACAATCCTTAGATCTTATTAAATCCAGCTTCTCTGAGTGTTCATCTGAAAAATTACTTTGTAAAAAAAGTTACTTAGCTCTTATATATCATGATAGGTATATATCGTCCAGCAGACCAGACCTGGGTTTGAATCCCACAGCTTCCACTTACATACTGTGTGACCCTGAGCAAGTCACTTAACTTCCCTGTGCTCCCAGGTCGCACCTGTAAAAAAGCTTTCAGCTTAGTGTGCTACTCCTGGTTAAACAACCAAAAAAAATGTACCAACAGGGTTCCTCTACAAGTAGTGAGTGCTTTATAAAATAAGAGTTCCTTGTGCCTTGAGACATTACACTTTGAGGAAGCCACACCCAGTCGTGAGTGAAACATCAGTGAGACGTGCCATAGCCATGGTACCTATCTTTTGCCTGCAACGAATTGCTATCTCTGATGCATTTGTCCTGACCTGCCATGTTCTTGGCCTTCTATGCCTCTTTTATATGGACCATATGTGTAAAACTTTAATTCATTTTTCCACAAATCAAGATATGTACTTTTGGGCAATATAGTGAATTGTCTTGGTCCTTATACCTTATAGGGTAATGGGTGCACCATCTTGTTTCTGAGTTTACTATATTGCCTTTGATAAGTAGCACCATTCCATGTCTCCGTGGTGGAGCGACTATTTCCTTGTTTTGTCTTTTAATGTTAATAACATTTTTATTAATAATAAAGAAGAAGAACAAAAAACACAATGTACGCATCTTAGCAGCTTGATGTGGGATTCTTCTAGTTAAGTAGATAACATTAGAACTATTCCCAAGACCTTCTTTTTTGCTTTTTTTCCCTATCGGCTGTTTGAACTCATTGCAGTGAAAATACATTATCACGGTTCCAAAGACTGTGCCTACTGACAGATGTCAGCAGTGTTTTTGTAAGGCATTTTGGACTTAGACCAGCTGAAGTTTTATAGACCATAACTACCGTAATTGACATGTTAAAAATATAAATAACCAGTTCAGTTATTGGTGCAGACAGTAAAATCACTTCACAGTTTGATGTCTCACAGTTCTGTTAGAGCACATCGAAAGAAGGCAGTAAAAATTTGGGTTGGGATTTATTAATCTCCAGGCAAAACCAGCCAATGTAAGATTGGCTTTCTTTTTTAGTCAGGTGAACTGCAGTGTTTTCTCTTCTTCAGTGCCAGTGTTACATTTTATAACATTCACCTTTGTGCTTGCCCTTGTCATTAAATGTTGATGTTCTAGTCACGGCCTTCTCTATCCACTATGGTTACAGGATTGTTTTCTTGCAGGAGGTGCTTGTTATACGTTTTTGACATTCACAGTCATCCTTTTTGGCTTATGCCAGAAAGGTCATTTTTTTTTTTAAATAAATCATCTTAAAACAGCTTCCAGAGGTTCTGGAGAAGCAGGTGACAGCCTGAGGCTGCTTTCAGCAGGGAATGTTGCAGGAACTCTCCCAGCAACCCTGCAGAATTTCCTGTGTTGTCCTCCCTCTTCCCAAATGGTGCAGCTCCATTAATGTAAGTGGACACACACACACTTCTTTTATTCAACAAGACGTGCACACACACACATACACTGTTCTTTTATTCAACTAGGCGCACACACACACACACACACACACACACACACACACTTTTATTCAACAAGGACAGGGGGCTTTCCAAGAGATACACACACACACACACACACACACACACACACACTGTATACATACCTCATGCACACATACACACACACACACACACACACTTCTTTTATTCAACAAGGCACACACACACACACACACACACACACACACATATTTCTTTTATTCAACAAGGACAGGGGTTTTTCCAAGAAGAATATTAGAACTGGCTGTGAGCTATACACAGAAACAGACACACACACACACACACACACACAAACATACACTGTACAGATACCCCCCCACCCACACACACACACACACACATATTTCTTTTATTCAACATGGACAGGAGGCTTTCCAAGAAGAATATTAGAACTGACTGTGAGCTGTGAGCTATACACAGAAACAGACACAGATACACACACACACACACACACACACACTATACACATACATATGCACATACCCATATGCGCGCACACAGTTTTTTTTTATTAAACAAGGACAGGGGGCTTTCCAAAAAGAATATCAGAATTCACTGTGAGCTAATTAAAGACTAGAAAATGTAAATGTTTTACAATTAAAAAAAACCTGCACAGATGCAGTCCCTAACTTTCTCTCTTTTGCTAAGAAATCCAATGTTATTGCAGAAAGGACTAAAGCACCTTGAAGTTGACTGATTTGCTCAAGGTCACACAGTGAGTACCCGTCCTTCCATGTTGGGATTTGAACCTGGGATCTCCTGGGTCACAGGTCTGTACTCAAACTACTGAACTACACTGCTCCCTACCCCCATTATATCTCCATGATTACATGATCACCATTGAAATAGGAGACCGAAGTTAAGGCAGTACTAATGACTTCAGCACTCCAAATAAACTGTTAAAGTCCTCCCTTTACTCTATAAATTACATTTCGGTGCATAGTAGTTTAGCCTATTAGACACAAAAGGGATGTTTAGGACTGCCTTGGTTCCCACTACACTGTGCACTTTCCTGTTCCCATTCAGCCTGACAAGTATCTGACCCCCTGACCTGCAACAACGAATTTCTGTCAGCCTAAGACAAAACAAACTTTATGACAAGATGAATGGTATCCTAATCTTGTTACTGGCTCGTCACTATCAGTAGACTGGGGTTAAGGCACCCACTTTAGTACAACATTATTAGAACACTAGAAGTGAGGTCAGCTCTCTTGGCCATAAGACTCTAGACCTATGGCTGAAAATAGTAAAATCTCAAAGGCGTCTTCTGCCTTCATTACCAGACTGAGGTGTCTTGGCAGCACAGTAGGAAAATAATTCTTCCACTAGGCTGTTCTGTGTTACTGGAGCTGACATAAGGAGTGCTCAGTGCTGGTTTTACAGAAAGAGACGTTTACAGTATGTGCCATTTTACAGCATTTATTCACCTACCCCTTAAGAAACGATTTATGTTATTAAGAGTCAGTGGCATTGGATGATTATATAGCCTCGTGGAAGCAAGGTGTGCTTTAATGCCGAGGTCCAGAGTTCAGGAGTGAACTCGGGTCGCTAGAGCTGGGTAGCCTGGCTGGGAGTGCATGCTGCCTGCACAGTGCATCCCAGTCAAGGTGAGTTGATGCCGTGACCTGCTGCAGCAGCAACCTTCCATGGGGGATTGAGTGGCCAGCCCCCTTGGGAGGGGAGTTGGGTGTGTGTGCACAAGGCTGCTGCTTTCGTTAAGGCCACCAGCATGCAAGTCGTGGTGTCGGGGGGGGGGTCAGTGGATGCACTCACCTGAACATGCCTGGCATGAGACTTATGAACTATCAGATGCTGACTAGTGCTGGCACTTTCAGGCTCAGCTTCCAAACCAGATGTGTGTCTCAGAAGGGTAGGGGACACCTTCAGCCTGGAGGCCCTGCCACAGGGTCAGACTGTGGAGGGTATTGGAGGTAAAGCATGATGGGACTGGGAGGTTGCAGAGAGCAGCTTGACAGTTTGGTAGCCAGTTGGGGGCTATGAATAGGGAATGAAAAAGCATCAATGACACTGTTAACTGTCTATTGGGGAATGGAAAAGGTAAAGAGGGAAGTTTTATGGTTCATCCCTGCCCCCCTCCCCCATGGGATGGTCATCCTGGCTTCCTGAAACTCATTTGTTAGTGTTTTGATAAACCTTTGACTACCGTGACCCCAGTGCCTGATAAACATGATCAGGGTTCATTTTTAACAATGTTTGAGCATGCACTCCAAGCGTTTAACTTTTCCCAGGAACCACTGTTTGCTGAACATGTTGCAATGCAATGACTTCATCACATTTTTCCTCAGTAGCTGTGTCAGTTAAAAAAACAAAAAAAAAACGGCATTTGGGCTGTCTCGTCCAAAGGAAGTATTTCTTTCCATGGCCATTTCATGAAACAAAGTTTATGCAAGAACTCTAGGATGCTTCTTTTTCTATTAAACATATTTTTGAATATTAGAGAAAGTCAGTAAGACTCATAATTCTCATTTCAGATGACTGGGCTTCCTCCAGTTCACAGGTTCCATCTTTAGCCCTCATATTTTTAAATGATTTTGCCTAAGGAGAACATATGGAGAAAATACGAAAAACTGTTGTTCACCTGCTAGAGCAAAGAGATTTAATGTAACCTGAGCATTCAAGAAAGTAACTGAAAGCATTTCAGATAGAATAAAGATTTAAATTAAATGACGCAAATTACATACTACTCATTGAAAAACTTTTAAATAAATAAATACTACCACACCAAACAACTTGCAAATAACTGTAATCCCTAGACCAGCTATTCTGGGTCCTCAGCCTACTCAGCTGCCACTGTGCAGTCTCATCTGAGGCTGGCACCATAAGATAACTACTCTTTCTCGGTGTCAGCAAAAGCCAGGCCACAGCCCAAGGATACCCTCTTAGTCTAGTGTTAGGTAATATGCTCATAGAGGTCCCTGTAATATCAAAACTCAGTTTGACTCTCACTCTCTCCCAAAGCATGGCGTGCACCAAGTTTAAACCTTCTGTCTGTACAGAAATAATATCACACTGCAAGGTGTTTAAGCAGTTGTCCCTCTTTACTGAACAACTCAGTTTTACTGTTAACATATTCTGGGAACCCCAGTCCCCAAATGACCTCTATGTTGGCGCTGTACAGATAGGTCTGATTCTGACTGTGGACTTCAGTCAAAACTTATAGGATCCCCTTGTATAGGTTATACCTCTCTCATCAATCCTAGGCCAAATGACCCTCTTATTCCTTGCAAACACCAGTGGGTAAGGTTATACTTCTGAACAGAGTATATTCTACTCTGCACTGAATTTACCAGAATTCCCACCTCACTATTATACTCCCACCTTTCTATTAGCTTTTGGTTTAAATACATTTTTACACATACACCTTGTGACACCATAGACTCTAAATCAGCTGATGTACATAAGGCAGCACAGCTGTAGAAATTATTTCTCTGATATCTGTCGTTGATGGTTACGATGGGCCCAGACCAGCAGGCCAAAGCTCTGCTTAGTCCAGTCTCTTCTCAGAGCCTGAAAGCCATTCCTGTGCTGGATGCCTCACTTCAACCATACACCTGTCACCTGGCCATGTGCTGGACACAGTGCAGTAGCACTGACTCTAGCCTGCCCTCTGGCAGCAGTTGGCAGTAACACCAAGCTCATTGCCTGAGGCAGCATCTCCAAAGTTCATTCCATCTTGGGCTTCTCCTTACGTATTGCGGGGTTATCTCTTATCTTAGCCAGCAGCTCGATCTCTCTTTTGAGATCTCTCACCACCATCATCAGAAAGGCTGCCATCACTCAGGAGCTGGACCATGACTGCCCCCAAAAGATGAACGCCTACCTTCAGTGGGCTCTTCTCTGTGCTGCAAGGCAACTAGGAAGTTACCTTCACAGAATCACAGAATCGCAGAAATCCGACTGCAGAAAAGGACCTCACAGGCCCATCTGGCCTACCCTTTTCTCCTTCGCCTTACTCATCTACACTTTTATGGGCCCTCTCCGTCCCCCCACTTCCTAATTCCATATGCCCGTCCCATGTCCTCTTGAATCCCTCCACCATTTTGGCCCCACTACCTGTTCTGGTAGTTTATTCCAGGGCTCCACCACCCTCTCTGTGAGGAATCAACCCCTCACATTCCCTCTAAAGCTTCTCCTTCCAGTCTTAGGCTATGCCCTCTAGTTCTAGCCCCCTCCTTCCTTCGGAACAAGCTCCCCTCCTCCACCTTATTGATCCCCTTCATGTACTTAAAAGTGTGAATCATGCCCCCCCTCTCCCTCCTAGTCTCCAATGGGTACAGATCCAATTCCCTCCGCCTCTGTTCATATGGTTTCTCCTGTATACCGTGCACCATCTTGGTTGTTCTTCTCTGAACCCTCTCCATCCCCTCAATGTCCATGCATAGGTACGGTCTCCAGAACTGGACCCCATACTCTAGGTGCGGCCTCACCATGGCCTTGTAAAGCAGTATCAGCACCTCTCTCCTTCTGCTAGTTATGCCCCTCCCAATGCATGCCAACATTCCATTTGCCTTCCCCACCGCCTTGCAGCACTGACTACCCACCTTAACATTGCTTGATATTATAATCCCTCTCATGCTCTGTTTTTTTAATTTCCTCTCCTCCTAGGGTATAAGCTGCTCCCGGGTGTTTATGCCCCAGGTGCATCACAGCACACTTTTTGGCATTGACTCTTAGTTGCCAATTTTCCAACCATCCCGCTAGAATCTCCAGGTCATTCTTTATGACCTCCACCCCGGGTGTCCACTCTATTGCAGATTTTCATATCATCTGTGAATAGGCACACCCTTCCCTCTAGATCTTCTGATATATCACTGATATATAATCTTAAAAAGGAGGGGTCCCAGTACTGACCTCTGGGGCACCCCACTCGTTATCACTCATGTATATATATTAAAAAGGAGGGTTCCCAGTACTGACCCCTGGGGCACCCCACTCATTATCACTCATGTATATATTAAAAAGGAGGGGTCCCAGTACTGACCCCTGGGGCACCCCACTTGTTACCCCATTCACCTTGGAACGCACCCCATTTACCACCACTCTCTGGCTTCTGCCCACCAACCAGTTTTTCACTCACCTAGATATTCTTTGCCCTACCCCTAAGCTTTCTATCTTATTTACTAGCATTCTGTGAGGGATGGTGTCGAAAGCCTTACTGAAGTCCAGATAGGCTACATCCCCCACCTCTCCCTGGTCAACCACCTGCGTCACCCAATTGAAGAACTCTATCAGGTTCATCTGACATGACCTCCCATTTGTGAAGCCATGCTGCCTATTGTCCTGCAGTCCGCTGTTCTCCAGGTAGTCTACCACCCTTTCTTTATTAGCACCTCCATCACATTGCCCACCACTGAGATGAAGCAGACCGGGTGATAATTTTCCACTGCCTCCTTACTATGCCCCTTGTGCAGTGGCACCACACCCACCCTCCTCCAGCCCCTGGCACACACCCTGTATCCAGGGACAAGTTAAACACTCTTGTCAGTGGGGCTGCCAGTTCCTCCCTCAGTTCCCAGAGTACCCTTGGGTGCAAGCCGTCTGGCCCCATTGCCTTGTCCACCTTTAACCTGCCCAGTTCCTCTCTTACCCTGTCTATACTGAACATGCTAGGATCCACCTTTTTGCCTTCCCTACACCCCCCCCTCGTGAAAACCAAACAGAAGTAGCTGTTCAGCTCCTCTGCTTTCTCAAAGCCTGTTTTGCTATTTTCTCCTCAGTGTCCGCTTTAGCCCTCCTTATCTTCCGCCTTGCCACCCTCCTCTTCTCCCTATAAGCCTCCTTGTCCTCCTTCTTTTGTGTTATCTTATATTTCCTGAATGCCCTTTTCCTTTCCTTGAATGCCCATGCCATCTTCCTTGTAAACCATAGAGAGCTCCTCCTTTTTTTGTTCTTCTTAATTTTCCTAATGCAAATTTCAGTGGCTTTCAGTACTCCTTCTTTGATAGCTCCCCATAACTCCTCCACATCCCCTATATTCCCATTCCCTGCCATTTCTTCACCAAATATCCTCCTCATCCTGTTAAAGTCCATGTTTCTGAAGTCCATCACCCTAGTTCTCATCCGTTTTGCCTCCCTCCCTGTTTTCACCCTAAACCTTATAGTCCTGTGATCACTTGTTCTTAGTCCGTCACCCACCACCACCTCTTCTACACTTTCCCCATTTGTTAGGACCACGTCCAGCAGATTATCACCCCCTAGTGGGCTCTGTAACCAGCTGTTGTATGAAAACCCCATGTAATGTCTCTAGGATTCCCCTGCTCCTAGCTGATACCACAGCCGGGATCTCCCAGTCTACATCTGGAAGGTTTAGATCCCCCACTAGCAGAAGCTCCCCCTTGAGAGCCATCTTTGTAACTGCCTGTATCAGTTGTCTATCCCCTTCCTCCCCCTGCGTAGGAGGTCTGTAAACCACTCCCATCCTCAATGATTCACCAGTCCGTTTGTCTAGTGTGACCCACGTGAGCTCTGTCTCCTCTTCCTCCTCCTACCCTTCCATTGCCCTAATGTTGTCTTTGATATATAATGCCACCTCCCCCTCTTTCCAGCCCTGTCCTTCCTAAATAATCTGTATCCTGGTATTACTGTCTCCCAGGTATGATGCTCTGTCCACCATGTCTCACTTACCGCTACTATGTCCAGCCCCTCATTCACCATGATGGCCTCTAAGTACACCATTTTGTTTCCCAAACTCCTTGCATTGGCCAATAATCCCTTCCATCATGTACCCCCCTCACTGCCCTCCCCTTTTAACCTACTCTTGTTCCTGTTTTTTTCCAGCATTCTATCTTCATCCTGGGGGAGGCTGATTTCCTCCCATCTCTCCTGCCTCTTTGAGTGGTCCTTTTGTTACCCCCAAATTCAGTTTAAATTGTACTTCCTTTCGATAAAGTTCCCTAGCTTACTCTTTAGTACAGCTGATCCCTCCCTGCTCCAGTGCAGTCTGTCCAGGGCAAATAGGCTTTCGTCCTCCCATGTTGATCCCCAGTCCCCCAATAACCCGAACTCCATCTGCCTGCACCAACCCTCCAGCCATTGATTAAATTCTTCAATCCTCTGCTTCCTTGATGTGCTTGCTCTTGGCACAGACAGTACCTCTGAGAAAGCTATAGAATTGTACCACATGCTATTGCAGAACCTAGCTAGCTCCCTGAACCTTGCCTGCACCTACATTATAAAATGGGGAGAGAAAATCCTGGATTGTCATTGGTTGTTACCTATGCATCAAATCCATTTGATGCACAGGTAAAAACAAGGCCTAAAAGGCAGCACTGTATTACAAAGAAATCAATTTGCCAGTAGAATATAGTTTTGAAACGCCACCATTTTTTCCATCAGTTAGCGATGACAAAATCATCCTGCATAAAATGTGAACAGTAACCATTGCTGGCACATTTTTAGTAAAGAAATATTATTTATTTATTTTTTTTATTTATTTAAACTGTTGTTAACCAGGTAAGTGTTATGAGCCAAGGCGTGTTTTCAAACACGACCCGGGACCGTAAAGTACAGTCAAGGTGTTACAAACAATAAGGTCACACAATACACAATTACATAAAACATACAGTGCAAACACAAGCCTGCAGTGCACTAACAGTTATATTTAAGAGAATTTAGATAAAATTTCTTCAGGGAAGCTTTAAAACTAACATGATTCGGTAAATGATGCAGTTCCATGGGTATCTTGTTCCCATAAAAAGGAGCAGAAACAGAATAAGCTCACTCTGCAACACAAGTTCTTACTCTTGGAACCTCAAATGAGGTTGAGTTATTAGAGTGAAGGGCCCAAACTGAATTCCGTTGATTTAACAGTAAGAAGAGTGGGGAAGAGGGACCTAATCTCAATATATTATGAGTCAAATAGTTAAGACTATAAATGCAATTCAGGGAAGGAGGAAGCCACCCAGTTAACTGATATGAAATACAATGATGCGTATGGAAAGATTTCTTTGATGCAAACTGACAGATGGCATGAAAAGTTATTGTTAATAAGGTCAAATCAGATTTTGCTAAATCATGAAACAAAAAAGAACTGTAATTCAGAATAAATAACAGGACATTGTTAGCAACTGCAAGTCGGGCCTGTTCAATATGAAGATTTTTCAATTTAAACAGAGCTCATAGAAACAGAAACATAGAAACATAGACTTTGACAGCAGATAAGGACTGCTTGGCCCACCTAGTCTGCCCATTTCCCTACCTACTGGATAAACTGCAGATCCTAGTTAACCATCAGCCTAGTTCTTCCTAGCCCCCACAAGAATTGCCTTATGTCTGTCCCGTGCATTCTTGAATTCTCCCACAGTTTTAGACCCCACAACCTCCTCAGGAAGGCTGTTCCATGTCTCCACTACCCTCTCTGTGAAAAAATACTTCCTCACATTTCCCCTCAGCCGTCCCCAACTCTATCTTCAAATTGTGTCCCCTTGTCCTTGCACATCTCTTTTTCTGAAAGGTGCTACCCTCTTGACTTTGTTGATTCCACTGAGGTACTTAAAAGTTTCTATCATGTCCCCATCTCCCTCCTTTCCTCAAGGGTACACATATTAAGCCGCTTTAGTCTCTCCTCGTATGTCTTCTGGTGCAGACCCTGAACCATTTTGGTTGCCCTCCTTTGAACAGCCTCCACTCTGTCTATGTCTTTGTGGAGATGGGGTCTCCAGAACTGGACGCAGTACTCTAGATGGGATCTCACCAACTGTCTGTACAGAGGGTTAAACTACTTCCCGTTTTCTGCTGGTGATGCCTCTTCCTATGCATCCCAGTATACCCCCAGCCCTCCCTACTGCCTTCTCACATTGCTTGCCCACCTTAAGGTCATCTGATATGATTACCCCAGGTCCCTTTCCATTTTTGTTGTTGTTACTACCTCCCCCCCCCATTGTGCACTCTTCCCCAGTGTTTTTGTTTTCCAGGCGCATTATTTTGCACTTCCTTGCATTGAATCCAAGCTGCCATACTTCTGACCATTCCTCCAACCTTGTCAAGTCCTTTCTTTTCATTTCCATGCCTCCTTGTGTATCAACCCTGTTGCAGATCTTTGTGTCATCGGCAAAGAGGCATACATTTCCTTCCAGTCCCTCTGCAATGTCACTTATAAAGACATTAAAAAGGACTGGACCCAGTACTGAACCCTGCAGTACTCCACTAGTAACCCTTCTTTCTTCAGAGTGGACTCCATTTACTATTACCTTCTGTGTCCTGCTGTCCAGCCAGTGTTTCACCCAGGCTACCACCCTGGGACCAACTCCCAGGCTGGCTAATTTGTTTATTAATCTTTTGTGTGGGACTGTGTCAAATGTCTTGCTAAAGTCTAGGTAGGCCATGTCCACAGCCCCTCCCTGGTCTACTACTTTGGTCACCCAGTCAAAGAAATCAATTAGATTCATCTGACATGACCTTCCTGCTGTGTGCCCATGCTGCCTTGGGTCCTGTGCCCCACTGGCCTCTAGGTACTCAACAATTCTTTCCTTCAGAAGTGATTGCATCGCTTTCCCTACCACAGAGGTCAAACTGACAGGTCTGTATTTTCCTGCCTCTGTCTTGCTCCCACTTTTGTGAAGGGGAATCACATCCACCCTCTTCCAGTCCTCAGGTACCACACCATCCTCCCATGATTTGTTAAAAAGGGTAGTCAGTGGTGTCACTAGTTCTCCCCTTAATTCTTTTAGAATTCTGGGGTGAATCCCATCAGTCCCCATTGCTTTGTCCACCTTCAGTTTTAGGAGTTCTTTCAGAACCCTTTCTTCTGTGAAAGGACTGGTATCGACCCCCCTATCCAGAGTGCTTCTGTTAATTGGATTAGGTACCTCGCCCTCCTCCTCTTTTGTGAATACTGAGCAGAAATATTTGTTCAGTATCCCTGCTTTTTCACTGTCCCCTCTGCCCACTCACCATTCATTCTGTTCAGCCTCAATATCCCTCCTTTTGTCTTTCTATGCTCCCTAATGTACCTATACAATGTTTTTTCCCCCATCTTAACTGAGTTGGCTATCCTTTCCTCAGTTTTGGCCTTTGCTATTCTGTCTGCCTTCCCTGCTTCCTTCTGCCTTAACTGGTGCAGTTGATTGATATTCCTGCAAATGAAGTTTATACGGGAGGAATAGGACAGGCCAGAATCTAGAGTCACTCCTAAATACTTGAACTTGGAAACCTGTTGTAAGGCGATCCCATTTATGTCAAATATTAAGATAGGGTCACTCATAGTGATGCGCTGTCTTGTACCAAAAAGCATACATTTTTGTTTTATTGCTGTTTAGCAGCAGACAATGCTCTCTCATCCATGCATCTAGAACCAAAAAAATCTGTGCTTAAGGCTACATTTATACAATCCACTGATGAGGAGTTGAAGTACAAAATTATGTCATCTGCGTACATTAATGTGAGCAAATTAGTTAATAGGGAGAACAATTTATTAATATACAAAGAAAATAAAAGGGGCCCCAAAATAGATCCCTGGAGTACCCACACTTCCATTAATCTTGGATGTGAAATAGAACCACCAAAGCTGACCCTTAGGGGGCGTTCATTCAGATAACTACTGACCCAGCCACATGCTGATTCCCTGAGTCCCAGCTGTCCCAGTCCCCCAAGCAGCAGGAAATGGTTAACCAGTTCCAAGGCCCTGGACAGGTCCACAAACACAGCACCAGTAAGTTCTCCCCTATCCATCGAAACTCTGATGTAGTCAGTGAGCAAATGAAATATTGTGTACAATATTTATTTGCAAAATGTTTATTTTCTGCTGCCGATCCAACTGCTTGTCCCGTTGCACATCTCCTCCCTTCAACCTTAACAATGATTGGGCTCCATAGGTGTTTTGATATTAAAATAAATTCCTCCTACAATTTTTCATTTCATGGGAATATTCTATAATGTGTTTCTTGAGTTTATTTAGGCTTTCAAACAGTTTCTAGAGGCTTACGCTTGTGCTCCCCTCCCCCGCCGCAATTCCAAAGTTGCTCAAGTACATAAATGGAAAATAAAAACTTCTGTCTTGCCCATGTGTAAATATAGAAGTCACAGACCGGGGGAGATTTTCAGCGCGACCACGGTCCTGTCAGCAGCAACTGATGAATCTAGATGGAGCAGAGGTGTAAATCCTCTCCTGTAACTCAGCTGCTGGAGAGCCTCTTCTGTGAATGATTTTTACTTGCAGGCTGGCAATGCAAATAGTTTCGGTGACCGATTTCTTTATTTATACAGGGGCGAGATCATGAAAATTTTTATTTTCCATTTATGTGCCTGAGTCGTTACGTTACAATAACTGTGGAATTACTGTGAGTATGTGGTGGTGGTGGAGGGGGTACACTGATAAGTGCCTGTGAAAGCCTTGTCTGTGTGTCACCCTCATTTTAATCATCACTCAGCAGCTACATTATCATGATGTTTTAAATTTTTTATCACTTAAGTTATAACAACTTCCCTCCAAGCCACGATCTGGCAGCTTTCCAACAGACTCCATACACTCCAGTTTTTAACACGGTGTGATAGTGAGCCGTTGCTTCAGGTTTTTTTAAGGTTGACTTTTCCCCAAAGCCCACCCAGTCCTGCTATGCTGTCCTGCAATGTACATTCCACAGATTATATTCTCTTTCTCCTGTCCCACAGTAGCAGCCTGAGTGGCAGTAGTGTCGGGGTGTAGCACTAGCAACAAACCAAAATCATCACTACTGATACCACTAAAAGAAAAGCTTTGTACAGCAACATCACTATGACATCATTATCCAGTAGGCAGAAGGACTATTTTATCATATATTTAAATAAGCAAATTTGTTTATTCTACATATAAATATGTTTTTCTCTGACTTTAAAAAAGAAAAAAAATGTAGTCCATTTTATAAGTGCAATAAGACACTCCAGGATGTCCATAAGGGAAAGAGAACATTGTTTAACCAAGAGTAGCACACTAAGCTGAAGCTTGTTTCCAGATGCGACCTGGGAGCACAAGGAAGTTAAGTGACTTGCTCAGGATCACTCAGTATGCACCAAGGAGGCTGTGAGATTCAAACCCAGGTCTCCAGATCTGCAGGTCAGAGCCTTAACCCAATATAATGTATGGTAGAACGTAATTACCCCATGAAATTCATCATTTACTCATGTTGTTATACCATCGATATGATGTGTAATTGTTGTTAACCCATTGGTCGCACATCACATCGATGGCATAACAAGTATTTCAGCCACGCGACTGTCTCAAAGGACACATGTGCAGGCGCGCGATTCAAACAGATTTGAATGCACCAGTGAAACAGTTACTCAAACATCAAGTCAAAATAGGAAACTGTTCTCCAAATAAACATGGCAGCAGCAGCAACCTTCTCAAAACCACTGACCCAGGATCGCAGATCTTTTATGGAAGCACAGCAGAATAAACGCACTCAAAAAAAAAACTGATTCAGATATACGAATGCTTCGATCATATCTGGCAGACGTTGGGGAGGCTCGGACAATTAGTGACATCCCGGTCGCTGATCTCGATGTCCTTGTAGCAGAGTTCATCTATAAAATCAAACGAAGTGACAGTTGTGAGTATGAGCCGTCAACTCTGAGGGGCATTCTAGGCAGTGTGGATTGCTACTTACAAAGCATCAACTACGGGCATTACATATTCCATGGCAACAAAACAA
Source organism: Neoceratodus forsteri (assembly GCA_016271365.2). Classification (NCBI taxonomy): domain Eukaryota; kingdom Metazoa; phylum Chordata; order Ceratodontiformes; family Ceratodontidae; genus Neoceratodus; species Neoceratodus forsteri. Next base: position 79,059,299 of record JADMNL010000025.1, read on the forward strand.
ACTTCCCTGAAACAACAGCCACCTTAAGCGCAAAGCAAAAGTACTTAAAGAAAATGGGCAAAGGTAGCAAGCCCAACAGGGCAGAAGCCCTCTACTCCTCTGACGTAGACAAATTGTACGAGACTGGGACATTAGGTCTCCATAGCCCATTGGCACTCTTAAACATGCTATTTTTTAATAATGGTCTGTACTACGCCCTTAGAACAGCAGAACAATATGCCTCATGATGGGGGGACCTAAGCCTACAAAAGGATACAGATAGCAACAAGTTTCTAGAATATACAGAAAGGCAGACAAAAACTCAGGCAGGAGACAATCCATGAGATATCAGGGCAGTAAAGCCAAGGATGTATAAGAATTTATCAATTCCAGACAGAGACCCAGTGAAAGCGTACAGTCTGTATGCCTCTCAAGGGCCACAAAGCATGCTACATGTCGATGCCCCCTTCTACCTGGCCCCCAATTTATACTTCAAACCTGGTATATCAGTCTGGCTCAGGGCAATGACCCTTGATGAAAACAAGATTCGTTCCATGATGTAGATAATAAAAACCTCATCTGGACTGCCAGTGGAGAAGCGTATAATCAGTCACTCCACCCGTAAAACAGCCATACAGCGACTAGTTGACAATGCTGTCCCTCCCACAGAGGTCCAGCAGGTCTCAGGTCATAGGAGCCTGCAGTCCATAAACAACTAGTTTCTTGTCTGAAGCAAAACAAAAAAGAAACTCAGGTATTCTTGGCAGACATACAATCAGAGACCACCAGCAACCCTCCACATCGAATGCCCACTGCTGAGCTGTCAGATTTGCAAGTACCAAGCACACTGAAAACACCAAGCAAGCACCAAAGATTTGCTATGTCTGAGCTTGCAAATTTCAGTTTGTTTGAAGATAACTCCATACTGCAGCAAGGCAACATCACAGTTAATGTGAACCATTTTTATGCCCCACAGAAGAGGAAGCGTATTGCCATTATATTGAACTCCTCATCTGAGAGTGATGAATAAAAGGTAAAGACACTTTTAGTTATTTAACTTTTAGTATGCCAGACCCATGCCTGCCCACCATGCCCATCCAGTCAGCCTGTAGTTGTGGAAAGTCAGATTTGCCTCACTTGCCTTTCCTTAATGCCATATTTCATTTCTTTCTTTCTTTCCTCTCTCAATAGGACATCCGATAGAAAAAGCAGTAAAGAATTGAGCCGGACATCGCCATCATTTCTCAGCACAAAATGCGTGACTTTTGACCTACCGCAATAACCATTGGATAGCGATAGTCACATGTTTTTTGACCTTACCCTTGACACAGAGCCTGTTGTTTTTTTTTTGTTTTTTTTTTCTTTTTGTCTTACGCAGTCTTAAATTTTTTTTTTCGGTTACAGCTTCTTGCTAATCCTTTACATGAAATTTAAACTGTATGAGCCGCCAGGCTGTTCGATAAATGTTTTCTGCATGCTACCAAACCAGCATCCTAGAATCTTCTGTACAAGGTAGGGCCAGCACATCTAATTGTTTACTCATTTGTTTACAGCCATGGTCCACACATTGCCCATACACTGCGCTCTCAAGGTTTACCTCAGTTGCCAAGGGAACCACTCGATGCTAGCATAGTGCAGTTAACCACTGATGCCCATACATTATCCTCTGTGTGCTATACTGCGGCCTCATGATTTATTACGCCCCAGGGCATGCAGTAATATCTGTTCAATGCATGCCCCATCATGTCTTATTGCTTACTTAGACTATTCCCCTCCAGATCATTGGTGCCTAGGGTGGAACATCAAGTGTGTCCCCTCCTCTTGCTGTTTGTCCCATGAGGGTATATTGTGCCTCACTTCTAGCGCCATCATTCCCAGCATACACTCAACCCAAATTGCACTGTTCCTGCCTCCCTTTCTCCCCCATCTGATTTCCTTTAGTACTGAGTCCCCTATGAGCATGACCCTGCTACTCCTTTCCTTCTGTTTGTACTTTTGATTTTCCCACTTACACCCTTTTCCAGACATCCCATTCACCTCCCTGTTCCCATTTTCCCCTTTGTCCATCTCCCTCCCCAAGTTCTGCTCTTCCCCTGTACTCCATCCCTCTTCCCACCCCCCGGTGTCACCACCAATCCCACTCCTCCTAGCCTCACTTTTAGCAAGCTCTGCCCCCTCTCTTTGTTCAATTTCTACCTCTGTGCTACCTGAAACCCTCTGAGTACGGGCACTCTCCCCCTTAAGGCTCCCTCCTGTCTCCTGTGTGCGTTGTGACCCCCTTGAGAGTGTTTTCACCTATTCCTCATGCTCTTTTAGGCTATTTCCCTCTAGGTTACCTCCCAAGAGTGCATCCCCATTACTGAACATTCTATTACCTTAGCCCCTCTTCCATCCACTATGACTGCATCACAGCCACTGTCCTGGCTGTCTTCCTCCTCAAGTGTCCCCAGGGGTGTGAATCTGTTTTCCTGCTCTGCACACTTGTTTTGCAGCCCACTGTCTAATGTACCCCATCCTAGTTCCTGCCCCCTCCCTGTTGGTGCTTGCTTTGTTTTTATTTATCCTACTACCCGCCACTCCCCCTGACCCCCTTGTGCTTTTCATCTCCTGTACCTAAGTCACCTTCGCCCCTCCCTTGTTTTCCCCCATCTCCTCTCGCTCCCCCGGTGCATTCTGTGGACCTCCTCCAGTCTTCTCCTCTTATTCTTGTGTCTTTCTCCACACCTGTTCCTGATACCCCTGCAGCCCCTTAACCGCTGTTTCTAATACCCCTGCAGCCCCTCACCCTTGATTCTAGTACCCCTGCAGACCCCCTATTTTCTCTCTTCCCCAAACCCAACTGGTGCTCCCTATGGCCCAGTCTCCAATCCTCTCCTCTTCCCCTCTCCCCCCCCCCACTTAGTGCCCACCTCAAGCACTCCACCTCCTCTCTTAGCTGTGTAAGCAGTTTGCACTCCATGCAGTCTCCATCCTCCATGCTATATTTTGCACCATGGCCATTCCCCACCCGGTGCTCCCAACCACCCTCTCACAGACTCCCTGTGCCCTAGTAGCCTGGAGACCATATCCAAGACCTGCCCAATCCCCTTTCAAGCTACCTCTCTGGCTTCGCTGCCTATCCATTTGAACACCTAAGTCTTAAACACTAAGGAAAGAACCGCCTTCCTTTCAGACACTGCATAATTTCTGTACTTAAAATACTACTCAGAATCACTGTGCCCAACTTTTTCAATTACTGAGCTATGCATTCAACAGTATAGGATTCCTACAGCCCTCCTGCAATCCCTAACAATCACAGTACCTTAAAATAAAAAAGCCCCTACCTTTGCCACAAATTCAGCATTTACTGCACTTTTGATTAATAAAAACACCCAGAATCAGCCTTTGCTGTACCCTGCAGTTCCCTGTACCACAGCCCTCCTGTAATCACTAGCATTTACTGTACATTTAAATAATAAAAGATATAATTAGCCTTTGCTGCACCCCTCAGTTCCCCTTGCTATAGCCCTCCTGCAGTCAATTGTTGCTACTACTTAAATCAAGTCACTCTATAACATTTATACAATATATCAATTCATTCTATAAGGTAAAATGAAAGCAGCATAAAAGTCCCTCTATGAGATAAAAACGATAGAGAAATAAAGTCTCATTTCCACGCTTCCCCCTCTCTCTATGAGAAAAACTCCCCTCCTCCTCCAATGTTGGTAGCTTCCTCTGGGAGGAGCTCAGGGAGCCTATTTAATTAACGGAGGAGGTGGGGGCCAGAGGAGGTGGGCGGGAGGGTGGGAATTTTCTTTAGGCAGGAACAGCAGAAATGGCTCTGCTTTTATAGCAGAGCCTCCGTTTTAAAAGTTGGTGCCTTGCACCCTGACTGGCTCCCCTACAGTAGGGAACCCAGTCCTCTTGTGGCAACAGCCGCCGAGTTCCTTTTTTGTTGTAATGTCCACCGACTCTCCTCCTTGTGGCTACAGCCACCAAAACTCCCCCATACCTGCGGCTATGGCCGCCGAATCCCTAGTCCGGCAGCAATGGCCGCTGAAATCTCCCTGCTTGGCTATGACTGCCTTTCTTCCCCCACAGCAGGAGCCTTGAGGGTAGGCCCTTGCAGATCTCCCACCTTCCTGGTGTCATCCTTACTCATTCTCCAGAATGAATGGCAATGAATGAAATGAATGGCAATCTACTCTAAATGCCTCCAGACTCCAGAAACTGTGGAGTCACCACTGCTGTCATGGTGCTAACAAGAGTTCTGTTGTTCAGTTTCACTGGATCCACATACAGCTGCTGCTGTGAGGGATCCTTGCCTCCTCAGGCAGTTTAGCAGGCAACCTGAGGCAAGGGTGCCCAAAGTCACTGCTGGCACCCTCCTCTCTATCATCTTCCACACAACTGCCACAATTGGCATTCTAAGCTCCATCCACTGGGCTCCCTGTCAGATAATTTGCCAGTCAGCTGGCTCCATGGCCTGGCATTCTAGTAATCAAACCCCCACCCTGTCCATAGGGGGTTCTTACATAAATAAATACTACCACATTGAACAACTTATAAAGAAATAACTGCTATCATATTAACAGCAACATCTCTTAAGATAAAGGAGAGGGGGGACATGATAGAGACCTTCAAGTACCTAAAAGGGATAAACAAGGTGGCCCTGATAACCCCTTCCAGATGAAGAAGTGTCCCAGAAAAAGGGGTCATGATCTCCAACTGGAGGGGGACAAGTTTAGGGGCAACATCAGGAAGAACATCTTTACAGAGAGGGTGGTGGACTCCTGGAATGGGCTGCCCAGGGAAGTGGTGGGAGCGAATTCAGTGGAAGGGTTCAAGAGGGCGTGGGATGGACACAGAGGGCTGTTGAAAGCTGTGGGGGAGGGAATCGGGGCAGGCCTAGGGGGGCTAGGCAAATGGGCAGACTAAGTGGGCCTGGAGGTCCTTTTCTGCTGACACATTCCTATGTTCCTATGTTCCTATAAGCTTGGTTGCCTAACCAGTTGAAAAGGAGGCAGTGGGCTCCAGTGATAAGACTACCAGCTGGAAACCAGGCGATTCCAAGCTCAGACCCCACTAGTGCCAAATACTGCACTCACTGTGGGACCTTGAGCAAATCACTTAAGTTCCCAGTGCTCCAGTCCACATAACTGCTGAAATGAGTAGAAATAGGATCCCACTGGAAAAAATATGCTGCTATATCAATTGGGTTATCATGGGCAAATTAACTGAAAACAAGATTTCCGTTTCCACATTATTCCTCACCTTCATGGCATGAAGCGCTTCCAGTCTTAGCTTCGGAAAGGATGTCTGACTTCTGTAAGCCAAAGAAGGGCTACATTAGATTTTATGGAAATATAGTGGGTGCTTTCTTAGTTTAGGAGAGTGAGTCACAGTTACAGCCTTCCACTCATAAAGCCTGCTTAGGCACTGCTAAAATTCCTATAATTACCTCCTAACTTCATGGCGTGGCTTTTATTATTAAAATCTTAGATATTGCACAAATATATTTAATAGTTTAGCAAGGTGTGAGTTGAGAATTGATGGATCTGTCAAGTATTTCCACCTTTCACTTATGTGATCAGAGATGAGGGGAAAAGAGCTTTCTTCCTCTCATTGACCTGGTGCAGGGTTGATTATCAAAGTTCCCACTTAACGTGGGTTTTAAGTCATAAAAAACAAGCATTTGTCAATGCCGAATGTTGCTTGCTTCTATGTGCTGTTTAGGTATTTGGAAGTCATTGGAGTGTAAATATTGAAAATTTGCGAACTTACGAGTGTGCGTAGGAACTGCGCAACGCACGCTCGTAAAACAGTCATTTTTAGGATTTTTTTCACCAAATTTTCAACATAGCCATTTTAAGACCTCTGGTCATGAACAGTGTCACTGTGATTTTGTTAATGTGTCCCATACATTGAGTTTGCACACCGACTGCGCCATTATGTGCTACATGAAGTGAAACACGTTTTGGGCAGGATGTGAAAATGACAGCTATACTGCTTATAAGAAGGTGTGGTAAAATGGCAATGTTGAAAATCTGGAGTGGAAATATTGAAAATTCGCAAACCCACGAAAGCGTGCGGGAACTGTGCAACGCGACACTGTGAAAACAGTCATTTTTAGGAATTCTTTTCACCAAATTTTCAACATTGCCATTTTAAGATCTCTGCTCATGAACAATGACACTGTGATTTTCTTAATGTGTCCCATACACTGAGTTCGCACAACGACTGCGCCATTGTGCGCTACATGGGCAGAAACACGTTTTGGGTGAGATGTGAAAAATGACAGCTGTACTACTCATAAGAAGGTGTGGTAAAATGGCAATGTTGAAAATCTGGAGTGGAAATATTGAAAATTCGCAAACCTACGAGCGTGCGTAGGAACTGCGCAATGCACGCTCGTAAAACAGTCATTTTTAGGAATTTTTTCACCAAATTTTCAACATAGCCATCTCAAGACCTCTGCTCATGAACAGTGTCACTGTGATTTTCTTAATTTGTCCCGTACATTGATTTCGCACACCGACTGCGCCATTCTGCGCTACATGGGCGGAAACACATTTTGGGTGAGATGTGAAAAATGACAGCTATACTGCTCATAAGAAGGTGTGGTAAAATGGCAATGTTGAAAATCTGGAGTGAAAATATTGAAATTTGTGAACTTACGAGCCTGCGTAGGAACTGCGCAATGCAGGCTCGTAAAACAGTCATTTTTTGGAATTTTGGCACCAAATTTTCAACATGGGGGTTTTGGGCCCCCTTCTCATGAATGATGTCACTATCATGGCGGCATTCAGGCCCAAAGGGTGATTTCACAGTCACTGCGAAAATCACCCGGGCTGAATAACGCCATGACAGTGACATCATTCATGAGAAGGTCCCAAAACCTCATCATGTTGAAAATTTGGCAAAAATTCCCAAAATGGCTGAGATATGCACAAGTTGAAACCCCCTATCTAGCCCATTATACAGCTTACCGGCATTTCCTCAGTTCGCAGTCGGCTTTGAAGAGTGCAGATGTGTTCCGGTCCACGAAGATCATCGGCGGAGTCCGAGGAGAAGTAAAGGGTGAGGGGTGGGAGGCTGGAGTGCGAGTGGGTGGAGTGCGGTTGTGGGAGGGAGGATCGGAGACGCATCATGAACCGCTTTTGTCTTACAGGTAAAAAACAAAAAAAGACATCGTGGGACCGTTTTCCACACTGGGGTGGGCTCAGCATGGCACAAGGACTTTGGGAGTGTTCAGCCGACGGGGGATTGAGTACCCCGTCGGCAAAGACTGATTGCCATGCTGGGGTGGGCTCCAGCGTGGCACCAACTAGTGGGGGAGACAGCGCAGCTCAGCCGGCGGGGATTGGGCACCCGTCGGCTGCCACAATCTTGAGGCGCGCTGCGCCTGTGGGGAGCTGCGCATGAGCAGCTTCTTATCGCTGCTCACTCAAGCGTAGCTCCCCCTTTCAACTGTATGCCACTGCATTTTGGAGTGTGTCATAGACAGCTCCAAAATGCATTGGCTTACAGGGGCTGCGCCTGCCAGGACACTGCCTGAATTGGAGGAGGAGGTGACACACCTCCGAAATCTCCGATGATGGCACTATGTTTCTTGCACATGCGTGCAAGCAACATAAAAATCAGTTAATCACAATCAGTCTGCTCCTGCATCCCACCCAGCATAGAATCCCACCCACTCAACAATTAGTCTGGCACTAGGGGGTAAACAAACACAACTCACCCCTCAGGGTGAGAGCCCTGAGGATTTTGGAGCCTGGCTTGTTTGTGACCCTGGTGTCTTTTATGTAGTGCTCCCCTGTGAAGGAACTGCTCTTTGTGTAACAATAAGAACTGTTGATGCTTCAACTGGACTCCTCTAAAATAAGAAATGTTATTAAAGATTATTGGTGCTGGGGGGGTTGGTTTTTGGGAGGTGGGGGGTGAAGAATGGAAGTGAGTGAGCACGAGTGGTGCGAGTGTGTATGTGAGAGTGTATGGTATTAGGGAATATCTGTTACTAAGTGTGAATAGTTGGGGTTGGACTTCTTAGTGGCAAGTTATTTGGATGGTCTTTGGCACCGAACGGAAAATGTTACTCCCCCTCCTGGCTCCGCAGTCTCCAACCCTTCAACTGTCCCCCATTGTCACCTGGGGTATACAGGCACTGTAGAGCACTGGGGGTAGTGCAGAATGGAAGGAAACAGGGACTTGTGGGGGCTGGTGGGGGAAATATAGTGGAGGGGGGCAGATTTGGGTGGTGGGAACCAGGGGACTCCTGGGGCAAAATGGGCCCAAGAGAGGGGTCCTCCTTGCCTGATGCCCATACCCAAGGGCTCCACAGTGGGTAGGCAGGTGACCGGACCAGCCTCATTGACCTATCCTTCTCAGGCAGTGTTGTGCAATGCCAGATCGATTAAGAAAAAAACAGCTATTATAGCTGATCGTGTTGCAACATCTGATCTGGCTTGCCTCACCGAGACCTGGCTGGATAAAAATGCCGGCCCAGTTTTGGAATCAGCTATTCCAGCGGGGTACTCAGTGATACATTTCCTGAGAAAGGATCGTAGGGGTGGGGGTGTGGCAATATGTTTTAAGTGACCTGAACTGCACAGCCCTTCCAGTGGAAGAGGTGAAGTCCTTCGAATATGTCGCTGTTCTGAGGAGTACAGTTGCAGGTTTCAGAATCCTCCTCATCTACTGGCCACCTGGAGATGGGAAGGAATTTCTGCAAGAAGTCACTGACTTCATCGTTGAGATGGTGTTGCAGTCACCCAGATGGATTATTTTGGGCGACTTCAGTGCCTGGGTTGACGATGAACTCATGCAGTTTGGTCAAGACTTCCTCCAACTAATGTGTTCATTGGGCCTGACACAGATTGTTACCTCTACTGCCCATATACATGGCCATTCATTGGACCTTGTCTTCCTACTGGGAATGGAGGTCTCTGACTTGATGATGGAAATGGTTGTATGGTCAGACCACCATACTGGGAGGTTCTAGTTTGAACCCCCCCCCCAAAGAGACCCTCCCCTATGGAGATGGTTCAGTACCACCCTTTAAGGGGTTTTATTCCACAGGGTCTGAAGGTGGTGCTGGACCTATCAGATCTGATGAGTGCATGCGAGGAGCCAGGGGAATTGTTTCTGACCTTTAATAGGGTGATTACCAAGACCCTTGACTCTATCGCACCTGTCCGTGTACGCCTCCTCACCTCACACCAGAGGGCTCCCTGGTTTGAAGGGACTCTCAGGGAGATGAGGAGGAGGGGTCGAAGGTTAGAGCGGTGCTGGTGGAGGTCCAGTTTGGCGGCGGACAAACATTTTGATGACCCATTATAGGGACTATCAATAAGCAATCTCCTGTAAGAAGGCAGAGTTCCTGCCCAAGCAGATTGCTTCGGCAGCAAACAGACTGGCTCAGCTCTTCCGCACCATGGAGAGGCTTTGTAATCCAGCCTGTCTTCAATCCGGGGGCGGGGGCTTTTTCTCAGTCAAGATGCATTGAGTTCGCTCTGTTTTTTGCTGATAAGGTTGCCACCATCAGATTGGAGATTCAGTCAGTGCCCTTGAATGGGCATTGTGGTGAAGGGCATGAGGTTACAGGCACTCAGCCTGTCTGGTCCAACTTCGACCAGGTTGCTGTAGTAGATGTTGAGAGGGTCATCCAGGAGTTACGGCCAATCTACTGTAGTTTGGACCCTGGCCCAACACACCTTTTGGTGGGATGTGTTGATAGCATTGCCCCCAACCCTTCCCAAGATATTCCAATGTTCTCTGGTGATGTTTTTTTTTTACAGAGCCCCTGAAGGAGGCAGTCATAAGACCCCTTCTTAAAAAAACCTTCACTAGATCTGGATTGTCTGGCAAACTACAGACAAGTCTCTAACCTTCCCTTTGTGGGGAAGGTTATTGAGAAGGTGGTGGCCATTCAACTGGAGACCCATCTAACAGCCCACGACATCCAGAAGCCTCTCCAGTCAGGATTTAGAAAAAGACATAGTACTGAGACTGCCCTTGTTCGGGTGCTGAATGACCTTCTAAAGGCAAGGGATTGGGGGAGATGGTCCATTCTGGTTCTCTTCAATCTTTTGGCAGCGTTTGACACCATGGACCATGGGGTGCAGATGGAGCATCTGTGGGTATGCTGTGAACTGATTGTTACAGTCCAAAAATGGCTTAGATCTTACCTCACTGGCAGATCACAGTGGGTGGTGGTGTTTTTTTTTTCCCTCGGCCCCCATGCCCCTGATCTGTGGGATCCCACAGGGCTCTGTTTTGTCCCCTATGTTTTTCTCGGTGTACATGCTACCACTGGGGGACATTATAAGGTGGTATGGGCTGAATTTTCATTGCTATGCAGATGATACTTAGCTCTACATGTCCTTTGCACCTGAGCAGCAGGAGACGGTCTCAGTAATGTACACCTGCCTTGACAAGATTCAAGACTGGATGAAGGCAAACTGGTTAAGGTTGAATCTGGATAAGACGGACATACTGGTGGTGGAACCTGGTTGCCAGAGGATGAGGGTGCAGTCTGGGCAAGTCTCAGGGACTCCCAGCTGCTTACTTCTGATTTGGTGCGGAACCTAGGTGTTGCTTTTTCACTGCGGCTTGACCCCTGAAACCAGAGGTGTTGGCCATGGTCAAGACCTAATTTTACCATCTGAGGAACATTGCCAGGGTGAAACACCTGATACCCCAGCTGATCTACCAACACTAGTGCACACCTTTGTGACACTGTACTTGGAGTACTGCAATGCCCTCTACCTGGGGCTAGCAGGGGTAGATCAGCTCTGCTGTCTGCTAGTGCAGAATGTGGCAGCCAGGTTGTTGACCGGTCTACCTAGATCATGTCATATTGCACCTGTGCTGTGCTCTCTGCACTGGCTGTCAGTCAGGTGGTGGGTCTCATTCAAGGTCAGCTTGTTGAACTACAAGGCCCTACATGGACAGGGCCAAGGTTACCTGCAAGATCTCCCGTGTCCCTACGGCCCACCCGCTCCCTGAATTCCACTAATGAGGGTCTTTTGGGAGTTCCCAGGACTTACTTAAAGACATCTGGGGCTCATGCTTTTGTGTCAGCTGCCCCTATCCTGTGGAACTCCCTCCCTCATCATATACGAGAGTCAGACTGTAGACATTTTCAAGAGGGAGATAAAGATGTTTTTATTTTACAAAGCTTTTATACTGTAATTAATTAGTATGTTTTGATATGAATTATTTATGTATATAAATGTAACTTTATGTTGTTTGATTGGGATTATATTTTTTTAAATATGTCACTTTGTAAAGCGCATTTCGTCACAACTTGAGAAATGCGCTTAATTAAAGTTGATTGATTGAAACAGTTGTTTTGGCATGTCTCTCAGCAGTTTCTCTGTCCCTCCTAAATTTTAATTTCCATCACAGAAAAGAAAGAATCTGAGACTTGAAATAATGCCAGACATTAGTGAACTGTCAAATCCTCCGTCACAAAATACTTTTCACACTAAGCCACTCACTGTAGCAGCATCTTGTGCCATTTTGTTATGAAGTGTCCCTGATATTGGTTTTGGTCCCTGATATATTGTTATAATGTATCCTTGATTTTGGATATTGGTCTCTGATATTTTGATATGACGTGTCCTTAATTTTGGTTATTGGTCTGATATTTTGTTATAATGTGTCACTGGTTTTGGTTATTGGTCTCTGATATTTTGTTATAACGTGTCACTGATTTTGGTTATTGGTCTCTAATATTTTGTTGTAATGTGTCACTGGCAAAAGGCTGAGAGATATGCTACTGGTCTGTCATTGTGAGTCCAACCTCTGTACTGGGAAACATCATTTAACTTCAGAAAAAAAGGCTAAATTTATTGATAGATTGAGATGATCCAGTAGCCATCTTGTTAGCACTGAATTAAAGAGGTTGTTTATCTAACATTCGTTTCTGCAGTAGCCATACTGGTGACAAACAGATATAATCATTAATAACCCCACCACCAACAACATGAACATGCTACTGAAACAATGTTAAGAGATAACATCCCAAACAATTAAATATAGTATTCTAGGGAACCTTTATAAGATTATCATAGGTAGTGACCTGGGAGGGGGGTAGTATGAGAAAGGGATAAACTGAAAAAAATAAGTACAGCTTTTCTTGAACATTTCTACAGTTATTAAAAAGGGATATTTTTTTTTAAATATGTAGTGTTTTTCTTGAACATTTCTACAGTGATTAAAAAATGTCAAATTCTATGTAAACGAAAAAGCATCCCACTTTGCTGTGGAGATCAGGTGCTTTAAAACTATGCTAATTGAAATAGTTTCCCACTGACTGATTCTCCAAGGGCCTGACCAGCAACAAACAGTCTTACATGGAGGCCTGTGAGGGCCATTTGCATGATAAATCCTCCACCACAGCACCAAAGCATGACTCTCAGTAGCAGTGAGCAGCAGCAGGAATCCTTGCCAGGGCACATCCATTGACCAGAGCTCAAGCTGTGCCAAAACTGAACATGCTGTGCCAGTTCAGAGAGAAAAAAAATTAAGTCATGATACAAAGGGAGGTTTATAGGACCCACAGGCACCTGACATTAGAGAGAAACATGCTTAGCTTTCGTAATCTCCATTTTGAAGCAGAGTTTACAAAAAAGCTAACAACAGATGGTTCTAGGCTTTTCCAGGAGATGAACTCATGAACAGCTGCTCAAAATAACTTTATTCGTACAACCATTAGATCAGTCCACTGGGGAGCAGCCAATTATCCTTGATTATTAGAGGCAGATAAGGCTACGGTGCAAACAAAAAAGCTATCAAAATAGTCATGGGGGGAGCAAGGCTGGCTGTATGCATGTTTAAGCTGGTTGTGAGTACTTTATGATGAGAGCTGACTTCATGCACACCATTCTCCAGAGATTAGAGAGTAGATTAAAACAGGTGGCCGGTATCTGTGACACGTTACAATAAAGGGTTACCAAAAATTAAAAGAAATCAGGAGAACCTGCTCAGATGTTTTAGGTTTCTGCCAGTACAGCTGGAAGCTCACCTAGCAGTGAACAAAACTCCACGGGGATAAGTGAGCAGGTGTTCGGCTGGTGTGCACTGGAATTCGATAGGTTCAAATGGATATTCTAAACAGCAGTCCAGAGCTCAGTAAATTCCCTTTTGGAATGGGTAGGCAGCTGAGCAGTTGCTGCTGGACTTCATTCTCTGGATCCTACTCAGGCTCAAGTTATGTGTCCTTAATGCTTGGTTTTTAATTGTAGTTCCTACATTCAACCAAAGCACTTTATTATACCGTATGCAGGCAAACATAAACTGGGTTAAAACTTGCATTCAGTAATGTTTTAAAGTATTTTACAACGATTCATACAGCAGATCAAAAAAACTTAATTGCCAAGAACACTGGCTGTAATTCATTAGGCCAATAATCCCACTGAAATCTGTTCAGCAAATGATTAGACTAAGATTATGCACAAACAGTAAAGCTTGTTGTGTTTTATGAAATAAGAAATAGTCTGCAATCAAGGGCTTTTTTATATTTTGCAAAGAATAAGGATGTGCAACTCTGATAAAATTACGCCAGAAAGGGACAAAGTTGTGATCCTGTTCAAAATGGATTTTATTCCCTCTGTGTGTTGTATTATCCAAAAAGCTAGCCCAAGGCTAAGGAAGAGAACTTTTAACCAATTTAACTATAAGCAGCACTTGATTGCTAGCCCCTGTGTTGGGTTGGGGTAATGATTTTATATGAATTATGGTTAAAGGGGAACAATCAGCACTAAGAGTCCCATACCCAAGTGTGGGGCTGGTCCCAATTTTCACTTTGCATGCAGAGATTATTTTTACCTACTGTTCACTGCAGTATTGATTTGCAAGCTGACATTTGCTGTTACCAGAAATCCCAGAATTCTCTGCAGCTGGCATCAGAGCAGGGTGGCAACAGTGGGAGATTCGGTAGCCTGCAATGCATGTTAGAGCATTTATAAGCCCAGGTCAGCTGTCTTCCAGTCCCACTGTTCTCCCAGGGCTACATACAGTCCTTTGTGACTGTACTTAGTAGTAGTTGTAGATTTTATTTCTTTGTGGTGCTCTTCTGCACAGGATCAGGGTGCCATTACAAATAACACAGTAGCAACAAATAAACCATACATCAAAAACAAATAAAATATCATATACAGCAAATTCTAATAAATATTTAAATATGTACTTTAGGGTAAAAGTCAGCACTGGGGCAACCACGGGAACCTTCATTCTCCACAAGCCTGTGCTTAGAGATAGATCAGCTGGCCCAATGGTGTAGAGGGCTAAGGCACTTTGTGCCTTATCTCTGAATTATACCAGGGACCCGTGTTCAGGAACATGCATGGGTTGCCAGGGGTTGGCAAGAGGAAGAGGATCAAGCATCCAATGGACTGCTCTCCTCTCCCACGGTGGGGAGATCTGCTGTCTCAATCCATGGCTTCCCTCTGGTGGAGGCGGAGGGTAGCACCGCAGTTGAGAAGCACAGTAATGGGCCGCGATTACGAAGCATGTGCGCACCTCCACATGCACATACTTATGGCCATGATGGAATGGGAAGAAAATGGAGAAAAAATAGCGATCACGGGCTTCATGAAGCCCTGCCTGCCTGCCCTCGACCCGCTCTGTCACCGGTCCCCTGGACCCTCAATCTGGATACAGGCTCACCAGGTGGGAGGAGGACAGCCCTCCCCTTCCCAGCCCCACCACGGGGGGCAATCTGTGGGGGAATGGGGCTCAGTGGGGCCAGAGAGATAGCAGATGGATGAGGAAGGCAGGGACAGGGCTGAACACAGCTGCCGCAGTGTGTAGGGGAGATAAACACATATATAGAACAAAGAGGTCTTAGGAACCCTTTTAAAAGCCTCCACCAAGGGGGCCTCTCTCTGGATCCTCAGAAGAGAGATCCAAAGGACCAGGCCCACCACCTCAAAGGCCTGATCCCCTGAGTATTTTACCCTGACCCTGGGAATAACCAGGAGGCCCTCCTCAGTGAAGCAGAGAGGGCATGAGAACATGTAAGGAGGGGATGCAGGAGATCAGACAGGTAACCCAGAACTAACCCATGTAGGATCTTATAAATTAGCAACCCAACTTTAAAGGAGATATGCCACTTCACTGGCAGCCAGTGCATCTCACACAGCAACAGGGAGACTTGGCTGCACCTTGAAAGGCCAATCAGCGAACTAGCAGCTGCATCCTGCAGTAGCTGCAGGCACCACAGCATACCGCCACTGAACCCAAAGCACAGAGCATTACAGTAGTCAGTCACAAAAGCATGCACCAGTGTGGCATGTCATAAGTTGGGATAAGAGATTTAATCTGGGAGATGTTCTTTAGATGGTAGAAACCATTTCAGATAACTGCTGACACCTGAACCTCGAAAGTCAGTTCCTCGTTCAGAATGGCTCCAGGATTTCTCACCTTAGTGATAGCCACTAGCCCAGAAGAACCAAGCCAAAACCCCGTCTCTTTCTGCAGCTGCTACTCTCCCCCTATGAGCCACCTCAAGCTCCAGGACTTTAGTTGTATCAGGGCTGGGTCTCAATCAGCTGAGTGACATCCAGCCTTGGATCTCTGCCAGGCACTTATTACACACATTGACTACAGCAGGCCTCCTGTGTGCAAAGGGCACATAGAGCTGAGTATCCCCTGCATAGCAGTGAAACTTAGCTCCATACTGTCTAATGATGCTTCACAGGGGCAGCATGTACACCGGTGCACACCTTTTCGTTGACACCCCGATGGTGAAACAGGAAAAAAGATCATTACGGCGACATTCGCGGTAATGGTCCTTTTTCCATGTTTTGCCTTCCCCCAGTGTTCTGCCCCCTCCCTGGACCAACTCTGACCTAGAGTTGGAATCCTAAAGTCAAGGGGGATGTGGGGGGTGCAACCCCCTACAGAAAGCACCCATAGAACAGGCGGCACAATACCTGCATCGGTATTATGCCGTCGCTGTGAGGGGAGGTCGGCATTGTTGCTGATGACAAAACTTGGTGCTTCCCATGTACACTGCGAACAGTATGGGTGACAGGATCTAGCCCTGGGGTACCCCACAAAGTAGAGCCATTGGAAGCGAGGAAAATTTTTTCAAACTACCTTCTGTATCCTGCCAGTGAGGTAGGACTCAAACCAACAGATGACTTTGCTGGTCAGATTTATGTACTCTGAGACAATCCAATAACAACCCATGATCCATGGTGTCAAACGCTGATGAGAGATTGAGAAGGATGAGAACTGACCACTCTACCCTATCTCTCGCCCTCAGAAAGTCACTATGCACCATGACCAGCGCAGACTCTGTGCTATGTCTGGACCCAAAACCACGCTGGAGTGGCTCATAGATGTCAAAGACAGTAAAGTGTACCTCAAGCTGCAGTTCAACCACCTTCTCAACAACCTTGCCCAGAAAGGGCAGGTTAGAGACAGGTCAGTAATTCGCCAAGATGTCCGGGTCCAAAGATGGCTTTTTCAGAAGGGGCTTCACCAGTGCATTTTTCAATGCAACTAGAAAAATCCCCTATGATGAGGAACACTGGATAATCCCAGCAAAACACGGCCCAGCTGCCCAACACAGCTCACTAGTAGCAGAGTCAGGCCTGGATCCAGTTTGCAAAATGTTGTCTGCAATTCCAAAATCACCTCTCACCCACCTCATCCACCATCACCACCCAAGCCTGTTGGGCTATAACAGCCCAAGTAGCGAGATCCCAGCCTGAATAGAGGACACCCTGTCCATAAAGAACCGAGTTAATGCCTCACATCTTGTGGATGAAACTGCCTTCATGGGCTACAGATATGCTGGATGAAGAAGCCTGTCTACAGTCAGGAAAAACTAAGCTGGTCTGTTCCTTCCAGTAGCAATCTCCATGGTCAAGATTCCTGCCTTCTTACAGGTGATTGTTCTTTGATACTCACCATAGTAAGTAATCAAAGCCAGTCTGTCCCTTAGGGCCTTGGACCTCCACCAATAATGCTCCAACCTCTACCCCTTTGTTTTTATCTCCCTTAGCTCGCCATAATACCATGGCGGGTCAAGGTGCAAAACCAGTGGGCGTACATAGACTGGTGCCACAAGGCCAAATGACACCCCCCCAACTCTATTATAATCTGCCACATTTCCTCCGGACTCGTGATGTATGCCGTCAACATGACCGAGGTGTCCGGTACCATGAGAAGTCCCCCCCGGCCAAAGCGCTCGCTACAGGGATAACTGAAAAACTTCCACAGGGGTGTACTATAGAGGTGGGCCATAAAAATGAACCTGATGGTGCCAAATTCTGACCAGCTGAGCAGATCATTCCTGAAGTCTTCTTCCTCAAGCCCTAGAGAGAATACTAAGTCCAAGGCATGGGCGTGATGGTGGGTCACAGAAGCAACCACTTGTGCAGGACACAGTGACTCCATACCTGAGAGGAACTCTTGTACAAAAGGCAAGAGTTCATTGTTGATCCAGGCACTGAAATTGCCCAGAATCAACCATCTCAGTGACTCCAACATCCTGTTGGTGACAACGTTCACAATTTCCTGCAGAAAAAAACCCTTTGCATCCCGAAGGTCGGAAAACGAGGAGGATCCTGCAACCTGCACATGGACCCCCACCCACAGCTATGCATTTAAATTATGAGATATCTTGCACTGAGTGAACTACCCAATTCAGCTCAGATCTAAAACAGATGACTACACCCCCCTGTGGTCCTTTCTAGGGCACTGCAACACAGAGAACCCACCTGGGACAGCTGCCTCCAGTATCAGGCCAGCATTGTCACCAAGCCAGGTCCACATGAAGCAAGTCAGACTGAGAGAGAAATGAGATATAAAGTCCACTATAATAGTGGTCTTATTCCTCATCAATCTAGCATTGCAAAGCACTGCCTGAAGAGGATGCTCAGTGGCAGCCAGACCCTCAGCTACCTGCCCACTTGGTCTAGTGGGCTCCTTGGGTATGAGGCTTAAACATGGCTGGCCTCTCTCCCATCCCCATTTCACCCCAGGGTGTCTCCTGGTCCTCACAGTCCTCATAGTAAACCCCCCCCGTCAGCTCTCTCCACACCTCTAGCCACCCTTCATAGCCCCCTACTGCTGCAGCAGGATCAGCAACAAAAGATCAGAGCTTTTAAAAACTCTTAACATGCAATGCAGGCTATTGAATCTTCTCCTGCTGCGGCCCTCCGCTGCTGTCAGCTGCAGGAGATTCTTGGATTTGTAGTTACAGAAAATGTCAGCTTGCTAGTCAGCAGAATCAGTCTGATGTAATCAACTATACTGCAGTAAAGAGTAAGTGCAACCAATGTTTTTGCACACAAAATGCAAATTGGGACTAGCCCCACAACTGGGTTTAGAGCTTATAGTGCTGACTGTTCCTCTTCAATAATATCTTATTATTTGCCAGCCCAAAGGCACAGTGGCGGCAGTTTCACTTCACTTGTAATGCTGGCGACCCTGGTTTGTGCCCCGACTTTGTATCTGTCAGAGGTGCTGGTGGAAGGAGGATTGAAAGGATGTTCTCCTTCCCCAGAACTGGACACTGGCAATGGAAGAGAATCTGCCTTAGGTAGTGATATTGAAGGCATTGGTCTCTGGTTGGTGCAGTGTCACCTGTTATCCCTCTACAGTTATGGTAACTTAGCTGGACTCTAGAGAACAGCTGTCCCCTCTCAGGTCTCTATCAAATGAAGAAATGAGATCCTTAGCCATACTTACTTCTTTGCTTAGTCACAGTTTTGCTGTCAAATGTTCTAATGTTAAAATCATTTTGTATATGGCTAGCCAGCCTTCTGCTGTAGGATGACTGGGGTCAACCACGACTGTGTAATAGTCTCATAGTCATCTGCCTTTTATGGGACAGACAATGTGGTCTAGAGATCAGAGCACTGAACTGGGTAATGGGAGACCAAGCGCTACTGTGTATTACTGCCACTGGCTCGCTATGTGACCTTGAGCAGGACACATGACCTCCCTCTGCTGCAGACCCCCTCAAATATACAACTGGGTAGATGTAGCACTGCACTGAACATAAGATTCTGCTTGTCTGTTGGGCCATCTGGGGCTGGGACAGAGTGAAGGGCTTAGGGGTTGCTCCGGGTTGTAGCAGTAGGGCAGGGAGAAAGGGGATGGATAGTGTGGATTAGAACCTTGTATGGGCAATAGGTCACAGGTTTGTTAGGGTTTATGGGCAGACTGGATGAAGCAATGATCTTTTTTTGCCATCACTGTCTATGTTTATATAGAGGATAATGGCTGGGGATTGGGTGATAACCATGCTGTAATCACCTCGAGTGGTTGCTAGGGCAACAAGGTAAACCTCGAGAGCACAGCTCAAGAGGTTTACTGTAGCCCTAGCAACCACGAGAGGTGATTACAGCGTGGTTGTCACCCGATCCCCAGCCATCATCTTTTGTAGTGTATGGTCAAAAAAACACTGTTTGCATTCTATGTGTGAGAATCATGGAACTCTGATGCATTCTTTTTTTTTATGCCACTGTTTGGAAGTTTCAAAGTGTGGTTAACAACTTTTAAAATTCTAAACAGTGCATAACAAAGCTGTGTGACTGCTGATTATGGTGGTTAATAGGCACTTACCATACATTATAAATAAATAAACTGTATAAGGAAACAAAGTATTTTCATTCCCTACAGACTGTAAGCTGTATCGAGTGCTCTCAGTAACAGCAAGCTAACAATGCTGGTTAGCAAGGCTATAAAAATAAAATTTTAATGCTGAATTCTAATGCAAAAATAAAGTTAAACAGAAAATCCTTATATGTGTTATAGTTTTTAGTAGCCCAGAACCATCGGCCCAGGCCTCTGTTGTTCCTTTAGCCAACTCCCAGCCCCATCAGCCACTCTCCCTGCCATGGCATCCAGCCTGCAAGGGTCCACACATCACAAGACCCAATACTGCCGGCAGCTGGCATTCTATCAGGTGGGTTGTTTTTTCTGTTTTTCTTCCCCTGGTTGCCCCCTTGATCCTGCAGCAGCACAAACAGCCTTCAAGTGGCCTCACACACATACAACGAATCCCCCAAAGGGACAGCCATCTCCTTGGCAAGCCATTAGGGGTCAGTGGTGTGGCAGAACATACCACCCTTCAGGCTGGGTCCTGCTGCCTGGTGCGATGGTATTCCCAACTAGTCTAAAGGAATTCTGTTCCCCATTTCTTTTAACAGTCTTAATTTCTGGGGGGGGGTCCCAATAAGGATGCTGATTTAAATCATATATCTTTCAAAATTCCTGTGAGACAACTGCCAAGAGTCACAAACAATCAAGATTTTATTTTCAGTCATATATACTTCTATACATATTATTTATATTTATTTCCAAACAGTAAGTATTTTTAACATGCTACCATACCTACAGTATGTACAGTTGATTCAAGATTCTATGCCACCATTCCTGTATAAAATGAATTCAATACACTGATGTTTCGGTACTTTTCTTGTACCTTTCTCCAAGATACAATGGTCTATATAAAAATGGATTTAAAAAGTAAGTTATGAAATAATATGTCTTTTTACATAAAGTACTTGCATGTTTTTTTATTTTTGATTTCAGTTTTGATGGCCTTCCCAGCCAGCTGCCCAACTGCCAGCACCCAAGGTTGCTCCTCATTCTGACCATCAGTACAGCAGCCTAGGCCATATGGCAGCCCATACAAAAATCACGTCTTATATACAGTGCACTGAGCACATTCAAATGATGTGTAAAAACCCATGTACAGTTGTAACCCCCGTAGCCCTCCCCCTGAGGGTTACTATTATTGTGCTTGGTGCCACAGGGCACCATTGAGTAAAGCCTCTGTAGGCTTCTCTTGCTAGTGTGAGTCAAGGCACCAGTAACGTAATGTTTAGAATGTTTTCCAGCAGCATAAGCCCCATTGGAATGTTGCAGTCTGGGCATTCTGTGAGGCTGTGCCTGCGAGCAACAGTTCAGGAGGCAGAAAGACAGCATCCCAGATTTCTGCTGAGAGGAAAACCACCCTAAATCTCCAGTGAAGTGACAGAGGCAGTGCTATACAGAACTCTTCCTGCTGAGGTACAGCAAGAAAGCGCATGTGGCATCTTGTCCATGAGTAACTGGGAAAGGTAAACTGTGAGAGAGAGTTTCAGATCCTCTGCAGCGCTGTTTAAAACAGTGTCTCCAGTGTGACAAAAGTGACTGAACAATGTACAAAGTAATTTAAAGATATTCAGGACTGTGCTAACTGTAAGGCCCCCCCCGCGCACATTCTCTACAGCCTTTCCCAAGGACAAGCCCTGACAAATGTTGCCTGCAGGTTCATGGAAGGTGGAGGCAGTGCCCTAGGGATAGCCGACAAGTGAACGGGGAGCTAAGGAGAAATCCTCCAGCAGGCAGTCATTTTCCTCCAGCCAGAGGTCACACACATGTGCCACATTTTGCTGACTGTGCTATTTTTTTGTTGTTCTAGGAGGTCCAAGAAAGTTTACCCTACTGCGAACTGAGGCTGACGATAGGGTGCAAGGACTCTGCATGGAGTATAATTTTGTGTTTGCCCTGGTAACACCAGCAGGGACATTGTATGGTATAAGCCATTTGAATGCTAGCTGCCCTGGTGGGCTACTATGAAGAAAAATGCAGTTCTGGACATCTGTCAGTGAAACTGTTCTCCCCCATGGGCCACCAGGGCAGCGCTAGCACACATTTCTGATGGTACTACACACACGCTCAGTTTCATACTTTTATCACACTGAGGATGGCAAGCGAGCAAAAACTTTTTTTAAATATCAGAAACATATACCTATTGTCATGAAGTATCATCCTTATTTTCATAAGCTTCATCCTCTTAAGGCCAATAAAATCCTTTCTATGGTTTGGTGACCAGTGCTGTACAGAGCACTTCAGATGGGGCCTAACCATTGCTTAATATAATGACAGTATATGTTGTATTTATACGATATACATTTTCTATCTCAAACATAGAAAACTAGCTAGCTAGGTACATTCTTTATCTGGCTGGTAGGGTTTGCCACTACTGTTTATCATCTCAGTGGGGAACATCACTCTATGTTCCTCCCACTGAGCATTGTGCACTTTGCTGAACTCTGAGCAGGCGTGAGGACAGCCTTTAATGAACCTCACGGCAGTTGCGATTCATTTAGAACAATCAGGCACCAACAAAGTAGTCTTTTTTTTAAAGCACTTTTCAATACTTTGCCACTCATAAGGGTCAAGAGGTCACTGATCACCCACGAAGATAAAAATTATACCTCATAGCTGCCCATCACATATCCCATATTGCCTACAGCTACCCCTTATTGTCCATGGGTTGTCATCCTAACTAGAAATATGTTGTGTCACACTTTAAAGATCATAAAATGTTGTTGTACCCTTCTGTGATACAACAGCTTTTTCAATTAGAATGGAAACTCATGCCGTCTACTGTTTTACTTTCATTTCCCCACTCCCCCCAAACATACACAGAACACAGACCTTCCCCTAACACAAAATGTTTAATCATTTCAAAAGAAAAAAAAAAAGAAACCCACCTCTCACCCAGGTAGGTTTTCAGCAGCCAGTAAGGGAAGGGTTTCTGTTTTTTGTTTTTATTATAAAAAAAAAACATAACCAAAGATTTCTTGGAAATAAAAAAACAGCATTTCTAAGCACAAGTATTAAAAGAATAACCAAACAAGCTTAAGTGATGAGCACTTACAATGAAACCAAGTGCATGCATCTGTGCAGAAAGCTATAGATATATATATATGTATAAAAAAACTACAGAGCCTATTTACAGTTGACTATAGTACAGTGTACTGAAATCATTAATATGTGCCTAATATTCATAGTAGAGCTATAAAAAATCTACGTAAAGTAAAGTTGCGGGATCATTAAGCATATTTAAACTTCCTTACAGATCTCCTGAAGAGTTCCCAAGTGAGTTAAAAAGTACCTGATTTATCCCTAACATAATACTGAATTCTTCCTAGCTTGTATAAGTCTAGCAGGTGAATAAACCACATAGCCGCATTCTAACAGGTGGAAGGTTGCAATCTTTCCATGACATTGGGAAGCAATTCTTTGCAATTAATAGCCCTAGTGAAAGTCATTTTCTTTGCTCTTCTAAGCAATAATAGTCCTTTAAATTCCAACCAAGTAAAAGGGATAAGAGGTCACGGGTTATCTTAAAAGCAGACATGGATTCCAAAACACCCAAAATCAAGTGCCAAATTTTAGTAAATGTTTTGCATGTCAGAAACATATGTTTAAGGGACCCGGGTTATTGAGATACCGTAGGGTTTATCTGAAAAATTTACATTAAACTTATGTAATCTAGTGGGAGTGAAATATGTTCTGTGCATTGAACTGAATTTGTTTAAGTTTAGTAGAACACAATTTTTGAAAAGGATAAGAGAGAATGGTGTCCCAGTTTTCTTTTGTTAACTGTATACCTAAATGTGTTTCCTATTTAGTCTTTAAATAACCTCAATTGAAAGAGCTAGAGTTTTGTAATATGTTACAAAGATGAGATGGGGTTCTTGTTAGAAATCTTTGATAAAAGTGTATTTTCAATAAGTGGTAAAGTTGAAGAGTGGTTAGAATTTAAAATATAATTACACATTTGGAGATGCCTGAAGATAAATATTTGAAATTTCATATTCAGACTGTAGCTGATTAAAGGACATCAACATATTCTCCTTAAACAAGTCAGCTATTTTTTAAGATCAGATATCTCCCAGATTCAAAAGTGATAGTTTGATACTGAGGATTTAAATCCTAAATTACAGTGGACAGGTGTATAAGGCAAAATAGGTCCGTGCCTCCCAATGAAGAAATGAGCTAGCTTCCAGCAACGGCAAGTGGTTTGGGTGGCAAACAGAATAACTGAATTAACTTTTCACCTAAATAATATTGGACATGTAGGATGTTCTTGGGTTCAGAGTAGCTATGGCACTGTAGTTAGGGTTACCACCTTTTAAGAAGCCCAAACTGGGACATTTCTTACTAAAATATGAATTTTCGCAGGACAGTACATAACCTTGACTAGTGCAACAGTCTTGTTTTCTCTATATAATCAGAATTAAGGCTAAGTATTGTAATTTCTTGGTTGCTTCTATGGTTTCTTATCATTTTAATGTATTTTAGTTAAGGTACTATAGTTTTCTACAAGATTTAGAGGAAAGTTAGAAAATATTTTTTCTACTAAAAAATCAGGACATGTAGTATTTTTCATGTTTTTTTGCAGGACATAGCTGCCCAAATTAGGACCATCCTGCAAAACGCAGGACAGGTGGTAACCCTAACTGTAGTCTTATTCTAGATTTCTACTGCTAGTTGGTTGTCCAGGAAAGCGATCATGAATTTGGCAAATTTGGACAGCTATATAGCAACATATTAAGTTATGTAGGACCAAACCACTCATTGCTTTTCATAATCTTAGTCTATCTAAACTCAGTCTAGTTTTATTCTCCTTCCAGATAAAACTGGAGATTAGTTTATCATGTTCTTTAAAAAAACATTTCAGTAATTGGAACAGGAAGGGCTTGAAATCAAAAGAGAAATTGAGGGAGAATATTTATTTTAATAACATTGCAGTGACCTCTTAACGTCAGAGGATGTTTAACCTGTAAGTAATGTTAAATAGTTGTTCTCAAAAAGACCTGATAATGGTTTAGTAATAGTTACCCCCCAGCTATTTAGTTTTATTTATTTGGATTTCCAGTGGGAGTAAACTGGTAATTCTGTTTAAGTGTCAAGCATTCATTTTTGTTAAGTTAATTTTATACCTAAAAACCTCACCAAATTCCTTTACTACAGAAGAACAGGTGTGTAGTGAAAGTCGCTGGTTCAGATAAACATAGCAAGGTGTCATCAGCATAGAAGCTGATTTTGTGTTTAGCTGGGCTTGATTTAACCTTTAAGCTGCTTACAGAATTTGAACGTATAGGAATTCTGGACTGATATATCAGGATATTTTTCCTAATAGTGATAGGCAAGGGTTCAATAGTTAAAGCAAATAATAGAGAGAAGGGGACAGCCTTAATGGATACCTTGAGTCAGAAGAATATTATGAGAGATGTTACAGTTTGTTTGAACTACTGCTTTGGGTGAGAGGTATAACATTCTGATACATTTAAAATAAATATCATCAAAGCCAAATCTGTTGAACACCTCAAGTGCACAGCCCCATTCTACCCAATCAAATGCCCTTTCTACATCTAAATTAAGAATTAAGGCCTCTTGCTGTTTATAAATGTCAGTGAAATTAATCCACCTTCTTTTGCTGGCTCCCAGCTTTCTGTTTTTTGGTTTTTTTTTAATATACTTTATTTTTTTATTCCTTAAGAACAGATCAAATTACATTCAGTTACACTTTGAAAATGAAACATTAAGATTTAATTTACATAAGAATTTAACTGGATAAAGCCCAGAAATAATATTTGTAATATTTTTAGGGGAATTAAAGAAGGAAAAATTATTTAAAAAAAAAAATCCCCAGAGCTTATGTTGTATTTTAATCTAATAGTTAATTTGGATGTGCTCCAAAGCTTATGTCATCCCACTTCAAGTATTAAACAAAATAAGATTACAATGCCTCTATTCTAAAGAAAGAACCCCCTCTCCCCTTGGCTGCATTTTCAAAGTTAATACACCAGCTTTCTGTTTTTGATAAAAAAAAAACTGTTTTGATCAGGTAGAACAAGACAATGCATTACCTTTTCTAAGTGACAGGAGAGTAATTTGGCCATGATATTCATATCTGTATTGAGGCATGAAATAGGATGGTATGAGGAAACTAGTTCTGGGTTTTTGTCCTTTTTTGGAAAGACAGCTATTTTTGCTTCACAAAATGATGGAGGGAGCATGCCTACATTTAAAGTATGATTAACTAAATCCAGTAGAGGCTTAGCTAACAGTGTAGCATACGGTTTGTAAGCATCCATGAGAAATCTGTCCATGCTGGGTGCTTAGATGGCAGTCATGCTTTTGATGGTAGAGAGTATCTCATCAACTGTAAAAGGGCTGTCTAATAGGGCGCTTTTATGAAATGGAACTTGAGATTCATTTTTGATAGAAATTTGGTGACAACATCCACATGTTTGTTCCATTGAAATTGGTAAAGAGTTTCATAAAATTTAAGGAAAATATTATTAATTTTAATAGGGTCATTTGCGGTGTCCTTATTTTCATCCTTTATAGAAAAAAATAAATTTTCCTTGCTTTTCTTTTTGTAACTGGAGGGCCACTACCTTGTTGGGTTTATCCCCAAGAGTGCAGTATTTGGCTCAAGTACATAATATATTTTTACACCTCCATCGAAGATGCCCTGTTAAATTGTTCCTTTGCTGACAACAGATTTTGAAATATTTTTAGGTCATGAGAGGTCATATGTAATAGTTTAAGCTTATTCATTTCTTTTTCTAAATTAGTAAATTTATGTTTATAGTTTTTATTTACATGAGATGATTAATTAAAATACCCCTCACTACTGTTTTAAATGCTTCTTAGTGGGTATCTGGTGATATTTCCATAGAGTTATGGAAATATTCATTTATTGAAATTTCTAATACAGAAGAAAAGCATTTATCTTTGAGAATAAAAGAGTCCATTGGCCAATGCTTTGGCTTAAAAAATATGGAACTATTTATCAAGAGTTCAACAGTGGTGTGATCCAACAGATCTATAATGTTATATTTTACAGTTGTAATTGAAAGCAAAAGTGTTTGCATAACCAAATAAAAACTGGTATGAGTACAACATTGATGAGGTGTTGAAAAAAGGAATAAATCTGAGTCTCATGGTTCAAGTCTTGCCAAGGATCTAATAATTTTAAGTCTCAGCAATTTCCTGATGGCAAACATGTTATGAGAGTAGGAGGAAGATTTGTCCAGTCTAAAATTAAGTGTGAGGTTAAATTTGCCTCCCAGAATATAAGGGTCTTCCAAAGGTTGCTAGAGTAAGAAATAAATCAGTAATACACCTGAAATCACAGGCATGAGGTATGTAAACATTGACTATCGTAGTAGAACATTTGGTTGTTTTAACTGCAGAAGTAACAAGTCTTCCTGCTGAGTCAAGACAAGCTTTCCCCGAAGAGACCAAAGTGTTTCTAATGAAAATAGCAACATCTCTAGCTGAAATATTATAGTTTGCCCCCTGCAATCATTCCATGTTTTGAATAAAAATCTACTTTGTTTTTGAAAAAATGGGTCTCCTGCAAAAGTACTACATCAGCATTTTTCTTAGCCAAGCATTTAAATATTTTGTTTGCTTTTATTCTATCCCACAGGTTCATGTCAATAACCAGTAAACTTTTACCATACAGTTGAACATGAGTAAACTGCGTGGTAAAAGATCACATTGGGGAAAAACAGCGAGTCAATGAAACAACCTTGCAAATCCAGCATGCCCTGACACCACAAACCACACAGCACACAACAGGGAACTGAATTTTTAATGTGTAGCCTCCCGACCCACCCAAAAGATATAATCAACTCCAAGGGGGACCACACATAGGGAGGGAGACAAAATCGGGCCAGCAATGGTCAGGCACAAGAGGACACAAAAACTAAAGAGAACACAGAAGAGAAAAAAAATACACATACAGTGCAGAGGTAGGATTCAAGCCCCTGATGCTTTGCTCTGTACTGCCTTCCCAGACTGTGGCTCTATTCCCTGAGCCACAACAGCAGCATGCTGATTTCCCTCACAGTTTCTTACTTATGTGCTCAGCAAGAGTGAATACAGCTACAGGTAAGTGCTGTAATGTTCAGTGCTATTATTTCCCTGTCGCTGTATTCACTTACACTGTTTGTGCTTCGCGGTTTTGGCCGCACTCATATTGTTGCACTCTTCTACCTGCATACCTTCCCACAAACCCTTTACTTTTCATGTAATAACTTTTATAGCCAGTTATTTAAAATTTAACACCTGGATTGAACTGGCCCTACTCGAGAAATGCTCACATGTAAAAAAGAATGCACATTAAATTGTATTGTTTTGTCTTTTCCACCCTTTTTATATTTTTAATCCCACCTAAACCCAAGTTTACAAAAAAGCATACATTTTAATGGTGCTAGTTTCCATGTCCCCCTCAAGTACCTCCCCTTCCCCCCTTCCATTCCACCTCCCAATACAAAGCATTTTATATTGTACGCTGCAAAGTATTATAGTGATGTGGTAGCATCACTATAGTTAGGGTTGAGCATGGGTTTCTATGTTAAACCTCAAATTTTGCATGTTAATAGATTCACAACTGTTCAATGGATGTGCATGAAATTTTGCATGCACAGTCTGGTGGGGATAGATCTCTTGACATGCCAAGTTTTGTTCTGGTCGGATATGTGAATTCCAAGATGTGGATAGCAATTAAACATTAAAAAGTTACTGGGTCTTTTTTGCTGTTTTTTGTCATCACCTTGTGCCCAAAAGGTTTGGAATTTTGGTCTGAATTCTACAGGGAAGAAAGGGCTTTGCCCGCAGATGTGACCTTCACTGGTTTGGTGAAAAAAATATTAATCCATTCCAAAGTTACTTAATTTTAAAATTTAGGTTCTGAGCATGCTCAGTACTGTCATTTGGAAGTTGCCAGAAATATGTTTTCTGGGCACCCAAAATCCAGGGTGCCCAGCTCAGTGAGAAGAGACATTCACTCACATTCTCTGTATGAGAACAGCAGGACTTTCTTGAGTTCTGCAGCCGCAGCTGGACCTCATGCTGCAGGCTGCTCTGAGAGCAGTAAGCTGTGATTTCCCTGGTGTTTAGTGATGCCCCCCTGTGCTGTTCTTTTATGTATGTAATGTTGCCCTGGTGTCTAGTGGTGCCCCCCACCCTCTGATCATCATCCCATTAAGTATGTTATGTTTCCTGGTGTCTAGTGCTAACCCCCTCATCCTCTGATTGCTGTCCCTGTATTTATATTATGTTTCCTTGGTGTCTAGTAGCACCCTCCACCTCCCCATCACTTGCCCCATATTTATATGTATATTTATATAATGCTTCCCTGGTGCATAGTGGTGCCCCCACTCTCTGATCACTGTCCCCTTACTTTTATAATGTTTTCCTGGGATCTTGTGGTACCCGCCCACCTTCCAATCATCATCCCTTATGTATCCCTGGTGTCTAGTGGTGCCCACAACCCTCTGATTGTCATTCCCTTATGTATTATGTTTCCCTGGTGTCTAATGGCACCTCCATCCTCCGATCACTATCCCCTTATGTATTATTTTTCCCTCAGTGTCTAGTGGCACCCCCACCCTCTGATCATTGTCCCTGCAAGTAATTTGTTTCCCTGGTGTCACCCCCACCCTCCAATCACCATCCCCACATGTATTCTGTTCCCAGGTGCTGAGTGGCACCCCCCCATCCTCCAATCACCATGCTTTTATGTATTCTGTTTCCCTAGTGTCTAGTGGCACCCCCTTCCTCCGATCACTGTCCCCACATTACTCTTCCCTGTAATAAAGAAAACCATCCCTCAATGTTTTTTTTTACTAAACCTGTAAAAAAGAAAATGGTCCCTCACTGATCTGACCCGTCCACCCCTACCTCCCACTACCCACCCACCACTCCACCTCCCACACACACCTTCACTCACCTGATGTGTCCCAGGGCAAAGATCCACTCTCCAATTCAAGACACGGGCTGCTGCAACATCCAACTGCAATATGAGAAACTAAGGTAAGTGCACGTCAATGTATTTTAATGGGGTTTTGAACTCTGATACATAACTTTGTCATTTTTGCATATTTTTACCACAGATTTTAAACATGGGCTTTTAGGGACCCTAGAAAGAAGAAATTCCAGTTCAGCCACCTCGGTAGAAAAGGAAAAATAATTATCAGGGAGTGGCTCTCTACCAGAAGGCAGCAAACACACTCAGAAAAAAACTGGTAGAAAAGGAGACGACTCACCAAACTCAATACATATATTTTTTATTATTATTACTGTAATTGTATTTGTTATTTTTTAGTTATTTATCCTAAAGGTACAGTATCAATCTGTGTGCACAAAAACATAACAACAGTAAATGTTTTAGATTCACTCTTTCATCAGTGTATTGTACTCATGGACATAGGCAGGGGGGTGTTCTTGGTGTTCAACCCCCCCCCCCGAAAATACCTTAGAAATGTAAAATTTTAGGCTTGTTTTTATCAGCACAGCCACGGTCCCTTTAAATGATGAGATCTGTATGCCGGCTGGGCTGGCTGGGACTCGGAGGAACAGCAAGCAGCACACATGCCCATGAGGCAGGGATGAGGAGGCAGCCTTGTCAATTTGTCAGTCCTCAGAGTCTGCTTTTCCTCCTCTCTTGACATCTGCCAATGAAGTGGTGCAGCTTGGCACCTTGATGTACACCAGCATACCACACATACTGCCGCATCGCTCGCACAACACACAGCTATTCCAGGACATGAGTGAAGAGGTCAAGATCAGATTCAGTCAGAGGACTGTCTTTTTGTTTTGAGCTGTTGAAGGAGACCACTGCTTGTCACGATGGAGAACAAAATATTAAACAAACCGGGAGTGTCAGACATCGGTGGTGAGAGCTGAGGCGCACCGAGAGGCAAGCCAGAGAAGTACTAGGAGGAGAAGGTCCAGAGCTTCAGCCTGCCTGCCCTGCCCCTGACGGCCACAATTCTAAGGTAAAATTCAATTAAGTAAGGCAGGCAGGCTGAGGCAGCACATACTCATTTTTCTCTGCCCTTTTATTAGACAGTGTACTGAAGCAGGCAGCAGACTCAATCTCCTATTCGGGTGCCATTTGGTCACCCGCCCAGACAGACCCCTGATGATGGTATGTGCTCTAGAATATATTAGCACAAGGGTCAATTTGCACAGTATTTATTGAAGAGGGACTGGACTTGCCTACATGATAACAGTTTAATGTGACTGATGTCTGGCAGGAACTGAATGCTGCTACCCATGATTAATGAAAGGCTTTAGCAGCTAATTACAGAGTTTAAATTTTTCTGCTGTTTTTGCAAAGAACTTTTACTGTGCAAAGGTAGATTAGCAGGCGTTCCATACCAGGAATATTACTGGCAGTATTTAGAGTCTAGGAAAAACCTTTTTGGGAAGCACTTGCATTCATCTTTTCTAGAAAAATGATCAGTTCTATTTCCCTAACACCATCCCATTAACAATCGAGAGACTCACAGTCAGTAAGTAAATGTTGAAATGGTGTTCCCTGATATTGCAACACTCTGAATGAGTGACTTTACTAGGGATGTACAATAGTACATATCTACTTCTCAAATAACACTTCCGTCTGCATTGTTTCTGCAGGTGGACATGTCCCCAGAGAGACCTAATGTCACCCTTTATAAATTCTAGGCTCCACCTTGTTCTGATATCCCACAGTCATGTTATGTTTTACTATATTTTTTGAAGGCTAAAGCTGGTTTTACATAATAACACAGTAATAAAGGAATGATGGTCAACCGTGACAATACATAATTGTTTACCTTGGAATAAGTGATAGGAAAAATGTAACAAAAGTGCGTTTTTTCTTCAAGAGCTCCAAATCTCAACACAGAGCATGTAAACCCTGCAGAGCTGACCCCCAGCCTCTCTGTAAAAATCTTTCACCGTATATTACAAAAACTGCATATGGGGTAGGTGGTTGATGACACCACTGGACAGCCAGTTGTCCACAACTATTGGAGCTGAAGACTATAATGCCAGACAGCATCTCCCACACCCCTTATTCTATGAGAAAAAAATTTCCCTGAAATTAGGGGTAGGGAACATGTAACAAAAGTGTGTTCTTTCTTCAAGAAAAGCCCTAAAACTCACCACAGAGCATATGACCCCCCCCCAGAGCTTCTGGGGGCCTAGCAGCCCCCAGACCCCCAGCTTTTATTTGTCTCAATTCACAGATATAATATGCTAACACCCCCCATAAAAAATCCTATCTACGCCACTGATTGTACTGTCCTATTACAAAAAATATATATGTCTAAATAACATATCTTTTTTACTAAATCTTAATTAAATGCTTACTAGCTCAAAGGGCTTGCCTTTAAAGGATTTGCACATCTTTCCAAATCAATTTGTACATTCCAAATCATATTTAAATCCCCTGTTTGGAATTGTAAAATAATAGCTCAAGTCAATTTGGCATAAATTCTTACATTTCAAAATGCATAATCATATTATCAACTTACATTATCAAAAAATCAGTCTGTGCATGTACAAGCCTCCTTATTAAATTGATTTCCATAAAGTTCATTGGGGATGAAAACAGAGATTATAGGCCTTTACAGACCAACCATTACAAGTATCTATCTTTCATGTTCTAATTCAAAAACAACTGTTGCAAATGCTGGTTCGCTTTTAAGATTTCAAAACAAAGCATCAGTCTTTTTTAAATTGTAGTCTCCTATACCTCTTTTAAACACACACTCTTTATGTCAGAATAGTACATCAAAATAACTCTCAACTTGCATACCAACACTCTCCATAAAGAAAAATCGCTATGTGTTCATTTTGTGCTCAAGCTTAAAAAGTCCCTCATTCAATCATTTTAAAACTTTTGCACTCAGTGTGAGTTACATAGTCACGGTTCACACACCTGTTTTAATTTCATAATATCATGGTCTGTTTTAAAGGTCTGCAAGAGAACCATACACAAACCTATTTTCTACTTTCTTTGTTCTCAGAGCTATTAAATCTTATTCCACCAACTGCAGAGGTTACTCACATTTTTGTGATTCTTTCACTCCATATAATCCAAGCCTCCACTGAAGGTGTGAAAGGCTAGAATGAGTGTCTGACATAGATTTTAAATGATTTAAATGTTTTAACTTCCTGGAGAGTTGGGCATTCTGGCTTGTAGCTACAGGTCATGTAACTCTAGCACTCA
This sequence comes from Neoceratodus forsteri, assembly GCA_016271365.2. Classification (NCBI taxonomy): domain Eukaryota; kingdom Metazoa; phylum Chordata; order Ceratodontiformes; family Ceratodontidae; genus Neoceratodus; species Neoceratodus forsteri. Next base: position 79,092,090 of record JADMNL010000025.1, read on the forward strand.
AACCTTCCATGCCCGATCTGCAATTAGCAGCACTCATTCCTAGACCCTGTAAAGGCTATGTGACTAAGTGTCTCCAGAGTTATTCTTGTGATTTTTTTTACTGTGGTTCAAATTAACTGTTGCTCAAATGAACACTCTAATATACTATTTATTTAGAGCTGTTTAAACTCAAAACATAAACTAATCATTAACATCTTTGGAAATATGTGTATTAGGACCGAAATAAAGTACCAACGTATATTCCTGGATATTTCAGTACATAAAAATATATCTGCCCGAAGTTTTCCTTGAGGGGACATGGGTATCCCATGTGAAATGAACTATCCAACTACCAGAATGTCAGACCTACTTTGATTCTAAAGATATTTTAAAGGAATAATGCATATTTGACCTTTCCCAATATGATTTCACCTCCCATCTCATAGAAGTTTTTATAGAGTAAATATTGCTTGAACTTCAAAAATCTAAAATTTACATCTCTTAAACCGTGTTCAAAACATATATAACACTAAACAACAAATGGCAATGTTCAGCCTTTGTTGTCCTAAAAAATTGAAGTTGAAACTTGTTCCTTGAAAACAACCTGATTCTAGGTATAACACATTATAACCATTGTAGCATCTCACCATGTGCAAGTCGGAGCAGAAACAACTGGAAAAATCACCCTGATCTCTAAGAATAACTACACAGAAAATAATTTACAACATCAATGGCTACTAGGGAACTGGGACTATAATATAGGTTGCCAGTCACTTACATAATTCAACCTATATCTGGGGTTAGTAACTTTAACCTGTCAATATAATATGCTTCTCTTGAAAGAATAAAAGTTCAATAGTCTCCTCCTCTAATATTAGGAACATCCTGTTTGATTCAAAAAAATCTCAAATTCAGTAATTGGTGACCAGCCTCAACAAAATGTCTTGCAACCGGTGATGTAGTGTCTTTCCTTCTAATATCTGACTTATGTTCACCAATCCTTACTTTTAAGGATCTTTCAGTGTTACCTATATATATATAGTAAATCACAAGGGCATTTTAGACAGTAAATGACACCTTCCGTTGAACAATTGATAAACTGCTTAATAATAATATCCTCATCTCTGGCTGTATTTCTGAATTTTTTTTATTCTGGTGTTACAATGGATATAGTGACCATATGGGAAATTACCTATTATGTCAATAACTGACATAAATTGTTGTGGTTGGACCTCAGGTATCTTATGTAAAGTTTTATCAAAGTATTCCCCAGTGTCTTATTTCTTTTGGCAACTACAATTGGGGGATTTAAAAATACATTTTCTCCAAAAGAAGTAGATTTTAATACATCCCAGTGTTTAGAAATTGTGTATTTAATTTTTCCAAACATGTCATTATATGTGGTGGCTAAGATAATTCTCTTTTCTACTTCTTCATTATGTTTTCCCTGTTGTTTTCATTCTGTCTCCATTAACAGTTCACCCCTTTCTTTATTTTGTATTTTGGCTTTTGCCACTTGTAGTGTGTATTCTCTATACCCTCTTTCTTTAAACCTAATTTCCATATCATTCTGTGCTTTTAAATATTCATCATCAGATGTACAGTTGCGCTTTGCTCCAACAAATTGCCCAAATGATATTGATTGTATCAAGTGTTGTGGATGAAAACTGTCTGCTCTTAATAAGGAATTTTGGTCCATAGATTTACTGTAAATTTTTGTTGCAAGCTTATTCTCGTTCTTGTATATCCAAATATCTAAAAAAAGGTACTTCCTGAAAATCTGCAGTCATTGTAAAAATTAAATTATCTGTTCTTGTGTTTAAATAACTATTGAATTTCCTAAGTAGTTCTGCACTACCAGTCCAAATGAAAAAAATATAATCGATAAAACATCAAAAGATTCTAATATGGTTCACAAATCTATTAGTTTCTGAAAAAATATATGTCTATTCAAAGGCACTCATATATATATATATTAGCGTATGAGGGTGCCATACTCGAACCCATAGCTGTGCCACAAATGTGAAGAAAATAATATTTTTCAAATTTAAAAAAGTTTTGATTCAAAACTATTTCTGTCATTTTAATTAGAAGACTGTTAGGTGGCAGATCATCCTCTCTTTCTCTTTCTAAACCTTTTTGTAGTGTTATATAACCTTCTTGATGTGGAATAGAGGTGTAGAGATATTTTAAATCCCATGTAACCAATATACATTGTGCAATGTCTAGGTCAGTGTCATTCTCATTCTCAATAAGCCTAATGATGTCTGTCGAATCCATAATGTATGTCCTTGTTTTTCTACAAAAGGTCTAATATGGTAATCTATGTACATGGAAAGTGGTTCAAGTACTGAATTAATGCCTGACACTATAGGTCTGCCCGGTGGTTTCTGTAGGTCTTTATGTATTTTGGGAAAAATGTAAAACAATGGAACCGAGGGGGTATTCCTAAATAGCGCATTCTTCTCCCAGTCTGTCGGCCACTCATTGTCAAAGGCCATTTCTAATAATGATTTCACCAACTCTTTGATTTGCTCAGTTGGATCCCTCTGCAACTTAACATAGTTTTTTTTATCATGTAATAAATTTAAGCACACTGATTTGTAATATTCATAATCCATCACTACTACACCCCGCCCTTATCTGCTTTTTTATCACTATGCTTGCATCATTTTCTAAACTACATAAAGCTCCATGTTGATCTGCTGTTAAATTAAATTTTGAATGTCTATCTAAGTCATGTTCTTTTTTTAACAATATTGCAATATCTCTATTTACAAATGAGATATGGGTTTCTATGTTGTGGGGTACTACCTGAGGTACAAATTTAGATTTCACGTTTAATTTCTTACTTAGTCCTATTTTTTTAGTTTGTGCCTCCCTATTTGCCACTATAACTTCCTCTTGTGCATCAAACAAATGTCTGAATTTCAGCTTCCTGTAAAATCTATTCAGATCTAATTTAAGTTCAAACTCATTCACTCGATTGTGTGGGCAAAACAATAGTCTCTTTGATAGTACCTCACATTCTATAGTCGTCAAAACTCTTTTAGATATATTGTAAATCAATTTGTTTTGTGTATCTGAGATCTCAACAACTTCTTCTCTATTTGACCTCCTTGTGGTCGTCTGTCTTTTCCTCTGCTTTCTTCTGTCTCTATAGTTCCTTCTACACCTTCTGCATCTGATGGGCCTGCAGTAGGTTTTGTGATACCCGTTCTGTATTGGTTCCTGCTCATTTATTGGTAACCTTGTCTTCTCCTGTAGCGGTAAGGTCATCGTCCCATGGTACCCCTCCCCAAAAAATCCTTGTTTCCTTCCACCTCTAAAACCTTGTACTCCAGCATCCATATCACTCCCTGATAACTGACCCAAGGATTCAAACTCAAAATTATACTGAAATGGATTTTCAAATCTGTCAATTTTTTTTATATCAATATAATTTATCTCTGTAATCATTAAGGTCATGTTTACATTTTCTTAATTTAATGGCTCTTAATTCTTCCTCAAATTCATTCAGGTGTGCAGTTACTTTATCCAAATAATTTTTATATTCATCAACATTATATTTCTTTTTGATCTCTGCATCACTAGAATGAATTTCAGGGTCCATTCTTGCCAGTTCTTTCATTACAGATTCCACAATCAGTAACATAAAATCATGTGAACAATGATTTCTCACCCCATCCCATTTCACATCCAGTTCCTGATCAATATAGCCTAAATTGGCTTCAATAAAGATTCTAAGACCTCTCAGAATGCATTTTTGCTTCAAATACTGAGACAGGGTACAAGCATGCCACTCTTACTTAACTTGCATTTGTCTCATATATTCGTAATTATTAGTGACAGATATTACTGGGGTTGTCCCCCCCAAATTCCTTATTAGATTTAAAGCTTTGTAAAATTCTCTATTCCTCATTGTCAGTGATGGTAAGTGGTAATGATCTATTGTCTGTTAATCTGTCCAGTTCATCAAAGTTAATCTTTCTTCTATCTTCTGTATTTTTATTTATTTATTTATTTTTATTTTAGTTTTTGTTGACCAGGTAAGTGCCCTATACAAATCCTACCTATTTTCAGGCACGACCCGGGGGAGGGGATACAGATGAATGCCAACTGATCTTGAACCAGATGAAACTGTTGGTGGTATTTTAAATGAATGAGGGAAATTTGGCCAGGACACCGGGGAAATTCCCCTACTCTTTTCGAGAAGTGCCATGGGATCTTTAACATCCACCAGAACTACCACCAATCCAGGCAGATGGGACCTCGGGTTTAATGTCTCATCCTAAAGACGGCACCTCAGAAGTGCAGCACCCCTCTAATGCTGCACTACAGTGTCAGTACTGGGATATTAACCCAAGTGCCAGATGTGGGAACTAAACCCACAGCCCTCTGATCTCCCAGCCTCAGAGCTGAGTGTGCTACCTACTGAGCCACTGATACTGATATTCCTCAGATGTGGTACATTTTTTAGGTCTAAAAAGACACACAGTCCCAACTTGTAATAGCAAATAGTCCAAATCCTTAAGTTGGGCACACTTCAAGTTTCTGAGACAAAAGTAAGTTAAGTTAGAGTGGCATGCTCTTACCCTGTCTCAGTATTTAACGCAAAAATGCATTCTGAGAGGTCTTAGAATCTTTATTGAAGCCAATTTAGGCTATATTGATCAGGAATTGGATGTGAAATGCGATAGGCTGAGAAATCATTGTTCATGTGATTTTATATTACTGATTGTGGAATCTGTAATGAAAGAACTGGCAAGAATGGACCCTGAAATTCATTCTAGTGATGAAAAGATCAAAAAGAAATATAATATTGATGAATATAAAAATTGTTTGGATAAAGTAACTGCACACCTGAATGAATTCGAGGAAGAATTAAGAGCCATTTAATTAAGAAAACTTAAACGTGACCTTAATGATTACAGAGATAATAAAGTATATTTATATAAAAATGTTGACAGATTTGAAAATCCATTTCAGTATAATTTAGACTTTGAAACCTTGGGTCAGTCATCAGGGAGTGATATGGATGCTGGAGCACAAGGTTTTAGAGGTGGAAGGAAACAAGGACTTTTTGGGGGAAGGGGGTACCATGGGAAGACGACCTTACCGCTACAGGGGAAGATGAGGTTACTAATACATGAGCAGGAACCAACGCAGAACAGGTATCACAGATCCCACTACAGGCCCATCAGATGTAGAAGGTGTAGAAGGAACTATAGAGACAGAAGAAAGCAGAGGAAAAGACAAACGAACACAAGGAGGTCAAACAGAGAAGAAGGTACTGAGATCTCAGACACACAAAACAAATTGATTTACAATATATCTAAAAGAGTTTTGACAAATATAGAATGTGAGGTACTCTCAAAGGGAGTATACTTTTGCCCACACAATCAAGTGAATGAGTTTGAACTTAAATTAGATCTGAATAGATTTTACAGAAAGCTGAAATTCAGACATTGTTGTTTGATACACAAGAGGAAGTTATGCTGGTAAATAGGAAGGCACAAACTAAAAAAATAGAACTAAGTAAGAAATTAAACTTGCAATCTAAATTTGTACCTCAGGTAGTACCCCACAACATAGAAACCCATATCTCATTGGTAAATAGAGATATTGCAATTTTGTTAAAAAAAGAACATGACTTAGATAGACGTACAAAATGTTATTTAACAGCAACTCAATATGGAGCTTTACATAGTTTAGAAAATGATGTAAACATAGTGATAAAAAAGCAGATAAGGGTGGGGATGTAGTAGTGATGGATTATGAATATTACAAATCAGTGTGCTTAAATTTATTACGTGATAAAAAAACTATGTTAAGTTACAAATCAAAGATCTGGTGAAATCGTTATTAGAAATGGCCTTTGACAATGAGTGGCTGACCAATTGGGAGAAGAATGCACTATTTAGGAATACCCCCTTGGTGCCATTGTTTTACAATTTGACCAAAATACATAAAGACCTACGGAAACCGCCGGGCAGACCTACAGTGTGAGGCACTAATTCAGTACTTGAACCACTTTCCGTGTACATAGATTACCATATTAGACATTCTGTAGAAAAAAACAAGGACATGCATAAAGGATTCGACAAACGTCATTAGGCTTATTGAGAATGAGAATGACACTGACCTAGACATTGCACAATGTATATTGGTTACATGGGATTCAAAAGATTTCTACACCTCAATTCCACATCAAGAAGGTTGTACAACACTACAAAAACTTTTAGAAAGAGAAACAGAGGATGATCTGATACCTAACAGTCTTCTAATTACAATAGCAGAAACAGTTTTGAATCAGAACTTTTTTAAATTTGAAAAAGATTATTTTCTTCAAATTCATGGCACAGCTATGGGTTTGAGTATGGCACCCTCATATGCTAATATATATGAGTGCCTTTGAAGAAAAATATATTTTTTTCAGATAACAATAGATTTGTGAACCATATTAAAATCTTTCGATATTTTATTGATTATATTGTTTGCATTTGGACTGGTAGTGCAGAACTACTTAGGGAATTAAATACTTGTTTAAACACAAGAACAGATAATTTAATTTTACAATGACTGCAGATTTGCAGGAAGTACCTTTTTCAGATTTTTGGAAATACAAGAATGAAAATAAGCTTGCAACAAGGATTTACAGGAAAACTACAGTGAAAAATTCCTTACTAAGAGCAGACCGTTTTCTTCCACAACACTTGATACAATCAATACCATTTGGGCAATTTGTTAGAGCAAAGCGCAACTGTACATCTGATGATGAATATTTAAAAGCACAGAATGATATAGGAATTAGGTTTAAAGAAAGAGGGTATAGAGAATCTACACTACAAGTGGCAAAATCCAACATACAAAATAAAGAAAGGGGTGAACAGTTAATGGAAACAGAATGAAAACAACAGGGAGAAAATAATAAAGAACTAGAAAAGAGAATTATCTTAACCACCACATATAATGACGTTTGGAAAAATGAAATACACAGTTTCTAAACACTGGGATATTTTAAAATCTACTTCTTTTGGAGAAAAGGTGTTTTCAAATCCCTAAATTGCAGTTGCCAAAAGAAATAAGACACTAAGGAATATTTTGTCTAAAACTTTACATAAGATACCTGAGGTCAAACCACAGCACTTTATGTCAGCTATTGACATAATAGGTAATTTCCCATGTGGTCACTGTACCCATTGTAACACTACATATAGAATAAAAAAAATCAGAAATACAACCAGAGATGAGGATATTATTATTAAGCAGTTTATCAATTGTTCAATGGAAGGTGTCATTTACTGTCTAAAATGCCCTTGTGATTTACTATATATATACAGTAGATAAAACTGAAAGATCTTTAAAAGTAAGGATTGGTGAACATAAGTCAAATATTAGAAGGAAAGACACTACATCACCTGTTGCAAGACATTTTGCTGAGGCTGGTCACCAATTACCGAATTTGAGATTTTATTGAATCGAACAGGTAGTTCCTAATATTAGAGGAGGAGACTATAGAACTTTAATTCTTTCAAGAGAAACATATTATATAGACAGGTTTGAAGTTACTAACCCTAGATATGGGTTGAATGATGTAATAGACTGGCAACCTATATTATAGTCCCACTTCCCTAGTAGCCATTCACATTACAAACTATTTTCTGTGTAGTTATTCTTAGAGATCAGGGAGATTTTGCCAGTTGTTTCTGCTCTGACTTGTACATGGTGAGATGCTACAATGGTTATAATATTTTATACCTAGAAATTGGTTGTTTTCAAGGAACAAGTTTCAACTGTAATTATTTAGGGGAAAAAAAGGCTGAACATTGCCATTTGTTGTTTAGTGTTATATATGTTTTGAACACATTTTAAGAGATGTAAATTTTAAATTTTTGAAGTACAAACAATATTTACTCTATAAAAACGTCTGTGAGATGGGAGGTCAAATCAGATTGGGAAAGGTCAAATATGCATTATTCCTTTAAAATACCTTTAGAATCATAGTAGGTCTGACATCTTTGTAGTTGGTTAGTTCATTTCACATGGGATACCCATGTCCCCCCCCCAAGGAAAGCTTCAGGCAGATATATTTTTTATGTATTGAAATATCCAGGAATATACGTTGGTACTTTATCTAGGTCCTAATACACATATTTCCAAAGATGTTATTGATTAGTTTATATTCTGAGTTTAAACAACTCTAAATAAATAGTATACTAGATTGTTCACTTGAGCAACAGTTAACGATTTGAACTACAGTAAAAAAACATCACCATAATAACTCTGGAGACACTTAGATGCATAGCCTTTACAGGTTCTAGGACTGAGTGCTGCTAATTGCAGATCGGGCATGGAAGGTTTGAGTGCTAGGATCACATGACCTGTAGCTACAAGCCGGAACGCCCGACTCTTCAGGAAGTTAAAACATTTAAATCATTTAAAATCTGTGTCAGACGCTCATTCTAGCCTCTCATACCTTCAGTGGAGGCTTGGATTATATGGAGTGAAAAAAACGCAAAAATGTGAGTAACCTTTGCAGTCGGTGGAATAAGATTTAATAGCTCTGAGAACAAAGAAAGTAGATTAATAGGTTTGTGTATGGTTCTCTTGCAGACTTTTAAAACAGACCATGATATTATGAAATTAAAACAGGTATGTGAACCGCAACTATGTAACTAGCACTGGGTGCAAGAGTTTTAAAATGATTGAATGAGGGACTTTTTAAGCTTGAGCACAAAATGAACACATAGTGATTTTTCTTTATGGAGAGTGTTGGTATGCAAGTTGAGAGTTATTTTGATGTACTATTCTGACATAAAGAGTGTGTGTTTAAAAGAGGTATAGGAAACTACAATTTAAAAAGACTGATGCTTTGTTTTGCAATCTTAAAAGTGAACCAGTGTTTGCAACAATTGTTTTTGAATGAGAACACTAAAGATAGATACTTGTAATGGTTGCTCTGTAAAGGCCTATACTCTCTGTTTTCACCCCCAATGAACTTTATGGAAATTGATTTAATAAGGAGGCTTGTACATGCAGAGACTGATTTTTTGATAGTGTAAGTTGATCATGTGATTATGAATTTTGAAATATAAAAATTGATGCCAAATTGAATTGAGCTATTTTTTTTTTTACAATTCCAGACAGGGCATTTAAATAAGATTTGGAATGTACAAATTGATTCGGAAAGATGTGCAAATCCTTTAAAGGTGAGCCCTTCGAGCTAGTAAGCATTTAATTAAGATTTAGTAAAAAAGATGTGTTACTTAAACATATATATTTTTGTAACAGGACAGTTCAATACACTGATGAAGGAGTGAATCTGAAACGTTTGCTGTCGTTGTGCTTTTGTGCACACAGATTGATAATGTACCTTGAGGATAAAGAACTAAAAAATAACAAATACAATTACAGTAATAATAATAATAAAAAAAATACATGTATTGAGTTTGGTGAGTCGTCTCCTTTTCTACCAAATTTTTTTTCTTTTAGGGACCCTACCTCATGACCAATGGTGGTGGAATAATGCAAATTAAGCCAGAACTGCAGTTTTGCTGTCACTTGTCGAAATCACCTTTAAGGCGTGATTTGAAAATTGCCACCACCCTTGTTCATGACGTGGGTCATAAGAAGGCTATGTTGAAAATTTGGGGTCAAACTATGTAACAATGGCAAAGTTATGCACATACATTTAAATTTTACTATGCTCACTCGTAACTTTGGTCATTTGAAATATTTTGATCCAAATTTTTAACATAACCATTTTTATACCACCTCATGAATGTGACAGCTGTCATTTTTCAAATGCTGACCAAAATGTGATTTTGCACCTGTAGTGCAAAATTACGTTTTGATGCCGCAGAATAACGTTTCAGCTGGGCTTTGAAAATTTTCACTACCGCGGGGTAATAAGAAGGCTATGCTGACAATTTGGTGTACAAGTATGGTAAAATGCCTAGCTTATGAGTGAACACTGCAGTATTTCAGTATTTCAATGTTCATTCATAATTTCACTAATTTTCTCTATTTTGCCTCCAAACTTTCAATATAGCCATTTTTCCACACCACCTCATAAATGTGACATGTTATTTTTTTAATCTGTATGAGATGTGTTTTCACATTTCTGGTGTGAAACGCCATTTCAGCCAGTACACTATAAATGGTGCTTGTCATTTTTATAAGGCGAAACATAAAACAAGTATCTTAAAAATGTGGTGTCAAAACTGAAAAAAAAATATAATTGTTAACAAACTTTGTGTGTAGTGCCACTCTTGACTCCAGCGGGTATGCTTTGTGATCCCGTGCTGGTGAGCTCAGTTCTGGGGTGAACTCAGTGACCCAGCTGGATGGGGTGATGGTGAGGGGGATGGTGCTCTTATGCAACAACCCCCCAAGCCAGGGAATGAAAGGTGCAGGGATGTCCACATGGGCCTGTGTACCATATAGTGAAGGCAACTGTCATCTTGGCATAGGGCCCTGGACCTCTGCACCCCTGGGTGGCAGAGGGCCCTGTGCACTGGCTGACATATTCCCTCTTTGCCCTATGTATTTGTATCTGCAGCCACATGGAAGCTCAAGGACCTCAGGGCTCTATGCTTCCACAGCCCTTCAGACAGCCCCATGAATTCTTCATATCCATCACTTCTGTAGGTGGATGGAGTCTTCCCTTGGTGCAGAGTATTAGGTCCCAGAGAACCTGTGTAAATAAGTATATGATTCTAGTATCTCAAAAAGAACAGTAATTCTTTGCAAATAACTTCATTAATGCACCAGTTAGGGCAACTTAACTCCACAAAAGTAGGGAAATGTGGCATTAGGGTTTCCAACCCTAACTGCCCACCCCCACTACCCAAACAGCTAAAGGACAAAACATTAGGGTCTTGGGTCTCTGGAGTGTTATTAAATCAGTGGTGGGGTCTTCCTTGGGGTTCCCAGCCCTAATGCCCACCCCTTTCTCTGAGCAAACAATGTCACACATTATGTCCTTTCTTCACACAGGGCCTGCAGAAAGCTACAACAAATTGTGTTGGCAACATGTGGCAAGACATACTTCCCTACCTTAGAAGAGTGTATCACAATGAGACTCTGGCTTGGACCTGTACCTTAAGCTTCAGACTGGAGGCTACTGTCTGGGTGGGAGGGGTGAGCATTATGGTACACAACCCCAAGCAAGATCCCACCATTGATTCACGAAACTCCAGAGACCCCAAACCCTAATGTTTTTTCCTTTTGCTGCTTGGGGGGTGGGGGTGGGGAGTTAGGGTTGGAAATCCTAACGTCACATTTCCCTACTTTTGTGGCATTAAGTTACCCTAACTGGTGCATTAACAACATTTTTTGCAAAGAATATACTATATAAAATAACACATGGGCAGCCATACACAACTTGACTGTGTCTCTATCCTGTAATTCCGATGACTTTGCTAGCAAGGTCCCTATGATGTCATCAAAACCCCGAGATGGAAACACAGCCTTGTTGTGCATGGTTGCCCGTACATTATTTTCTGTGTTGGGTTTCATTCTGTTCCATCCTTCTAGTCATGTAGCCTAAAATCCATTGTGCCATTTCACTGTCACTATGAACTGTGCTGAGCGTTTCAAGGATTTTTCTTCAATAACCCCTAGAGGCCCAATATTGAAAAGACACAAGGGGTTCTACACAAGCCAGACAGACTTTTGCTCATGAAAAATGAGTCTGCGTATGCAACCTACATTTAACATGGGTTGTTTAAGCTCACAATGTTGCCTGCAGCATAAGTTGTATGTCCCAAGGGAGAATGAATTTGGTACCTCATTTGCCTATACCAAGAGGTAATGTCACATATGGTGACATCACTGCAAGTCACTCGCAGCAGCAAGAGGGTGTCCACACAGATGGTGCATCTTTACATTACATATACACACACACACACACACACACTTTAAGTCCCCCCAAAATTTGACTGTGTCAACAAGTCTAGTCTTGTGATGACGATGATGTTATATCAGGGACGTAACACCCCTAGTGTTTCTCCTTCCTCCAGTGTTCTGCCCCCTCCCCGGACCAACTCTGACCTGGAGTTGGAATCCTATAGTCCAGGGGTGCAGGGGGCACAGTCCCCCATGGAAAACAGCGATGCAAGAGGCGGCACAATACCAGCATCAGTATTGTACCATTGCTGTGGGGGAGGTCGGCATTCTCACTGATGAGATATCTTGGTGCTTCTTATAGGGGAAGAAATTGATTTGTTTATATTCTGTACCCCAGTCATCTCAGGCCCACCAGCCTCCCACCCAGACTGCACAATTTCTTGTAGTATACTCGGTGACTTGAGGCCAGATAAGGAGGGAACTGGGGCTGATAAGGCTGAGATGTGAATTTTACAATATTGAAAATGAGTGACAGATACAAGTGCTGGTCGGGTGGTGTGAGGGTTGTGGTGGACTTTTATAGGTTGTTACCTAAAGCTGATGAGCTCCAAAATGAACAAAACCAATTTGGTCCTGTAGTATAGGCCTAATAAGGGAATGTGCACATAAAGGGTCACTGTTGGACTCTCTTTAAAGGATTTTTTGTGGTTGTTTGAACAGGGGGAGTGTTAGTAGGAAGCTGGGTCATTGCCTCAAGGTCCTCCATTGGCTCAGTATAAGGTAAAAGAAAAAGAGGTCAACTTACCTTTTAAGGGTGTATGTTAATATTGGCTGGCCTGGAGAATTTGGGCTGTGAGACAATTGGAAAAGGGGTCCTGGGTCCAGCGTGGATGAAGTGGTTGCTTGGTGGCCCTCTTCTAGTAAATGTCACCCTTAGGACTAAGTATTCTTTTATATACTCAAGAGTCCCACTCCCCATAAAATTGAATTATATAATCAATTAAATGTAAAGACGCTAATGCAGATATTTGTCAAACAAATAATTTTGAATAAAATGGTGTGATATATTTTGTCAAAAGCCTTCTAATTGATGGAGTGTCGGTAAACACTTTATAGTTCTGCAGTCCACATTTTTCCTCTCAGAGCTAGTCCTACACACGCAACCATCACCCCCCCCAAGAAAAGACCAAACCTGACCCACTGCTGGGGGTCACTGCAGTGGCAGAATGCACTGCCAGTTGCTCCCTGGCTGGGATGCAGTGCCAGTCTTTCCATATGTCACTGTTGGGGATCACTGCAGCAGTGGAATGCACTGCCAGTCTGTTTCTGGTCCACTGTTGGGGGTCAGTGTACCAGTAGAATGCATTGCCAGTCTGTCCCTTGCTGGGATGCAATGCCACTCTGTCCCTGGACTACTGTTCATGGTCACTGCAGTGGCAAAATGCACTGCCAGTCTTCCCCTGACCCACAGTTGGGAGTCACTGCAGCAGCAGAATGCACTGCCAATCTGTCCCCAGCCCACTGTGGAGGGTCACTGGAGCAGCAGAGTGCACTTCCTGTCTGTCCCTGGTCCACTGTTTGGGGTCACTGCAGCAGTAGAGTACACTGCCAGTCTGTCCCTGACTGGGATGCACTGACAGTCTGCCCTGGCCCACTGCTGGGTGTCACTGCAGTGACAGAATGCACTGCCAGTCTGTTCCTGGCAGGGATGTACTGCCAGTCATTCCCTGGCCCACTGTTTGGGGTCACTGCAGTGGCAGAATGCACTGCCAGTCTGTTCCTGGCAGGGATGTACTGCCAGTCATTCCCTGGCTCACTGTTTGGGGTCACTGCAGTGGCAGAATGCTATGCCAGTCTGTCCCTGGCTTGGATGTGCTGGCTAGAGATGTACTCCTACAGCCTGGCTACTGCAGTCCTGGTCTCCCAGATCTGCTGCCAAGCCTGTGTTGCTGGTGCCCTGTTCAAGGGACTGCTGTCCTGGGGTAGTGTGTGCCCAGGATGAGGAGCTACATTTTCATGTTTGTACTCTAGAATCCCACACCTGGTAAGCAGACCAGTTTAAAAAAAATCCCTGCTAATGCAGTGGACCCCTCTCTCTCACCTGATCCCAGCACTATAAAAAAAAGAATTTCCTGGTAGTCCAGTGGTTTCCCCCCTCCCTCACGTGATTCTTGTAAATTTATTAAAATTGCTGTGATAGCCTAGTGGCACCAGTAAAAGTACCGAACAGCAATTCTCAATAATGCCACTCCTACTTTCTGACTTTATTATCTACAAACTAAAGTGAAAAGAGTTTAAGGAGGCAGTATAGCATAGTGGTCAAGAGCACTGAGCTGCAAACCTGGAGACATGGGTTTGAATCCCACAGCCCCCACTTGCATACTGTGTGACCCTGAGCAAGTCACTTAACTTCCTTGTGCTCCCAGGTTGCACCTAGAACCAAGCTCCGGCTTAGTGTGCCTTTCCTGGTTAAACAATTTCCCCTTTCCCCTTTCCAGCTAGAAGACCATGGCTTATGAGTGGCCCCCAGAATCCTATGCCGGCACCAGCTGGAGATCTAGTGTATAATGGTGGTGAGACACTTTATTCCACAGAGAGGGAGCAGGCCAATCAGCATTTCTATACCACCTGCAACAGATCACAGAGCCAAGTATTGCAACAAAAAACGTGCACACCGGTGGCTCCCAAAGGTACTGCAGCACCACCAGCCTGGTTTCACAGATAAGAAAGAAAGATGTGGTGCTCTCAACGGGACAAGTTAAAAAAATTGGTTTTATAAAACCATGTCAACAAAGAGGCATATACCAAAACCAGAAATACCCCTATGTAGCGCCTACCTGAGAGATTTCATCAGAGGGCCAGACTAAGCCTTTGAGACAGACGCTACATAGTGGCATAGGCCCCTTGAAGAAGCCTCCAGTTTCAGAGGCAATATGTTGGGGAGTTTGCTCCATGTCTCTCGTCAAATAAATTCAATTGAATTGTAGCCCTTAGTTGGTGTGTGCATTCCTTTTCTTTCTTTTCTGAATTCATCCTTTTAAAGAGCAACTTTACAGGTGCTCACACCAACTACCATAAAGAACCCTCACCTGCCCCCCAATTCATATGCTGTCAATATTTTCATTTGTAATTGCCCCTATTATGGAAGGGAAGGGATCATATTTTGGCTCCAAGGAGCTGAGCTTCACCAATCCCTTCCACGTCCTGTTACCTACTGAGACTGCGATCTGCCCCAGAGCTATCACGTTTTCTGATGTCACTATATGGAGAGCACGGGGGCGCATCCCATAAACATGAATAGGGCCATTTTTTAAACAATGTTTTTCATATTCCCTTCCATAATAGGGGAAATTACAAATAAAATATTGGCAGCACATTAATTGGGGGCAGGTAAGGGTTCTTTATGGTTCTCAGGGGGGAAATTTGAAAAGTAGATGGATAGTTGCTCTTTAAGGAACAGCACCTTCAGTGGCTAGGTGTGCAGTTTATCCTGCTGCTTTCGACTGTCATAAACCGCAGCTTTTGGCTCTTCAAAAACATTGAAAATTATAGTATTCAGGCAGATGACAGACAATGTTTTACATTCGTCTATATTTTTATTTCCCCTTAGTCTATACTATTAAGGGTATGTTCATGCATACAGGACTGGAATCACTCAAAGTATAGTTAGTTAGTTAGTTAGTGAGTTAGTTAGGTAGCGAGTGAGTTAGTTAGTGAGTTAGTTAGGTAGCGAGTGAGTTAGTGAGTTAGGTAGCGAGTGAGTTAGTGAGTTAGTTAGGTAGTGAGTGAGTTACTGAGTGAGTTAGTTAGTGAGTGAGTTAGTTAGTTAGGTAGGTAGCGAGTGAGTTAGTGAGTTAGTTCATTAATTACTGATTTATGTTTTTGTTTGCTGGTTTGACCCAGACACATACAGGGCACAGGAGAACATTTGGTACACTACATAAGACAATGACAACGGACAAGATAGGTGTAGTTTAACTCATCTGCCCCTGTTGCTTATTTCCCACCTGAGTTCATAATCCGCTGTGTGTAACATCATGGTTGTTTTTAAACAAACTGTGCCACAAGCAGGGAATTATGATTTCATCTGAGAAATATGCAGCAGGACTAGTTGGACTCAAAAGAACAAAGATACAGTTTTCATGCAAATATACTAAGCGAAATGAAAGGGAAGAACCAAACGGTAGAAAATATGTGAGACAAGGGCTATCCTTAAAGTTTTTCAGGAGGTATCCGCTCCTCTCAAATTGACAGTTATAGAAATTGCCTGACGTGCAGTTATTGCTGTTAATGCCATTTGTACTCCTGAAAGAGAATCTAATGTCACAGGGAAAACTTAAAATAATATAATATTTAGACAGAATTCAACTTATAATTTGGATATTTCTTGCATACACCATCCCTTTATGCTTTAACACTAAGGACATTTGAACAGCATTTTTCTCTGTCACTAGGTCTTCATGTGCTCTGCCTGATTTCCTGCAAGTAACATCATAAACATCCCTAGTGATATCATAATCTCCACATTATTTCTACAGCAACCAGTTGTGATGTCACAGGAGAGCATTATGATATCACTTGTAGACCAGGAACCAGAGCTGATAACAACCAAGGGACAGGAATCATGTTTTCATGAAAATGTCCTAAGTATTAGGGAATGAGAGACATGTAGATAGGGAATACATAATGAATTGCAGTGGAATATCAAATTTATCTCAAAAGACCCATAACTCATTAGTTGCAAAGCCATGACTGAGTTAGTTAATAAGGTCTTACCACTCATGTGTAAAGATATATATCCACAAAACATTTTATTATAAGGGTGCGGTCGTACCTCTATAGTAAGGGTTGTACCGGCACTTCAATGTTAAACCCCAATTTGTCAACTTTACTAACTTCACAGCCATTTAACAGATGTGCACAAAATTTTGTATGCATGATCTTGCATGGTGGATCTCTGAGTGTACCACGTTTCATTCCAATCAGGTGTGTGAATTCTGAGATACAGAGAGTGCAAGAAGTGAATTTTTCGGGATTTCTCCCCATTGGTTTGAATGGATTTTCTGTCAACTTGGCTAGCACCCAGAAGGTTTGGAATTTTGGTCTGAAATGTTCTGGGTAGAAAGAGGCTGGCCCACAGATGTTCCCTTTGCTTGTTTAGTGAAAAATATAAATCCATTCTAAAGTTATTTAATTTTGAAATTTTGGATAACTGGTTCTGAGCATGCTTAGCAAGCACTAAAAAATAGCTGTATGAAACAAAAACAGAATTTTTTTTTTCATATTGACATCATCCTTTTTCATGAGGGGAAAATCCTTTTTCATTTGGCCACCATTTTAGTTTTCTGGTTTTCCATAGGGAAAATTAAAATTTCAAAAACCACAAAAATGATATTCTGGAAAGCGACCAACACATGTATCTGGTTTAGTGGAACCCCCTTAGCTGGATTCTGTACTTAAGTAATGGAGAAATGCCCTTGGGATGTTATTTTTTTAACATTAGAAATCTTTTTTCATGACTCGTGATATGAAAAAAGAATCTTTTTTCATATGACATCATCCTTTTTCATGTGGGGAAATCCTTTTTCATATGAAGCTTCAATGTATTTCAATGGGGTTTTCAACTCTGTGGCATAACTTTGCCATCTTTGTATACTTGAGCTCAGATTTTCAACATGGCCTTTTTGGGACCCCACCTCAGGAACAATGTCAATGGGAATATGCAAATCCGCCTGGAAGGTGATTTCACAGTCGCTTGGAAAAATCATCTTTTGGACAGAATCTGAACATTTTCACCACCATTGTTCATGAGGTGGGGTCATAAGAAGGCTATGTTGAAATTCTGGGGTTAAAATATGTAAAAATGCCAAAATTATGTGCATACCTTGAAATTTTGCTATGTTCCGATGTAACTTTGGCAATTTTAAATATTTTTACTTGAAATTTTCAACGTAAACATCTTTTTACACCACCTCATGAACATGACAGCTGTCATTTTTCAAATCCTGGCCAAACTATGTTTTCGCACCTGTGGCACAAAATGGCATTGCAGTGGCGTGGAATCATGTTTTGTTGGGGATTTCAAAACTGTCATTACTGGGTTCATGATGTGGTGTAATAAGAAGGTTAGGCTGACAATTTTATTCCTGTTTTACTACAAATGCAAGCACAGGGCCCAGAGGGCAATGCGCTTCCACAGCAACATATATGTATGCATCTAAGGAGGAATGGGAGTGCGAGGCCCAGAGGGCCCTGTGCTACCACTGGCAAATAAGAACACAATTATACTATCTCAAAAAGTAAGGAAATTCTTTATAAAAACTTTGTTAGTAAACTAGCTAGGGTTGAAGCGACAAAAGTAGGGAAATGTGGCATTAGGGTTTCCAACCTTAACACCCCACCCTACCCTGCAGGCAGCAACAGGTGTGGGGTGTGCCTTGGGGTCAGCAACCCTAACGCTCAGCTCATTGCATGAGTAAATAAGGTGAGATGGGTACAGTGTATGAGAATGGGGTGAGCATTAGTTTTGTCAACCCCAAGGCACACCCACGCCTGTTGTTGCCTGCAAGGTGGGGGTGGAGTATTAGGGTTGGAAACCCTAATGCTACAACTGCCTACTTTTGTCGCTTCAACCCTAACTAGTGCATTAACGAAGTTTTAAGACTATTGATATATATATATATATATATATATATATATACCATAATATTTGTAATGGTTTTCGAAGTGATTTTACCATGTTTCAGCTTAAAACTGCCCTTCTTTCCATTGTAAACACTGATAGATACATAGACACCGATGGCAGAAAAAGGCTCTTGGCCCATCCAGTTTGCCCATCCTAACTACTCACCTTGCCCTGATGGCAATCCTCCTCTTTTTCACTGCCCCCACTTTTTCTAACTAAACCCATCTGCCTGTCCCATCCCAATTGACTTGGCCTGTACCATTTCCAGAGCTTGATAATCAAAAAATTGCCCAGTGGGCAAAGCAATTGTGGCCCATTTGCTTGGGGTTTGTGCCTAAGTGCAGTATTCAAAATTGGCAGTTGCGCCTGTTAAAAGGGTTAGCACCTGCGCAAAAAATAATGTATGTGGGTGGGCAAAGGGAGAGGTGAGGACGGGAACACATATGCAGCCCAATGTTCAGCATGGTAACACTGCACAAAAGGTATAGTGCAGGCCACTTTGTACAGCACTATTACCACATGCAAACCCCCCACTTTGCCCATTTTTGAATATCGGGCCCCTGGTATCTGATATATGTTTATATGTACACTTACTGGGTCTCTTATGGTTATAAGAGTGCATTCTCAAGCCTCTTTGGCTGGCAGAACTGTGAAACACAGCTGAGCAGATCTGTCACACAAAGGACTTGAGAAGAAATTCGTACTACCATAAGAGACACAGGAACTGTACATATTAACATATTATGAGTCATGTTAAACACCTTTGTTTTAAAAAATAAATTTACATTTTAAATCACACTTTTATTTCTCAGAATATTATAGAATCCCCTTTGTTGGAAATGGACTGTGCCAAGTGAGCTTAGAACTTCAGAATTTTAGAACTATGTGCATGAGACACGCCCTCTTATGGTTATAAGAGTATGTGGAATGCTTAGAAATAAACAGTCCTGATTGGCTAAGAATTATGTCAGGATTTATAATTCCACTTATCCAACACCCATTCTGTGAAGAAGTGTTTCAGGACATCTTTTTATGACTCTCCCCATGCCAGCTTTAGTGAATTCCCGCTCATCCCTGTGTTTGAACTCAAGGAGAATAGTCCTTGACAACTATTCTATTTATTCCAAGTAGATACTTGTATATCTAAATCATGTCACCCCTTTCCCTCCTTTTCTCCAGGGTGCACATGTTTAAGTCCTGCAGCTTCTCCTCATATGTCAAATCCCCAGGGTCATGCACCATTTTAGTTGCCCTGCATTGCACTGTCGCCACCTTGTTGCAGTCTTTCCTAAGGTATAGGCTCCATCTCTGTCTGTCATTTCCATTCAGTTTCTAGAGTCTCAATGGAAATAACATTTCTAAGTGAAATAACATATGTTCTTAACATATAACATCTGACATATGTTCTAAGTGAAAATAAATATTTATTCCAAAATAGCATGATTTATTCACCACTGGTGTGTTGTATGTACATAAGCAAAACAGTGTGTAGTTGGTTTATGTTTTTTCAACACTGTCCCTGTGGTTTCACAGGCTCTGGAAACTTCGTGGGCTCATAGTTATAGTCAAAACAAACTGGGCAAGATTTTCAAAGGCATCTCTGCAAGATTTGTCCATCTGTATTTTTCCCATAGATTTCCACCGAGATTTTTCTCCTTGCTGGCTGATGCAGGCTGACTCTCAGCCATGTCCCCACATCCTCTCATCTGGCTACTGCTGCACTGAATCGCCTTGCCCGAAATCCCTCATGGATTCCCCCCCCCAGTGGGGGGACTAGGAAGAGGAGGGCCATCCTCCCCCCTCCGGTAACAGCCATCCAGATAGGTCTGCGACTGGTCTGCATTGTGGGATGAACGTAGGTAGGCAGGGCTTGTTATAGCCCATGTCAACCTCTTTTCTCCCTAAGTCCCCTGCCACAGCATCATCTAGGCATAAATGTGGAGGTGCACACACCAATGGAACTCCCTCCCTTCGTGTTGCTTAAGGCTGCTGGCAATACCCCCCTACACCCACAACAGCAAATCACCCCAGGAGAGGAACACTGTCCTTCAGATGCTCAATCCTCCCCCCCCCCAGCCAACCCCTGCCAACCCGAGCTCGCTCACAAACCTGGGTCGCCAGCATGGGAATAGGTAAGACACATGGTGCCTCAGCCATCTTCAGCACTGGGCCAGCTGCCCATCTGTATTTTTAATGGCAGATATAGTCTGTCTGAACTATTAGACCTCAATGGTCTAACTCCAACCATTCTGAACACATTTTCATTGAAAAAGCGTTTGCATTGAAAATGAGACAAATTGAATAGGTGTCATGTTTTTATTTACAGTGCCGTAAATTGTGGCTTTGGTCAGTGCTTTGAAATGGGTCTGTCTTGGATCTGTCCATTTATATTTTCAGCAGTGAATGCTTAAGCCACTTATTAGATAGTTTGACACTGTCCATTTGCTCGGCACAGCTGCATCTGAAATGGCTGCATTTGCTTGAATCAGAAATGAGGCAAACTTCTAATGGCACATTTTGTTTTATGCATAGTGCCAAAAATCATAGCTAATCATCACAAACAGATGCCTAATTTCTGAAAACTGTCTGCCCAACTCTGGGCGCAAGAGGTCAAACGCAAAAGCATGCAGATCAAGAGTTTTGGCTTTTGTGTGCAAAAAAGGGACGTTTAAAGAGCTGGTGACATGTTCAGGAGAATTTTTAACAAAACCTAATATTTAGACACACTCAAGCTCGTATTTCCCATTAGTGCTGTATTCCACCTCCCCTTTATTTCTTACTGAGGTCATCAGAATGAAAACAGATCTTTGCTCCTGAAGAGTATGTCTATTCCTGCTGCTTTCTCCTCACCTGAAGTCACAGAGCACAGCTTGTGACATCACAATTACTCCCATGGCAACAGACTGTGATGTCACAACAGAGGATTATGACTTGAAGTAGGGAGTAAGCTATAGAAGCAGATGAAACCTAAAGAAACTCTAAGAGACAAAGATCATATATTCATGCAAATTTCCTCAGTAATAATAATGGGGAGGATAAATATATAAAATATAAATGGAATGCAGGCAGAATTTACCTAATTATTATGTTCTTTAAAGTTTTCTTTATCATCAGTAGCTCTTTAAGTCCAATTGCAGAAACAATAATAACTTATCACAGCCCCTTGCTACGAAGTATTCATTCTGGGTATTACTGCTGCATTCACTACCTAGAACCACTAGAGACAACACCTCAGCAGTCGAAGGAGGGAGGGGGGAATTTGGTATGAAAGAAATCTTTGGAGCATCCCAATTAGTGCTTTATTAACAAACAAAAAACTGGAGCTTGTGTAGAACCTTAGCAGAAAAAAAATGAAAATATGTTCTGGATCCCAAATATAAAAACAGTTCTGCTGTGAACTGGAAAAGGTGTTCTTAATCTGATCCAGGTAGTAGCCGCAATTTTTCTGGAGATGCTCGGGTAATACCGGTTGGGCTCCACATACCCCATATAATGTTCTTTTTGGATATATAAAGTAGAATAAACAGGATAATTCTATCTGTCTGGCGTGTTCTCTAAAACACAGCAGCTCATGTGTCCAGATAGTCATTTTACAACCTACAGTACATAATAACCACCTGGTCCTACCAGAATGGCTACAGAACAGCTAACTGAACATTTACCATTGCACCCCAAATGTTTTATATGCAGTGATACGGATCTAGATACTGACATCATCTGGTGGATAGTCAGCATAGCGGACAATGCAGTATGCAAGCATAATTATGTATTTCACTGTTTTCTAGACAAAAACTTGGGTGTAAGTGTTGCAGGAGGCACAAATAAACCTGGGAGTTGAATAGGACTGCCTTTTCCATATTAAATCCCTGTAATAAAACCCCTTTTTCTGTAAGTGTGCCAGTGTGAATGGGAATGCTACATATTATGGACTTTATATATTGACAGCTTTTAGTAAACCTCTACACTAGAAAGCAGGCACTGAGCGGAAAGTAATGCCAAGTTACGTGACTTCAGTTTTCCAGCCTGCTGCCTCAGTGCTTTGCAGGACACACACGAGGATTACCATTTAATAGCCAACAGTGGCCTCTAGTGTTTCTGCTTTAAATCAACCACAGGGCTGAGCCTGCCCTGTGCTAACAGTTGACCTGGGTCTGGAATTTCACAGCTTTTTCAAATCTATGTTTTCCACGCAGCACGCCATAAGTCTTCCCTCTGTACAAGTAGCCATCACCCGATAGTTCCTGCCTGCTGTGCTGTGTCAACCCTATATACTGGCATGAAATTGAGATTGTTACAGAGAGGAACATGTGTGTCCAAACATCAGCTTCCAACTGGTGGAAAAGTCAGCGCCACCTGTTGTCTGGGATTTCCCTCCATTTCTTTTCCTATCAGAAACTTAATCTAGTATCACAGCAAGTAGTATACTTGTGACTTTGCTCTCTTTTATCAATATTTTCACCTGGAGAAAGAAAGGTTTTCAAACATGTCAAAAAAGTAAAGGCTTTTGTTCCACATGCTATGATCCCAAAGAGAGTAACTAATGGTTGTTTCCATGAAGTCCTTTCTATTCCTTTAGTATTTTCTCTTGACATTATTTTATGTATATTAACAAACTACCTCTGACCCAGAATCCCTTACATTTTTTATGATCCTCCTTCCCCTGAACTAAGAAATAAAACATGACTTGTAACTTTTTGTCAATTTATGTATCAAGAACAGGCCAGCTGAAATGCAATATCTCATTTTAAGCAGGGCCCTTCTTTTTAGTTTTACAGCCACCTATGATTTGGTACTGGTGTCTTAGGAATGTGGCTTAACAGTACTGAATATAAGTAGCATTCTGTACACAGTAGTGGATAGCACTGCAGCACTGGAGACAGAAGTACCATTCAGTAACATTGTTCTCCCTTTCTATTATTTACAAAAGGTTCAAAGTATGTTTACACAGCATAGGTGTGAGTGCACGGAAATGTTAATGGTAAATGCCTTAGCCACAGAGACGTTTGCTGAGTCAGACCTCTCCTGCAAAAAAGGCTTTAAATCTACAAAACAGGACTACCCCAGAACTCAGGTGTACAATGATTGTACTTTTTCCTGCTCCTATATATGGATGTACTGCATAGTGCTAAATGTGTATCTCCCATTGCTGCATACTGGTCAGCCCCAAGTGTGTGACAGGCAGTAGCAGCTCAAGAAATGGTTGATATGAAGCACGTGCCACCGCTTGTAGTGAATGGAGGGTTAAAATACAGCTCTGGTGCTTCGCCTGTTTATTTCATTTTTTAAGCCGCTCATTGTATTAGTTTATTTGGGACAAAGTATGTATCAGCCATCGGAACATCTGAGCTATCGCCAGATATAAAAATTACCGTGGGTTTACGTTTATTTTTTTTTGATAATTCTTTCGATTCACTTTCGAGCTGCCGCCTACGGTTCATCATGCCAGTCACTACTTCAAAGGCACCCAATTCCGATCAGCCTCCAGGAAACAGTAATTCTATGATGGAGATCTCCCAGGCTAGTAGGAGTGATGTCCTTCAAATTAAATCCATGATTGAAACCCTCCAAATAGATGTTACTGATATAAGGTCTGCTACAGCAGCCCTTTACAAACATAATGAGGAACTGTCAGCCAGATTAGATGCCAACTGTGACAGTCTAGGTGACCTTCCAGTACTGTAGACTATTTGGAGCTCATTACCCAGAAACAGGATAGCCAAATAGCTTATTTATTAAACAAAGTCGAAATCCTGGAAAATAGGGGATGACGGAATAACCTAAGAATATTGGGCGTCCCTGAAGGGTTGAAGGCGGTAACATGATTAACTTTTTACATAATATTTTGCCCGATGTACTGGATCAACAATGGCAATGGCCACTTGAAACTGAACGTGCACACAGATCTTCAGGTCCTAAGGTTAGTCAAGCTAAATCCAGATCTATTGTGGCTTATCTACTTAGATTTACTGTCAAGGAAGAGATCCTATGTCTTGCAAGGGAGAAAAAGGCTCTTATTTGGTGGGGAGCTAAAATATCTATTTTCCAGGATTTTTCTTCAGAAATTATGGGGAAATGGAAAATGTTTTTTGAAGTTAAGCAAAATCTACAACAAAGAGGGCTGTCTTATCACTTTAAATACCCTGCTTCATTGATCATTCAGAAGGAACAAGGGTTTTATGTGAAATGTGACAACGTACAGGATGCTTGGAAAGTTGGCTGGCAGTATAGCCTAGAGGTTAGAGGAACGAGGTGGGAATGAGCTTTTTACATCCAGTAGACCAGACCTGAGTTTGATTCTCACAACCTCCACTTGCGTACTGTGTGACTCTGAGCAAGTCACTTAACCACCCAGTGTTCCCAGGTCTCCTCTGAAACAGGCACTTGTGCCTAGTGGGCCTTACCCAGTTACCAAAGACTAAAATAAATAAATAACAATAGCACTCAGCATCGTACCAGTAAGGGCTCTCAGCATAACCACTACGCTGCTTCAAAATCAGCTCGTGATCAACACAAGTCTCAACACTCACTTTCCTCGGCGCATGGAGTTCCTGCCAGCTGGCAGCTTGCTCTCCAGGATTCTACATTATCTGCTAACAATAGCCCCCCTAAAAGCCCCTTAAAGGAAAACTACACCCAAAACTTGAAAAAATATATGCTGTGCAGAGTGTTTTAATTTGTATGTGAAGTTCTAGTGTCTCCTTCCCTCTGACTTGTATTAGGAGTTTTTCCTAAATTAGCCTGCTAGCTTTAGGGTAGTTTTACGACCCCTGGAGATCTCCATATCAAATAGGTTTATTGCATTTCTTTGACCTACAATGCACCTTGTTTCATGTAATGGTGATGTAGCAGAGCCCATAAATCCAGCAGAAAGCATTGCATTACAATCAGTTCACAACAATAGAGATGGTTATATTTTAAAATCTGTAGAATTCAGCTTGGTGACCACCCTCATCCTAAAGGTTTTACTGTCCTGAAAAACTTTGCTGCTGGTAATTTTTGTGCAGCTTGTAAAGCTTCCAAGATATTTAGTTTGTTTGGCATGTGTGTGCTGAAAGTTGGGTCTCTCTTACATCACAGTCACGTGAGACAAGGTGCACTGTGGGAACAAGAAATACAGTTACACTATCAGGTATGAAGATCCCCAGGGTTCGTAAAACTAGCATAAAGCTAGCAAGCTAATTTGGGAAAAACTCCTAATACCAGTCAGAGGGAAGGAAACACTAGAACTTCACATACAAATTAAAACACTCTGCACAACATATTTTTTTCAAGTTTTGGGTGTGGTTTTCCTTTGACAGCCCAAAATGCTCCACTCCCAATCTTTACTCTGCTGCAGTTAACTCTAATTTACCTCCATACGATTTACCTGCTATTCAGAGGAAAACAAGAGGCTTATCTCACCCATCTAATATTCCTAGACCTGCAGCTCTCAATCCTAGGAAACGCAATATAAGTCGGGAAAGTGTGCAACCTTCGTCTTCCTGGGTGGCTTCTGAATCAGAAGTGATGAGAGTAAACCTACATATGGATTGTAACTCTTCCTCCCCTACCTTAAGAAACACTTTTCAACACGGAACCTTCCCCCAAGAATCTGTTGCCTTAACTCCACTTCCTGCGAGGTCTCAGCAGTCATCTCTTCCGGTCTGATGTTGCGATGAAACTAGCCTACATGGTGGATTTCAGTCGCCCCTTTGTGACAGAAGAAGTTGATTAAGGTGAGCCGCCAGCTCCAACTTTGTGATCTGACTGCTTAACTTGTACTGGAATTTACCTATTCGTCATTGCATGCCTGGGTTGTTTTTAATTACTGCTCTGACCATTATTAACTTCATTACTCCAGATGGCATGGGAAACCTTATCAGGTCATTATTTATGCTACTGTAATGCTATTTTATCTTTTTATTCACTTATCAATGGTGTCTGAAACCTTAACTCTTTTACTCATTCTTCTCTATTTCACCCCGTTTACTCTTGTTTTTGTTTTGTTTCTTTTCTCCTCCTGCCTAATAAATAAGGAGACGACATCTGCTGCTCGGAAGTTATTCATTATATTGCTAGAGAGGTAAGCCTTAATTTAGTTGGTTATTTGGTTACTAATTTGTCTAATTTGATTTTCTCTGGCTGAAGCACATGGCAGGAATATTTTAAAATGTGCCACAGTTTGTGATGCAATCTATAAACATTGTTTTCTGCATCCTTTTATTAGCCAGCACCTCCTAGCACCTCCAAGTCAAAAAAATTAAAAGAACACCAGTGTGGTATTTTATCCAGTTATGGATAATATCTAAGCTGATGTAACTGAATGCTATTATTTATTTTCCTACCTACTTATCTTTTCATCACTTCTAGTATGGCCTTGCAAAAGATCCCCCATTTCTGGGTCTCAGGCACTTTATTGACTGTTATTAATTAATCTTATCTTATCCCTCCTGGCCTAATTTTCTTTTGCCTTTGGCGATTGTGGTACATGGCCAGGCCCACATGATATTGAATTAAGAGCATTTTCTTTCACCAATAAAACTTTGGCCTGAAGTCACCGCAGCTTTAACCTCAAGCTTTCTTGGACCTCACACCTTTGTCACCTTGGACTTACTCAAGTTTGGTGGACTTAAGGTCTCTACAGTAGAAAACAGCCTACTTTTACTTTGTGTGTTTAGTCTGTATTTTCTAGTAAGCGTTTTGGTGCATTAAGTTATATTTTACTGTTTTAAGTCTTAAACTTGTTCTAGCACTTTTTTTGTTCTCATATTAGTACAACTCTATTCTGTTTTGGTATTTTCATAGTCATATAGTTAGGTTTTTCTGCTATACCTTGTTATAATATTATCTTTTTTTAGGATCTTATTGTTACGAAGTTAAAGCACAGTTTTTTATTCATTAATTCAGTAGTACATAGGCTAGTCCTTGTTAACTAGTTAAATATTAGATAGTTCTATCTTAGGTCAATTAATAACTTTTTAACTTTCGTCAGTGGGTACTGTTTGTTTTATATTTTGCTTATCTTTGGTCTGCATTTTTAGTGGCTCACTAGCTAGCACTTGTGTCCTTACAAAGTCATTTCCTGGAATGTTAGTGGGCTAGCCTTTTCACAAATACAATGTGAGGAACTTGCTCGATTCTTTGCAGATAAGGTGGCTGACATCAGGGCCGAGACTCACACTACCCTCTCCATGGGAGTTGCCGTGGTCCAGCCTATGGCTACAAATACCCCATTTACCTGGAGTTCCTTCAAAAGGCCAGATATTGATGATGGTATGAGGCTTGTTCAGGGCATGCATACCACTAGCTGTAGTTTAGACCCGGGTCCCACTGGCCTGATTATGGGCTGTGGTGAGGTTATCATTCCGGTTCTAGCTAGGATAGTCTGGTGCTCCTTAGAGTCTGGTGAATATCCCCACTCCCTAAAAGAAGCGGTGGTGACACCAGTGTTGAAAAAGACTTCTTTGGACCCAGATTCCCTAGTCAACTACAGACCTATCTCGAACCTCCCCTTTGTGGGGAAGATTATCGAGAAAGTGGTGGCAGCCCAGTTGGACAACCATTAATCCATCCATAACATCTATGATTCTCTTCAATCAGGTTTTTGAAAGAGGCATAGCACTGAGACTGTGCTGGTTCGGGTGCTCAATGATCTTCTGATGGTGAGAGACCAGAAAAAACGGTCCATTTTGATCCTTTTGGATTTGTCAGCAGTATTTGACACCGTAGACCATGGGGTGCTGCTTGAGTGCCTGAGATCCATCTGTGGGCTGTCAGGTTTGGTGCACAGATGGTTTTCCTCCTTTCTCACAGGTAGAACTCAGAGGGTTGTATCGGGGATATTTTCTTCTGATCCTACCGTTCTGTCATGTGGGGTGCCTCAGGGCTCTGTGCTGTCCCCCATGTTGTTCGCGGTGTACATGCTTCCCCTCGGAGACATTGTAAGACAATATGGGCTGGAGTTTCATTGTTATGCTGATGATACCCAGCTCTATTTGTCTTTTGCACCTGACCAGAATAGAGCACTCTCAGTGTTTAACAACTGTCTCAATGAGAGCCAGGGTTGGATGAGGTCTAGCTGGCTGAAGTTGAACTCTGGGAAGATGGAAGTGATGGTCGTGGATCCTGGCCACCGGATTGAGGGGCCAGGGCCAAAGCAAGCCTCAGGTCTATACCTTGGGGATGTGGAGCTCCCTGTCTCTGAATAGGTGCGAGATCTGGGGGTGATCCTTGATGATCAGTTGACATTGCATGCGCAAGTGTCGGCAGTTGTGAAGGTTTCCTTTTACCATCTTAGGAACATCGCTAGGATCAAGCACCTGGTTCCATCCGGCGACCTGTCTACCTTGATCCACGCCTTTGTGACCTCCCACTTGGACTTCTGCAACTCCCTTTACTTTGAGCTTCCTGGGGTTGATATCCGCCGCTTGCAGCTAGTGCAGAACTCAGCGGCCAGAGTGTTAATGGGGACTTCTCATCTTTCCCATATTACACCAGTGCTGCAGGATCTGCACTGGGTGCCAGTTCAGTGGCAGATCACCTTTAAAGTCGGTTTACTGACTTATAAAGCCCTACACGGTTTGGGCCCTGATTACCTGAAAGATCTTCTGGTTTCTTACCGTCCGATGCGAGTGCTCCACTCAGCCAATGAGGGGTTGCTGGAGATTCCGAGAGTAGTTTTAAAATCTTCTGGTGCCCGTGCCTTTAGTTTTGTGGCGCCGACTCTCTGGAATTCTCTACCTCTTGGGATTCGAGAGTGCACGATGGTGGAGGGTTTTAAAAAAGGCTTAAAAACCTTTTTATGGATAAAAGCATTTGGCAATGAAATGGATTTTAATTAAAGCTGTATATTTTAATTTGCTTTTTAACCTGTTTTTATGAGGTTTTTATGATGTTATTTTGTAATGCACCTTGATGTTTGAAAGGCGCAAAAGAAATAAAGTTTATTATTATTATTATTAAAAGAAAGAAGATTTTATCACATCTAAATAAGAAAGGTGCAGACATTGCTCTATTGCAAGAAACTCACTTGACTGAAACAGAATCAGCCAAGCTAGCCAGATCCTTGGTTACCCAGATTGAATTCAGCTCTTTCAGTGGCAGACAGAGGGGAACATCAATTTTGATTAGGAAAGGGATTAATTTTGTTAAAACTTCTCACACAGCTGATCCTGAAGGCAGATTTCAGGTTTTAACTGGTTTGTTAGATGGTGTGCAAGTGGTGTTTTGCAATGCCTATGCCCTTTTTTCTAAACAATATGCATTTTTTGACTCAGTTCCTAATTTAATCTCCAATTGTCCAAATCATAGTATTTTTATAAGTGGGGATTTTAATGAAGTGCTGGACCCTTTATTGGATAGGAACCCCTCTAGGTCATCTTCTATGATTTCCAGGGATCTCCAAGCTTTGCATAATATTCTCTACTCTCTGTCACTAATTGATGCTTGGAGGTTGGTCCATCCCCAAGTCAAGGATTTCTCTTTTTTTCCCAATCGACACTCCACATACAGAAGAATTGATCATGTTTTTGTCTCTTCTGATATAGTTAATTCAATTTTAGATTTTGAAATTGATAATATACTAATTTTGGATCATGCCCTAATCTCATTGAATATTGTTTTTGAGGAGGGTAGACCACAAGCACTTAGATGGAGGATGAATTCTCCGTTGTAAAAAGACAAGAAATTTATTGACTGGGTTAATAAGGAAAAAGATGAATATTTTCCGAACAATAATAACAGTGAGGTTACTTCTGCGTGTTTCTGGGTGGCATATAAGTCTTTTATCATGGGTAGGATTATTGTTTTTTCTGCTTCAAAAAATAAAGAGAGGGCTAAGCTCCTTGATTCTAAGCAGATTAAGTTAAAAGAATTGGAAACAAAGGTTAAGTCTTCAGGCCCTGTTGATCGTCCCCTTCTCTATGAAATCACCAGACTTAAATATGACATTAATAAAATTCTCTCTGCTCAAGTGGAATATGCTTTATTTCGTACAAAGCAGGGTTATTGGGAATCTGGGGAAAAGGCGGGGAAATTGTTGGCTTACAGACTCAAGAAACTGCAGGACCTAGCCATTATTCCTGGTATTCATGACGCTAATGGTAAGGTGGTTAATAGAAGCAAAACAAATTAATAATGTCTTTAATACTTTTTATACCAAAATTTATCACAGGAAATCAACCAACAGTGAAGGGATAAATCGGTTTCTTTTCAGCATTAAAACCCCAAAACTATCTAAAGAAAGAGAGGAACAACTAAACAAAGCTTTGTCCTCGGAAGAAATTTCCTTAGCTTTTGATTCCATGCCCAATAATAAGGCCCCTGGGTTAGATGGTCTTCCCAGGGAATTTTATAAACTTTTAAAGCCTAAACTATCCACTCACCTGCTCAATATGTTTCATGAATCTTGGGACCATAGTGCACTGCCTCCAACACTCACACAGGCTTTAGATACTCTTATTCACAAAAAATAAGGACCCACTATTTTGTGATAGCTGTGACATGTGGACAGCCAGTTCTGAGTACACTATGATTTTTTTTGTAATATAAAAATGTGTTATGGACTGTCTCTCATGAGAGTTGCTGAGACAGCATGTGAGCTGACACTCACACACTCCCAGGTTTTAGCTACAAGGTGTTACCTGGAAGGCCAAGAGCTAATTACAGACTAGAACAGGCCTCAGTCAACAATCTCCTGTTTTTCTAAGTTAAATATAGCTTTAACTGCTAAGAGGGAAATCAGTATCCATTTTATGACATTTCGAGGAGGAAACCAGGTTCAGCACACTGGTGCAAAATCATAAATGCTTTGATATCCGTGTGAGAGGGGATACTGCTCACAGATGAAAGGAAATTGATTGGGGAAGTCACATGGGGAAAGGAGTTTCTGCTGATGTAACCTTAATTATCTTACCTTCTAATATGATTAAATATCCTGGGTGTATGATTTTTCATAAACAGAGGAGGAGCTAGGTGACCTCACCAAAGGGGTTGGCAAAGATAGTTTTTTAAACAGATTCTTTTTTTTCCTTGAGAGACACTTTTATCTACACTCTGACAAAGAAACGTCTTTGAGCACTTTAAGCAAGTATACAAGTAGAGAGAGATAAAATCTAAGTACTGTGGTAGGAATTGCACCATTAAAAACTTGTTCTTTTAAAAGGTTGTATGGTTCTTGTGATATATAGTTCTGTATTTTATGTTTTACATACGTTTATCTATTTTAGTAAAACTCTATTTTTAGAGCCTACTTGGTCTGTCTTTGAATTTCTTTTCTTTAACAAGTGAAGTACATATGGTTAAAACAGACACTGTGCATAAGCTTGAATGGTGATACCAAACTGGAATAAGGTGAGAGTTTAATCTGAGGTCTTTTATTAGAGTTTTTAAGGGTTCATTTCTGTACACCTGGTTAGGTGCCCATAGGCAAAGATATCTGGCCCCCGAAGACAGAATTATCTGAGCCTGTGCATTGGGTACTCTAGCAAGAGGTTCACAGTTTGAATCCCTCCAAGACTTGAGACCAAAGGTTGATTCGAACCCACAAAACAGACAGGAGGGTTACCCTGTTTCTGTTAACTGTTCACAAGACTGTGCTTGGAGGTTGGCACTTTGGGAGTAGAGGGCCGACCTGCTGAGTGGGTTTGTGACAATAGATACCGCCCAATTTCTTTAATTAAGTCTGATCACAAAATTCTCACAAAAGTCCTTACCCTTCGTATTCAGAAAGTTATTTGCGAACTGATTGGGAAAGAACAGGTAGGTTTTATTCCTGATAGAGCTGGGGCAGACTGTGTGCATAGACTATTAAATGTATTATGGCATTCCAATAAGGCCAAGGAACAATATCTAGTGTTTTCCCTAGATTTATTTAAGGCTTTTGATTCTTTGTCCTGGGACTACATGTTCCTAGCTTTGCAACATTTTGGCTGCAGTGATAACTTCAACACTTGGGTTTCCCTATTATATAAAGGCACCTCTGCCCAAATATTAACAAATGGCCTAATATCGCCATCTATTCCCCTCACCTGTGGTACCAGACAAGGTTGTTCTTTATCTCCATATCTGTTTATTCCGGCAATAGAACCATTGATTAGGGCCATAGATGAACACTTTGGTATCTATGGTATCAAAATTAACACTCATGTGCATAAAACATTTGCTTTTGCAGCTTATCTACTATTAACCTTACCTAGACT
This sequence comes from Neoceratodus forsteri, assembly GCA_016271365.2. Lineage (NCBI taxonomy): Eukaryota > Metazoa > Chordata > Ceratodontiformes > Ceratodontidae > Neoceratodus > Neoceratodus forsteri. The sequence continues at coordinate 79,124,784 of JADMNL010000025.1, forward strand.
GGCTCAATCTTATATAGCTCTTAAGAAATTACTACTTGAATTTCATTCTCTTTCAGGTCTTCTGGGATTAATCTCAAGCCCTTTGCCCCAACCCCACGTCCTATGTTCGACAGAATCTTAATGAAATTTTTGAGAATAATTGTGTCAAAAAACATATTACATACTTGGGCCTGCAAATCCCTTCTAACCTTGAGAAATTGACTGAAATAAACTATAGACCTTTGTTTAACTCCATTGAACAAGACCTAATCTGCTGGGGCGGCTTAACTTGTCCCTCTGGGGTAAGGTGAACTCAATTAAAATGACTGTTGCCACTAAGATCTTCTATCTTTTTCAAAATATTCCAGTGTTGCTGACTAAAACATGGTTTGGCAAGCTAAACTCATTAATAAGGACCTTCCTCTGGGGACCTAAGCCACCATGAATAAGCCTGAATAAACTGTGTACACCTTATGAACTTGGCGGTTTAGCTCTTTCTTACTGGGAATGGTACCAATGGGCCTTTTTATTTAAACAATCTGCTGGGCATCTACAACTTAACCCTGTAACTCCACCACATTATCCATTATGGCTGAGTTTAGAATCTGCCTTGCTAAAACCATATTGTCTTTCGGATTATATTTACTTACCCACCCCTATAGATTTTAAAAATAATCCCTGTCTAAGTAATACCTTTAGGGTATTAAGAAAGTTGAATAAAGCCATTAATCCTAACTCTCTACCCCTCAAGATAATGCCACTCTGGGCTAACCCTTCTTTGTCTCCTAATGGAACCCCATTGTCTAACAGGATATGGGCACAAGCTGGTGTTAAGCACATTGGTGACATCTTTTATAAAGAATCAGGCCTACTAATGTCCTTTCAGGAAATTAAGGAAAAATATAGGTTACCATGGCTTCAATTTCATTATTATTTGCAATCACATCACCTAATTATCAATCATTTTTCACTGGTTGCTCTCTCTTTCTCTCCGTAGTTGTAAGGAATGGGACCAACTTATTAAAATATGTTCCCTCACAAAGGGAGTTAGTGTTACATACAAGTCCCTCACCTTTTCTGTTACCACTACATGTTTCACCTCTTCTGCTAAACAGAAATGGGAATTAGAACTGGGCACCAAAATAGAGGATCAAGACTGGAATGCTGTCTGGGATCATGCCTGTCATGAGAGTAAAGATATCCAAGGTAAGCTCATCCAATTCAGAATTCTTCATCGTTATTATATGTCTCCTGCTAAGCTTCATGAAATGGGTATCTCTCCTAATTCATCTTGTTGGAAGTGTAAGTTCTCAGATGCTAATCTATTAAACATGCTGTAGGATTGCCCTAAATTGAAAGAGTTCTGGGTGCAGGTTGCTAGTATGTGTAATTCTTGTCTTCCTAGTATGATACCTACCCGGAGTTATATATATCTTAGGGATTTCCCCACCTATCCCTATGCTTACGCTCCAGCAGATGCTATGGCTCTCGGTGGCTTCTGTTTGTGCTAAATGCTTAATTTTAAAATACTGGAAAGATCCCAAAGTACCTACTTTACCTGAATGGTTAAGTTATGATGAGCTATACTGCAAACAATGAGAGAATTTCTTATTTATTCTCTGACAGGCTACTTTGATATTTGGGGACCCTTTTTGTTACGAATAAACCCCTCAGGATCTGATATAATTGATCTGGTTTAGTATAACAGATTTTGTACCCAACTAATCAACTCTTTCTTGTTTTGTATTATATGATCTGTTTGCTGGTGTATTATTATTTGTTATTTACTAAGTACTCGTTTATATTATTTTACCATGTTTATGAGTCTCACTGTTTGCCATAAGTTAGAAATCACCTATTTGTTATTTTTACAAAGATCTTAATAGCATTAAGTGCATAATTTGCATACTATCTTATTATGCTATTTCCGGTATTCTGTGTACATTATTTTACTGTTTTCCTGTTTCTTGATTTTAGACTAATATGGAAATATCAATAAAAATTATTATGGAAAAAAAAGAAATGGTTGATATGAGGGCCACTGCCAAGAAACAGCAACGGAGAGCTGAGTTAGCCTGGTGGCTTGGTCAAAGCACTTTGGGTTGCTGTTCAAGAGACCTGAAGGCAGTAGCATCATTTCAAAAGAATCATAGGGATTGCAAGGCTCAATCCACCAAATTTTATATAAATAAATGCCAGGGACCCCTTGCTTTAAGGGTTTTTAGGGGTTGCAATGGACATCATAGGGGCGGCAAAGAAACCATAGGGCTCTCCACCACAACTCCTGGCTAGCCCTAAATGATGCCCTTGCTTGAAGGCAAGAACAGATTCTGGTCTCTTGCTCACTGGCCAGTGGAGAGCAGGCATGTCACAGTGATGCACTTTCTCTGATAGGAATTGGTAACCCCAGTTGCCCTCGGTAACTCCTTTGTGACTGAGCTCCACAAAAGACTTGTTAGTACCTTAGGGTAGATCTCTGTCCGTACCCTCCATGGCTTGGAATAGGGTGCATGATAAATCTGAAGCCATCAGGGTGAAGGAGGGGGTAGGAAAATCTAAGGGGGCAAGGAAGAGGATCCATAAAAAAAGTTATCAGTTGAACACAGATGTTTTGAGGCTGAGCATATGGCTAAAATAAAATACAGCACCTGGTGATAAGGTCATGGGGGCACAAATGTATTCTAGGACATTGTTTCACAGTTATGAGACACTGAGGGGGTACAAAGATAACAGTGGTGATGTAGTCATAGAAAGTGTGTCAGCCACAACAAAACCGTGGGTAGTGGTGAGCCTTCACAGACAGTTATTCAGTTGTCAGAGTGAGGGTTTGCTATGTCTCAGGGGTATACAATGGAACTGGTAAGCAGTGGTTAGAGAAGGTGGATGAACCACAGCCATTCAGAACAAAGGAGGGGAGCACTGCTGTCAGCTCTGTAAAAACAAGTTCTCGTCAGGTCCACCACGGCTGCATAATGAAGTTAGTGACGTGTGGAATTATTAAGGAGGCATGTATAAACAACACAATGATTTGTAAGTAGTAAGATTTGTTTTATTTTCTATTCTATGGAAGGCATACACATTATTAGGATAAGATATGGAGGTGTACATTTCAATGAAAGGAATGGTAAACAATATAGGTTTGACAGGTATAGTAGGTGACAGTACATGAAAAAATAATGGCTGGCATATGTTCAGTCTTGGAATTATTTACACAGTTTTATAGAGAAAGAGGTTTTTTGTCCATGAGGTGATGTAAGTTAGATTTAAGCAATGTGTTGATGTCAGGCAGTCGAGTGTAATGATGGACTCTGTTAGGAGAGAAAATGTGATAGTAACTTTCAGAAGAGATTGTTGTTGATAAGGTTAAGGTAGTTATGCTTGTAATAATGGGAATATCAGGACAGTATGAGGTCTATGAAGGAGTGGAGTACAAATATGTACTGTATTGTAAGTATGTGCTCAGAGTACAGGCAAATGTGATATGCAGGTTTGTTTTACAAATACGTAAAAATAGTGATAGATGCAATTGATAGAAAGATAATTACATAGATAGACAGACAGACAGACAGACAGAGGGAGACGTCATAGTCATGACAGTCTTTGGAGAGGCAACTGCCCCTAGAGTCACGGTCACGTTCGCTAATTTGGGGTGAAAAACTTTTCAAGCAGCACTATTTTGCTGTCAATAGTCACCTTTGGGTATAAGCATGTATTTAAACCCCTTAAAACAGTTATAGTGCTAGAAAAACAATGAAAGCAATTCTGTTATAGTTTAGCACTAAAACATGCATGTTGCCACCTTGCTCCAATGAGCACCCTCCCCCAACCAGAGTGCCATTCTTAATTATAAAGAGGAGAGCTGAAAAATGTGTCTCAAAGTAAGCGCAGAATAATTTTTATTAAATCTGTTTCAAGACATTAGGCCTTTCTTCTTTTTTTGACTTAATGATAAAAAGAAGTAGCACCTTTCTTCTAACTGGACCGATGTAAATGATGACAGTCAGTGTTTTGGGATATGCTAGGTGTCCCCAGGAGCAAGGTGTGCTCCTTTGCTGGCTAGAGAGTAGGCTGTTAAAAAAAGAAAAAACACAGATCAGACATTCTACCAATGAGACACATTATAGTGCAGCCTGTTGGAAGAGGAAGGGAGACACAGTTCCTGGGAGGGTGGAGTGGTTCACCAGATGATATTTTTTTATTTACTAATTAGAAAAAAAAGGGGGCATCTTTCTCCCAAGTGGACTGATGCAAATGATACTGTCAGGAGATGAAGAGCTGTCCACAGGAGCAAGGTGTGCTCTGTGTTCCTTTGCTAGCCCAGAGTGCAGGCTATTATAAAAAATACAAACAAAGAAATGTTGGAAGAAGAAGACTGAAACTTGGTTCAGGAGGAACCTTAAGGAGATGGAGGGTCCAGATGGTAATTTTATTTATAAAAGGAAAAAAAGCAATTTTATTTATAAAAGGAAAAAAGATAGAATCTTTCTCACAGCCAGACTGATGTAAATTATGCTGGTTGTGAGATGCAGAGGTGTCCCCAAGAGCCAGGTGTGTACTTTTGGTGGCCAGTGAGCAGGCTATATACTCAACGTCTTGAATTCCTGAGTTGTTAAATCATAGGTCGTGCTCGGTAACAACTATATCTCATAGCACCCTGTATTTGTTCAGCTTGCACACTCCACAAGCCATGGTGTCAATGTGTTTGTGATTATTTCTGCTTGGCCAATGGGGAGGAGGGTACTAGCACAAAGTCACTGGCTTTAGCATAATGGACTTTTTTATTTCTTTTTTTGTTTGTTTGTTTTCATTGTTGTTAAATTAGCCTGACAAGATTCTGTTTGTCTTATATACTGCAGTAAGAAATCATGGCATCTATTCATGTCATTGTAGCATCTATATGTTACTAGTTGTAGTTGATTGATGACATCCATAAACCAGAAGGAGCTTTTTTTATCAGACAGGTTGAACGTAATAGTCTATTTTTACTGGCACTTTGAAATCACCATTGTGAGATAACATCACACAGCTTTAAAATGTTGTTAGAGCATATAAATCTCTGTGGTGTAAGCCTTCCTTTCTATGGTACAAAAGGAGACAGTTTTCAAACAGCTCACAAGCTTCCAGCAGGTCTGCCAAGCATGTATCACACCAGGACAATCACCTCTCTGCTCACCCCAAGACAATTGCAGTCCTTTAGTACAATATTATTAGTGAGAAGGCATAATATTGTATTAGGGGACTGCAATTGTCTTTGGGTGACCTGAGAGGCGTTTGTCCTGGTCTGATACCTGCTTGGCAGACCCACTGGAAGCTTGTGAACTATTTGAATAATATCTCCTTTTTGGCCCAAGAAAGGAAGGCATACACCATTATTTATCATTAGTACTACTTTGTATCATGTATGTATGTATGTACTCTATCTTGTTACTTTGTATATGTACTCTTTTGCACATTTTTGCACATTTGTAGCCATTATTATTACTTTGTATCATGAATGTAGCTGGTGCTAAACTTTTGAAAAAAGCTAAACCTATTATATAACATTATATAAATCTAAGCATACCGTTTAACCAAGTCATTTTCAGAAACATGGCACCAGTGAAAGCAGCTGGCATCAAGAGCTCAGGACAACAGGTAACCACCATCTTCATCACTCACAAAAGAGGTTACTGAAAACAAGATTTATACCTGTTATGAAACTGGGGTAGATTCCATGAGTTGGCAGGTGGCAAAATGAACACAAAAAATTATAGCTACAAAACATTTTATTCTTAGACTACATTGTAAAAGTAAAATAAAAATAAAAATTATTGACTGTACTTCATAATATAAATTTTCAGCAAGTACCCTTAATTGAGCTGGCCTCACCGAGACAGTTAAGAATTTAACAAATAAATCAAGTATTTCTTTGCATTTACATTTTATGTCTGTTAGAATACATACGCACTAATGCAGCTGTGGAAATCCAGCACATCCAAGGGAAAATATTACCTACAAATCTTCTTTTAGTAAAATCTGTATTCTTCTCATTGGGCTATGGTTGAATCAATTTGTACTTATTCCTTAAAATTCACAACACAATGCCAATTTACATGCTAAAAAACCAAGCCTTGGTCACTTCATAAGACAATGGCATTGTCTTGTGACGTGACCTAATGCTGGTTTTTTTTAGCATGTGAATTGGCATTGTCTTGCGAATTTTAAGGAATAAGTATAGATTGATTCAACCAGCTAAACTTCATCTCACATGATCTCCAAGATAAAGCTTCCAGACATACTGTCTCACAACCAAACTCAACCCCCAAGTAATACACATCAACTTATAGTAACATGTCAGATACAATTTGCATGCAGACAACAACCACTTAGGCAACAAGTTGGTTTTCTGAGCTATGCATGTTATTCACCATAAAACATAGCCTACATTTACTGCTGAATAGAAGAAGAATTTCTTCCATTGCTCATAACATTCCCACAGCAATAAATTTTGACTCTATCAGCAGCAAACGGCCTGCTAAACTGTCTATGCAAGATATGTTTGAATGGCTACTGCATTACTGCTAAAGGTATTTCATTGGCAAGGCAAGTTTTATTTAAAAAGATGCCCAATCGTGGAGGCTCTGGGCGCCGTACAACATTAAAACATAGCATGATTTATAATACTTTAATACAACAATAAGGAATTAAACTAAAAAAATAATAAATAAATTAGAAAACAACTAACTGAAAACACAAAAAGTTAGGAAAAATTCTTATATGGTGGTCAAGCAAAAGATGCTATACAGCATATTCAGGGAAAGCCTGAGCAAACAAGAAGGCCTTGAGGCAGGCCTTAAATACCTCAACTGAAGGGGCCTCCCTTACTGGTGGTGGAAGTGAATTCCACATGATGGGCCGGCGACACTAAAAGCTCTGTCGCTGACCACTTTTAGCCTCGTCCTGGGAATTGCCAGGAGGCCCCTAAAGGAGGAACATAGGGAGTGGACTGAGGCGACTGGTGTAAGACAATCTGCCAGGTAGCCAGGGCCCCATCCATGTAGGGCCTTAAAGTGAGCAAACCCACCTTAAAGAGGACCCTCCATCTGACGGGCAGCCAGTGCAATTCCTACAGCACCGGGGTCATATGACAGTACTTAGACTGCCCCATTAATAATCTAGCAGCTGCATTTTGCACCAGCTGAAGTTGGCGGAGGGTACCCCCAGATACCCCGAGGTAGAGCACATTACAGCCTTGTTGTCACAAAGGCATGCTCCAAAGTTGGGAGGTCTAGAGGCAGAACTAGAGGCTTAACCCTCACAATATTCCTTAGATGATAAAAAGTGACATGGGCAGCGGCCAACACCTGAGCCTCAAACGTCGGACCGCTGTCTAGAATAATGCCTGGTTTCACACCCCAGAGAAGGCCTTCAAGGGTACAGATCTCAGAAATAGTCCTGTCTCTGCACCTGAGGCCAACCTATCATGTCCTCTGTTTGACTCCACTACTAGTACCTCCGTCTTATTGAATATTTCAATTCAAAAGCTATTAACACGAAATAGGAGCATCTTCTGTAATTGGATTTCATAACAACACCTTCAGAAGACCTTTCATTTCAACTACTGCATTTATGGGTGTACCATTTCTATTTACATGCCTAATTCCATAAGTTTTCTTTCCCTTTCTAATATATGCCAGACATTACGTATAATGCTCTTATGTGAATCAATATTACATAATTGTACAGCTTTCTGAACATTTTTTCAACCACTGTGTAATTAACACAATGTAATATATGCTTGTAAGCTAACACATTTTACATCAATACAAAATGTGCATGTGGCTCCATTGTTTTAATAAGCAGTGAAGGAAAAAGACAGCATTTACAATTTTATTTATTATTTCAGTTAAATAGCAGCTCTTACTTTACAGGGAGGGTATTACATCACTTCATAAAGCATGTAAACATTTGCCAACTGTATAATACACTAGATATGTGAGTATTTATCATTTCAGATTATATGAATTTACAAGTCCAGTTAGTTTCATTGATAAAAAGAGTTATTTCCACGTCTTTATTATTCTGCTGGTAATAATTGTCCCTGTACTAAATTCAGATTGCCTCTGTTTACATCCAGATGAATATGTTGCCATACTGAGGATGGGGAAGAGCTTATATTTTCTGATTATCCTGCTAGGGTCATGTGCTACTGATAGCAGTCCTACATGCAGAATTCAACTCTCTCTGCTCGTTGCACGGAGCTCATTCACAGTTTCTTACTATAACCTCTAGATAATAAAGCCATGCTACCAGCCCCAGTGTTGCAGTTTGAAATGTTGCAGTGTCAGTGGAGGGAGTAAAGTGTATCACAAAATATACTGTAATTTGAATGCAGACCATATTCATTTATTTTTGTAAATGTCAGAGCATTAAAACTCAACACTTACCAAAATGTTCCAGGATTCACAAGGTCTACTTTCTGATGTTGCCTTAAGGTATATTCTTTGACAAGACCCTTGATGTTATCTCTTTGAAGCTGTTCTTGCAACCTAGGAAAGGGAGAAATGAGGAGGTATTTCCTCTCTATCCCTGGCTGCAAGTCCCCCCCCTCCCAGTGGGTGGCACCTGCTTACCCTCCTCCCTCAAACCTGTCCATCCAGGTGTCCTGGTCATGCCCCTAGACAAAGTCCTGCCTCCTTTGATGCCTTGCAGGAAGGGAAATTAACTTCTCAAGCCAGAGGAAAAATAGTGTTCTCCAGATCCCATACACACACAGGCAACGTAGTAATGAGGCTTCAGTGGAGGACACTACTTTTAACACTCTATCCTGTAGTTTGGAAGGTGATTTATGCAGGGAGTCCTTTTCTAAAGCAAAACATTTACAGAGCTATGCCCACTGCAGCCGTAAAAAGTAGGTGGATGTGCTGATAACTGAACAGTAGATTGTATACTGAGTAGCTGAAGCCCTACAAAAACAACAAGCATTTTTCAATGCCGAATGTTTGCTTGCTTGTATTTGCTGCATGACTCCTGACTGTCACTGGTGGTGAATATTAAGATCACTTGCTTCACGGGTTTGTGCCCTAACCGCTGTGTAATGCTGCCTCCTTCACTTCCATGTACTCCAAAGGCTAAGAGCATCCCTTCCTGGTTGCTGTATCTCCCTCTCCAACTATGAATTAATGTCTGCTGGAAGCAGAGGGGTTTGGAGAACATGCTGAGGGTGGGAGCTGGAGGGATTTTCTTTTACACTGGTGCAGGGAAAACAGGGTGGGAGCTGGAGATAGTACAAAGGGAGTGGGAGCTTTTTTCTTAGACCAGGGCCCCAGAAATGAAGGGAGAAGGAGGGTTTTTCTTTTACACTGAGACAAGGAAATGGAGGGTGAGGGTTGGCCATCATGCAGAGGGAGGGGAGTGTGAGGGTTGTGTTTCTTACACCCTGACAGAAATGGAGGGTGGCTGTTGTTTGTTTTTTTTGTTGTCCGGCTCCCCCACTCCCCAAAGGGAGCTCAGCCCACGCCCGCTCGCCACCCCCCCATGCCCAGGCTTACTCCCCCTGGGCAGGGCCATGGGTGGGTGCCTCCTCCCCATGGTCTGTGATTACATGCCCTGGCTTACCTCCCAGGGTGGGGCCATATGAGCGGGACCCCACCCGGGAGAAACTGTTGGCATCGGAGGCAGCGGCAGAGTGGGGCTTCAAGTTCGAGGCTGGGATTTTGTGTGCAGCTGTACCTGGGAGCAGGGACATACAGTGACGGCTTGTGTCTGTCCCACCCCCCACCGGCAGATAACAGCGCTGGCACAAGGGATCCCTCCCAGCCTCCACCAGGGATCTGTGACATGCCAGACACACTACTCTCCTCACCCAGAGAAGGAGATCAGTCCCAAGGATGCTCAATCCTTCTCCCCCACAGCCAGCCCTCCGATGTCCTGAGTCCATTTCCGAACCTGGATTGTCGACATCACAGACAGACGCACTGCTTCTGTGCCAGCGGGCCAGCTCGAGGGTGGGTGTTTTGAGATACTGCAGAGGGAGAGAGCAGCACGTTTAATTTTGTTTGTTTACAAAGCATGTCTGATAGGAGAACGGGGAGCAGGCTGCTGATGATGCTTAGCTGGTTGCTAGGCGGTGTCTTGTACATGAAAGGGTGCAACCATGCTTTGATAGGTGCAGCTGCATCCTTTTAATTGCACAAAGTTTCCGCCTATCAGCCAGCCTTAACAGCATCATCATCCTGCTCCTCATCAGCCTGTTATTCGCATGCCTCCTGCAAGCTCAGCTGCACTGGCTACCACAGAACAAAACCTCCCTAGCCGCTACTATGTGAGTAGCTACAATACAAGCACAAGCAACAGAAAACAGGGAAAGGACTGTTTATTTTTTTTTTTTTATCATGCCATCAAATATTCAAGACAATCTGATGCCAACACTCACCATAAAAAAAATCCCATGCCTCTTGTCCCTTGTGGGTGTTGTTAACCAAATCCCAGGATTAGTGCACAATGTGCCTCTCCAAGGTTTGCGCGGCACTGAATGTCACCAACATGTCACAGCTCCAGCAAATACTGATGAGATTTCCTCCAGAGGATTCTGTTTCTTTTTTTTAGGTTTAGTAATAGTGCTATCAGTCATGAACGTTGGGGCATGCAGGAGGCGGGGGTGAAGCTTCCTGATTTGTGAGTGGTTGGTGGAAGGTTTAGGGGGGCAATCCTCAGGAAAAAAATCTAGTCCACCATTTCTGGAGAGGAGTGTTCTGCACTACTACCAAAATCTCAACACTGATTACAGGAATTTATAGAAACACAACTTCAATTCAAAGTTAAAAATTAAACATTTCAGAATTAACGACAAAGGTGTTCATCTCCAGTACATTCACCAGTTTTAGTGCAAGCGTGACAGCAGTAAAGCAAAATAATATTAATACTTGGCCTTTGTAGGTGACTGAGATGAGAAATGGTTCATGAAGGTATTTTTGATGACAGACCATTCATTACTTTGACCTCTCTTCATATATAAAGCTATCTGTAATCCCACTAAACTGCTCAGCTATTTCTGGGCTCCACTAAATGTGCAAAATCCCAGCAGCACTACAGGGTGTCCTTGGGTTGGCTGTGACTGACTCACTTTCCATAAGTATAGAAGTAGGTATAGCCTGGCCTGCTCACCACCACAACTGCCGCTGCTGCTCTGGCTCGGTCCCGAACTTTAATCCCAATAAACTGCTCAGCTATTTCTGGGCTCCACTAAATGTGCAAAATCTTAGCAGCACTGCAGGGTGCCCTTGGTTTGGCTGTGACTGACTCACCATAATTACAGAAGTAGCCATAGCCCTGGGTCTGTTCACCACTGCTGCTGCTTCCTTTGCTGCTGTTTTGGCTCAGTTATGTTGTCACTCACACTCGGCCACCTTCCCTGCCTGTCTAGTCGAGGCATGCATAGGTTGCTGCTGCCTGTGAGGTCTCGCTTTGAATGGTTCCTGACTCTGCCCATCCTGCGGCCTGCTCACCTCATCTCTTCCTTCCAGCATAGAGAATGTGCACTTGGAAGTACCAATGGTCAGCTGTCTCCCCCAATCAAGGCATGAAAGGAGCATCTCTCATCCAATCAAGGAGGCAGAATGGCATGCCCAGCTGCCCAACATGTATGCCAATCAAGGTTTGTAGCAAAACTCGGTGCTTGCATTGAAGGAAGAATATGAGAGGGTTTTTTTTTTTTGCCCTTTTACACCGGGGCCAGAAAAATGGAGGGTGGGGGTCATAAATCATGCAGAGGGAGGGAACAGGAGTTTTTTTTCTCTAATGCCATAATCTCAGAAATGTAGTGTGGGGGCTGGAGATCACACAGAGGGAGGGAGTGGGATGGTATTTCATTTACATGATACCAGGAAACAGAGGGTCAGGTTGGTCATCACACAAAGGGAGGGTGCGGGAGTTTTTTTTTTTTCTACACTCGGATGGGAAATAGAGGTTGGGGGAAATATGCTGCCTAATATTGCCATGACATACATTGTGCATCCCGAGAGTGTCAGCACCAAAGCACCATCCTAAACAATAGTCATGTTTTGCCTCGCAACTCTAAATATAACCTACTCCAGGGAGGGCATGCCATGAAGGGGACAGAAATTGTGTTAGTGCTGAAGAAGGTGTGAGTGGGGGGTCTAAAAATCAAGACTGCCCCTGTAACTGTCACCTTAATTACTGCACTGCAATGAAGTCGCCCCACTAATGGTATACATTTCTTTTACACTAGGACAGAAAACAGAGGATGGGGGTTGGACATTACACAGAAGGAGGGCATGGGAGGTTTATTTCCTCCTACACCAGGGTGGGAAATGGAGGGTGGAAGATGGAGTTCATAGAGAGGGAGGGAGCGGGTTTTCTTTTAAATTTGTTTACAAAGTAAGTCTGACAAGAGAACCAGGAGCAGACTTAAGATGATGCTCCTCATCTGGCCGCTGGGCAGCTTTTTGTAGATGATAGGTGCAGCTGGTTCCTTTCAACTACACAAAATTAATGTCCATCAGCCAGGTTGAACAGCATCACTACCAGCCTGCTCCTCACTGGGCTGTGACTGGTGATCCTCCCGCGGCCTGATCTGCACTGTATCCTACAGTGACATGCTTCTAAAGCCCAGTTCCAGTTTTCAGTTCCGCTTCTAAAGCCTCTACTCTCCTGAGATGACACAAGATGTTCACTTCACGCTGCGCACACAAGCAAGCATAAAAATGAGTATCCCTGGAGAAATGCAGTACTGTATAGAGCCTAACAGGAGCACTGGAACTATAGAGAGGCAATTTCACTCTTGCTAATTAATATAAGATGACAATCTTCTTATAAACAGAGATCTGGACATGTCCTGCAATATTTCTTAAATGCAGATTAAACAGTTCTAGACCAAGACAAAAACAGGACAACAGCATGGTTTGTATAGTAGAAGGTATATTTGAAGAGGCAAGAATGGTGCTTAAGCAGCCGTAAAAAATATAGAATAAGTTTATGTCCCTATACACAGAGAGAGACTTTTACAGTGACAGCCAGTCTATGAGTCATATTGGTTTCTTCTGACCCCTTTTTTCCCTTGAGCTTGCCAGCTTACAAGCTGATCTTCCAGCAGCAGTTACGGGGCATGCTGCCGATCCTACACCTGTTCCAAGTCAGTTGAAGTTATGTGAGGCAGTCAGGCGAACTTCTCACAGTTTGGATTTGGAGAACAGGTGCAGATTCAGTTGTATCCAGCAGCCAACACTGTCAGTATACTGTAGAGTAATATAAATCTATCTCCTTTTTAGGGATCTACATCTGCTGACTCTGCAGCAGGACACGGGGAAGTTGTTGTGCAATGAGCAATTGTTTATGAGAGTATGAAGTGAGGCACGTAGTATAAACAAGCACACTCACTGTTTGCCACACATGTATTTTGAGAGCAGACAGTTACTGCATTATAGCAATTCTGCAGTATATAAGAAGATTGAAGAAGGATATATATTTATAAAGACATAGACAGGAATTCAGGCTTATATTAAAAAAAAACTGTTGCCCCAAGGGGGAAAAATAACTAAAAGTGGACTATTATGATCAAAGCAGTATGCTGAGAACATTATTGCCACTAGAGGTCACTATTTCAACCTGAGGGGCAGCAAGTTTCCACCATTAGCTGATAACACAAGTCTATATTTGTTTGAGTAAACCTTTTTTAATGACAGATTTGTATGTTTGTTTCTTTTTTGCAGCTTGAAATAAGTTTTCTGGTTCTGTTCAGTAGCAGCTACATTAAATGAGCTGTCACTACATTTAATGAACAGCAACACAGCTTAACAAGTAGCAGAAGGTTTCAAAGATCAGCTACATTGCAGCAACTTTGAATTAGAAACAACAGCTTTTAAAGTAAGCAGCCAAGTTAAAGTAAATTTCCGACATAAGGAAGCTACTCACATATTGTGGTAGCTGCCCTCAGTGAATAGCAGCCCATACCTTAGTTACAGCGCTCATGACTGTTGTATACTGCTGGGCAGTCCAATCCTTTCAGAGAGCCCTGGTGATACTGACACCCCCCCCCCCCGCACTCAAGCACATAATGACGTGTGACCAGGGAGAGCGTGGGTGTGTGCCCCATTGAAATGAATGGAGGCTTGATTTCTCTTCCATTTTTTTTTTCTTTTTTAGAATTTTTATTAATTTTCAAACTTATACACAATACAACAAAGTACATCCACAGTGTATTGCGAACAGGTACAAATATTGAAAACCAGGGAGGGAAGAAAAAGGGGGGAAGGCAGAGGGAGGGAAGAAGGGATAGCATAACCACTAAAACAGGTCAACTGTTAAGTAACTGTAGCTTGTATCAGGGTATAGAGTGCAAGAGAGTCACAGCTGACTGTAAAGTTATTCAACATACACTGATAGGGGAAACTGACGAGACATGAGTTAAGTATTAAGCAGACCCATCTTACTCCCCCGAGTGTCTCCTGTCCCCAATATCAGTCACATCGGATTTCGAGTAACAGAAGGTAAAGATGACCAAGTATCAGAGGTAGCAAAGAGGTACTCAAGGCTCATGCTGGATGAACCAAACCTGCAACTGGGCGATGTCCCCTTCTTAGCTGAGTGTCTGTCACTCCCGCAAGGCACACCGGCAGAACCCAGGTAGAAGCATCTTCAGTTCTAATGGTCCAGGCAGCCACCAACCCCTAAAACAGAGAAACAAGTCCACAAAGGAAAATAGTACAGTAGGGTTATCAGCAAGTTCATTCATCCAGTACCAGACAGAGACCTAGTACGAGACAGACTAGTACATATAGCTGGGCCCCCTTACAGCATACTGGTGGGCCTGACTGACCTAGTACCCAAAGCATTCCCAAAAGTATACCACCCTGCAATGCAGTGGTTCACCCAACATCCATACATCCACATACAGGCTGGGTGAGACCTAAGACAAGGAAATAGTCTACAGGTACATTACGTATTTCATCTGACCCCGGCGGGGGGATTGACACAGTGGATGTATGGGCCCCAGCATTTCTGGAACTTAGCCATCTGATAGTTCTTGAGGTGAGAATTTTATCCAGGGTCAACAAGTCTGAGAGGTAGGCTAAGATCTCACAGCTGGTGGGGGGGACAGTGGATCACCACTTACAGACCAAGGCCCTCTTAGTCAGAATGGCCCGGAGAGCAAGCCACCTGTATTCCTGAGGGGGTGAGAGATGGGAGATCGTGCTTTAGGCCCAAGAGAAAGAAGGTGGGAGATTGCAGAATGAATTTCTGCAGCACTGTTGAGGCTACCAGGTACACCTGCTGCCACATGTATTGGATCTTAGGGCAGGACCAAAGAATGTGCACCAGACTGGCCCCCGGGCCAAGGCTTTGCCAGCATTCATCCAATAGGAGGAGTTTGGCTTTGTAAAGAGCAGCTGGAGTTTTGTACCAGGAATTGGAAATGTTGTTTTGGATTGGCCTGGTGCATCTGTCCTTGAACCAATTGTGCGAGTCCTTCCAGACCTGCTCCCATTGGGTGTCCGGGTTAGTACACTTAGCATCTTTTCCCATTTGGACTTTGCTGTGCTGGATTGTGAAGGGAGAGTGTCCTTGAGCTTCATCTAAATGTGGCTGGCAAGGCCCTTCGGCCGGGCAATCCAGACCTGGAGGGCTGGCTCCGGAGGGGTCTGTCTGACTTGGACCAACAAGGGGTGGAGAGTTGCCCACATCTGTAAGTACCTCCAGAAGTCTGTCTGAGGCAGTCTCCATCTTTCCCGCAGTGTTTGGAAGGAGGCTACTCTGAGGTCTGGAAGATTGAGACGGTCCCCCACCCTCAGTATGCCTCTACTGCTCCAGTGTGGCCAAGCCACTCTGTTGTTGTCAATGGTAATGTGGGGATTGTGCCACAGGAGGGTGAGGGCGATAAGGGACAGGCCCATCCCCAGTTTGGACAGAGTGGTGTACCAGATTTTCCTGGAGGCCATAATGGTGGGTGACGGTGCATTTAGGCTTCCCATGCTCAATGACCCTGCAGGGAGGAATATAAGAGAGGGAGTGTCCAGGAGTCCCATCAGGTCCTGCTCCATCTCCACCCATTGTGGGCCCTCCTCCTTTGGATCTCTAAGCCACTGAGCAGTTTGGGCAGATTGAAGGCCCATTTGCAGCCCTCCATCCAGGGCAGGTTCCAGCCCCCCTGGGACCAATGTGCCTGGAGCTTGTTGTGACTGAACCTGGGTTTGGATCCCTCCCAAAGGAGGTCCCCAGTCATTTTGTCAATAGGCTGGGTCCACTGCTTGGGTGGTGAGATTGGAAGATGGGAAAAAAGGTATAAAAATCTAGGGGCTGTCACCATCTTTATGGCTGCTATCTTCCCGGCAACAGTAAGCCGGAGTAGTTTCCATCTCTCAAACTCCAGTTTGGTGCTGACCAATAATGGAAATATGTTAGCTCCCCAGATATCCTCTAATTTAGGGGTAACGACAATACCCAGGTATGTGATCCCAGAAGGGGCCCACAGTAAACCAGTCTCCAGCGCAGTTTGTTGTTTGCAGTGCACATTCAGAGGCATCATCTCCATTTTGGATTGATTCACCTTGAGGCCTGAGAGCCTGGCAAAGGAATCAAGGAGGGCCAAGAGTGGGGGTATTGAGAGGGGAGCATAGGCCAGGGGGAGGAACAGGTCATCAGCATACATGAGGGTCGGGTAAGATCTTTAGCCCACTGTTACACCATGGATGTCAGGCTGGTGTCTGATCATCGCAGCCAGATGTACGACCACCAGCACAAATAGGAGAGGGGACAGAGGGCAGCCTTGCTATGTCCCCCACTCTAGGGACAACTGGGGAGAAATAGTTCAGTCAGTGGTGACCCTAGCCACTGACATGTTGTAGATGACCTGTACTTTGCCCCTGAATCTGTCACCTATTCCCAGGTGGGCAAGGATTGCATCCAATTAGTCCCACTCAAGGGAGTCGAAGGCCTTTCCGAAGTCGACTGCAATGGCTGCAGCCAGTGTGGGTAGCCCCCTCGCCACATGCATCAGATTCAGCAGGACCCTCAGGTGGTCAGAGCTGTGTCACCCTGGGATAAAGCCCACCTGGGAAGGGTGTATTAAGGTGGATAGCAAGGGGCTCAGCCGGGTGGTGAGTGCTTTCGTGTACACCTTGCTGTCCATGTTAATAAGGGATATTGGCCCATAGCTACCTGGGTTAGCAGGGTCCTTCTTGGGAATAACTATGATATTGGCCTCATGGAGACTAGGGGGCAGTACACCACTAGCCTTGGCTTCCCTGAAAACCTCAGTCAGTAGAGGGGCCAGGTGCTGGCAGAGGGCTTGGTAGAAGTCCACCATGAATCCATCACCACACAGGGATTCCCCCCCTTCAGGCCTCTGATAGCTGTTTCGACCTCTACCACTGAGACAGGTTAATCCAGGTCTCTGGCCTGCTGGGCCGTGAGTTTAGGGAGAGGAGTCATGTTTTGGAAGGGCTGGATCTCTGTTAGGGGAGTAGGATGGGAGGACTGGTAGAGATTGGAGTAGAAGGAGGCCAAGAGCTTGTTTATATCCAGTGAGCTGGTTGCCAGCACTCCACTCCCAACTCTCAGGCCTGGTATATGGCTGGCAGCCTGCTGTTTCCTAAGCTGGTATGCCAGTACCTTGCCTCCCTTATACCCTCTTTTCCAGAATGTGTGACGGAGCTGTAGGATGGCAACTTTGGCTTTCCTGTTTAAGAGCTGGTTAATCCCAAAGGGGAGCCCCAGGATCACTCAGCCAGTGGGCGAGGAGGGGGAGGGAAAGGGTATGGCCTTATAGGTGGCCTCTGCCTGTCCGAGTTGAGATTCCAGGTCCACCAGCTTCTGCTCCCATTCTCTTCTTTTGGCAGCCGGATACCCCATTATGCTTCCTCTCATGGTGGCTTTGAAGGCCTCCCAGGTGTTCCAGGGGTAGTGTCAGAGATGGGATTGGACTGGAGGAAGAGGGAGGCCTCCATTCTGGCCCAGGGGATAAAATCCAGGTCTCACATGAGGAGCAGGGCCAGTTTCCCCGAGCAGGAGGGGGGTTCCATAGAGCCCTAAGCCAGTATGAGTTGGACTGAAGCATGATCAGAGATATTCCTAGGGAGTATAATGGAATCCAAAGCATTCTGTATAAGGGTCTGCGACACAAGCCAGAAATCCAGCCTGCTATGGGAGGAGTTGGCTTCTGAGTGGAAGGTGTGGTCACAGACTCAGGGGTGGAAGAGTCGCCATACGTCTGTGAGACCCAGGTCCTCCATAAACAGGCTCAAGAAACATAGACTTAGAAACATTGACTTTGACTGCAGATAAGCACCGCTTGGCCCACCTAGTCTGCCCATTTCCCTACCTAGAGGATAAGCTGCAGATCCTATTTAACCAACAGCCTATTTCTTCCTACCCCCCCATGAGGGCCCACCTCTCATTCGGTGCCCATATCATTTCCTGTCAAATGGTACCAGAGTCAGGTAAGTCCCCCTCCAGCAGAAGTGTGCTGTGGGTTGGGGTGAAGCTGGTAAGGGTCTCAGCTAGGGAGTTGAAGGACAGGGGATCATACTGATTAGGGGTGTATTCATTGCACAGATACACTATGGTATCCCTAAACTCACTATCCTGAGTCTCGGGATACCAACCTCACTGGCCAGAAATACATGCTCTCGAATCAATCAGATGCCTGACAAAACGATGTCGGGCATCTGACTGAAAATCTTGAATGTAATTCAGGGGCTTTGCCTGATCACTCCATGGGGGCTCCACTTCCCACACCTTCCATAACTAAATAAATTAACTCTGAGGAGCGGACCTCGGAGTTAAAATAAATATCAGTTACGGGGGTATAAATTGTAAATGCACATAGTGTGGAATAGAACCTGGGCCTCCCAGGACACACTGGTTGAGCTGCCAGTGGTTTAGCCCTCAACACCACTGGGGCAGCTTGGCCAGCCTCCTGATTCATCCAGGATTTGAAACCCATCAACAGGGGTAAGGTAGCAAGCCGTCACATCCAGTACCTTACCCCCTGTAAACATCCGTCGGGTTTCCTACTGTTGGGATGGATTCTCACTATTCAGATACTGAACCTGTCAGGCAATAATGCCCGGGCAAGTCAGTGTCAGGAGAGTGAGACTCGGCATATCATAAAAGTACCTGTTGCACAGTACTATGGGGCCGGACAGGGTGTCATACGAGCCAATCACCCACCGCCCCTCTCCATTGGCTCTGCTGGCAGACAATTTCCAGGGCAGAGACTTATGCAGTAGGATGGCTACTCCCCTGTTCCGAGACAAGGTCTCTGCATGCACCATTTGTTCCACCCAGTCTTTCTGCAGTAGAGTATGATCTGACCCAGACAGTTTAGTCTCTTGAAGGAAAGCCACCTGAGACTTAAGTCGTTTAAGGTGGGAGAGGACCTTTTTTCTCTTAACGGGGGAATTCAAGCCCCTCACATTCAATGTGTGCATTACTATCTCTGCCATTTTACAATCAAGGGAGGACCTGTGGACATGCAACCTATGAGTACAACCAGACAATACTCAGAAAGCTACCTCTGTTCCTGTCCTCTCGGGGGGCAGGTATCTGTGAGGTTCTAGGGACAAGCCCCAGGCAGGGATCCTTGACAGGTGTACAGTGCTACTACACCCCCTATGGGCGCACACTAAGTTTAGAAATCAGTGGGGACCTTATCTTAAAATAGTACAGTACTAGACAACAATAACCTAGTATCTCGACTCTCAGCAAAGCATACAGAAAGACATCAACAGATAACAATACTTACTAACCTTAAAGTATCTGAGGGTCTCGGCCTGGATTATAGCTAGCTGTATCTACAGCCAATGGCTGGTCTGGCCTACCCTGAGGAGTGGCTTAGATCAGCTAGGCAGTGGGGTAAAGACCCAGCAGGGCAGAGCACCCTGGGGCTGTAGTGTCTGACCCAAGGCAGCCTTTCACTCTAACGCTGGGTGGTAGAACTGCACCTTGCTTCAACTAAACACTAACAACTGTAGGGACAGCAGCCTCCTGGAGCTATAGGATAACACTGACCCTGGAGGCCAACAGAACAGGGCCTGTCAGTGAGGACATATTCCTATAGACTCTGTAATAACCATACACTGTCCATAACAAACTGGAGTGGACCTACGTGGACCCAAGGGAGAGCTAATTAGCGGGGTACCGTTGCAGGTCTGGCCCCATCCAGGTGGGACAGAGACCACGCAGCCCAGCTGACTGCCCCAACTAAAGGATCCATGGGGAGGGATGGACGGGGGGGGGAGTACAGGAGCAAACTGGCATGGACATGTACACTCTACCCTTCCCGGGGTACAGAGGGGTGGGGATGATATGGTCACCCTCCTCCTTTCCGGCTGGGGTGCAGCACTGACCCCGCTGGGTGTCCAGTAAAACTACTCTGTATTCTCCCCACCCTTCAGGTGGGAAGGGGAGCAAACATGTGGAAAATGGCTAGAGGTTCCTCCCGACCACTACAAGCCCTAAATTGCATAGCAGAGGCCCAGCTTGTTGGGAGGGAGAAGAGTAGCACTGTACTCATGATGAAATCCTAGCTGCTCCTCTGCCATACCGGAGATCAAAGTGTACGTCACACTCAGGTGTAGCAGGCGGAATTCAAGGGGTGTGCAGCTCATCGGCCATCCAGCACATGTCTACCCCCTACCCCTGGGCTGAGCCACGTAGAGTCACATAGGATCAGCGGGGAAGGTGGGACCAGGGTAACATTCAGGCCCGAGTCACGCTAGGCCGAGGTGCATCACACTTCTCCCGGAGAAGGTGCAAAATGGCTCAGCCATGAACAGGAAGTGCAACCCAGTTGGGGGCCTAAGGGGCAGGTTGCTGATTGGGTGGGAGATAGAGGAATGGGATGGGGTGGCAGAAGGCCAGTGTGGGGCAGTTACAGCATCTAAGCTAAAACCAGGGACACTTAAGAAAATGCTGCAGCGACAATCAATACAGTTACCAGTGCTTTCCTCCACCCCAGCCCCCACAGAGTACAAGCACCATAGTACATTAGTCCTGCCGGGCAGCAGTTACAGAGGAGGGGGCAAGAATAAATGTTATCCTGCCCATCTCCAAAATCCCTGCTAGATAAGAGGATCAGGGGGTCAGGAGCAAGTAAATGTGGTTTAAAAGCAACCGCTCGTCTCCCCACAGCTTCCTCCCCAACCCTTAGGCTCTACTCCCCCCATTGCTCTCCTCTGTCATGCCACCCCACAAAAATGCTGTACTTATCTGAAAGCTCTTAACTAGGGAGCACAGCCACAGGAGTCTTCCACCTGTCTTCAGCCCTCAGGCCGTTAATCCACCCTTGCGGTCATCCCTCCAGGCCTGCAGCAGTTCCATGGGCCTCGCGGTCTTGGGCTGGCACCAGAGAGTCCGTAGCAGCCGCCCAGTCTTGCGCACATAGGTCCGGATTCAGGGGCTCCTCAGGGTACCGATGTCCATCTCCTGCGATTGGCAGCTTCATTGGGCAGGGTGACCAGCGTGAGTGTAGAGTACCTGTTTTTTGTAAAGTATGGGCTGGTCACCTAAGGGCCCACCTGCTCCTTATGGTGGATTGACAGGTTGTTTTTTTCTTTTTTGTAATTTGCCTGGCTCCCACAGCTTTCAGAGGAGGCATCGTACCTCCTCCTACTCTGTCCGCCAGGGTGATCCCCATGGCATCCCATCCCCTAGTGTCATCCGCTCATAGGGCCAGGGGTGTTTCATTTTTCCCCCTGTTTTTCCTCCCATTCCCTTGAGATGCCTGCGCTTAGGACTGATGTCCAGGGTAGCCAACATGCTGATGCATGCTGACAGCCACACGCGGAACAGCTTCCCCCCTCCCCGACTCCAGTAGAGCCGCTGGTGCCCCGAAAGCCCGTGCATCCACTGGCTTCAGGGGCATCTGGTGCTAGAAGCACCCCTGGTTTCCCACCAAAGATGGAGGAGAGCATCCATTGGGACACTTGATCCTCCCTCCCCACTCCGACCCCCATTGAGCTGAGTCCATTCCCGAACCCGGGTCACTGGCATAGCGCGAGGTGTGGTGTCCAGCTCCTCAACCCTCAGCGCCACCGGGCCGGCAGGGATTGATAGGTTGTGATGCAGATTCTCTCTAGCGTGATCCTTTGGGTGATTTCTTCTACTGTGGGCCTCCTGTTGCATCCACTTCTTTTGGTTCTGTGGCCTCTGCTGCCATAACGTATGCTGAGGATGGGTCACAGTCGAGGGGACCTGTGGGTCCCGTTTGAGCAGGGAGCAACAGTCAGCATAGCCATTGGTGTGAGCTATGGGAGGGCCATGCTCAGGGCTGTGCCTCCGGTTGTTGTTAGGGCAAGGGAAAATTTTTTCCAAAACGTCAGCTGTGGCCTGCAGAGTGGAGAACTGCAAGGAGGTGCCATTGTGGGTAAATTTCAGGACTGCCGGATACTGGAGCAAGAAAGAGAAGCCCAGGTTGTGAAGCTTTTTCCTGGCATCAGTGTAGCCCTTCCTACAGGCCACCAGGTCCTTAGAATAGTCCTGGAACAGCATTATGCGGTTTCCCTTCCAATCCAGAGCTCCCAGCATTCTTGCCCTGGACTGGATGGCCTCCTTCTCCTCAAAGTTCAGTAAGCGTGCCAGAAGAGGTCGGGATCTCTCCCCCACTGCAGGCCACAGTTGCAGAGTTCAGCGGGCCCTCTCAATAGTGATCCTGGTGCTAGGCGGTAGCCTGAGTATATTGGGGAGTTCCTGTTGGAGGAATTGGGTAGCTCTTCCCTCCTCGCTCCCCTCCAGGAATCCAGGGAGCTGCAGGTTGTTTCTGCAGCTCCTATTCTCCAGGTCATTGATCTTATCTTGCAACCCTCAGATTTGAGCTGACTGTTCATGCAACGTGGTGCAGTGGCCTTAGATGATGTCCTCCTGGCAGGCCACCTTCTGTTCCATTAGCCCCAGTCGAGAGTCTAGATTTATCAGGGCACCAGCAGTGTTGTTGCTGGTGACCGTGAGCTCATCTGTCCTGCTGAGGATGGATGCAAACAAACATCTCACAGATGGAAGGGTTGTGACCTTTCTTGCTATTGTGGGCCATGTGGTAAAACAGGTTCTTCAGACTTCGGCAGCAGGCAGGTGAATTCCAGGAGCAAAATTTCCACAACTCGCTGAGGGCAGGTAGGAAGCACTCAGGCGTCCTCCAGATACTTTCATAAGCAACGAGCCTTCAGGAAACACATATTAAAAGCAGGTTAGATGCTCCAGTCAACGGCTGCTAAAGCTCTAAGCAGCCGTCTTAGTTGATGGCCAATCCACGCCCCTTCTCTTCCATTTTTAAGCTAAAGAATGGACACTTAGAGATTAATAAAGGTCACCGCTCGACTAACAAGGCTTGTTAGTAAGCAGTGACCTTTATTAACTCAATGTTCATTCTTTACAACAAAATGAAGAAAATAAAACCCATTCATTTCGAATGGGTGGCCTCTAACACTCTCCCTGGTCACACGTCATTATTTGCTTGAATGCGGGGGAACGTCAGTGTCACGGGGGCTCTCAGAAAGGATCAGGCTGCCCAGCAGTATACAAAAGTTGCGAGTGCTAAACCTAAGGTATGGGCTGCTATTCACACTTAAAATCTGGCTAGAATAAATACCGCTGAGGGCTGCTACTACAGTATGTGAGTGGTAGCTGCTCTCATCTAGGTCAGAAAATCTCTTTAAGCAATGCACTGTTCGTGCACAGAGATATATAAGGGCTAAGATATGGTCTGACTTACAATATCATATTTATCTTCATGACAGACCACTAATACTGTGCTTTCTCACAAATGGTGAAGCCACAGGAGAGATATCTTAATTTCAGTGGCTTCAAATGAAGATAAATATGAGATCTTTAGTCAGACCATGTAATTTCTGGTTTATACAACATGTTAGAGGTTGTACATAGGTCACAGTGACACTGAATGAAAGTGGGTGGGAGAGGATAGAATGGAAGTTACCCCCCAACCCTCCATGAAATGTGACCTTAACAAAATGAAGTTTTTACGTAGCATTTTTATTTAACTAGTGAAAGTGGGTGGAAGAGGATAGACTGAACCCCCCTCCATGTACTCTGACATAACATAGAAAAATAGAAACATAGAACTTGCAGATAAGGACCGCTAGGCCTACCCAGTCTGCCGATTTTCTTTACCTGCTGCAAAAACCACAGACCCTACTTGAGCTCCAGCTTTGTTCTCTTTCCTGTTGCTAGGGTTCCCTTATGCCTGTCTCATGCATTTTTGAATTCCCCTACTGAATTTTCTCCCGCCACCTCCACTGGGAGGCTATTCCATGCTTCCACCACCCTTTCTGTGAAAAAATACTTCCTCTTGGTACCCCTTAGTCTACCCACTTCCAGCCTCATGTCATGGCCCCTTATTCTAGAACATCTCTTCTTCTGAAAGATGCTACCCTCCTGTACCTTATTTATGCCCTTGAGATATTTGAAGGTCTCTATCATACCTCCCTCTCTCACCACTCCTCCAGAGTATACATATTGAGGTCCTCCAGTCTCTCCTCATATGACTTTTGGTGCAGGCCCTGCACCACTTTTGTTGCTCTTCTCTGAACTGCCTCTACCCTGTCTATGTCCTTTCGGATTAACGGCCTCCAGAACTGGACACAGTACTCCAGATGAGGTCTCACTAATGGTTTGTACAGAAGCATCACCACCTCCTTTCTTCTGCTGGTGATACCTCTCCATATGCACTCCAGTACCCCACTGGCTCCTCCCCTCAAAGCCTTGGAACATTGTTTAGCCACCTTTAGGTTATCTGATATGATTATCCCAGATCCCTTTCCTGTTTGGTGGCTGTCAGTGTCTCCCCTTCCCCCCATCATGTGAGCCTCCCCTGGGTGCCTGTGCCCCAAATCATGATTTTGCACTTCTTTGCATTGAATCTTAGCTGCCACACTCTCGACCATTCCTTTAGTTTGCCTTGATCCCTCCTCATTTTTTCCACCCTTCCCGGAGTATCTATCGTGTTGTAGAGCTTAGTGTCATCTGCAAGGAGGCATACCTTTTTTTCCAGTCTCTGCAATGTCACTTTAAAAGACACTGAATAGGACTAGCCCTATAATGATCACTGTGGCACCCCGCTGGTCACCCTCCTTTCCTCTGATTGAGCTCCATTTATCACCACTGTGTTCTATTCCTCAACCAATTTCTAACCCAGTTTACCACCTTGGGACCCATTCCCAGGCTGTCTAGCTTGTTTACAAGCCTCTTATGTGGAATGGTGTTGAAGGCCTTGCTGAAATTCAGGTAGGCCACATCCACCACTCCCCCCGATCCACTTCCAAGGTCACCTAGTCAAAGAAATCGATCAGATTTTTTTGTTTGACATGACCTTCTCACTGTGAATCCATGCTGCCTCAGATCCTGGGCTTCTCTGGATTCAAGATGTTCCACAGTCCTTTCTTTTAGCAGTGATTCCATTATTTTCTCCACCACCAAGGTCAGGCTGACTGGTCTATAGTTCCCAACCTCTTCCCTGCTCCCACTTTGGTGTAGAGGAACTACATCTGCTCTCCTCCAGTCCTCTGGAACCATTCCTGTTTCCAGCAATTTGTTGAACAGGGCTGCCAGTGGTGTAGCCAACACCCCCCTAAGCTTCTTTAATATTCTAGGATGTACCTCATCTGGTCCCATTGCCTTGTCCACTTGTGTGTGAGTTCCTTAAGAACTCCATCCTCCGTAAATGGACTGATGTCCACATCCCTCCCCTTATTGCTCTTGCCATGTGGTCCCTCACCTTCCCCCTCTTCTGTGAATACTGAACAAAAATATTTGTTCAGGACTGTTGCTTTTTCCAAGTCCCCTTCTCCACACTCCCCTTCTTCCCCTGAAGCCTTATGATCCCACCCATTGTATTTCTCCTTTAACTAAGGTACCTATAAAAAGTCTTGTCCCATTTCTTTACTGCCTGGGCTATTTTTATCTCCATTTGTGCCTTTGTACTCCTGATTGCTTTCCCTGCCTCCCTCTGCTTATCCAGATATACTACCCTGTCCTCCTCTTTCTGAGTTTCCTTGTACTTCCTGAAAGGCAACTCATTCGCTCTTACTTTCACTGCCACTTTCTTTAAGGAACCATAGTGGTTTTCTTTTTCTCTCTTGCCTTTCTTTATTTGCCTAACACAATGGTTTGTTGCCTCTACTATGGCTCCTTTTAGATGGGCCCACTGTTCCTCAACCCCCCCCTGGTCCTCCCTCCCTGCAAGGGCTTTCCTGAGACATACCCCTAAGTTTACATAGTATATCCTCCTGAAGTCCAGAACCCTTGCTTTTGTGTGGCTTGACTCTGCCACTGTACTCATATTGAACCACACCATGTGATGATCACTGGACCAGGTGTCCACCCACCATTACATTTGCAATTCTGTCCCCATTGATGAGTACCACATCCAAAATCACACCCTCACAGGTGGGCTCTAGCGCTTGCTGCCTAAGGCATGCCCCTTTCAGGGAGTCCAGTATGTCCCTGCTTCTGGCTGAGGCTGTGGCTGGGAATGCTCCAATCAACATCTGGCAGATTGAAGTCACCTACCAGCAGCAATTCCCCTTTAGTTGCCATCTTCGGAATGGCTTCCACTATAACCTTGTCCAACTCTTCCCCTTGTGCTGGAGGTCAATAGATCATGGCCATGCGACTAGTGGTGCCGTTGCCTATCTTTAGGGTGACCCACAGGGCCTCTGCACCCCCTCCCATAATCCCTGTACTGCAGTTGCTTTTATACCCTCCCTGACATAAAGAGCTACCCCTCCCCCTTTTTACTCTCCCTGTCTTTTCTTGATAGAGCAAAACCTGGTATAGCTACATCCCAGTCATGGTTACCATTATACCATGTCTCCGTAATAGTGACAATGTCAAGGTCAGACTGCCATCAAGGCCACCAGGCCTGGAATTTTATTTCCCAGGCTACAAGGCATTAACACACATGCCTTCTATACTTTGTTACTTCCCCTCCTGTCATCTCCTCTTTTATCCTTATGCCTTCTCTCATTATCCCCCCCCCCCCCAACTTTAATCCCTTTTTCCTTTTCTCGGCCATTCTGTCTTTTCCTAGTTTCATTACCATCGGCCATTTCCCAACTGTAGGGTCCTCCCTGCTGACTACATTAACATGTGGGGGAGGGCAGTTTGGTTCTTCCTGCGTCCTTCCACCACCTCCCTTGGCTAGTTTAATGCTTGCCAATTAAACATTTAAACCACACACTATGGACAATGAGCCCCTCCCTGGTTAGATGTAGGCTGTTGCCCTTGTACAGGCCCACATCCCTCCAGGTGGGTCCCCAGTCCCCAATGTTTTGAATATTTTCTGCCTTCTAAGGGCAGCTGCCACTCCATTCAATCTGACCTGTCTGTGCCATCAATCCAGTTTTAAACTTTTCAGTTTGAGTCACCATTTTTTTTCCTTTGTTTGCCAGTCCTCTGGATTATTCAGGTGCCACTATGTGGGACCACGAGTTTACGCATGCACAGGTGGGAGTCGGCACACTTTGTTGACGTGGAAGCTGGAGAAGATTGCAACACTTGGGTGTTTTTTCTTTTAATTATTTAGCTACACCGGACACAAAAGAAATAAGTACATTTGTTGAAACACCTAATAGCACAATACGAAGAGATGGAAAGGTGACGGAGACAGAAAGGTCTGACAGCTGAATGGCAGCTCTGTGTACCAGTAGTTGGGTTGGACACTTTCACTTTCAGCTCATGCAAGGATTCTTGGTACAATGTCATATCGAAGCAGCAAAAAATACAATGATGAGATACTGATACTGTGAAAGACAATCATCATCTTGCACAGTGCCCCAAGATATCACTTTTTATCTTACTGTTTATCCTCAAACATATGTTGTATAAACATATACCGGTATGTATATGTATATGTATATGTATATGTATATGTATATGTATATGTATATATACACATATACATATATAGGGGATATGCAATAGACTGACTCAAAATATGCAATTTATCTTTTCATGTATGATGGCACAGGACCATATGAAAGACTTGGCCCCATGCAAGTGATGATGAACTGTGTATTTTAAGTCAGACCTTTGTATATTTGATTTCTACAACATCACTTTACTAGTTATACTTCTTAAATGAGCCCTTTGTATGAAGATACACCTGTTTTTGTTTGATTTTAACTGCTAGCTTCAGTGCTACACTTGGCTATTGTGATTTCATCAGCATTGTGAAAGCTACACTCTGATTGGTTCAGCATGCATTGTGACATACCTTACTTTGCAAGATAATATTATCTAGCTATATTGAGTCATTGTGACATATCCTACTTTGCAAGATATATATAACCATTCTTTTTTTGAAACTTTGCAGAATTTATTAAATAAGATGGCTTGCACCATATTACATAGATACATTTCACAATATGAACAGAAAATGAGGTTCAGAGTGACATTGTACATACATGCTGTCGCAGATTGTTCTTGGAACCTGTTTTCTGCTAGAGTTCATTGTGTAAGCATGCCATGTTTAAGGTGAAATAATAATTGCTTATGGTCTATAGTCTTTAGTGCCATATACTGTGCAGCATAAAATGTGTGCCATTGTCTAAAAGTCCTTTATACAATAGGCTATTGCAGTGTGGCAATATATCCTGTGCTTTTAAATAAATGAATGTTTGCAACCTTTGAAAACACTAAAGAAAACTCAACATGGTGCTCTAAGTATATTATCACTAGTAATTAATAACTGATGACATAATTACTCAATAATACCCTATTGATAAAAATTCATAAACTATACTTAAAGGGACACTATTAATCCCCTTAGGCCTAAAAGTGTCTCTAGTCTAAAAACATATATTATGATTGGTCACATTCTGTAGAGACTGCTGATGTAACTGGTAGTTTGATTCAGATTCCTGGTTTCTTTTTAAAAGTGAGATCCCACCTGGAGTACTGTGTCCAGTTCTA
This sequence comes from Neoceratodus forsteri, assembly GCA_016271365.2. Taxonomy (NCBI): domain Eukaryota; kingdom Metazoa; phylum Chordata; order Ceratodontiformes; family Ceratodontidae; genus Neoceratodus; species Neoceratodus forsteri. Next base: position 79,153,683 of record JADMNL010000025.1, read on the forward strand.
GAGATCACATTTTAGGAAGGACATTGACAGGGTGAGGGCTGTCCAGAGGAGGGTGACTAAAATGGTGCAGGGGCTGCATCAGAAGCCCTATGAGGAGAGACTGAAAGACCTCAATATATATACACCGTAAAAGAGGAGGAAGAGTGGAGACATGATAGAGATGTCTAAATACATCATGGAGTTGAGTAAGGCACAGGAGGGGAGTATTTTTCAGAGACAAAGATGCACGAGAACAAGAGGAAATACAAAGACTCTGGAGGGGGGAATTTAGAAGGGATTTGAGGAAGTACTTCTTCACTGAAAGAGTGGTGAATGTCTAGAAGAGTCTTCCAGTGAAGGTGGTGGGGACAAAAACAGTGGTGAACTTCCAGTATGCATAGAACAGAGACAAAGGAATCTAGGAATGGGGCAGGGAGCTAGAGATCATGTAGGGACGTGGTAATAGTACAGTCAGGGGCAAAAGGGCAAACTGGGTGGGCCAAGCAGTTCTTATCTGCCATCAAATTATATGTTTCTGTGTTGAAGTGAAAAACAGACTGCCCACCATTCTGGTGTTAACACATGAAAATGTGTTTGTTTACAGTCCTTGATCAACTCCCACTGCATCTTTCCTGGAACACCCCCCAGCACAGTCTAGCTATTCATTATGCAGCGGAAAGAGAGGAGACTATTGAATCATGAGTGGCTGCTCTGTTGTTCAGGAAGTACACAATCGGAGCAGAACAAGAATCTGAAATAAAACAAGTCTGGGTATCATTATACCATTAGCATACATTTCAGTTCTACTACGAAAGGAAGCAAATAAAGTAACCAGCAACATAGGAGAATTTTAGAGAAGGTAAGCAATCATAAAATGTGGGGTTGCAGCTAGAAATAATATGATGCAAAAGGGCTGATAGTATCTCTTTAATTAATTCCTAAATTATCACTCACTGTCACTTTCCTAATAACCAACCATGTTCAATTCATGTTTAATCAGTTATGACAGCATCAACTGACAACTTTTTTTACATTTCCTACCTAAATCCCAAATTTTCAAAAACAAATGGTTTCACATTTTGTAGTTTCCTCTCCTCTTCCACAGCCCTACACACACACCAGTACAAATAAAAACTAAAACAGCACATTTATGAAATACTTCAAACTAGCTTCCCTAAAACAGCAAAGTGACAAAAAATATTTAAACAATGTGATCTCCTTAAAATGTTCTTTGCAACCCAAGCTTAAACTTTTACATTTTGTAGCCCTTAAAAAATTGAAACAAACATGTGCTCTAAGTAGCAAGCTATTTTAAAGCTCAACGCAGCCTCCCTATGATTTGCTCTCCCTGATTTCCTAATTAAAAACATTGCATCTTCTTCCAGCTGACAATAAAAAAGTTTTTCTTGAAAGAGCTGGTAGAATCAAAAACAGCAGACAGTAAAATATAACACGTTTTAGGAAGTAGTCAATTGTGACTTTTTATTTCCAAAGTATTTTTCTTTTCCCTTTTGCTTGTTAGAATGTTTATATGCTGCGTGTGTGGAATAGCACTCTGCCTGGCAGCTGGCATGTCTAGTTATATTCCTCCCACAACACCATCACCACTGTGGCCTCACTGACAGTGACATCACAGGTGACTGACCTGGAAGCCACTGAGTGGCTCTTTCTGAGCAGCTGTGAAGTCACAGTCAATGAAGTCACAGTGCTGAACAAGATAAAGCTGATATGTAATGAGGTATGCCACCTTATGCGTGGTGCAGATAACTGCACTTGTAGTTGTACCCTTTAAGCAATCACTAACTGGTTACTTCTAACCAGCAGAATAAAACTCCAGAGATGTTTGCTAGCCAAAATGGTGCACCTGGACCTAACACTCCCTGTTTAACAAATTGCTTCTGCAATGTCTCCAACCAATACAACACCAGGAACATGGACAGGAATGCCCTGAAGCCTCTTTTCCAGCATACTTAGCTAGGGCAAGTGGTCATTTGCTGTCAGGGCTGCTGACTGGTTAAACCAGCTGCCTGATGCACTGCCAAATCTCCCCAAGTTTAATCAGTTTAAGAGACCTTTGTGGTCTTGTAATATTCTGGTATCCTGTACAGATGGACTTAGACACAGCACATCAGTTCAGTGACTATTTTTATTCATACTGGAGATATTGGTCACACACTGCTGGACATAAAGGATTGCCCAGTGGGCATGACAGGAACTATACCTACCTACATAGGACTACAAATATCTATATGCAGGGACTACAGTCCTAATGGTGTTCCCTGTACTTCCTACTACCATACATATACCTATATGTATATCCTACACTCCTCCCCCTTAGAAAGAAAGTAGTCTAAATACTTCAGCAATAACATTTCCTAACTTCAGGGCCAAATTAGACTATTCGGTACTCTGAAACAAGTTTGGGGATTATTCTGCCCCTCTGGCAGAGCCTGTAACTAAGTAACAGTACAAGTAAGACTCCATTTGCACATAGGCACAAGTTCAGTACATAATGTAAATGTCAAGTCTTTGTGGTGGTTTTCGGTGCCTCATGAGATCTCTTTCATCTGGAACAACCACTGGTGGTAAAACTGGTGTTCTGTTACTAGTTGGCACCGGCCTCGGTGGAGCTTCATGGGCAGGAGCAAAGTCCTCTGTGTCACTGTCCTCATCTGGTGTACATTTTCTGCTACATGTACTGGAACCTCTGAATGTAGCAGGTGATCCACATGTACATGAACAAGTCAATGTCCCACACAAACAGTATAGGTCATAGGTCCACAAGTTGCCATCACCACCCTTGGAATCCAAGAACCCTTGGGATGTCTGCAGTCATGAGTCATCATCCTCTCCCCAAGATGGAAAGTCTGTATTGGCTTGGATGATCTGTCATGACCCTTCTACTGTTGCTGTTTGGTGACAGTATCAGCCAAATGTGATTTGAACAATGCCAAATAAGTACAAGGCTGACATTTTAGGAACAGTTCAGCAGGTGTTCGTTCTGTGACTGTGTGAGGAGTGTTTCTGTAAAAGCGAACAGGAAATGAACCAACCTTTTGAGTTGTAGGTATTGACTGTGAATCTAGTGTAGTCCAAGCTTTTTTGAATGTCTGTACAGCTTGTTCAGCTGTACTATTTGATGCTGGATAGTAAGGTGAAATCAAGATATGTCAGGCCTCATTCTTCATTAAGAACAGTTTAAAGTCATGGGACGAAAAATGGGGACCATTGCCTGACACTAACTCCTGTGGTAGTTCACATGAAGCAAAAATGTTGTCTCAGAAAATTTAGTCTTTTCAGTGTTTGTGAGTGGTGTGGGAAGCATTTCCAGCCATTTGGAGTTGACATCAATTACTTTTAAGAAATGTTGTTTGTCCACATTGGCATAGTCGACATGGACGCACTCCCACAGTGTAATAGCCCAGGATCAGGGATGCAAGAGTGCAGTTATTGGCTGGTTGTAGACAGCTGCACATAGAACACATTAGTTGACAATATGTTGGATATCTTGATCAAGTTCTGGCCACCAGAAGTATCCCCTGGCCAAGGCCTTCATTCAAGAGATTCTAGGATGACTGTCATGTATGTCAGAAAGTAACCTCTTGAGGAACTTTGGAGGTATCATGACTCAAGCTCCCCACAGAACACAGCCTTGCTCTGTGGACAACTGGTCCTTCTTGTTCAAAAAAGGTCGGAGAGTCTGGTCTCCCTTAAAGTTGGGCCAATCATTTAAGGCCAAATCTAGGCCTTTAAAGAGGACAGGGCCTTGTCTTGTCTCCTCTGTGACATCCTGTAAAATAATGAGTAATTTCTTGAGAGGTGAAAGTTAAAAAAATGCCCGATTGCCTTCCTCCTCTGCGGCATCTTTGCATGGTAGTCTCCATAATGCCTCTGTATTTGCATAATCCTGAGAACAACTGTATTCAATGTCATAGTCATAAGCCAACAAAATCATGTCTCATTGCTGCATCCTGAGTGAAGCGAGAGTTGATACTGTGGCATTTGGCCCCAGAATTCCAGTAGAAGCAATCTGTTAGCAGACTGAATTTCCATCCATACAAGTACTTCTGGAACTTCTTGACACTGAAAAGTATGCTCAAGGCTTCTTTCTCGATCTGAGCATAGTTTCTTTTGCTTGAGGACAATGTCCTGGAAGCAAAAGTGATTGGATGTTCCTCCCCAGAAGGTAAGATGTGAGAGATGACGGCCCCCAGTCCATATGGGGTTGCATCGAATGCCAGCCTCAGAGATTTGGCTGGGTTGTAGTGCACTAGTCACTTGCTGTGCAGAAGACATTGCTTGCAAGCATGAAATGCTTCCTTATACTGCGGCGGCCAGTTCCATTTAGCTTCTTTAGAAACACAGAAACATAGAAGTTGACGGCAGATAAGGACCTCAAGGCCCATCCAGTCTATAGTAAGTTATGTCAGGGTTTCAACAGTGTGGATAAGTGTGCTAGGAAACATCTATAGTAGTTTAACAGGCCTACAAATGATCTTAACTCTGTCACATTTGTTGGTGCTAGTGCATTGACTATGGCATCCACCTTGCTCTCTATTGGGTGTAGGCCTTGGGCATCAATCTGATAGCCTCAGTACATAATAGAATTTTGCAGAAACTGACATTTGACTAGCTTCACTTTCAGCCCATACTGCTGCAGTATGGACAAAACTTAGTGCAGGATTGTCAGATGCACTTTCACAGTGGGTGCTGTTACCAAGATATTGTCTATAAAACAGACTACATGGTCCAGTCCATGCAGTATCTGGTTCATTGTGAGCTGAAAAATTGCTGAGGCTGTGAAAACTCCATAGCCCAAGTGATGATATTGGTAAAGTCCCTTGTGGGTGCTGATGAGTAGATATAGCTCTGACTCTGGTTCCAGTTCCAACTGCTGGTATGCAAAAGATAATTCCAAATTGCTAAAGAACTTTCCACCTGCTAGTGTGGCAAACAAGTCCTCTGCGTTGGATAATGGGTATGGGTCTGGCTCTATACAATGGTTCACTATAACCTTGTAATCATCACACACCCTCACTGCTCTCTCTCTCTCTCTCTCTCTCTCTTCAATATCACAATGATAGGGCCTCTATTCATGACACAATACCATGACTTTTGAGACAATCTAGTTCCTTCTTTACCACTTCTCTTAAGGCGTAGGGTACTGGAAGAGGCTTGTGGAAAATTGGAGTGGCTCCCGGTTGCACTTGGATCTTCATCTTGAAATCCCAGATTATGCTGTAGCCATCCTGGAAAATAGGACCATGTTTGCCCAGTACGTTTTGCAGTGCATCTTGCAGTGCATTGGTCACAGTGTTTAAGCTGAAGATCTTTTCCCGGTTCAACTTGATTTTCTTGAGTCGGTTTCCTCCTAGTAATGCTGGTCTTTCCCCTTGCACTACCACCAGAGGCAAGGTCCACATTCCTTATTCACAGGTAACTGGTACCCGAATTTCTCCCAGCAGAGGGGCGTGTTCTCTAGTGTAAGATGAGAGCTGCATATGTGATGGATGCAACGGGCACTGCTGAAGTTTCTCTCTGTAGATGTGCTGTGGCACAAGTGATACTGATGCTCTGGTGTCAAGCTGCATGGTAACCAGTTGTCCTGCTAACTGGATCTGTAGGCAAATTTCCTTGTCATTGTCTTGTGTTGCATAAACCATGAACAGTGTTAATGTCTCATCTTCCATTTTGGTTGCTGGACTGGCATTTGTGACATACTGTGCATGAGCAGTCCGTGATGCACTTTTGCACACTTTCTGTATGTGACCCACTTTTCAACAGCCATGGCACTTCTCATGTCAAAATTGGCATGTGCTTTGCTGGTGGTTACCTTCACATCTGTAACAGTTGTTTCAACCTTGTGGAAGTGTCCTGTGGTGCTGGCTTCTGAAATATTTGGGTTTGCTGATAAACTGGTGGTGGACTACTTCGTGGTGTGGAATCTCCCTTGGGTCCTGGTGTATGGGTGACCTTGTGAACCCTACTCCTTTGTGGTTCAGAATGTTCCGCTAGTACTCTGGAGCCTTTTTGGGTGAGCTCCTTAGCAAGTGCAATGTCACAGGCTGACTTGAAGTTTAGGTCTGCTTCTGGCAAATGCTGTTTTTGATAGGCTTCCGCTCTCAGACAGCAGACAAATCAGTCCTGGAGGGTCTCATCAAGGGACTGGCCAAATGTACAGGTGCATGGCAGATGCTTTAATGCAATGATGTAGTTGGCAATAGATTCCCCCTCCTGTTGGTTCTGATGATGAAAAAACGTAATGTTCGGCAATGATAAGCGGCTGGGGTTTGAAATGCCATGTAAGTGTCTCGGTGACTTGCACATATGTCAGGATCAGGATGTCGTCTGGTGCAGTGAGATTCTGGAGGAGGGCATAAATCTGTGGTGACAAAACTGCTAGGAAGACATCTACTTTGTTGCCATCTTTGATTTCGTTTGCCTTCAGCCATCAGTGAAAACGCTCTAAGTATAAATCAAATGCTTCCTTTGATTCATCGAATTCCAGTACATGTCCAATTTGTGCCATGGCAATAGGAATTCTGATGTGCTTACTGTGCACAGTGCACTATTCTGCACTGAGTTGCACTGATCTGACTGCAACTATAGGGTTAGCCACTAGGTGATGACATTGTGCTGCTTGGTGCTGGAGAGGTGCAGTTCCAGTCCTCCAACCTAGATGGCACTGTTGGCGGAAACGATTGCTGTGGCTGTGCAGGCTGAATGGAGGTGGTGCCTGCTTTATAGTTTCAGCAGTATTGGTGCCTGGTAGAGTTATGGTTCCCTTAGGTTTGGATACCTGGAATTCCTGCTGTTGTTCTATGTGTTACAGCAAGGTACAGGTGTAACTTAACATTTATTTATACACTGATGTCCCCCAGAGGCTAGCCAGTTGCCAGAGAGTATGTTGGGAGTGGGCTGCCACTGCCTGGATCACAACCTCAGTCCAGCAGCACACAGGAAGGTAAGCAGATAAGCAAACTAGTAGCCCTACTTATTGAAATGCTCTGTTTTCTTTTGGTGCATTAAATCTCTCGAGGCAGCTTAGATAGGAAGCAGACAGGAACAGCAGTACTGTTGTGTGTTTAACTTGCTGTGCATTATTCCCATTTGTGTAAGTCAGAGACTGCAGCTGGAAGAAAAGGGTATTTGGAGCAGCTGGTTGGGGAGTTTAGCAGTGCTACGGACCAATGCGAGACAGTGGGGGGATTCCTTGTGCACTTAAAGAATATGCAGCAGCTTTCCCAACCTTTCTGGCACCCATGAGGGTCATTTTCCTTGTGATCCTCATCACCAGTGTAATATTGTGGTGCCCTGTACAGACGGACTCAGACGCAGCACATCAGTTCAGTGGCCATCATTATTCATACCGGACATACTGGTCACACACTGCTGGACACAGACAAAGAAATGCCGCTGGACATGACATGCACTGTACTTACCTACATATACTACAGATATCTATATGCAGGTATTATAGTCCTAATGGCATTCCCTGTACTTACCTACATATACTACAGATATCTATATGCAGGTATTATAGTCCTAATGGCATTCCCTGTACTTACCTACATAGAACTACAGATATCTGTATGCAGGTATTACAGTCCTGATGGCATTCCCTGTACTTACCTACATAGAACTACAGCTATCTATATGCAGGGATTACAGTCCTGATGGCATTCCCTGTTCTTACCTACATAGAACTACAGATATCTATATGCAGGTATTACAGTCCTGATGGCATTCCCAGTACTTACCTACATAGAACTACAGCTATCCATATGCAGGGATTACAGTCCTGATGGCATTCCCTGTACTTACCTACATAGAACTACAGATATCAATATGCAGGGATTACTGTCCTAATGGCATTCCCTGTACTTACCTACATAGAACTACAGATATCTATATGCAGGGATTACAGTCCTAATGGCATTCCCTGTACTTACCTACATAGAACTACAGATATCTATATGCAGGATTACAGTCCTAATGGCATTCCCTGTACTTACCTACATAGAACTACAGATATCTATATGCAGGGATTACAGTCCAAATGGCATTCCCTGTACTTACCTACATAGAACTACAGATATCTATATGCAGGGATTACAGTCCAGATGGCATTCCCTGTACTTACCTACATATACTACAGATATCCATATGCAGGGATTACAGTCCTGATGGCATTCCCTGTACTTACCTACATATACTACAGATATCCATATGCAGGGATTACTGTCCTGATGGCATTCCCTGTACTCACCTACATAGAACTACAGATATCCATATGCAGGGATTACTGTCCTGATGGCATTCCCTGTACTCACCTACATAGAACTACAGATATCCATATGCAGGGATTACTGTCCTGATGGCATTCCCTGTACTCACCTATACAGAACTACAGATATCTATATGCAGGGATTACAGTCCTAATGGCATTCCCTGTACTTACCTACTACCATAAATATACCTGTATGCATATACTACATGTTTGCTTTTGCATTCCAATGCAGTCGTAACCATTAAACTGTTTTATTCAGTTTCTCTCTGTATATAACCTGAGACTTTTAATACAACAATCTGTATGGATTTTTTTGAAAACTGTATGCAGCTGTTCTGTCGTAAGTGGTTTGAGCCTGACTCAAATGCATTCCCTCTGGAACTATTTAATTATTTATTTATATCTTGGATTACAATACCTTTGAACCAGAGGCTCTTTTACAAAGGTTCCATGTTGGAAAAACATATGAATACTATGACATATAAAAACAATAATTTTGATATACAATTTGATAACAAGATAAGTACAATTGAGGCAGGGTGGAATACTGTCATGTCAGTACATTCAAAGGAATAGCCTAAGTTGCACTAAAACATGGTAAAAAATAAGTTAGACCGGGGGGGGGTATGAACATGGAGATGTGGAGACAAATCCATACATTCTGTGAAAAATGTAACCAATAAAAAGAGCACAACAATAACAAGGTAATAGTAAGAAAACGCTGCTGGAGGTAGGCATTGTTAAAGGGTGGGGGGTGAGGTGCACAGTCTGATGGGAGAGGGGGAAATGACAGACACTTATAAGGGGGTGGGAAGTAGAGGGGAGTGTGTAGGCATGATAGGGGAGGTGGTGGGGTAGGTAGGGTGAGACCATATTGAATACCATAGAGGTGGGGGTAGAGGAGGGTTGAGAGGGCAGGTAGTGGTGGTGGGAGCAGTATCAAGAGTAGTTGGGTGGGAGGGAAGGAGGTAGTGAGAGGAGGAGGTTGAGGTATGGGCAAGGTGAGGGGTTGGGGAAGTGAGCAAAATGAGAGTGGAGGAGTGGTTGGGGGGAGGGGAAAGGTGCCACGTAGGGAGAGGAGCGACTTATAGTCAGCAGTCACAGCTATTAAATGCAGAGAGATGTTTTCTAAGATTACACTTAAAAGGGCTAATCCTGGACTCTTTCTGAACATCAGTGGGGAGGTTATTTAGGCAGCAGGGCACCCTGGATGAAAAGCAATGCTGCGCCTGGGAGGTGCAGCAAAAAGGAACTTGATATGCCAGTTTAGACAGGCACTGAGTTTGGTGGGGGTTAGATGTGAGGATTAGGTATTTCTAAGCGACAGGGGTTGACTGGCCAAGACTGATTTTTTTTTTGCCAGAAGGCAGGTCTGGTAGGTGATTCTGCCCTTCAGGTTTAACCAGTTGGTCTGTGTATGCAGATTTCAAGTATGCGTTAGTCTGTGAGTTCCAGTAATCAACCTGCATGCCTTGTTGAGGGCTGTGCAGAACCTTTTGAGCATGGTGTCCATGGCTGCTCCGTAAACAGCTAAGCCGTAGTCAATGATAGACAGACCTGAACTAGTTACGGCAGTCTAGAGCATATCTGAGTCATGCAGTGCCTGTGCCTGTATAACAGTCCTATCCTGATATTCACTGCCCTTGGAACAAGGTCAGCGTGTGTACCATGGGAGAGGGAGGCATCTAGTGTGATTCCAAGGTACTTGAAATTTGGGACTTGTTCAAGCAGTGAGCCTTCATTGTTCAGCATGGTTAGTTTGTGTGATTTGGACCTGTTTTGCAGGCTAGAGAAGAGCGTAGTCTTGGTCTTCTTGTAATTCATTAGCAGCTTATGGTTTTTAAACCAGACCTCAATGTCAGAGAAACTAACCTGGAGCTGTGTTTCAAGAGGGAGTGGGTCAGGTGGACTGGTATAAATGACAGCCATCTGCATATAGCAGCATGTTATTGGAGCATGCCTTGGAGAGGCTATTGAGGAAGAGGCTAAAGAGTAATGGGCCCAAGATCGAGCCCTGGGGGACACTGGATAACACTTGCCTGCTATCAGATAAGATGACACTTATTTTGACTCATTAGGACCTACTTCCAAGGTAACTACTAAACCATCCAACTGCGTCATTTGATAGGTCAGTGTCATGGAGGGCGTTTAAGAGGAGGGTGTGGTTGACCATGTCAAAAGCTTTTGTGAGGGCGATATAAATCACCCCCACAAGCTGCCCTCAGTCAAGGGCATTACATTTAAAGGAGGTGTACTCAAGAAAGGCAGTGGTGGTGCTATGCACCTTCCAGAATCCATGTTTATTGAAACTGTAATTTTGTTTGTGAATATGTATTTGATGTGGAACCTTTGTAAATGAGCACTTATGCTAAAAGGTAATCTTTGAAGTTTTCAATAAATAAATAAATATAATGGGAGGAACAGAGCTAGATATTTCAGCTGTCAGGCGTAGTGCCATTCCACACATCACACCTGCTAACATCAGGAAAAAAAATCTTCTAATTAACCAAAGGGAAAAGAACAAGTACCTCCGATATAAAAGGTAATAGTTTGCAGCTTTTATTTATTTATTTATTTGTTTGTTTTGGGTTTTTTTGGTAACCAGGGAGGTACACTAGACAATTAAATAGCTATTTTCAGGTATGACCCGGGAAGGTACTGAAGAGAAGCAACAAATTCCAAATTGAACAAACAAAATACAAAGACAAAATTCAGAAAGCCCAAAATATGGGCATTGTCGAGGAGGGTACATAGCGAACATAACAAGTTACAATTATTGCATATATACAAAAAGAGTATGAGCAAATCCAGATTTAACAAATTTAAGATGCAATGCATTATGCAAAGGTATCAGCAGGGAATGAAATAATAGACATAAATTAGATTAGAACTTTGGTAGTTTGGCAATGTAAGGCAGGGTCTAGAAAAAGTTACAGGTCACGGATAAAGTGACACGTGCCTTCAGGGCAATTACAAAGGTTGACAAGGTGGGAGAACTTCACACCTTGGATGACAGTGAGTTCCATAGCTGAGGGGCGAATGAGGAGAAAGCCTGGTCACCCATTTTCGATGATGAATGAGGTGGGGGTCTGTGGATCTGTGCATGTAAGTAGGGTGAGCACCATGTAATAGAGAAATAGGTATGGCCGGGGAGTCAGATCCAGGTAGCGCACAAAGGAAACATCCTAGCACATATGACCGGGAGCGAGGGGCTAGCCATCCTAAGGAGGAGTAGCCACCCTAAGTAGGACTAGAGGGTGCAATAATGAGTGAGACAGGGGAAGGATAGGGCAACATGGCAGATCGTGTTGTAACTGACATCCCATTTATGCAGTGAAGATTTGGGTGCATTAGTAAGAATAAGGGAGCTATACTGTAGGCAGAGGAGAAGGATGCCTTGGGAGAAAGCTAAACCTCATTTTCGGAGTAAGGCAATGGTGGAAACAGTAAGCCAGACTGATCCTGGAATTAATAAATTTGTTTAGGGTTAAGATGTTTAAGTAGAAATCCAGTGCAGGGTCTAAAGTAACATCTAGTAACTAAATTCATCCGCCAGGGAGAGTAGAGCCATCTGCACTTTGGATGAACAGTGAATGAGAGCAGGAGGAGCAATGTGTCTTGGAACCAAATAGCATTGCTTGAGATTTGGAGGCAATGATAACCAGGTTGTTGGCCATAAGCCAGTCCTGAATGTGGGTGAAGTCCATGATGATTTAGGCATTAATTTGCGAGTGGTTTTGGGTGCTGTAGTAAAGGGCAGTATTATCAGTGTGCATGATGATAGAACAAGAGAAGGTGACAGAGGCGAGGTAGTTTATGAAGACTGAGAAAAGTCGTTGGCTTAGAATAGACCCCTGAGGAATGCCTCAAGTAATAGGCAATATACTGGAAGAGGTGGCACCAAATTTGAAAAATTGTTGCCTGTCTAAGAAGTACTTAGCAAACCAGGAATTGGCATATGGGAAGACACCAGTATCAACTAGTTTTCAAGATAGGAGCGCATGATCCACTGGGTCAAATGCCTTGGACAAATCAAATCCAGAAGCAAATGATTTGATACCTTTTAATGGACCAACATAGATGTAACAACAAGAACAAAGTGCTCTAGCTTTTGGACCAACAAGTCCTTCGTCAGAAGTGTAATAACAGTTATTTAGAAAAAACAATACTTTTAACACCCAGATCATGCAGAAAAAAAACAGAAAAAAAATTCCCCATTGGTTTAAAATACTCATTTAAAAAAACAGAAGATGATGTCAGAGAATCTTAATAGTACCATATCACCTTCAGCTGGGAGAGTCTCAGGGTCAAAGGTGCTTAGTGCAGAAGACATACAAAGAACTCTACTGCATATAAATTAAATTGACATGTAAGATAACAACTACTTGAGCAGATGGCTCTTAAATCAAATTATAAGTGTCACAATGTGTATAAGAATGCAACTACTGAAAAACAACCCCCACCCAGATTAAAGACATACAAACATTGTCTTAGGACTACAAGAAGCATCTATGTATATATAACAGACAAAGCGTAACCAGTAAAGCTTTTTTTAAAAGATCAGTAGTTACACACTGTATGATGTGAAAAACTTAGCTGGACCCATTACCCAGCTGTACTCTCCAGCTAGATATTATGCCCCATAAACTTCAAAAGCCTATAGTGTAGTAACAGGACTTTGTAAATGATAATATAAATATAAAGTGACAGTATAAGTGTCAAACAAAAAACTACTTGTCAAGGACCACCAAGGAATTAAGACCATGCAGCCTGATATGTACCAATGTCAATAAATTCTCAGTGTATAATATAACAACTTGATGTACTGAAAATGTCTAAGGAATCTGAATAAGAAATAAACATTCAATTCTCTCCTCCCCTCCACACACACAACACACCCCACCCCACCCATAATGTGGGGGGCACTAGTTTTAAGGAGATACACACACACACACACACACACACACTCCTAATGCACCATCATTCACATCAATCACTGCAATTGTTACCCAAAGGAATTCAACTTGTCATGAAATCCCAAGTAAAAGTGATCCTGTTTCCTAATATCTACAGAGTAAACATGTGACACTATTTAACCTTACTCCTATCTGCACAGTAATATCTCCAAGGATTCTGGATAGAACCACAATGAAATAAAACTTCCACTCTCCCAGGGTAAGGTAACTAGAAGTAAATATAAAGTATGTGTGTAAGACAAGAGTCCTAACATACCTACATTTCCACAAATCACTACAATATTAGCCTAATGTAAATAGATTTGTCCAGGACCCCCATGCAAATGAGATCTCGCACCCCAATATGTTCAGAGTTAAAAAATGTGACAGTCTATAATAACACTGCTGTATGTACAGTAACAGGCTAGGGAATCTGAATATGGCGCAATGGAATCAACCCCACTCCCAGGTGAAGTTAAATAGTAAGAAGGAATTAATATTCATTATGTGTGTGAAGTAAGAGTAATAACACACTGTGACTCCATGTATTTAAATAGAAGCCTACCTCAATGTGACAGCAATCCCAACACCTGCTATATTCACATATCTCCCAAAACACACACACACACACACACCACGTGCTGAAGTCCTATAATATGTCAGTCCGAAGAAGAAGAGGTCTGTGGATGTTAAATCCTGTAATGTCCCATGAAACCCAAATCTATGTTCATCCCATCTGCTACCGTATTGACATGTAAAATAAGTTTAATCTCAAAAGCTCATCTTTGTTGTGTGTTTTTGAGATTTCCTTTTAAGACCATTACTGACATATCTGAAATTGAGTGGTCAGGCTGAGAGAAGTGTTGCCCCACTGGTTTTTCAGTCTTCTTCATTTTAATAATATGTCTGTGTGAGTTTATCCTAGTGCAGAGCTGTTGACTTGTCTCTCCAACATAACCTGTTTGTGGACATCTCTTGCACTGAATGAAATAAACAACATGTTGTGATGTACATGTATAACTCCCATGTACCTTGAATTGTCTGTTTTGTGATGTAACCACACAGTCCGAAATGGAAATGAGCTCACAAGTCTTACAGGTGCATTGATTGCAGGGCCGTGTACCATTTAGTGTCATGGTATTCTGTTCTGGCGAAAGCTTGCTCCTAATAATCAGGCTGGCTAAGTTTGGTGGTTGTTTAAAAGAAAGTAGTGGTAGTTCCTTAAAAATACAATTAAGAGTCTCATCCTCACTAAATATTGAGTGAAAGGCTGTCTTTTCTTTATACTGAAGTAGTTGTTGTCTTGGTACTTGCGTTGCACGTTCTGTTGTCCTGTCAATTTCTCTGGAAGAGTGTCCCTGCTCAATAAAGGTGCTTTTCAACATAGCCAAATGTGTATCTCTGTCCTTCTCATTTGAACAAAGGTGACATCATGGTGCTTGACTGTACATGACAGATTTTTTTTGTGTGGTTTAGGTGATTACTTTTCTTGTGTAAGTATCTCTGTCTGTCTGTTGGCTTCCTGTAAATACATGTATGTAAGGTTCCATCCTTAATGGTGACTGTGGCATCCAGAAAATTAACATTGGTGGTAGAATACTCCAGGGTAAGCTTTATGGTATGGTGAAGGTTATTAAGTTCTTTATAAAAATCTTTAAATGCATCTGTGCCCTCCGTCCAAATGATAAGCAAATCATCAATGTAACAGAAATAAACTAGTGGTTTGTGGGACAGTGCCTTAAAAAGTCCTCCTCCCATCTTCACGGCTTATTGTAACTAAAAACTTCAATAAAATCTTAAATGGTAAAAAAAAAGTCCTCCTATAAGTCTGCCATAAAGAGGTTAGCATATCGTGGAGCCATCCTGGTGCCCGTTGCTGTTCCCATAGTTTGAACATAATGTTTACCATTGAAGTTGAAGTTGTTATGTGTCAAAATGAATTCCATAAGTTTCCCCATCACTTCAGGGTTGATGTTTTGGTTCAGTCCTTTCTCCTGTATGTATTTAAGGCAGGCTGAAATGCCATCTGTTTGTGGAATACTAGTGTAGAGGGATGTTACATCCATCGTCACTAAAATGGTATCAGGTAGTATCAGGTATCAGGTTCTGCGTGTACTTTCTGGTTATAAGAACTTAACCACTCAATATGGTAGCAGATGGGATGAACATATATTTGGGTTTCATGGCACATTATAGGATTTAACATCCACAGACCTCTTCTTCTTCGGACTGACATATTATAGGACTTCAGCACAAGTGGTGTGTGTGTGTGTGTGGTGTGTTTTGGGAGGTATGTGAATATAGCAGGTGTGGGGCTTGCTGTCACATTGAGGTAGACTTCTGTTTAGATACATGGAGTCACAGTGTGTTATTACTCTTACTGGTGTGATGGGTAGAGGAGACCTGGGTTTGGTTCAGTGTTCCTTGTCAGGCAGAGGTAAAGTGTTAGAGTCCACAGGGCTTGATTTTTAAGTGGTCTCGCACTGTGCAAACAAACCAGAAGGCGTTCCTCTGAATGTGAGACACTAGCAGGAATAGTAGTTTACGACTTAGTATAACACCAACGTTTGGGGGTTGGCAATCTGCTAATAGTAGACTGGAGTGGCTGAACTCCTTTAAAGGATTTGAAGGGAGATAATCAGCTGTGACTTGGGGAGCAGGTAGTATGTTTGCAAGGAGGAGAAATGAAACCAAAAGCCCTAAGAATAAGGCCACAATTAAACTAACATTTAACATGATTAGGAGCAGAGGGGAAAGGCTCTGTACAAAACAGGGGTAGGGATGGTGGTCAGAGGGAGAACACTCCTGGGTTTTGCACCACAGTGTCTTAAGGTGCATAACCTAGACCTCTGATGTCAAGCAGTAATAGGCAGTTAGTCACAGAGCAGGAGCACCCAACTGCAACAAGACCAATGAAGTGTTTCTCACTAGAATAATCAACCAATTAATATGCAGAGCAGAGACTGGTAATAAATTAAACTGCAGAGGTGCAGAGTATGAACTCAAACACACTAGCAAAGGTGACCCAGGAAGGGCTAGCCTAGAGTAACCCAGATGGTGCAAGAATAGGGAAATAACAGTGCAGTACTAGTGGTTAAGCAAAATAGCAAATAGCAAACTATGTGTTCTAACTAGTTAACAAGGGAGAAACATGTCACAAGCAACTAACTGCAAGATAAGTGTTAAGTCACATATTACACAAGAATTGAAAGTACCCAGCAGATCGAATGCAGGGTACTTATGGAAACAAGTAACAGTTTTTTTCTTGAGGAAGGGCAGAAAGACTGTCCACTGGCTGCCTCCTGTTGCTGACTATGGTTTCAGACTCTGATGTCCTTTTCACTGTGGTCCTTAGTGCTCTGGATCACAGCAAGGATGAACATTTGAAAGGTCAGCACGTAACTGTGAAGAGCTCTGCCTGTGGCTCAGGAAAGCAGCTCAAGACTGGTCCTGCTGAGGAAAGGAGGTGTGGCTTGGGGCCAGGGTGGCAGCAGTGATTGGACCCCTCTGAATCTCTAAAAGCCTCTGTAGCTGTGAGGTATGGCTGGCCAGAGCAGGTTCCCTGAAATTCTTGTGGCTGGAGAAGGCAACAGTGTGGTGTGGGGAGAGGGCAGATGCAGGCAGGTTAGAGTGCCTTCCCGACCCTGGGTTGTAGCAGTCCTGGAAAGTCCGGTGGTAAACAACAAGGAGAAGCAGTTGGGAGTTAAATCCCCTGTTGAAAGTGGAGCTTCACCTGTAGCTCACAAAAGTGGCTTAGTATTGGTCCTACCAAGGAGAGAAAGCATGGCTTGGAACCAGGGAAGTAGCAGTGATTGGACCCCTTTGAAGCTCTGAAAGCTTCTGTAACTCCCAAGTATGACTGGCCAGGGTAGGCTCCCTGAGATTCTTGTGGCTTAAGAAAGCAATGATGTGATGTGGGGAGAAGGCAGATGCAAGCAGGTTATAGTGCGTCATCACGATCCTGGGTTGTAGCAGTCCGGGAAAGTCTATTTTTAGGCAGTACTGTGAAAGGTTCAACTTATGTTACCCCTGGGTCCACCTGGAGGAGTTCTCTTTCGTGTATTTTCCCATTTTGTATGTATCCCCATGTCTACAATTATGTTTGTCTTACATGGACTGGCCACCCATGTATTCCTTGTTTGTTTACACTTCTTGGTGTTTGTTGTACCCCCCTCCCCCGTACTGGGCAGTAACGTATTGGAAGGTAGATATCACTAAACCACCTTTAAACTGATGTAGAATAGCAGGAATATACTTATGTTATTTATGTTAGATTAGCAAGTGCTGAAATTGTTCTGTTCATAGCACAGTGAGAAAAATGTCAAGCCGTTTAAAGGTTGCCATTACGGGTGTTAGCGCTGTTTGGGGAACTCAACTAAACTTACGTAAGTGCACTCACAGTTATCCTGTCAGTGATAGTCTGTTTAAATAGATACCCTCCTTCTTTTTAGCATTGTACTGCCTTTTCTTTTTGAGTACAAGTTCTGTCCCGAACGTTCCTTCCTTCCTTCACGATAGTGCAGATGCTAAAAAGCTCCATGAAGGTGCTCAGAGTCACAGCGGTTTTTCAAACCACCGCTTCAGTAGAGATATGTGGTCTGCCTAAAGTTTGCAACACTAAGAAGTAATTATTTGGCAAATAAAGTGGACAAACGAAGGCAGAACCTGCTGTATCATGCAAGTAACCGTTTTTGGGTAAAACTGTGATGAAAGAATCTTTGTAAATTAAAGCTTACCTAAAAAGGAAACAGAGTCTTCTGCTGTTGCCTACATTCAGCTAGGTACTCTAAGAGCCAGCAGGCCTCAGTTTCAGTATATTTATGCTGAGCCCAGCTGAAGGAGGGACAAGCAGGGTATTAAACATGGTTATGGCAATAAAGTATGCATTTAGTCATTATAATAAATGTAATTTGCCACTTTTTATGAAATAAAAAGAACTGTAAAGTGTTTTAAAAATGTATGTTAATATGAGGCATGAGTGACAACTGAATTGGAACAATCCTGAACTCTATCTGGCTATATATGAACTGTATTAAGGCAAGCCAAGTCAGATTCATTTGGAGTGTTGAAGGGACAACACTCAGTGGGACTAGTTCTTTCTAGTCATTTGGAGTTATGGCCTTGGATTTTCTTTGCTGCATTTAAGCTATTCTTCAGTTGTTATTTTGTTTATGTTTTGTTTTATTTTGATGAATCCAGTCCGCTTAATTTTGTTCTGTAAATAAAAAGAAGGAATTATAGTTCCAAATTGGCTTATGTGTCCATCTGTTACCCACTTGAACTTTCACAAGTACACTAGCTCTTTAAGTCATGTGTTCACTCTTAAAAGTTTTTACAATACTAAACAAAACTTTTAAATGTCACAACAGTTTAACAAAATACACCGATAAGTGCTTATCATTTGTACTGTAGTTTACATTAAAACAATAGCAGATGCTGAAAAAAAGGCAACCACAAACAAAACTCTTAGCCTTGGTTCTTCTGCATGCTGAGTGTGAAATTACATGATCTAACTCACAACTCACACTAAAAAGCTTACAACACAATGAAAAGTACCATCCGCCACATGTAACAGTGATGTGTCTGTGACCATAGATTCAGCAAGTGCTGCTTTAACACATTAGTATCTGGGAGCCATTTTGAATCAGGTTAAGCAATGGATAGTTCAGACTTCATACGAAGCCTATTGAAAGTAATGAGTTAATGCCAAGTTTATACTCATACAGCTGTGATTTTAAGTGCCTCTCTTTATCCAGTGAGCACTAATAAAGACTACATTCACAGTTTGGCAAACACCTGAGAGATAATTGAGTGTGCTATTCTGTAAGGAAACAGTTCATCTTCACTAATTATAGCACTGATGTTCTGGGGTGATTTGTGTCCTTTTCTAAGGCTCTGTGTAGTTAGATTAAACAAAAAGATTTAAAAAAACATTTACTTCTGCTGGCTAGACCTAGACATATACCTAGAAAACAAAAAGGCTGAATTAGAAAGAGTTATTTAGCTGAGGTCAGAACATCAGGCTCCTAACAGCGGATTGATGCTGAAGCAACTATCAGCCACTGAATCAATGATCTTGAATGTGTTACTGTCACATGGAACAGGGGGTATTTTACGAAAAAACAAAGTATAAAAAATTCAAACATGGAGATCCTCATGGCCCAAAAACTAGTAGGCAAATTTAGAAAAGAAAAAACTCCTGTCAAAAAAGGAATGGACCCTCTAAGGTTACACACACACATCAAAACACTCTGTACAATGTATGTTTTTGTAAATGTTGAGAGAGAGAGAGAGATAGATAGATAGATAGATAGATAGATAGATAGATAGATAGATGTGAAGTGATGTGATGTGATAGAATAAATTACGGGTAAGTGTGGTATACAAGGAAATATACCCATCAAGGGGGATAATTAGATCATATAGCCATGAGCCCTCAATGGGATTATTTCTCAGTATAGCAGACTTACTTGAATTTTATGTTATTTAATATTTTATATAATACTGTAGCAATTTGCTATGTATACCTCTTTCTGCATGGGTATAAGTTAGAATTTAGCAACTAAAGATGATTTTTTATCAGTGTCTCTGATAAAATAGACTAGCTGTCTCTGGAGAGTAATAACAATCTATTTGACACTTTGTTGGAGAACTTCAAAAGGGAAAACGTCTTTTCATGTTTCATGGTGGAGTCACTCTTTATGGGCTAGATAGAACATGGGACCAAAAATAGATGTATTTGTACAAAGAAGGCCAAAGTCCAGACCAGACCAGGTTTCCAACCCAGCTCTCAAGACACAAAGAATGCTGAATCTATGATATCAGAGTGACATACTGGATGACGTGTCATGGGGGGAGAGGGCAGCTGGAGGGCCTTAAGGTCTGGCAAAGCCTGAAAGAAACAGTCAAGTTTGGGGCTAGTAACAGATACAATCTAAGGTTCAGGCCTGCCCTGATTCACCAAAGTGTCTTGTGCTATTCTACCTTGCTAAACAGAGAAGAGGGAGATAGTTTTGTTTCTGTGGGTAATCTACTGTTCCAACATTTTATTTAATTTCTGTAGAATTACTGTTCCCCATAACCTTTCTGTAATATCTTATATTATATGTGTAAATATCCTGAAGTATTAAAACATTATTTTTAAATATACTTCATGTTTCTATGACTGAGTCCTTTGAGGTATGGCTAACTAATTTATAACTGACAAAAAACTGTGTTTCCATCTCTGAAGAGAAGGGTACAGTTACCGTAATTTGTTTCCAAAGTAAGGTGTTATCAGCTGTGACAGAAAGGGTTGGGTCATATCCCAAGAGAAGTGTCTATGCTGAGTGATGGCAGCTACTGAAGACCCATGCAGTTTGCCACAAACTGGAAGCAGTGGATGGGGTCTGAAACAGTTTTGTCAGTATAAAGGTTGTCAGTCCAGTCACAGAATAGGATATACAAAAGGGTATTGTATATTCTACCAGTTTTTCTGTTTGTTTGTTAAGCAAGAGTAGATAGAAGACATTATGTCTTGGTCACACGAGAAGCACTGAATGCTAAACCTGCAGGGGCTGTGCTGGAGAAAACAAAATGTGCTATGAAGATGGCCAAACATGGGCAGAACTAACAGCCATCCTCAAAAAAGTGACAAGGAAATCCATGTGAAAGGGGTAACTGCTAGCCAAAGTTGTGAGACAGAGGGTAGGGAGAATATAGATGCCAGAGCCTTTGACTAGGGCAGTTGTGCAAGCAGATTGGGTACAAATGCTGGAGATGGAGCTTACCCTGGTTAAGGTGAAGGCAGACACTGAGAGGCAAAATGTAGAAGTTGTGCTGCAGAAGATGATGCTAGAAGCAGAGGAGCAAGAGAAGAAGGAAAAGTGAAAGGCTGATGTGAAGAAGCAAAGGCTGATGTGAAGATGCAAAAGGCTGAGGAGCAAGAAAAGCAGCACCAGCACAAGATCCAGATGAAGAAACTTAAGCATGGGAGTAAAATGGAGGTTCTGCATGAGAGGACAGCATCACAAACTGTGAGTAATGGCATGTGGGGTTCAACCCAAGAAGCCAAAATTAATTCTAAAATGTTTTTCAGCTCTCAGGAGGGTGTCATCTTGATTTGTTTTTAAGATCTTTTGAGAGAATCTGTGGGCAGTTTGAAATGGGCAGGGCTTCTTGGGCAACTCACCTATTGCCACTGTTTACAGGCAAGGCATTAAAAGTGTAGTCTGCCCGGTAGTGGAACACAGTATTGTGCATTTGCCATGCACCTGGAATATATGGATTGGGACCTTTCATCCCTGTCATAAAAGGGTTAACAGGTTTTGGGGATAGAAAAAGGGTTAGAACATAAAAAAGTGAGGTCTTCAGCCTGAAGGAGGATAGAGAGAGGGAGAAAGGGTTAGGTTCCAGTGGGAGCGATTGCCCGCTCAAGCAGCGGGGCAATTTTCATTTTCGGAGAGGATGTAACAGTATGGCCCCATGGTGGTGTGGCAGTGGACACTGTGTTAGAGCCCCGGTCATGGGGACTGATGACTCTGAAACCCCCTTTGAGTACTGACAGGTGGCTGGAAAGTGAGCAGCCGGTTGGAGGTGGGAGCCAAGGGATAGCGAAGTGATCAGCAAAGATGTGACATGTCACCATGCTTCTGGAGGCTGCTGCTTTGGAGAGCCATCAGAACCAGAGAACAGAGTGAAGCCATAGCCCCGAGAGAGTGTGTGGGGTCAAAGCTCAGACAGTGACAAGAGGGAGGAGATAAGCCCCTCTGTGAATTGGGAGCCTGGGAACAGTGAACATTGGATCTGATTTGAGAGGCCAGCTAAGCCCAGGATGGAACAAGGACTAAAGGCTGAGACTCAAGGGACAGTGAGCATTTGCCCAAAGTGTGAGGCTAGCTAAGCTCAGGGAGGTATACAACTAAGTAGGATGTGAGGGAAGGTAACCTTGTATCTGGGTGATTTCTTTTCCCTATGAACAGAGTAGGAACTGTACTGCCTGGAAATATGGGGTCATGCTGATTATGCCCCATGATGGACTTTAATTCAAGGACTCCATTGATTATGTGATCTCCATAGTCCTGAATATTGTGCTGATTCCCCCACTGTGCACCATATTAACTGCTCTATGGAGCGTATGTGTTCTTGCAAGTTATTAAATGGGATCCCCTGTTTTGTTTAAGTTGGCGTTGACTGCAGTTCTTTTGATAAGAGGTTAGTGCAAGATAACTGCTTGTCTTCTAGGCCAGCACCTGAAGATGCCAGCGTCCCTATGGACACAATGGACTGAATCAAACATAAGCCATTTCGGTAAGGTTTCTGCTGTAGTTGCCCCCTCCTCATGGACTACTTGCCATCTCATACCCCTAGATGCCAGGGAGGGGGTGGCTTACAGAAGTTTTTGCCAGAATGGACAATGAGGACTGCATGAACTATGATAAAGTGAAACATGCCTTGCTAAAGCATTCTGAGCTATCCCCCAAGGCTTATAGGCATAAATTTAGAAGGTTAAGAAAGGCACTGGGGGACAGCAATGCTAAAATGTGTGTGCAGCTAAGTAACTTATTAGAACACTTGGTGGGGGTATAAAGGTTGACTCTGTAGAGGAAGCAAAAGATTTATTTCTTCAGGAACACTTTCTAAAAACTGTACCTGAGGATATGAGAATATGGTTGTTGGGTAAAACTCAGAGCTCCACAAGGGAGGCAGCCAGGAGGGCTGATCAGGTCATATCCAGCTGACCACCCTCTCATTACAAAGGTAACAGGGAGGGGCATCAGGTGGTTTTAGGGGAACCCAGGGGGCAGTCTAAAGGAAGCTAGCCTGTGACTGAACAAAAAGGGAAACCACCTGGCCTCAAAAGCATGGAAGCACGTGAATGCAGGTATTATATCTGCCAGAAACTGGGGCTTTTGTCTTACGATTGTCTGAAACATTTGAAAAAAGGGGTTAACGTAGCAGGAGGGAGTAGCCCTGGGAACTCACAGCAGATAATGGCCTGTACACTGAATGCAGTGCCCTCTAACTTCACTGTACATATGTACTCAGTGATGGTGAATGGATTGCTAACCCATGGATTGAGGAACACTGGGGTCTCCATTTTTCTGGTGAAGCAGGATTTGATTCAAGAGGAACAGATCCTGCCTGCCAGTTTTTTATTTATTTAGCTTTTGTTGACCAGGTAAGCACACTAGACAAACATATGCCTATTTTCAGGTGCGACATGGGAGATTACATGGAATATGCAGACAAAAGACAAGGTTTACACAGGATTAAGCAAGATTTCAAGGGATATACAGACAAAGCAGGGTACAACAATGGAGCAAGCTTCGAGGATTAACAGTGGTGGGTCCTGAGGTCTCAGTGCCAATGACCTGGATCTTTCTAAGCTGGGAAGGTGGCTAGTGTGTACGGGAGATGGGTGTTGTACAAGATCTGCCCATGGATGTAATCATGGGTAATGACTTCGATACTAGGGCCAGTATTGTGTGTGTCATTACCCGTAGCAAGGCAAGGGAACCACTACCCGTAGCAAGGCAAGGGAACCAGCTCCTGAGGACATAACGGGCAAGGCACAAGGAAGCAATCCCTACCTCAGTAGCAGGAGAAGTTGTAGCTGAAGAACAAGCTGGGAGCAGCAGTTCTGAGCCACAGCTATAGACTGATGAGAACCCAGTTGTGGTAGGCTCTCCCACAGCAGAGTGTGTTTCGGGGAAGGTAAAACATGCAGAGCTAGGGAGAGCTCAGTAATCTAAATCATCCTTGCAAAAATTAAGGGAGTTAGTCACCAGCGTGGAAGATGACTCTCTGAGTTCTGGGAAAAGGGAGGCGTACTGTGAGAATGGGCTTCTGTACTGTGAGTGGGTTCCTAAAGGAAGACCGGAGGAAGGGGTGCTCTGGCAAATAGTGGTTCCTAAAGAACATAGGAAGCAGCTTCTGGCCTTAGCCCACAACATACCCTTTTCAGGACACCTACGGGTCAGCTCCACAAAAAAGGCAGCTGACTAACAATTTTTATTGGTCCAGTATTTTTAAAGGTGTGGCAAAATACTGCCAGACTTGTCTGCAGTACAAGAGGTTGGGAAAGGTTGGGGACAAGGCTAAGGCGCTTTGATTCCCAAATCTGTTATCAAAGAGCCATTTCAGTAACTTGCCATGAATGTTGTGGGGCCAATTAGCACCCCAAGCCACACTGGCAAGCGGTACATTTGGGTGGTCATAGATTATGCCACAAGGTACCCAAAGGCAGTGCCCCTTTCCTCCATCGAGGCTGAGAAGGTGGCTGACGAACTGCTGAGGATATATAGCCAGGTGGGTTTTCCCCAAAATATTTTGTCAGACCAAGGCATCAGCTTCATGTCTGATCTGATGGTTAGTCTTTGGAAGAAGTGTGGGGTAAGGCAGCTCAGGGGTTCATCATACCACCCCCAGACTAATGGTCTGATAGAGCGATTCAGTGGGTCTCTTAAATAGGGAATCCGATCAAAAGCGCTACATTGCAGAACTGGAATAAGCATACCCCAATAAGTCTCATACCAAATATTAGGTTTCTACGTTACTTCATTTTAAGGTTATGAGCTCTTTTGTAACCCTAATTTCACTACATGTTCAAAAAATCCAGTTTCAGTAAAAAGCCACTGATAATGGGCTGGCAGTATAGCCTAGAAGTTAGAGTAATGAGCTGTGAATGAGCTTGGCACATCCAGCAGACCTGGGTTTGATTCCCACAACCTCCACTTGCATACTGTGTGACTCTGAGCAAGTCACTTAACCACCCCACTGCTCCCGGGTCACGCGTGAAAACAAGCACTTGTGCCTAGTGGGCCCTATCAATAAAAAAAAAATAATGTCATAACCTGAACTCACAATCTAGTTCTCCCTGTCAGCAACTTTATAGGACCTGTTTCTCCAAAGTTTAAGAAACTATAGCTGTAGTAATCATTTAGAAAAAGATTGACATAGGGTTGGCTGCAGTTCTTGCATTTCCAGAATGTTCAGAAGCATGGTACTGTACTTTAGAATGCGTCAGGAGGTGGTTTTGGAATACAGCACTGTGTGGTTTTGGAATGCAGCACTAAACCAAGGTACAGAATGTCAAAGTGGTGCATCATTTTAAAATGTTGGGGTGGGGTGTAATCTGGGAATGTGGTAGGGATGTGCAATATCAAAATGTGGTGGGACACTCATCTCAGAATGAAACAGGAACACACACTGAGAAATTTGGCAGGGACTGGCAATTTCAGAATATAGTGGGGATGTGTATTGTCGGAATGTGACAGGACACACCATTTATTCTGAAATTACTTGTCTCCGCCACATGCCAGAATTGTACGCACCCACCACATTTCAAAACTGTGCATCACATCCCCACCCCATTCCAACATTGTGTGTCCCAGCCACATTCTAAAATTACGCATCCCTACCAAATTCCAAAATTGCACATCCCCGCCACACTCTGAAGTTGTGTTTCAATACCATGTTCTGAAATTGTGTCACAGCCACATTCCAAAATTGTCAGTGCCACATTTTCAAATTTTGCTTCACTTCCACCTTCCGAAATTGTGCATCACTGCCACATGTTAAAACTGTGCATTCACCACCACATTCCAAAACACTGCATCACCTCCACATTCTGAAACTGTGCATCACTGTCACATTCCAAAACGTTGCATCACCTCCACATTCTGAAACTGTGCATCACTGCCACATTCCAAAACACCGCATCACCTCCACATTCTGAAACTGTGCATCACCGCCACATTCCAAAACTGTAAATCACCACCACATTCCGAAACTGCATGTCACCACCACATTTTGAAACTGTGCACCACCACCACATTCCAAAACTGTGCATCACCGCCACATTCTGAATCTGTGCATCACCGCCACATTCCGAATCTGTGCATCACCACCACATTCTGAATCTGTGCATCACCGCCACATTCCGAATCTGTGCATCACCACCACATTCCGAATCTGTGCATCACCACCACAGTCCGAATCTGTGCATCACCACCACATTCCTAAACTGTTCGTCACTACCACATTCTGAAACTGTGCATCACTGCCACATTCCATAATTGTGTCACCGCCACATTCTAAAATTGTATTTTCCTGCCACATTCCGAAATTGTGTGTAAACTTCCATATTCCAAAATTGCCTGTCATTATCAAACTCTGAAAATGTGCATCCCCACCATATTTCAAAACTGTACATCCCCACCACATTCTGAAAATGAGTGTCACTGCCACGTTCTGATATTACATGTCCAAGGTCACATTCTAAAATTATTCATCCCTGCTTCATTTTGAAATTGCATGTGACTACCACACCCTGAAACTGCATCATCACCACATTCTGAGATTCCGAGTCCATGCCACATTGTGAAATTGCATGTTGCCACCACAATCTGAAATCAACCTTCCTAACCACATTTTGAAATTATGTGTCACCACCACGTGCCAAAAGTATGCATCCATGACATATTACAAAATTAGATATCCCTGCCACTTTCTGCAATGATGTGTCCCCCGCATTTCAAAATAGTGTCTCTCTGCCACATTCTAAAAATATACACCACCATATTATTAATTTCTGCATCCCTGCTACATTCCAAAATGATATGTCCCAGCTACTTTCTCAGATTGTGTCATTGATGCATTCCACAACTGCAGCCTAGTGACATTTCAAAATCTCATACCTGCAGTATTCTAAAAATTGCACATATTGCTGGCCCGCCTGTGCAGCAGCTGGATTTCTGCTTGCAACACCAATGACCTGGGTTCAGGAATGGATCCGGGTGTCGGAGGGCAGACTGGGGTGCAATGGCTCAAGCATCCCACGAGGGCTCGCCATCTCCCAAGGAGGGGGGCTCCACAGCCCGGTGTCTGTCAACCTCTGGCAGAGGCTGGAGGCATGGCAGTACATTGGGACAGGTTGCATCGAGGGCATGGCAAACATCGGCTCTTGCCTTGACATCCTGGATGTCATGCTCCCCATAGGAAAAAACAGAAAAATGGTTCCCAGGCCGGATGGATGATGGTTGCCAGCCCCCCATCACCGTGAAACCCCGGGCATCCTGGACCACCTCAGCAGCACCTGATCCAAGTCACCTCACCGGCGCCTTCCTCTCAGAGGGGGGACCCATCTGATGAAGGGATACATTGGGTTACCCGGGGGGGCTGTAATGTGGAATGGTGGTTGGCGGCGGGGATAGAGTGCCAGGGGGGTCCTAGGTGATCCAAAGGAGTGGCCCATCGGGGAGCGTGGGAAGAGGCAAAAAAATAATAATTGCACACAACTTTGTCATTATAAAGCCATGTTGCCGCTGCATTCCACCACCCCCTGTCACATTCTGAAGTACTGTACATTATGGAAGTGCATGTGCTGGCCCACCCAGTGTCAGTTTTCCTTTTTTTAGATGTTTACTACAACTGCAGTTTTTTTTTACATTTGCAATACTTTTTATCTCCCCAGGACTGGCCCCATTGGCCCTACCCTGTGCCCAGCCCCATCATTCACTGCCCCAGTACTTATCTGATCTGAAGTTATGCCCCAGATTGCCCCCCATGGTGGGGCCTTCGGAAGGGGGCCCTTCCATCCTTTTGGACTACAGTATACAGCTCCAGGGGTGCCATGGTCAGTGATGCAGAACCTGCAGGGTGAGGTGGGTGGCATCCTGCATAGTCCAACTTTTTCCATGTACTCCCAGGAGGTGGGACATGTAATGACATCAGGGGCACATATGCTGACATCTTCCCCACCTCCATCAACTGATTGCACCAGCTGTCAGAACTCTGGCCTACACCAGGGGTCAAACAAGCAACAGGAGCTTCCCCACCCTCCCCCCGGAGGAGGATAGCAGTCTGTGGGATGCTCAATCCTCTTCCCCCCCCAAGCCAGCCCTCTGATGCTCAACCTCACTTACGAACCCAGGTCGTCAGTATCGCAAGAGGTAGTGCTACCACTGCACCAGTGGGCCAGCTCACTACAACTGCAGTTTTATGTAACATGGGAGAAATAAGTCATATAAGGCAGCTTGCAGGGAGGACTAGGCTGCGAGTTCAGGTTATGACATCCTCAGAAGTTTTCTCTGAAACTGGCCTTTTTGAACAGGCAGTAAATTAAGGGTTACAAAATGACTTGTAACTTTTAAACAAAGCAACTTAGAGATCTGATTTTTGGCGTGAGGCTGATTGGGGATATGCTGATCCAACTTCTGAATTTATTGATGCCAGAAATTTTGGCTAGACTCCCTCCTCAAGACCATATTAAGGGCATTCACTGACCAGCATGCAAGAGAGTGGGACAGATACTGTACCCAGCCCATTTCTTATTCACATAGAGGGAAGTCCCCCAGGAATCCTCAGGGTTCTCACCCTTCGAGCTCCTGTTTGGTCATAGGGTAAGGAACCCCCTTGATTTGGTAAGGGATGAATGGGAGGGTGAGCTTGTTCCCCAAGGGGAATCTGTCATGGAGTATGTCCTGAATCCTAGGTCACGGCTCAAAGAGCTCATGAGGTTTGCCCAGGCACTTCTAGCCATTGAATAACAGAGGCAGAAGACATGGTATGATCGGTATACCATTAAGACATGGCAACAAGGGCACAGGAACAAGGGTGCCATAATGTGGTCATGCTTCAACTGGGTGAACAGGACTTGTGGGTGTTGCACAGTGAGGGCACCTTTCTGTCTCCTACTCCCAGATGTGCCCCCCCGGTGGAGTACATTATATTAATAGTACCTTGGGAGATTGTGAATGGTCTCCTAATTTGGGAGTCGGCTTTCTGGTGACATTCCTAATCTAGTTCTCTTTGCCAGATGCCTTTTTGATGGGTGCTCTTTTCCTTGTGCGCTTTTTCACCATGCTGTCTTTGTTTTTGCCCAGATGTGTGTGAACTGGTATGACCATGGGGCAGGAGCCCGGGGGTATGAAGTCGGGCAATGGGTGATGGTGCTGATCCCCATCTGGAACAACAAATTACAGGTGACTTGGGAAGGACCTTACTCAGTCACAAGGGTGAATGACATTAATTATGTAGTAGAACTACCAGACAGGAGGTACAAACAGTGAATTTACCACATAAACATGATTAACCCCTACCATGCTTAGGATGAGATGGTCCTGACTGTGTGCAGCTATCCAAAGGAGGGGTCAGGAAGGGGCAGGAGGGGGCAGAAGCAAACCTGCTGGTGTGTCTCTTGGGAGAGGTAATGTGAGAATCCTCAGTGGCTGCAGAAACCCTCTTGGAGCAGCTGACACCAGCCCAAGCTGCCAAAATGTATGGGGTACTGCATACATCTGGTGAAATATTCACAGGGAAACCAGGACATACCAAGCTGGCAGAGTACCACATGGCTACAGGGTCCCAAGCCCCACTGAGACAGCAACCCTACAGAGTTCCAGAAGGAGTAAGACATGCCATAGAGGGGGAGATCAAGGAGATATTAGATCTCTAGGTGTGCAAGGAGTCCAGTAGTCCATGGGCCTCCTCAGTGGAACTGATCCTCAAAAAAGACAGGACCATGAGGTTCTGCATTGACTAATGCAAGCTCAACAGCTGCACAGAGTCTGACACATACCCCATTCCTAGGACAAGTGAGATCCTAGAGAGGTTAGGGGGAGTCCTTTACCTGTCAACCATAGACTTGACAAAGGGCTACTGACAGGTACCACTGACTCCCTGAAACCAGAGAGAGGTTGACCTTCATTTGGATTATTTGAGTTCAAATAATGCCATTTGGGATGAAAAATGCACCAGCCATGTTTCAACAGCTCTTGGATCACATTCTGAATGGTGCAGGAGAATTCATTCTGGCACATGTGGATGACATCACCATCTATGGCCAGACTTGGGAGGATCGTGTCAGGCATGTGACCAAGGTGTTCTGCTAACTGCAGGTCACTCAGCTGAAACTCAAGGCAGAGAAGTGCCATATAGGAATGGCAGAAGTGTCATATCTTAGGCACAGGGTGGGGAGTGGGTACATCTGGCCTGAGCCAGTGAAACTGAGGCCATACAGGGATGGGTCATGCCCACAATGAAGAGAAAAGTACAGACCTTCTTAGGGGATGGCAGGGTACTACTGTAAGTTTGTGCCAAATTTCAGCAGCCTGGCCAAACCCCTATCCGATTTCACCAGGAAGAAAATGTTGAAAGGGGACAGAAACATGCAATACCGCATTCCACCAGCTGATGGGGGCATTGTGTTAGGCACCAGTCCTCACCACCCCCTAGTCTCTTAGGTTTATTGTGCACATCTATGAATCTGATCATGGGTTAGGCATGATTCTGAGTTAAGTTATGCACTTGGGAGAGGAACACCTAGTCATGAGCAGGAAGCTGCTATCCAGAGAAGAGGCCTACACCACACTACAGAAGGAGTGTCTAGGTATTATCTAGGATTTGCAGAAGCTGCAACCTTATCTTTATGGAAAGGAGTTAACCCTGGTTCCTGACCAAAACCCCTTACTTGGTTGCATAGGACCAGTGGACAGAATTCAGAATTGTTAAGGTAGAGCCTAGTGCTGCAGTCCTATAATATGGACATTGGGCAAGCTGGCCCAGTGGCACTGAGAGTTGAGGAGCTGGATGCCACACCTCGCGCTACACTGATGACCCAGGTTTGGGAACAATCTCGGGTCATCAGGGTGCCAGCACAGGGGGAGGGTGGCAGCAGGATTGAGCATTGACTCTCCTCTCCTGGGTAAGGGTTGGGGTCACCTTCCCATAGTCCTGCCATCACTGAATGTTCGGTGCGACTGGAAGGGAGGGGTGTCCCGAACGGCATGTGCATGCGTGCCTCCACACACACACGTGCTACATCAGAGATGGTGGGTGTAGGAGCCAGGAGAAAACCCAGAAACTGTATATGAAAAAAAATATGGACATTAGGCACTGCAGCAGGTTGCAGTATGGCAATGTGCACAGGTTGTACAGACAATAGTTAGTGCCCTTTTTTCTTTTAAGTAGGAGAGATGCTAGGAGAAACTAATGTGGGGTTTACACAAAGAGCTAACTGAAGGCACAGCAGGTGGAGCCAGCCAGCTCTCATGAAAAAGAAATCATTTAGTGCTGTTAGAAAGATTTGATTTTCATTTTTCTGGGGAAGGGAGATGTGACAATTTGCTATGTGTACCTGTTATTTTATTTTTTATTATTATTTTAATTCTTTCTGCATGGGTATCAGTTAGAATTTTGCAGCTGAAGGGGACTTTGTTTTATCAGTGTCTCTGATAAAACAGATCAGCTGTCTCTGGAGAGTGATAGCAGTCTATTTAACGCTATATGGGAGAGCTTTAAAAAGGGAAAATGTCTTTTCATGTTTTGTGGAGGATTCACTCTTGCTGGGTTAGACAGTACTTGGGACAAAAAGAAAACAGATGTATTTGTATATACAAAGGCAGAAGCCCAGAGCAGATCAGTTTTTCAACCCAGCTCTCAAGACACAAAGAATGTTGAATCTATGATGCCAGTGTGACATACTGGATTATGATGATGTGTCATGGGGGCCAGCTGGAGGGTCTTATGGTCTGATAGAGCCTGAAAGAGATGATCAGTTTTGGGGCTACAAACAGATACCATCTAAGCTTCGAGTCTGCCCTGATTCACCAAAGTGTCTTGTGTGGTAAGATATTTTACTTTGCTAAATATACTGTAGAAGAGGGAGATATGTTTTTCTGTATGTAATTAACTGGTCATACAGTTTCTTTTTCATCTCTGTTGAATTGCTGTTCACCCTATCTAGGGTAAGGATACAAAGAGGTTAAAGCAAATAAAAAAATGAGAAAACTAGAAACACCTTATCTAGGGTAAGGGTACAAAGAGCTTAAGTAAAGCAAGAGCAATGCAAACCAGAAATACCCTCTCTAGGGTAAGAACACAAAGGGGTTAAGTAAATCAAGAAAGGGGAAAACTAGAAACACTCTGTCTAGGGTAAGGGTACAAAGCAAATACCAGCAAAAAGTTGAGAGTGAAGGAATGTGAATTTTGGGAGTGGTGCAGTGCAATGGATGCAAAGCTACAGTTTTCAGAGGGACCTTCTGGAGACTGAGGTGATTCCCCAGCTGCACACACCTCTCTGGGCTGAAGGAGGAGGTCACTGAACTCTGAGCTGAGTCAACTAGGATTTGGGGGACCTCTTCCCCCACCCAGAGGCCACCAGGTCTACTACCAATACACCAAAGGATGCCTTGGAGAAGGAGAGTCAACTGGACTGTGGTGGGCTCCAAGAGGGTGGGGGTGGTGTGCCAGGGGCACGTTCCTCGGCATGTGCCACTATGGAACTTCATTTGCTTCTCAGGTAGGATGGGACTGCCAGGAGGAGGCACCTGAAGTAGTGGCCAGGGAAGATGTGGGGGCCCTCTGGAGGGGAGAACCCAAGGTGGAAAGTAGTGGCCCCCAGCAGAAGAGGAAGCACCTTCTGGTGGGGGACTCAATCATTAGGGGGTTAAATTTGGAAACAGGAAGGAAGGGAAAGTGGGAGGTGAGGAGACTACTTGACACTATGACTTGGAGGGATGGAAAGCGGAACCTAAGGATCACTAGGGTGGCAGGGCAGAATGGGGCACTGGATGTCATTGTCCACCTGGGGACTAATGACCTAGCTAGGGATAGAGATGGGATTGTGCAGGGGGATTTTAGTTAAAAAGGAATGGGTCTAAGGCAGGTAGCACACTTGGAGTCTTTCGCAAGTGCTGTCTGTCTATGACCAGGGAGAGGATAGGGTTCTCCACACCAGGAGCTTCAACTCATGGTTTAAGGAATGGTGCAGAGAAGAGGGGTTCAGCTACACTGGGGACTGGGGACAAGGATGGAGGGATCTGGACCTACACAGGGGTGATGGCCTGCATCCATCTGGGAGTGAACCACAATCCTCAGTGGACAGTTTAAATATTAATTTAATAAACATTTAAAGTAGGTGAGGGGGTGGCATAAGAAAAATAGGAGGTATAAACTGTCCCCTCACGGACTGAAGCAAAGAGATGGGAGGACCCAAGAGAAGGAAAATCCCCCAGGGTGCAAAATAAACAAAAAAGCAGTGTGGTAGAAAACAAAGGGAATGGGAACAAGAGTTGTAAAAATGGTCAGGGCAAAAGTGAAAAGGGGAGGAACTGGGCAGAGTGGGAACAAGATGTGGAAGGTCCTGTGTGCAAACACAAGGAGTCTAGGAAACAAAATTCCAGACCCAGAGGCCATCCTGGCAGAGGCAGATCTGAATATTGTGATGATTACCGAGTTGTGATGCACAGGAAACCATGACTTGGACATGGCCACACCAGGCTATATTCAGTTCAGGAAAGACAGGGTGATAAGGAAGGGGGCTGTTGCTGTATGTAAGGGAGGATATCAAGGAGATGGAGATACCGGGATTCTAGGCGGGAAATGGAGGGGTTGGAGGCACTGTGGGTCAATCTGAAGACAGGAAACAGAGCCACTATTTGCACTGGCATGATCTACAGTCCTCCAGCCCAGGGGGAGAAACTGGATAGGGCACTGATGGAAGCCCTTAGTACAGTGGCAGAAAATAGGGAGCTGCTGGTAGTAGGGGACTTCAATCTGCCAGATATAGACTGAAGCCTCCTAGCCACAGCTTCAACTAGAAGCAGATACATCCTAGACTCTCTGCAGGGGACATTTCTCGGGTAGCTAGTCAGGCAGCCCACTAATGATGGGGCAATACTGGACCTGGTTCTCACAAACAGGGATAATACTGCAGATGTTAAGGTGGGAGGCCCCCTTGGGACCAGTGATCACTGTACAATGTTGTTGAACATAAGGATGGCAGTGGATGCAAACCACACAAGGATGAGATTCCTGGACTTTAGGAGGGCAGAGTTTAAAAAAATGGGTGAATGCTTCAGAGACAACCCAGCAGGGGAGATGACCTGGGTGGGATGGAGAAACAGTGGGCTAAGTTAAGTGGTGGCATAGTGAAGGAAACAATCCTCTGTGCAAAGGAAGTACGCAAAAGCAGGAGAAAAAAACAGACTGCTATGGTTCTCAAAGGATGTGGCTGAAAAGGTAAAGACTCAAAGGGTGGCATTATTAAGGAGGTATAAAGAAATGCAGAGGGAAGAAGATAGGGAGGTTTATCAAGAGAAGAGGGAGGCAAGGAAAGCAGTGAGGAGCACAAAGGCACCAACCGAGGAAAGAATAGCTGAAGGGGTAACTAAAGGGGATGAGACCTTTTTTAGGTGCATAAGGGAAAAGAGGAAGGTGAGGGAAGGGATTGTGAGG